>KV700122.1:0-1352209 GCA_000507405.3 Kwoniella heveanensis BCC8398
ACATCAGGTGAGTAGTGCACACTATAAGCAAGAGCGGCGTAATCTCGCTTCGAAGTCCACATGTTTCTATCAGAATATAAATGTACGATAGCATAACAATTAAAAGCTGCATAAACAGCAATAGAAGGGTTTGTGTTGCAGTGGTAGCATTCTAGACTTCGAGGTCGGAACCATGACTGGAGTTCATCTAGCGGTCGCGGGTTCAAATCCCGTCGGACCTTCTATCTTTTTGCCCATTGTCGGTTGGAGGACCAGCATTTTTGCAACCTAAGCCTCGGTGGAGGTTCACCCATTTTGTGGATGCTCTTGATATTTCTGCTCATGAACTGCTATTGAACATACCTCAGATTAGGCGACAGATCAGAAAACAGACTCAAGATGGCTTATCCACCAGTGACCGATCACCAAGAAGAGGATGACGATTGGCTGGACCCTCCTGCACAGGGAGGTGCAAATGACCCGCTTGTCGATCGAGAATACACCCGTATTTCCAGCAAGTTTTCGGATGTGAGTAAGCTAAACGACGCACACTCGTTCTCTGGGCATGCGCACGACTTGCTTGTGGTATTGTCTGGGGTGGCTTCGTGCATCAATGAGGCCTGTGATGCTGATGGCGCTCTGTACGTATCTTTCAAGGCTGGATACAGAGAAGGAATTACCGATGGCAAGCTCGCAACGCTCCAGCAAGGCTTTGACGAAGGATTTGCCCGTTCTGTCCCCCTTTCTCGGCGAGTAGGATTCCTACGGGGCAGAGCCGCTGCCCTCCTAGCCATCGTCACCTCATCGTCATCCACTTCTTCACCTGCCGCATCGCCTTTGCCCTCGCAATCGGTAACGCCCACATCGCATGCCTCGACCGATCTCATCAATACACTGCGAGATCTGATCAGACGGTTGGGCCAGCTGAGGAGAGGTGAGATACTGCCAGAGGACAAGGAGAGAATCGAACATGAGAAGGAAAACCATCCGGATGGGGAAGGGTACGAGCTTGACCAGACTGACAAGCGGGATATGGAGAGTCTGGAACGGAGCCTAGGACTGATGGGTGATGCGGAAACGAGGCAGAAAGTGGACGGCGAAGTGGTTATTGGTCGACTAGAAGCTGAACTGACCGAGCTAAAGAAGGCGTTGTTTCGCCGATAAACTCGCCGAGACATCACACTGTCCCTCAAGGCTCAATATCGACCTCCATGAGCTGTCCTGGCCCTGTCGCAACGATTGGTCAGTCTACGTGTGTTTGCCCCGTGTGGACCGTCCGCCCAATCGCTCTTCCCGCTGGCCGAACTGGATCGATGCGCATCCGCGCCTTTGCTGCCCGCGAATGTCAGAGTACGACGACTTCCGTCAGGAGAGTGGGCATCATGCATATGGCATCCTGCATCCTGCGCGATCCTAGATCTCTTGGCGTCGAGTAGGATTCACTACGAGGACTATCGCTATTACTACTCGACCTATGGTAATAATGCTACATACATATAAAGAGACCGTTTTCAGGTATGAACTGGAATTGTTCTTTTACACGACTATACTACATGCTGGTTGACCACTAACGCTAGGAGGGAGAAAGTCCAAGTCTCTAACCGTTATGCGATATTGATGCCTTGTCCGTATTCGGTCAGAACAGATGTAAAAAGAAGAGGAGATTCAAGTCAAGCAAAAGTCCGTACTGATTCAATCAGGAAAAAAGCAAAGAAACGTCCATGCAGAAAAGTCCGGTTGTGTTATTCGAGTCCAATAATACTTCTTCCGATCCTTTGATGTCCTCCTTGTGCTCACGACAATCGGCCCTTCAGACGGCTTCCGCACGTTCAAGCTCGGGTTCGACCTCTTCCACCACGCCCAACACCATTCGCCATTCTCTTGGTGATTTGCTTCCTCTCCTGACTCCTCGTCCCGACGTCAACGATTGCTTATCGTATACCGTTCCAGATGCGCTCATGGGGCACAGAGCTGGGGAGTATACTTGTAATGACGCCGAGAGGGTGTTGGAACCGCTGTTCCAGGTGAAGAAACTACGGTTGGAAGTTTTCTCGAGTAAGGGTAATGGCGATAGCCGATCCTTCTCGACGGATGGAGGGGTGAACGTAGGCAGTAGTGATGGCGTTTGCGACATTCTGTAAAAGCGAATGGAGGGGAGCGAGCCGTGTCAGATAGGCCGTTCGAGCAATGGACAACGCTTTGCGGAAATGGAATCTCATGACTTACGGCCATTGTAGCAGAGCAAGACACGCTAGGAAGACAACGACGAGCAATGGCAATGGTAGCTAGATAGAGACTCTGCATCAGTCACGCTTGCCCCACCTGTTTCTGATAATGAACTACTCACAGAATCCAAAGCACGAATGGTCAATACTCCGACCGTTTTTACAGTGGGAATCATCTCGAGACCAGTCTTGCTCAAGTCGTTCATTTTAACAATTATGCGCGGTTTTTGGAGGACTGTTAGGTATGCGATGTCGAGTCCGGTCGATATCGCTGCAAGGTGTGATGTTGTGATTTCGACAAGAAGATGGGAGAATCAGAACCGATCAAGCCGGTTGATAATCGTGAAAGAGGGGTGCGCGAAAAGCAAGATGGATCCCTTATAAGACAATGAACCGTAGCCTGAGGTCCGGTCTGCTTTGCCTTAAACGCGTCTCTTTAATGCAGGTGGTTTCCCTTTGTTAATCTTGTTGTCGTCGTGTTTGAAACGTCCGATCAAAGCGATCAAGGGCACTTGACTGTCGGGTCGAAGAAAGGACGCTTAGGCTGCGTGCGCGTGTGTTACCGATCTCAAAGGGTGTCTCCTGGATGCGATGCGTCGCGAGATGGTCAACGAGACCGTGAGAATATACAAGCACAGATCGTCGCGACCCAGTCAAAGATGACTTCACGGGATTATAAGAAGATGATTGGATTGTGGTTGGGGATGAAGATGGGAATCCGATAGAGATAATGACGATGTTATGTCGTTTGGTTGACGGAAGCGCGTTGACGACGATGGGTGGGAACCAGTCCTACACAATGGCAAGAATTGGGGATTGTCTGCCAGGTCAACTTGGTATTCTGCGCTAACGGATGACCCAGATCTGAGACAAGAGAAAACGAGGGTGGGTTCCAAGATATTGGTATCGAGCCAAGGCAATTGCAGTGATGTAAAACAGGTAGGACACAGCGGCTGGCAGATCGATTGACAACAGTCGAAGGAGAACGAGTGGGCCAAGGAGCGAAGGAAGAAGGGGGTCAAGGGGCGGAAGAAGCGCTTCAAAGTAAGATCAGACGATGATGATGTATTGTTGACGAAATGTGAGACGGATTGACGCCCAGCGTTATCTCCGAGCGATTGATGAAAAGGTTGTCTCTGAAGGTTGGTTTACAGACCGTTCCAGACGTATCTGCTTGAGCGCAATCCGGCGTGGATGATGTCCGAAGTTGGAAGTGTGGGAAAAGATATGGATGATCAAAACCCGATGTGGACTAGCGTGGAAATCGAAAGACGACAACAGTGAACTAGGATAAAAGAGAGCAACCGACCTGATTCACTCACCTGTCGAGGATATTGAGACAAGATGCACCGTTGATTTTTCCTGCTCTTCCCCTCACCTTCCCTGGCGCTGATCTTCTGCTGACCGCAGGAAGCAGAGCGATGCAAGAACAAAACAGGAAGGAGACTAGTGTCCACGAAAAGTCCCAAGAAAGGTGGCTTGAAAAACGACCACGTTCTTTGAATGCCGAGCAACGCCACACCCTATTCTTCCCTACTTGGGCAGTATCAATCACCAACAGTGTCCGTCCGTAGGGACGAAATATACCGATGACGAGCTTGGAAAGACTCGACAAGGTTCACAGAATGTAATGTTCTGCCGACTTTTGGCGAGGCGAGAATCAAAGTGAACTCTAGCGTAGGAACACTGCCGTAGTCTCCGACCCGGTCTGGCCTGCCTTTTTTGGTTTTCGGTGTACGGCGGGGAAGAGCGATGCAACGTATCGGAGAGAGTGTATGATGACGAAACAAGGATGTGCTGAAGTGAACTCTGCTTGCTTGCTGGTACGCTGAAAGCCCGAAGTTATTATTATTGCCTTAATCGGCCGATACTGAAGTGTTCTATCCTGTCGTGACGCTCAAGCAGCCGGACGTCTTGTACAGAGTTGCGACTGGTACTATATTATACGGGGAATCCTGCACAAGAGATAGCGTTCGTTGAGTTTTTCGTCTCCGTCTGTTGTCTCTATCGTTTCGTTATTGCTCGTTTGTTCTGCGGGCGCACGATGGGTAGTGAATTGAATCGAGCGAGGATTCTTGTTTTACGGTTCAATGATATATGGAAATGGTTATTGGAATCACAATACGAGGTATAATCTACGGTCTTTTGGACGCAATTGGTAGTTTGAGCAAGAAGCGACAAACTGAAGGTGTGAGTGAGAATGGTGATGATGCGTTTGGATTGACTACGTTAGTGGAAGAAGAGGGCGTTTTGCGTTCTGTTGTCTGCACAGGCTTTTGACTATGTATAGAACTCTGGACTGCGTCTGAGGTCTTGGTTAGGTCATCATCATCATCATAGCATTTCAGCATTCCAGGCCTCGTTTCCTCTCCATTCCCAACTCAGATCCTAGCTTACATGAGAGCACCTCACTTGCTTCGCCCTGCTCGCTACTTTGCATGATCACCCGGGATTCACACTTCGCTTTTTTAGTCTTTCCAGAACTACGGGAAAACTAGTGCGATCCCTAGTCATCCCTCGCTTCAAGCACATCGTACTTCTGTGTTATTCTCTGATTTACAATACCCGCAAGGCCCCTCGTACAGCCTGCCCAACAGCCCAGGATAGCAGATAGAAGACCAGGATCTCACCTCAAGTCATGGATTCGTAAGGTGTCAGGACACAGCTACCGTGCAGTATTGGTTGAAAGCAAGCCGGGATGTTCTGCAGGGCATGAGCGTCAAGTCAGCATACATAGCATGGTGCGATGCGCCTCTCATGTACAAACACACGCAGAAGATGGGTTGATAGGGCAGTCGATGAGTGTGCGCTCCCCCGCGACGTGACTACCATATGGGCGGACAAGTGGGAACGGGATGCCGTGTCGGGCACAGCGGGACGATAGATGACCAGGGCAAACAAGGCCTTTTGTATGTAATGGGCCGGTCCCCTTCCCGTTTTAACGATCTTGTTGATCGTATGAGAATTTGCGCATTGCACACGAGCCGATCCGGCACGCTGAACGAGTGAACCACATGAACGTCTGACCACGACGGTAGCTTGACACCGCAAACAGGGATGTTACAAAGAAGGATTAGAAGAGTAGACAAGTAAGCTATGCTGAATGAGAAGGGGAAAGGGTTACAGGCTGCAAATAAGACGTACTTCTCCCGCAGCGACAGCCCCGCAAGGACCCGCGTGATAGACGGTCCCCTCAGCCAACTACAAGAACGTCGGAAGTAAGGTGTGGCTGTACTCACTTTCTTTACGCTTTCCCCTGGGTACTCAGGCATGCATGCACCGCTACAACGGCTGTCCTTGTGAGATACAAGGATGATGCGATTATGTATGTCTGTCCCTGGTCAGTAGTCTGTCACTATGAAAAGAAGAAGGGGAAAGACCAGAGTCAGATATCGTACATGACTCACTCCCGAAGCCACTGACGCCATTTCCCCACAAACCCGAATAGACAGTGAGACAACCGGGAAGTGTATCCTTTTTAGCTTTTCTTCTCCCCGGTCCCTTACTCGTACCACAGTCACGACAGTTGCCTTTGATGCATTCCTCACCGTTGACTCGGGGGTCGGTCCTCTCCTATACTGGGTGTACTGCTTTGTTCACTACACCGCATTTCATGTCGGACTGCTGCTTTTCACCACTGGCGTGTGATTCAGCATGATACTGAACACGCCTGGTAAGGCTTAGCGGACCTTCGCTTGATTGGGTCGCGTCCTCGACATCACCATGTGCATTCTCATGTTGGGTCACAGAAGTGGATGAGCAATGCGCTCGCATATGGAGGTGGAATAAACCTCCCAATGTCCTGCCAGTCCAGACTCTCAGTCTCATCAATAGGTAGTGCGTAGCATTTCGCATAAATCTACCGAGGCCAACGTAAGTGCTATGTATAGATCTCAAGCACACTCAGCCTTCGTCATCAGCGATGCAGCGTTGCACATGTCATCCCATACAAATCCTGTCAGACCTTGCCAGGCGTTGTCGTCAGACTCTACCTCATGCATCGCATCTATTTAAGCCAGTCAGTCAGACGTGCGTTTATCAACTCCCTCGTTCTGCCCGACTCGCCAGATCCTTCAACCTAAACCATCCCTTCTCCCACGCTTTTTCGAATTCAGCTTCGGAAAACTTGTGCACTGCCGCATCTCTCGCTGCTTTGCGCATCGCTAAGCTCTCCTTGTCGGATAATGAGAATGCAGAATGGATGGCCTCTGCGAATGACTCGGCATCTGTCGCATGATATCCTACTCACATGATAAAGCTTGACATCAGCTATTTCTGCCCGTATAACGGGTCTAAGCGGGGGAGATGATGCCCAGTTGGGATATCGACCAGACCACAATCTCAACAAGATATCTTACGTACCTGTTTGACGACCATTATAAGGTACCACAATGTCCATCACAGGTCCCGCAGATGCATGAACGACGGGTATCAGGCCTGCCGCCTGTCCGGCAATGATAAATCTTGATCAGCATGATTCGTAGGCGATGACGAGGCAGCGTACACTCACCATGAACTCAACAACGTTGATGCCGAAATGCTCGTCCATCATAGTGTTAAGTCCAACTGACGCCTGTCCCAATCTTTGGACCACCTCGGGATAAGGGGCATTCACGATGAACTCCACGTTATTCTGCCCAGATATCAGCTCTGCTCTCTGCTTTGAGTCTGAGCGAAAGAAAGCCTCACCCGTACGCCCAGCTTTTCCGCCAATGCTTTCAAGCCTGAGAGGCGTTCTTCATCCTGTGCGTTTCGGGCACCTCCCATCATTGCCAGCGTGACCCTCTTCGGCCCGTCTCGGTGTTGAGGGTACTTGTCGAATAGCGCGGACAGGGCATGGATCTGCTTTGCGTGCTCCTTCTCAGGTCTGCAAGGTTGTTTGATCAGACTGGACCGATGACGCTGCAGGGTCCAATGGAGAGACACATCTTACCTGAATTGTGCAAGCGAAATGATCTCCTTTTTCCGCTTGTCCAAATTGCCGAGCTTGACGAGCTCCTTGGTATCACAAGGCGGATACACAACTTCGCAGCGAGCCCGATCTTCCTCTTTGGCTTCTCCTCTCTCTTCTCGCTTCTGCAGGGTGGTCTCATCTTTTAGTAAGAAGCTTGCCAGGTACGAAGCGCGACCTGCTGTGAGCAAGGACTGGATATGCGCTTGCGTCCAGGAAGAGTTGGTCATGATGTGTTGCGAAAAGAGGAGAGATACCGAGTAAAGAGACGTGAATATTCGGTAGTATCTGCATGAGAGACACCAACTCAAATAAGCGAGACTGGTGATACACTAAAGATCGATTGACTTACACAAGCTTGATCTGAGTTTTGACGGCGCTCTTCGACGCTCCGGCGTTCTCAACGCCATGAACCCGTTCGCGAACTCGCTTGACCATATCAGTGCTGACAGTAGGGTAATGTGTGTATGTGCCAATAGCGATATCTGATCCAGCGATCAGGCGAGTAAATGGGTAGGTGAAGCCGTAGCCCATGGAGTCTGGGAGAGAATGTGGGCACGATGAGCTGAATCTTCGCTGGTCGATCAAGGACTATTAGGCAGCTCACCGATGAAGATATCTCCCCATAGACCGTCTTTGCCGCACAGTCCTTCCCATGCCAAGACAACACTACCGAGCGATTGGTTGAGAAGGGTAAATCGTTTCCAAAAGTCGTCCGATATCAGATATCTCGACGGGAGGGGGATGAAGTGCAATCTGGCCGGGTCGAGCGAAATGGAGAAGCGAGTCTGGACGGCAAGCGTAATTTCAGCTCCTTTTGCTTTTACTTTAGTGAATCATGATGAGCTGACCTTGACTTTGTCAATGATCTCTTGCTTGGTAGCTGCGGGATAGTCGCCGGAGTATACCAAGACTAGCAGGTCGCGCTCGGTCCTTTGAAGATGCCTGATAGCCGTCCACAGTACCCTCTCACCGCCACCTCCAGCGTTGCTGAACGATGGTCAGTCTCCTTGCCCTTTGTAGCAACACAAAAACCGAAGGTGCTCACCAATATGGATGCCAAAACCCTACAACCACCTTCTTTCCCGTGACTTGAGGGGCTTTGTCACTTGTTCCCTGAACGAGCGTCTCTTCGGGCATTCCCATCTTCTCCAGCAACTCTCTTCGCTTGACCAAGTTCTTCGCTCGAAGTCGTTGTAGAGATAAAGCCATTGATCCGAAGCCGAATAAGATCAGAATGGGTATGATGCTGGCTAGAAGCCCCCAGTTGACACCGGTAAGCCTCGCTACCGCCGTACCAAGGACGAGAACGACGGCGGAACCCTTGACCAGCCGGAACAAGGCGGGGCCAGACAAAACAGACCACGAGATCAGGATGATTCCAACCCAGATGACATCGAGCGATATAGATCCCTGAGCAGGGTGCGAGAAGATAGTCTTGTAGAGGGTCGCATTGGCTGATTGGCCGGAACGCAGGGAAGCCAAATATTGCTCCGTAGCTGCTTTGTGGATCCAGACAGCGGCTCCGATGAGCATCCCGTAGAGAGCAGTGAACGGTATTCGTACTTTGGCATTGGCGGCAAGGTCGTTAGTGGACGAGGAAGTGAGGGGAAGAAGGAGGGCACCGTGCAGCCATAGGAGGGAGTCCATGAATTTGTTCGTCCCAACATGCTTGGGCAGCAGATAGATTGGCAAGAAAGCCATCAACAAAGGGAAGGCGATATAGACCGGGCATGTACGAGGTGAAGGGCGTATTCGAGGGTGTAGGGAGATAGCGACAAGGAACAGAGCAGTCGAGACGGATATGGCAACGAGTTGACCCAGAAGCATGTATGCGTATGGGTATTTAATCCCTCTTCGACCGCCTGCAGCAGGATGGTAACCGGATCAGTGATAGGTAGGAGCTTTCAAAGCAGTGAATCTGGATATGACCTGACATGGTATTGGGACGGATCAGAAACTCACTCTCTGACCAGACGATCGCTGTGAATACCACTGTCCACGTACAGATCCAGCTGGACCACCACCAGTTGGCTGGACCACTGCATACTACTGTCCATGCCTGCTCGAAGAGAGCTGTATCGACCAGCCATCGACCGAAGCTAGCAGAGACTTGCTTGATCGAGTAGCTGTCATATGACCACTACACTGGCATCAGCCGATGGAATATTTTCCCGCTCCTGTAAATAGACGACTCACGGCCATGAAGCGAAACATGACTGCATGACCGGACGACGAACAGGCTCGTCAGCAGCCTTGTCATATGATAATGTTGGCGACGGGGTGACTCACAATACCAGGTACATAATAATGCTCCTACAGCGGTCCTGAGAAAGTAGAACGCTCTTCCTTCAAACAGCTTGGAAACATCTTGTCCGGATAGGATCGACCGGAAGACCAGCCCGAAAGAGAGGAAGATAAGCAGGAAGTAGGAGACGAAGACCAGGTACGCGACCAGCTCGTCCTTGTCCATCGTGACTTGACGACGCGGCAGCGGCTAGCTCGGTGGCTTCGACGATCCGTTCGGTATCTTTATATGTGCGATTAGACCGAGAGCGAAGGGGAGTTGAGATTTGGTTGTTCTCTGATCATGTCAATATTCCTGACAAGCTCGTTACCTTCCAGTCCCCCGTTCAAGACATCCTCAACCGGAAGGTCAGCGGGGGTCTCCGCAATGGGACGGGACACTGCAAAAAGCCCGCCAGCGGGTATCACCGGCAAAAGATAGAAGGTCCGACGGGATTTGAACCCGCGACCGCTAGATGAACTCCAGTCATGGTTCCGACCTCGAAGTCTAGAATGCTACCACTGCAACACAAACCCTTCTGATATTGAATGAGCGAAAGTTGGATTGTATATATAGCCTGGCGATTAAAGGTATGGGAACTTTGCCGCTCACGCTTAGTCCTGATAATCATCGTTCGGTCGATATTCTAGTCTCTCGAGAATTCATACATTCTGTTCATCCTATCAACACCACCTAGTCATCTCGCCTGTGCCGATAATTGTTTTTCCACCGCCGTCAAGATGGGGCACAACTCCGACAAAATGTACGTGACTCACTCGGAGCACGCGGCGGGTCATCATACCGCTTCGAGTTCCGGCAAGAGAGCGGAGAGTGGTCGATCAGAGGTCCAGCGATTACCCTTGTGAGTTGCTGCTTCCTAGCTCCTGCATCTCCAGGCACCTTGGGTCTTTCGTCAGTTCCTCTTCCAACGCTGATCATATGGTTACAACAGTGATTGTTGTGCGCTGTCGCTGCAGCCTTTCCAGAATCCTGTCGCTGTGATAGCCGATACCGCTCCGGGCGAAGCACCTAGAGCAGATGTATTCGATCTGTTGAATATTGTACCGTATGTCAGGAAGTTCAAAACCAGTGGGTCTCAATTTAGTGTTCTCCCCTTTCTTTCGCCTCGGCACAGGTTTAGAGTGCAAGCTGCTATACTGATAGGGAACCTGCAGATCCGGTGTCCGGTAAACCGCTCGACACCAGTCAGCTCATCAAGTTGAATTTCTCCAAGGTGAGCTCCAGTCCAAAGCAGGAATAGTCAGTGTAGCCAGTGGCTTACCTGAGATTGTGAACGGTATAGAACGCCGAGGGCAATCTCCACGATCCGATCACCTACAAAGTTTTCTCGCCTCATATCCACATAGTCTTCCTAAAAAACACCGTGAGTTGACCAGATGATTCATGGCAGCCGGGCAACAGCGACTATAGATAGCTGATCCTCGCTTATCCTCTTACAAATCTCAGGGGAATGTATTTGACATGGCTTCTTTGCAACTACTGGCAATCAAGCCCAAAACATGGCGAGATCTGGTCAATGACGAGCCTTTCAAGAGAGAAGACATCATCACCATTCAAGATCCACAAAACCTCGCTGCGCGAGATCTGCGAGAATACGATTATGTCAAAAAGGACAAGAAGGTCTCCGGTAAGTGATCCTGCGCGGCCCGATGGTAGATGTCTTCGGACGGAGCACGACTGACGGTCGCTGTGTGCTTTCGCAGATGACGATCTTGCCGGCGACCCGCTGAGAGGCATTAATGTCGACGCGGCAGGAGGTGCGAGCAAAGTGCTGAAGATGTTGGCAGAGAAGGTGCGTGCATCACTATTGCCGTTTTGACATATCAGTAACTCCCAGTTGATGACAAGAGCATTCAACAGACGAGGGCGGAACAGTCGCCGGCTGCTACGCCGCCACCACAAGCGTCAGTAGCTCATGAGAAGAAAGAGGGTGTCATCGCTAAACGGAAAGTGGAACAACTGGCCTGTAAGTCCTATTACTTGCAACACATATATTCATCGCTCGAAGCGCTCACATCTCTTGGCGTCGGTCCTATACAACAGACAACGCGTCAAACTTCAGTTCAGGAAGAGCAGCTGCTTCGTTAACGAGTACGGCCATGACACCTCAGACAAAGTCGGAACGAGCAATGTTCGACGAGGAGGAATGTGAGTGTGCTTCAGTTTGGGGCCAAGATGAAATCATCCATCCATTCTCATGAAGCGTAGCTAACTCGAAGCTGTCTGGAATAACCACACTGTGTCTTTCTCGTCATTTCTAGTCATGTTTGAGGAGATGTCGAGACCGACTAAGGAGAAAGACCGACTGAAATCGAAAGCTTACGCGACCATCCTGACTAATTTCGGAGGACTAAATATCGAACTTCACGGAGATCGAGCGCCGAAGACGGTGTACAACTTTGTGCAATTGGCGAAAGAAGGAAAATACGATAATGTGATATTCCACAGACTGATACCCGGATTCATGGTGAGCGGATTCTTCTCGTCTCGTTCTTTGTACCTACCACGCTGATTCTTGAATCATACTGATGTGACCGCGTCTAGGTCCAAGGTGGAGATCCTACGGGGACAGGGAGAGGAGGCAAGTCATATTGGGGTGAGCCGTTTAGAGACGAGTACAACGAAAAGGGTGCATACAAGCATGATGGGCGGGGTGTACTAGTGAGTTACTCATATGATACAATTGACGAAAGGGTGCTCTATGCGTCGTAGAGCTAAAGATTGAAATTCATGCCTTTCGTAGTCGATGGCCAATAGTGGACCGCGATCAAATACAAGTCAATTCTTCATCACCTTCCGAGCGACTGATCATCTGAACGGTAAACACACGGTCTTCGGTAAGCTTGTCGGTGGGGAAGATGTACTGGACAAGATTGAGAGAGTGCCTGTGAGACCTGGAGGAGACCGACCTGCCAAGGATATCGTGATTCTGGGCGTGAATGTGTGAGTTGTCGCTGTTTCCTTCACGATGTGTGCTACGCACAACATGAGCAGCATGTGACTTGGTTGTTGACTTTATTCACCATACATTGCTCGCTCATTCCAGCCTACAAGATCCCTTCGAAGCATACAAAGAGAGACTAGCAGCTCGTCTAGCGCGCCAAGACCAATCTGACGAAGCGTTAAAACGACGTGCCGAAGCTCAAGCGGAGCGAGAGAAGGACCGAACAACATGGCTGGGAACGAATCTGGGTGTAAAGGGCGAAAGCAAAGTACAGAAGGAGGAGAGGAAACGGAAAGCCGAAACGGAGGGTGTAGGGAGATATCTCAAATCTGCTGCGGGAGGAGGAGGTGTTCCTGTTCCGATCGGAGGCGGGGCAAGCGGGAAAGTACCGGATGTACTGGACTTCGGAGTGGAGAAGAAGAAGAAGAAGGCGGGTGGCTTTGGCGATTTCTCAGGGTGGTAATGCTCATGCGTAAAATCTGCAATGGTTGGTATGTTTGCTTAGGGATGCCATGACGAATTGCATGTCATACTTGAGGATTGTAGTCACAATCACTGAGACTGGCCGAGTAATCTTTCGGTTGTCCGTTGCGCAATCCTTCCTGATACAATCGCGTTTGATGCCCGTATCTAGCTACTCAATTGTCATCGGGTACCCATTCCGCCTGATCTAATGAACGTGTATTCACAGAATGGCATGGCATGAAGCGATTGAACATCGATAGACTACTACTAAACATAAGCTCCTTTCTCACAGCTTACTACCCCGCGATTGATCAATCGCCGTACACAGGAACTATGATTGGCTCTTCGTTTGGGCTTACATGAGACTATTCATATGTCCACCTCTTGGAATCCTCACTACAGAAAAAGGTTATGAAAACCCCTCTACTCAAATAATCGCACAATTCTCAAGACTTCTTGACGCTGGAAAGTGTTTCCCGCAAAGTCAGCTTAGAAACCGGTTTCCAAGCAAATCGTTGCGGTGACAAAGACTTACCGCTTGGACGAGCTGGATCCAACCATGAGGTTACCGTCGTCATCAAGTTCGACCTCGACCTCCAGCTCGACGGCAGCTTGCTTCCTCTTCCCCTTCTCCTTTCCTTTACCCGTGGCAGCAGTTGTTGGAGCAGATGCCGCTTGTTCAGCCTTGCGCCACTTGACGGCATCTTCTGGGTCGATTTCGCCTTCCCAATCATGGCATGCGAGGTATTCGTCCATCGTAATATAACGAATGTTGTCCAGCTTGATCCTCAACCTCTCCTTCTCATCTTTCTCCCTCTGATGTCTTTCCGGCCTGTCCCTCTTCCTGATGGCTCGCTCCGACTCCTTCCGCATCCTCTTCAGATCTCTCTCCCTTTTGTATTCTCTCACGCCCCCGGTGATGGACGCCACCATCTCCTCCATCATCTCATCCTCAACCTTCTGCATTGGCGTTCGACCATCGTCGCTGCCTTCGGAGTCGGAAAAGGCCCATGATTGACCATGATCGTGCTCCACCGTATAAGCGCAGTATGAGAGCGATTGGCGGAACTTGGCCTCGAAAGCACCCTGGACAGCCTCGCTAGTAGCGCCCTGCCTCAACCCAACGTGGAGATGGTAGAGCCGATCGGCATTGACGATGCACACCGGCGTTGTCTGATCCTCCAGCTTCCATACCAGGTCTACTAGATACCTGAAGTCCTCGCCGAAGAAGTCATGGAGTCCTCCCCAGCCGAACATGTTGTGAGTGCCCAACTTCCATTGTATGTTGGGATCGGGGGTCTTGAAGATGAAAACGAGCTTCTTGAGCTTCGGGAGAGAAGGCAAGTTGTCAGGAGAGGTAGAGCCGAATCGGAAATTGATCACTGGGGCGACCAACGTAAGTTGATCGATGTTGTCGTATGTGTCTTTAGGAAGACCAGGTGGGAAGAGGTCGAAGCGATTAGGGACGATGGTGTTCAGGACGATCTTCGTCTGATGCCCCTTGAGCTGTGTCTGGTCCAAAGCGTTGACGAGGTCCCCGATGACGGAGCAGGTCTTGGGATCCTTGGGTCTAGGCCAATCGTGCTGGTGTTCTGCATGGAGAGAAGGTCCCCCTTCTTCTGGGATCGTTTTGACGAGAGGGTGGATCACGAGCGTCTTGATGTTCGGGAATCGAAGCGAGTGTATATTGCTAGTGATGGTACCTTGGCCGCTGTGGCTGCTGCTTGTCTTCGATGTGGCGCTCGAGACTTCTCTGATGGTTTGCTTGTTGACTATGCTGACAGATCCACCATGACTGTTGCTTCCGCTAGCGCTACTTTGGGGCTTGCGGCCAACAATGTCGGTGTCCGCTTCGGTGCCGGTCTCTGTTCTACAGAAGTTGAGATAATGAGCATCGACCCTGACGATCCTCGCATACTCCAAGAGCCTCTTCTTCCTCTCAGAAGTGACGGGATTATACCGCTTCGCCGAAATTCTGGACAGATTTTCATCAGCATCAGCATCGGTAGCGTCTCTTCGTGAGTCTGTGGGCGGGATAGCTCCCAATCGAACACGAGAGTACAGCAGTGGGGTGGCGACAGCGTGAAAGTGTTTCGAGACCCGAACGCAGGTTGTGAGAGCCTTTCGATCGGTATTGAGGACGACGGAGAAGATGCGTTCGAGGATCGTTTGGTCCCTGATGACCGAGGCGATCGTTGTCGTTGGCGGTGTAGGTACTTGTGCCGGTGTTGTTGTCGTCAGCCCAGAATTGGTTGAGGCAGTCGGGCCCGCATTGTCGACCTATAGTGCAATACAGTTCGAGGTCAGCTCGGCGAGACAGAGCCGTGCAGCGGGGCTGGTTCGAAGCTGACGTGAGCTGACGGACGTAGAGTGGTCAAAGGGGTGGAGCGGGGTAGGGAAGGATATTTAGTCCTACAACTTATCCCAAGCACTCCGACTTGTGTAGCCGAGCAGACTCACCGACATGGCTGTGGCGTCTGTGGCGTGTCAATTGTATATCGTACTGTAGTACTGTATCAGGTCGTAATAGTGAAGCGAGATCAAAGGATGAGAGAAGACAAGACGCAGAGAGACCTCCATGAAGAGGCGTGTTTGTGTCTCACGAGTGAGTGGGTGATGGTGATGGCGATGATGAGGCGGATAGTGATGGTGATGACGTTGACGATGATGACGGGTTTGAGTCAACCGCTGCTGTACGAATGATTGCCCATCGTGTGGCGGTTGACGTACTGTAATCGATCAACAAACAGCTGTACATTGTATCTCGGTGCGACTGAGGCTGTTCGCCACTGGATACGCTCAAGAGCCATGGCGAGTGTCGACATACTGTACCACTAGCGAGTGCATCCAACTTCTTCACAAGCTGCATGAAAGAACGAATAAATAGAAGATATGTAGAAAGGAAAGCCATCATTGTCTACTCTACATATGTATATAGCGGTACCATTACCAAGGCCAGTATACAGTATAATTTCATCGCGACACGACGCCAAATTGAATCGAACGTAACTGGACTGGCGCGCACCCCTTCCTGTTTGGCAATGGGTCGCTTCCCTCCCGCCCTCCCTTGACCTATAAAGCAAAGAAGAAGGAGCGCCGATCAATCATTGATCGCTAACAACAGGCGTTGGCGTTCGTGTTGCGTTGTAATGGCCAAACTCCATCTGGCCGAAAGGATGACAGATATTCGCACCCAGTTCGAAAAGAAGCGAATTCAAATCACTCAGAATCAATGAGTGAAAAGTGGTGTAAGAGGCAAGATCTAAAAGTTGTCGGAAAAACTCGTATGTAATGATTGTATTCACACTATGGGTCGAGAGATCTGGGTAATAGAAGAAAGAAAGTGATGATGCTGATGATGTTAATGATACGAAAACGTCGTAATGATGGTAAATGGTGAAGGGAATCAATTTTGTCGGATCTTCATCGTGTGACCATGCGTGAGAACCCGTAATCTGATGATGACAATGATAATATGCGTGGCGTGACCGTAAAGAGGTTGAAGAGAGAAAGAGCGCCGGTCTGATGCAAATCACGGACTTGACTTTGGCTCTTGAGCGAGGTTAAGGCTTCTTGATAGTATATGATGGAAAATGACCAAATCGGAATGAAGTGGAGTAGAAATAATGGTCACGGAAGATGCAATGGTATAATCGGTACTGGACAGTCGGAAATGGCAATTGATATCGTGCGTTGTTGGAAGCGGGGAACCGAACTAGATTCTCCGGAAGCCAGTTCGAATCAGCGTCGACTATTTGCCGGCAGAGAGATATAGGGCCAATGCAATTAACTCACTCAAGTGTGGAGCCGATACCTTGTTATACCTTAACCGCCTCAGTCTCCTCCGCGTCCTCCTTGATCTCAGCATCGCCCGAAGTCGATGTGGCTGGCGTGGCCGCCTCGGTACCCGTTCCTGTCGCAGTTCCGATATCCGTTTCAGCCTTCTCAGCTCCTTCACCGTTGACGATGCTTGTTGCAGCGCTGGCACTTGAAGGGGCATCGCTGGTGATCGGGTTGGCGGTCACCATCGCCGTATGCGCGCTGCTCTTCATCAGAGCGTTCTCGACATCGGCAGCTACGAGTGACCTTTGCGTAGGCGGTGGTACTTGAACAGCTTGTCCGTCTTCGTGCGAAGCGAGAGATAGGGATTGCTCAACCGAAGCGGGTATACCGAGGGAGATATCGCGAGACTCCTCGGTAGCTTGTGAAGGGCTGGTGGGGTCAGGTCCGAATTTGCTGGGTTTGGCGTCGGGCAAAACCCATCGATTGGCATCGAGCCCTGCTAGTCGTACCTGGTCTTCTCTTACTTCGAGAAGCGATGAGAGGGCCATACATTCTCGGATGATTGACACATCAGGGGTGAGCGATTTCAGTCGGTTGAACGAGGCGATCATCGAGATGTCAATCCAGCCTTCAGAGTCCATCTAAGAGAGTCACGGAGAAGGAAAATTAGTGCGTGAAGGTATATTTAGCGGTCGGAAGTGAAACTCACTTGTTGTCTCAAGAAAAAGTCCATAGCCAGGTTCTGCATGCTGAAGTAGTACTCGATCTGTCCGAGGACATAGAACCTCATCGCATCAAGATTCGGCACCACCGTATGAGGCATGGGTGGAGGCGGTAGACCAGCTCGATACACGACCCCATACTGAGCTTGAGAAGGGTCGTATATGCCCTGAGGTCCATAGCCGACAGGATAGAACGGCTGGAAACCCATGAATCCTCGTTGGTATTGCGAACCGTTGACGAAACCTGCTCCGTCCGCCGGCAAGCCAGAGTGGTTCAAAGGAGGGGAACCGTATCCCTGACCCTTGTGAGGCATAGCCGAGTTGCTCCTAAATCCTCCTCGCCCCCGTCCGTTGAATGACCCACGCCCATCACGACCACGCGCTCGGGGAAGAGTCGCGCTTGACCCGGGCTGAAACCCTTGTTGAGGCAAAGGAGCGGTGTTGCTTCCTGTCATAGGTCGCGATTGAAGAGGTCCGGAGCCGAACCGCATGTGTGTAGAATCGGAGGTTGAGGCTGGCAGTTGAGGTTGCGATCTGCTGGGGGACCCATTCTTGGATTGTCTGCTTATCTGACGCGAAAGTGGCGTGCTTGATTCGCCATTGACCACCCCCGCCTTGGCGTGCTTGTCCAGAGCGATACTCTCGGCCTCTCCATCGACCTTTAAGTCAATTTCTCCTCTTTGAACCGGTGTTACATCGGACGCTTTGCTCTCGTTGACAGATTCGGTCGGTCCAGGTCGAGCGTGAGAATTAGCCTTCTTGCTTTCGATAGCTGGGGCTGTTGGAGGACCGCCCTTTCGAGGCTTGCCACCTTTGGCACCTGCTGCGGACGATTCTACCTCGCCCTTCGGAGTTGTCAACCGCTTCTTTGCACTGGCTTCTAATCGACTCTGGCGGCGGTTTTGCTCAGCGGCATGGTCGGCGGCTGCCAACAGCTCAGCGGCGGGAATAGGTGTCCATTTCGGTTTTTCTGTTCATGGCGCCCAAGAATAAAGCGTTAACGAGGTCCAGCCAGGACGATATGAAGAAATGGACTCACTGCCAGTTCCAGCAGAATCCTCGACGACAGATGTACCTTCAGCCTTTTCTTTCGCTTTCTCCTTCTTTTCTTCAGTGGCCTTGGCGACTTCAGCCGCTTGAGCCACATCCGGCCACAAGGTGGCATCATTGAGAGTTGGCGGCGCGACTGTTGAAGCAGCGCTTCGAGCGGGACTCTTCTTCTTGGCGGGGGTTCTCGCATTCTCCTCTTTCAATGGTCCGTTGATGACTGACTTCTGACTTGACTCCGCCTTAGCGTTGCTCCCACCATTTTGCGAGACCGAAGCGCCTAGTTTCCCTTGACTGGTCGGGTTAGGTGTAGCGTTTGCTGGAGCCATCTTTTTCTTTCTAAGGTCCCAAGCATTCACAGCTGGCGGAGGAGCAGCTTGCCGAGGCTGAGCAGGTTGAACAGGAGCAGGTACTTCAGCAGTGTCAGTTTCAGCTCTAGGCTGAGCTCGCCAACTTCCAGTCTCCTCTAGCTTGTCAACAGCTTTTGACAGTACGCTAGCAGACGCAGTGGACGTTGATGCAGTGTCAGACGATAGGTTGGGAGATCCGATAGAAGCGGGAACAGATACAGAGTTGGCAGTCATAGTAGTACCGTTCAGCGAGGGGGAAGGAGGGACTGTTATTCCTTGGGGCTGAGAGGCTTCTTTTGCCACTTGTGAGGGTGTTGAGGCGGAGGCGGCAGACGTGAATACGGCGACGGGCTTTACAGGTTGTGTTAGAGCACCCCAGGCAGGTTTTGTTGGACCGGTCGGAACGGCTGTCGGACGAGCAGGCTTCTCGGCTACCGCAGGAGGCGCGCTCGCTAAAGGAGCTTGACTGTTCCCTCCCTTCTTGGACGATTTCCCTCCCCCGCTTCTTCTCTCCTTGCTTTCCTTCTCCTGTTCATCACCTTGTCGCTCCTTCTCCTTCTGCCCTTGTCCATCACGGTGTGACCTGTCTCGCCAGTTTTTAGAATTACTTCCCTGCCCATGACCGTGACCGTGACCTTGCCCATGACCATGACCTTGACTCTGACGGTGGGAGTGCCTATCTTTCTCCTCATGTCGATTTCGTTGACGAGCGGATTGAACGGTCTCCCAAGGTCCGTCATCCTCTGATTGCTGCGCAGTTTGTTGAGATTGAGCGTTCTTTGTGCTGGTGCCAGCGGCAGGTCTGGGTTCACGTAATTTTGTCATCGTGGAAGTAGGTGTCGTTGAGCTTGAGGAGGCAGACTCCAGGTTGTTGTTGCCGTTTGACATGGGTGCAGGGGATGAGTTCGAGTTACTCGGCGACGGTTTTATAAAGTTTCCGTCGGCGTCCTTGATCTTGCCGGCGTATGAACCGAGTGCGTTGAAAGCTGAGAGTGTGTTTCCGTTCGCTGCCTGTTGCGTCCCGGACATGATGCGTCCGTGAGCTGGGGAGACGAGATGTGGAAAGGCGGAGAGCGAAGGAGGGGAGAACTGTACAGCGATCATGTCGAATGAGCAATTATCGAGACGAGCAGGTCGGGAGCAAAGAGAAGGGAGATGAGAAAGTAGCGGATCGACGATAGTTATTACGCGGATGATGCGAGAAGCGTGCATAGGCAGAGCGAGAGAGAGGACAGAGAGCCGGTCAGCTTATTATACCATTTATCGTGAGAGCGAACAGCTGCACAGAAATCCTGTGGTAATATAGCATGATGTGACAACATGCAGTCAAGATGGGGAGCAAGTGCTCAAGGGAATGACATTCAAAGGAAGTTAGGTGACCGATGATGCTAACGAGCAGCTGAGTAAGAGGTGCTGGGGGTTCGCGCGAATGCGTGGGCCATAAAGTCCAAGCTCCCTCGCCCTCTCTTCACCGCATTGTGGTGCGGCAGACCCGCAAAAGCGAAAGGAGGAAGTCTACCCAGGTTTGTGACTTCGTTCACGAAGAGCGGGGTAGGTGGTGACAGGAGCCGACGAAGGCAATGAAGACCCATACGATCTCACATCTTACTAGGTCCTTTGCGTCATATACAATATCCAGATCAGATATGAAGGGAAATAGGAGTGGATAAGAAGGACCCAGAATCTGGCATGCTTACTCACGAAAGCGTTGTGAGACTGATTTGTCTACTTCTCAACCAGCTCTCTGCCTTGTGCTCTTCTTGTTTTGTATTCCGGAATAATCAGTAGCTCAAAGTCTTGCTGTCGCTATGATCGCGTGAATGAAGAATGGGGATTTCGACTGCTAGTCTATGTGTGGAGAATAACTGAGAAGGAACGAAATATCAGCTGAGCTCCTCCTGTCCAGTACTTCCTCGAGGTGCAAATCTACTCACGTTCGACGAGTGTCAAATCTGATGAGGTTGAAGACCAGAGCTCGGTCCAGGCTGGGAGTCAGGTCTATACCTTTTCCCGCCTGTGGATAGGATTGTCGGAAAGCGAAAAATGAAAAATCCTTGCCACCCAACTGACGCTTTCCTGCACCCTTCCTTTCTCCCTGCACGAGAAGTCAACCGAAGCCGAGGCCAAAGTGAGCGCTTGCCTTAAGCCTGTTTGCCTCGTGTTCGCGAGGGTGTTGTTGTCTTGTGACGTGGCGACGAAGCAAGAAATCCGAAGGAGTCGAGGATGTAACCGGATCCGAAGATAGAGTTGGTGTCGTACGTTGGTTGTCGCTCTTTCTAAGCTGTATCCCTTACTAATATGGACTGAGACGGCGATGACCACCACGCTACCAAAGAGAGGGAGAGAGGGACGAAGGTTTGTGTGAAAAAGAAGAGAAAGGCGGCCGTTGTTGTGACCAGTGCGAGGTTGAGGTTGAGGATGAAGAGGTACTGGAGTGAGTAGGCCAAAGTTGATAGTGTGATAAAGTTGGTAGTAGATTGGTAGATTGCGCGCAAGGGTTGAGTACTCGTAGTGCACTCTCTCGTTGACTCCACTTACAATTTAGTAGTTACTATTACTTGTATATTTTCTAATCAATTTAGACCACATTTAATCCCATCTCCCATCGACCTTCGACCCTCTCTCACCTCCTCCACCAAAAAGTCTCTGTCTGACCGTCCTCACTCATCATCGTCATCTTTAGCTTTCATACCATCGCTCATAAAAGTCTAATCGCCTAGACAAGCCATCCTCCAACATGCGTCAATTGAAGCATCACGAACAGAAGCTGCTGAAGAAGGTCGATTTCCTCAACGTGAGTCGCCGTCGCACGGCTCCCAAAAACCTACAACAATTTTCAGAAAATTTCCCTTAACCCCTGTCTTTCCCTCCTTCCCTCCACATCCGCTGACCATCTGGCATGGGATTGCGTTGCGTAGTGGAAGCAAGATGCTTCGTTGAGAGAAGTCAAGGTGATGAGGAAGTACCATATCCAGGACCGAGAGGATTATCACAAGTGAGTGTGCGGATCGACCGACACTTATTGCTCCACATGCATCTGCTTCGTGCGCCCAGACACAGTTGCCCGGAGATGGGACGATGTACCTCGTTCTATATGGAGGAGCAAGCTCACCCGTCTTCTCTTGTCCCGATAGGTACAACAAGATCTGCGGCTCCCTTCGATCCCTCATTCATAGACTATCGCTGTTACCTGCTCAAGATCCGGTAAGACAACAGCGAGAGTCGGAAATGTTGAACAAGTTATACGACATGGGTATACTCGGTACGTTCCCTCTTCCACCCATCATATCGCCTACAACTCTTCCAGGGCGGCTTCTGTGGAGCTCTTCACTCTTCAATGCGATCGGCGAAATCATCCGAGCTGACCTGGTAATGCATGGATCTGTTGATAGATGTCGGTGCTAAGCCATCGGACATCGAAAATAAGGTGACTGTGTCATCTATTGCTCGAAGAAGATTGGCGGTAGTAGTGGCTAGGCTGAAGATGGCGGAGACCGTATCTGATGTGAGTAATCATGAATCTGCTTCTGTGACAGTAACCTCAATTCATCCGAAGTTACCGCTGCATGGTGCGGTAATGCGGTCACCTGCAGGTGACAAAGTCGCTCCAGATGCGCCAGAAGCAAACATGCTGATTCCGTTAATTTGGCTGTTTTCTCAGGCCGTTCAAACCATCGAGCAAGGGCATGTCAGAGTCGGACCCACGCCAGTCACCGACCCCGCAATGTTGATCACGCGACATATGGAGGACTTCGTCACATGGGTAGACACGAGCGCGAGGAAGAGGACGATCATGAAGTACAACGATGAGGTACGTTGTGTCATATTTGCACTCTATGTTGTGTTCCCCTTCCTACCCTCCACGTCTCCAAAAGCTGTAATGCATTCACCTTCCGTGGTGTGGTGAACTCGTCGCCTTCGCCGAGGGAATAGAGGAGGCTGCAGGAGCCGTGCGCCACATCGACGATCATGCTGACATCTTGCTCCCTCGCACACAGCTCGACGACTTCGACCTGTTGTAAACCTCAGCTATGGCAAGAAAGGGCGCAAGACAAATGGCGAAGGTCGTGTTCACCCACCATACTCCTACTCACACCTTGTACATCTAATAGCTTGCATATCCAGCATATTCCTTGATTATACCCATGCACATCATCTGTCCTGATCCCGGTCCCGCCGGCCGAACCATCGGTTTTTGGCCAATCTATGCATCTTGTACGATACCACTATCCTGATCCGCGTCGGTCATTGCTGACTGACGCAGTGGTGACGGAGCACACGCTGTTTGAACCAGGGAGACGGGCCGGCTCGGAGGACTTGCTCCGACGTCCATGGCAGAGTACCAGGAAAGTAACGGCGCACGCACGTCCTTTGGTCTGACCCACGGTCTCCGTCCCATGACCCTTGCATGCCCCTATAACACGCAGATCAGGTCCGCTCCTCTCGGTGCTAAGACAGTGTGCTGGATGCCCTGTATGATGAGCTCTGTATCGACGCATGGTCGAGAAGAAGCAAGGCCGTCAAACAGCGACAGACAGAGCATGCAAGCCTGTCAATCGTCTGCGTATTTTATGTGCCGAGTGGAAGAGGAAGGGATCTAGCATCAAACAAGTGGACTCGATAATAGATCAAAGGATGGCTCTACCTTCACTTTCGACCGGGTTCTGGTGGCTACTGGGATTTGCCCTCGTGATCCGAAGGAAGCGCGAATGATGAGTGCATAGAGGCCACGCATGATCCGATATTTTGATGGCAATAAGGTTATGATCAATCCCGACCGAAGATGATATCAAAGTCAAGGTGGATGAGACATGGCGTGGCTTGATGTCTGGATGTCTGGATGCGAGTGGGCAAATGAAACACTGATTAGTTGATAGATTGCAAGGCCATCAATCTGCATCAAACAAATCGAGCAGAGGGTATTATTCGTATCATCAATACATGTTGGGGGATATGTATACTAAGTGAGTCCAACAATGCTATATCGTGGCCTCTTTCATCACCCCTGTGACAGCAATACACAGGTTTAAACCCAGTCCAACGCCAGCAACAGAACGACAGTGAATATCGCACTTGTGTGCCGAGCGACAGCATCATACACATGCAGGCCACCGCCCCGCGTTCATATATAGCACCATGTCATGCGAAAACGAGACCGAGATCGAGTGCAGTATCAAGCATCGGGATCAAGAAGCGCTCATTTTATGCTACGCCAACAAGAACATGAAAGAACCTCGTCCCCCTCCCCTGGTCGACCGACCGACAGATGCTAACTGTTCGGCGAGTAGATTGACTCCAACCTCACCCTCAGCCGACGTCCTTCACCCTCACATCATGAATCACATCTTATCCTTCGCATCAAAGCCCACCCTCGCGAACATGATGCGAGTATCTCGAGATATGGCTATTCTGGCTCTTCCGTTCTTTTGTGCCGATGTCACGCTCGATCTTAACGTTATTCGATCTTCTCATCCGCTTCTCTCCCATTCTCTTTCCGCAACGACCAAGATATTGCAGCGGAGTTGGAATGATCACACAGAGGAGCAGGCTGTCTGGCACTCGGACTCCGACTTGAGCGATGATAGAAGAGCGCTGGGAACATGGTCTACCGAACGCGCCGGTCATGAGTACAAAAATGGGAAGCTACAGGAAGACCGCTTCAGCCCTAACCCAAGACACTATGTTAGGCGGCTGACCATACCCGCTCACTATGATGGTCAAGCACACTACCATTGCCATTGCCAGCCCACCTGGGATCCCGCCCAGAGCTCACGTCATGAATCATCACCATCGGATGGAGACACTCAGACTTGTCTTCGGGATCGTACTCCTCCCTCCACATCAGCATTGACTCGTGCTACAACCCCAAAGCCAAAGCCAAAGCCACCATGTTCATGTCCATGCCTCAATCTTCCAAATTTACATACCTTGCACTTGACCATCCACGCCGAATCACCCGTCGATTGGTCATTCTGCAAGCCGTCAGACAAGGCTCGATATCCAGTCTATCCTGCTTCGTCGCCGTGTCCTCTGCTCGCCGCGCTCCGTCCGGAGATGTTGGTCATCAGCGGAATCTCGAAGCTCGATAGTCTCAGCCCATTTCCGTTCCCGAGGCCAATCTCATCGCCTTCACGATCATGCTTTTCGTTGTCACCTTCAGCTGCTCCACCACTTCACTGCGACCACCTGGAAGGAAAGATGCCAGTATCGTCCGCTCAAGGCAGATTTGAATCAGCCAGCCAGCATCAACAACGACAGCAACAGCAGTATGTCGAGAGCAAATCCAGCTTCGGCAACTTCTGGGACAAGATCCAAGAAGTCGTATTGGTTTTGGACAGGGAGGAGCTTACCAAACATGGACTGGGTGGATTCTACCGAGATGACCGAGCGCTCACTTTCTTCCGGAATTTACCGGACACGAGCAAGATCCTGAAGATTGTCTTCACGGGCGTGAAATCGACGTCTGTGCCTATCCGCAAGCAGCTGATGCTCCCTCGCCAGCAAGTATCTGCTGTCACTGATGCTGATCAGGATCCGGATCCGATCGCGAGCTCGCCACCGCTCCAACTCACCGATGTCAACGCTTCCAGTCAAACCTCGTACGAACAGCAGATAGATCAAGTTCGAAATGTGGTCGAAAAGATCGGAGAAAGCTTGGCAACGATCCCCGCTACATGTAAGCCCGAAGTCTCTGTGATTGGCTTGGAGTCATTCATTTGCCCAGCGTACGATCGCACCCAGATCCTCGCCACTTGCGAACCAGTCACCACTCGTTGTGTCTCCAGCCATGGCGATGATAATGAGAATGAAAGTGAGAGTGGGCAAGGAGCAGAGAAAGGGGAATTTTCTAATATATCCCCGGTTTTGTTTGAGTTCGTAGGCGGAGCTGAATGGCGGGATGATATTCACTTCGTCCGGTATGAGGAGTGGCGCCGCACTGCAGAAGGGAGAGAGGTAATTAGGCTTCTGTATTCGAAGTAAAGAATTGATTGGAGCAGCAGCAGATAGGGCACTGGTCACTCTCTTGTATTGATCAAACGGTTTATTTTCCATCTTCAGTTGTATTGGGCGCTCTTTTGACATCATCCCTCGCCCTCAGTGACCAAACTTTGAGATAAGTGGAGATATGTATACGCAACAGTGACGGTCAGTTTGACAGCCATTTTAGTCGATATACACGCAGCAGCGGCGGTTGTTGTTGTCATTTTGTGAATGATCCACGTATGCGCTTGAGCTCAGGTTCAGTACTGTTCGGAATGGATGGCGAGTATGGGTTGGTATATTCCTTAATACATACAACAATGGCGGTCGCGATCGGGAAGGAGACGAAAGTCTTCTTCTCTAGGGAGCATGAAGGAGTCGGAAGAATCAAGGATTATGCAGCTGATCTACGCGAAATGACTACGAATGGACAGGACAGAAAGTTCCGTCAGTTTGGCCGTTGAGGGACTATAAACAGCCATACAAGGAAGAGGGGGAAGGGGACTCACATTCCTGCTACATTGAAAGCAGCCAGTAATCTATCCAGCGGGAAAGCAGGGCGGTGCAGTCAGTTAACAAGTCACCTCACGGTGGAACAGAATGATATTGGATTGGAGTTGATGTGATGTGAAACGAAACCGAGTTTCCTGTGAGAAAAGGCCTTGTCACTCACTTCAATAAGTCGTCGACGTCCATCTTGGCTGCTCGGTTGTCCGCATAACCGGCTTCCGTCAAGATGGTATCGATCTTCACCCGGATATCAAAATCATCCTCAATGATCTGAACGATTTGATTGAGGTATCAGCTCTGATGATGACAAGCAGGAAACTATCGCAAATGTTTGGCGAGGGAGGGGGAGGGGGGGAGGGGATACAATTGAAACAGAGCAGCGGAGGAGAGTAGGACAATATCCCAACAGGGTGGAATGTCCGCGATACTTGGAAACGAAAGCATAGGAGATCGGGGAAGTTCCACTCACCACGCCTTGCTCAGCACACCAAGTCCTATAATTCTTTTCCAACATCTCCGCCACACCCTTCGCCTTGAACCCCGCCCTGATCGTCTTATTCATCCTCGAGAAAATTACCCTGTTCAAACCATCAAACTCCTCAAACTTGACCGGTGGCGGCGGATCTCTAGGCATGATCCTCACGACCGAAGATTCGACCTGAGGTGGGGGTCTGAAGTTGCCCTTGCCGACTTTCATGATGTGCTCCACCCGGGCATAGAGTTGGACGTTGGCGGCTAGACGACCCCATAATTTGGAGCCGGCAGGAGCGACGAGTCGAAGGGCGAATTCACGCTGGAACATGAGTACGGCGCATCGTGGGATAGGTCGATGAGAGAGGAGCTTGAATACGAGAGGCGAGGAGATCTACGGTTTACGGATTGTGCATCAGCAAAAGCCTCAGTCCAGAACACCCAGGTGATCAAACATCGACCCAGTGAACTTACTTGGTAAGGCGTGTTGGAGATGCAGACGTCAAAGTATGGCAGGTCGGCTTTGACGAAATCGCCCAGCATGATCTCCAGCTTTTTCTGCTCGGGTCTGTACGAACAGCGAACCAAAGAAGTAGCAATCAGCTATCTCCTTGCCAGCTCTTCAGCGTCCTCTCTCAGGACGGTCAAGATCGTTCAGAAGCGCCATTGGTTACTCACTTCCCCAAAACTCGCTTCTGCACCTCAGCAGCCATTCGAGGATCCATCTCCACAGCTACGACCTTTCTGCACGCCGCCAAGATTCTGACCGTCAAGTTACCGGTACCAGGACCTACTTCGAGGACTACGTCGGTTGGCTTCAAATTGGCTTTGTCGACAATGCTGTTTGATTTGATTCGATGTATCAGCTCAGCTTCTGTCACTTTCCAGACCGAACATTGGACGAGCTGATGACCAACGCAGATGCTTGAAGCTCGAAGTATCCGCCAGAAGATCGTTTGACTCACCCTTGAGCGACCAGCGGGTTTGTCAGGATATGCTGACCGAATCGAGCAGTATCGAACAGATGATTCCTCGCTCCACCACCTCCACCAGCTCCAGCTCCGGCAGCTGAAGCTGAAGACTCCCCATTCTTCTTGGGTCGAGAAGCCGCTGAAGTGGGCTGTACTTTGAACGTTGACGATGTTGCTTTCGGCATCGTTTTCCACTAGCTCAGTGAGATGCGGTTCCGTTCGACTCGGGTACCTTAAGCGCTAGAGGTTATGTAGGATATAGAGGCACAGAATTATTGTGATTTGGCGTGGATGTATGAGCAATGATAGAGAGACTGCGCCTGGCATGCACACCGTTGGTAAGAATGTAAACAGGTATTTTTGCTTTGATCATCGAGCGATTGAACTTTTGCGAAACACGTGGTCTGATAAGATTTTCCGAGGTAACTTACGTAAATGGATTGCAACGAGCCAGATATCATCCGCTGAGTCCCATGGGCAACTAAAACTGCAGTCATAAATCGCGGATCTTTCGCGTCAAAGATCTCAAAGACAGTCCCGGCTTTGTCTGCTAATGGCGGAGCAGGTGGAGCAGCTCAAATCTTTGATGGTAACGAGGACTGGTCATTGCCGTCATCATCTACTAGATTCTGATACAAGAACGATCTACGATCTATTCATCGCTGAGGGTCACAGGTGAACATCGCTTCGCTTGATGATGACGGATTCCCCTCAGGTTCACGCTGAGCCCGCTGGTCGGACTGTCGGTTGATCCTTTTGGTCCTGACTCGACCGTCAACGACGCATCAACGTCACCGATGGTCTCGCAGCGCTTGACGCTCTCGAGATAGTCAAGGATGTCTGTGATGACTGAACTGGGAGCCAAAGATTGAACATGGAACACAGCACGGCACGCCGCACGGACCGCCTTCTACTCATAGTTTCCCTACTGATGGGTACTGCTTACTACATGCTGTACGAGTATGGTAGTCACGCACACGCTAATGAGCACTGTCAGCTGAACGCTTGCTTCGCTGCAGCTACCCATACATCTTCTACCTTCCTTCTTGCCCACTCTTCGTCATTCATTGATCATACCACAAATTTGCCACCCTCTTTCAAGCTTTTCGTTACAACCGCACAAAATAGTAGAAGGCAGAGATGGTGAGTCCCAGAGCTTCTCTTCAGACAATAACGAGCTGTGTTCAGAGACTGACTGCCATATCACCTCTAGGGCCCGGAAGTGTCTAATACTCTCGATGGTTCTTATCGCTCCGAAGACGATCACCTCAAATCCTTGACTCCATCAGCTCTTCCACTCCCAGTCGAGGTTTTCCATCACATCTTTTCTATCCTCCTCGAGGTATACCAATCTTCTCTGAACGCATGTACGCTCGTCAGCCGCGCATTCTTCGACATGGCTTCTCCCATTATCTACAGGAAGATCAGAATTGCCTTCTACCCGAAACAAAACTTGTAATTACTTCGAGTCACGAATGAGGCGCCTGAGAGGTCTCCCTGTTGAGTTTCAGCACCAAGACGATGTGAACACGAATACGGGCAATGACCAGGACACGAGGAAGACCAAACTTATGCAGTACGCTCCAGTCATCACTGTTGACGCGCACGACAATACTGCATGCCGGAACGAGACATTACAGCGATTTCCGAAATTGGACGTTTTACGACTTAAGCTCCTTCTGGTTGGCTCCATCCCGTACTTCCATTTACCCCTGGTACCAATTGACACGGGACCTCACCCCACCATATGCGAGCTAGTAGCAGATCTCGAGCCTCGCAAGCTGGTTTTAGACCATCAGAGCATCCACGATCTCCAGCAGGGCCTTTTCTGTCCCCCTCGAGGTTTTCCATCGAGTGGAGGAATTGACATTGATTGCACCCTCTGCTGTCTCGCTTCAGTGCCCCGAGAACTCATCGAATCCGGTCCGGAACACCTGGACACTCTATGCGACCCCCAGTCGAGCTCTGAAGGCAATGACGTGGATCTTTTGCACTGATTCTTCTTACCCGTACTGGGTTCCGCATAAGCCGATTGATTATGCCTTCGGACATAACCACGTTAAAACGATCACTAGTGATGAATTGCTCTTCCTCGGTAATCTTGTCGCGTCCTGCCCACGAGATTCTACCCACAACACCGTCAACGCAGGCTCCATCCACCCCGACATGCTGAACCTTTCCGCAACCGATAGCGACGTCATACTCGAACAGGGTGTCATCTCTGGTCCGAAGAACGCCATTGCCTACGATATCATTGAACGTGCTCTCAAATACCAAATGGAGAATCGTATCACCGAAGTAGTCAGGAATGGTACTCGGTCCTTTGTGCGGCGCAAGGGAGAAGAGAAAATGAAACTTGAGAAGATCGAAGACGGATTCAAAAGGACCAAGTGGGTGGATATGAAGACGTATCTCAGCGAAAATGAGTGGACAGGAGAATTCAGCTATGAGGAAGCCATGAGGTGGATGAAGGAGAAATGAGGCTGATGGGACAATGGTGAGTTGAAATCCGCTAGGGATCGCTCCATACGTTCTTGCCCACCGGTCTTCCCAAAGGACCATAGCCGAATTCAAGTACTGATGCATTCATGTTTCTCTATCCGGTCATCTGATTCATCCGATTTAGTACATCATACCGTCCGCCTCAGATTGACATACCTTGTAGCTGTCTTCGATTGCCCCATGCAAACATTGGAAGCACATGTACTTTGAAGTTCATGTGAATTGTGATCTCATGTAAGGGTGCATTTCCGCGGCCTTCGGCGGCATGGTTCTCGTTCGAAATGGTGGAAGTGATGAGTGCATGAGTGCATGTGTGCATGGTGATTAAGGCCGTGCCAGCGTCATCGTCAGGACCATCACTGCCATCTTCGCCACCATCACCACCATATCAGTCAACCACACCACCTCAGGCGCGCGGGAAGAACTCTTCGTGCTTGACTCTTATCTCTTTCTGCTTCACTTCACTGCCCCGTGATTTCCACTCAATTCTCTTAACCAGTACTTGAAGCACCAACACAGAGGACCGTGTCTATCACTCGTGAGATGGTGAGTACTCTTCCCGTTTGTTTTTCTGAGTGTCTCTGTATCACTGCTCATGATCACGTCAGCAAGCGCGATTTGCGGTCCCTCTCCTCCCTCTGTATCTCTGTCTTTTCCTTGCGTCGTACATATGCATATGAAGGGGTCAGCAACAGCTGATCTATCGATTTGTAAATCTAGGGAGAATCAGTGTACATACAAGGCCCAAGTCAGGCGTCAAGCGGAGCCGGCACTCCATTCGTCCCATTGCCTCTTCGCATCCCTGTCGAACTCACAACGCATATCTGTTCAATCCTCCTCGAAGTCCATCCACCATCACTCAATGCGTGTACTCGAGTCTGTCGCGCATTCTTCAACATCGCCGCTCCTGTCCTCTACACGCGGATCCGGATCTCTCCAGAAATATCACGAGATTGCAGACAGGATTTTAGTCTGGAGAGATTGGCTCCTAATCGAAATCCCGACTCGTTTGGCTTTTCTTCTGGCAGCAAGGGCGGGCCATATCAATCAAGAACAAAGACAACACGGAAGACCAAACTTCTGGCCAATGCCCGAGTCATTTCAATTGATGCACACCCGCATACTTGGTGCTTCGGCAAGGATTTACAACACTTCCCTCATCTTGACACTCTAGTCCTGTGGCATATCCAGAACCCCCAGTTATCAGTCCTTCATTCAAGTCATCAATTCGGTGGATACGATGCTACGGCGTCGTCTGGAGCTTGTCCTTTGCTCAAGTACCTCCTCCCTCGGAAGCTGGTCTTCCGCGATGCTACGATCGACACCCTCATGCACGGTCCCTCGGGCCCCTTGTCTTATCTAAAGTCTTGCCTCAGACTCGAAGAACTGACAGTACTTTTCCCCTCTCTGGAAAGGATTGGCCTCGCAGATCTAAAATGCACCGATATCTGGAGTCTATACTCAAAAGGACAGTCTGGGATTGATCCTCAGCACAACCTCAAGAAGATCACTTGCATATTCCATACTCAGCACGCTCGGGAGGAATGGAAAATGTTAGGCATAGCCAGAAACAGGCTGACCCCGTTCAACGATGTCGAGCTCCTTGTTTTCGGCAATCTCGTGAAAAACCGACCACCGAACAGCGTTCTCACATTCGTCAATGCGAGATCAATCAATCCTTCCATCCTCCGGCAGACCTTAGCGACCACCACATCCGCTCGTAATCGGTCTCGGAGATCCGTTTTCACCCTAGGAACCGAGATTCTGCACGACGGGGTTGAGGCCGAAGATGCCTTCAGACGAGCTATCAAAGAGGGAATCATCCGCAAGACCTTGTCAGACCATGATCGGCGGGGCAGATCCGCAGCTCTGTCCGACGAAGAAAGGATGAAGATGCAGAAGGAGAAAGATGCCGAGCTGGATCAAATCGAAGAGGCGTTTGAGAGGGTCAGGTGGCTAGATATGGAGACGTGGTTGAAGGAGGATGGCTGGGCAGGCGTGCTCACCTACAAGGAGGCTCGACGATGGCTGGCCGATGATTGGCTTCGCGCCTGAGAGAAGGACGGGTGACAGTTTCCTGCAGTGGGATTTGTTTGCCGTCAGTATTTTGTAGTGAAGATCGAACCCTTGTAGCGAAGTTTCCTTCTATTACCTCCCCGAGTAACAGTCTAGGTGGTCTACCGTAGCACTGCACTGAAAGCGGACGGTGAATAAGTATGGTACTTGGGTACAATACTCGAGCACATGTACAGTATATGTATGTTTGATCACTAGTGCCATCACAATGCGTTTGCGATCAGTGAAGTCAGTGCCATTGCACGACCCTTCCGTCGCATCTCCTTCTACAGTATCACTCACGTCAGCTTGTATCTTCTATCCTTTTCTTGCACATACCCTAGATTTACTAGGTATACATACCATCTCCACCTCGACTGAGCGCCCGATGACCGACCGATCAAACTGAAAATCACAAACATGGTGAGTGAAAGTGGCAGCTCCTTTGCTCCCAACTCCTTCCTCTTTCGACGACAGTGTACAGTATACCGTTCCAGACGACCGCCTGTTGGGCCCCATATACAGTATCTGCTGCTTCTTCGCACCGCTTTCATTACCTTCCCACCCCTCCATCCATCGCTAGCCAGAGCTCGCTGACACCTCAGAGTGCGTGTGTGTGATCGTAGTCCGAACAGAACGAGCCATCAGATCCAACGCCCAATATCATATCTACCTGTATCCAGCCGGTAACTCGTCCTAGGACGTCGTCACTTCTCGATTTTCCGATCGAATTGACGAGCCATATTTTCTCCATCCTCCTCGAAGCCGATCGACATTCCCTCAGTGCATGTACCCGAGTGTGCCGCTCGTTTTACAACGTCGCCATCCCCATCTCATACAATCACATCGTGCTCCGGTGCGGTCTCGACAATTTTACCGACGAGGATGATCCGATCTTGGAACGGTTCGCCCCCTTCGATCATCCGTTGTCCCGGAAAGTAGAAACCGACAAGGAAGAGGAAACGACGAGAAGGTTGACCGAACTAGCGTCGCACACTCGATTCCTCCACATCGGAGTTCACGATACAGACGATGCCCGTTGCTATTGCTTCGAGAGGAAGTTGCAAGGGTTCCCCAACCTGGACACATTGACTCTCGGCAAGGGGTCGTTGGCACCTGTGCCATGTTCGATCTGTCCGAACGCTGTTGCGAGAAGCCAGAGGTATACGATCTCCTTGGCGAGCTATATTCAAGAAAGCTAGTCCTGAAGGGCATCACGATCAGATGTATCAAAGGCCTTCCTCTTTCCATCCCCCACGGGATATTCGAGGGTGTGGAAGAACTGACATTGATCGCTTCAAGTCAATTCCTCACCGACTGGGGAGGCAATCTAGACAAAGGGTTGAACACATTCGCCGATATATGGCGTGTACCCAGAGATCCCGATGACTGGCAACTCCGCCAGGCCAACTTGGTTTTGTTTGAGGATGGCCCCCAACATCAGTGGACGATGAAGACGGTCTTTTGGAGTCGAAGGAGCCGGAGCACGCCTTCCTATACATTCGAAAATGCAAAGCTGCTTGTATTCGGGAAACTTATCGTCAAGTGCCCCAAGGATGCTATACTCAACATCGTCAACGCCGGGTCGCTCGGTCCTGCGACGGTCAAGCTCAAGCTCAAGCGGGCTTCCGAGTCTTCTGGCATCAGTAGTATCACCGAGGATGGATATCCGGAAGAACGATCAACTCACACATACGAGGCAATCGCAGCCGCGTACAAGCGTCTGGTCAAAGACCGCGCACTCAAGGAAGTGCCAGCTGCCATCGGCCGAAAGAGGAAGAGGAGAAGATACGGCCTTGGTGACGATACCGCAGAAGCTGAGCAGGCGGCGAGAGAGAAAGTCGAAGAGGCCTTCAAAAGGGTTAGGTGGCTGACCATGAAGGACCATCTCAGGCAGAACAGATTGGAAGGGGGAGTTCGACTACGAGGAAGTGAAGGAATGGCTGAAAGACGATCGATACAAGCTCGCGCGACGACAGTGCACCTATGATATCGTGAGAGGATTGAGTGTCTACGGGGGAAGAGTCATCGAGGCACCCCATGGCGTCTAAAGAACTGTATTCCCGTATCGTTTGTGACTTGAGAGAAATTCACCATTACACTTCCATGTCACATACAAGTATACTCAACTATGATAGCACTCTGTACAGCCCCATATGACATTGCGTTTTCGTCTCTATATCTATGTCTATGTGTGTGTATATACAGAAAGTAATACAGTTTGTACATATCTGGACCATTACTCGCCACCATCGTAATATTCCCTCATTCCCTCCTCTCCTAGATCTTTCTTCCCTCCATCCCCTAGCCAATCGTCCAGATCCCTGAACGTGGTATTCCCGATCTTCCGTCTAACATCCCTGTCTCTTCCCTCCGCTTTCAACCTCACTTCAATCCGTCTCCTGATCCTCTCCTGCATGATTGATCCGGACCTATGATCTCTCATGACTCCCACTCCCATATTCAGCAGCTCTCCGTCCAGGTTCTCCAAGCCTACGATCTCGATAAATGTCTCCACGGGAACGGAGATGATGGCTTGAGTGAGATCTTCCGCAAGGTTGAGGTATGAGGTCCAATTTGGGTACCCCGGTCGAGAATCGTAGAATGCAATTTGCCAGGGCGCGTTGCCGTTTTGAGCGTGATCATGGTGGTCGTTGCTACAATCAACAGCGGCGTTGTATGTATCGTTATGGTCGTTATTACGGGATCGTCCGAAGATTGATTTCAGTTTCGATATTGGTTCTGCCTTGGCATGCGCAGTCGTCGCAGAGGGTGGCTTAGGAGATGCCTCAGCCTGAGGGTGCGATAAGAAGACGATGGTGAACTTGGTGAGGCAGTCGACTGAATGCCGATGATGGAAGATGTGATGATAGTCCTCGTAATCCTTGACATCATACGACCTCCCACTAGGCATGACAATGGTCAGTTCGCTCAAACCGAACGGCAGTCCACCGCTGGACGAGCCAAGCTTGTTGCCGTAGCTCGATCTGGTGGTCGCTCCAGATCTACCGGTCATAATGGAAGGTGTAGCCGACCTGGGTCGCTGACCGGGAGGCGATAGCGTCTCGTTCTCGTCGATCAGCTCTGCAGACGAGCGCAGCTGGGGAGAAGAGTTGACCATGATCGAAGGTGTAACAGGCGTTGATCGATGAGTCGCGGGGAAGATTACCGGCAGAACAACTAGGGGAGATCGAGCGCCGAGGATGACAAGCCTGTCCACCTCCAATCCTTCCAGCAAGGGGCACTTTGATAACCTAGGACAGAACAACAGATGGTAGTCGTACGCGTCCTGCAGGACAATACGCAGCGTATCCAGCCTTGGCATCACCCCGTTCAGGGGTATCGGGGGACAATCGCCCGGCATCACGTTAATCGAAGGCGTCAGCAGATGTGCCGGGGTCGCGGACGCATGTGAGGGTGAAGGGGAGTGTTTAGGGGTACTTCGAGGACTGGCTCTGGTCGAAGAGGATGAGAGAGACAGAATGGAGAATCGTTTCAAGTCGAAGTAATCCGTGCCTTCATCCTCGTCCTTCTTTTCAGCCTGATCTTCGTCCTCTTCATCGCCGTGAGAAAGAAGAGTCACTTCAGTCGTATGCCTTAACAAGCGATCCTTGAATCGTCTTCTCCCCACGGCGACTTTACCCGTCGTATTCTCATACAGCAACGTGGAGCCTTTGAGGATCTCCCACATCTGCTTGGTGGAAGACAGCTCAAGGCTCTTGTAGAGAACCGTACCGGCCAGATTGAAGAACAGGCGTGATGCGAGCAGACATTGGCACAGAGTTGCAGGCGAGCAGAAGGACAGAATATGGATGATGAGGTGCGTGGGGAGATGGTGTGGGACGTATCGACGACGTGTGTATGCTGAACAGGCGGCACATAAGTCAGCCTCTGCATCACCAGATAGGCATGTAAAAAATGCAGGATCGTGTGAGAAGAGAGAAAGAGAGAGAGAGAGAGAGAGAGAGAGAGAGAGAGTAAGAGAGAGAGGATCGAGAGAGAGAGAGAGAGAATAGAGAGAGAGTAGAGAGAGAGAAAAAGAGAGAGAATTTGTATTATTCACAGGGGCAAACTTCTTAGCGTCACGCTTGATGGCCTGAAGCGATACATAGAGCGTAGAACACCAAGGACCCACTCACAAGACTTGCGTTGTAGGTCGACTGCCGAGTGGGCACGGGGCAAGAGGTACTCATTCCTCGGTCCGAGAGTCGAAGGGGAGGAAGCCTTTGAGCTGGATCCGAAGTTCAAGCCAATGGCTTCCTGTGTCATTGGAGATAGGTAGGAATGTGTGAGCGTGCATCAGCGTCTGATCGTTCGGTCCGACCTCGCCAGTCATGCACGAAGGCGCATCATGCTTCTTGTCCAAATGGGTTAGGTTTGAAATGCAGCATCACAAAGAAGGATGGGTGGACATCCTCCACCTCGCAAATGCCGTAAAATCCGAGTCGCTTCGTGGGGAGTGAAGATAAGATTGGGTGGAATCGAATGTCGTGTACTCACAGCAAGATCGGCGAAACTCCTCGATTTCATCGGTCTATGAAGATGATGATCTTCCTCTTCCGCCTTGTGCTCCCGTGTTTGTTCCTGCTTCCTCAGGCTCGTGAGTCCTGTTAGGGAATCTGCACTTCCTCGACCTTGGCTCTGAGAAAGATCGTGGACTGGCTCGAAGTGTAGTGCGATCCGGCCTGACTTGTAACCTGAAAGGCTATGTTCGAACTTTCGACGTGGGCGGTGCATGATGTCCTTCTCCCACTCTCTCAATGCATATATACATGTTCTTGCATCCCATCTGGGACAGCGGCGGGAGGGTGGCAAATGTATCACCCTCTGTAGGATAGATGTCCGATAAGGAATGGGTCATCAGCACCCAACTGAAGTCGGAGTTGAAACTAATTCGAAAATTTCCTTGATCCTCGTGTTATGGGTTTGGCCGATGAAACAATACAATACAATTACACTGTATGTCGTAATTGATCGTGCTTCTCGCTTCTTACTCGAGTCTGGACGTTTTTACATGATGATGATGGTGAGGTCGAGCTTGAGGGCGATGAGTCCGAGAGCGAGCAGTTGCAAGATAAGGGAATTAAGGAAGGAGAGTGAGGTCTGATCCTTTGATGCCATGCCCTGCCCTGCCCTCCATGTCTTCGGCCTGGCCCGACAGAATAGACAGTCACAGCTACAGTCCGGCCCCCGCTCCTCCCTCTTTGCCGCCGGCTTCCTCACGTCCTTTTGATGCAATGCGATGCAACGCACGGCCCGTCAACCCCAAACGCAAATGCAACGCAAATCTTCATCGCTGCCCTCATGACGAATGACAACCGACATATGACCTTATCGATGAGCCTGGACCGCCCATCCATGCCTCACACTGGCGCTCCCTCCCCTTCTACCACGCCAAAAGATCCACAAGATCGAACCCTGTACCAGCGACAGGCAGTCGTTGGTGCTGTTGATAGCGTTATCTGACACCTTCGCTCGCCAGATACAGAAATACAGATATGCAGATAACCAACGAGGCTAACGGATCTGAGCGAAAGGTATAGTATATGTTACACATTGCATATATCGCATAGTATGATACAACAACTCCTCCCTGATCTCTTCCTTGTTTGTCGATCTCGACCTGATCTAGCTAAGCCCAGGCTGAGCGAATGTCGGATCTGATCACCCATTCTCGGCCGTGTTAGCGGGGTGTATCCGATCTTGAGGGCGGATGGACGACGGGTACCCTAATCTTGCCTGTGTCTGTCAACGCGGCACTGGCTTACTTATACTCAGGCTCGATACCGCCATGTATAGGAGGCTCAACAGGCGGTCCACCACCACCGCTCCCAAATCTCCAAATTTTCGCCACGAGCCAAAGGAACACGATAGCTCCTACAATATAAGCTATCGTCCTGTATTGTCGGAGCGTAGATGTCGAAGCCATCGTTCGTGAGTGGTGACGTGAGGTGGAGAAGAGGGACGAGGCGAAGGATGTGAATGAGTTGGTCTACACAACATAGAGCATTATGGACAGTTTTGGGGTTGATGCGGAGCAGTGTCAGCCAATGCGCATCTTGGCTTTGGGCGACTGGTCAGCGAGAGAGAAGGGGGCGGTACGTACGGTTCGATCAAGCTGTTGATGCGCAAAGAAGCGTATCATGTCAAATGGTCAGTCATCATTCCTGTTCAAGTACAGCCTCTGGACAACACCCACCTGATCATTCTGTCGATTTGCGTCGTCGAGAATATCGATAGTGACCTGGATGTTTTGCTCAAGAGTCAGCTCTTCTCCTCCATGTCGCGCAGACCGAGTCATTAGCTAGCACGGGAGCCCGCAGCAGGTCCGAGAAGTCAGTGACTCTGAGTAAAGAGCCTCGTGCAAGCCAGCACTCCCTCAGTGACCATACACCTTCTCCCACGCCCGGATTTCGCAAGACTTGACAATCGTACCCCATATCGTGCGAGTCCATCACCCCATTCCCTACCCTAACCCGATAAAACCCAGCCGACAGGGCTCAAAGTCACTTGTGTCTTCGACACCTCTGGACTTGCGCAACACGCACGTACTCACCGATCGGAGAGACCTGATCTTACTATGCAGACTGTTCAGTTCCTCCTCATTTTGATTCTCGAGCGTTTGGTCCGAGGCGCTGTACGGCAATCGAAGGCAATCGTTTGGCAGAGTTCAGTGAGGTGTGAGGTTCAGCGGGAGTCAAGTTCGAGTGTTTCGTCGGGATCGGAAGGGGATGTGGAGGACAGGCAGGAGTGATGGCAGGCGAGCAGCGAGTTAGCAGTGTCCTCTATAAAATCTCTTTCATGGCGTCACTCAGGGTAGGGTAGATTGCAAGTGATAAGGGGGAGATATAACAATAGAGGCGGTGTTATTCGACGTAGCAATGGGGAGCATGAGCATGAGAGATGAGGACGTCGAGATCTCCGCAGTCGACGGACTGTGCAGCGCGGCAAGCAGGCTCACGACTCATGGACGGCGGAGCATCTCACTTCGTGTGCACAAAAAAGTTCGTACAAGGGGGCATCATGTGGAAGAGGATTGTGAGGTATCCTCCAATACCCGCTGAAGCCGAGACTAGGCCAACTAGAAGCGGATCTTGTCGAATACAGTACTCACCTAGGCATGATGAATGGATGGTTGCCGCTCTATCCTTGTAATCCGCTCTTTTCGCTTTTCCTTATTTTTACGGGTCTCCAAGCAGCTCTCTCCGGCGTGCTGCCTTTTCTCAGTGGTATCGCCAGTAGACTTCTGGACGTTCAGTCTGGCTTGTCTGTTTTCTACCGAGAATTAAGTGGTTAGTTAGACCGGATCAAGCGGATGCCGAAGCGGGTAGTTGGTTATGTAGTAGTTGTTTGTCAGCTGTTGGTTGTCGACGTGTCGGGATGGGTGGATTCTGGGTCGGGCCAAGGAGTATGAGTCCGATCGATTCGATTCACGTAATTTGGGGTTGAGCTGAGGATGCGCCGTGGAAGAGGACGTTCTTGATGGAGGATAATATCGGTCAGGTTAATTGAACGGCAAGCTGAAGCCGTCTATGATATGGATGTCAAGATAACAACGCCACGTAGACGGCTGAGTCCAGATGTAGGCGTCTGTTTGATCACTAAGATGCCAAGGATTGATATATCCGTCAGAAGAAGAAGACGGGATTGGGATGTTATTTGCGATCAGTGTCGATTATGCCAAGCGCGTGTCGTGTACCCGCACCACAATTATGTAGCGTAGTGTGTACATGCGAGTGGCGCCTCCACCGCTAACCGCTCTTCACGGTAGTTAACAGTCAGATCATGCATAGCGATGATACGGTCAATGAGAGTCCGGATAGATACATGGTATGCATACAATTCATGCAAGCGCTGTGCTCTCGTCACTGTCTAGTATGATGCTGGGTCAACAAGCCGCCTGCCTGGTTTCCACTCCCGGAAGTCCCCTCTCAGGTGCAATGCGTTTCCAACTGCGTCTTCTCGGCTCATGTCACCTCTTCCGCGGTCCATACGAACACACGTATGTGCAAGTTTGAAAATCGCATGGCATACATCGAATCTCAAATCCCTTGTCCTAAATCTTGATTGCTGAGAGCCGGATGCGATCAAACAGGCTGCGATTCCCAATCCTAGGCCGACCGATTCGATCAGGATTCACCCTGGACAAGCATGAATAGCCCGACACCGCCCAGCAGAGCATACTTGAGCTGCGGGAAGTCGTTCTGCGTGCGCATGCCCGTGGAATTAAGGAGAGTGGAGACGGTCAGCGTGATCTATTTGTCTATTTTTGCAGAACTCGATGGTTGCACTCACCATGGCGATAGTCACGTATCCGACATAAGGCAGAAACCTATCCAGGAATCACAGAAGACAGGAGTTCAGCTCGTCTATCTGCTTGGAGATCACTGACGCCCTTTTCGGTTGGTCAAGGCATCAAGAAGGTAACTTGACGGCGGAATCCCCGACCCACCCTCTGACTTTGCCGATGATATGCCTTCGCTCGATCCACTCCATTCCGTTATACAGCGTGATATCATCTCCGCCGTTATTATCTCCCTTCGTCAAGAGTAGTTGGGTTGTATTGCTGAGATAAACCCAAGAAGGCACCAGAAGATGTCAGTCAGGATCGCAAGTGCAGTGCGGGCGGGTATGGACGAAAGTGATAGGTACGCCTGTGACAGGCAAAGAAGGTAGACTCACGTAATGTGCGATTCTATGACTCGATGCACGATCGGGATCTTTGAGCCTGGTCTGCAATGCACAGCGCATTTTCAAACAGGATAGAGCATCGGATCAGCTCGAACGCCTTCCTAGCGCAAAAATACAGCAGAGCGGTTGGGATACATAGCCTGAGGATAAACACGGCGGGGGGCACGGTGAAAACTCACATTTGGTACACGGTGATATCTCCAATTTCGTACGGAACGTCGGCGGGGTTGGTGAGGAACAGGATGTCGCCTCGATAGAATGCAGGTTCCATCGATCCGCTGTTGGTCACGGATGTGGAGCCAAGGATAGGGGCCGAAAGGGGTCATCACGCAATCAAACGAATCAGCGGTCATCGAGGGAGTCGGCGAGCTGGAGCAAGTCTCAAGGCGCTTTAGAGTGACAATGGGGATAGAAATCACTTCACTTACGAGAGCACGACAACAATGGGTGATTCGGAGTTGGTGAACAAACACAAGGCCTTCCACATCATCAGACCGGATGAGATGACCGTCAAGAGGTTGAGCGCCTGGAAGAGGAGCTGATCGAGGTAAAGGAGACTGAGTCAGCATGATGAGTGGACCTTTTACCTCTGCTTGGAAGTCATGGTCAGTGCAGCATGGTTGTCATGCCATAAGAGAAAGAGTTGGGATATGCAGCAGAAGTTAAGCTCTGCGAATGTGGAAAGAGGGTGGGCTGTGTTGGTAATAACAAAGGGTTGTCGAGACAACATACTCCTTGGACTCCCAGCTTCCGTATACGAGCTATCTCGCTTGAAAACATATTGCCTGTCGTCTATCCTTCTTTCTGACCTAAGTGGCTATTATTGATCGGCGGCGCGGTAGTGCTTGCTGTCCGTGCGTGATTGACGTCTTCAAGCAGGAGAGACTGTGCCATTCGTGGTTTATCGCTGGTAGTATCGCTCTTGGATATCTGGATATTCTGATGATGTGCGAATCATCATATGCTGTTGGTCGCTATTTGAACTTCAGTGCAAGAGACGACACGTTCGAACTGGTGGTTGGGATCGTCCCCACGACGTGTAGACGTGTGTGTGGGTTACCGGTGGAAGTGGCCGCGGTTTCAGGCACAGATCAATAAGCCACGTGGCCTCGTTATCTCTTATACCTACCCTACGGTTTGAGTGGGTAAATGCGTAAATGTCAATTGTAAATGTAAATTCCACGTCAGACCGCGTAACGGGGAACTCAACTCCATTCACGATAACCGACTTAGAGCGTTACTGTCACTGTCACTACTATGTTTATCGCTCATTCTTTCCCTTCTCTTCTATCGTCTCCTCGGACCCGGCTCAACTCTTCGCTATATGCGTCTTGCACAGCGTCTGTACAAGGCTTTCCCACATTCATCAAATACTGTTACTCCCAAACCTACCCTCAAAACAAGCTCGATACCAAAACAACACCTCAAAATGTCGTTGACACCCGGCACGCCCGATCACCCAACCAGGTCTGGAGCCATGACCCCCGGCTCCATCGCCACTCAGCTTTCGAAGCTCGACTTGCCTGCTCCCTCAAACTTGAAGCTCACTATGCCTGATTCTGCCAAGTCACCTACCACTGGTGCTGGAGCTTCTGCGTCTGGAGCTGGACCAGTATCAAGCGGACCTCTGAGTAGTACGAGCAATGTCTTTTCTCCAATCTCAACAGCTACCGACGACACAGGCGATATCTCGGGCCCCGAACCGGAAGCTTTGACCGCTGCCAGAAGGAAGGCTAGATCAGAGAGCGTGTCGGAGCAACTCTCTGCGACTTTGGCAGAGATGAAACTTCCTCAACCGGAGAGGATCTTCGGACCTGATGAAGGGGAGAGCGCGGCTGCAAAGGAGCATCCTACTGGTAAACAAGGGGTGTCGGCAGATGATTGGGAAAAGGTCAAGCTCGAGGATGAGGTCCCCGAAGCTGTCAAGCAGCCTGGAAGGATGACTCACTCGAGACATACCAGCAGAGCGTGAGTGCTTGTTTGTCGCGCTCTCTCTTCCAGATTCCACCCCTTGGCATGACCAGATTCTGGAGTGTGTAGGAAACAACGAGGCTATGGTCAGCTATCTACATCATACTGATGGCATGTACATGGACGACTCATAGCGATGCTGCCATCCCCAAAACACCTACTATCAAGGAAGACCCCGAACCTTCCACCTCGTCCGGCCAGAACCAAGGCACTGCCAAGGAGCAAATCGTCACACCTTTTGACGTCGAAGGTGGAGTAGATGCGGACGGTAAAGAAATTGGAATGTGAGCACACGTCTCATCTCTCTCATGAATAGATCCGCTCCGCCTTTGCGCTTGACGTGTGACGTGTGACGTGTGACGTGTGATGTGGACGTTCTCATTCCGAGATATCGCCGTATCGTATCTGCTATCGCTGACACGCGACTGTGACCGTCAGCGACTACGACAAACTGACCAAGAGGTTCGGAGCATCGGTCATCAGTCAAGAATTGTTGGACAGATTTGAAAGGGTGACTGGCCAGAAGCCTCATCCATTGCTAAGACGAGGTACCTTCTACTCACACCGGTGAGTCGACGGGTGACTGCGGACCGCGAGGCTCCCCTTGACTGCCCATCAATCCTATGCCATACGCCCATACTGCCTGTGTCGTGGCATTTACGAAACGTTTCTAAGTTTCTGTTGTCTCAATCATCGTTCGTAGAGAATTTAACCTCATCCTCGATCGATATGAAAAGGGTCAGCCATTCTACCTTTACACTGGTCGAGGTCCTTCATCCGACTCTATGCACATGGGCCACTTGATTCCCTTCATGTTCACCGCGTAAGTCAAAACTCCCTTGTGAATCAGTTACAACTCAATGGCTTAACGGAACCAAGCACTGACCGTGGATTACCTTCTTCCCGCTCTGTAGCTACTTGCAACGAGTGTTCAATGTACCTCTCGTCATCCAGCTTACTGGTAAGTGGATCATCAGTATCCATAATCCTATATGTCAAGCTTCATTCACCTGTACAACGTCAATTATGGCTGACTGACGACTCGTATACGTCGCAGACGACGAGAAATACCTCCTCGAGCGAGATATCAAGAAGCAGGCCGAGATCATGAAGAAGATCAAGGGAAAGAAGCCTATCGACTTGCTCAGACATTACAAGAGGTTAGGCCAGGAGAACTTGAAGGATATCATCGCTTGTGGATTTATTCCTGAGAAGACTTTCATCTTTTCGGATTTGAGTCATGTTGGGTGAGTGTCTCGACGCCGCACCGCTGTTGTCTCGGTCTCCAGCACGGAAGTGCGATTCAGGCTGGTTTATACTGACTCGCATTCGCAGTGGCGCGTTCTACGAGAACATCGTACTCATGGCCAAGACTATTACGCAGTCTCAGAGCAGGAATGTCTTTGGCTTCAGCGAGTCGTGAGTGGTAGTCATCATCTTTGCGCCATGCCCGGTATTGATCGAATATTTCTCGTACTCCCCTAGTGACAATGTGGGCATGTTCCACTTCGCCGCTGTCCAGGCCACTCCCTCGTTCTGCAACTCTTTCCCTCAAATCTTCGGCACTCGAGACGACATTCCCGCTTTGATCCCTTGCGCTATCGACCAAGATCCTTATGTGAGCTGCCTTAAACATATCCTCGCTCCTCAGCGTCGAGGATCAATCAGCTGACCGCTAATTTCCCTGATACCAAATATGCGAATGATAGTTCCTCCTTACTCGAGATGCCGCCGATAGATTAGGCTACAAGAAGCCTGCCCTCCTTCATTCTAAGTTCCTCCCTGCCCTCCAAGGTCCCGGTACCAAGATGTCAGCGTCCAAGGAGAACACGGCCATCTTCATGACCGATGAGCCCAAGAAGATCGCCAAGAAGATGAAGTCTGCATTCTCAGGCGGCGGCGCGACTCAGGAAGACCACAAGTTGAATGGTGGTAACCCTGATGTGGACATCGCCTATCAGTACTTGAGCTTCTTCGAGGAGGATGACTCTAAAATGGAGAGGCTGGCTAACGTGAGTAGCTCATCTCTCGTCGGCATGGCTTCCCCGTTCATGTGGGGTCCATCCACATACGAGACAGGGATGTATGGATCGATCATCTGACACATGGTCTCTTGGTACGTAGGAATACCGAGCGGGAACGCTGAGCACAAGCGAGATGAAGCAAGCTTGTATTGAGAAACTCCAAGAGGTCGTTGCTGAGTTCCAGAAGGTGCGTTATCAGTATAATGTGACGGAAAGATTTAAACAATTCATCCATGGCTGATTGGTTTATGGGGTCATGTCTTTCGCAGAACCGAGCTGCCGTCACGGAAGAGCATCTCAAGTACTACCAAGATGCCACGAGGAAGATTGATCCTCGCCCCAAGCCCAAAGAAGATGCTGCTCCTGCTACTACTGCCGTTTAGTAGACATGTTTGGCTGGATAGACCTTTGACTTTGGATCTGGACTCGAAGCCAGCATTTATAGACAATTTGGTATGGTTTGAGACATCCGTAAGAAGCGTGGGATTGAGGCTCGTAGGGCGGTGTGGCCCAGCGGTCCTCGTTGTATACGAACGAGGGCACGGTTGCTCATACGTAGAGATCCTATGCACATAGCTGACATTGACATGTACATACATGCACATATATGGAAGATCGTCAATACAAAGAAGCTTATGAGCTGTGCCACCGCCACTGTATGAAATCCCGAGCATCTGCCACGTGGAATGATGATGGTACCCGTGGATTGAACGCGCGTTGCTCTTTGCTCTTGTTCGTCGTCACCGCTCGTCGTGTAGAGTGAGAGACATCGTCGTAACTTTGAGGTCACCTAGCACTCTTTCTACTTGAATCATTCGAAGGCAGCACACTTGGTCCCTCCATCACAATCGCATATATATCAGTCAGACCGAGATCCCTGTAGTGTCATCACACCACGTCCAAGAACTCTCCGCTCCCAGAACCACTTCACCTATAGCTAGCCAAAATGTCGGACGGCGATCGACCCACATTCGACATCGCCGTACCTTCCACCGATCCTGAGAAGAAAGAGGAGAAGCCACAAGCTAATGGAAATGGTACAGGGGATGTAAAGGGGAAGGGAAAGGATGATGGAAAAGACGAAGTGAACGAGATGGTACGTTCGTCGCGTTTGGACCTCAGCTCCCTCTGAGCGTGCGGCAACACTGGATCATAAGTGATTTCGATGCAGATAGATGGTATCATCTTTTCGAAATCACAACCGACGCATATGACAAGAGAATTGTATTGATTGGCTGGGCTGACTTTGACGATGTCTGTCTTCACGTGCATAGAGCGAGGAAGATCTGCAGCTCAAGGCTGAGCTGGAGATGCTCGTGCAGCGATTAAAGGTGAGTTATCAATTCTCTTTAACCTTGCTCGACCTCTCTCGCGCAGGCGCCATCGATATTAGCATTGGCAGCCACGCCGACATCATAGTCAGCTTGGATATATTCCGGGGTAGCCGCAGAGGGGGATGGATCAACGTCCACAATGACAATGAATTAGTCCTTGTCACGCGATCCGTATCGGTGCTAATCTACCATTCTCTCATTCATAACGTTTCAATAGGAACCCGATACCAACCTCTACTTACCCGCTCTTGAATCCCTCAGAACCCTCATCCGAACTTCCACCAGCTCCATGACGTCCGTGCCTAAGCCTCTGAAGTTTTTGAGACCGTTCTACGAGGAGATGGGGCAAATTAGGGAGAGATGGGATGTCTCGCTGAAAGAGCAGAGGGTGAATTTCGGTTTGAACTTAACGTTCGTGGACTGTACTCGAGAGACCCCTCTGCTGACCTTACGTTCGTCGTGCATCTCAGTCACTCCTCGCTTCCATCCTTTCCGTGCTCGCCATGACTTACTCTGACACCGGCAAACGAGAAACCCTCTTCTACCGCTTACTATCCGAGTCAACGGAAGCTCCCGGTCTGTGGGGCCACGAATACGTTCGACATCTTGCCAATGAGCTGGGCGAAGAGTACAACGCCCATTACGCGGCTGAACTCGCCAATGGCGATGGCGAAGACGGTCTGGATGGACTCGATAGACCGGAGGGCTTGAAGTACACTACAGAGCAGCTGAGGGCTCTGGCGTTGGAGCTGGTAGGGTTCTTCCTCAAGCATAATGCCGAGGCGGACGCGGTGGACATCCTTTTGGAGCTGGAAAACATCGAAGCCATCGTGGAGTTGGTGGACGATAAGACGTTCGAGCGAGTGTGCAGATATATGGTCAGGTGAGTGTAGTGTCGTTCTGCTTTCTATACATGGACGGTCCGCAAAAAGTGTACGAGCTGAGCTGAGCTGATTCTTGTCGCCTGGCAGCTGTGTTCCCTTACTGGTACCGCCAGATGACTCCGCTTTCCTCGAAACCGCCTCAGCCATCTACGCCAAATATGATCGATATCCAGAGGCCATCGCCCTCGCTGTCCGACTGAATAACCCCTCCCTCGTCCGAAAATACTTCGAAGCACCTAAGAACCCGTGAGTTAGCTGCCTGGTCAATCTGAAGGAGATATCTTAGCTGATCAGTCATGAACCGCAGTGTCATGAAGAAGCAGCTCGCCTATTTCCTTGCTCGAGCTCAAATACCTCTTCACTGGGTACATACCGCTGAAGGAGCCGAGACGGAAGAGGAGGATCCTGCACCCACCCAACCTGATGACGTGCTCGAACCTCTCGGAAACGTCAAACTTTCCACTCACTTCAAAAACTTCGGTAAAGCTGTAGGCGTTGAAGAGCCTCGAGCGGTCGAAGATATTTATAAGTCCCACTTGGAACCCAATCGAACGTCGCAGCCTGCGGATTCCGCCCGACAGAACCTTGCTTCCACATTCGTCAATGCCTTTGTCAACGCTGGGTTCGGAAACGACAAGCTTATGGTCAATGCGCCCGAAGGTCAGAGCTGGATCTACAAGAACAAGGACCACGGAATGATGTCTGCTACCGCTTCCATCGGTCTGAGTCTCCTCTGGGACACCGAGTCAGGTATCGACCATATCGACAAATACTCATACTCGGCTGAAGAGCACATCAAGGCCGGTGCCTTCCTTGCTACAGGTATCTTGCAAGCTGGTATCCGGACCGAGACCGACGTCGCCTACGCCCTTCTTGAGGAGCACGTGGACAGCAAATCGGTATCCTTAAAGGTCAGCGCCATCAACGGTATCGGTATCGCCTATGCCGGATCATGTCGACGAGATATCGCTGAAAAGCTCTTGCCTCACATCGCTGATGAGACGAACACGATGGAGGTCGCGTCTATGGCTGCACTGGCTTTGGGTTTCGTCTTTGTCGGTTCAGGAGATGGAGAGATCGCTTCTGCCATTTTGCAGACTATGATGGAAAGAGAAGAGGCACAGCTCACGTCAGAGTGGACCGTCTTTACCTGTCTCGGTCTCGGTTTGCTTTTCTTGGGTGAGTCAGCTTATAGTATCGTCAGGATCATCACGAGGCCGCCTAGCTGATCAAGATAACGTTGAACAGCTACACAAGAGGATTCAGAACCCACTGTTGCTACCCTCAAAGTTATTGAGCACCCTATCGCCACGATTGCCGAGACTATCGTCGATGTCTGCGCCTACGCTGGTACCGGCAACGTACTAAAGGTCCAGCAGATGCTGCATCTTTGCGCTGAGCACGTGGAGAAGAAGAAAGAGGGAGAGGAGACCAAGACCGACGGCGAAGCTGCTGCCGCAGCTGCTCCTATCGCTACGGACGGTGAAGGACCTGCCGCTGCTGCCGTGGCCGATGCGGAGGGAGACGTAAATATGGGATCGGGTGAGACCACTGCTCAGCCCATTACTGCTACTTCTGCCGCACCCGCGGGTACCGAAGGTCAGGCTGAGACCGCCAAACCAGCGACTGAGGCCGACGGCGAGAACAAGGACAAGGAAGAGGATGATAAGACTGTGGATTCACTCAAATACCAAGCGTTCGCGACGGTCGGTATCGCGCTTATCGCCATGGGCGAGGATGTCGGTGCGGAGATGGCTTTGCGGCAATTCCAGCACTTGGTGAGTGGTCGTCTCCTTTATATATCTTCAATCCACCCAAGTATCAAGCCTATGAGCGCCATATCGGAGATTAAGCTGACTTCTCCCAATCACTCGTTCAACAGATGACCTACGGCGACCCCGTGATCCGAAAATCGGTACCCCTCGCTCTTGGCTTGATTTCGGCCTCGAACCCTCAACTCTCTATCCTCGATACCCTCTCCAAATACTCCCATGACTCTGACCTCGACGTGGCCATCAACGCAATCCTCGCTATGGGTCTCGTAGGTGCCGGTACGAATAATGCTCGACTCGCGCAAATGCTCAGAGGTCTGGCAACGTACTACGCTAAGGAGCCGGACTGCTTCTTCATGGTCAGGATCGCTCAGGTAAGTTTGCCCTGGGTCTCTGCTCTCAGATTCAAGGGATCTGTGAAACATTCGCTTTCAAAAGGAGACACAGATGCTGATCAGGTCATTCTCGTAGGGACTCGTACACATGGGCAAGGGAACAATCGGCATCAACCCGTACTTCAACGACGGTCAGGTCATGAGCCGAACCGCCGTTGCCGGTATCTTGGCTACCATCGTGTCCTTCACGGACGCTCGTAAATGTGAGTAGGGGTGTTTCAGCTCGGCGCTTGCTTCTTTCCTCTCGTGAAATAGAAAACGTCAGAGCTGACATGCTGCATCTTCGCAATATCACTCAGTCGTTCTGGACAAACACCATTGGATGCTGTACTGGCTCACGACAGCCATGTACCCTCAATTCCTGATTACGCTGGACGAGGAGCTGGAGGAGAAGCCGGTGACCGTACGAGTCGGTCAGGCTGTCAACACTATCGGTCTGGCAGGAACAAGACACGGTATCAGCGGGGTGAGTGGGCATTTCCGGCTTCGAAGGAACCAAATCTCCAACAAATTCTGCAGCTTGGTGAAGTGAAGGATGCGGATCAACTCGCTGACGATGAATGTCTACCTTTCACCGTATACTTTCGAAACAGTTCCAAACGCACCAATCACCTGTACGAATCGCGACCGGAGAAAGAGCCGAGCTGGGAACCAACGAGTTCTTCCCTTACCAGACTGTATTAGAGGGCTTGGTAATCTTGAAGAAGTGAGTGCGAATACGATGGATATTATTGGTTCACTGGAACTGCACATCCAGGTATGATGCTAATTCTGACGCACTTTGGCGTAATCACACAGGAACGAGCAATACGATGCCGAGGACCAGAACTAAGCAGCAATTGATCAAGCAGCGATTTCTCAGTCCATCTGAGGAAGGGAGCCTGGAACAAGCTAGGATTTGATCACATACGAGCGTAGTGTAGATGCGAGAACCCACAAAAGGGGACATCAATCACTTCAACGTACAGGCGGCGAGAAGAGCAGTCATCGCATACGTATTGATACAGCCATACAAACCATGTAGAATGCAGAGATTTATAGCTGACATCACAGATATCTCAGTAGAGACTTGCGACGACTCCATATGTGTGACTGACTGACTGCATTGATACCAGGTAACGTCCAGCCTCGTGACACCCCGTGAATGCGCCAACAATCATGCTGAATTATATCACACTCCATCAGTCCACTGCAAAGGAGCGAGTCTCTTCATTCTGTGATGAACCCCTTGTCTCGAAGCTCTACGCCTCGATCAGCTGTGATACAGCAGATGCCATAATCAGCGAAACAAATTGGCGGTACTCGTGATCTGGAATCACTCACTGATCGTCCAGGTGAACCCAAGCTCCTTCCACCTGGCTGTGGATGTTGGCAATCCAGACAGTACGCGTTCGGCAAAGACCATTATGGCACAGGGAGCGAGTGTCAGCGTGTGATAGACCTCGATGCAGAGTATTTGACCCAGTGCGAATTCAGAGCAATGCGCGGAACGTACCGAGATCATGTCGGTAGTCATGTCCGTCAGGCGAGTCTCCTTCGATCAAGAGCTCATTATGGGTTTTTGGGCAGGCGCTGGAGAAGAGATTGAATCAGCTCAGATGTGTCAGTCTGGCCATTTGCTGATATCCTCTACGGTACTTGGCTCAAAAGCCAATGACCCCAATACCATTGAATTCAACAAGCTCGATAGCGAGATTTCGCTGGTAGGCATATGTACTCACTCGAATCTGAAGAGGTAGTGCGATTTCTGCTTCTCCAGATTCCACGGTACTTCGAACTCGCCAATGTCGAACCTGATATCACAGTACAAAAGGCTCTCGGCGGTCAGCCAGATTCAGAGGATTCGATTGGATTGCTTCTCCTCCAAGTCCGTAGCCGTGTCTCGAATTGTGTGAATACTCACTTGGGCTCTTTCCCGTCCCAAGGCCACAAATCACCAAGCGCAGCGAAGAATCCTATTGATTTGACGGGGCATCCAGGGGATGTGGCGTAGTCGAGGAGATCTTGCATGAAGCCACCTTCGGCTCGCATACCTATCTCGAGAGCGAGAACGTATGGTTTGTGCGACCATGCCTATAGGTAGAGGGAATCAATGCATCAGTGGCTCGATACGGGAGGAGCATTTGTCACCAGCGAATTGACGGTTTCTGCGCCCTCAGCCGGCAGTACTGTCAGTGTGAAATGGAGTGAGCTCACCTTGATGGAAGCGAGTGCTGTATTCCCGTGGTCATGGTGTCGGGGCGATGTACAGTGCGAAAGCCAACATCAGCTCACGCAGTCTGGTCAGCAGACTGCGAAGTCGTCCTGCCAAGCAACAAGACTTCGCAGGCTGTTCGTCTGTACTCACGATCAGCAAGCTGACGAGCGGGCCAAGGTTCATAGACGGGGATGTAAACTGGTTTCCCAATCTGGATTGCCTCCTGCCGAATCGACTTATCGCTGTCAGCTACAATCTCCCTTCTCACCTCCGTAGCTTGTGAACGTTCTCCGGGCTAAAACGTAGCGCACCCACCTGCCACCATGCCTCGCTTTCGAGTTCTTCAGGCATCCCATAGAAATGGACGAATATCTTCCAGACACACCACTCTACGGCCCATCAGTAACATGTTTCCAACATAAGCATCCTGTGCCTGGCGGGATAATACTAATAGTAAGAGTGCTCGAAGGCAGTGCTCACCCAAAGCTGGCACCCCCGAACCGTTGGTACGATTCTTCAAAAGCTCGTAAAGAACGGGAACCGCTGCCTTCTCCTTGCTGCATGTAGAATACCATGACGCCGTAGTCAGCACGTCTGAGGCGGTTCGGAACAAGAAATGCCTGGCAGACACTACTCACATGTCCATAAACAGAACCACTTCGAGCTTCTCAGTCTCGATGAGATCGAGTCTGTCGCATTTTAACTTAGGTTCAGCTTTGAGACAAAGTGGCAGTCGGTGTCCTGATAGCAGAACTCACAAAGACGCGAAATCCAAGACTCCTTCCTTGCTATGGTCAGATTTCAATGGACTTTCAGCCGAACGGCTCTGTTCTCAAAGGACGGTGGATAGATAGACAAGCGTTGATACTGAAGTTAGAATCCTACATACCAGATCTCGCCATGTTCATCCTTCAGTTTGAGATTCTCCACCAAGCCTTTCCATGGCAAGTCGATGATGTGGGGATTGTAGCCCTTGCCAGTGAACGGGGAGTACACGTCTTTGTGGCACGTTATTACATGATCAACATGGGGCAGACACGGCGCGGATAAACAGATCAAAACCTTGGAGGGATATCATGTTACACGACCGGCTGAAACATGGCTCACCGGATGCTTCGCGGCCCTGATGCTCAGCGATGTTGGTGACTCTCCCCACAGAGGGATCATGGAAGAGGACTAGCAAAGGGGACGTTCGCTTGAGCAGTCGGTACAAGAGGAGCGTGGCATGTTGTACTTGCGATGAATATCGTACATAACTTACCTGGCACCTTGTCCGAGGTGAGGCGGATGTCGATTTCGACGCAAATCATACCATGTGCCACCGCACGTCGGATTGAGGACCGGCTCTACAGCGGGGTCGTACAAGCTCAACCATATCCTTGGAGCACAAGGTGGATACGTCGAGAATAAGGAAGGGGAAGAAGGTCTACAACACATGGGACATTTCTCTGGTACTACTGGTGGAAAATCGGAACACTCACGTTCTCGGGCACGCCGTCCCACCTGTACCCACGATGAGCGGAAAGCAGGAATGAGTCCTTGGCAGGATATTTGATAGCCTCGATCATCTGCCTGACGTCCCTCTTGACCGCGTGGCACTTGTGTGGAGATGCCACTTTGACATCTCCCGTGGCCTGGGTCTGAGAATCAGGGAGTGTATAGGTCATTGCATCAACGATCTGAGCAGACATTCGACGGGAGACAGTATCTTGAAATTGATGGTCGGAATCAAGTCGTGGATCGAGCGAGTGGATGACTACTGCAAGTACCTCGGAAACTGATGATGCTGTCCCAGTATATCCAGCCTTGGTGCTCTTTATATGTGGGACTAAAGCACCAGCCCTCGATTTCAAGTGTACCTCGTTTCGGAATGGGCGACGAATCAGACAGTTGCAGCAAATCTGTGGTCTATGACTTCGTCAGCGAGTCGACTAAAGTGTCCTGCCCAAAAACTTTTGAAAGGATGTCAAGTTGACATCGTAAGTCGGACCTTTGACCGTCTACCATACAGATGCGCGGTGGGAAGGTCCGAAAGGATCTCTTGAAAACACAACAACCACTACGCTTGTACAGTAGCTGCACACGGCCTATGACGATCCATGAGGATCACCTCCTTACATACTGTATCTGGCAGGAGTCATTGGAGCGGTGACCTTCTGTCTTCACGGCCTCAACACAAAAGATGTTGGCCTTCCGCCCTCCCGTTGCCACTTGTCTTTGTTCCTGTCGTTATCTGTCCTGATCGCTGTTGAAGAGTAAATGTGGGGCTCGAAACGGAAAAAAGAATGGATGATTGCGGTGCTTTGGCTTGCTAGGAACTACTAGGAGCTCTAAAACATGAGTAGTGTTTGATCGAGACTGAGTGCAGTCATATGTTATGACTAGACGGTAGACCACAAAGCAGAGGACAATCCTTGGATACGATCATGGTTCAACGGAGTCGGCCGCAAGTGGCTTTCAGCTTATGCATTATTCTCAGACGTCACCCTCCGATACGAAAGATCTCCAGGAAGATTGTGTAACCAACACCTAGGTGGATGAGTGTGGCGGGCTTCATGGGCAACAACCATCGGTTCCGAGCTTATCTGGCAATATCTCTATCGCCTGAAGCAGGATGCGAGGACACATCCGTGTTGTCGGTCACACCAGTAGCTGGTGACCATGGCAAGCCGTGACTCGGGTTCCGTCTGGATTCCTCGTCAAGTCTCATACGTGTGGCGAGATCGACAGAGTGCCACAATCCTTCGCCATCCGGACGATCCATCATGAATCTCTTGTTGTTTTTGAGGTATGTTTCGTACTCTTTGAGCATCCCCTTTAGTCCTTCATCCGGCAAACCCGACAGCTTGGTCATATCAGAAACTCCGCTTACATCCTTGGACCATGCCCGACTAGGGTCCAGCGTATCGTTCACCCAGCCACGTCCATCCGGTCGAGCAATGGTGATCTGTCGCGCAGTCGAGGTGAAATCTACAGAATCAAAATACGCTGGTTCGTATTCAATGTGGCGTGTGAAAAGCTGGAGACTGGGCTCTCCCGAGCCGTCCTGGCTTTCCCAGACTCTGACTTGACCATTCATGCAGAAGACTGTATGATCCTTGTACTGGTAACGGGTACCGCTGGTGAGATGATCTCTCGACGAAACGTCGGTGGGCATCTGGCGAATCGGAGCCAGCTCATACGGACCACCGTGACTGAGGGTATCGCTTGCCATAGTTGCAGTTGTCATGCAATCGCCTGCAAGGACACTGTTCCCAGAATGCGCAGTCCGCGCTGGACATAGCACGTCGATGGTGTGGGTTCCGTGGGGCCTGTGTTGCTGGGACATCATATATGTCAGTTGGGCTATGGCCGGCAATTGATCCGGGTTCGTCCACACGACTGATCTGATGTCTCCGAATTTGAAGAGAGCGTCTGGCACTCGAGGGTCATCCATGTAGACATATTTGGAACTGAATGGACACGATTGGTGGGTTTCTTCCGGGGTGAAGCTTTAGTCACCATTATTGATAACCATAGTCAATGACCTCACGAATTCGGCATTGTTTCTCACCGGGCATTCGGAGACATCGGCGAACGATATCTGGCCTTGCCACGTACTCCTTTTTACGTCGAATGTCGTGTATGTTCTTTGCTTCATCTCCGTAGGTATGGACACTCTTACCGTCTCTTCTTCGCCATTGCGGCTCCATCCACTTCAGCATCTGCATCAAGAGCCGAACAGTCTAGCTTAAACGTGGCTTGAACACCTTCCTGAGCCACGAGCTCGGGGCGAACAATGTCGTCAAGGAAGGTCATCACGATGTATGTGACAGTTGTAAGCTTTGTACCAGTCAGCCCAGGAGATGTTGCTCCTGAGACCAGTTCTTCGGCAGTCCGTACTGCTGAGATAAACGCTTGTTGTTGGAATGCAGAATGTCAAAGAGGGACAGAGCATGTACTGTGCCTACCGCGTATTTGTCATTACTTTATTGTTCTGACTCGATACAGCATAGAATCGAGACGGGTCTCGCTAGTCTATCGTATGTCCATTCATAGAAGTCATGCTTCTCCACGCATGCTTGATGCCTGAGAGGGCGAGGCCCAGCGGGTCTGTCGACAAGCGCTCATCTTCAGAAGAGCGGCAACGCGAAGCCTTTGCTTCATCTACAGCGTATAGACATTCGCTGATCGTGCTCATGGGTCGTAGGCAAGTACAATGGGAAGGTGGTGCATGGACGACGTCAGAGCTGGAACTTGGACTGCTTGTCATGAACATGGATATAATGTGAATATGGACTGTGTACACTAGCGCCAGCCCACGTCTAGAAGCGGCCTCCCAAACCGACTCAAGTAAACCGACTCAAGGGATCATGTTCTCGTTGCAATCAAATTACTGTACACTGGATCATGACCCACTATCAAGAAGATATATCCTAGCCTTCGACCCATGAACCTCCGTCAGGCATGAAGACAGGATCAGGTTTGACTCTTGTGATTAGACTAACAGGCCTCCATAAGCTTTCGCCATCGAGATCGGGTCTCCCTTGGTTGTCTTTGTTCTGTCGGTTGCGGAAGCTTTGATACTCATCGAACATAGCCTTCAGGCCTCCAGTCGGTAGGTCTAACAGCTTGGTCTCTTCAAGCACTCCGCTGAGATCTCGGAGAGATGGATTTCTCTGATTAAAACAGCTGTTGATCCAGCCTCGCTTCATATCGCCCGTTTGTGAGCACACTGTGATCTCAGACGCTGTCGAGCTTTCGTCGACGGAATCGAAGCAGCCCTGTAGGAAGTTCATGTGTCTTGCGTACACTTCGAGTCTGGGATTTTCGTCGTTTGTATCGTCACCCCAGACTCGAGCGTGAGCTCTCTTTGAGAAGACCTTGTGGTTGCTGTAATCGTGGCGAGTACCACTTCGGATGAGAGGCCCAGCAAATTCTTGCTTCGGCCTCTCTTCGCCTTCGGGAGCGAGCTCAAAAGTCACTGGTCGGGACATCGTGTAGGTGATGGGGACTATAGTCCCCCCAAATCTCGACATCGGGTCGCCGAGTGGATTATCCGTCGGGCGGGCGGCCGTCCAGCAAACCGATTCGATGTCGCCCATACCAGAAAGCCTTTCGCAGGCGGACGAAAAGATATAACGATATCCGGAGCTGAAGGGACATGGTAGGTCCGCAGTCGCAGGGACAAAGCTGGTTTCACCCTGGCTCATCGCCTCTTGCAACGAAGCGATAAATTGGGGATTAGTGACTGGGCATTCTGACGAATCTGCCAGAGTCATGGTCGGTGGAGAAGCCGTGTTGTCAATGAGTATCTCGGTGGGGATGGTCACGCGAGCTGTTTCGCTGTCTCCTACCCGCGAATAGTTCAAAGAACCTTTCTGTGATCCATCAACGGTCCAGCATTGGAGGTCTTTCCCGGTCTCAACATCCTTCTGAACCGAGTCGGCATAGTTGAGCTCGCTAAGAAGGGTCATCTGACTGGCGAACGAATACTTCTGGGGATAACCAAGTCCGCGTTATCGGTGTGAACAATGAAATAGTGATGACGAATATGGTTGTCGCTGGCTGCGTCGGGGACGGGTGATTGCAGAAATGTTTTTCGCATGTACTTTCCAGCAGTGCCTCACCGGCGCTCTGCGTCTGTTTATACGTATGGACAATACATTATACGTGCGGCCGACTTATCAAGCATTCGTATTTGAACAGCTTACACACTGAACGTCCTTTGTAACATAGAAGGTGAGAAGCTCAGTGACGTGAGGATCCTAGCAAGTTCTCTTTACGTCTGGGCCATGGTCCACCTTTGCCACTTCATTGCACTTCTCGTCTCTCAGGAGGAGAAGAGATGAATGGGCCAAAGCATGAAATACTGTACGATCTTCCGAACAACGCTCAACCAAGGACCCAAGCGAGTCGACTCGCCAAGGTCTTCGAAGCTCTTACCTCGCAATCCTTTCAGTATGACTCAGGATGCTTCTTTCCTAGCCAAGTTTGGTGTTCGCTGAGGGACTGACAAGTTTGCACGACAATTCATGTTTCCCATCGAATCCTTCTGGATCCCTCGACAATTAGACCAAGGATTCGCCACTCGAGGACGATCCGGTCGAAACGCATCAACAAGCGATCGTGTTGAGGCTCAAGCACAGTCTCAAATCGAGATTCTTTATTTACTGTATGATGTAGGGATAGGAAAGCTATCTAAGTACAGGATCAATCGGCAACCGCCTGATTGCCGGTTCAGAGCGGGGCAGACGGGGAGAGGGGGAGACTTGGGCTCAGCATGCCCTGATCATGCTGGAGTGCGATCTCGAAGAACCAGTGCCACAAGCCCCAACGCCGTCTTCGCTCGTTGCTGGACTGAAGACGAAACTGATGTCGAGCAGCTGTGTAGTAGGAGTGACTGTTTGCGACCTCGAAGTATTAGTGGATGGTCCGGTCGTGCCACTATCCTCCGTACGCTGTGAGGTGCCGGCATGACCACCTTTGGTAGAGCTCACAGAGGACGCCCATGCGGGCTGCTCGGCGATGGCGGCAGATGGCAAAATGCCCGATTCTCCGCAGGCGCTACTCGCAACCTCTCGGGAAAAGTTATATGTTATAGGCACACTGGCGGTCCTCCCTTTCTCATCGTCCTCCTGCCAATGCCACTTGCTTTTGTCTCCATGTTCCCACATTGCCGACTTGATCGCTCCAAAACTGGACAGCGCGGTGCAAACTTCAGAAGCAAATCCTTGATACTTAGGGTCGAAGGAACACAAGCGTTGCCTTCGAGTGGGAGAAACGCCACAAGCATCCTCGTCATCGAGGGCTTCACTGAGGGATTGGACGAATGCTTCACCGGTTCCACTAGCACCATCTGGAAGCGTCGTGACAGGGCACGAGGCCGTGTTCTGCAATCCCACCTGGAAACGGGTTCTGCGTCCGTGTGCGTCTTTGTCATCAATTGCGATCTCAGTGACGTCCGTATCAATCGTCACGCCGACTGCTTCGGTACCTGCTTTTCTTTCGTAGTGAACGCGCGCGCCGTCCAGCTCGAAGTCACAGGTGTAATCGCCACTAGGGTTCTCATCCCGTTGTCCGGTTTCCGATAGAAAGGTCATGTTGCTCTGACAGTTGGCTTGTTCTGCCTGGATAGACCTAATGATGAGTGTGCAAGCAGATTTGGGTAAGGTTTATCGGTGTCTCCAGAGGACTAGTGGAGACTCAATTAGGTACACAGCGAGTGGCAACAAGAAGGAGAAAGTGATTTGGGGTTTAAATCAACAATTCTTGATCGATTGTCTCACGAATTTCGACTCCATTCCTGACACTGGCAACATCCGAGACATATGTTGTCAGCTTCTGCACTCCTTTGGAAATATAGCTTTCCCAGCACCATGACACAAGAAGCGAAGACTAGTCAATCCCTCTCCTACTGGCTGTCTAGAGTTTGATGATGATTATCTCTGAAAGCTTTGTTGGAGTATAGAGCGAGCGACAATAAAGGAGCGTATCCAAGGCATGCACCGCGTTGAATGATCTGGCCTCTGCCAGATTCGAAGGAACGGTTCGCTTATCACATGTCGTTTTGGTTCGTCCCTCCGGGGCAGGCGGAGGTGGTGATAGGCACAATCCTTGCCCGATTTGGAGCGAAAGCCGTCTACAGTAAGCTGAACTCAGCCTCATCGTCTTGGATGTAGACTTCATTCCTCTTTGTACAAATCGCTGAAATGAGAACACCGACGCATTTACTGTCTTGGTGAATGCATGTGTTCAAAACGAGGAATCGACAATCTTACCAAATGTGCAGAAGGGGCTGGTGAACGTGATGTGACATTTGATCCTGTACAAAAGAGATGACTTTGTGTGCAGAAAAGCGGTCGCACTGTCATATTTGATCCTACAGTATGTCTATACTCCAGTTCAGTAACTGCCACAATTAATGTCATCTACCATGCCCTCAATGGCCGGCAGCTGGCGTTACTGGGCCATCCCGTCGGCGGTGGCTGCAGGCAACTCTCGGCGCATGTGGTACCTGATCGGCACAATGGCGAGGTCCGTAACCTCACCAAGATTCGACTGTCCAACAGTGGGGGTCCAATCAGTTTCGGCAGGAACCTCCCAGGTGACCGGTTCGATGACCGAAAACTTCGAAAGCGCTCGAGATACCTCGCAAGGTAGTTCCGTCCAACTCGCGTTAAATTGACAAGGTGCGAGGCTGCCAGCAGGCACGAGGGTTCCCGAGCCCGCCCCCGTCCCCGTTCCGCTTTTCAAGGAGAAGTCGGTCGCGTCCAATGCTTGATCAAGCGCTGGGGCGAAGTTTGAGCTGTCTTCGACTGGACAGTAGGACGAGCTTATCTGCCGCACTCCGGAAGCGATGGTGCCGGTACCGGTACCGATATCGTCTGTCACATGGGGGCCACCGCGATTGCAAGGGCGTACGCAATCAGTGTTGGCCGTCACGGTGATTGACTCGGTCCGCCCCTGCCTGGAATAGTCGAGCTGGGAAAAGTTGGGGTCCTTGTCGAACTGTTTGTACTGGGTGCTGAACTGGGTATCAGCACCGGGACGAGGGTCGGCTATCCCAATCTCCTGAAGAAAGGTCATTGTAGAGGAAAGGATGTGGTTCAGCTACACGGAGGAGTACTAGTAATGTGCTGTATGTCGTAACGAGGGGTCACCTCGATCGTCGTGCAGTTGCAATGAGAGACTAGTCGACGTGTCAGGAATACTGCGAGGCTACAGAGGCAGTATTGCGTGAAAAGAACAATCTGTGTTGTCGTGTTGGAACGATGATAGTTTTGAGCTCGGTTGGACTCTTCAAGGCAGATTGAGTCCTGAACGCCAGTGACGATTCCGCGGTTTTTCGTACGGGCTACGGTGGAGTCGACTCGCTCACGATCGTCTCCAATGTACTCTGCGTACTCGTCCTTTGATTGCAGAACCAGCTTGCATACGCCTTCTTAGCAACTCGCTCCAGGCTGAAAGGGGTGAACGACTGCTACTCTCAACGTCGTTTACGCATTCAGCACTACCAGAGATTGACAAGGGAGCTCGTTTTCCTACACATGTGACATTTCGCTGTCGCTCGCCGACGGCATGAGTTGTATGTGTATATGCATCGTGAGATAAAATCGTTACAACATCCTTTTTTTTCAATTGCGAGAAGTTCTAAATAAAGCCAAAGCCAGAACCATAACGGAGATGAGAGCAGTCGTGATGTGGTGAAGATGAAAGGCGAGTGGAGTGGTATAGTGTGTGACGATGACAAGAATGAAGTCTTGTGATCAAGCAGGCGTATGTACTGTATGATGTAGCACGATAAAGTCTATAGAGCTGCCTTTTGAGCATTGCTCATTTTGGTTTCCCAGTCTGTCCGAGCGCTCAATCCCTGTTTCCGCCAAAACCACCTCGGGAACCGCCACTTCGTCCACCGAAACCGCTTCTTGATCCGCCGCTGAATCCGCCGCTTCGTCGATCTCCGCCGTCTCGTCCGCCATAGGAACTTCTGTTCTGACTGCCGCCGTAGCCGCCACCGCCCTCTTCTCCTCTACCAAAACCGCCGCCGCCACCGGATGATCGTCCGAAACCACCGCCACCGCCGGATGAGCTACCACGTCGCTGACCGAAACCGCTTGATCGTCTAGCGTTTCCGAGACCTAACTTCTGCAAGAAGCCTGGGGAGAGGTAAGGGGGCTCGGGTAATCCAGCAGCTTCGACTGACCAGTCCTTAAGACCTTGTAATACGTCTTGAGGACCCGCTTTGAGCTGATCGATCTTGCCCATATAGTAACCAATCATCGAGGTGAACACTTCCTCGATAGCGTCAGCGTCGAGGGATGGCATGAGGTCGGTCACGGCGTCTCCAATACTGTTGAGCTTCTTAACGGCGTCCTGGTCGTGTTCAGTAGCGAGTGCGTGGACGTCGGCAGAGAGATCTCGGGTCTCGACAGCTTTGATGGGGATCTTATGAAGCTTATCCACAAATCCAGCTTCGAAAGGCAATAACACAAGATCACCTCGTCCACCTTCTTTACCTCCTCGACCCGTTCGTCCGACTCGGTGGATATATTGCTCAGCACTCGCCGGTACACCGACTTGGATGACTCGCGTCACACCAGGGTAATCTACGCCTCGAGCTGACACGTCAGAGGTGATGAGGACACTAGGCTTGGTGTCCCGCCTGTATCGCTCAGAAGCTCGACTTCGCTGGTTCTGATCCAGTCGGGAGTGAATCTCGTACACGCTCAAATCATTCGGCAGAGTGGACTTGAGCTCTCGGATAAGGGTAGCAGTAAGCATGGTAAGCTTGGTGGTGGGAAGGAAGACGATGACTTTGCTGTGAGGGTTGATCATCTGGTCGTGAGCGATAAGTCGGAGAACGTGAGGGATCTGGTCGGCAGCTGAGGGTACAATGGTGTAGTGCTGAGGGATATGAAGGTGCACGTTGGATTCGTTCTTCGGCACACAGTCAATGATCTGGTGACCGGGCTTCAACGATTTCCTCGCGATAGCGGCAATCTCCTTGGATACTGTAGCGGAGAAGAGGAAGGTTTGTCGTTCTTTGGGCAAGTGAGAGATGATGTGGTTCAGATCTTGCGAGAAACCCATATCGAGCAGAGTATCGGCCTCATCCAAGATCAGAGTATCGGTGAACTCGATAGCCGATTTCACTTCTTCTTCACCAAGCAAGTCCTTCAGACGGCCAGGGGTAGCAACCACGATATCCTTTCTTCCTCGCTTCCAGTCCTTCAATTGTCGATGTCTTGATTCACCACCGACAAGCAATCGGACCTGCATTTCCTTGTGCCAAGTGCACAACTTCAAAGCCTCGTTGGCGATTTGGGTGGCCAGTTCTCGCGTGGGGGAGATGATAAGCGCTCCAACGTGAGATCGAGTGATGGCTCGCTCGTTTCGCCCTTGAGCGGCCTTGTCGGGGAGGGTTCCGTCGGGGTAAGGGGTCTTGACCAGTTCCGCGATCTTGTTGATCCGGGCATCGATAGCGGGTACCAGGAAGGCCTACATGACACGATTGGAATCGCAAGACGGTCCGACTAGAGTTAGCGTAGTACTACAGTATTTCCATCTGTCATGTATACCTCAACACTCACAATGGTCTTTCCAGTACCGGTCTTAGCCTTGACCAACAGATCCTCCCTTTCCTTCCCCTCAAGTGGCTTCCCCTCGGCCTCAGCAGCCGCTCTCGCGTCACCCCTCAATTGTCCACCAGCCAAATGGGGCATCAGACCCAAGACTCGCTTCTGTACTTCCGACATCGCCTTCAGCTGGAACGGCTTGAAAGTTAGCGCTTTCAACGTATCGTGATCGATACGTCCTTTCAGACTCTCAAACGGCACAATCTCGACAGCTGGTCCGGTCTTGCTTGAGCTGGCGGCGGCGGAAGAGGAAGTGGAGGAAGTGGAAGGTCCTGAAGCAGACTCGGTGAGATCAGGAGCGAAGAAGCCATCTTCGGCAGCGACGGCCGATGCTGATGATGAGGATGTAGCAGGAGAGGAAGCCGATGAGCGTGCTGATGAGGCGGATGTCGAAGGTGCTGAAGAGGCGAGGTCATCGGTCACAAAGAAGTCTTCCTCTGGTTTGGGCCGCGCAGCGGCGTATCCTCGAGACTGCAGTAAGGCTAGACACACACAAGAGGGTCAGCATACAAACCTGCACCGAAGTGTACCGTTGATCCGTGACAATAAGATTAGCTATCCAGCTTACCTTGCAGGCTGATGGACCTGTCCAATCGGCTAGCGAAGGCGACAGTGGGCCTTATTATCGGCCTGGAAGCGAGAACCGTTCGGCGCGAGACAATAGAGCCGAGAGCAACTGAGGCTCTGGCAAGAGACGATCGGGGAAGCATCGCGGTTCGATGCTAAGCGGGAGGTGAGAGACGCGAAGTGGGAGCGAGAAAGTCGACGGGGGTCAAAGGGTCGGAAAGATACACTACTGTGACCGCTTCGAACTGAATGACCGATGAGATCGTGATGCCTGCTATTGATGTACCAATTCTCAGCTTTGATTTGGCGTGTACAATCGCTTTGTCCATGATCTAGAGTCGATCTCAGAAAGTTGTGGCCAGTGTTGCCAGTGGCCAAAAAAATACAAACCCGAAGTGTATATACCACGCGACATGAACCGTGTCAGAGCACAAAGATGAACGATAGACTGACCCAGCTTATTTTCCATGAGAGGATATTTTTGTTTTAATCCCGGCAGACATAAGGTGGGCACGTGGCGGACGCGAGATTACCTTCCAGTCGCTCGAACCTGGCGCGCAACGATTCTTCCGCCGACGCAATAATCTCAAGCAATGAGCATCAATAACATCTGTTGCAGGTGCCCTCGATCAGCTCACTCTGCTTAAATAACACGTTTCAATCACAGGCCCAGGAAGCGGACAACCTGCCTGAGATAGGTCGTATAGCGAAAGTGCACGACCTCGTACTTGGAAAGGCGATTGACCATCCCTGGCAAAATGATGTGCATCAAGCATATTCTCATCTTCTTCCTACTGCTACCCATACCCGTAAGTACAGATGCCAATTGAATCTCTTCGCGAATCCTGGTTCACTTTTTCGAGCCTTCGTCCTTCCACAATGTCGACTGATGCCTCAAGTCTCTGTACTGATCAATTGCTTGCTTGCATTTCATTCCTTGTCCCCCTCTTTTGATCAATGGTCTACCTCCTTCGATATCCGATATCACGAGCAACAGGCGGCATCGCCGATCTTCCTGTTCTTGTTTGGTGCAGCGGCCTTCATAGCTGTCAAACCGTGTGGTTACTGTCTAAGCTTGGTGAGTCGAAGGGGTATTCAGACTCGATTGATGCTCCTATCTATCCGTTCGTATGGCCGGAAAGACTACTATTGGGAACCGTATCATACGCTTTTCGAACATGATCACTAACACTGTATCCCTCGCCCTCAGCTCGCAATTCTCTTTCTATCCACATCCCCGCTCTCGCCCTTCCTGCACCCATCCTTGTCATCACAATCACCGGTCATGACTAATGCCACCACCGCTACCACTGCAACAAGCAATGCGCAAACTCAACAACTACCCCTCGACTCCCCCATACCTGGTCGCTCATGGTTTAATGTCAACGGAGGGCGTTTCTCGCAGCCCAGCTTGGTCGGGTACAAGGAGATGGACAAGGCTTTAAGTAAAGCTGGCGAAGGTAGCGATAAGGGTTTCAGTGGTCTGACCAAGCGATTCTTCGCTTTCGAGAGAATCTCCGCCAGACCTCCTTTGTCATCTAGCGGATCTGCGTCTGCATCCAGCGAGAGCGAGCAACCGGTCCGACGTAGCATTTTAGATCAGATCGTCGCGCCCTATCTCCCTCTCACTTATCCTTCCTCCGCCGTCGCGAGAAGTGATGATGCTCTTTCATCAGCGTCAGTATGGAGGGATCGGCCGATGCCAAAGCAGCATGTGGATCTGAGCTGGAAAGGTGTAGGGATGATCGTTGATTTCGGATGGAAGAGGTCCGAAGACGGGATTAAGTATGAAATCGAAGAGGCTCTAGGCAGGGAGTGGGTCCGATCGCCAGTGAGCTCTGAAGCGGAAGTCGACACCGAGCGTGCTGCGAGAGGAGGTCAAGCGGGAAAGGACGATGAGGAGGAACAGCAGGAGAGCGCGACACGAGATAGTGTGCCGGATGCCGAGGAGGAAGCCTTGCCGTCTGCCGGCAACGCGAAGAGCGGATTCTGGGGAAGGATACCACTTGTTGGGGGCAGTTGGTGATCCCCCGTGCGTGGTTTGGTATAGTATAGAATGCACCTTTCTTGGGTTTTATTGGCATGTATATCGACGTGTATGTGCACCCGTGCGACGCAGCAACATTTGACACCATGTTATGTGAAGAGAAAACATCGTTAGGGCTCGGCGAATCAACCTGCGCTCGACCGTGCTTGTGCATTACGCTTCTCTGCCCGCTTCCTAGATCCTCGGGAAGAAGAGAGACGTATAACCGCATGTATACTTATACTTGCTTGCCGTTCGTGGCAAAAGGACAGTCGAGAACCTGATTGTGTAAGCGAGCAATCGAGGAATTGCATGGCCTGTGTTCTGTTCGTTCCATATACAGTAGATAAATGAGTGCACCTGAACAGACGAATAACGTACAGTCCGGCAGAACCGGCGGCATCCGGTAAGGTACTTGTATGTTACTCCGATTGCAAGTCCATCCTGCCACTACTTCATGTGGTAATGGGGCGTGAGAAATGGCATTCGGCATTGTCAGGGCTAGCTTCCCTCTTCCACAGACTAGCATCTCTCCGCTTTTTCTCATGCTGATTTGTGTGTTTTGTGTAAGAAGAAGGACGTCGATGGAGCTGTTTATGGTGTCGACGGAGAACCACAGCTTGCGAGGTCGGTGGGAGACAAGAAGCATGTGGACAGGACGGACCTTTTTGGTATGGTATGGTATGGTATGGTATGACCTATGACGTCTTGGTAATGTACGGGGCAAAGTAGGATTAAGGGGTAAGGGGGCCCCTGACCCCTTTTCACTCATACTTTGTCAACCCATAGAGTATAACATAGCGTCAGATGAATCGAGATTACTTTTTAGGGTAATTTTAACCTTTTTCCTGCGTGGACAAAGGCCCCACTTAGCTCTCCACTCCCACCTCCCACCACACACACTCTCTCATTCACACATACGTTCGTCATAACCTCACTCATAACCATCCCTTCTCATCCAATCCGATCCCTTACCGCTGCTGACCGTTTCGTACTCCGTATACTTCGTGCTGATCCTGACCATCCTCATCTCTCGCTCGTTACCGCTTCTCACTTGACTTGCATTTCATTCGACCTTCATTACACCTTCCTATCTTCATCACACCTTCCTATCTTCATCGTCCTCTTTATCGTTGTTCGATTGGTTCCTATTACCGGTAGCACACGAGGAAGTCTTGACGGAACCTGAGAATCAGTCAGCGAAAGAACGAGTGAGTACTCTCCTTCTTGTTCATGCCTTGTGATATGGTCGTTGGAAGCGAGCCACATCCGTAAGAGAAGCATAAAATGGCTGGCGGTTGGTGCGGGGAAAGAAGGACCCAACGAGCGTGGAAAGATAGCCCACCATATCTCGTAGTGTATCGCCAAAGCCCGCCCGAGACCATGCACTCTGGAGACTAGACACTCTGTCACATGTGGGGTCAGGTGATACCGTTCGGGCAGCGGTGAGAGCGACGAAGCAAGGAGTCATCAGCATTTCCTTCCCTCAGGTGTACCTTCCATGCGAGTTGGATGATGATGAACCTCCCTCCCTTTCCACGTTGCTTGAGCCGCTTCTGCATCCCGTATCTCCTTGACCTATCGATCCCTTTGATCCGGACCCCTCTTCCTCGTTACGGTTACGAGCTGCGGCGACAGGACGCTGACTGGAGCGTTTCTCCTGACTTTCTGCCTTTGACAATCTTTCTCTCGGTCTCTCCCTCTTGTTGTCCATCCGCTGTCTATCCATCTATTATACCGCCACATCTTCACGCGATTGACACCTCGGCAGAATCCCTCACTTCAAAACCGTATAATCAGTCCTCATTGGACCTGCCAATTAACTCTCAGACTCAACACAATCCTCCTCACCTGTTCATATCCACCGCTTCTCTCTCAACATGCCTCGATCCGTCCACTCCCCTTTGCTCTTCGAGTGCGCTTGGGAGGTCGCCAACAAGGTCGGCGGTATCTACACCGTCATCAAGACCAAGGTGCCCGTTACTGTACGAGAATATGGAGACCGGTGAGTCCTGCAGTGATTGGGTCAATGGCTACATAATCTCAAAGCGAAAGTCAGGCCGTTTGCTGATAGGTGATTCTTCGCAGAGCATGCCTGATCGGTCCTCTCTCCTACAAGTCGGCGCCTATGGAAGTCGAGTCTGAAGAGCCGTGAGTGGGATTCAGCGCTAAGACTGAAACATGCAGTCTGGTCAATACGGAACAAGCAAGGCTGACGTCCGATAATTCCCACAGCGAGCCCGGATCCCCCTTCGCTCTCGCTATCCAGTCCATGCAAGAACGAGGCGTCAAACTTATCTACGGTCGATGGCTTATCGAGGGCGCTCCCAGAGTTTTGCTCTTCGACACCGGATCCTGTTACGACCGGTAAGTGTAGTTTTGCTATCTACGTTGACGTCGAAGTAGACGCCTTTTTGCTGATATCAGATTCCAGAATGGATGAGTGGAAGACCGACCTTTGGAACCTCGCTGGTATCCCTTCACCCCCTAACGACCACGAGACGAACGAGACTATCGTCTTCGGTTACATGGTGGCTTGGTTCTTGGGCGAGGTGAGCTGCCCCGCTTACTGCCTCTCCGGAGGTGTGCAGCTGACTTAGAAATATTATAATCAGTTCGCTGCTCGAGAAACTGAAACTGCGATCATCGCCCACTTCCACGAGTGGCAGGCCGGTCTCGCCATCCCTCTCTGTAGGAAGCGACATATTGACGTCACGACCATCTTCACCACTCACGCTACTTTGCTCGGTCGGTACCTTTGTGCCGGAAGTGTAGACTTCTACAACAACTTGCAGTACTTTGACGTAGACCATGAAGCGGGCAAGAGAGGTATCTACCATCGGTAAGCCAAATGCTTAGGCTGGATATATGCCCAACAGCTCATCAATGTATTCTCATTCGCAGATACTGCATTGAGCGATCAGCAGCCCACTGCGCAGATGTTTTCACGACTGTTAGTCACATCACGGCGTTTGAGAGTGAACACCTTCTCAAGCGAAAGCCTGGTAAGTCAAGTTCATTATGCGCTAATTGCTGAAGGAATGAAGCTGAGCGTTTCTCGGTCATTCTGTGCAGACGGCGTTCTCCCCAACGGTCTCAATGTCAAGAAGTTCGCCGCCATGCACGAATTCCAAAACCTGCACGTGCACGCCAAGGAGAAGATCAACGATTTCATCCGGGGTCACTTCTACGGTCATTACGACTTCGACTTGGAGAACACCGTCTACATGTTCACAGCTGGTCGATATGAGTTCAGGAACAAGGGTGTCGACATGTTCATTGAATCTCTCGCTCGTGAGTTTTATCGACGCCTTCTGTTGAACTGGAGCGATTGTCAACTGACATTCCGCTTCGATTCAGGATTGAACCATCGACTGCAGAAGATGGGATCTAAGACTACCGTAGTAGCGTTCATCATTATGCCTGCCGCCACCAACTCGTACACTATCGAGGCCCTCAAGGGTCAGGCTGTTACGCAGCAGCTCAAGGAGTGTGTGAACCAGGTCACGGCCAGGATTGGCAAGAGGATTTTCGAGCACGCGGCTAGGTACTCTGGGTGAGTGGACGAGTGGCAATCGTTATTGGAAAGGGGCTCTTAGGTCGCTCAGGAGCTGACATTGATTGCAGAGAACACGGAACTGAGGTACCCAACGCTGAGGATCTTTTGTCGAGCGAAGATAAGATCCTCCTCAAGCGACGAGTCTTCGCCCTCAAGCGAAACTCTCTTCCTCCGGTTGTCACCCACAACATGGCCGACGACTCCACCGACCCTATCTTGAACCAAATCAGAAGGGTTCAGCTCTTCAACCGATCTTCTGACCGAGTCAAGGTTATCTTCCACCCTGAGTTCTTGAACTCTAACAACCCTATTCTTGGTTTGGATTACGAGGAGTTTGTAAGAGGTTGTCACTTGGGTGTCTTCCCTTCATACTGTGAGTGGCTCCACTCCATGCCTGATGGCGATCTCTAAAAACGTGAACTTACAATATCGCCACAGATGAGCCTTTCGGTTACACCCCTGCCGAATGTACCGTCATGGGTATACCCAATGTCACCACCAACCTGTCCGGTTTCGGTTGTTTCATGGAGGATCTCCTTGAGACCCCCGACGTGAGTTGGCTCATGTTCTTCGGTGAATGCTTCGGCTGATCAACTCATACATTTGTAGGATTACGGCTGCTACATTGTCGACCGACGAGGACAAGGCGTAGATGACTCTGTCAACCAGCTCACCAACCAGCTCTTGTCGTTCACATCCAAGTCCCGACGACAGCGAATCAACCAGCGAAACCGAACTGAGCGACTCTCTGAGCTTCTTGACTGGAAGTCCCTTGGTCTCGAATACGTCAAGGCTCGACAGCTTGCTCTGCGAAGAGCTTATCCTGACTCATTCGACGATGACGAGCCTGACTTCACTGGCGTTCAGCGAGTCGGCGTGCCATTGAGTGCTCCCGGCAGTCCCAAGATGAGGACCGGTATGATGACTCCTGGTGATTTGGGAACCTTGACGGAGGAGATGGAGCATCTTGGAACTCAAGACTACATGGGCGCCAAGAGTGAGTAGATGAATCATGAAGGCATGCGAGGGTAGGACTTAGCTGACATCCACTCTCAAGGCTGGCGAGGAATCAACGACGATGACGACGAGAACCACTACCCCTTCCCTCTCGTGAGTGTCAGCTGGGAGAAAGGCTCACCAGATGTCTGAGTATTTCAAGCTGACGTCGCAATCGTCTCGTGCACGTAGGTCATGAAGCCTCGAAACCGATCTGACTCGCTCGCGTCTGCCATCTCCGGCACAGCTACCCCTTCAGGCGGTCGAAAGTTGTCAGAGAAGGACTTGGCCAAGGCTGACGCTGCTCTGAGCAACATCCACCCTAACGGTGATGGTGTCAACGGCAACTAAGTCCGGGAAACGATTGTGTCTGCGTGACCGGTAGATCGCGGCGAGCAAGTACCGGCGGATGTGCGCTCGCGTGGGAGAAATGGAATCTTTCCGAAGAGTCAATCTGTACCATGGCAAAGCCCTGAGAGACCATTAATATAACATGAAGATCGCGGGTCGGAAGGCGAACGACGAAGGAAAGTAACAGTCAAGGATCAAGGATCAAGCGACTGGGAGCTCAAGTGGAAGAAAGTGACGAGGGGCAGCTCAGGACACGGCTCAGACTGAAGTGAAATTGCATGGATCCAACAAATGTCCCTATTTACTTTTTCTTCTCTTCTCTGTATATACAAAAACAAATCAATCTGTATCGTCTGGTATTAGCGATGCGATGCGATGAAATGAAGTGAGGTGAATTCGAATGAATGAATGCCACCTGATATGAGGAGATGTATCAACAGATAGATGTGTAGGAGATCTCCCTCCTCGGTCATTGGCCAAACCGCGACATGACCGCCGCTTATCTCCGGACCCCTCGTAGCGTATAGTAAGCAAGGCTCGGCGTCGCGACTTGCAAGTCATGCCAATGCCGAGGCGGGCGGGACCAACCCTTCCATTGTCCATTGTCCAGGTGCATACCTTTCCCAGACTCTTAGCTGTTAGCATGAATGAGGTAATTTGCATGTTGAGATCTGCAGCGGCAACGTAACGTAGACGTATCTTCAGTTTAAGACCGCCGCCGAAACGATTCAAAGGCACCTGGTAGGTGGTAGGTACCTTGCCTTGTCGCACGTCGTACTGACACTTGATTACTGTGTTTGTATGTACCAATGTACCATGGCTGAGTCATACATACGTACATACACACAGATTACAGATTGATTCTTGTGAATTCAGGCTGAGTCAGAACAGTGCCCGAGCCGTAATATTTCTACTCCCTACTTGCATTGCTTCTGAACGCTTGTTGGTTGCTTGTATCGCCGCGTCTGATCAGCTTACGCCATGCATGTCTCAGTCATCTTCGGCGATCAGCCAGCTAGCTAGCTTTATGACATTGCATGGAGCTTGACTCACTAGCTATAGGAGAAGTTATTAGGTATGTCTGTCAAGATTACTGATCACTTTTGCGGCTCGGTCAAGTCGGAGATGGAGCGCACATCCCCTTATAATTGATCTTCCACCTCGGTCATCTGTCCCGTTCCCCTTACACTTGGGATTCCTTGAGATAAGGTATTGCAAAGGGGATATATAAATATATATATAGCTTGCGCAAGACCATGCATGGAATGTCCACTTGACCTATCCCCCTCCTCACAAAGCAGACCACGCCATACATATCCTTGACTTTCACTCCACGTCTGAATCGCACAGATCGCACCCAACCAATCGCAAATAAAGCATAACCCATAGCCGAGCCGCTTTTCTTCGCCGTTTCCGTCATAGCCGGATCTCATCACCATTGCTAAGTTGATCGCCATCACCGAGGGGAAAAAGAAGGAACCCTTGCTTAAACCTACCGAACGGTAACGTAACCGAGCTCTTTGTGCTCAGGTCTCGGGCTCGTCGATAAGTATATAGTATAAAACATAAACAACCGACCAACCGACTTCCCTTGGTGGTCCGAACGCATACATATATACATACCATTCAACATATATTCGGCGCAAGCAGGTGCAGGTGCAGGTGCAAAAGACGACAAGCGCAGCACCTTCTCACTTCGACACTCCGCCCATGTCTCGACCTTCTTCGACGGCATCTTCTAACACACTCAACCATCCCCATAACCAACCTTCAAACACTGACACCAATACCACCAACATGTCAGGTGTAGCAGCCAAGCCGAACCCAGGCCCCACAGCGCCCGAAGACCAGCCCTACCGACACCCGGATCCCAGCATCGCCAAAAGCAGCCCCGACTCCGTATCCAAATCCGAGGGTTTCCAAAATGGCCAACCGTTACAGGTGTTCGAGAGCCGAGATGCGGCTAATAAGAAGATGCCCGAAGCGCAGGTAGCGAATAACCTGGGACCGGCGAAAGGTGTAGCGGCGAGTACGTTGCCAAAGGGCGAGAAGAAGAAGATGGAGAAATTCAAGTATGGCTGTGAGTAAAGTTTGATCGAGATTTCCCCATGCATCGAATTCCTTCCCGTGAACTCGGGACTGCGCTGATTTGAGCGTTATGTATGTGTGTGTGCCACTCACCATCAGTCTTCTCGCCCGAGATGAAGATGTTCAGAAACCTCGCTTTTAAGATCCTCGGAGGGACGGTTGTCATCACCATCATTGTCATGTGGCTCTGTCTGCCGCTTTACTGGGGTTCACGTAAGTCGATCATTTCTCCTTGGGCCAGGTCAAATTCCCCACTACGTTTGGCTCGTAATGGAACAGTCAGAGCCGTCTCCCTTGTTTGGCTTGATACGTGCTGATATCGTGTTATGTCACGTTGTTGTTGCCCCGGATGTGTCTATAAATAGTCTGGAAGGCCAATAAGTACACGGATAAGTTGACTGTCCGAGTGATCGACCGTGATGGTTCGCAGATTGGTCAATCCGTATCTCAAGCCTTGGTAAGTGCAGGTCGGCTCGCGGCTTTAACCTTTTCCTCTATCCGCACCTACCGTACGAGATATAAAGGCTTGTTCAGTTACGTTGAGACGGGATCACTGATATCCATTCGCCTTCTCGCTTTAGCTTCAACAAACGACCCTCCGATACTTCTCCACGTCCCCCTCAGAACTGCCGGATGAGCTCGCCATCGAGAAAGACGTAGTCAACGAAGGCGTCTGGGCCACAATCGTCATCAATGCCGGGGCGACAGACAACCTCAACACTGCCCGACAGAACGGCGTTGCGACATACAACGGCTCGAGCGCGATCGGGGTATACTACGCTCAAGCGCGATTGGAGACGGCGACGAACAGTTATTTGATGCCTTATATCCAGGCTCACTTGGGTGCCATCTTGGGTCAATTGAATGCTAGATCGGTGACCTCTTAGTGAGTGTTGGTCTCCGCAAATCCCTTCATCATATCCAGGCGAATCTCTTCCGCCGGATAACTCCAATTGAAACCAGTTGTTGATGTTGATTCCTTGCGATGACCGACAGCCTCCAGGCCAACGGAAACAATGCTACAGCCATCGGTCTTCTGGCGCAAGCTCCCACGACAGTATCCCAGCCAGTATGGTACACCATCCACAACCTCCGACCGTACGACCAGCCCGTTGCAACAGCAATCACCCTCGTCGGCCTGATCTACATGCTCATTTTCGCCTTCGTCATCACAATGTCCAACAATGCTGTGCGAGAAATCATCGCTCCATTCATGACAACGGGCCGATACATCATTTACCGACTCGTTGCTCCCATGTGTCTATACGCGATCATTTCGTTCTTCTTCGCCATGGTCAACTTGCCCTTCAAGATTCATTTTGGAGCCCACTTCACCTACGCTGGAGGCTTCTTCCTCTGGTGGTTCACCTTGTTCCTTGGAATGTCGGCACTCGGTCTCTCGACCGAGTTCATGATCACCATCTTGGGTCCCAGATTCGTTTCCTTCTTCTTGTTCCCTCTGATCATCTCAAACGTATCGTGAGTGCAGCTTCGCCTAGTAATCGCTACCGGAACGCAGAAGCTGACAACCAGTTTGCGTTTTTTTCAGTGTCGTGTCTCTTCCTCACGAGCTGCAGCCTTGGATCTTCCGATACGGCGTAGCCATGCCCTTCTACAACTGTAGTCGAGTGATCCGAACCGTAAGTATGCCATTCCTCTCCCTCTCGCTCCCCTGACCTCTCCCTCTGTCATCATACATCCTGGTCACACGAGAAAAAAGTTGGCTGACATTCTTCGATATAATTATGATTACTCGATGCAGATCATCTTCGACACCAAAAACGATATCGGTCGAAACCTCGGCATATTGATCGCCTGGATCGTCGTCAGCTTCATCACCATCTCAGTGGCCACATGGCTGTTCAGGAGGAAATCGGTGATTCAACATAACAAGGAAGTCGGGGAGAACGAGATGGACTCTGTGGAAAAGGTTCAGGAGAACGCATGAGCAACGGATGGGGGAATTTGATCGTCTCTCTTGTTGCTCCCCTTGTTTTGTGCTGTCTTGGTATGAGGAGATAGGAATGAGACGTTAGTCACCCGAGATCGCAAGTAGTGTGCCCATCGCCAGAGAGGAAATGCGAGTGCAAAGAAGGAGACCACACCGCATCTGTTATTCATCAACCAGAACGCAATTCAGCAATATCAACTGTAATATCGATAGTTATTCACATAGATGGGTCAATGAAACGATCATATAATATGCTACAAACTACTCGTTCAGCTCAACCTTTACACCAATGTTGCGAGAGGCTGGTATATATATATATATATGTATGCAAACCGCCGAAGTCACGTGACATATCCGTTGGCTTAACAGGTTAACCTCGGCGCGGGCTCGTGCCATAACATAGACACCCGCTATCCCTGACCTGATCTTCTGCCTCTCCGTTTGCCTCTCCGTCGACACTGGTGGCTCCTTTTGCTTTGGCTGCACAACAATTCCTCATCATCTAGCGAGCGTCGTTGTGTCGGAGCACTTGTATTCCTGTGATCTCCGAACTGTATCTCTATTCCAGCGACCTCAGGTCAACTGGCTACAACTTTCCCATTTCATCCCTCTTCTTCCATCCCCGGATCGCTCCTCCGCGCGTCTCCATCGAAGCGCAACGCGCAACATCGAACACCTGACATCGACATGTCTCAAGACAAGGCGCAGAACGAGTCGTATCTCGTCGTAGGAGGCTGTGGGTTCCTCGGGAGACATATTGTGGAGCAGTTACTCGGCAGAGGGGAATCTCAGGTGTCAGTGTTTGATATCGTCCAGAGACATTTCGATAGGTGAGTCGACGTCAAACAGATTAGACAAACGCACACACGCCTCATCCGACTTTTCGTCCCTCTCTTTGTCTGCTTTGCGGCATGAACAATCGGAAGAAACATATTCCCTACATCGTCTGAGGTCGAGGAGCGGCCCTGATCGAGCAGAGCCACGCGCTAATCCCACTGTTAAACCTCGCAGCAATGTCAACTTCTACATCGGCGACTTGTCAAATCCAGAGGACATCCAGAATGCCCTCCAGAAGGTAAGCTTACTACTTCCATTACCTCACTCTTCGCCATGCACATCATCCCGGAGCAAAGCACGAGAGCTACTGCGACGTATTCTGGCTGATCTCCGCATAGTCCAAAGCTACCGTAGTCATCCACACCGCTTCGCCCGCCCACGGAATGGGTCGGCCCGTCTACGAAAAGGTCAACGTTCACGGTACTAGGGCCCTCATCGAAGCGTGCCAGGAACCCTCATCAACTGTCAAGAAGCTCGTCTACACCTCTTCGGGAGGCGTCATCTACTCTGGTCAAGAGAACATCTGCAATGCCGACGAACGAATCACATATCCCGAAACTCCGCTGGACGCGTACAACGAGACGAAAGTCGCTGCCGAAAAGATGGTTCTTAATGCCAACGGCGTAGACGGACTGCTCACGTGTGCGATTCGACCCGCTGGTATCTTCGGTCCGGGCGACAGACAGATGATCAGCGGATTCTACGGCGTGGTGAAGAACGGTCAGACCAAGTGGCAGGTGGGAGATAACACCAATTTGGGAGATTTCACCTATGTCGGCAACGTTGCCCACGCTCACTTGCTCGCCGCGGACAAACTCGGCTCGACGTACCCCTACGCGTCTCTTCGAGACCCTATCGACTCGATCGACATTTCTGTCGGTCAACACAAGATCCCCACTTCCCGCGCTCGGCCGATCGGGCCCAACACGAACCCCACCGAGGAGGACTTGGCATGTGCCAAGCGATTCGAGTCTGGAGGAGTGGACGAGTCGGACCTGCGTCCCGTACTGAGGACCAGGATGGACCAATTCGCCGTCGCTGTCAACAAGGAAGACGAGGACCCGGAAGGTGGGATTCCCATCGCGGGCCAAGCTTACTTTGTCACCAACGGCGAACCCATCTATTTCTGGGACTTTGCAAGGACCATCTGGCGACAACTCGGCCATGTCCCACCCTACGTCATCGTCCTTTCCACCACCATCGGACTGATCCTCGCTACACTGGCTGAATTGGCATCAAAGCTCACGGGCAAAGAACCTGGTTTCACGAGATTCAGGGTGAGCCAGGCCACTCAGCAGAGGTTCTACGATATCGAGAAATCAAGGAGATTACTGGGCTACGAGCCTATCGTCGGGTTGGATGACGGCATGAAGAGGTGGACCAGCTGGTATAAGGGGGAATTGGAGAAGCAGCGACAAGACGCAGAGTCGCAGAAGACCAAGTAAAAGGATTGCAATGAGGCGAAGGCCTCTCCTTGCAGAAATCGGAACGATGATAGCAGCAACTGGGAGGGCGGTATCTATCGGTTTACTTGAGAATTCAAGGATTGGAACGTGCGTGAATGTTCTACATAATATATCCCCGATATGCAACGTGAGTTACTGTGATATTCTTTTCAGACCGACAGACTAGATAGGGTAGAGTCATCAAGCCTTCTCAATTCTGGAAGCAAAAGACTATGCATAAGTCTTCGTTCTGGCCCTTGCTAGTTTTCATGCGACCCCACTCCTGACATGTTATCCGGATTGCGCTTCACCCTCTGAGATGACTGGGTCCGTCCGGCCGGCCGGGTCTATGGATTGAACGTTTGCGATGTTCCCCACTGCTCTCTAAGTTCTGGACCAATGGAGTGAGTGATACTAGAAGAAGGACGGTCTCTCGTACGAAGTGTCGTAGCGCCTTTCGAAGAATCGAGATGCCCTTTATCGAATGGATCAAATACCTCATACGTGTGCTGCCTCTGTTTTTGGACTGCAAAGCGAAGTCGCTGCCTTCTGGCCGACTGTACACACCTGTCATTTTGGTACACACCTTTCATTTTGAAATGAGAAGGACACAGCTCCCCTCCCCCCACCTATCCCTCATGTGTACAGCACAGACACTGATCAGGCGCCTGATGCGAGCACACTGGTAACCGAGCCTTGCGCAAGGCTAATGCACCCGTAAGAAAGCCTCGGTGAGCTGCCTTTACCAGAAGCTTCTCTTCATCCGACTAAACAGGAAGCCTTGTACGATCCAGATTGAAGATATATAGAGAGACCAATCAGGCTGAATGAAGTGAAGCCCTCTTTCACGGCTGACCTACATCTTGCAACACTACAGCCACAACATCAGTATCCCATTCTTGCTAGGCATCAAACCCTTCATAATCACACTTCGCCTTGCACGTTTGTTAGCTCCTCTCGCCAACCAAATCACCTCACAGCGATGTCTTTCTTGCACGATATCGGCGAACCGGACCCAGATGGGCCTACACCACGCAGGCTCTTCGTCAACGGCGACACCACCATCGACTATGATCGGTGGGACAATAATCAGACAGTCACGGTCAACCTGAATACGCACCTCCAGACGGATTACGAACCGGGAATGATCGGACGCCCGGGGGATACCGATATCCCCCTCGTACCCAATGAGGACCGTCACAGATTAGCCGGCTGTATATCTGATGCCATGAACCGAGGAGACACTACTCTGAATCCGTCGATTGTTCAGCCTTTCCGTTGGCGATTTGATCCTTCATCGTCCCAACTCCCTGTGTTCATGTCTCAGGCGGTGTCCAAGCTTGGGCCTTGCACGAACATCGGGATGCCCACCGATATCAGCCGGGAACCGCCACCTGTGCGAGTCTGGCTGAGTTACCAGTTCCAAACGGAGGACCATCAGCCATCAGCCCCCCTCGGAGAGGGCGGCTCTGCAGCCGCGACCGTGCGCACGTCTCGACAAGCTACTACCGGCGGCGAAGGCACTACCGGAGACAGGACGATCATGCGCCCTGCTCGAGGAGCGGCTCGGAGGGCACCGTCTGACTTGTTTGGTCAGCAGTCCTGGGTAGGAGTGGACTACACATCACTCGATGGGAGTCAGTACTATGTGAATGGTTCATGGACTACCAGAGTTCCCCGAGAGTAGTACCCTACCTGCCTTATACTGCCTCATATTGCCTCATACTAGTGCATACACCGGTTTGGTGGATATCTGTGTCAGTACTCAGACCAGTCAAGTCGAAGGAAGTTGTACGGGGTTTTTGGACCTCACGCCAGACACGGTTTCATAACTGCCTGAGTCAGCTTATGAGGCAGTTTGTGGGGATGCATGTGATTGTACGCAGCGCGGAAACCAGCTCTGCTAATAACGACATTGTGTCACAAATTGCGTTTTCATGACCTTGAACACGTCTGCGACCTTTGACCGCGATAGACAATATAGTCCATTGTCCATTGACCGGAGGGAAGGAAGGATAGACTCCCTCGTGACCTCCCCTATCGATCCTGTGCATCCTGCGGGAGCTCAGTCTTCGGCCAGTAATGGCACTCCGACTACACTACCTCACGGTGGAGGACCGGGTGAATACGAGAGTGCCTATTGTACATGCCGGATAGCAAATTTGACCATCGTGATGACATGATCTTCTACGAAGTACTAGAAGACGGTCCAGGCCAGGAGAGCGCAATCGTTTAGGCAGCGGGCTGAAGGGCGACTGAAAGCTTCTTCTGAATTCTGGCTTAGTGGCATCTTTGCTCGCCCAACTTCTGAGGTCTAGGCTCTCGTTCCGTTTACTCATGCACCGGAGTTCACTTTTGGAGCAGTCCAGCAGGCCAAAGCGAGAAACAAGTCGACTCTCACCTTTGTTCGTCCAGAGTCGATTCCGCTCACCACGGACGTTAGGATGGCAGGATGAGGGCAAAAGACGTTGCATACTAACGTCGACCATTCAATTGAGGGTATATATACTGCAGGGTGATAGCGGCGGACCGATCCAACACCGCTTTGATCGTTCTACATTACCAGAACTAACCCCTGATAGACAAGTCACAGCGAATAGCCTCTGGCCCTACTCGTGCTTCGTCATAAGTTGACCAAGAAAGACTACCAATCCGTTACAATGGGTTTTCTCGAGGAAGTGGGGCTTACCGACCCCAACCCAGGAGGTGACACCACAGTAGACGTCTCCGAGACTGATTTGGGGACACCAGGTCACAGCTTGCGATACACTCGCCAGGGCCAGACCGAGAGGATCACCTTGTTCATTGATACGCCGTTATTACCAAGCTGGCGACAAGGATCGGTCGGTAGTCCATCGTACGACCTACCCCTCCGAAATCGGAGCATGCGCTTAGTCGATCGCATCCAGGGCGCTATGAACACTCCAGGGACCACAAGCATGAATCCGACAATCGACACGCGTGACGTTGAGCCCAGAATCGATGTCCACGGTGGGTATCTACCGAGACAGTATCGCACAGCCCTGAACAGGTTTGGATCCTGTCACTCCATCAGCTGGCAACCTGTTACCAACACAACTGCGAGAAGCATCACCTTGGGATACAATCTCTCGCCGGAACCTGCACCTACGTTAACGCCTACTGCCTCTATCGACCACACGCCCGGGACTGAACGTCATGATACCGCAGACACCCAATCGGAGCCCCCAACCCAAGGGCCAACACGGGTAGGCGAAACCGAGTACGCAACGGAGTATTACGTGACAGTCGACATGGGAACGCCCAGATTCGTCTACGGGTCATACACTACCCGGGATAGGAACTTGTGAGGTGGCTCAAGTCAACCACTAGATTTTGGATCCTCTCGGTTTGTCCGATGCCTTTTCCGCATGCTATGAGCATAGATGCATGTACGTACAGTCACACGGCCGGCCGGACCAACATGATTCCTTCATAATGTCCGTAGCCTTAGGCATGCTCAGAAGTCGGTGTCACGGCGTGATGTATAGTAAATGAGCAAGAAGCAAGCTTCTTGAGTCGAAAGGAAGTGGCGAACTTCCTGTATGCCTTCTGAAATGTATGACCAGCGAATGCGCCCCGCCGATGTCGCGTCATGATACTGTCGTAGTGCCGCTCTACGTATGTACAGTATGGGACGTGAGGAGGCATTCGCTACCTCCCCCCTTCGTTTTCGACTTAGCTGCTATATGATTTCATCGCGTACACCATCCCATTTGTCTTCGTCCATTAGCCCTACCGTATATCAATCCGACCATCCCATTGCTGATAACCCCTCCTACATCATCATACACAGTCAGCATTCAGACCCCACACAGTATGGAAACAATGCCGATCAAAAGCACTGCCTGTCGCTTTGTTCGCTTGGCCAGTCAGGCCTTGGAATACGGTGCTGACCCTCTCCGCGAAGAGCAAAGCGGGCAAAGGAATGGTTTTTCCCGCCTGACCATTTCACCACCCTCGACCTTGATTCTTCTGCGCCTGTCCAGACGATCACCCATGATACTGATCTCGCGGGAGGTCAGCTCACCAGTTACACACGTCTACCGATCTTGAACAAGATCCAAGGTTTGACGTATGGCGATCTGGGCACGTGCGAGCGAACCACCGTAATTTTCTATGGCGAGGGGAAATCTGCGAAATCGTTGAAGGATACTTACGAGCAAACGACCAAGATTCCGAATGATCACGAGATCACCATCGAAGACCATTAGCCCGATGCCAATCTCCGAGGTCTGTACGAGTACCTCGCATTAGATGGCAAGAGCACTCGGGGGAGCGTCGACCGCACTGCGACCTCGCTCAGTGTCGGTTCCAACAGTCGTCAGACGCCTGAACCCTCCAGCACTCGAGAGCCCAGCACAGAGCCTCTTCAAGTGAGAGAAGGGGCTAAGACTGCTATTACCACTATACTCGCCTCGCGCACATCGGACTAGGCTCAGGTCCGAACAGAATCTCTTTCCTCAGCGCTTGATGGGACATGGACTGCCGACTCATTAGGCTCAGATTATGGATTGTGCACGAGCACATAGGTCTCCACCATCATTTGCAGCTGACGGTAGCTCGAATACGTGGTAGATAGTGGATGGCACAGCATAGTGCTTCATGTGCAGCACGCGTCTCCATTAAGCTCATTATGCACCGTTGTTGAGTCCTTGGGGTGACTCATCAGCTTCGGCGCCTCAGCACCAGCATGAAGCGGCGTCCTCTCAGTGGATTCGAGCAAAGTCAACCGGCTTCTTCACCTGTCTGCTCTGCCCAAGCGGAGGGAAGCTAATGGTCTCTCTCTTTACACCAAGAGAGAGAGGTATGCTGTCTGAGATCGAAAGGCACAAGGGAACGGCGAAAGCATGGACGATGTTTCATATAGTGCTTCTGTTGTAATCCTTTCTTCTATGTCGATATACTAGCCATAGCAGGCCGGGCGGCTAGCACATACCGCTTCTGGTGTCCTATTAGAATGAAAGTTCGAAACGTCATCAGCCCTGCACGACGACGCAGTGCCCGACTCTCAACTATACAAGCCGAAGAGACTTTTACTGTTGCTAACGGCGGCTTACACTTGCCCAGAAATTACAGTTGCCCAGACTCTACACTTGCCCATACTCTACACCTGCCCAGACTCTCAGCTTCAGACCAGCTTCAGTGCACCCTCGAAAGCTACGCAGAACATATCGAGCATGTCTAGAGCCAGTGGTCCATCAAGGGGTCGTAGCAGCACGCTGCCGTCTGATTACAAGATCATCTACCCACCTTCGGAAGCGCTGCAAAGCGCCGGCACACTCCCTGATGGTTACCCGAACAAGGAAGCTTGGTTGAGCGCTTATACTAGACCAGAAGATGGAGGTACTACCGTCGTTTTCTCACGAAGAGGTATAGCCGACCTCATATCCTACGTACCGTACAGTCCAGCAAACTACCAAGAACGGGTCATCTTCTCCGCCCGGAGGAGAGGCCAGACCGCCACCTCGCTCCACAATCCGCTGGATCACCTGTCTACAGTTGATTTATCATCCTTTGCCCCCTCTCAGACAGTCACGCATGAGTCAAACGCTCATCAAGGCAAGCAAAGGGAGAAAGGATTCTTTCCTATCTTCAACAGGCTTCGACAACTCTCATTTGACGACCTGACGCATGCGAGAAGACGACCGTCATCTTCCTTGGCGAAGGCCAATCTGCGGCGTCCTTCTTCCAGGATTATCAAACGACCGGCGGTATTCCTCAAGACTACGAGATCATAACGGAGGATCATCATCCTGTTGCCAAGCTTCCGGCTGCCTTATCCGGCAAGTCTAATACAGGCTGATGAATGTGGATCGATGGAGCTGCTGGGGAGCTCTGGTGAACCTTGGATGAACAGTAACTTTCTCAATCTCAGTGATTCCATAGGCTCATAGGAATCTGATCAAAGGATGCGACATGTCTGACAGAAATGAGAGATCCCACTCGGATGTTCGGAACGCAACTCAGGCCTTACTCGGCACATCACTGCTCAGAAGCGCCCGATTGTCAGCCTTGTCCATTCTATTGAATGATATTGTGACCACAATGGAGATCTAAGTGGGCCGCCACGAGCTCTGTGTGCTGCCATCTTCGGTCAACTCCGCCCTTGGTTCGCGTACTGAACATTACAAACATTACACACACTATACGCATCATGGAGCATCATATCTCAGTTTGAGCTCCTTCATGTTCCTCATCTTCCTGGTCAACCATCAATCATCAATTATCAATCATCAATCCGGTTAAGCGGCTGGCCTCAATCGCTCGTCTCCAGCATGGCCCTTCTCGAGGCTCTTACCGACAAGCTGAGCGACTCCATCGCCCAACTCGCTCCCATCACCCTCTCAGTCCCCACCTCCCCCATCTTCCAGGTCTCGCGGTTCTTACATCATGTGACAACCACGCCTGTCCATCCTGTCTATGTTCCTTACCTACGCTTCGGAGTGATACATGCTGCGAGGGTCACAACTGTGTGGGCTGGGTTGACTAAGGGGAGAAAGAATGGCAAGAAGGTTGGGCTGTTACAAGATCTGTTTGGGTATCTGACCATGGCTTGTGAGTGTATCGTATACGTTGCTCTTGTTTAGAGAGCGGCCACCTTGCAATCGACACACGGATGCCGGTTCGCTGACGATATGTAATGGTGGTGTATTGCAGGGGGAGGAAGCACCGTAGTTTCACTTCTTCTGAACCAACCGCCGACATGGCTGTCGTCGCCCACACCATGGATCATCTATCCCTCGGTCTATCTTCTTCTTATCCCGACCGGACTGTCAAACTACATCATCTCTACGTGTCCCACCACGCTGTTCAATATCTTTGGCGCCCTCGTTGATGGCATAACGCGAGCCACAACCATCACTTCCCTTGTTACCCTCATTGGCTCGAGCTCACCCTTCATCAAAGCCGCCAACGCTGATGTCAACTTATGGACATACGCGCTGCTGAGTGCTCTTGCTATCACCTCGGGCGGTCTATTCGTCGGATTGTTCGGGCTAGGAGAGGATGAGTGGAAGATGGGTGTGCCGGGTCTATTGAAGGGAGGCCTGTTGGGAACGCTAGATGCGTGGGGCGCTTCGCTCATCGGGCTGTTATGGCTCGCCCTGACCAGACAATCAAGTTCTCTCGCTCCCTTCAGCGAGTTCTTGCACATCGCGCTCCCGAGCGACATCCAGTCAACTGCTGCTCTCGGCACCAAACCCGCTTCGACCGAGCCCCAACCAGTCCATACCCAGCACACAACTGTGATCGACACCGCCCATGCTAGAGCAATATGTGCGATCCTCCTAGGAGGCTTATTGGCAACCCGTGCAATCATCCTCTCTTTGAGGAGTGGTAGATCACAGAGATCGATTGCGGCGAGCGGGCCTCAGCTCAGTAAGAAGACGGAGCTGTTTGTGGTGGATGAGAAGGGAGTAAGGGAGAGCGTGCTCAAGTCGCCTGTCAGTACCAAGGCGACTAGGACGGAGAATGCAAAAGTCACACCTAGAAAGAGCCCTCGAGCCAAAGGCAAGTAGGTTTGGAGCGAAGATGACATGGTGCACGTATAACGCCGGTGGTTGAAAGCAGGAGCTAAGGAAGGTGGTCAGGCGGAATGCGCCTAAAACATCTGTATATATTTTGCGGAACGCCGTGGCTAGGATTGTTTGCTCGTATGCATCGTGGGAACATGATGCAAGGCGTTGTTTATGGTACAACAAACAAGCAGTATGGCAGCCGACCGTGGAATGATCACCAGGGCTCATGACAAGATATCCGCCCCGTCCTTCATCCACCTGAAGGTGGCGCTGACCCTCAGATCTCTCAGAAGCGTCCTCTCTCCGGCTCCATCCTCTCCTTGTACTATGTCAAATTCCCTTCCCTGGATGCCATGGGTCCAATCCCATCTCGCTTCGCCCGAAAGAACGTATACCGTCCTAGGCGGCAAGTACACATCGTACCGCTCACACTCATCTGGTCGACGATCACCGTTAACCTCTTGCAAAGTCATCACACACCCTCCTATGAGGGAACAGCCTATGATCCCGTCGGCATATCTGTTCGGCAGGTCTACGTGGGGCGTGATACCTTCTCCCGGCGGATACAGGTTCAGGATCACTTGTCTAGCTAAGGATTGGTCGAATAGCAATGCCATAATTTCGGCTGGTAGCTGGGGCAGCAGCAGTACTCGAATACGGTCGATCAATTCATGTATGTATGCTGGAAGATTGGAGTTGGCGGATAGGTGTTTGGGTGCTTCGAAGAGCATCACTTGGTCTCGCGCGCCGCCGGAGAAGATATCGGCATCACCAAGCGCAGTGATTATATCACCTGGTTTGAGTTTCGTTTGGACAGCAAGGCCGTTGTCAGTATCTGCCAGGTATAGCGTAGCCTCTTATCCCCTCGACGTACGAGATACATGGTCTGGCAGAAGTGAAGGGAACACCCATAAGCCCGGAACCGGTGGGGGTTTCCTGCTTGCGACAGGGACCTCTGAGGCTGCCGAGGTTTCTACGATTTCATCATGTGAGGGCGTCTCTTCGGAGACGATGAACTCGCCGGACCGTTCAGAGAAGAGAGAATCAACCGATGACTCTCTGTACCTTGACTTCGAGTTCGACCTGAACCTCGACTGTATACCTGAATCCGACATGGAGCATATTCGCAGTGCTATCCGTCCGCGGCGAGTGTGGGCCGAAAACCCTTCCGCGCTGCTGATGACCGATCGACCTGAGTACTCGCCGGTCCTGTCGACTTGTCTGGGTATGAGATGTTGGTGTTTTCTGGTCGCTTGTTATGCAGAGGATGTGATATTGTTATGTGTTGAGATTGTCCGGTCAATGCCGAAGCTTGACGCGAATAGCGCAACGCGCTCTGACCAAACGGAATTCCGTCTCTTACCTGGCTTGATTGACCCCTGATTGGTAGCACTAGCACCACTAGCAATAGCACTCCACCGTGCACCTACCTACCTGCCGACCTATATAGATCCTTCTATCCATTCTTGCATACTACCTCTTACGCCTTACTCCCGAAACCAAAAGCACACCCCAAAACATAGCCAAGATGTTCGCCAACTCCGTCCGACAGGGTGAGTTCCCGTGCCGTCAAACGTCCACTGAGACCCCCCAGGTTTCTTCTCGGTCGGTGAAAGCGTAGCTGCAGCTGTAGCTCATCATTTACTGTTCTGTGATTGATAGGTCTCCGAACCGCTTCTCGATCTTCTGGTGGGTCATTTCTTCACCAAGCCGCTTTGGCCAGCTCGCAGGGCTACGCTGTGAACGCCTTCCTTTTTTGTCTCCCGGACGGCTGACATGCAGCTGATATACGTTGATTTGTCTCACGCAGCTCGAGCCTTCTCAACCGCCCCTGCTAGGGCTGCGGTCCGACCCAACCTCCGGGCTGGTCTCGCCGTCGGTGCCGCTGTTGCCGGCTATGCCATGTACGAGGGTGAGTTGATGGGCCATAGGAAAGACCCCTTGCATGTTGTTTCATGCTCCTCGTGGACCGAGCGGGATGGTAGTCTATGATCCTCACGGTGATTGACGAGCTGGCGCCAAAGTGGAAAATCAGAACTGATCTCGAGCTCTTTTCCTTCTGGACAGCCTCGCGATCCCCTCTCCTCCTCGAGAGCAAGACCATCGCCGGTGAGAAGGGTACCGCCTCTGAGCGATCTTTCGTTATGGTGAGTACACACATGTTCAACCTACCATCTTCCTCTCAAACATGCACAACGCAACGCAACGCAACGTCCTTCCGTTTATCAATCGTACCAAATGTATAAATGGGATATGAGGGAGACTGACATACGCTCATATTCTCCTTTTCGCCCGGGATGTTGTAACAGATCAAGCCCGACGGTGTCTCTCGACAGCTCGTTGGCAAGGTGAGCTCGGTTGGAAATGTCTAGACTTTGGTTTTGGATGTCTGACGGTTAAGCTGATCATGCTATCTCTCAGATCATCTCCCGATTCGAGGGTATGTGTTGAGTATCATGTGTTGTGTCCTGGTCTGATTTGTATGCTGATTGTGTCTGATTGGGACACAGAGCGAGGCTACAAGCTTGTTGCGTGAGTCATGCCGTTTCATCCTCAAACATATCATCTACAAAACCCTCATGCACTGCCCCATCAGCGGAAGTCCTGGCGGAAACATGACATAGCATATTACAATCACCTTGGTCAGCAAATACTGATTGTATGACCATCCTGTATAATCCTCCAAACCCTCACCCACAGCATCAAGTCCCTCACCCCTTCTCCCGCTCTCGCCAAGGAGCACTACTCTGACCTCTCCGCCCGACCCTTCTACAACGGTCTCGTCAAGTACATCACCTCCGGCACCCCCGTCGTCGCCATGTGAGTGTTGGGGTCGAGGCGCTATCAATGGCATAGATTCCCTGATCTCGGCCTTAGTGATATCTGGCCAGACTAGATCTGAGGAGTCCTAACTCATTCGGAACTAACGCTTTCTCCTTGGTATTCTATAGGGTCTGGGAGGGCAAGGACGTCATCAAGCAGGGCGTGAGTACTATCTCAATCTCGTTAGAATGCTAAGGCCGATGGTAGTGAATCGAGGTGTATGAAACATCCGGCTGATACACCTCAACGCAATCAACCCCTTTCCACTCTCGCAGCGAAGAATCGTAGGCGCCACCAACCCCCAGGAGGCCGACCCCGGATCCGTCCGAGGCCAGTACGCCGTCTCTGTTGGCCGAAACCTCATCCACGCTTCTGTGAGTGTTAGATTGTGGCTTCAAGCTTGGTCCCCTCTGCACAGGTCCACCGATATCACTATCGTCCCAATTCGCCTTTTTCTATATCAAGCTGCCACAACACGAAACACTGCATTCGTCGCATCCCATGGTTTCTGTTATACATCATCTATGGAGCCCCTATATGACCATTCCAGACGATTCAGAGTGCAAGTGCGCATGCTGATTCTACCTTGCGATACTTGTAGGACGCCTTTGACTCCGCTACCAAGGAGATCGGCCTCTGGTTCGCCGAGGAGGAGCTCAGCGACTACGAGGTGAGCGGACGTACCATCCAGTATAGTCCAGCGCCTGAGCGTCCGCGCTCGGGGACTACTTCCGTATCTTCTCAAGAACGAGGTGACTGACGATTTTGCTCTTAATTAACCCTTTCTGCCTTCTCCGACTCTGCTCTGGTCAATGCATATCCAGCCCATCGCCTGGGTAAGTGATATTCTATCTCCAACCTGACTCGTGATCCCTTGCTGTCATCCCTTCTTGCACTCGATCCAATTTCCCACATGAAGTTGACTCATCATCGAAGGAAATTTGGTGCTAACGCATGATCGCTTCTGTCTTTCTATCTAGCCTTGGGTCATGGCCGACAACTAAGCGACGAGGAGTATAGCATGACGTAGCGTAGCGTGTGTGGTTCAGCTCGGTCCAGCTGATCGACCGCTCGACCGAACGACTGACCAACCGCTCGTCTCGTCACATGCTCGCTTGCTCGCTTGCTGTAACGGTGTCGATATCAAAGTAGAAATAACAGTTAGAGGAGGAAGCAATATCGGAGTCGGGCAGTGCGGATGTGTCGATGGGGGGACCACTGGATCTTTGTTCGTCGGCTGTCGTTATCGCTCGCTGCGGTACGATAATAGGTCGGTACTACCACGTCTTTCGGTTCGGCCCGGGATGTTCGATGAAAAATGCATGAATGCATGTGATGTTCGTGCGGAAGAAGAACAAGTCTTTTCGATCTGGATTTGCTTTGTACTCGTTGTCGACGAGTTGAACCAGTTCCGATACGATACCACCACCGACCTAATTCTTTGGCAGTAAGTTATACATTTATACATCAGGCTGATCAGGTGTTTCCCCTAGCCAAGATGGGTCTGCGAACGATCTGATACATTCATTGCGTTGCGTGGTTTATTCTGACTGAAGTGGCGACTGTGTATCATTTGCCGCACGCGTGGCCCTTTCTCGTCTCTCTCTCTCTCTTTCTCTCTCGCTCGCTCTTCTGTTCTTGCTCACTAGCTCCTCTTCGTCAGCCTAGCTGGTTTACTTGCTTCCTAGCTGCGCATTGCAATACCTCAGTACGGTTGTACAGTGCAGAACAAGCATAGTATATGTGGACGATTTGCAATGTATCACTTTGTATATATAGATATATACATATCCATATCTCCCAAGAATAGGGGCGGGCGCTCGCTAGACTACACTCATGCTATGCTCATAGTCCCTCTCGATACTTCGATGCTACACTCAACTTCCACTATCCACTTTTCACTCTTCTGCCCCATCGCTAGTATCACAACATCCACAACAACACAGATGAACCTTCTCCTCTATGCTCAGCAAATCGTCACACACGCTGCCATTGACACTAGTACTGATACTGCTCTGAGCAATGTATCTTCCCGGTCACAAGAAAGTAGTTCCCCGAGCCAAGGGCCAGCCTCGTTAGTCCTTGCCGACCGTTCGTCGATTCTATTCGTACCGCGGGATGTGATCAACAACAAACAGCCAGCTCTATCAGCATCCGTAGATCCTAACATACCTCACACACGCCTTCAGACCACACGATACACAATATGCGACACAAGCTCCAACTCTATGCGACACAAGCTCCAACTCACCCTCCAGCTCATATACCCCTGCTTCTCCTCTTCACCCGTCACAGCCTTTCTCGTAGGCCTCATCCTTCTACCGCCCTCAAACGATCCGTCATGGCTGCCCTCAGGTACCGCCGGCGTATCTAGCCCTGCCAGGGTGCGTCGTTTCTTCATACCGCCCTCGATCTCGGGATACCACATCTTCAGGTTTTTGAGAAGTTGACTCTCTCTTAATCCTTTTGGATTCAGCCAATTCGCCAGTCCGGCGAGCTAGTACATCCAGGAGTCGATGTAGCGAGGTACAGGCGCTGTCAGCGTCCACTCTTCAAGATCCATGTTCTGCCTCGATCCGCTTGCTGTCGGAGACATGCAGCAGCGATATTGCAACGATGCCATCAAATCGCCTCACTCACCTGCTCAGGATTGTCGTAGATTGCCCACTGTCCCGGCGCCAGTCTGCCGTCCCCTTCCTCCTTGGCTCGCCGCTCGCTCACGACATTCACATCTACCTCCTCTTCAATCGCAGCGCTCGCCGCCCCTCTCAGAATCTCAATGTCCTCCTCATCCACCCCTTGAAGATACAGTCTCCCCGTCCCAAAGGTCAATTTCCCATTCGGATCCAGGACGGGTGCACTACCCAGTCCATCCATCCACCAGACCTTGTTCCCAAAACGGTCTAGACCCAAAGGTCTTGATCGAAGGGTATACATCCACCTTCTGAAATCGTGTTCCAGATGCCTGATCTTCGCGTTGACAATCTCTTCTTCATCCGCCAGCCGTTTCTTTTCAGCAGCGATCTGTTTCCCTTCGATCTTCTTCAATCGGGCATCTTCCCGCTCCTTCGCGAGCTTCTGGTTCCGCAGATTCTCTTCAGCTTCCCGCTCCAGAGCTTTTTCGCGCATCGCTTTTCGACGAGATGCAGCCGTGTGGCCGACGTTGTGCTCCGATTCGTTATCCGACAAGTCTGCGATCGAAGGTGAATCCTCTAGCTCATCTCTGTCGGTCCCATGACCATGTCCGTTGAGGTGGCCATTGATCGAAACATTTGGTGAACCCCCGTGCTCTGTCTTGATATCCATCGAGACATCGCCATCGGCATCTACGCCTTCCGTCCCATCAGCGTTCTCCTTCGGTCTCTCTTTTGGTTCGAGAGCTTCTCTTTCCGCTTGTCTGGAGGCAAGTCAGCAATATAGGCATGACGTCAGCATATGTGATGGAACGGTTCGGAGACGGTCCTCATTGTGATGGCACGCGGCAAGGATGGAGATAATCGGGAATCTATCAACGTTTGGGACAGCCGAAAGGGGCACCCCACTCACATTCTTCGCCACTCCCTCTTAGCCTCGACCTGGTCCTTCCTCACTTCAGTCAAAGCCGCCGTTGACTCTTCCATGAACTCCCTCAGTGCCTCCGTTTGTGCCACCAGCTCGATCAAGAATGCGATGATATCGAGCTTATGAAGGTGATGTAGCGAACTGTACCTCTTCTCAGGTTTGGACGGTATCAAGCCCGATACGGAGGAGGTCGTCGAAGGACCCGTTGACCACGTAGGACGCGTTGGAGCAGGCTTGTCTTCGAACATGAGGTGAAGGATATTATCGAGGTAATTTGGCAGTGTCTCCAGGGTGGCTCTATCCCATAAGCAGCCGACCAACGAGGCTTCCCACCCTTTCTTCTCTTTCACAAGCTCTTTCGTTTTCCACGATTCACTTAATGGCGCAGCTACAGGCGAAAGGGTCTCGGTCGTAGCTCCCTTCTTGCCTTCCCAGTAGTCTGTATCATTGTCGTGCTCTTTACCGCATGCTGAGAGGGGCTGTACCGGTTCATGACCTGCCGTTAGGTCGGCAACGAGACAGTTGAGCAGAGCGGCATGTATTTCGATCATTAATGGTGCCGGGTTGGTGTATGGGTCATTGTGGTAGAGGGACTGTTCGAAATCGTCCAGCGTGAAAGGCGAGAGACCAAGGGGTTTGCTGTCGGGGTCGCACATCATCAGTGATGAGCATGAAGGCAGAACATACGAAGTGTGGACCGTCGTTGTGCGCTCACCCCATGACATTCAGGAAGCTCCAGGCCATCAAGAATTTCTCAAACTCGTCCGCAAATGGCAAAGTCTTGTTCGGCGTTGGTCTGATCTCTATTCTTCCAGCAGCGCCATCTTTCTCTTCTGACCATTCGACCAAGAGATCTGTTTGTCCGCAGCCCCTGCGTCAGCCACCGTTCCGCTCTCTCGAATGCACATGAAATCGACAAATAGGAATTGGGTCACTCACCTTCGGCAGGGTATTTAAGAGTCTTCTTCTTCTTCTTCTCTTCCTCCTCCCTTTCCCTCTCGCGATCTTTCGCCTCTTTCTCCCGCAATTTCTCTTCTTCCTTGATCTTCTTCTCCTCATCTTTCTTCTGTTTCTTGGTCTTCGGCTTCTCCGACTCTGGAGGTTCAGGTTCATGGGTGATGCCGAGCCTCTCTTCTCTCTCCCTCTTTCGCTTGTCCATCTGCTGCTCCTTGTATCTTGCGATGTTCTCCTTGACCGCTGCAGGCATCTCTGTAGGTAGACCATAACGGGCTGCCACGGACGGTTTGACAAGCCAGGGGGAGTAGACTGCCGAGTCTCGGACAACGCAGTCTCGCATGAATCGTTTCAGCATAGCTCGAGAGAAGTTGATACGGTCTCGACTATGGACGCGAGTTTTGGATAAATCAGCTCACAAAGTCTGAAGCAAATCGCAATGACCGCGATCCTTCCGCAGCTCTGTCGGACATCGAATGGACCATATTTATGCTCACCTGATTTTGTCCGCCTGGACCTCCATAGTGCTAGCCTGCCATTTCTCGCCCTTCTCATCCTCCTCGTCGTCATGTCCATTGCTCAACCCGGTGTTACTGGCATAGTCCGCTGCAATACCCTCGGTAGCGCCCTCTTCGATCAGACGGACATTATAGAAGTAACGCATCGGGTCGTCCTTCTCGTTCACTTCCTCTATTGGCAGAGAAAGGTCCTTCGCGTACGGATGTAGAGTGTTGGTCGCGGTAGGAGCTGGCTTGTACGGCGAGGAGGAAGGTAGGAGAGATCGGGGCGGGAAGGTCTTGACTATTCGAGCGAGATACTTGTCCCCATCCACGTCGACGAATACCTCTATAGTAGTGGAGTAGAAGGCGTCAGTCAGCCCAGCTTCAGTAATGATGAGGTATCTGTTGACAAAGAAGCTCTTCCGTTCGCACTCACTCTCATCGTCAAAGAATCTGTTATGGAACCGCTCGTAGATCTTGTCCGCCAAAGTATCCAGCTTGCCCTCAATTTCTACAGAAGGAGCCAATCCAGATCAGCTTCGCGGTCGTATATAGCAGAATCAAGATAGCGGTATCCGGGTTCACGATCTGATGGCGGACTCACGGAATTGAACAGCGCTGAGGACTGCTTTCTTTAGTTGTCTGGGGAAGCGCGAATGCAGTTGACGGACCTCCTTCTGTTCTGACTGGACGGCGGCAAAGTAGGTGAGCGATGATTTGCCGGAGACTGGCGACGTGAACAGCGAAGTCAGTGAACGGTCCACCGGTGCATTTGATGTCCATGACACAGCTGCGAGGGCATCGAAGAGCTCGTGCATGATGACTCACCTTCACATTGGAAAAGGGGTTGCAAGTAAAATTGTCGTCTCGCACAGAACGACCTAAGGTCGAATCACGTCAGCATTCAGCGCAGGGTGGCCAGAAGTTCTACTGTACGTTCAGTGGTAGATGCGAGCGACAGAAGAAGATGGTGTGTCATACTCACTCGTAGTCGGTGAAGATCTCGCCAGTCTCGGGCAGATACCAACACTCCTTGTCTTGCAACTTCCAATTGACAGCTGCAGCAGCAGACGGTTGTCCATTCTCTCCTCCAGCGTGTCCATTCGCTCCTTCTGACTCCAAATGACCATTCGTCTTCGCCCCATTCTTCAAAGACGCCTTCTTGCCCTTCGATCCGCCCGTGGTGCTGCTGGAACTTGATATCCCCGCTATTTCCCCTCGGAAGATAGAAAGCAGTTTATCTAGTTGCTCGTCATCGTCTTTGCCTTCGGCAGGTAGGGATGACTCTTGTTTGGCTGAGGGCTTTGTTGTTGACGATTCGCCTGCTTGAGCCTGACTTGAGGGGACTGCTTGTAGTATCGATGAGATCGCGGGTAATGGGGTAGGGAGGACGGGCTTTCGCTTGAGCAGCGGCATAGTGGATGAAGCTTGGTGGAATGATAACGCGGCGGCCGAGTTTGTTAGATGATGTCGAAATTGCTTGCACCGAGGATGCGGAGGGGGGTGCGATAGGCCCGGAAGGCTGTCCAGATGCTTTCTTCGCTATGATCCAAGACTTATCTTCGCATGGAATGGATCGGTCGATGTGTCCAGTGTCGGTGGATGTGGTAGGGCTGATGATGATGCACTCGCAGCCACGCCTCTCAGGATTGCAAGACTGGAGGCCGAGTCAATATGTAGTGCCGAGTCCAGCGTATCCAGAGGCGAGTATACGTGACGTGACGGGAGGTTAGATGACACGTCGTGCCGCTTGCTGATTCGTTGAGATGACCCGAGGCCGGACACGCCAGAGGGGATGATGCAGTCACGACTAACGATGATGAGCAGCAGCGATGATGGGTAGAACGAACGAAAGATGATTCGTGGCAATGCAGTATTGAGGAGGATAGAAGAAGGATGAAAAGAGAGATGAGGAGGACGAGGAAGGATGGAGATGAGATGAGCAAGTAAGCGATATAGTAGTCTGGGAGGGGGAGGGGGTGAAAAGTAGGAACTGGGATAATTGCTTGCGACCACTCGGTGTTGATACCGGAAGCTACCCCACATCACATCTCGTCAATCGGTCGGTGGCACAACATGCACCGACATTGGACACTCCTCATCCACTCCCACAGGGCTCTGAGCCATTATCATCCCTCCACTGGCAGCATGACACCCACGCGCACCACGTCGAACAATTTGTCGATGGTATGCATGATCATTGACGGATATATAACGCGTTCCAAGAGTGTCCATCTGACATCTAAAAAGTATAGGGGCAGCCAAGGACATTGCTCTCTCACTCGGGGTTCGGATAAAGCGCGTCACTCGGTGGTATATATTTTGATTTAAGGGTAAAAAATATCAGTCATGAAGTGGTAAGTAAACAAATCTAATCAGAGACGAGAATGCCACATTCAGTTAAATCTCCGTAATCCCGAGCACTGCACACACGCACACACGCACAGACGCACAGACATGCCAGCTGCAGACAAAGACATGAGATGACGGCGCGAATCAACGCAACGTTAGGAGAACAAGGCAACAAAGAGATAGATAGACAGACTCATTCACCCTCAACCTTCCTTCCTTTGTTTACAGCACCATATATACAAAGACACATCTTCAACCCGCCCTTCCCTTCCCATCTGCTCCAACAACGTCGAGGAGCATATATCTCTGGAAGAAGAAGAATAGAAGAGTTCAATTCGGATCAGCCCAGTCAATTCTGATTCAGGTGAGTGCAGAGAACCGTTCCATACCTGATCAACCAACCCTTCCTCCACCTAACTTGTCCACCTTTCCATCTTGCATCATCACGACTCCCCGTTCGGCACATCACCCGACAATCAAACCTCAACACATCGACCTTCACTCGGTAACCACTCACTCTCACAATCCGTCGACTCTCTATTCTATTGCTCGCTTCACCTCAATCGGCACGACTGCTCTCATCTGCTTTCCTTTCACATCGCAACCTACCCCTCTCTCTCTCTCTTTCCCTCTCACGGTCACCACCTCGCCTAAATCGTCTCTTCGTCGCCTTCTCCTCCGACTCGAATCCACTCGTCTGTCCACGCCTGCCCAACCCTCCCGAAATTCGCATCGCGCCTCCACTCCGTCATCTCATCGTGTCACCTCTCTCACCACATCCGCTCTGCCTCCGCACCTGCTTGGGCTACTGTAACTCAACACCGTGTCAATACGTACTTGCTGCTGCCTACGGGACAACGGGAACTGACGGGTAGCCCTAACAAACCCACACTCATCTTTAACAAACCGATTGTCTCCGTCGTCACATACGGGCAAACAATGTCAGACCCTTCACCTACCACAGCTACCTCGGCCAAGCGACCCGCTTCCCCTTCTCCTGGACCCGAGTCCACCTCCAAACGAGCTCGAGCGGACGGCGAGACCGCGGCCACCGCCACTTCGACTGATTCTAAAGACGCTGCTGCTAAGACCGAGGACACCAAGAAAGAGAACGGTAACGGACAAGAAACCAAGGCTGAGAAGAAGGACGAGACTGGAAAGAAGATGGAAGTCGACGAAGTAGAGGGGTGAGTGTCGCACCTTCACTGATTAAGCGCTAGCCGAGGTTGCAGAACCAGTATCTATCAAGCTGGAACTCCTGGGTCAACACGTCGGCTTCCCGCGCATTTCGGAAACGATCAATGTATCTCATGCGCCTATTGCTGACGACATACCATTTTCTGCATAGCGGCGATGCCGGTCCCTCAAGCTCCCTTGCTCCTCCTCCCTCTTCCGTTCCCGCTGCTCCTGTTAAGTCTGAAGCCCCTCCTCAGCAAATCGCTATGCGATCTTTGATTGTTACTCAAGACGCCAGTATCATCATCGGCAGGGGAGGAGCGCACGTTAATGAGATCAGGGTGAGCTTTGAGCGTCACGCTTCGGACAGTACTAGGAATCTCAAGCTGACGCGATAACTCATTGTTATCTTATCTGCAGGAGAAATCAAGTGCCCGAGTCACTGTTTCCGAGTCCATTCCTGGTAATCCAGAGCGAATTCTCAACGTTTCCGGTCCGCTCGATGCTGTAGCTAAGGTAAGCTAACGGGAAACGCATGTTGAACGATGGAATTAAGCTTACCTCGAATTTGCATAGGCGTTCGGTCTCATTGTCCGACGAATCAACGACGAACCCTTTGATGTTGCCTCCGTACCTGGCTCTCGAGCTGTCACTATCAAGTTCATCATCCCCAACTCTCGAATGGGCAGTGTGTAAGTTTGAGGCGTCCCATGAGTTTCGGATACAAGCTTATCTGATGCGCCATGCAGTATCGGCAAAGGTGGATCTAAGATCAAGGAGATTCAGGAGGCCAGTGGTGCTCGACTGAATGCCAGTGAAGCCATGCTCCCCGGTTCCACCGAGGTAGGTCATGTGCCTAAATCCTTTCACAACCTGCGGTCCGTGGCTGATTCTCGCGTAGCGAGTACTCTCCGTATCAGGCGTAGCCGACGCCGTCCACATTGCTGTCTATTACATCGGTACCATCCTTCTCGAATACCAAGAGCGAAACCCGGGTGCCGCTACCGGATCCTATAGGCAGGTCGGAGCTCGTGGTGGTCCCCCTTCCCAGGGCGGCGGCGGTAGCTACAACAACCCCAACGCCCCTCCTCCACCGGGGATGCAGACCCAGCAGATCTTCATCCCCAACGCCTTGGTTGGTGCTAGTGAGTATCCTTCGTTCTGTCCCGATATTTTCACATGGAATCGGACTGTTTTGTGCATATGACCACTCACTGACGTCTGCTCTTCCATGTTAGTCATTGGCAAAGGCGGTTCCAAGATCAACGAGATCCGAGCGCAATCTCAATGTCAGATCCGAGTCACTGATCCTGGTACCTCCGCCCCCGGCGTACCTGCCAACCCTGAAGAGCGTTTAGTCACCATCACCGGTTTCCCCAACAACATCAACATGGCGGTATCGATATTGTACTCGGTGGGTTCAAGCCGCACTTCGGCGACATTTCCTTGGTGGCGAGATCTCTAGAAGGTGCTGCAATGTGCTAATTTTTTTTTTTGATTGATGCATGTTTCTGCATGTAGCGAGTTGAACAGGAACGACAAAAGATGCTGCAACAGACCCCGGCTTAGACGATGCGATACGTACCCGAATGCGGCTTTCCCATATCTGAGCTGAATGGTCTGTCTGGGTTCGGGATCTCGAGAAGGAGAGATGACAATAACGAAAGTTTCAGTTGTAGACATTCAAGGGAAGTAATCAATATGGAGTCCGTTGTCTTGGGCGGGAGCACGAGCGTGAGCGCAGCTTCGATGCACGTGAACGCAGCGAGGCGATTCGACGCGACGTGGCGTGACGTGACGCGGGACAATCGAGAACAAATTAACATGGTGGAAATGGGATCATCGATAAGCTTCACTTCCTCTTCACATAGCCTTTGCCTTCTCTGTGACTATGAATAGCCTAAGCACACTGTATACCCCGTCCACCTCTGGTCTAGTAAAGAGACTACCTGATTGGAAATGGCAGCTCAGCCTTTGCTACTACTACCTCCGCCCCCGTTGCTCTTGAGGCTCTGAGCGATGGCCCAATTGATCTGGTCTTCTTCACTGATCAAGCCTGCTGCGGTGCCGCTCGTCGCAGTCGACAATGTTGCTTCGGTCGGGATCCCCTTCGCCGATTGCTCGTCTACCAAGACAAGCAGGGAACAGGGCGCGTAGGTGGGTTTGTTGCGCAGCAGACAGGCGAATGTGAAACGGACGACACGGTATCAGTTTATTGATCGTTCACTTACTTTCGTGCCATCGGGGACGCTCGAAATTTCACAGACGTTGTACGGCTACTCACGAAAGACAGGATGCCATGGAATAGCCCTATGCTGGATACCGCGCGTTTCTCTTAGGCTCGCCATGAGCACCTTTGACGGCTCGTCTCCATCAGACAGAGAGGGGCGATTGCGCCTGAAATCGGGACCGAATTCTTGTTCGACTTCTCTGGTAAAGTTGATGGTTTGGGCGTCTTGGTCGTTGAACGGATGACACATTGAGGGGATGGTCTGGGCGTGCCTGTTGAGTGCGTCGAGCCAGTGGGCTGTGGCGCGATTGTCCCTTGCCGTCCCGCACTATCCGAAGATTCGATCATCACGGGGTCAGAGGAGCCATCAGCTTACGCCGTACAGTATCATTTGATTTCGTGACGTGGTCAGATCGAAGCGATTGCCACTCACAGCGAATGTGTAACCCCGTTCGGTCGGCCAGGAGGGACATGCAGTCTGCGCAAGCTCGTGCGTCAAACAGGTGGTCAAGTTGCGAGCGCTCTTGGAAGCCAACTCCTTGACGATGTATTCTGAGAAGTCCTTCAACTGAGCCTTGTCAAGATCGCTCAAAATGGTGTCTCTCGTATCGTACGAGTACGCCGGGACGGGATCCGGCCTCTTGATCCCGTGTGCCGAAAAAGCTTCCAGCTCAGCCTTGTCAAGGTCGCTCTCGTACAGGTACGCCGAGCCGGTCTGAGCCTTCAGCCCTTCACCGAATGCAGTGTCAGCAGCAATGGTAGTGGCGACGTCTGACCGAGGCCGTCCGCTCGCCGGCGAAGGTGAGATCGAAAGCTTCCTGAGAGGCCCAGATGGTGCTTCGCCAGTACCGAAGTCCAAAAAGTGAAGCTCGTCGTGCGTGCTGCGATCAGTTTCCCTCGGGCTCCGTTCCGACCCTTGTGCTACCTCGACGCCGAACTGGTCCCAATCGATCTGCGAGTGAGGGCTCCGGCTTAGGCGCCCACCTCCCAAATCGCTCTTCGCTGGGGAGTTGCCGCTGAATTGAGCTGTGAAATCGTCAAAGTTGAAGTCGTTGTTGGCCTTGACATATTCGCTGTCTTGGACGGTGATGGCCGGTCCATGGGAAGGTCGCGGCTGAGATGATGCGGATGGAGAAGAAGACTCAGCCTTGAAGTAAGCTGGCGAGAGGTCTCCAATGCCACTATAGTTCTCGCCAACGCCATCGCCACCTAAGGCGTCCTCGAAGAACCCTTGAGAGGGCTGGGAGAGCGGCGATTCGCCCGTCTTGGGTGAGTTGCGAGAGCCTCCCGCTTCGGACGCATCGGAGGCTACGGAGGTCGCACCGGAACGTTGACGGATCGGATTCCCTTCCTTGTCGACGGTGGCCTTGTGCGAGGCGGCACTCAGATGAGCGTGCGTTCGCTTCTCGGCCATATTGAAAAACGGTACTAGTACGTTTCTAGGGGTCTATTAGAGTACGGCCCTGTACTGTGCTTGTTCACGATTCGTGGAGTACATTGGTGTTGAGGAGAAGTGACCTCGGAGCGGCAGCTTTATACGTGGGTCAATAGTAGCTACGCTGTACTGTAGTCTAGGCCCGGTACATCAACGGTCAGCCTCGGTCAGCGTAGTTGACCAGCAGAATATCAAAGGAGAAGTTAAGGCCTTTTGGCGGAGCCTTAGAAGGCAGAACTAGGATATTTGTGAGGTCCTTTGGTCATCGAATCCTCTGAATCGAAGCAACCAAATTCGAAGGCGGCACGGTAGCATTGCTGTGCCCACTTCAAGGTCCGTCCTATCAAGAGCATCAGTTAGTACACGGATAGAGCGGACATACGATGCTGTACTCGTATGCCGCTGGGTAGAGCGTAGAGCCGCCGCAGTCAAGCCGCCCAGACGGTCCCTCCGCCAAGCGCCAAAGAGACTGTACTCGTACTGTCCTACTACATGTGTGCTGAGAGCCAAACGGGGAGTTTGGAGTCAATACAAGACAGGACAGGACAAGACAAGGGATGGGAAGGGCATTTTCAGATCGCCTGGAGCTTGCTTAAAAGGAAGGACGAGAAGCATCGAAGCCCTCCTCTTCGTGGGGGTATATCGCTATTCGTCGGTTGCCCGCGAGACGGGCGGACCACGACGGATGGTTGTAAGAAAGGAGCTGGTCTCGATGACTCAAAACGCGGGAAGTGATCCGGGCGATACTGTACTGTATTGCACGTTTAGCGGAGCGAATGCGTCTTATCAATGAAAGAGAGCACAGCAGGTCGTTGGACGACCACCAAGTTATGAAAGGAGCAGCGGAGCCGCTTCGACCGAAGACCGAAGCACGATCGCGGGTTGCATGGCATTCTCATCTCATTGGCCGATAAGCAGTATGCTCTAGCTGCACCGCACTAGACTCCTCCCCTAACGTACTGTACTCTACTCTACATTGAGGCACTGGGGTGAAGACCACCGCCCCATCCGCCTGTGTCCATACTGTCAACAGTTGTTGCATGCATCGAGGCGAAGCACGCTATGCTGCGGAGGAGGTATTGCCTGCAGCTTGGGACGCTAAGGAATCGCCTACAATGCTGTTGAGGAGGACCTTGGGGGCGTCGGGGTAAGTGCCACCTGCAGGGGCGCAAAGGATTCGTTCGCCACGATGAGAGGTCGTATGAGTCAGCGCAGATGGCCAGACCCGGAACAGAACGGACGTGCGCCATGGTACGGTACCATGCTGTAGAGCCCACTCACCAGATTCGACGTTTCTTGTGACCTTCTGCTTTTGCTTGTTCATGAAATGGAGCAGTTGACCAGGGAGCTTGGACTTGTTGATATCCCTCTCGTTGACGTTCTCGTTGAATTGCGTGCTGAACTTCTCGTCGATCTCGCTCAGGAGTTCAAGAGGTAGAACTCTAGCTGGCCCATAGGATGATGCTGCTGTTTGGAGCGCCTCGAGGTATCTGATGTTCGCCTTCTGAGCCGGGACCATTTCGCACTATGTGGTGGTGGGGCGGGCGGAGTGCCGGGTACGCGATAGGCGAAGGTCAATGAATATCAGCAGCTGCATCACCTAGGCGAAGTACAAAGTCCATTGACCTACCTTTGCTGAACGATATCTAGGATCGGTAGGACAGCCCGACATGGAGTGCCGTTCGCAGATCGTGAGAGGGCCACCAGGCTTGTTGAGCGATCGGATGATATCCTCCGTCCGTTCAAGCATTTCTTGGATCTCTGTATTCAGACGGCTCTTCGGAGGATAGGGGCTGGGTAGGAGACTGGTGATAGTGGTGGTTCGTCCCTGAGAAGGAGGGATGCCCAGGGAAGAAGGCTGCTGCTCTGCTGAAGATTGCAGAGCAGGCATGGTCGTTCCACTAGGATCGCCGTACGCGCTCGAAAACCACGCCAGGTCGGCGTCATCTGCGGCAGTGCCACCTGCTGCAGTCGAAGCTTGGGTGACTGCTGTATCAGCAGTGTATTCTTGGCCGAAAGTACTCCAGTCGATGGTACCAGCATCCTCTTCGTCCGAGGCGGTATGTTTGGCTGCTAAGAATGCGTCAAAATCGAAATCATTAGACCCTGGGGTAGTGGCTCCGGATCGCTGACGGGTAGGAGTGACGGAGCTCTCCTTGGTCGTCTTTCTGTGGCTGGGAAGACGCAAATGATCTGATGGTCTTTTTGACATGGTGCTAACAAGAAGTGGGTAAGGGAGCGGTAGACAGAATAGTTGGGAGGGGAGGGGGGGGGGGGGATGTGTTCAAGGAGAAGGAAATAGACACACATACATGTATGCAGTCATAAGGGAGATATCGAGTGGCGTTCCGAAGGCTCATATGATTGAATCGCTGCATCGAGATAGGAGCGTGCCCGGTGCTTCGTCCGCTGCGAGAGGAAAAAAAGAAAGCCCTGCGGAGTTCCGTAGCTGAACTCGAGAAGCAGCGATCCACAATGCCTTCGCTACCTTTCAGTCATGCACCGCTATCGCAATACATCGGTGATGATCGCACAGTGATGCACAGCGAAGATAAGAAGAAGCCTCCTCGACTTGATGACGAGTCAGAACGCATACGCATACACGATCGTACAGAGTCGAGTCTATACTTCTCTCAGCTAATCCGCGAGATAAAGAGTGGCAGGAGCCTGGAGGTGCTAAGTTGTGCTCTGCCTCGCTGTCTCATTGTCAAAGTTCGCGCGCGAGCTTTAACATTCATTGCTGGGGTCCGATGCAGAGGCATCATCGAAACGGCGCTCACGAGCACTGCCTCCAGGGTACACCAAGGAGTGGTAAGAATGTCTCCGCTCATCGTGAGCTGCATACGAAGCTCCGTCCGTGCAGTGGGGCTGCATTTCACTCGCTCTGCCTTCTCACCCGACGACAACGGAGGACTCGCCGAGCAAGGGCAGTGCTGCTTGCGTCTTCTCGACCAAGGGATGTAAATATACACAATCTTACAGAAGCTTGAATAAGCAGTTGGAAAGAGAAGACTTGGACATGTTCATCCTCGTTGACCTTTTCAACATACGTCGCAGGTTAAAAGAGGGGGGAGGGGGTTGGCAAGCCTGTGCGGTATATGGTGCACTCAAGCCTTAGATCCAAGTCGGGCTTGCATCATCTCTTGTACAGGTAATCGAAGGCAACTCATGTAATAGAGATCACCCCTTCAAGTCGGGTGAGTAGCATTTGGACCGGCCGTCAAGCGACCCTCTGACAGGGGACACTCAGCTATTGGTCCCGATCAAGGTGCCGCAGCTGCAGAGCACTGCATTGTCAACACCCAGGTCGTATATACAGTGATTCATTTAGTTCTTCTTGCCAGAGCTCGACTTCCGATTTTTGCGCTTGGGATGCGATCACAACTTTGATGATAACGATAACAATAAACATAGTAATAACAATGAAAAGGGGAATGGTGATTTGGATGAGTAACGCTACATGAGACCTACAATGTATATATATACAGTCTTATTCACAGAGACCAGATCAGATGAGGGAGTGGAGGACGAGAAAAATCAAGCCTTTCCAGATGATGCACGGCACGATTTGGGTAAGGGCGTTCAATGACCATAGTCGCTTTCGCTTGCAAACGTGATTGCGCCTATAGTCGAAAGTGACAGGGACAGTACAGGTGAATTGTCAGCCGAATGGTGCGTTGATACAGTGCGCTGTCAAGACACCACGAGAAACGGCGAACCATCACTCAACGCGCAGACGTGATGGTTCCGGTGACTAGATTGAGAACTGCAGACATGCAATTGCACAAAAACTCACTTTCGCTAAGACCCGCACCGCTAGGCTTCCTCATCAGACCCCTCCTATCGAACCTGCTGAACTCATCCTGTACAGGAGGTGGAGGTCGGCCACCGCCAGCAATGGCCACACTGGCACTTCGACCCAGATTCGGCTCTGCACTCAGACTAGAGAACGAGCTGGGGAATAGCGGAGAGCCGGGTCCCCTCTCATAGACTGGCAGCGTCGCTGTGCCAAGAACAGGGGTCTGAAGTTGCGATGACGGCGAGCGCGGCACGTATTGGTTTGTAGCTGCAGTAGGTGATGTGCAGATCTGCAGACCCACAAACGATTTCGAACGGGACTGCCTTGCATTCTGTGTTGCACGGGGCGGCGAGTGGAATTGAGCAGAGGGCGACAGCATCGGATCGATCTTGTGACTGCTTCCGGCCATTTGAGCGGTGGTAGGGATTGCTCTTGCGGCTGGACCAGCAGACACGCCTTCATCCGGACCTTCGCCGATAGCGTCCATACTGCCAAGAAGAGCAGTCATGCCTGCTGACGCTTGCTCGTTCTCGTCCTCCACGATCTCACCGAATGCAGCAGCAAGATCACGCTCTGCCTTGGCTCGCGCATCGGTATCTACGGCCTCCAGGCCCTCGATCCAGACTTGATTCATCGAGGGGTCGTACTCTCCTTCGTCGCCAAGACCGAGACCGCCCCAAGATTGAGGGATGTCATCCTCGCTGCCCGCATTGAGCAAGTCACCATCGCACCCGAGACAGACACCAAGTTTCTCCCACAGTGCGACAGATCGGGCTCGAACAGCCTGACGGGCCCTGAAGATCCAGTCGTAGTCTGGTGACTCGGCTCGGTCAATCTTGGTGAGGTGTTTATAGAACTCGTCCCAGTTCCACTGTTCGGGCGAGAGTTCACGCCAGTTGGGCCGAGCAGGGTCTTTAGGGAATGCAGCTTTGAGCAATTTGAACAATTTCTCGTTGGCAGGGTGGTTCGATAACTCTGCCACCTCAGCAGGTCGTTCGACAAATGGAAGCAGAACATCTTCATCCATCTGAACGTATTCGACTGGTTCAAGGGCGACCGGGGGTTTCTCGATGTCCCTCGATCCAGGGCGAGAAGAGGCTCCTGCACTCTTACGACGTTTCAGTTCGGCACCTTTGAATCCGCCTTCTGGCATCAAGACGGGCGAAGAAAGAGACTTCGCGATATCGACCACTTCGTCAGGCGAGAAGATCTTTCGCTGTATGCCCTTGTCGTCCCTCTCACCATGGAGGGAGTGCACTCGATGCAAACTGCCTGGTTCGGGAAGAGGGGATTTGGCGAGTGTAAGCGGAGACATGCCACCGAATGAGGAGGCCGCGAAGGAACGTCGAGGCCCTCTGTTGGAAGTAGCTGGACTATCACTTGCCGCCGCGAATGTGGTGAATGGCACAAGGGCCGAGGAGGATTTGGACCGGTTGTGTCTGGAGGAAAATCGAATGATTAGCTCATAAGCCGTGTCGCTATTTTGCGCAACTCACCTTCGGATAGCGGATCCCGTCTCTTCAGGAGGTGCTTTGACCAGAGTCAGTCTGGAGAATAAGCTAGCAGCATCTGGAAGATCGTTCTGATCGTCTCCGGCACCCCACTTTGCCGCATGCGCATAAAGACTCTGACGTCGACTTAGCGACTTTGTCACAGAGCTGGATCTCGATCGCCCATGAAGACTGCCTGCATCGGAGCCCGTGGAAGGAAGAGCGGTCTTGACAGGCTGGAGCGGGGAGAATGTTTGTAAGGGTGATAGAGCCGAGAGTTTTGGCGGACGAGATGGCGAAGTGGCCGCCTTGATGTTCCGTCCATGGCTCGACGGGGATGTCATATGGTCATCGGGAAGCATGTTCTCTTTCCCTCCAGGGCTTCGATTAGGACTCGCGAAAGTCGCTTGGTTCGGGGTGAGTAGTCCGTTATCGTGAGAGATAGGCTGGAGGTCGTTCTTGTCGAGTTGAAGGGGGCGCTGAGGCGCCGGAGCTTGAATGTCAGGGATTACCTGAGGCTGTTGTGGCAAGAAGCGAGATGCGGAAGAAGTGCGAGTTGGGTGAAACAAGCCGAGGTTTGGCGTGGATTTACGACGTTGATGAGCGGATTCGATTGAAGCAGGTTGAGGAGAGGTGGCCAGAGGAAAAGGGGATGAGCAAGGCGATTGAGATGAAGTTGAGCCCGAGCAGCCGGATGTGACAGGGTAGTAATGCAAGATGGCATCGAGAAGCGAGGGGAACGGGTTATCGTTGGAAGATATGGCAGACATGGAGATGTCAGCAAAGGTAGACAGCAGCATGATCACGGTACGTCAACACGACAGGACGAATTGAATATCCAGTGTTTGCGAAGAGATGTGGACGCAACTACCCATTGAGATAGCAAGTAGTGTATCAAACGAACACAAGGAAACTGCGCATGAGGGTCACACAAGAGCGGAGTGCACACCATGACCATACGATTCAAAAGGGGCATGAAGGTAGCCCAAGCCTAAGCGAGCTCTGGACTCGGCGGCTTCGAATGGGCATGGTGTATACAGGCGAGTGGACGGAAACAAGAAAGGAAGGGATGGAACAAGGCGATGCGATCTTGGGTGATAGAATTCACGTGAAGAGGCTACAGAGGGTTTGGAGCTGACTGCAAAACTCGCCTAAATGGCACCACGGAATGGAGCATGCAAGGTCCGAGGAGATGATGGATCATTTACTAGAAGGAAGAGGCTTCTCGCGAATTTAGAATGTCGATAGTGGATAGATGGAAGGCGACTATATGCCATCACTACAGTCCAACCAGACGCAGTCACGTTTACTAACCTTTCTGTTATCGCCTTGATTGCCGGCGTCTTCCTCGTCCTCTTCTTCAGCCAGAGCCGTCAACGAAGACCTACTCTGTCGTCCACTCCCGTAACCTGAAGCAGCGGACGAGTGGTAAGGCTCGTATTCGTCGTCGGACGACTCGAATGGCGTCGAGTGATCGATAGGATGCTGTTGGTGATGCTCCTGGAAGTGAAGATTGGGTGGGGAGGACTGTCGACGTTGAGCTTGTGGGAGAGGAGTCTCGTCGAGCGGACGGAATGAGAACTGAGAGAACATCGACATGATGGAATGCAGCAGCTAGGTTGCACGAGGTATGGAAGCGTAGGCGTTGGCGTATGCTGTATGCTCTGTATGCTATGCTAAGCAGGGCTATGGACCGCTTCGCTGGAAGGCCACTTGACCAGGGGTTAAGGTTATTCCGTACAAACGTCGTCGGCTATAGCCAGTGGTCAGGTGAGATGGTCAAGAGGCGACCAGGTCAGGTACGGTGCGCGAGAGTGAATGTTTCGAGACCGGAGTACGACGATGACGACGGTTTTACTGAGGAGTATATATGTATGATTGAATGGACCGCGTTGGGCGGTAAGCTCTGCTCATGTATGAAGGGAGCGCCAGAAACGCCGTTGTCGAGGTAGCGATATGTTATAACGGTTACGAGTAGGCTCTTGACATTGAGCGTATATGGTGAGGAAGAAGAGGTACGTGCTTCTTTCTTCGGCAAGTCGCTTGTGCTTGTGCTTGTGGTTCTGCTTCTTGAGATGGGAAAGAAGTAACAAGAACGGACCGGGGTCCCGTGATCAAGAAGAAGAAGTTGCCGTGGGTGTGTGTTCTAAAGTGTGTGGGTATCAGACTGTGTATGCTTGTGAATTTGGGAATCTGGAGCAAGGTTTAAAGCCAGAGCAGTGAATGAATGAGATGTATGGTGCATGGTCATGCGGGGCCAGTGAAGAGCTCCAGATGACTGCCATAAAGCTAAAGCCAAGAAAGAGCATATACATAGGGGGGAAGGAGAAAGGAGTAAAGGCCAGGCAGTGTGAGAGTGAGAGAGTGTAATGTCGTCACACACGCCACGGTTGGCATGTGTGCCTGTGCGTCGCGTCTTGCTTTTACCCTTAAAGGACCTAGAATATATGCAAGGGGCACGGCACATCCATCCCATCACCGCACCCTTAAAGCCAATTTGACTGCAAGATCCCGCCTTCAGGCGATGTAATTGATCAGAGAATGCATGTGCCGCACCGCTGTCGGCGAAGGTGATCATTCCTCGTGATCTTGCTCGCAGCTGTGATCAGCGGCCAACAATCAACCCATCAGCCATAGCCGACACATGTTTGCTGAGCTGGGTGTCAGTCGATTCGTTTCTGACGTCCTTTGACACACTACTTCCTTTGATGAGACTGAGCAATCATCCAAGCATTTGGGGTCGACCGTTACGTCACTCTCCCACACTGTCTGTGCCAAAGGATACGGGGCTTCCATCAACTCGTGGCGGCAATGGCATTGGCTCGATCAACCACTAGTACACTAGCCTCGACGATCTGCGCCTATCGCGGGACACCATTGCAGGGAGAGATGTATATAGCTAGCGGAAGACCCTCGTTTCATCGTCTCTGATTAAATGCAATCTTACTGCCGTCGTTTATGATATCGCAGACTACGAGTCGTTTGTCTATCAAAGGACTTTCCTTCGTTGCTGCATCACGTGGTGCTCGAGAAGAAGAAAAACGTGCAGCTCGCGTGTTGGCAGTTGAGTGAGGGTGGCTTCCGGGCGGAAAGAGCCGGTCCAAGCCGGACTCAAAGGAGCCGAACCAAGGGATCTAGCCGGTCAGTCGGTCAACAGCGACGCGATGATGAGATCAGTCGACGAGCGTGTCACCTTCTGATACCCCAACCACTGCTCTTGACAACTTGTCTCCTGCATACATATATCTCTGGTAAGACATAATTCGGACAACATCACCGAACCACTCTTTCTTGCGCCGGCGCAAAATTCGAATCAGCTCGATTGGATCAACGATGTCAGCACCTAGTTTTAAAATCGATGACATCTTCGGTGTCAAAGGCCAGGTGAGTAAAGATTGCGCTTTGGCAGGAGCTCAATCGTGGATATTGACGTTATACACCTCCAGGTCGTAGTCATCACTGGTGGTGGAACGGGTATTGGCAAAGGTCTGTCTAGTTCATCCTAGATCTGGATACTGTATATGTACTTACGATTGATAACATGAGATAGCTATTACCGCTGGTTTCGCTCAGAACGGCGCCAAGGTTTACATCACTGGCCGAAGGAAGGAAGTGCTCGACGCTGCTGCTAAGGACATCGGAGGTGACATCACTAGGTATGTCCTTGAGTGTAAGCATTGGGAAATGAGAACTCATTGGTTCTGTGATTACGACGGCGAAATAGCATCCAGGGTGATGTCTCTACCAAGGAAGGTTGCGGCGCCCTCGCTGAAGCTATCGCTGCCAAAGAGTCCAAGGTGAGAGGGTGATCTGGACGAGTCTGAGCGTGCGCGAGATGACCCGTTTCTGACTCCTCAACCTGCGACCAGATCGATACCCTCATCAACTGCGCCGGTGTCATGCGAGGCTGGAGACACACCATCGACAACCATGACGACCGTGAGTGTCGTAGTAGGTATGTGGCGAGCGGTCGATGACTAAAATCGTGCCGCACCATCTAGCCGACCAGGTGCAGAAGCTCTTGTGGGAAGGTCACGAGGAGTAAGCCTTCTTATTGCCGGATCGCTGTTCATGGTAATATGAGCTGACAATGAGTCACAGTGATGACTTCAACTACTCGAACTCCAGTAAGCTTTTCGTACACTATCAAGAACAAGAGCTGCATGCTGACTACGACCTCTTCTCCTTGATATGTTCCAGTCAACGTCAACGGTGAGCTTGTTTATCGTGACTCGAGGGCCTCGAGTATCATTGCTGATCTAATCATTTCGACTCATTTCGCAGGTGTCTACTTCACCACCGCCGCTCTGGTCCCCCTTCTCCGGAAGTCCGATTCGCCCAGTGTTGTCGTGATCGCCTCGATCGCCGGTCTGGCTAATCAGAGGTGAGCTCAAAGCAACTTACGCCGAAGGAAGCTAAAAGAACAACAGGGCGATGGGAACAGTTTCTTATGGTGTCTCCAAGGTATGTTTGTACCGATATAAATGTCTGCCAGCTGGGAGAGTTGTGGCTGACGCATTTCCTTCAGGCTGCTAGTAAGTGAAGCTCGAACGTACGATTACGTTTCTAAAAGCTGAATACTATTCAGCTATCCACTTGAGCACTCTTCTTGCTGGTCGACTTCATCCGTAAGTGATATCTCTCCCATATCCACCCATATCTCATCTGGACCACATCGTTCTATTGCTAATGTGTCTACCGCAATCAGCATGAAGATCCGAGTCGTAAGTTGCGAGCACATCATTGAGAGGATCTCTGGATGCCCCGCTTATCAAACGATTGTAGAACACCATTTGTCCTGGTATCTTCCCTTCGGAGATGACAGGCAAGAGCGCCTCAACCGAGGGACATACCTACAACCTGGCTGATGGAGCCGCCAAGGCCGCTAAGAGGTCCACCGTCGGTGCGTACGGTTTCGTGCCCCCCATCAATCAAATCAGATAACATGTTAGCTCATGCCGATGCGTGTGGTGTGATGTAGGTCGACCCGGCAATCCCGAGGAGATCGTCGGACCTGTACTGCTTCTTAGCTCCAGGGCTGGCGGATACATCGATGGAGCCATCCTGACCGTCGACGGCGGACGTTTGATGGTAAGTCATCCGCTATCCTGTATCGCTGGAACAGACCTGATCGCAACTGTTACATAGGGGGCCGGTATCAACGATGGACTCAGACTTCCCGAGGAGACCTATATTTGAGCGAAGGAGGCCTCGGGTTATGACTGGCATCTACCTGGGAAGGAGTATGAGTAATCGTACAAAAGGAAGTGACGGAGAAGAAGGAAGAATCGTGCATAATCGTCGCTTTGATGTCGATGCATCATGTCTAGATGAATCAGATTGCCACGGGGATCAGCCTCACTAGGGTTCATCCACCTGGCCTGCTTGCGGTGCCCTGGCTTCTTGATACCGAGCCCAGTGATGCGGAACAAACCCTCTGCCTTTCGCGTGAGCCTTGATCTCGTAGCAAGCTGCATTGAGGAGACCTGTGGCCAAACCTTGCGGGTCAGCGGTCGACACCACCAAAAATCCCAGCCAGTCGACACAGGCACTGTACCGTACCGACGTGCAAAAGGCGTCTAACAACGCCCGATTACCCAGTTGAGTTACTCACCGTAGACACTCTTCAGGGTAAAAGTCATAGGAATCTGCTCCAGGAATCTTGGCCGCCAGAGCCCAAGAACACTAGATTAGAACAAATGCAGCTGTGGGGTGCGACCACGATTCTCTCGTAAAATTAGTTACTCGGTTGCCAAGCTCTGAGCTTTAATGCTGTTATCTCTCCTACCTTACAGTACGAGTACTGTATGTATCGCACCGTCCCACCCAAAGAAGCTTGTCATGCACACGCGCCTAGGGGCGAATCATGAAAGAAAGATTGGACGAGTAATATCGGTTCATGTAATAGAACTTTGGTGTGCAAAGTTATTGTCTGCAGCCTGACCAAAACATACTATACTGATATAAAAAACCGTTACCAGAATCGAGAGAAACCGCAGGATTGAGATCGAGAAGAAGAACAGAGCACGAGTGAGGAGCGTGTGAGCTCAGCTCCCGAATCCGTTACAACACATCACGTCTGCGCCGGAGAAGCGAGGCTAGCCGCTAGACTGTGCGAGTGCGCGACGATGCCTATGCTCAAGCCCAAGATCTACCGGCGCCTCAACCGAATATACCCCATCCTATTCCTCGTTGTCTTAACATACCTCCTCTACAGCACCTTCCTCGCCGACCATCAACGCCAACGCCATGACCACTCGGCGCTGCCTCCGCGTCAGCTAGGTAATTCGATCTTCGAAGATGCCGACGCTTTACCACTGATAACGCTCGTGGGATTCTTCAAGGGACCCATCATCGGGCCGCAGTTGGTGCCGTGGTTCTTCCGGAGCGTGGGGAGACAGCCTCATGCGTTGGATTTCCTGCTGATACAGAGAGAGGGGTGTGAGGATCTATCGAAATGGACGAGCGGGATGGCGAATGTCAAGGTACATTCGCGGGTCACAGGAGTAGCAAGCTGAGCAAGTGTTGATAATGTGACTTTATATAGCATGTCTGCATGGGCGAGGAAGAGTGTGAGTGTTTCTGTCGTCCACGCTATCCTGAGCACTTCTGCTGACTTTGGCGGGCGAATGTGGGTTCCCTGGCTTTGGCACCGAGACAGTCTGGCAAGCACACGTCGACTACCTGTGCAAGAAGTTCAAGGGAGGGTGCACGAGTGGACAGCGGAAGATCATGCTGAAGGACATGATGTATTTCGGGAAGACACCGGTGAGCGGACGCGGTCACGATCTCTGCACATTGCTCGCCCGACCGGCGAACCTCATGATTCACGATTCATTCTCATATCAAATGACGCCGTGTCGTCTGAGACTGTCATGGGCGACAAGGGGCACTGGGCTTGCCTTGGGCGGTTTCAAACAACGCCTGCTGACCCGCTGCTCGCTCATACGCACGCTGTTACTGTTACTGTAGAACCCTCAAGCAATCTACCCTATCTTGAGAGGATGGGTATTCGATAAATACATCGATCCGCGATCCGCTTTATGGGGGTACTGCGACCTGGATACGTTCCTCGGCGAGTGAGTTGTCATTTTCACCTTTGTCCGACGGATTCTGCTTTGAACAGAGCTGATTCGAGCTCTGCTAAAACTACTGTACCGGTTAGTTTCTCGCAAACCTGTATGTGGAAATTCACAGCCTGCTGGATCTATCGCACAGCACAGGTCGGACACTATGCTAACGACGATGGCATGGCGTCAACCCATACCTCAGTTCCATACGACCTACTCGACCGACCATTTGACGTCTTCATGCCCTCCGAAACGACAGACGGAGCCGGAATCCGACTGGTCTTCATGAGAGGGCACATGACCTTGTTTAGACGGTCGCCTATCACGGAGAAAAAGCTGTTAGCGTATGAAGGGTTCCAAAGTTTTGAGGATTGGGATATCGGTTTCATCCAGCCGCAGCATTCCATCGGTGAGTCAGTCCCGTCAACCCACTATCAGAGTCAGAGTCGCTCTGTATCCATCCTTTCGGTGTAGTCTGCGAAGTGTATTATGGAGCAGCAAAAACAAAACTGTGACACGGTTCGACTACCGTACCATCAGGCAGGCTGACAAGTACCTCGCTCCTTGCGTTCGCGAATGTGGCTCCATTCTTCCAGGCGAGGCCAACTACTCTTCTTTCGTGGTTCGCGATCCGCATATAAACCTGCTCACATTCGACTCACTCGCCCTGCCCCACGATCCACGAATGTCAGGCGAGGCCGGCGTCCTCTCTTTACCTCTATCATTCAATCCCAAGGGCAAAGGCGCGGAACCTCCTCTTACCCTTCCGCCCGATATCCTGAAAACGATATCCACTCCACCTAAGAGGTTACCGAGACGCCCGACGTTCACCGAAGAAGGGTTCGAGAGAAGCGTGGAGATTATCAAGGGTGTGAAACCGCCCAAGAGAGGTCTATGGTTCCATGAGTCCTGTGCGAATTGGTACGATGCCCTGAGTGTACCGAAGAGATCGGAGACGGGCAAGCGATGGAAGCGGTACGTGATGAAGGTGGACGACGTCTGGACGGAAAGGGTCGAACCGATGAGGGAGTTTGTACCTCATCATATCGTCGCAGAAACAGACGACGCTGGAGGAGGGCAAGGAGGGGAGTACATGAGCGGGATGTACGAATGGTTATACGTGCATTGGCAGGAAGACAAGAAAAGGGTATGTCCGGAACGATCCCCATGAGTAATCGTTCCGCCTGCAGACGGGGTGAATGACTTCCACTGCCTAACCCTCTACCTATACCGCTGTCCATCTCATCTCGCAGGCGCATTTCAAAGAGTTCCCACAGAGAGCACGAGGCGATATTTTCGTCAACCACTTCTATCAGGGCAACGCGCTATACGACTCGGAGACGGGTAACAGGGTAGAATGGGCTCCTTACAAGAAGGAATCGTGTACTTACATGGGCTGTGTTCCGTTCGGTAAGTTGAGCTTCAACCGGCCCCCCAGTCCCTTTCTACGCCTCGTCTGAACCTCCGATCACCTCGCGGTGCTCGCTTGTTCCGACTTGCAAATATGTGAATATGGGCAAGTGGAGACATATCGGGTGTATTGGGTACACATTGGACAGCATGCTGATATGGAGTGTGGCTGTAATTTACCGATCCGTTCAGGAGATCCGCCTTTATCGCTCTCGCTTCCCAGACTCTACGAATTGAGCCTGAATGGAGAGATAGAGGAGTGGTACGCCGAGTCGAAGCGAATACGGATGGGGATAAGTACAGCCACTCTAGGTCTCGACCCAGTCTGTGAGTAGAATGAAAGACCTCGCCAGATGCTACTTCAAGGGACACGCTCACTGGCGACGTTGTGCGTCTGTCTGTCAGTGCTACCGACGCCGAATTTCGACACCACCGTCTCAGCGAAGCCCACGGGGATATAGTGCAAGTCCAGAAGGATTTGTCCTAGTCATAGAGAAATGGCGCGAATATGCGTGTGCACTGATATACAAAGGTTGATTCTATTATTTGCCAGTTGGCCAAATGTTCGTGTCAGGATACGTGATATTATGTATGAAACATTGAAATGTGCGTGACTTGTGAATTGATATCGAGGAAGAACGGTTCTTGTCTATGACCATTTATGACATGTCGGGAGGGATAGGCAAGAATTGGCCAATGATGACCGATGGGAGGTCGAAGAACTAAGAATAATACACGATGTGAGCAAGGGTGCTCCTACGCCTGAGTAGACCGTGCCAACTCACATCTCGTCGAATGGTGCAACAAGCAGTGCAATTCAGGACGTTCGGTCCCTTAGTGAAACCCACACGTTGAAAGAAGTTTTGCGTGGTGTTCTCGAATGCATGTACGGAAAAGTTTTCCCAATACGTTATCACCCTGTGCTCGAAATTGTCAGTTTAGAAGACGCTTCACCGTACGATTATAGGATCACTCACGAAGGCTTGGAGAACAGCTCATACACGTAAGTCTTGTTTACCAGCAAGTCCGCTTCCGTACGGTCAACCAACTTGCAGAATTCCGGATTGGCGTAACATACTTCTCCCGTACGTCGCCACACTGCAGTAGGTGTGGCCGAGTACGAAATGAGTTTCTCCAGTTCCTGTTTGAACGCATCAGCAAGACCTTCAACGCTGCAGAGGATCGCGGATATAGCTCACAATCAGAGTACGCTGGAAAGATCGCTCAAGGAACACTTCATCTTCCTCAGACATGGGCATTCTGCGAGGTGAGGAGCAACATCAGCAACAAGGACGAGCACCAAACAGTGGCGCATACACTGACTGTAGAGCTATCAGACTTGGTCGGAAAGAGGCGAGAGAACGAACAACCCTCAAGATATCGCCTTGTTCGAAGCTGAGCGGAAAAGCTCACGTCAGCGCTCGTGACTCAATGGGCAGACTCGATTCGAATATGCTCACTTTTTGGACAGATAGTCCATCAGTATATGGTAGCCTTGAGTGTAGTCACTACAGGACAGATGTCAGTGCATACTACTTAGTCGGAAAGCATAGTCACTCACTATGGCCGTACCACCGTTTGATATACCTCCGCCGAGGTCAGTCCTTTACCGACTCTACGCAGCTGACTAGGTAATAGTCTGTTTGAGGATTGGTTGTGATTCTGTTCTATGGTCATTTGGGGTTGACCCGATCCATCCAACATCACCTGCCCGGCATCACTTGCCCAGCCTGACCATGACTGAGTTGGATTGTTTGGCGATAGGTCGGGGTACGTGCCAGGTGACACAGATGGACCATGACCAGCACTGCCAGGCGTAGGTTGGACGCCAAACTGAGTTTGAGGGGTAAAGTTGGAGCCGGCGGAAGGCGACGGGTTCATCCATGACTGGTCGAAGGGGGTGTTGGAGCCAATGGTGGAAGCGTTGGTTATAGCGCTACCATCGATTGACATCTGACGACCGGCTTCGTCCAGGGGATCGATGTTCTGGAAGATAGGCGATATGTTCCCGAACAGGGAGTCGAGCATGCGGTATTCAGAGTTGGCCGCAGTCCCTTGGTAAGCTGATAACGGCATCAGCGATCGACTTTGCGTAGAATGACAGGTCGCTCAGCTGATGATACTCACGCAGAGAAGTCGACGCCAACTCGCCACCGTTCGAAGGAGGGTTCCATAACGGACCCGCGTCAGGTAGAACCGTTGTGCCAGAGAGAGCATCATTTGTTTGCAGGGGTCCAGACAGCCAAACGTCGTCGGCGACCAGTTGAGGTGGTTCGGTTATGGACGGCTGATGCGCAGCTGGTAAAGACACGTTCGTTAAGAAACCCAGTTGAGGTTCGACTGGTGGTGATGTGCTAGCCCGACGGGGTTGCGCGGCGACTGGTCGACATATGATCGATTTAGCTTCCGATTGCAAGCAGATGCCATAAACTCTAAACTCACGTCGTTCCTCGCCCTCCAGTAGGTATTTCGCCTTCTTCCTGACGCCTTCGACGCATTGATCGGCCATTCCTTTCTTGACACATCGAGTGCATGGTCGTTCTGTCAGAAAAGATAGAAAGAGACGTGGTCGATCGGTAACATAAAGGAGTCGTAATCTCAAAAGGTCAGCTTTGCGATTTTTCCGGTAAGCGATGCGGCGGGCGCCACATGTCACAGCATGACTCTAAGCGAGATAAACAAGTTCTCTTTCTTGGATATCACGTCAAACTCACGCTCGTCACACGTAAGATGCGATTTCTGGCAAGCCAGACATGCCTTGGCTACTTTCTTCCTTGCCTTGTGTTCACCATCCTTTTCCACCTTTGCTTTTCCCTTGCCTTTGGGACGACCCCTGCCCGATCCGCCAGCTAAGCTGGCGGATGTCGAGCCACCGTTGGCACTGGTACTACCTCCAGCTTGATGTGGGGCCAATGCAGTGAGGTTGAGCAGGTGTGGAGAAGTTGCAGTGGACTCGCCTGTGGAGGATACCGAGCCAGACGAGTTGGATCGAGTGGGTCGACCCCATGACATCTGGCGTTCTTGCATCTTTGCGATCGCGGTGAGATGTTCGTCTTCTGCAGGGCCGGACATGATGAGTTGGTCGAGAATTTGGGGGAGACGTTGGGAGAGACAAACCGTGGTGTTTATATAACAGCGTCGTTCAGGTAAAGCCCCCGGGGTGCACGTGTAGGTATTGTCATAAAGATAGCGATCGGATTTTCCGTAGTTATTTATGTTATGTCGAGAACAATACAAGCGAGAATCCGTCAATGACGGATATTCATCGATGGCGTAGGGATCGGGTCAAGAGGTTGAAAAAGGTGGGCAACCAAGATAGTATTGACAATTGTTGACAAGATATACAAGCGAAGCGAAGCGATAGGGGATTGGGATATACGTTGAAGAACAGGCGGATGGCGTTCCGTTAAGAACACATATGGATGAGGGGCAACGGTATATAGTTCCCGGGGCCGTATAGATATGAGGGGACAGGAGGTTCGCATAGGTAGGTAACCGTTATCGACGCCGAGGGGATGAGGATGATGGTGACGAGGATATTCGAAATTCGACGTTGACGAGCCAATCCCACATACAAGGTAATTAAACGGACATTCAAGGGAAAACAAGGATAATTTTCGATCGACAAGCGTTAAGCGGTGCGGAGATAAGAGCGACAGAGAAACGTCAGCAGCTTGTTTTGGACCTCAAAGAAAGGGATCTTGCATTCAGAGGCGCAGAATGTGACCGGCAGACTACGTACAGGGGGGCCGCAGCAGGACGTCACCTGAAGATCCAGCAGTAGTGATCAGCAGGAAGCGATCAGGCAGGACACCTGTCCAAAGTGACGATGACAAGGTTGATGGGGTCGAGGCTGTCGTGCTCGAGTTAGTCCGACAACTGACCGGTTGAAGAATAATGCGAAGCCAATTGTTTCTCCTTGATTTCTCGTACCGTACCGGTTATTACAGTATGGCGTTTGTTTGTACCAGGTGGATCGTTCTGTGGAGAGTGAGGTGGGTATGCGCGGAAGTACTCGGGCGAGAGGAGCGAGAGGAGAGGAAGGGACCGCGGTTCAGAAATGGACAGTGCAGGCAAGACTTGAGGTGAGTAAGGCGATACCGTAATGTCCTTCATTTCGTTGGGGGGGGGGGGGAAAGGTGAATGGTCGAACAAGAGGATGCGAAGGAGCGAAGGAGCAAGCAATCGTTGGCGGGCTCGAATTGATACCGTTAATGTGATTGCGTTGGCAAGCCTAGTTTATGCATCAATACAACTAATATAAGAAGGCAATTCAATCAATTTCCCAGTTTCTAATCAAGGAATCCCACTCCCTAATCTAGTCACCATTTACGATGTAAAACATTCCTAATCCACAATTTCGGTCTGGCGGATAAATCTTGTGACCGATTCTGATAACCGATTAGAACAGTCCCTTACAATTGCACCACTGTTTTTCTTTTTTTTTCTCTTTTTCTATCGATCTCATGTCTGAAGTACGTACCCATCCCCCCCTCCTTCCTCAGCCAGATTATCCGGCTTGTAGCGATCCCCTGTTTCGTTGATGGTCTGGACAGAACGCAGATCCAGGATGACGATTTGCGCAAGGATTATCATAGCTGCGCTTCGGTCGATCGCTCCTCTCTACAGCTCACAGCTTGAAGATAACCTGGATTCTTACAGCATTCACGCTTCTATGATCCCTTTTTCTTCTTGATACGTACATCCCTTCCGCGCTTTTAGGAGTGGAACTCAGGACACATGCGTCGGACGACGTGCAGCGATCGTGATCGTTCTGGCGATCTGTCGGGGTCAAGCGAGACAGACAAACCCCTTCAGGTTTAGAGTTTGTAACATGTTCTCTGCAGTTCGCGCTAGAAGCACTGGAATGCCGTGATTCTGGCTTCAAAGCGGCGGCACAGGCCAGTTAGCTTGTATCTTGGATCAGGACAGGACCTTTATTTTCCCCTTGTACTCAGTTCGATCTGCCGCGCCTGAACTGAGCTCGAAAACTCAACTTTATAAAGCAATCAACTTCGGGATCCGGTGGGTAGATAGCCCCTCCCCGACTTGCTGCTCGGGTGGATGTGAACGTAAGACTTCGCTACACAGGTGTCGCTCGCGAACCGAAACTGAGACTGCGGGAGGTGAACGCAGACCAGTTCCAGAATGCTCAACAAGCAAGGTACCATATCGTACGCATCTCAGATTTCTTTCTGCGCCTTCATGCTAGGCAGAAACGGATGTGGATGTGTCGCGTCGGTGGCGCACGGTCTTCTTGCGTGCGGCCAGACCCACTTAGCTTGGCTCATCTGATGGGTGTGTCGTACTTCATTCCATTGCTGGCTGCACCACGTTCTCGGCAGAAAAATAGTCCTCGTCGTCATTGCTCCCGTTGTTTTTCGCACACGACTGATGACCAGCACAGATCCGTCTCGACCAGGCGAAGGAATCCCCGGCGGTTTCTGCTCCGACATTTCTGCTGATGGATGTGCGGCTGGCGGTCCGTAGGTCTTGTTATCTCACAAGCGGATCGGAGCGGTCCCGAAGACCCGAGGTCCGAGTCCCGGCTCGGTGAGTGCCGGGAGAGAACAGCCTTGCCAAACGAGATCTGCACCTCTGGCCATGTGGCGTGATGGTGGCGCTCTCAGAGCTCAAATCCACCGCCGTCAGACAGACAAGGCGCGATCGTAGCTGACAGGCATACCATGGAATCGCGTCAGACTTTCACCAGAGCTGCAGATGGGAGATAGGACTCAGTGGGGCACAGAACATGATTGGTACGAGTGCGACCCCGGAACTCCTATCGCATCGCACAGACTATTTACAAGTTGACATTTCACGATTCATGTCTGACTGGACGGCACCCATTTTCGAAAATGAGAGGGAGGGGGCGGGGAACAGATCTGAAGCCACACTATGTTAGCTCTCACCAAGGCGATGAGCACGACCATTACCGTAAGACTATCACGTAAGATTCTTCTTCGTTCTGGTAACGTTATCCAGCGACTGGGCGTTTGTGCTTTAGCGGTATATCGCGGATGATGAGTTCTGGTTGTGGACACCCTCCTGCCATTCCCACTTTCAGTGCCGTACATCTCTGACTTTAGTCATGAGTTGTACGAGTATGACGGTACATACGTCAAACAGGAGTGTCTGAATCGCTATGCACAAACTGTAGTTGGGGAAATCGCGGAAGATCCTCATCTCCGCTCAAACCTCGATGTTGCAACATGGCACTTCTCTGCTATGCGTCGCACAGCCTCCGAAGCACTCGTGCCGCTTATAAAAGATGCGATGCGATGCGATGCGAATGTTGGGGATGATACGGCTGTACAATTCAGGATGCAATAACCGGTTGGGTATCAACTGTTCGTTCGAGTGACTTTAATCGGGCCTTTGGTAAGTCGTTGGTAGGCAACTGAGACTGACCGTTTGGACCTCTCTTATCTCTGGAATGATCTAAGCTAGCAGTAGCCAGCCTCGCTTCTCACATGCCCGTCTATCGTCATATCCTCGCATTCCTTTCGTCATCATGCGATCGATCAGAATTCCTTGTACTCAGATCTAGCAAGCTGTGCTTGAACTAATGTCCGATTATTCCGATCTGCGAATCTTTGACCTCATGTCCACATTCCAGAGGTAGTAGACTGATCAGATGAGATCCCTTTTTAAGATTGTTTTGGCTGCAGCCGCAGGATCTGTTCGGTCGGATAATCATGATAGATAGCCTACTGTAGCCGAAAACCAAGTGAAGCGAGCGGCAGCCGCAGTCATCGCAACTCAGATTCGATCGTCGCAGGAGCGGCAGGAGCAGTCGATGGATCTGGCTGGCACCGGAGCTGGAGCTGGCTCGTTGGGAAATGAAGCGGATCTCTATTCCCGATCGGCGGTGCGATCGAGCACCGGTGTGTGGGAGGCGTCCGCAGGCGAGGGGAGGCAGAGAATCAGTGTCCCCTGGTTCCTTGTCCGTCGCGCTGCCAAGGTACCGAAGGGAACTCCTATACGAGCGCAGCACGAGCACACGAACCTCTTATCCCTGGGTCAACACGAGCTGGAGGAGAGGGTTTACTCATGAACTAGCAGCTGCTCCGGCTATCCTGAGCTCGTGCGCAACTGAGCCGGGGCAAGAAAAAGATAAGGAATGGAACCCATAATCCCAAAGCGCGATAAATCCGATCATATGTTCGTTACATTAACCGGCGGATACGTGATCTCCGCCCATCGGGTTAGCCGCTGCGACAGGCTGAGGACCGCAGGACCGACGTTTCTCCAAAGTCATATAGATCGCAGATCTTACTGAGCACAGTAGTAGCTTTGTAAGGGAATTCCGACAGCCGGATGAGCTGTCTTGGTGGTGCAGTGAGAAACAACGGTGTGACGTAAAATGCATCTCAGGACCTATCTCCTGTCCTTCAACTAATCATCGAGGTGTAAGTGGTGTATATCCTATGCACGAAACTGTAGTTCGGAGCAGTGTTGGTTCTTAGGCTCGGGATCTAGAAAGGCGCCTTAGTGCCATCACTGATGGGAAATAACACCAGTATTCTGACATCAGTACTCATACCACTGTAAGATCAATCGTTGACTTAGGGGGGATGCCGCTAGAAGAAGGGGAGACTTACTAAGACCACATGTAACCTGAGTGATCCTCCCTGGTCGATACGTCGATGAGGTCAACAATACCGGCTGCCAGGTGGAGTGTTGGGAGAATATCAGCCTTGAACGTTCAAAGATGTGGCCGCATGACAACCGGACTGGAGGAGAAGGGGCACGATCCGAAGGATTGGAGTGCAGTAAGTAGTCCGGGCACTCACGAAGGGTATCCACAAGTTTTTGAGGCGCTTTTTTCAGACCAGAAGATTTGGCACCGAACTCGCCCATGTCTGTGTCGAGCCAGCCTGGGTTGATGGTGAAGCTGGTCAAGTGAGGCTCCTCGAAGTGAATGGATCGGGACTGCAACACGCATGTGTCGATACAACATGTCGTCAATCAGCCCTCAAACTCTCAGACATGTAAACGATCGCCAGAGTACACGCGCCGAAGGGGACCAACGTCCTCTATTCGCTGACTAGACTCACGATGAAGTTGATAGTAGCTTTTGTACTCGAATAAGCCGTCATGTTCGGGTAATGCTCGATCCCCTGTGCGCCCACCAAGGACGAAATGACGATGAACTTGTCTCCTTCCTTCAAGAGCGGATAGAACGCCTGGAAGAGCAACAGGGGTCCCTGGACATTGACGATGTGATGTTCTTGGAAAGCGTCCAGCTGGATGTCCTTGACGGCTTTGTAGTGGGACGAGATACCGGCGTTGGCTACGATCTGCGAGGTTTAGTAGTGATACTCTGACGAGTCAGCAATCTACATGACTGCAGGCATTGTTCACTATGGCTTGAGTCCCGCAGCCTGAAAATCGATGGATCACAGTGGGATGTGCTGAAGCCGACTTACGATATCGATATGCGCGATCCCTTGCGACTGGAGCTGCTCGACGGCCTATCAGATCAGAGAGTAAACCATCCTTCAGTATCGTTTCCGGTATCTCAAGCATATGAGAAAGGAAGGACAATTCACCTCCTTGGGGTCAGTGGTAGAAGCAGAGTCGATCTTGACGACGATCAATCCATCTAGCTTGGGCGCTTTGGCGACGTCTCGGACGGCAGCGATGACTCGGTAGCCCTTCTTGAGATAGGCCTCTGTGAGGGCGTAGCCAATACTACACACCACGAGTTATAACGGTCGGTGTCAGTGTCTCCGTCGCTAAAGCCGTGCCGCAAGAGGAGAAGGGTGGTCCTCAAGGAGCCTTGTGCGATAGGCTGTGACCTTTCGTGTAAGTAGAGATCAACTTGCACTCACCCTCTGTTGGCACCGGTGATAAGGATGGTCTTCTGAGCGTTAACGGACATTTCGGCTGTGAAATGAGGCGGAGAGGAGAGATATGGTCTGGTTCAGTTGGTGACACGATGTCTGATACGGTGGATGTTGTTGAGCGTATGATGTTCTTGACGAGGGGACATCCCACTTCTCATCCTCTGTACAGGCCTTATGTATCTTTACAGCTTCATAGTTGATGTACTGTGATGCATCAGCAATCGTCCTAGTGGCCATGGTGTTTGTTTCCATCAACGAGCTTTAAGATCCAATAATCTATATCGGCTGTATCAGCTGCAGCTGTATCAGCAAGTTGACCGAACTGAGAACGGTTAGTCAGCACTTGGCAACTTTTCAGGGTCCAGAATACCAGATCACCTTTAGCTTATTTTAAGGCACAACAGAGCGTCCTTCTTGCAGTGTGACTGCTGAATCATCATTTAATGCATACCAGCAGCATCCAGCAGCTTTATCTTATCAATCAGCTTCAGCTGGATCAACCTTCAAACAGACATACGATCGAAAAGATCCCGATCGAGCACTGCATCACGGCTGACAGACTTTATTGCTTTCTCATAAGAGATCCATCACTCTAGCCTTCGTCTATAGTACGGAAGAGTGGCCGGCCTATCGATCATTCTGGACAAACCGACAACGGACGGCCTACCAGCCGGGCTGAACGTGCACTGACCTCCATCTCTCATTCGATTACTAATCGCTACATTTGCGATGGAACAGGTAGGGGCTCAAGCTGGTAAAGCAATCTTGCCCTGCTCGGGCTTGGGAATTTTTACAAATAAGAGCAACAGGAACGCTACCATAGCGATGCTCTGTTGTGCGGAAAACGTCATGTATCAGCCATTGCTTGGTAACGATGCGGTATAGCCCATGGCGCGAGAGGGGGGGGGGGGGGGGTTCGCAATGAGACTGGAAAAGGAAACTCGATTGTCTGGTACCGAAGTAAGAGTACTCACCCCGTTGGCTAGGAAAACCAATGTTGGCTGGCCCCGCTCGCTGAAGAGGGCGAATGCGTATCCGAAGAGGGAGATTGTCGATACTTGGGCTGCAACGGTGAGTGCAGAGAGTCGCATAAGCCAAGTTCATTTATCACTCAGAACGCCTTAGACTCTTTGCCCAATGTAAAAGAGATATTGAACGACTTACCAACTTTCTCAACCAACGCAATAGCTCCCAAGGCATCTGCTCTCTCCTCCTGGCTGACGAAGTCGAGCGTGACACCCTTACACGCTGCACCCGTGGCACTCGCGAATGGCAATACCCCGGCCGCGAGATACAAGTGCCAGCCTTTCGAACTGAGCGTCGTCAAGCCCGTTAGTACACCATCGACGAAGATCGACCATCGGAGGAAGTAGAGGTCGAACGTCGAGCCGTGCAAGACGTCTGTCGGCGCACGGGCTTGGTCCTCTCGCGGAGCACCGACGTCGTCAGGCTCTTCTGCCTCCAAGGGTGTCTCGGGGTGCTCGTCTGAAGCCGCCGAGGAAGGCACATCGGTACGGTGCGAAAGGAGTCGACGGCCATATGTAATGATCCGAGGAAAGCAGATCGAGAGGAAGAAGGCTTTTACCAGTAGGTTGCCGGACTACGCGTGGGTGGTGATCAGCATCACGGTTTCCATTCTTGGCAATGCAAAAGAAAAAGGGCTCTTTCGTATTGGCTTGGGTCACTCACGAGCATCATACCGCTCTGACCGGGCATGAAGCCAAAAGCATCCGTTCCAACAAGTTGCAATGCCACTCCCACGTAACCGGTAGCCAGTACGCTGAAGAAAGCTCCTGCTCCGAGCAACAAGAGATTATAGTCCCTTCTCAACTTGCCATCTTTCTCCACTAATTTGGGGATGAAAATCTTGAGTGGTGCAAGGAACGATTGTTTCCTCTTCTCGGCTTTCAGTGTGGGAGAAGCGGTCTCGTCCTTGTGATCAGGGGCGAGATATGGGAGGAAAAGGGAACCGAAGATGGTACAGAAGCACAGGAGGGCGAAGGCACATTTGAAAGGTGCCAACAGGCCAAAGTAGTTGAAAGCGAGACCGCCGACTACGGATAAATCAAGAATCATCAGCTCTGACGTTCCCTCACTCGGGCTGGGAATCGCAGTATCAAGAAACCGAGGCTGGAGACCAGGGTGACTCACGGGTGTATCCAGCCGAACTACCAAGCATGATAACCCCAGTTAGAACCCCAAACTGACTCGTACGTTGTTCGGCGTCGACGAGCGCAGCGATGAACACGTTGCTGGCAATCTGGTATCCTCCTGCGGACCCGAGGATGTTGAACATCTGCGTCGTCTGAATGATCTTGATTCCGATTCCACCGCCTACGCTGAGGGCATACATCTGGCACAGGTTTCGGAAAGCCGCCCAGAATGTCTGTTGGAACATGGCCGCCTTGACTCCGAATCGCTTGATGAACCACCCCGTCACGAAAAGATTCGCGATGGCTGAGACAGTCGAACGCGATGTTCATCAGCATCTGCTTCATGGAGTTGTCCTGCATGGATATTGACTGCCCCGTCCAGGAGCAGTGACCTAGGAAAATCAACAGAGGTCGAGCAGAGACGCGACACTCACTGCACGTGGTAGTCGTTGCGCCCATCAGGGCGATCTGCCTTGCCGAATTGCCTTCCACAGGAGTGATAGCGCATCTATCCCCCTGAGGCGGTCCGGTCCATTCGTGAGTCTTATGATACTCATCACACGCCATGATCCTGAACGCATACAGTAACGAAGTTTGCGTGAAAGCAAAAGTCATTGATAGCAGGAAAGAGGTGAACATGACTCTCCTGACCGGAGGGAAGAAGCCTCTTCGTTCCGCCTTCCCTTCGTTCGTTGTGGGAAGAAGGGCCGTGCGCTCATGCGGACTGGCTTTGAGTGTTGAGGAGGAAGAGGAAGGCGAGCGCGAGACGATCCTTATCTGGGTCGTTGGATTCGGCTCGGTGTACGATGTCGTGGGCGTGATTTTGATCGCGGACATATCGGCGAGAGTGATAACTATAGCTACAAGTGTGTGTGTTATACAATCAAAGTAGCATACAAAGTGAAGAAGATACAAAATCAGAGGGATGGGAACCACGCCTAGTATCTGCAACTTAGACGATAAGAGCAGGCCACTACAGATGCATTCGCATTGCGTTATATGTCGTTGGACCACTCTCCATATGCGCATCCTTAATTTTAGCACAATCGCGACACTGCAACTACTGATACCATCGGATTCAGCCGAGACGAAAACAAAGACAATGCTGACGTGCAGTCAAAGAGCGGAAGACGCCGATCAAATTCACCGTGCTAATGCTTAATGCTTATCACGTCCTCGTTAAGTGGGAATCTCATTTAATTAGCATCTCCTTACAATGTGGTTACCATTCTGTTGATCAATGATCAAGCAGTCAGGCCGACTTTGCGAGCACCATAGCTCATTCTTCGCGATTGCTTTCGATTTCGCAACGACCATTCCATTCGTTACCAATCCTATACAGCTACGTGAGCGATGGCCCCTCGTCAAGCCGTGACGACGACCGCCAGACGGGCTAAGCGGATCATCGACTCCCCTTCGGCCTCGTCCTCAGAGACACCTACTCCACCTTCGCCTGACGCGGCCTCATCATCAAGGACACGCGGAGCAGTAATGTCTGCCGCAGCCGGAGGAAGCAACAAGCGACCTCCCCCTCCCGATGATAGCGAAGTAGAAGAAGAAGAGGGGGAGGAGGATGTGGATGATGCCGACGGTGAGGATGCGGAAGAGCAGGAAGATGATGCTGAAGGGGATGACGACGCCGAGGGGGAAGAAGAGGCCCCTGACCTCGGGAGTGAGGAAGGGGATGTAGATATGGACCGCTCTAGAAGTGAGTTGCCGCGTTGCCCGATCAGTGTGATCTCGATCCCCGGCCCTTCATAGAATGTCAGTTTGATCCTCATCAAAGCCGTTCCCCAAGTGGTGATATGGCTCTGACCAAATGGATTTGCACTTGTCTTGTGCAGTGTCATCGATAGACGTGTCCGAGGAGCTGAATTTCCGCGATGTGAACCAAGACGACGAGCTCGCTGAAGATGGATCGATTTCACCGGCGACGAACTGCACTGCTCCCGCCTCGGCACTGAGAATCAAGTTGAAGGTCTCAGGTCCCGGTGGGACACCCACGCCCGCTGGACGACTTGGTAGAGTAGCCGCGAAGAAGGGGGCTAAGAAGATCAAGCGAGCTGCCGAGGATGAGTTGGGTGAGTGACAGCGTCTCTCATCTCGTGATTTGTTATGAAATGGAATCGAATCATATCCATTGGCGAATATGGGTTATATTACCTTGTTCCCTTTTAATGCACGAGCTGAATCTGAATTACACCTGTTTTCTTTGTTCATCCTCGTGTCGCAGAAAGCGACGACGAGCTTCTATTGAAGGACGACGAAGAAAGCATCATGTCGTCCAGGCGAAGTGGCAGTCCATCGAAATTGACAGCTAGACAACGTGCGAAGGGTAACAAAGACTTGCAAGAAACGCTACTGCAGTTACCAAACGGTGAGTGACCGAACGAGGTCCGGACAAGTCAAACATGTCATGTATGCGGGCGTAAAGGGTATGCGCGCGGCTGTTGTGATCTGTACCCGCGCTGACAAACCCAATGTCTCTTATCCGTTTTCTATCGAACGGTTATAACGATCGTCACCCTCCTACAGAACTGACCGGAAAGAAGCAGGTCATCTTGACTGAAGCTGAGCGCCAGCAGAAGCGGGAAGAGACCGCGCGAAGGCGAAAAAGGCAGAGCGAGCAAAAACTGCAGGATGAGCAGGTAAGTTACAGTGTCATGCAGCTCTATCTGCTCATTCAGCTATGCAAGACTCGGAGTCCCGGCAGCAGGTGAACAACTCAAGATACGGGTGGTGCTGACGTACTCCGTGCTCTCCGTATTTGTAGGACGAGACGATCAACCGGCTCCTGCGTGCCCAGACCTCTCGATCGCGAGCAAAGCTCGATAACCCTTCCCCAGGTGTAGGCGACGCCGAAGGCGGTGAAGCTTCAGGCTCGGGTCAAGTTTCGCCCTCGCGCAGAGTCCCGCTCATCGCGGGTGAAATGATCCGCTGGACCAGTTCGATCAGCAAAGATGGGGATGTGCTCTTGAGAGTCGCAGTCCCGAAAGATGAGGAGGACTGGATAGCTCTTACGCCGGACCAGCTATCTAGCCCTAGCGTGAGCGCTGATCAGGGCGAGAGAAAGGTCCGGATGAGGAAACCGTTCGAGAGAGGTACCAAGAAGATCGCGATATGTACGGTAGATGGGTGCAGCAAAGAACGCAAGTATAGGTCTACCAGGAACTTCGAGCTGGGGGGATGTGGTATCGAGCATCTCAAGGAAGTGGATGAGGCCCTAACATGATGGTTATCCGGACCTGTTTGGCATACACGATTCGCTTCATGTGGGCGGACAAAGGGACATGACGCATGTGTTGTATGTGAATGATGCGATGTATGTTTCTTTGTCTCTCCATACAGACAGTCGTACGCCGACAGGTGCGAGCTTCATGAACTGAAAGAGGAATGGATGATATAGAAGCAAACCCCCGCCTTATGATAACACTTTCAACGCTTATCTGGCTCGTGATCAATTGATACCAGTCAAGCAGTGTACGGAGTGCACAAACAGCGTTTGAAACAAGTCCCGCGTTGGCTTCAACAGCTCATTCCGCATCGTGCTTCATCCACCTCCCCTGCAGCTCGCAGCTATCTAGATCAAGCTTTGACTGGACCCAAGACTTATCCGAACTCGTCCAGCCTATCGCCGAGTGGTACAACTACCAGCTTCCGCTTTACCGCCTTGCTGTGCGCACTCTCAACCTTATTGATTCACACACACACCAGCCATCGTGATATTCGATTCTTTCTAACCCAGTCCAGTCCAGTTCAAGCCCTGCCAGGCCAGTCACAATGATCGTCAAGCGCTTCATGCAAGTGTACAGAGCGGAAGTCCCAATAAGTCGACCTTTTAACCCTCTCCTGTCCACATCCACATCCACATCCTCCCTTCCTAATCCAGATAGGCGTATCTATCGAGTTTAGGCGGTCTTCTCTCCCTGAGCGACCTTGGAGGCGATGGCGGCAGCGACGGCGGGGTTGACTCGCTACAAAAACGGGAATTTGACAGACGCAGACGAGATCGATGAGTCAGCAATTTGATCGGAGAGAAACGAAACAAAAAGAGCGCGAGCACAAGGGCGACGGATGCTTAGGGCTTCATGGCTAACACAATAAAACGAAACACCTTCACTCACCTTACCGTCCTTGAACACGGCTCGAGGAGGGGGGAGTCGGTTCTTTCGGGAGTTGATCGCACCGGGCTTGGCGGATCGGACTCGGACGACTGGGGGAGTGAATGGGGATCATCATGTCAGCTGGACTGTTCCTCCTGGAAAATTTACTCGGTTGCCTTGCGATCCAGTCACACCGCAACGGTATGGAGTTGCTGATGGAGGTCCGCCGTACGTGCAGACGGGACCAGGTAGCAATGAGGCTGGATAGGAGATCATTACTCACTCTTGGCGTGGATGGCGCAAGAGATACAGTAGCAGAGTCGGATGTAGAGCTTGGGGAGGGCGTACTCGGCGTAGACCGAGGCCTCGGACAAGTCTCGGACAGCAGCGGCCTCGACCATGTTCTTCACGGTGAATCGCTTGATGGCCTTGTCCTATTAACGTGGAAAGAGAAAGAGTCAGCATTTCGTGCTTTGTTTTGCTCGTCTCGTTCCACAAACAGCGTCAAGAGAATGTTCGGATCCAGAGCGCCTGTGTCTGAGTAGCGTAGCGGCGTCCGTCGTTCCATTCCGGTGATATCGTCGAAACCCCTTTTCGGTTTCCATCCCCTCTAAAGCTCCCTCGCCACAAGCCCTCTGGTACTATCGTCCGTCCGGGTTGTGCGTGCGTGGAGGGTTCCGTCCATGACGCCTTCTGCTCTTCCCTCTCTGCCCCTTGCTGTGACTAGCCCGTGATGCCTCGACGCCCAAGCCGACGTCCGACTGCACAGTGTCGATGGGCGTCCCGTGTCGAACGATGTCCAAACCCCTGCTGTTCCATGCTCGCCGCGCTCCGCCAATGTCCAATGTCCACACATGATCCAGTTTCCCACCCATCAACCTTTCCTGCCCTTTGTGTCTGCCGCCGCTACTCAGACCCCGTCCATATCCGCATGTTGTCCCTGTTCAAGATATTCTGTTTGTATTCCCACTCCAGAACCCAACCCACCTTAGGGACACATCGCGAACAGTTGGAGCATCGGACAAACTTGACGTGTCCTCGTCCCTTTTTGTTTCGGCCACCGCCTCGTCTTTTGAAGGTCATTTTTGTCGATTAACTATATTGATTTGGGAATCAAGCAAGAGTGAAAAAAATGTGTTGATGGTATTAGCGAAAACCGTCTCTTCTTTCTCTTTCTACGTCCGACCGAGGGTTCCTTCTTGAGCGAACGACGAGGATGTGGATATAGATGTGGTCGATGTAAAGCCGAAGTGAAACCTACAAAGGTCTTATGGTGTGCTCTTGAGGCCTACTACAAGACTGTGGAAACCCGCCTTTTTGATGGTTTTGACGATAAGTGCTCAAAGTACCAACCTGCTACTGCTACCAGTACCAGAGCAAGGAGCAACAGCGTGACGGGCCCAACCGGTGACGAGCGAGAGGCTAGGACAGGGAGCAGCAGGAGCAGGACACTTTGCAGCGAGCAGCCTAACTGACTGGGTGGTGTCCAAGACAAAAGGAGTGGTGACGGGATCAAATTCCCCCTGCTCAGTGTGGCGCCCTTCGGCGCTAACGTCCGATTGTTTGACCCCCTTCGGCGATAAGCTATCGCCGATATCATCGATGTACCGAAATTCAAAGATCACGCGTTTCGTCCAATGCTTGGGTCATCCTCATGTAATATATATTATAGGATTAGACATGACCGCCATGGCGAAATGTCGTCTTGCGGCGCGAACGCGTTCTACCCTGCGGTGATGTATCAAGGTTGGACATTCTAGTGCATCTATCGTATCATAATATATACAAGTGACATCTACCATCTACAGTGCCTCTGTATCAATATATCAACCTACTTGTGGTATAGTGATCATTTCCGTCTGTTCAGCGGCTCCTTCACTCCGGTTTCAGTGTCATCAGCGCAAAGATGAGCCTATCCGTCGTCTCCTCTACCTTCTTGGCGAGACTCTTCGATCCGGCCTCGTGGCCCGTGTTCTCGTACACTCTACCAAGGAACAACCCCTGTCCTTGTCCTTGTGTCGACGCCGATAGTGGCATCTTATCCTGCAGTTCCGCCAACAACTTGAGGCCATGGCCTGGAATGACTCGGTTGTCTTTATCGGCGGTGGTTATGAACACAGAGGGGTAAGTCTGGTTGGAAGCGACGTTATGTAGAGGAGAGGTTTTAAGGAGGACGGGGAAGTCTGTCGGGTCATCTGGGGATCCGAACTCTGCGAGCCACATTGCGCCGTGTGACTACGGTCGAACAAGCGATAAAACATAGATAAAGGGGTACAGTATGAGCGATTGCGTCCTCAAATCAAGTTCATCGAGACTGGGAGACAGTGGACGCCGGACGGACAGGTCAAGCAAACGAATGCAAAGTACTTACGAAAAGGTGATACCTGAGTAAGTCTGTCACGGCCACATCCGCGAAGACAGTATTGTACAGCTCGGGATGCCGGTTCATACAGGCCGAAACCAGCAGACCGCCGTTGGAGCTTCCATAGATCGCAGTCATTGACGGAGTGGTCAACCCTTGGGCTTGAAGGTACGTGGCTGCATATGCGAAATCGTCCCATGCGACATATCGCTTGGTGCCGATCGCTGCATCGTGCCATCTCTTGCCGTACTCGCCTCCTCCTCGAATGCCGGCGATCGCGACACTGCGTACGTATACATACACGCATGTATACGTCAGTAACAAGTGCACGACAGCCAAGCAGATCTCATAGGTTATACAGCTCAGATGCAAAGGCAGAACGGAAGAGGAGTGGCGAGTCGGAGCAGAGCAGAGCAAATCGAACGCTACTCACATTCCTCGAAGATTCCGCATGAACGTAGCGAAGAACGGGTCAAAGTGAGGTAAAATGGGCGAACAATAGCCTCCATAACCATGTAAGAGCGTCGGATGGGGTCTCGTCAGATCCAGATCATGGGCATGACAGATAAACATGGGTATCTTCTCGCCATCGTGAGACTCGTAAAACACCTGGGAACAGACCAGTGTCTCTTGCGGCGTTGTACGAGGCTCGTTGATACTGCTGATCTCCACTTCCAGTCCGACCCCGCCGGAGGCATTGCCGATAACTTGGCCCCTGAGGATGTAAGGCGGGGCAACGAATGTATCGACGGCAAAGTAGAAATCGTCTGTATCGGATCTCGCTGAGAGAGTTTTGATCTGACCATGCTCGGGAATGACCACCTTTCCTTTCCTGGCTAGCTGCAGCTCTTCCTTGGGCACCGGAATTCGGGTATCGGGATCCAGCTCGACATCGCCCCGCGTACCATACGCGTCGGCAGACCCCAGCAGCCTACCGGTCCGAGCATCTGCAAAGACGACGGATGCACAAGCGTGCTTCAGATACACAAGGACGATGAGTCTATCGCCGACGAAAGTAGCCGAGAGGATGTTGAGCTGATATCCCTCTTTATGGACTGGTACGATCTCCTTTAGAGGAAGAGTGCCGCCTGGTGGTGTGATGTCCCAGTCGGATGTGTCGAAGGCGACGATTCGGCCGGTCGAGTGCCCATCGGCGGTGGATACAAAGAGATGTTGCTCGGAGGATAGTGATCCGATATCTGAGAATGACACGGTGGATCAGCTGAATTCCCGAGCAAGGCAAGACCCCCACTGCTCAACCACTCACAGTACGTTTCCCCTGTGAACCCAGTGGTTACGAACTTGGCATCATTATAGATCAAATTCTGGATGATCTTGCCATCAACCGCTCCAGTCCCTCCAGGCAATTCCACAATAAGCAGCTCAGTCTCGGGGTTGGTGTTTCGATACAGATCAAAGGAGAGCCAAGCTCTTTTCCCGCTGTCTGCTTTCGCGTCGACGCTGACTATCTTTGCTTTACCGACAAAGCGGCCGTCAAACTTGTCGGTGAATTGCAAGACGCCGATATCTGAAGACTGGGGTTCGCCGATACGGTGGTAGTACATGCCGAACTTTCCGTCTGAGAAATTGGGTATACCTTTGACGAAGTCATAGTCGATGATCCGCTTGTAGATGAAGCCCTGCAATCGCGTCGCTCTTCATTAGTGCCGAAGAGACTAACTGGAGGAGAGGGGGCGGGACTAGTCTTCCAATGACGGGATGAGTGGAACAGCAGGACTTACCGTTTCTCCTACCCAAGTGACACCAAAGGTGAACTTGGATCCGCCCAAATCTGTGTCTATAGCCTTCTTGCTCTGGGTATCATAGACTCTGATAGTCTGCCAATCGCTCCTGCGGTTCCATGAAGACAAAATCAGTTACACACTCCGAGTACGACGTCAGCTGAGCCAATTGGATATGTGACCGCTTGCTTGCTTACCCGGAGTCCTGAAGAATAGCACACCACAGTCTGCCGCTCGGACTGAAACTATGGGCGTAGAGCGATATCTCCTTCTGGTCATTCAGATCAAAAAACACCTCTGGTCCTTCGGGTTCTCCACTACCCGTCTGAATCTCAGCGATAGGCGCTCTCCCGAAATCTCGTACGAGATCCTTCGAACGGACGAGAATATCCCGTGGGGATGTACCGGCATTGAAGGACCAGTAATACCATCCGTCGGCTTGAAGCTGGGGGACGGACATTTGCTCATGGGAATAGCATTGTTCGACGGCTTTCTCGAGAGGTCTGCGCAGTGCATGTCCAGTGAGCAGGGGTAAGGAGAGCTACGATGCCGAGAATCGGGAAGCCGTGTCAGTCAGCTAGTTCACACTGCCCGTGCAGACTCCGTAGGAGAAGTGAGAGCTGAGAGCTGGAGACGGTATCCACTCACTGCATTTTGCTCGGCGATGAACCTCTGAGTCTCGGTTGATTCGAGGTCCTCCAAGATCCTCCAAGGATCGCTTACTTCCTCGCCAAAGATTTCTGTGACAACTCCGCCGATCCGGGGCGGATCAGGGTACTTGTCAGGCAATGAGATATTACCGGATCGCCATTCTTGAGGATGAGCGATGAAGGCTGCCGCCGATGGTATAGGCTCGTTGGACAGCGTTCCAACTGGCAGGTGCTTCGAATCGGCGATGTTCTTGGGAGTCAGGTCGAGAGTCATGGTGATTCAAGTGACGTGGTGAATGGTTGCGATCAGATAGGGAGTCGAGAACCACATGACCTGAGCCAAGTTCGACTACAGACAGCTCTTCGTCGTTCACTGCTAACCTATATATACTGCCCTTCACCACTGAAGCCGAAGAGGGGTCTGAGACCAAAAACAAAAACCGAAACATTGGCTTGGCGCTGGTCATGCATGTTGTACTGTGATCGGGTTCCAGTAAGGTATACTATAAGCTTAAAACATATCAGATTAGGGAACCTCGCCGACTGACCCTTGCTGGACCTGTCGAATGTCGAGAGAAGGTGTTTTCTCTGATCCTGGCGCGCAAGAAGACGAAGGAAGAGACGCGCGCCAAATTAGCTTCCGAGCTGACTCTGGCTACGAGTACAGCGAGACATTTCTGCTTGCTCGTTCCGACGCATCTTCTTGGCATAGGTAGGCAGGCGCCTGAGCGATTATCTGATACGGGTCGGACTGGGATCGTGACGCCCCGCTCGTTGTTGTTCGTCTAGGGCGCCATCTCCGAGAGTTTGGGACCGAGATGCGCGGAGTGCTGTCGGGCAGGTAGGCTAGGTAGGATGAAGTGCACGGAGATTGCCGACTCAGGGACCCGTCCAAGGTCTACTCAGGGCCCAGCGGTAACAAGCATGCTTCTCTCCTCTCATCTTCGTAGATCCCACTCCGTGGGGCGTGTTCATCGCCTGTAACACACCCTCTGTTCACTCACTGAACAGCGGCACAGAAGTTTGCCAGACGACATCGAGATTGGCAGCGACTGACGGTGCAAATCTCCCCTTCCGACACATCGAACCTCCGATATGACTGCCCGCTCGGATCACGGTCTACGGAGATGACAAGACTGGATCACTTGTGGTCGAGGGTGAGCTTACACAGCTCATTCATTGCCCGCCCGCACTACTGGTGGTATGTACAGAAATACATCTGACTAGGCAGCCGATAGGTTAATTCCAAGATCAAAGGACTTATCGGGCCGCTACAGCTTGGCCCCACTCAGACCTCTGCTCGCCCACTCGAAGAGGAGACGATCCCTCTGCGATCTGTCGATGATGACGAGAGGACGAACGGTCTCCAATCAGACGACCACGGTAGATCATCTCCCGATTCCCCAAAGAACGAGAATGATCCGGTGATAGGCAAGGCCTTACCAGAGGTCCGAGCCGTTGCTGTCGAGGTGGACGATTCGACCGAGCTGTGCGAGACGTTCCGTGCATACGTCCTCGGTACATTCGTCGCCGTCATCGGTACGGGACTGAACGTGTGGTTCGGCGCACGTCAACCAGGAATATACATATCCCCTTTTCTTGCTCAACTCCTGTCACACCCTGTCGGTGTTGCCCTGTCCGATTGGCTACCTGATAGCAGATTTCGGATCCGCGGGCGGTCTTTCTCGCTGAATCCAGGGCCCTGGACGATCAAAGAGCACGGGATAGTAGTTTTGATGGCAACCGTATCTTTCCCCACCGCCACTGCTCTCGATGTCATAGTTGCCATCCGTCAACCGACCTTCTTCAACGACCAAGCATTGGGCGACAACAAGCTATTCCAGCTTCTGGTGGTGCTCTCGACCCAGTTTCTCGGGTTCGGGATAGCCGGTTTCGCGCGGGATTTCCTGGTGTACCCCTCGGCGATGACCTGGCCGTCCAATCTCGCCAAATTGTCTTTATTCAACGCTCTTCACGGTCGCAAAGTAAATCAAGACGGATATGTTGAACCATCAAAACGTCGCGCTCAGGAGAGATTCTCGTCGAAATCCGACCCGCCGGTATACGGTTGGAGAATCTCGATGTTCAGATTCTGCATCTATGCTGCAGCTGGCTCCTTCAGCTGGTTTTTCGTCACTGCTCTGGTGGCCCCGGTTCTGGCATACTGCAACTGGCCTACATGGATCGACCCGAGCAGTAGAAAGCTTGCGATTGTCACCGGATCCATCACTGGACTGGCAAGTCTGATCATCACATGTGATTTTCCGGTACCAGCGCTGTCAGCTAATCGGGTATGTTGATCGCAGGGTCTCAACCCATTACCTACGTTTGACTGGACATACATCAGCGGTGCCGGTCTGACTCCGCTCATCACGCCATGGTGGGCTACTTTGTCAACCCTGGGTGAGTAACTGTGAAATATAAGCACGACAAAGCTAATTCGACGTTCAGCTGGCACCACTATCGGATTGTTCATCATTATGCTGATCTATTTCTCGAACACCTGGTTCACGGCATATCTGGTGCCAAACTCCAATCAGGCTTTTGATCGCTTTGGAAATCTGTACAACGTCACAAAAGTCATCAAGCGCGACCATTCTCTGAACATTGATGCTTATCGAACGTACTCGCCGTGAGTGCCATTGTCGTCAAGCGCAGCAGTGTAGTCTATTGACAAATGGATCCTAGGCTGTATTTTGGAGCTGGCTACAATGTCCTACTAGCGGGATCTTTCGCCCTATACACAGCTGTCCTAGCGCACGCACTAATCAATCATTGGGCGCAGCTCAAGAATGGATTCCGGCAAGGTGTCCGGAGCCTCGGTGCGGTTTTCGATAAGCCGAGTTTGACCGAAAACGCACCGCGACTAGATTGCGATATCCATTTCACTCTCATGTCAAGATACAAGGAGGTCCCACAATGGTGGTTCACGGTCGTCATGGTCGTTTCCCTGCTCATGGGTATCATCATGTGTAAGATGTTCGATACGACTATGCCGATATGGGGGATCTTCTGTTGTCTGGCGATGTCATCGTTATTCATGATCCCGGTCGGTATCGTGACAGCTGTTTCAGTGAGTTTGTTTCCTCCGGCATGAATGCCTCCAAGCATTTCATACTGACCGTACACGTCATAACAGAACATGCAAATCAGTCTCGTCATTTTATCCGAAATCATCCCGGGTCTCGCTATCCCAGGTCAACCATACGCCAACATGATCTTCAAGCTCTACGGCTGGGTCTCGCTCTCCATGGCGCTGCTCTACGTCCAAGATCTCAAACTCGCTCACTACCTCCATATCTCACCGCGAGCCACATTTCGCGCTCAGATGTGGGGCTGCCTGATCAGCAGTCTGGTATCGCTTGTCGTCGTAAATTGGCAATTCAAGGCGATACCCGATTTGTGTCGAGTCGGTCAGAAAGACCTGATGACTTGTCCTTACTATGTAAGTCGTGTTTGATCTGCCACGCTCAACGGATGTGTGGAGCTGATCGTACCGACGTGCAGACGACGTTTTACTCTTCGGCACTTATGTTCGGGGTCGTTGGTCCTCAGAGGATGTATGGGAACCATGGACTGTATCGGCACACTCTGTGGGGGTTCCCTGCGGGGACTGCGCTTGTGATGATGGCATGGTGGGCGAGAAAGCGATGGCCCAGCAGTCTCACAGACAGTAAGCAATCAAGACCTCTGACACACCCCGGTAGGTCACTAAAGCTGCTGCTGTTCACGCTGGTTTTCGATCGACACCTCAACAGGTATCAACGTCCCAGTGATCATATGCGGGACCCTTTACTTTGCGCCGTACAACTGGTCCTTCGTTTGGGCGGGCGTACCTCTCGCGTGGTTCTTCATGTCTTACGTGCACACGCACTACAGAGCATGGTGGAACAAGTACTGCTATATCCTTTCGATCGGTCTCACCATCGGCGCAGCACTCAGCGGGGTCGTACAATTCTTCTTCATCACGTATCCGGGACATCAGATGCCTGCTTGGTGGGGTATGACACAACACCTGTCTAGTGAGTCCGTTCAGCAGCTCTGCAAATGCATAGGTATGCAAGACGAATACCAGCTGAACAAGTATGAGTTGACAGGTTGTGATGGGAAAGGTTGTCCGCTGTTGGATATACCTGAGAAAGGATACTTTGGGCCAGGAGTGAGTTTGAGTTTTTGCCTGTTCCAGTCCGCTAGAGTATCGCTGACGCCAAGGTTCTGCTCTTTGCGTTATACGTCCTATTGTGTAGCCCGGAGAATACTATTGACCATGACGGGGAAAAGACTTGTATTCTATATCATATCGTTGTACATACATGACGGATCACGCATGATACTCTTACATTAGACGTCAACCAAGAAGCTATGCAATTCCCGACTTATCAGATTGCATAGCGCGAGGCATTTTCGGGGTTTCGGACTCTAATTCAGCGAGTTTGCGGATGCGTTTCGGAAGACTGCGCTGCGCTCTTATAGTCGGCTGCAGGGCTGCAGGGAGGCGTGAGCAGGCGTGAGAGCGAAGGATATGAAGGATAACACGATTGCAACATTCCCTCAAGGGGTAAAGGCAAGGGCCGGAGGAATCTCTCTGAATTGCTCAAGTTACGCCTTGCAGAACCTGCCTGCCCATGCGGTAACTGTACCCTCTTTATCTAGACGTAGCTCGACAGCTGCAGTAACATGCATGCTACAGAAATCATGCCAAGCACGTAGTTTTTACAATCCTGCCGCAATTCTGAAAACTCAACCCTCCTTGCGGTCCGTACGGTGGTGGATGCGTCGACTTTTGGTTATCAGATTAGCGCCCAACCATCATTTCACCCTCTTCACATTACAACAAGGTTACTGGTCTTGTTGTTTTCTCCTTCCTCTGTATCACATCTGTAATCTATCTACTCGTGTTGCCCACCATTATACATATTCAGCCATCATTGACATTGACATTGACGTTGACATTGACAGTCAGCATTAAGTCCAGGCCATAGCGTGTAGTCCTTTCGTATTGTTATTTGATCCTGGTCATCATGGCGCTACCCGGCAACGCCATTGCTGGACCATCAACATACACTTTTGACGCTTACACATTCGGAAAGGACCTTGGCTTGCACACAAACACAAGCACGACTACAATCATGGACATGGACCATCATGATCATTACGATCATCACGATCAACACAATGGTGCCAAGTCATCAGGGTCGTCTTCGTCGGCCGGGTCCAACAAGCGGGGGAAGACGGGTTGCATCACTTGTCGACTGCGGAAGAAGGTGAGCTTTCATATGGTTCCGATAAGCCTTTTTTGCACACCCTTCATCTTTTCACCCACATCCACGATTATTCTTGGTTACTCTTGGTTGTAGCATGTCCGCATGGGGGTCATGTGCAAGATCAGCTAACACTCTGCGCTGGAATCCACGTAGAGATGCGATGAAGCGAAACCTGTCTGTGCGACGTGTACAAGATTAGGAATAGAATGCATGGGCTATGGAGCGAAGCGGCCGAAATGGTTGAGGGAGAAGGACAATGCCAAGAAGGCTAAACAGAATATGTGAGTACCGTCTGCATCGTCGTCCAATGATTCATTCAATCAGCGCACCAGTCAGTCAGTTTGTCAGCAAGCAAGGATGTACTGACGATATGAAACAGTAAAGAGATAGTCTCCTCGAGACGATCGAGCAAGGTGACCAGCGGACCTGGTTCGGCCGAGTATGGCGACAAGGTGGATTACAGCCGTGAGGGGAGCAGTTCGGCCGGCTCAGGAAGTTTGGATGCAACGATGGACGATGAACGTGCTGGCGGCCTGGACCTTGGCCCTGTCGGTTTAGGAGGAGAGCCGGTGCAGACGATGAGGATGGGAACATCGGCGCCCGATGTCAATTTCTGGACGCTAGAGGCCGCGAATGCGACCGCAAGTACGTCGAGTGTCTGGTCATCGGCGGCTTCGACAGCGGAGACTACCCCTACAGAAACGACATATCAGGATGGGACGGCGATACATACAGGCTTTACACCACCTCCAGCCCTTCTCAATGCAGCGTATTCCTCCGTGGTCTCGGATCCAACACTCTATCCCCCGGTAGGGCCCACGTCCATGACAACATACTCACATCAACAAAATCAACATCAGCAACAACAGCAGACCATAGACGATCCTTCGACCGTCCTTGGTCCGGCGGATCTGGGTACGGTTGTACCAAGCATGCCGTCGAACGAAGTAGGGATGGATGCTATCTGGGCGCTACTCATGGGTCAAGGAGCACCGAGAAACAGCCCAAGAACATCTGGAAGCAGTCCCGTCAGCCCCTTTCTCACTATCCCTTCGCCGACTGCTACAGCTATTTTAAGCTCAGCTGCGACACCCACGGCCTCGCCCAGCATCGCGTACCTACAGTACTTCCTCACCGTCGTCTTGCCCTTACAATACCGTGTGATCACGGTATCGATGGAGATGGCGGATCTCGTGACGCCACTAGCATTATCACGGAACGAGGTGCTGCACAGTGTATCGGCTCTTGCAGCTTTGCATATGGCTGCCAAACGGACGAAAAAGCGCATTGCACCCTCATCGCCTCGGATCACCTTGCTTGATGGCGATTCGCCCGGGGAGCTCAACAGCAACAATGACGCCGATGTTCACTTTGCTACAACGTCGCATCGCAAGACGATAGAGCGACTTCGGTTCATGTCCCCTTCCGATTTGACCGCTGAAGAGATAGTTATTTCCGTGCTCTTCTCCATCTCATACCACCTGTTCTCGGGCGGAACGTCCAAGAAAATCAACGAGCTCATGGCCATCATGCGACGATGCTTGTCAGCCGCTTTGCTTTCATCGCCAGAGGTCATGAATCTAGGCGCGGACGACAGAGCAGGGTCGCCAGGGAGTCCTTGGAAGAGATATCGACAGCTGATCGAACACATGATCTGGACCGACATCATCGCTTCTGTGACCCAAAACAAGGCCAGCCAGCTTCTTGCCACTTACAGAAGAATTCTGGATCACTTGCCGGCGGAACCGGGCAGTCCTGCGGAGACTAACATGTTGCTCATGGACCGAGTCATGGGATGTGATAGCACTACAGTGAGTTAGCGTGGAGCATTAATAACCTCGTCTTCAATGGTCTGAAGCTGACGATCATCGCATAGCTTCTCGCCATGTGCGAGGTAACTGCTCTATCCGAATGGAAAGATCGTGCAGAAGAAGCCGGGTGTCTGTCTTATCGAGAATTGTTGAATCGAGCAGCATCTGTGGAGAAGATACTGAATGAGAGGGCTTGGAGAGAATCGCATCTCGATCGTCCGGCACATTATGATCCAAGTACCGAAGCCTACCAGACGCGTGATTTGAGGAGGATCATGAGCGACGTCTTCTTCGGATCTGTCAAGGTCCTGCTGGCCGTAGTCATCAACGGGCCATTTCCCAGAGGTGAGCGATAGACGCATCAGAGCATAACAACGTTTGCGTGAGGCATGTTCTAACGATCGCTTGGTCAACATGTGCAGTCTCCGAGGTCGCCGCCGCAGTGCAAGACACAATGTCCGCCCTCCATCGTCTCGACATTCAGTACCCTAATGACCAAGTTCATCGGGCCTTGGTTCTGCCCATCACCGTAGCAGGCTGTCATTGCGAGACGGCATCCCAACAAGCGTTTTTCAGGCGATGCTTCGAACAGCTCGGACCCGAAGCCAGGGCTTTCGGCAACACCGGATCGGCATTGGAGCTGATGGAGGAAGTGTGGAGGCAGCGGGCTGCTGCGGGTTCTTCGGCCAGGATTGACTGGAGACAAGCGATGGTGGATCTTGGTTGGGAAGCGGGCGTCTTTTTGATTTAGAGGCGTCGCAAAGAGACGAGACAGAGATTCAACATAATCTTTCTACATATATATCTTAGAGAGATAGATTTACAGTTGTAACAATGCGATGATTGTATCGCGCCCAATCTACCTCGAATTGGACCTGCGCTTCCCCAAGCCCTCTATCTTCGCCTCGTCACTCGCCCAAGCAGAACTGAATGCGAAAGCCTTCCCCTCTTCATTTCTCCTTCTCGACATGGTCTCTACCTGCTCTTTTTTGATACCGTACCCTATCGGTTGACCGAACTCAGTCCAGCAAGGTACGACGCCCGTGAACTCGTCCCGTTCTTTCCCTGGCGGTACTTCGGTCGCTGGTTCCGACCCACTGCTGTGACCTCCTAGACGCTGCTTACAGCTCACAGCGGCGATCTTGAAAGCCATGACTGTCGTCCGTTTCGTATTAGCGTCGTCTGGCCGGCCAATCGAAGAGGAGCGGTCGTAACCCGTGACGGTGTTGACGACGGCACCCAGGGCGGATCGTTTCTCCTCGAGATCTTGGTCATCGTTGGACAAGACTCTGCCTTGGTGCAGATGGAAGGTTGCTGAGCGATAGTTAAGGGAATGGTCTTGGGCTACAGGAGAGTAGACGATGCCGTCGACTGCGGTGCGAGTAGAGCACAACGGTCAGAGGTGTTAGCTTATGAACAGATTACGAGGCGCTGTCGCGAGACAACGTATCACTGGACACCGTCACTTCTTCCATGCCAGGACGGATGCAAATGCATCTCGTGAGACGAATGAATTGTAAGGATGATTGAGCTAGTATGAGTTTGAGTACACACTCTTCGCTGTAGTCACCGTGACTCCGTGCGTTCCAGCCAGGATCGCTTCTGTCAAGCCAGAATGCTTGTGGCTTTAGTCAGTTGAAGTGGTATGACCGATCAGCGTGATACATCTTAGCTCGGAGAGCAACCGATATCATATACACTCACGAGTGTAGATACACAGTATAGCTCTCCTGAGCATCCTCATCCTCACCTTCACCCTCATAAACCACCGTTACTATCATAGGTACATTCATCACCGTCTGCCCTCTTCTCCTCCCTTGGACTCTTTCATGAGACACTCTTGCATCTTTGGTGCCAGTTGTGGTGTAGTCTTCTTCTTCTCCAGTCTCAGCATCTCCGGGATGCACGAACGCGACGTGCGCTACAGGCGATTGTCTGAAGATCTCCAGTGCCGCTTGGAGGGAGTATGACGCCCTGTTGTTGTACAGCCGTACGTCTGCAGCAACAGGAGACTGTCGGTGAGGTAGGGCGCTCATCAGGATGAGGGCTTGAGTGATACCCCAAGAGAGATATCATGAGCTCAAACTCATGGGTACTTGACGATGCTGCAATGATTATAACATGCATATCCGAATTGAGGTCAAGAGTGTCGTCGCGAGCGAGTATCGACTCGATCCCGCATGAGTCGGGTCGCTTATGACGGATAACGAACAGAAAACTTATGACGCGACCGAACCAAACAAATCGAGTCGACTCCGCCTATCTGATCGGGCCGATACCAAACAGAATACGATAGAGTACGGCAAACCCGCATTCTTCTGTTGCTCATACATCCATGCCTGTTGAACATTGCCATTCGCTTGATATCCGATAGGTTGAGCAGCTCGCAGCTCGGTACATCAACGATCGAATGTACATGCAGGGCCTTGCACCGTGCTGCAGGCACAAGGTTGAGAATGACCTACCTGGCCTCCGAACAATGGACGGGTAGGCAAAGAACAACGAGCGGGCGCGGGGTTGTACGAGCCCTTCGACCGGTGGACAGTGAACCCTGGGACACGACAAGGGTATGTACTGCAATAATGCATGGCCTTTCGATAGTCTACGAATCTCCAGTTGTTCTTGTCTAGTCTCCCCCACTTCTAAGCCCTCTTTCTCGCCAGATCGGCCGAGATACCTTTTCCAATCTATACATTGGGCGGGAAAGGTATCATCTTACATCAGCATCATGCTCGATAAGTCTTTGAGCATCGATCGGATGGGTTGAAAGTGTGGGATGACTTACCTGTAACAATCCCTTTCTGGCCTCCCAAGCGGGGTAGAGTCCGACCATAGCAAAGCCAACGAAAAGCCAAATGATGGAGATGCACACCCAAACCGTGAATCCCTTCTTCGGGTAGACTGTAATAGGCGGAGAAGCATTTGTCTGATCAGCTCACATCCCTCGTTCATCTTACGATCGGTGCTGACAAGAAGAACATACCATAAGATGTGAAGAACAGGGGCAGGGGGATAAGCTGTATAGCAGTCTTGTCAGCTAACGGATCCTGATTCTGCTGACTCTGTCGATTTGAAGGTTCACTCACGAAAATCAAGATGATGACCAACGCCAATGCAGCAATAGCAGCAAATCGGAAGGCCTTCTTCAGATCCCTCTTCTCCGTAGCGAGGTCGAAAGATTGCTCCTCCACTCTAGGACTAGTTGCACTGGGCACACCTTCGGTGCCGGTTTTGACATCTCCGGATAGCTCCTTCTCACCCGAGGGAGTATCAGCCGGAGTAACTCGCTCCTCAACCATGGCGCTCTCCACCTGAGCGTTGATTGCTCGTGTGATGTCCCAGTCGAATCCCTCAGGTCGGAGCAATGACCATACGACAGTGACGATTCCGCCAACGCCGATCGACAAGAGGTTTCCGGTCAGCATCTCGTAGTCGCCAAAAGTGGTAGTAACGTTGATGACTCCGTCGTTCAATGTATGCGTAATTCCGATCCAACCGGCGATACCAGCACAGAAGCCTGCGATAGCGCCAACAGTCGCTCCGGTCCCAGAGCAGTTTCGCCAAGTGATACAGAGAGCGATGGGGACGACAGCACAGCCGATGATGGTGCCCATGAGCTCGTAGAGGTATCCCATGCTGACGCCGATATAGTTGAACGCGGTGGCGATGGCACCCATAAACAAGCTGTAGCCGATGATACAGGCGTGAGAAGACCACATGATCTGCTTCTCGCTAGGCTTGGGGTTGATGTATACGCCGTAGACGTCGAAAGTGAGGATGGAGGATACGGCAATCTGCTCGGCGCTGCAGGCGGAGGTGACGGCCAAGAAGAGGAGGATAAGCATGGCGCAGGCTCCCGATTTGCCCATCAGTGCGGCGGCAGCTATATAATCGATTCAAGAAACGAAGAACGCAGAACGCGTTTCTTGTCAGATCATGTTCATGTTCACTTATGTGTATGAGTTGATCAGATTCCTCAGACTTACCCTTGACAGCGGGAAGACCGGCAGAGACCTCGTCGGTGGTAAGAGTAATGATCGCCTCCGGTCCATGAGCGAGCGCGACTGCCGCTAAGCCGAGACTAGTAGCGATACCCATGGGAATGCCGAACCAAGCTGCTCCACCGAGCAGGAAGGCCTTAACGCTGGTCTGAGGCTGAGAAGCGATAGCTCGCTGCCAGTAAGCCTGATCGTTGAACACAGTCCCGAAATTCCCTGTACAAGAGTAAATGTAGGTTTAGGTCATAATCAGTACCAAGTCGCATGTCGCGGACGGGTAAAAGTCTACTCACCGACAATGTTGAGTACACCAAAGATCAGCCCACTCTTTGACCTCATGGTGAGGTACGATCCCTCCGCGTTTCCGGAAATAGGATTGTTCTCGGCAGCCTTAGCAAGCATGTCCCACATCTTAGAGGGACTGCCGATGATGTCCGACGTCCCGTAAGCGGTAAGGGCAAAGGCGATCAAGATGCAGTATAGAACGAGGGTGTGAGAGTAGTCACACAGGAGGGTGGCTCGCATTCCACCGGTGAGAACGTAGATGGAAACGCCGATTGGGATAAGGAAGCATGCCGCGATGGTGTTCATGCCGGTGAGGTCGGTGACGGTCGCTGAGCCTCCGAGGATGAGCATGGCTGAACAGAGCATGTCAGCAAGAAGGACTGGTTCCGGGCGAGGCAAACTCACTGGAAACGATGATGTTGGTGGCCATGCCGAAGAACAGGAAAGTAAGGTGGGCGGCAGTGCCCCATCGCGCTCGGATGATTTCGAGGTAGCTACAAACTTGTCAGCAGGCTAGAGAGCAGAGCGCTTGATGACTAGACTCACGTGTGGCAATAAGGAGCATTCTGCTTGAGTTTGCTGGCGATCATGGCGAAGAGCAGAACTATTATAGAGCAGGAAGTCAGCCCCTCCTCTCATCGTTCGGTCCACCAAGTCTGACACGCATGCACTCACTTTGAATAGCAGCGCCTGAGGCATACCTGATAACAGAAACGATAGCTTAGTGTCATCCTACCAGAAAAGCTATGTCAATAGCTTTACTCACCACCACGGGCCAGATATTCCGAATTTATACCTAAAATTTCACCTCAGCTTCCATTTCTCGGCCTCGGACTCCGAAAAGAAGAGTCGTACTCACGCCGTCGCCGAACTTTGCAGCAACGTTGCGGCCCAGGTCCATGCGGACACGATACCCGCTGCGATCAGACCAGGTGGAACGCTGAAAAGAGCGAAAAAAACGAGTTTGTAGAGTGAGTTTGACGAAAAATTTGTGATTGACGAGGAGTGCCACACACCTTCGACTGGCGGAGGTGAATTCTTCCGCGGACGACGCTTTGTGCGAGGTGTACCTGTTCTGGATCTTGGTGATTCTGTAGGAGAGCATGCATGGTCAGTTTGAGCTGAAGGGAATGAGAAAGATGCATTGGAAAGGAAGCGAAAGGACTGACCCAACCATCAAGAAACTGAAGAAAAGACCCATGCCGATCTGCCACATTCGAGAGCGCGCGCAAAGCCTGAGTATTAGCGTTTTATATTTCATCGTTGACTTCACTGCACGATACGACTCATCGCTTAATGTGTAACGTCCCAGAAGCACTCACGACCACACCGTACCCGGCGCCCTGCGGAAGGGGATGCCCCGAAGCTATAGCCATGGTGACTGTGTGCTGTGCAGTGGGAGTTGGTTAGATGTGATTGGTCGCTTTACCGGGCGGTCTATGGAAAGTGCGGTGTATCGCCAATAATGCAAGGTATACACGAGACCAGCTTGGAATGATTTGAGAAGGGATGCCTTTGTATCCTTTGCATACGGCCCAGAAATACAGGCTACTATATGTACTCTTGGCCTGAGTGGATCACAAAACGCATTCCGTCATCTTCGTACCCTACTATTGACCGACGAGATAGGGATCGTCCGGAAGACTATCGATGTTGGAGTCCGCAGAGATACAACACGATGATCTGATTCGACAGGAGACGCTGTTTTTACTTTTAGGCACTCTTAGCGTAAAAGGTACCGAAGCGAGAGCGAATGATATCGTCTGAAGCTGCAGGTCTGCTGGTATCTATCCTTCTTAGAGTTGCGATAAGGCTAAGCAATCGATGTCCTGACTAGCGTGTTTTGGGGTTGAGCGCCTGATGGGATGGTGGTCAAAGAAGGAGCGGAGACAGAAGTGACGGTGGGCTTCCCCGCTGCTCCTGTACCGACCCACTCAGGCAGATACCTCCCTCCAGTCCCCGCTCTATCGAGGTCGTTCCTGGATGCCTTCCGACTCCTCTTCATGACACGGAGACATAAGTCACCCAAAATAACCGTTACGGCTTGTCCTTGTGGTCGAGTTAACGGAGGAGAGAATTTAAGGGCTATGCGATGATCTTTAGATAAGCCGCGGGGCCAATCATCGCTCACCTGAACATCCCACACCCCCTTGGAGACGTGTCTCACGGAGCTCCGTGTCGTAACGTTGATCGAATAGAAAAAGAGATCTGTCGAGCGAAGGAGATTGGTGGCGTTATTCCTATGGTATGCACATAGAGATCACCTACAAGATACCGATACAGACAGATAGGGAAAGCATATATGATTGGTCCACTGCCAGCATTTCGGCGACCTTCGACGGAGCATGTGCGTTATACGAGCTAGATAGGGGATGAACCCTGGATATACCTCCGTGTGAGCCGTTCCTGGGAGATAAGCAAAGAGCTCAGCTAAGCGCCAAAGTGCCACCATATGATTGGATGGAGCTATTCTTGAACGATTTCTCGACAGATAGCGCTTAGGTCATATCGTGCATGCCATGCGATTGAACGTTTTCTCACACGAGACTCGATTGCCGGAACACTATAGCAGTGTTGAGAACTACCTGGGATAAAGAATGCCCGATCGCGAAAGCCCACCTCCTTCCTACATTTTGCTGGTAGAATCGTAAAGGGTACTCAAGGTGCTAAAAGACACGCTGCTGCAGCCTAACTAGCTCCGCGGGAATCTGCCAAATAGCAATGGTCAATAATTATTCGGCTGCTTCAGGTTTCTTATGTTCTTTAGAGATGCATGCATACAAGCGGATCTTTGAAACAAGCAGATAAGGGGAACCAAGCAAGATTCTATTAGAGGGATATAGGGATATGACACTGGTTTGTGTCGATTTGAGCGATTATGTAGTGAATTGTACAATAGTTGACTGTGAGCCTCGACTTGCCATGTCTTCTAGGTCCCGATTCATGACATCACGAAACCCGATCCACCTCGAAGGATCCTAGCGGACGACCTCCAGAAGAGCGACTCCGCCCCATCCATCTCTCCTTCCTGCTTTGAGAGCCAGTACCTCATCCTCGCTACGTCGCCCTCCTTGACACCTTCCTTGTCACGCATCCTTCTCACAACAGTCTCTACCGCGTCCTTGGCCGAGGTCTTGGTGTTGACATCGATGCTCTCGGTAGTCACGGCTCGGTGCCACCATGTCCTCACGAGAAGCATGACAGCTCTCTTACCAGCCTCATCGGCTCTCCAGGAGTTGGTCCGTCGATCCGCGAGCTGGGCGGCATGGGTACCTTCGATCAAGAAAGACCATCCAACCTCTCGCGCAGCCCAAGTGGCATACACCTCGGCAGTGACCAAGTGTGAGGTCCGTTTCTCCGCTGCGACGGTGAGTCGGGGAGCGAGGGAAGCCATGAACATCGACGAATAAGCGATAGCAATGAGTGTTTCATTCTTCGCTTGAGCAAGTCGAGCGTGTGGAAGATCCGAACCGTTGAGAACAGACAAAGCGAGCTTATACTGCTTGACACTGCCTTCGAGCAGTTGCCACGCGGATCGAGCTAGCTCGGAAGAGGGCACCAAACCAGCACTCTCTTCCTCGGATCCGAGCGAGATGACGGAAGCCTTTCGGCTCCACGCAGAGATGCCGTCTGGACCAACCAAAGGACCACCTCCTCCGATAGACGAGATCCGCCGCGTACGGGTATCGGGGCTAACGATTGTACCCACGGAGCTTCCGAACCCTACAGATGAACGTCGTCGTGATCGTCCACCACTACCTTCAGCAGGATTAGGGAGCCAGGAGCCTCGTCGGCCTGTTTGAGGGATCGAGATCGAACCTCGAGAAGCTCTACTTCGAGCTTGGTGGAAGTTGGAGATCTCAACACCCTCGGACACAGCTCCCAGCACCGATCCCTTGCGACTGCCTTGACCACGAGATCCATTGGAGGACACAGACTCTCTCCTTGCGCTGTCAGAGGCAGAGGTCGAAAGCACACCATCTTCCGATTCCTCATCCTCTTCCTTGATAGGTGCATCGAGACTGCCATTCCTCGTGCTCATGCGTCGAGGGGTAGATGGACCGGTCTTGGGACCGCTTTTTCTTCTCGGTTTTCGGTTACGCCACACCAGCCGCAAAAGATTCGCGTACAGAGTTTTGGCGTCACCAAGCTGCTTGATGGCTTCCCATGCGAGGGTGGATGCGGCAGCTTGCTTATGACCCTTAAGCTTAGCAGCTCGCTCACGACATTCGGTGGCCAGCATCGACATGTCGGAGAGGAGCGCTCGGAAATCGTCCTCGTCGAGCTCGACCCCGAGGTGAAATGTGTGTCGGAGACGCTCGAGACTCGATGCGCCGGATGCGAGCTGCACACGGGTGATGAGGTTGGCGGAAGAAGTGGATGACTTCACTCGCGCGGCAGCAGAGACCGTGGCCATGTTAGAAGCCTGATCCAAGGCCTGTTCGGCGAGCTCGATGTGGAGATCAACGGCGGTGAGGTCGGTGGCGAGAGAGGAGACGGTGACTGCTGCCTGAGCGAGGGCGAGGAACATCTCGGCCATGGCTGGACTCTGCTGCGCCGCCTCGTTAGGTCCAAGCGACCTCATCCTGTCCATTTTGTCTCCAGCCACATCCTCCAGGCACTGCAACGCTTCCCGGGCCAGTGATCCGATCTCGCCTTCCCAAGTAGCTCTCTCATCTTCAATCGCGTCGTCAGTGTCATGGAGTGTATTAGAGAGGAGGGCACAAGCTTGGGCGAGCGTCTCTCGGGCAGTGAGGGAGAGTGGAGCGAGCTGAGTGAGCTGTCGTAAGGAGATCACCGCTTCTCGAAGCGAAGCCGTAGCGACACGAGGGGGTTGGTAGTTGGTGGCGAGGTTGATAAGGACCTTGGCCTTGCCAAGCATAGCCTTCTTGTCCTGCGGACGGAGGTCGAGCGCAGATAAAAAGAGCTCATTTGCACGGTTCAAGTGGTGGTATGCTTTCTCGGTGCCGACCTTGTACGAAGCCGCTTTGGTGTCGTGTCCCAGAGCACCTGCGGGAGAGTACATGCATGTTTTGGTAGTGAGCACAAGCACGGAGCGGTAAACAGATGTGTGACTAGTGTAGTGATAAGTCTACGGGCCTGAGCTGAGCCGGATGCCGTGCCTCGTGCCGCTTGCCGTACTGAACAACCCGGGATTCACGTCACTTTACGCATCACCGGCTCAAGGCGAGCCAGCCAAGCAGAAGAGGAACGATGAAGGGCAAGGAGCAAGATTTTCCCAAAGCGCAACTCACCTTCCATGCATGACTCGTACGTGTGATATCCTCTCTGTCCCTTCGATGTGGTACTGGAAGAAGGTGTAGCTGCAGGCGTCTCCACTTCGTCTAGCGGGTCGAGGGCTTGAAAGCTGGTGCTGAGCTTGTTCCTCAGACCGCTCCCATTAGCTGGAGAAGAGCTCGAGCCTGCGCCTGCTCCCATGGGCGAAGGGGGTGCGGTGTAGTTGTCGACTCGTCTTGGAGACATGGGAGGCGTGGGAAGAGCATGTGTGCCGGGTGAGATGGAAGCTGGGAGAGTGGGTTTGTTTGGTGGGAACGCGATATTGATAGATTTGGCAAGCTCGGAGGCAGCTTTCAGTCCCTTTGGGTCCGGGTTGGGAGTCTGAGCAGGAGGCGACTCTTCTGCCGCTGGAGAAGCAGGTGAAGAGAGCGAGTAGTCCTCTGCGAAGAGGGACGAGCCCTTTGAAGCCGAGTTGGACATGACGGCCGACATCGGTGCACCAGAACTCGGCTGCAGAGTCTTGGTCGTCGCGGCCGTAGGGGAACAAGGAGCTTGATGATCGTAGTTGAAGGAGTGAGATTGTTGGAGAGAAGAATGGGTATTGCGATGGTTATGATGGTGGAGATCGTTGGTGGGATTATGGGAAGACATGACGATGCGAGTGAAATAACCCAGGTGTTGGCTAATATAGAATTAGATTGGTGGGGCTGTCTGTCTTGGCTTATCGGGGTGAAAGGCTAGTGACGATCCCTAATGCCGTAGACTTGTGCGCAACTGTGCTAGGCCTTTAGTTCAGTGTATAGGCTTGCTTTGAAGAGAGGGCGCAAGGAACAAGCGAGAGGGGATGGCACGATTCAGATAACGACAGCAAGCGGTACTAAAATGCGAAAGTCGAGTACGGATGTCGTAAGGTAAGATTTCTCTTTACCCGGCTTCTGAGCGTATTGCGCATGCACGTTAGGGGCCGCCTGCTGCGTCGATTCGATCACCTGGCCGAATAGGACAACACACGTTTTCAGGCTACCGTAGTGGGCGATGGAAGACGAACCAGGATGATGTGGGCAAGTGAGACGAGACGAAAGCGACGATCAGACAAATCTTTGTACGTTATTTGAGAAATGAATTGGGATTAGATACTACCGCATCGGAACGGTAACCTTTTCCTTACGGGTGAATGTCAGGCGGGCCAGTGACGTTACGGGAAAGCATGTTGAGCCGATGACATACACACTCCCAATGTCTAAACTATATTTTTGCTATAACCGCTAGGCAGCTAGCTAGTTTTGAGTGCACTCACTGAATCGGATCAGTCGCTGAAGCAGGTGGGCAAGCGGCGAGGAACCCCAGCGCATCTCATGCGATCGTCAGCACGAGTATATCCCGATCCTGACCCCCAAAGTGGACAGACGGTGGGAGGGCTGATAGCTGATGAAAGGGTTTGTCATGAGTGAAACAACGAAATAAGAAATGTGCCTGAGCAAGAGGTGACGGACCGGGTGAGATGCACCTCAATTTTTTCCTTAAGGGTAACGAAATCTTGCTCCTCATACTCTTCTATCGCGCAGAGATGGCAATGCCTGCTCGTTTCGCTTGCAATAGTTCTCAGAGAGATAGACTGTGGCTTTTTACGTATGAGCTAGATGAGAGGGAGACGATGGACGCTCTTGGGGTTACATATCGGTATGACTCTTGCCTCTACGTTGTACATCCAAGGGTGTCGCTCTCAAAAGAGGACAGACAGCCCTTCACCTCTGAGCAGGACGGGAAGCGAAGCGACGCCCTCAAGGTCTTGCAGATCCCGACCTTCGAAACGATCTGCACAGGCCAGGAACCCGGCGTGCGTAAAAGCGATATGGAAAGGCCCGACACATTGACAGAGTCAAGAGAGCATGGCAAATTCCGAGCACTCTTCCTGTGATGTTGTCGGAAGATCCTCGAGATATCTATCTCTTCAGGAGAACTGATCTGCGGGACAGAGCCGAAGAACCTGATCATAGTCGAGCGCAAGAATCCTTGATACGCCCTCGTCTGTAAAATGGCTAGTAGGAAGATACCAGGGAGTTTATAACGGCATGCCCGGTAGGTTCTCGAAGAAGACCTTGTCCGGGACTGCCATATCATGCTTGTATGTGGAAGGAAGGTAAAACGGGTGATGGTCGATCGATTTGATTTGATTTTGGCTTTTGCTTGGGTGTCAGGGATTCAGGGCATGCACTTCAGAAGGTTTGGCAAGGTTAGAAGCGGATCTTGGACGGAAAAGGAGATTTGAAGAACGCCACCGCTGCCAAGGTTCACCACAAGCAAGGCGCGCTAACGCAGTCGAGTTATAAGGCGGAAGTTTTAGGCATCTGATACAGCACTGTTAATCGTCATAGGCACGCCAACAGTGACCCTCACTATCCGAATCACTTGTACCTGTACGATGTTACCGGTCAAGTCAGGTGACAGTAACCGGGCGGGTATCACCGCTTCCTCTTTCGATCGGACGACTAAGTCACCGGCCCGTCCAGGTGGTCAAGTGCTCATTGCCACCGTAGCGGTAGCCAACTGTACCATAATCAAAGGGAGCTTCAGCAACCTTGACTGACAATTGCAGACGACACAATACATGCTGTGTCTCTCCTTCCGCGTATGTGTGTATTCAGCACATGTTTACTTCCTTCCTCCTGTTCTCTTGTGATCTGGGACTGTACTCTTTCGAACCACAGATAAGGACTTGCCCAACTCACTCAGCTCAGAGGAGCAGCAATCCCGAGGTCTGCGGTAATCACATTCTCGCCACTCGATAGATTCAGCGAGGGATCGCTCCCGAGCGAGGAGAAGAAACCACTTCAAAAAGCGACGAATTTGTAGCATTTCCTTTGGGTGGTACTGTGATCATGGCGCCCGTCCATATCATCGTTGGGACGACATTGGCCACTGCTGCTGTGGTGATCGGGACAGGCTATGTCTTCAAGAAGGTTCGTTGAGCCCCGGTGCTACATCGTCCGAGCCTATTCGTATGACTTACTAGCTGATAATTTCATCGTACGGACATACCAACAGTTCATCTACGACCCCCACCTCTCGCATCACGTCGAAGCATTCTTAGCATCCCATCAACATGTCCTCAACCGACCTCATACGGTCGCCAAGAATGATGAAGATCTGTCATACCGTTCTGCCGAATCCACACGAGCGGCACCTCTACCTCCGTCGAAAGGATCGACAACAGCCTTACAGGACCGTCACACGACGTTGAGACGTAGAAGTCGGCCTTCAGTCTCTGACTCCCAGCTCAAACCAGTTACCCGATCCTCCGAGTTTGAGTTGCAAGATAGGAGACATCTCCGATCTCAAGATGGTTCGGAAAGATCGTTCGACCGTGATGAAGGGGGTTCAGGCAGGGATTATGACGATGGGAGAGGCGCCTCGGTATACGAGCTGGACGAGTCGCGATTGAGTTTACTAGGTAACCACCAGCGAGACGACGCCTTTGGATCTGGATCGAAAAGGGGTGTGCATCCGGCGGGCGGTGTACAAAACCTCATTGACATGGAAGCATCATCGGGGTTCGACTTTGATCGTCCAGAGTCGCCGCAAGACGCCGAAGTGCGAGAAGTTATCTTCAAACTCCCCCACACGCCCGACATCCAATCGAGATCCTCGACTCCTTTCCCTACCGCCGATAGTCTCCCGCAGTCGCAAAGCAATTTCAACCCATTCTTATCTCCTGAAGACCCTTCAACTCCTGCTTCCCGCATGTCTTATCCTTCAGCTCATCAGAACGCTGGTCCTTCGTCTCGAAATGCGGGCTCTCTGGATCCACCTCATCAGGGCCTGGATTCTAAATTTCTAATACCAGGGGAACAGCTGGTCCCGCCGGCACCATCAACGACGTTCTCTTTCCTGTCGCTGAGCCAACAGTCGTCTCCTGAGCAACTGCAGCCTCATCTCGATCAACTTTCGTTCTCCTCAGCATTCCCAATCTCCAGTCCGCTCGAAGATCATGATAACAGTGATCGTCTAAACGAATTCGAAGAAACTCCCACCTTGGCTGGCGACGAAGATGAGGACGATGTCATCTCGCTCCCGGAGACAAGTACGACTTCATACGAGGATGCTGAGTCATATACCCCCATCTCACGAGGATTATCACCAGATCCACACAATCGCCTTACGGAAGGGGCGGTAGCGCCAGAGCCTGAGCCCATCAGTGACTATCTAGGACTGAGCTATGTGCCTCTGGCTCGGCCTCTCGGAATCGGAAATGGCGAACGAAACCTACCGGTGCCGTTGACGCGAGCGGGAGTTGTCACGGGGACCAGGGGGCCGATGAGCGTCATTAGCGTTTCCGGGTCGGAGGCTGAAGGTGACGCTGAGGGCGATGGAGATGGCGAATGGGATGTCGTCTCCGAAGCTGGACGGTAAGCGTTCTACCCCTTCCCCTCGCCGTGCAGATTGTATACCTGAATAATATCTTCCGTTTTCCTGTATCTAGCTACTCTCCCTCTCCCTTCCGGAGCCTTCATCTCACACATACATCTGTACACGTTTGTATCGTTACATCATACCATTCACCCACTTTGTATCACGAATCACCGCTTGTTGCTATATCCTTATTTTATCGTGTTGACATACATACCTGACTGTATACCTACTACTGTATTTCCTCTGTAGATTTTACCGGATTATACGTCCGTTATATATGTATACGCTATGGGTGCGGAGATATCCATCACGATTGGAAACTCTTACCGATACTATCTGTACACAGTATAATCGCCCAGCCCGGCAGGAGAAAAAGGTACTCTCCAGTCCATATCTGCGACGCATACATTTCCCGCCGACCCGCTCATCGCTTGTTCGCGATGCTACTCGTCGCCGACATATTCGAGCACATAGAGGAAGTAGGCGAATCCTTCCGGCGGGCCGATCTCGCGATGAGTCAATTTCCATCCCGGTCGATTGGCCATGTACCTGTAAGGCGAAGCGAGGCGGAAAGATCGGAGGGTTAGCTCGGACGCCTCGCTCGCTCGCAGACCAATATCCTTGTTGCATGGCTGTAATTGCACCTTAGTGCTATTGTCGACCAGAGCAGGCACGGTGCCATTCGTGTGCTCGACACTCGGACAGGAGACAAATGTCGGGATGAGGAAGATAGTGAAGTATACAGATAAGGTCGGATCAGACTCACCGTTTCCGGAAATGAGGTTGTCCGAACGTGAAGCTTTTGTGAGAGAAGACAGAATGCGGAAGCGAGATAACATGATTATCAGCCTGACCAGTCACCTTTTTGTTATCGGACCACTCGACGAGAAAGATTTCTAAACTGAATGATCTGGATCTTGCGAGACAAACCTACTAGATGAATTTACTGCCTTTCCGCTTTTTTAGCACTCTGCACCAATGAAACGGAAGTTAGCACTTCATCGCATGTACAGAGAAGGTAGAGATGTACGTGAAATTATGATGACCATAGCCGGAGCTGGCGCAACATCGAAAGAACGCACCTGAGAGCTTCGGTGACTTCTTGCGTGCACGCTTTGACGTCCTTCTCCGACGGGTTCTGCGTTCATCGTGCACAGGAGCAGAAGCGGGAGTGAGTCAGCTTGTTGTCCACATGCTTGATGTGAGCCCAATATCTGCTATATTGCGCGGAGAGAAAGAATTACATACCCATGGATCACCTTTCGTGGTCAACATAGCGCTGTACAACCGCAGAGACAGCTCATCAGCCGTAAGTATTTTACATCTCCCAGATGGTTTTGCTCATCGCCCCGCGCGCGTTACCGGTACTCACTCCATCGTTCCTGTCATCAACAATCAACATTCAACAGCCTAGTCAGCCTAATCCACTGGAAATGCTCATTCCTTCCTGAAACGAGCGCCTTCGCTGTCGGGTGGCATCGTGGCATAGCGGGATCATAAAGGCACCGTAAGACCCTCCCACTCCGTCTCCTGCGATTACTCACCCTTATCTACGACCAGATCGAATTCCTCTTCGCCATATTTCAGGTCCAACACGTCCATCTCGTGCCATTCCATCAATGGTCTCGAGGTGTGTCGTTCCTTCATCTGATCTATCACGATCTTGGAATACTACAGCGGGAGGCAAGAATACCCACAGCGCAAGTTCTCCGTCGTCAGCGGTACATCCTCTTTTGTGTGTATTCATCCCACTGAACGAGGACCGGATTTCAGTTTGTCCATCTTTGGCTCTAATAGATGAACGATGCAATTTAGTACTCACGTCCAAGTTGACTATATTCGTCCAGCCCGCGTCGTATAGCACTTCTCCCAACGCCGAGTTCCCACAGCCTAGCATCAACATCCTAGTCCCGTTCCCTTTCCCTTTTGCCTCCCCCATGTCCCCCGCAATGGCACTTCCATCTACACCCCCGCGTTGGCTCGAGCTCGAGATTGCGGTGGCGCTGGATCTCGGGTCGATATCAGCTGTAAGTTCCTCGAAGAGCGGTAATAGGTAGCTTGGAGATAAGAACCAGTCAAATGTCGTGCCGTCTGCTTCCCTACGACGTGGTCAGTCATTACTAGAATATCAGCATGTGGTCTGGGTTGCATTCGCCCATGATCACACAGCTGTGAGGGGCTTGTGGTTCCGTACCGAAACGAAGCTCAACATACTTGGCGTATCGCTCTTCCCTGATGACGATCCCGATCAATCAGCACTATACGTGACGCTCCTTGAGCCATACGAATCCAGGCTTGGCTAGGCAGAGAGTTTTGGGTCAAGTGTAAGAAGTGGAGGTGTACCACTCACCAGTACTCATGGGTACCGTACCCCTCGTTCGTGGGCGGTAAGTTCGCTTCAGCGCTTGACGGCATGGCAGGGTGACGATAATCTTTGGACGGCTCCCGATCTGAGTGGGCGCGATCACCCACTTGAAGACGATATCATATCACACAGCTGTCTTGACCAGGGTGGACGAAAACATTGAACTTTTCGGAAAGTTAGATCACTCGCGACTAAAAGTTACGTAATGAGGACCCTCGTCACTGTAGCGCGTCGCACGGTTCACTCGTTGATAACCGGAATATCGAACCATGAACTCAAGAGACGAGGCAATGTTGACAACAGATGCATACCATCCCATCCTCAATCATCCAACTTGACTTTCGACAGCAACTGCTCCTCTCTGAAGCTTCGGATAATCCAGCTTCGGAATTGCCAGCTCGCCAGGTACTACGATCGAGAGTGTCACTGTTGGAAATCCTCTACCGCTGAGCAATCGTTCCGATACTCGGTCTTCCTCCGCGCCGAAATGTCCAACATCAACAGCACCAACCCTATACACTCGTCCACAAACCTGTTCAGGAGACTGGCATGGCAATCGTCCGTCTCTATATCTATCAAGATAGCAGATGGGGAGCCTGGGTCTGGAGCTGGCGTGGGCGCTGATCGTTATTTCGTGAGCCGCGACCATCTGCCTATATGTCATAATACCTTGAAGTGACCGAACTGAGTCCTATACCATAACGCTAGCTTCAAGTACCTCGATACACCTATCTACCGCTACTGATACAGGAGATCAGAGAGAACTTTGTTGAGCTGGCTCTTAATGACGCCGAGCTTGAGACGGTGGACGAGACCACCTGGTGGTTTGAGGAAGAGCGAGATGAGGACGAGGCGCCCGGAGCATTCGCAGGGCAAGGTACCTGTAGGTGGTGAGTCTCTACTTCCACTTAGCTGCAGTCTACGACTTACCTACCAGAAGTAGAGGCGTCTGAGTCGATAAGATACTGCAGATCATAGACCTACCGTCCATTTCAGCTGACACCATGAAACGCTGCTCAGGCACTGGCCTATAGATCTCATCGACCTACATTCATACATATCCCGTCCAAGACCTCTTCCTGCGACTGCAGGACCCTCATCGTCCTCATCATCGTCGACTAGCAACCCCCCAATATCACATATCCCAAATAGACGACTCAATCTCATCCTACACCTCTCAAACCCGCCTACAGATAGGCTACTGATGCCGAACAACGTAGAGACTTGCAAGACGCAGTGGCTGAATCAGGTCAAAGAGGCAGACTTCGTGCGGTGGAGAAATACGAACAGGGTGACTAATCTCAGGAGGACGGATCTGGAGGCTGGGTGGGACGGCATCGTGCAAGGTGGGTGAAGACGTCATCCGAGCTCGAGCGCAAGACCGTGAAAGATAAGCTGGCTGACAACCGCCTCGTCGTTACCATCTTCTTAGACGACTACGATCTTTATCTGCGCATGGCCTCACGTGTCCTACCTCTTCCTACACCGGTCGCTGGTCCGAGTAAGAATACCGGATCAAGCATGAACCCTGCGAGGTCGCCTTCCACAGATCCCGGGTCCGGCGCAGGAAGTGGAAGCGGGAGTGGATCATCTATAAAATCCGAGTCGTCATATGCTGTGAGATCAGTACCGCTCAAGATCTACCTGCCGGACAATGCGCCGGTCATACAGGAGGTGATACCGCCCACAAAACCTGACGGTGAGTGGAGCAAGCAAAGATTGCTACAACGCGAGAGAGGGCATCGGTGCTCGCATAATGCTAGTGAGACCTTGATTATGGGAATTTAGGCTGATGGTATTCCTACACCGCGAATCGCCTATAGGCAAACCAGCGACGCTCCTATCGATACTCCGAAAACACCTTCCGCTGCTATTCCCGCCCAATCCTCCAAACTTAACGTCCGCAGCATCGATCCGAAACATGTCCCAATCGTTCCACTCAACTCTGACCCTCAACCAATCTCGATCCCGAACCGATCTGAAGGCTACCAACGCCCAACCGGCGATAGATCCCTACACATTGGCTTTTCCCGTAGCCCAGGGGATCTTGATACCGCCCGAAGCGGACTTGGCGTGGTTGTCGTCCTGCATCTCGGGGGCTGACGGTTGGTTCAGGATTGGTATTTGTATACGGGCTTACTGATGTGGTGTGAATCTATCACTCATGATAAAAGGCCATGCAAATTTGAGAGACCTGGTGTTTCCCCACGAGGGGTATTCTGGGCTTCCTAATCTGATTGGCAAGCTCGTCGGTCTCTCACGTCGCTCTCACGACCAAATTCACATAGATATGCTGATAGGCAGGGAGCATTGGTCGCTACGGTTATACAGAAGACGCGCCAGGCTGATTTACTACGTTTGAACAAGGGCCAGAAGCCAAGGCGAAGTGACAGGTATCTGAACAGTACACTTTCTCGAAACATTGCTCTTGCGCTATGCTATTGGACACAACAGTCAACGAGTACACAGCATTCAAAGCAGCCTATACGCTTCTTCCACCCTATCCTTTCATTTGGAGTATAGACAATGCCGAGCCGAGGTGAACAAGAGCGCATGTACATGGTACTACACATGCCGTACTTCTTCGAAGACTTGAACTAAAGGCCTTCTCTTCTGGCCCTTTTCCTTCGCGCACCTAACTGTCAGGCATCTAGCTGATATGTTGAGTGAGCCATTCGCTTTAGAGAAGTGCAGCACAGCATTACATACAGCACGTAGATCTCCAAGAGGATCGAACGTTAGGGTCCTAACTTGCTCGTACGACAAGTCAAGAAGTCAACGTCGGCCCGGTCTGGAACGGATCAGACCTCCGGAGTTTCAATCAGACTAAAGGAGGGGGAAGCAAAGCTCTACTTTGGGTGGAGTGGGTTCCGTCCAATCCGTTGTCTTACTTGGAAGACTTGCGTCGCGTCGAGCCTTTAGCGGTGATGCCATTTGTAAGCGAGATATCCGACAGTGTAGTGGAGCCTGCGATAACTGCATCCTTTCAGTGTGTTTAGGCAATGCCGCCCCGAGCTGGTTGCAGCTACAGGTAGCGGACTGACAAGACTCGTACGAAATAAAGCAGCCACTCCGTGAGGGAGGTACAGCATGAGTCCAGTTTCATCCACGCTATCGTGCACTGATCACCGATCACTCGCCACTCACAACGTTTATCCTGGACGCCCCTCATTACTATCTCCTACCACACAACACACAAGATGTCAGCCCGTGGACCACCTTCTATCGCATCCTCTGCCGCCACCGCCACCGCCGCAGCCAACACCAACCGGCAGATCCTCTTCCAGAGCACCGTCGATCCCCGCGAGTCCATCGCCCGTGAGACTCGGCCCGACGGTACCGTCAGCACCGTCTTGACCAAGAGATGCACAGCAAGTCTCGTCGATGCCCCAGGACCGGGTGGAAGAACAGTCAGCTACCCTGTGGCAGGAGGGTTGCATCACCCGTACGATCATCTCTCGGCGCTCGACCATGATTCCACAGCCCAATCTCAGACGGTCACCCACGACCACACAAGGAACCGAGGACTCAACAGCCAGAACCCAATCTTCCCTGGCGAATCGACCATCAGGTACAGCGATCTCGGAACTTGTGAGAAGACCACGGTGACCTTTGACGAGCCCGGTCAATCCTACAGCTCGTTCGTGAGAGGTTTCTTCAGAACTGGTAGACCTCCTACGGACCATCATGTCACGGTCGAGTCCTATCACCCCGATGCCGATCTCAGTGCCATAGATTACCCGCCGACCGGTGGAACTCCCACAGCCTGATTGGACCGCTATGCGGAGACACCCCATATCCAGGTCAAGAATGCAAAGTTTGGACGGCGTATTGGCTTACATACATAGTTGAGTGTATATACATATGAATCGTTGCCCATAGGTCGTATAGGAGTCTGCGGTCGATTAGGAACAGACACCAATGTCGTCGAAGGCGGTGGATGCCAGAATAGAACGGGTTGGTGTGGTGTTTTGTACATACAACGGGGATGGAAATGGTGTGATTATTTACACTCGTATTGATCGTATACACAACTCGGAAGGCTTCGAAATGGATCCTTTGTGACAAGGATTCTCACACTCCTCTTTTCATTCGTTTTCGCCTCGAACTCCCAACTGATCAAGCTCCCAACCTCCTTCCGGGTCCGCCCCAACCCCTACTCTCCCTATCTTCCGCGTAGCTGGGCAGTTCCCCGTCATCCTCATCGCCGCCCTGGTCAGACCTCACGACGGTCTCTCTCTGCTCCCTCTGATCCTCATCATGCTGATCAGCGGCCGCTTCCGCTTCCCTCGCAGCCGCAGCTTCAGCTTCTTCCTTGGCCTTACGTTCTTTAGCTTCTCTAGCGATACGTTCTCGCTCCACTCGCGCTTTGACGGTGTCTCGGTCTGCTTCGATCTCCGCTAACGCTGCTGCTCGTCTAGCAGCTTCGACCGAGGCGCCGTTGACGACGGACTGGTTTGCCAGTGAGACTCGCTTTTGAAGAGCCGCGATCTACAACGATGTCAGCAGGAGGTCAGCCTGAGCTCCTGGGCGGTATTCCCTCTGAGCATGTCTTCACTCACGTGATCATTGAGTATCTCTGCACCGATTTTGAGCTCATGCATCTTCTTGAGGGTAGCTGAGAAGACATATTGCTGTGAGAAGTTGACAGTCTGCGTCCTGAATCCGAGCTGTGCAGACAGACGAACAGAATTAGCTTCTGGGTGCTAGCAGCGGTGTTCCCCTTGAGAAGGGCACAGTGAGGGTGACTAGAAGCTCAGGGACGACACGTCCTTTGGTATCGCGCTACGCTGAGCCGCTTCACCCGGTTAAAACACCCGTGGTGTCGGAGCCAACTTACAGCGATCAGATAGTCATGACCACCTCTAGCCGCCAGGACTTTGTTCTTCAGCATACTGTTGGTAGCTTTGAGCGTCCTGAATTTTGGGTCATCGCTCTCGATGATGTTGTTGGCGATCTTCAAGAGGGTCTGGGGGACGGCATATCACAAGAGCAGAGAGAAGGAATCAAGTGGGCGATTGATTCCGTCAGCTCGGAATGGTTCTATGCTATTAAAGCTTAAAGGTCATGGGGCAGCACAAGACTCACCTCGACAGCCTCTGCACTCTGTCTGTACCCGTTATCCCTCACAATACCCCTATCGAGCAATCTCCCGAACTTGATTCTCAGCTCCCGATCTTCCTTCTCACTCGGTATCCATGCTGTCCTACCGCTTCCGCTCGCGGCAGCGTTAGCGTTGTTGAGGGCGTTCAGGCGGGCTGCGGCTGCGGCGGCTCGAGCCTGAGCGGCGGGGTTTGTGCTTGCCGGGCGGGAAGGGGTGGTAACGGAGGACGAGTTCGTGACCGGTTCACTCGCTGATACTGTAGGTGTGGTAGGCAGACTCGCATCTCCAGGTTGAGCCGATCCCGATGATGGCTTCGCAGCAACCTCCATGTGCACGTCCCCGCCACCGCCTCCGCCGGCTTCGGACTCGTCATACGACGGAGGGGGTCTTAATCTCGCTTCGATCGCAGCGAGCGCAGCCGCTCTCCGAGCTCGAGGATCTGTTGGAGGTGCAGGTGCAGGTGCTAAGCCGGAACCTTCAGCCTGAGCCTGGGCCTCGACTTGAGGCTGAGGTGACGAAGACATCAGGTGACGCAGGTTATTGTTGGCGATGTTATGAGCGTTGTTGTTGGGTCTCGAACGACGATTGACCATGAGAGTGGATGAGCAGATATGCCAAAGGTGGAGAGAAAGGGAGTGAGAGAATGGGTGAAAGTTGTCTACCTCGACGAAGGGGACCGTGACCGAGATGCTTGGCTTGGTTGTCAAGATGAAATAATCAAGGTTGAGTGACTCTCGTCAGCTATGACCGCACCGCACCGCACGGTTACTTACACTTATACATGTCGTACATGTCGTACCTACTCTTACGCGTCTACATTACTCAAGAGTGGAGGTTGTCCACTCGTCACCGTCAGTTGGTGTCGTTGTAACTTATGCGTGGTGCATGGGTACACTCTTGTTATTCATTTGGATAATAATTGTTATGCTCTGATAGCCCTTCGCGGCGTTCCAAGCAAGCATGAGCACCTGATAGACCGACAGACAGATCGTGAGCAGATTCGTTCATTGACATGTATGTGCATTCAGTATCCGTCGACAGCTTAGTGAGCTGCTGCGTTCAGTACGCACGGCTTCCGACAACAGGAGGTACGACCCCCCGCCCCATGGTGGCACACCGGCAGCATGCCTGACAATTGTTCCGTACGATCGTTGACCGGTATCGTTCTCTCATCGGCGTATGCGTTGTCTAAGCCAAAAAGGCAAGATGAAGAAACATCCCCGATGGGCAAGTAGAGGCGGACCTGGACTTCTGCCAGATCAGCCAGATACCGACCAGTGTCGGATCGCCTGGATCGCCGTATCCCAAGGGGGCGACGTGAACTTGTGTGCGTCCGGCCTCCACGTCGAGGAACGAGGAAGCGATAACGGAGACAGGAGACGTGTTTCTGGTCGGAGAGGTGAGTGCCTGGCTTAGACAGTATGCAGCACGCAGCATGCAGCTTGCTGTGAAGGCCACAGGCCTCCTGCGTACATGCGCGAGATGAGGGGCCCGCACAGTACCAATGTCGACCTGTTCTATGAGGTAAGCCTCGCAGAGTGCATTTATGCGGTACAGAACTGTACACGAGTACTGTAAGTGTATTGCTCGCGCAACCTCCCTACAACCTTTATCTCGGAACACCTCTATCTCATCGCCATGTTCTTCCGCTCTTCAGCGGCAACCTGAGGCCAAGCGACAGTCCTCAAAATCATGCAATGCATATCTGTATCCGGATCCGCGGTTTGAGCTGCGAGTATTGATGACCGTCCCCACATTCGATCCTGTTCTGCTGTTCTGGTCCTTCTCAATTCTACAAAAACTCAATGCCGACTCCTACTCCCAATCCTCGTGCAGTTCTTTCTCCCTTGCGTCCGATCAAAGGCATGCTGAAATTGAGTTCTATCCGGATGGGTTCGAGACGGTACATGAGGCCAACGCCGAATGAGAGGTTGGGTTGGGTGTAGAGTTTGGATATGTTCTCGGCTAACGAGCGGGCTGGGCGATTGATCAATGCGATATCATCGGGGTAAGATCAGCTCCAATCGATCGCTATTTCTAGACACTGATCCGGACGTGGAAGCGAGTCATGGGGGACGCAAGTGCCACTATTTGCACTCACTCTGGTCGTAAGATACGACTTTGCCGCCATTCAAAAAGGCATGCAGTTTCAGCGGCCAGTGCTCCTTCTTCGGTATAGGTGAAAATACGCTCAACCCTAATCCCCAGCTCAGATCCCCTCCAAGCGAGTCGGGTCCGTCCCTCCGTCCAATCCCGCCGACTTTCCATCCGCGGACAGAATTCGGTCCACCGAGATATGTCCTATCCGGCAGGTACGTCGGGGACGAAATCACACTCCCGTCTGCTGATGGCGCGAAGGTGCCGGAGAAGAGAGGTAGCAGTAAGGTGGTCAGGGATGAGATGGAGTAGTGGATATTTGAGCCGGGATAAAGAGCTCGCGAGAGCTGAGATTGGGTGGTCGACTTGAAGAAGTGTGCACGCTCCGAAGAACCCGGCAGTCCGGCGTACTCGTGCGTGAGTTTGAGCAATCGGCCGGAAGTACCTGTCCAGAGATCATCTCGCGTGTCCGAGGTCCAAGTGTGCGATAAAGAGGATTTAGTCGATGGCACGGCAAGTTCACGTATTCTGGGGAGAGTGTGCGTCAGTCTGTATTTGAGAACCAAGTGACGATTCCCGCACTCACGATACGGATGCGTTGGGGGTCAAATGGTCGATCTCGCGGTTTACCAACTCATATTGCAGGTCATGTGTTCCCCAGGGTGTGATGGCCTGCGCAGGGTGTGAGCGGGGTAAGCTCAACATATCGTACCGATACACTCACGCTCAACTTTGCTCGTCCACCTTGCGCTCTCTCACGATGCGAAGCGAAGGCAGAATTATCTCTATCCAGCGAAAACGCGGAAAGAGCGAAAGAGAGCAGAGGGGATGCGAGGAGAGGGGTGGAGAGGGCGAGTTGATACGCTGATTTGGTTTTCGTTCCCAAGGAGGCGTTGGCCTCGAGCGTCTCGGCGCCACCGAAAACGTTTCGTATTTTTGCTGTTGCATTCTGCATTGCCGCAATTTCAGTGTGTTAGCCCATGACTTCGCCTAGGAGTACAGTCATCATGAGGGACCAGCACTCACGCCACCTCCTTCGCCCCCGCCCACCTCGGTGCCAGCCTTGAGAAACAGTCTCCCTTTCTCCCTCAGAGCAAGAACCATCTCCACTTCGTCCGGGTCTCCTCCCCGTCTGGGTTCAAACCGAATCCCGGCTCGTTCCATATCATACACTCCGAACTGGTCAAGATGGGATACAAGCGCTTTAGTCGATCGTAGGATCTCGTGCAGGTTGCGCGGTGGTGGAGGAGCAGGATTGAGGAATGAGGGGGTTTCAGTGGAGGGCGGAGCGAGGAAAGGGGATAATGCGGCGGAGAGGAATGAGGGGCGAGTAGTTTTAAGCGTAGGCGCGAGTCGGATGGAGGTCAAGCGAAGGGGTCGATCCATATTATCAGATACCTAATGAAACAGGCCAAGTCAGCCCGATACGAAAATGAGCAATGGCGAGTCTGGCTTTACGTACGACATCGCTAACACGCCGTTGGGCCTGCTCATATTCGCCTCGCAGCCGACGCTGGAACTCCTCCTCCTGCCACTGTCTGATCTTCTCGGCGTCCTCTGTGGCCGCTAGTATGACTTGTCAGCTGATGTGGTCGCGCCATGGCAAGGGTGAAACTCACGTTCCGCCCTATCTGGCAACGCTCGCTCGGGGTGAGATGCAGATGCGGGTGTATTCGAAAAGGTGACGGGAGCAGGTTGACTGCCTAGAGCTGTCCGGAAGATGGAGCTAGCCAGAGGAGCTTGGATCACGGGAGGTGCGATAGGTCGGTCCTATAAGCAAAATCATCATTCAGCGCATGTTGGGATTAAAACAGGATACGACTTCCTCGCAAGCACGAGCTGAGCGTACCTTCAGCCCGAAATCATGACTCTCTATCCCGGCTGCCTTTCCTGGTGCATCTGACGCCGACGGTTCCCTCGCTGTAGACGGATCACTCGTCGCGTCCGAGGAACCCTCGACATCTACGACAACAACCTCGACTGGAGGGGGCCGGTCTTCGGCATTAGGGTCCATTTTTTGTTTCCTCTTGTCTCAGCTTGTAACTTGCTGCCTCGTTGAGATGCCTCGGTACCAGAAGCTGCGACGAGAGGATGACGGGTAATGTTCTACCTGCTTTCAAGCCACTGGGTATCAAGCTGACCTTGCTTTTGCTTGCATCCGATTACATTGAGGAATGTTGAAAAGTATGTCATTCACAAGGCAAGGCGGACTTGACCGCCTACCCACTGACGCGCTTTAAAACCACCTCCACCAAAAATGTCCTAAAACAATGAAAGTTCCGATCACGTGGTAGACACATGGAGGATGCCAATGAAACGCTTCACTCGAGACTTTTACCGCTTTTGGAAAATGCGCGAGATTGGGGCTGCTCACTGTTTGCGGCGATTGCCGGTACGGGTGAAGCGCTTCACTGTGTCGGCTGGTTTCCGTGTGCGGTGGTGATCTACTGAAGGGGGGGCTTCACCAACTCTTCCCCGTTCCCCAGTGGCCCATAACATAGACGGATGAAATGCACGTTGAGACGCCACCACCCCAATCGGTGCGTATGACACAGCGTAGCTGGTAGCAAGTTGCCCGCAACGACGGGTTGGTTTCGTTGTGATCACGAATTTGACCGGAATCACGACCTCGGCCACGCAAATCCGTTCACACCGCTCATACCTGAACTGGTAATATTCAGCGATCCGCGTACTGAGTCTGAATCACCGAGACGGTACGGTACACCCGGAGGTGCTCCTTCCTTTCCAGGCATTCTTCAGGTTTGGCCATGCGTGCAACCTGAGAGAGTTGGACAGGTGGCGGCGGAAGTTTGAAAGGCACGAGAGAGGTAGAGTACGCGGCCACTCCCCGGCTGTCTAATTCTCACGAGTTTTCTTGGGCTCTTTCTTTCTTTGCTGGCGACGTTCAGTTTCCCTTACCCGATCCCGTTATCCCACTGAGATTTGTATTGCATCCGAGTCGAGCCTTGATGCCGTGTCGCGGTCTATTCTTTGTCCTGGCGAAAGGTTTGGCCATGCGGACGACCATCTCGTTGCATCGCGCGCTGGACACCACACGTTTTCGAGGCATGAGCAACACCTGCAGGAACGAACCTAAGGGAAAAAACGAGGGGAGCATCAGGGTTTGCAGTAACTACCCTTTCCTGCCTTATCCTTCTCACCGTACATGCAAGCAAGCAAACGTCCGCCTGCGCCTACGTTCTATCCGCTTTCTCGCCTGGACTGCGCGGTGCAGAGGCGTAGAAGCCTAGATTCCCATATACCTGAACTCGCGCTAGAAGGGGTAACCACGGTTACGAGTACACCCCTGGGCCTGAGAGAAGGACTAGACTACTTATCACCCGTATAACCCGCGCAAACCATACCGTACTACCTAGTACTATTACCTTACCACTGCTTCAGTCTCCTGTAGATCTTCCGATAAACCAAGTGATTCATCACCATCACCATCACCATCACCATCACCATCACCATCCACCACCATCATTCGGTCATTGACACCTTGAAAACATTGACCCCGACCTACGGAGACGGCGCTCAGCATATCTACAAGTATCGCAAGCCAAGGCGACGTGCTGTATATATACCTCGTCATCGCAGACCAAGACGGAAGGCATAGAACAGATCGACTCTAGCGACCGGCTGAATTGCGCGTCTGCCTGGATCAACACCCCCATCCCGTCCCGTCCCGCTTGGTCTCATAGCAAGTGTCTGTGACATAGATCGACACGACACAGACACACTTGGTCAGGCTGAAAGCGTACACATTGACCAAGAAAGAAGTGCGGTAAATCATTCACGGGCAGCGCGAGGTAGTCAATCGGACTCGCATCTATTTGTTCCTCGACCTATCCGTGCCGTGGCCGCCTGATCCATCGCATCGCTTCGAGACAATCCCATACAAAACAAAATAGTCGCCATCCGTCCACAAAGATTCCTCAACGGAGGGCGTTGTCGTTCTTCGGATTTCGGACGGACTGCAACGTATCAATCTCTATCTACGGAAATCCGATTGATCTAGTTTAGGGCGCACCTCAAATCCTCTTCACGAGCCCGTCCTTTGCCCCTTCTGACACGAGGACAGAGCGTGTATCACCACCGTCCTCTTTGTCGGCCAATAGCAAAGTCGTCGCTGTCCTGCTTCCGTCCGCAAACCCCTTCGCCGCCCCGAGCGCAACGCACCGTCGTCATCGGCGAGAGTCCGTGAGTCCGATCTTCCCGTGTCAGATTGGACCGTGTCGCGGACAGCAAGAAACGTCAAAGGTATCCTCACACGTCACACCTCCTTTACTTTCGGAGTCTTGTTCGCTTCTCTGTCCTCCCAAACGTACGCCGAGTCAAACCCGCTTCTTGCCGCTCCTCTTGCTTCACACCGATTCACAGGTCGTTGCTGTCACGTTTCGCGATCAACGGATCGACATTCCCCCAAAGTCTCTATTATGCGCTGACATATAGCCTTGCTATCTACGAATTTTTAGACTCCCCCGATCGATCGCCAACTCCCGCGACTCTTTCTCTGTACGGAATCGCCTACCACAACACCTCAGATCGTTCTATCAACACAAAACGCCTTCTTCACCTTCGGAAGTATCGAAGTAACGGAGTTAGGATAATAGCGGGCTATAATAGCATAGCTGGATTGACGGATCAGGTTGGGGCGTTTTTACAACCCAAAGAGTAGAGCAAAGTCATCTTGCATTGAGAAGACTCCTTCTCATCCGTGAGTAATCATCGTCCCGTCAATGGCGCTGTGCCGACTACAATTGTCTATCGTGTCGAGCGTAACGACAGCGGCTCGGTGGGCAGGTATGAGCCAAAATCTCCGAGATGGGAACATTGGGTACCGTTCCAAAGTCAACGGAGAAACGCGATTCATTACCAGCTAACTGGTATCACTCCGTTAGAAATCGATAACATCGTTCATTCCTGCCATCCGCCCTTTGAAACCGAACCTACACAATGTCCGCGCCGCCTCTCCAAGGTTATGTAGAAAACGGCAACATGCCCAATGACATGAATGGAGTTGGGCAGACCCAGGTGAATCCAAGTCAGCCGATTGCCGGACCCAGCAACTACGCTCGCCAAACCCAACAAATACCTCTACAGCAGCTTCAACAGCCATTCTACGGTGTCAACGGTCACATCCCGCAATATTCTACGGCTCAGCCGGCGTTCCCTCTCCCTGCTCAACAACAAGCCCAAGCCTTCATGGCTCCTTTCACTCCGGGGATGCCTCAGTTTCCCGTTCCGCAAATGATGCAGTACCCCGCTTATGACGCCAACCCAGCTGGCATCATCCCCAACTTTCACTTTGGAACGGTTTCGCAGCCGGCTTGGCAGGATGATTGGCCGGAAGATATGCCTCATGATGGACAGGAAATGATCTACAGTAATCTCGAGGTGAGTCGAATCTAGAAATGGGTTACAAAGCATCGAGCGCTTATCATTTACTGCCTAGGTCAAGCACCGGCGAAGAACAACCCCAGATCAGTTGAAGATCCTCGAGTATTGGTACGATATCAACCCCAAACCCGACAACTCCTTGAGAGAGCATCTTGCAGCTCAACTAGGCATGACGAAGCGTAACGTCCAGGTCTGGTTTCAAAATCGGTGAGCTGCCAATCTACCTTTTATCGGTTCTCAATCATGTCATTCCGACCGAGTCCACCGACTCACTTGCTCGATTTTCTCCCCCACAGACGAGCTAAGATGAAAGGACTAGCCAAGAAGGAGGAGAAAGCTGCGGAAGGCGGAGAAGGAGGAAACTCCAGTCAAGGTCAAAATCAAACGCCAGACAAAGCTCAGACGGCTCCACCTGTGCAAGTCTCCGTGCAACACCGACAAGTTTTGCTACCCCCGATGGTTGCGCCCAATATGACCCGACGAGCGAGTTTGGCCAACGGCGAAGCTGCCAAGATCGGTGATTTCGTGGCCAAGCGAGCTGCCGCTGCTTCGGGTCAGCTGGCTCGACACGCCGGCCTGCGAGCTCCCGGATACGTCTCACCGCAACGTTCTCCACTTTTGGGTTCCGCCTCTGCTGCGAGGAGGCAGAGTATACCTTACCCTACTCCGATCACCGCTGGTCCTGCTGGTGGTTTATCCATGTCACCCAAGTTCTCGCCCGTAGCACGAGTCATGCCTTCGGCTCTTCATCTCACGGCTATGCGAAACAACACGCGACGAGCCAGTATGCCCGGTGCTGCCCAGCTTATCTCGAGCGGACCTTTCACACCCCCACGAGTCGTCACCAATCAACACCAGGTTGGCACCGCTCGAGGAACCCGTGAATTGAGCCCTATCAAGGATCACGACTCGGAGGGATCGCACCAGTTCTTGCTTAGCCCGGAGGAGTCCGAGTTCAACACCACGTACATCACCCCTCCATCAAGTGCATACAACCCATCAGACATCTCACCAATCTCTTACCTGCCGACTAATTCTACAAGTTACGACCCCTCGCTACCATTTTCTTCAGACTCACCCTTGCCCAACCCCGCTTTCTCGTTCGGTGGAGCAGATATGGCTCAACAGCTGCTGCAGCAGCAGCAGCAGCAGCAGCAACAACATCAGCCAGTATTAGACGAAGCAGAAGCTGCCAGGCAGCAGCAGCTGTTCCTTGCATTCCAGCAAAGAGGAAGGATGGGCAGTATTGCTTCTATCAATACCTTGGGAACGGATAATGGCAACGGCACGGACCTAGACGAAGCGAACATATCTGAATGGTCGTTAGCTGGACAGGACTTACCTGAAACGTTCGGACAAGATGCGCAAGGCGCACCCGACGGATTTGATCCTGATGCTCGACGGTCGTCAGCGTGAGTCTAGATTTCTAATTGCGCAACCTTGCAGTGGTCCATGAGCTGACTGGCAGGATATTGCAGACCTGCCGACCTGCTGCATCAGATCAACTTGATGGGCTTAAATAATCTCAACCCCTCACCGATCCGACCCTCTCCCCTAGGCACCCATTTCACTTCCGACGAATTCCACTCTGCTCAGACTTTCGACGCGAGCTCCTACCTAACACCCACCGACGCTCCAACTTCTTCCGACCTATCCCCTATGGGTAGCAATTCCCTAGGTTCGAGTGAAGGACCGTCCCCCACACAGGCGCAGAGCAACTACTCCCACTCGATGCAGCATCAGCAGCAGCAACAACAACAACAACATCATCTTGCGCCCGGTCAGATAATTAGGTCGGCTTCGCTTCAGACTTCCCCAGGTCAAATGCACGTACAAGCCCAAGGCTCGATGTCGGGTATGGAGCAGTCGTCCTCCGTTTCGCCGTACTCTGATCACTCGTCAAAGCCACCTCACGCTCAAAGTCAAACGTACGGACAACAGACGTACCAGTCTGCGATGTATGACGGATATCAACCGCCGGTCGGAGGGATCGGCCACCCGTCCCACCAAACTCAAGCTCAAGCGCATCCTCAAATCCAAAACCAACAACCGACGCATATCCAGCAGCACCATGCTTCGAACAGCACGAGCAGTGGGGGCGGTAGTGGGGACTCGACGGGGAAGGACGACTTTGCGTTTCTGAATGATCTCACGGGCGGGAACGATGCTGTGAATATACTGGTTTGAGAAGGGAAATACCTTTGGGACTGGGGAAGTACCCAAGCCGTCGTACTTTGATGGTCGTTGTAATGTACGTTGTGTACAAGGACTTTATCGGTACGACCACTGTATAGTTACAAGCCAATCCTATATTAAGCGGGTTGAAGGGGTTCCGGGCTTTGTGGTCAACTACATCGAACAAGTATAGGTACTCGTAAGGCGGTCCAGGTTTACCCAGATCCATCGCACCCTAGATTGTAGATTAGACGTACGGATATAGGATCGGCCGTATATGTATGTTATATGATTCTAGCAGGCTTACTTAGTATCGAGGTTGATATGGAGGATTGAGGATCGTTCCAGTGGGCTGTCTATGATCCCGTCGCAGCCGTCACAAGCTTTGATATTGACCTAGCTTGCATTCTGCTCGAGCTTTGCACCTCTCAGACATCGGACATGGTATGTACACCGTCTACTGACTGCAAGCATGCATCTATGTATGGTCATGCATGTTCGACGAAGGGGGATAGATAAATTGTGATAGCGCCTGCCTACACGGACGCGTCGCGACGCGTGACTGACTGCCCCACGCTCATGTTCACCAGTTACTTTACTGTATTACTGTCCATCATCATCAGCTAAATTTCACTCGACCAACAATCATTTCACTCTTTCTCTCTCCGTCTCACTGCATGCCGGTCACCTCTGCAACACATCATCCAACAGCTCTAGCTCATACGCCTATCTGTCATCCTTGTGTCCTTCTCACGTTGAACCAACTGTAGCCAACAAAAACGCGAACACCCGTTACTAGCGAAGCTTGAGGGTCGAACCGAACCATACTGTGAGCCGACATATTTTAGCATAAACGCGACACAACTATCCTAGTATCAAGCACGCACGACCAGCGGAGCGCACGAACCATGTCAGGTCTGGAAGACCTGTTCACTTCACCGCCTCGAGCAGCTCCTCCTCGTTACTCCCGATCACCTTCGCCCATCTCTCCAGCTCGACCCCCCTTGGCAGGCGCGGCAACATCCAATGCGAACCCTTTGTTCCTATCGCCCGGCGGAGCCTTCGACGGCTCGAACTTTGGTTCGCCTTCCGACGCTCACCGAGGGAAGAGGGACGTAAGTCGGCATAGGTCTATCTCCCCCTCTGTAGGGGCTTCGAGACATCGAGCTGGCTTAGGGCCTCCAGAATCAAGCAGAAGAGCGAACGCAAACGCAAACGCAAACGCAGGCTCGAGGCACGGCACAAACCATGAACCCTCGTTCGCGACTTACGAGCTTGAGACGGCCGTTCAAGCTCGAGCTCACGCCGACTTCGAGGATCCGTTTGCGGAGCTAAACGATCCTACTGGTTTCGGAGCGGATGGGGATGATGATGACGCGGATGGAGGCAATAAGCGGAAGAGAGTCATGGCTAAAGTCGATGCTGATCGGTGAGTAATGATGCTTTCAATGCCTTCCATGAGGGCTGGGACTGTCATCCCTTGTGAAGATCGCGCTACATCGCTTCGCATGCATCATGACTCGTTTGTGACATCGCGTGTATCTTTGAGCTGATCCGGGCCCATTCTAATGTATTGCTCTTGCCTTCAACTGAAACCTATCGCCAATCGATCAGTCTAACAAGCGGTAGAGGATTCCCGGCACTATGTCGTGCGGCCAAGAAGTTCAAGGTAAAGGGAAAAGGAAATGAGGTGAGTCGACTCCAACACCCGAGATGGGCAAGCCTTTGTGAAGGTACGGTCAGGGATTGGTCATGCTGTGTGATATGAGACTGCCTCCAAATGGGCTCTGCTTGACACCGAATCCCTCGGTGCTCATTCTGCCTCAAAAGCTTTGAGGATGGCGGACAGGACCTAGATCGCCTCTGCATTCCTATAATCGCAGAGCCATTGCCATCGCGTTCTTGAGCTTCATGGACCCTTCCCTTCTGTCAGCCTTGTTCTGCGCCACTGTCAAGCCGAGAGAAGCAAATGAGCTGACTCAGTGATCAACCCATCTGCGCTCACCCTTCACATGATTGGACATACGACGCACAGGCCAAAGACCTTCGCAATCTGCTGAATATGTACCAAATGTGGGCGCACGGGATGTTCCCCAAAGGTGACTTTGCGCATACCATCAACCGGGTGGAAGTCGTCTGTCGAACGAGGCGAATGGAGGTGAGTGTCGAATTGTATCGCTTAGATGCAGCTCCGGCAAACATGGACTGTCTGTCCTGCTGTTGGCTTTGTCACTTGTTCGAAAGCTTTCGTCAATCCCTTGAACGCCCGCACCTCGAAAGACCCATAGTCATGCAATCTCCCGATTCTGTTGACATATTCCATGCGGCGCCATAACTGATCATTTTCTCTTCCCCTTGTCCCAGTCGGCAATTTCAGGCTATAGAGACGCATTCCATCCTCGAGCACGAACACCTTCGCCCCCCGCCGTCGATGGCGGAGATTTCGCAGATACAGTACTCACGCCACCGCATGCGGGAGCGAGCTCAGGCTCAGAGCCGTTATTCAGCGCCCGACCGGAGGCGGATATGGATGCCGATATGGAGCATCATGGAGCTGGGGACGGTTTGGATCCTGATCTGGAGGAAATGATGGCTCTTGAGGAGATGGAGCGGGAAGCGGCGGCGGCGGCGGCGGCGGAGCAGACTACTCAGACTAGAGCGACACACGAGCAGGGGGGCACAGGCGCGAACCGACCCCAGAATGATCATCGGCAAAGGCAGGAAGATGATCCTGATGGACCGCCTGTGCTGGACGAGGAAGATGAGTGGGATGGGCTGTACGATTAGGCGGATTGGACCCCCGCAGTGGAGATTGATTGCCGCACTGTGCAATCGTGCCACGTCGTAAATTAGCTAGTCGATTGCATGTGCTGTAGCCTGATCGAAACTGACATGACGCTTCCCAGTCTGATGCCATCCCCACAGAACCTCTTTGACCGTTTCGTGACTTGAGCTTGACCACTGTATAGTTCGCAGTCGTTCGGAACGAAACGAGGGCTACCCGCCAAATAGGATATGGCTATCAGATTAGAGTAGAATTTGTTCGCTGTGCGTCGCATGTTGCGCCGACCTGTCCTCGGGGCGTACATGCTGTTGCAGCGATGGCATGCGGCTGGTGCACTGCTACTGCTACCGCTGCCGCTACTGTCCGATGTGCTTTCCTGCTCGATTAGTCGCTGTCCCACTCATCCTCATCGAGCATGTCATAGAATGCAGTCAAGTCATCAACTTCACGCCTGATCTCCTCTAAAACTCGATATGAGAGGTCGGGATCGAGAATCCTTCCCAGCAACGCTCTCAAATCGTCGGAGATACTTTTGGCATGTCGGGCGACACTGCAGCGGTGTCGATAATTATGCAGTCATTAAGGGCTGCCCTAACAGTGTTGACAACCAACCAGAGGATGTCTCCATCCAATGAGTACACCGTGTCCCTTCAAGCGAAAGAAAAGGGGAAACTGTGTGATCTGTGGGAGCTGTCGTCAAGCAAATATGATGGTGTACATCTGTCAGTTGATTGGTCGGACAGGAACTTTGTCCTTTCGATTTATTTGGGACTTGGGCATCTGTATAGAGCTCGACCCTAGTCGACTACTGTTCCTCGTCAAGTGTGCCTTCAAAGACTGTATTGTGCTGTAGCTCACTCGCTGACATGCGCTTCTTTGGCGCCCTCCACATCTACTCATTGATGTTTCCATCTCCACTGCTTCGCATACGGCAAGTGATAGATCCAGACTGGTGCTGTGGCGCTCTTCAGTGCTTCGGTTGACCATATCCTGCTGCATCGGACGCTGCCACGCCGCCGCGCATTGACCTACGCTATCAGTGACGAGCCCCGCATCTCCTAGCGATATCACACATGCGACAAGCACGGTCTGTGCCGCTGACTTCAGCAGATGGACGGCGGCGAGGTATTGAGTAAGTTCGTGGGCACATGTCGATCCCATGGAAGAACACAGTGAGCGTGCCGGTCAAACCTTCACAAGGTGGCGCTGGGTATTGATCTGGATTCCTCGTTTGCCTTTTTGTCTCGACGCTGGGAACACCATATTCTCTTCTTGGAGAACGCGCAATCATTGCCTGCGGCACATTGGGTGGGAAACGCCTTGGCCCCTGTCACTCAGCGCTATCATGGGATACCGTACTGCAACACCCATTCCAACAGCCTATCAGACTCGGCTTGAAAACATTGAACCTCCACTTGCCTTGGATTGGAAGGTGGAGGGGAAGCCACATTCTATTCCTGTGCCTTGGTCCAACGCTTATCGCCAAGGCAGTCATGCATCGGGGCTGGCGCTGGTAAACAGCTGTGATCCGCCTTTTGGAGGCTTGCCAGGGGTTCAAAGAGGATTCTTATAGCATAACGCTGGATCGAAGCCTGTTCATCATGTGGCCGAAAGGCGATCAACAATGTCAAAGTGGAGGTAGCTTGTTCATCAGTCACAGCTTGAGGAGACGGCGACTTCAATGGGAGTTGGGAGAGGAGGCCAGTGGAGGGGACTCATGCCAAGGAATTCCAAAGCCGTCCCTCGCTCATTGCAACGTCTGATGACTCAGGCAATGCTTCGTGCCGTTCCCTCTCTGCCTGTGTGTGATCGGGATATCTGAGGGAGGTGTTAGATCGAGACCGAGGGGAAAGTTTCACTCAAAGAGACTCGTCCTAAAGAGACTAGTAAAAGATACTCAAAACAGTACTCGTCAGCGTGTAGACCGCCTTCCGTGCTTGCCATAGACCGACACAGTTCATTTCGGACCAGCTTTCGGATGAATGCTGATGGGTCGATGTTCGAGCCTCCACTTGCTGGTCAAACCAAGGAAGATTTCACTTGGATCGGGGATCTGAGGATGGTGACAGATGGACTAGGTATGCTCCAGTCCGAGAACGCGCCGGGATCAACCATTCCGCCCGTTCCTGACACAGATTGAATTCGTCGACGGAAACAGTGTGTGCTGCTGAAGCTTAGCTTTGTAATCAGAGATCCGGAGAAGCAATCGCTGAAACCAGAAGCCAGAAAGAAGATCCCGAGTCTTTTGCCGCAGCCGCTGCCGGTCTCGTGCGTAAGCCGCAGACCGAGGGGTAAGTGAATGGGTTAGTGCCGCGCTTCTAGCCTTGGTGTGATGACATTCGTCAGGGCACTCTTCCCGTAACTCACCCATGGCCCAGCGGTCAAGAGGCAGGCGCAATGTGGGAGAAAGGGCCGGAAAAATCGGATGCGGCGTTTGTTACGTGCGTAGTAGCGATAGAGAGAGGTGGAGGGCGTCATCGATTCGTTTCGTTTCGTTTCGTTTCGTTTTCAGTTTGCAACTTTTTAGCGATCCTGCCTGCTATCTATTATGCGGATGCCGTCCAATCTTTCGATCTCATTTGCTCGCTGTGCTGTGTGTGGATTGGCATCATAAAGGCCGGCGGCTGGTCTCAGCGCGTTCGACGTATCCTTCTTTTGGGTTAGGTGCAAGGTGGAGGAATGTGGAGGTAGCCCTTGCGGACGTAAGAGTGATTAGGTCAAAGAGAAACATGATGACCTGAGACTCTGAAACTTTGACCAGTTTTGTGGAGGTGATGATGAATGATAAGCGTCGACGATGACGATGGGATCAATAATCTTGAAACCTATGCTTGTTGGAACTTGCGCGAAAAGTTCGAAAGCCGGGAAGTCTGATCTTTCAGAGCTCCATCTATATAAAGAGTACCATCCTCTGATCGACTTTATTCATTTGCCACAAGACATCACATAGAGAACATCAAAACTACTTGTAATACCTTATCTTTCACAAAACACATACCAAACTATCAAAAATGTCTGCTCAAACCGACTACAAGTTCGCTGGCTGGGCTGGAGATGCCCCTGACTCCATCGAGGGAAAGCTCAAGTGGATTGAGTACGAGCCCAAGAAGTTCGCCGAGGACGACATTGACAGTGAGTATCCGATAGGTCCTTACCCTTGCCAGTCACCTTATCATCATCGGTCGGACAAGGCAGCCGCTCGTCGCCAATCACACTGGTTAGCTCGTGGCTGACAAGCATCATGCATCCACACAGTCAAGATCCAATACTGCGGTATCTGCGCTTCCGACATCTCAACCCTCAGTGAGGGATGGGGTCCTATGAAGGATGCCTACCCTCAGATTGTTGGTCATGAAATCGTCGGCGAGGTCGTCCGAGTAGGCAAGGACACCAAGAACGGCATCAAGATGGGCGACATCGTCGGTGTTGGTGCTCAATGTGACAGTTGTTTGAAGTGCCACTACTGCAACAAGGGTGAGTCGAGCCTTCAATTGCTGCCAAATTGTCATCCGTTCGATCGCCACCTAGTCCAGAAATCAGGCTAATATGGACTTTGAACGTTTTCTTCACGCCCTCAGACCAGGAGAACTACTGCTCCGGCGGCATGGTCGGCACCTACAACGGCAAATTCTCTCGAACTTCCGAAGGATCAAAGTCATGGGGTGGTTATGCCGACTACTGGCGAGGTCCCTCCCACTTCGCCATCCCCATCCCTGAGGGCATGGACCCCGCTGAGGCCGCACCATACCTCTGTGGGGGTGGTACCATGTACACTCCCTTGGTCCAGCACGGTGCTGGTAAGACCGCTAAGAACATCGGTATCATCGGTCTTGGTGGTCTTGGTCACTTTGGTGTCTTGCTCGGTGAGTGCCGCACAGTCTACAGACCCTTCCTTTCAAACTCATGCTCAAATCGCTGACTGGTTGCATTTGCGATGTTGCTTTCTGCCTATAGCCAAGTCTCTCGGCTGTGAAGTCACCGTCATCTCTCACTCCGCTCGAAAGAAGGAGGACGCCGAGAAGCTCGGTGCCTCGCACTTTTTAATCACCGGTGATGACGAGGCCAAGGCCTTCAAAGGTCACGAGAGGAGCTTGGACTTGATCATCTGCTCTTCCAGTGAGTCTTTTCTTCAACACCCACGAAAAGGTACGCAACTGATCCCTTGAAATCTTTTCCAACGCTAGACGCCCCCGACATGAACATGACCGCCTACCTCTCCCTCCTTCGACCCGGCGGTAACTTCATCCTCACCGGTGTTCCCGAGACCGGCAAGATCTCCGACATCTCCCCCTTCTCCCTCATCATGGGCAATGTCCACATCGGCGGTTCCCTCATCGCTTCCCCCGCCACTCTCAAGGAGATGCTCGCCCTTGTCGCCGAGAAGAAGGTCCACCCCTGGATCAAGAAGTGGCCTATGGACAAGGTCAATGAGGCCGTACCTGACATGGTTGCCGGTAACGCTCGATACAGGCACGTCCTTGTCAACGTGAAGAACGGTGGTAAGCTTTAAGCGAGAATGGGAGTGGCTAAATGATCGAAACTGTTGTGAGATGTTCAGATAGATAGCAATGGTGTAGCAATAGCAAAAATAATGCATAGAAGTTGTTGTTTCGAGTCTGTCGTTTGATCGCATCTCGTGATAGCCATTGCACCCGCTCGCCGAATCTGGACTTACACCTGGAGCATCTGGGTGTCTCGCCTGAAACTCCGGCTTTGTCGTCAATGGAGGTCACTTGTCCTCGTCTTCCCTGTCGACCCATTGAAGCTGCCCGAATCTGCCTTTCGTCCACTGATCCGCGCCTTCTGCAGGCGGTCTATCGAGGTCATCTTTCTTGAGATAACCCAGTCGTACTTCTCGCTTAGCGACAGTGTCGACACCGAGTTCTCTGTGAAAGGGAGAAGGTGAAACAGCATCGGGCTTAGCGTGGACTCACCCTGATTGCTGAAAGTATAGATAGAACGAGGTTCGCGCGTATTCAGCATCCGGAAGAGGAGGTGAAGCTCACCTGTCACGCTCTGTTAGCAGAGCCTTGTCTACCTGAGAATCTTCGGTGTAGGCCATCATGACCTGAGGCGGACCAAGAGGGAGATCCGGGTGGATGTCATATTGCCTGATACCGTCAACGCATGAGAAGTGAAGTCATCATGATATGTTAATGAAGGAACCTCCCACAAGCCACGACACTCACCATGTGTGGGTGGTCTTGCCGTATGTGCGATGGAGTTCGAGCATCGCAGGACGTTCCGCTACGTCGGTCATAGCGTCTGCCCGGGATCGAATATCAATATCAGTCTGTTCTGGACAGATAATGCGGCTACTTGCCAGGAACAACTGTTCTCAAATGACCATCATACGGGCTGATTCGACGAGAGCCAAGCGTTCGAGCTTACTGGGTACCAACGACTTTGTGCCCAACATCAACATCCCTGAATCCACCTCGTACTTGTGAGAGTGCCAGTACTGCAAAGGGGATGTAAGCTGGGATACAGCATGGGCGACGTGAGCAATCGATAGCCAGCCGACCTCACCTTCTTCTCGTCCTCTGGCAGCTTGACAAATACCTCTTCGGGTACGAGATACTCGATACCTAAATTGCCCCGATCCTGGATATCAGTTCGGAGGTTCTCATCCTAATCCCGGGTCAACCCCTCTAGTATACAGTAGCACCAGTACGGGTCACACAGGCTTACCTATCAACCGCGCATTCTTATCATCACTATCGTAAATCACACATTGGTGCAGGTCGTGTCTCAGGTGAGTACAGAAGTGGTGCGCCTTGACGGCCCGTTTCGAGTCGTGCGAGTAGATGTGCAAGCCGCATAGATGTTGGTGGATCTGGTTGATGGGCGTGAAGCTGGAAAAAATCAGACAAGCGAAGATCATTCCAGATCAGCGAGTCAGCAGCTACAGATATTCACAATGCGCTCTTTCAGTCTTGTCTTCAAGAAGAGCACCAGACCTACCTCATTTGCGCCGCACCGGCAGCACTATAAGCGGTAGAGTGATACGTGCTCTGCTCGGCCTCTGCAACCTTGTCATCGCTCTCTCGAGGCATCTTGTCCGTCAACTGGAGAGTGGTGTTGTGTCCTGTAGTCTTGCTCTTCGGTAACGGGGGAAGGCTTGAAGATAGCATTGAAGGGGCTTGAGATCCGATCCGTTTGAAGGGGGGTTGTAACTTGTACAAGGTGTTATAAGTTACAATACTCCAGGTGGAAGGATTGACGTCACATTGGCAGGAAACAGGAACACTTCGATTCCAGCATTCCCATCCCATCCCATTCCATTCCAGCGGAACACACTCGGCCGATGAGCCCAACCGATTCAGCATTCCGCCAGCTTTCATCCCTAGATACCTGTAGATCTTTTCCTAGATCGCAGGAGCAGAAGGAAGGAGCGAGCCACATCCATACATTCTGATACTATCCTCGTGATACAGTGATATGTATTTATATAACCAGCCAAGGAGGGGAAGTGCGGAGAAGTGGAAGACCGTGGAGTAGGAAATCGACGGAGACTAGCAAGTATAGTAGACTATCTCGACCGCACATTAAGCATAGTAAGAGCATGTAACGTAACATCTAGCTTCTTATAAGTTGACGAGCACAAATCTCAAGCGTGTATCAATATCAACGCAGCGAGTCTGATATCTCGAGATACACCAAAATGCAGTAAGATTTATGCCTTCACCTTCTCATGGTCTTCAAGCTGGACAAGGTCGTTGACGACCTTTTCGTCGTGGTCCGCGAAAGCGACGGTTTGCTCCTCGTCGATGAGGGGTCCTGACTCGTCTTGACCGGATTTGGGAGGGTCAGGGTACCACCTATATCCATTCGAATGCGATCAGTTTCATTTCCCTGTTCTCGTTTCACATTTTGAGGCTCTGTCATAGCGTTCTGGGAAGTCGCCAGCGGATGAAGGACACCTTGACACCTTCGATCAAAGCGATTGAGTGCAGCCTAGTAGACTGCTATAACTCACTCGTCGTGGTATAACCACCAATCACTGAACTGTCCCGTGAACCAAGCACCCGTGACGAGGCCAGCGATAGCAGACGGACCCGCACAAAACAACATCATTGCGTTCCGGTTGGCGCCCTCTAATTCGATCAAGTTAGGGACGACCAGATTGTAGATGAGCGTGCCGATCACGAACGAGACAAGGCCGGTGTTGAAGATTGGTCTTTCAAATTTCGGGAGACGGGTGGGCACGACGACTTTGTGCTCTGTGTCCACGGGAAGAGCTTTAGTGGGAAGGGATGATCGCATGTATTCGAATCGGAGCGTGACTGCCATCTGATATTGGCGTGATCCGTACGTCAATGTCAAACGACATGATAAAGCACAAGGCGAATGTCAGCTTCTGCGCATCTCAGATGACAGAATCCAAGTGCAACAGGATCGGTGAAGCAGAAGATGATCGGCAATAGGTCGGACGAAACTCACCAGAGCTGCAGGGAGCATGAAGCCCATACCGACGTTGAACATCATAGCCACGTCTGTTATCCATAGGGCCATGGCCGGAGGCTTGTCCTCTTTCGGCTTCTCGACATCTGCCGACTTGTCCTTCTTGAAGAATCCGATGATCGGGCCAGCGGAGAAGCCGGCCACCGATGCGATAATCTGAAAGGTGACTCGATCGTAAGCCCCGACTCTCAACGTAGATTATGCTCCTTGAGAAATGTGTACTCGTGAGAAGCAACGTGGTTCTGGCGCCCTCGAGGTTGACGCGATATGACCGTGGGTCGATGCTTGCCCAGAAAAGTGTCACGTGTCAGAAAGCTCTTGACTCACAAGGACACCCAATACAGCCTGAACGGCCCTCCTCACGCTGACTTTAGGATAGAACATGTGTCCCGCCATATCGATGACGAATCCAGCAGCAACCAACGGCGCCACCGGGACCCATTCCACGCCCACGTAGGCTTGACCCATGACGATTGCAGTCAGAAGAACTGAGATCACCTTTTGAAGGCGTTTATTCGCGAGAAGGCGCTTGCGGACGTCGGTACGGGGAATGATCTCAGAGTGGTACCAGTTGTTTTCTTTGCTGTGTCTAAGTTTTCTGACGATTGGTGTGGGGTACAAGGTCTCGATGGTCTAATGTCGATCCGACAACAACCGGGCAGGGTGTTCAGCTACGCGTTCTCCGGTTCGACTCGTATATCACCGAGAGGAATGAATGCAGATTGCAGGAATGTCCACGTCCTTGCTGACATGCGAACCAGAGATAGACTCACCCGGTTGATCTTGTTCTCGACCAAGTAACTGGTCGTACCAGTCCAGAAAACATCCATAACGAGCTGGGAGGTGATTCTCGGGAGCACGAAAACCAAGAACAACTGGGTCGCAAGGATAGACGAGAGGATGACAAGGAATATCGCGCCATCCTTTGAAAGCACCTTGCGCCACCATGGCCGAGTGTGACCTTGTCCTTGCTCGGCTGAAGTTGATTTTTCGTCAGATGACTCGGAAGGGGCGACGGGGAAAGAGGGGCTGTTTCTTGCATAGGTCGCTAGGGAGTATATAGCCATGTACGTCTGTGCGAACGGCGCGCAACAGTCAATAGTAGACGTATTGGTTGCATCATCACCGCAACGTATAAGCGGATTCATCTTTCGTCGCAATTGCATCCGAAGAACAAAGACTCACCTTGAGAGCATATTGACTGCCCACATGTACCCCAGCGATACAGACGAGATGATTGACGAGAGCCCGGTCTATGTAAGCTGACACTACCATCTTGGATGTGTCTTCATTCCAGTCGAATTCGGAGGATGAAAACGATGATTAAGTGAGCTATACTATCGCTCATATGATGTATACATATTCATTCGCACGAAGGACAGGTGCAGGGTAAGCATATATGGTTATATTACACAGCATAGATTCCCCTTGTTGCTTGGCTTGTTGGAGCATTCCTCGTTAGTTCCTTGTTATATGTTTCGTATCATTCTTACGCTGGTGTTATGCTTCTATTATGGGATTATGGCGTCAAGTCAGGCACTGCCGCTATAATATTCGCTTTGGGCAGGTGACTTGCTCCGTATACATTCCAGCCTAACGGCCGAGCACCGGCGGCGCCGTCGACAAATTCGCCTTTGTCCCCTATTGCAGGAAAGACAACTGGTTTCGTGCCCATGCAGTCTCCTCAATATCCTCGAGCATGGGTTGCATGCTTTGACTCCTGTCAGAAAACACAGAACGATCCGTGCGTCCGCACGCTACGGTCACTCGCTTGCTCTCAAATTACCGTCGAATCAGAATCAGAAGGGACGGTCACGGTTGCGGTATCCTATAGGCGGGACTCTCCGCCGGCCGGCTAGATCGGCAATAGCGTTTGGTGAGAGACACCGTAGAGTGGAAATATCTTATCTCCCGCCGACTCACCCGGACTTTTGCGTCGCTACGCGTGCACCAGATAAGCCTATGGACCAGTTACATCAATCAATAATATCTATATGATCGTCTTTTCATCGATACACTTTGCTTCATATATCTCTCGAAGAAGCACAGACCCAATAGAGCCCCACACGATCCTTCTCAGCTTCTCTACCCTCGTCCAGCGATCAACAGCAACAAGTAGTCGGCTAGGACGTACGCTTGATACAGGTGCATCCTTTGTCAACAGACCTCCTCAACTCGCCTAAATCACCTTTCGACCGGCCCTCGTGCTTCCTTGCAGCCCCAACACGATTAATACCTGCATCTTGAACGAAGCGAATTGACCGCTTGGCGATCATCCTTTATCATCTTTTGCGGCTGCTTGCTTTCCCGTGTCTCCTCCCCTTATCTCATTGTCGCCCAGCATCCTCGACATATAATCCAGAACCAGAGCTCGATACTCAAGTGGAAACAGACCCTTACCATATCGCGCTCAATCTCTTGATCAGCAGCAGTCATTAGAAGAGATTACTGAAGAGATCCGACAGCCTCAACAAATCCAATAATCATGACTAGACAACTCATCTCAGCTGCCCTCGCTCTCCTTCCGGGGGAACAAAGCCCCAAGCCAGCTTCTATCGAAGTAGACCTCGCTACGGGCACCATCGTTGATATTCGACCCGGACTGGAGGACAGAGAGAAAGCGCAAGGATATGACGAGGTGATCGAGGTTGAAGAGGGCAAAGTACTGCTTCCTGGCTTGATTGAGTGAGTCTTGGCTTTGCCCATCTAGACTGGCGTTCACATGCTTTTCCCTCTTGAATCGTGCCGGTGGATCATCATGTGATGCATTCTGCTCTTACTGATCATCGACTGGTATTCGTTCGTCTCCAGCACCCACGTTCACCTGAATCAGCCCGGCCGAACCGCCTGGGAAGGTTTCCAGACCGGTACCTTAGCCGCCATCTCCGGCGGAGTCACAACCTTGATAGATATGCCTCTCAACTCAATCCCTCCTACCACTACTGCCGAAGGTCTCAGAGTGAAGAGAGAGGAAGCGAGCAGAGTAGGGGTCAACTGCGATATTGGGTTCTGGGGTGGAATCATACCTGGCAATGCGGGAGAGCTGGTACCGATGCTTGGTCAGGGGGTGAAGGGGTTCAAATGTTTTTTGATTGAGTCAGGCGTGGATGTGAGTACCTCGCTCCTCATCTAAACAAGGCATCGACGGACCCAGTCTCCGATAACCTCAGGAAGCCATGTCAACCTCCCGCCGGAGATTCGCGGCATATCAGGTCTACCGTATAAGAATCCAAGCTGACTTCGGCTTGTCACGCAACCAACGTACAGGAATTCCCCTGCGTCAACGAGGATGACTTGCGTAAAGCTTGTGAGGCACTGAAGGTAGGTACTTCGGTCGACACACTGGACTGGCTTGTACGCTGACATCGGCTTTTTGCGCTGTCCTATGAATATCCACCCTTAAACTCTGTAGAACACGAACGCCTTGGTGCTCTTCCATGCCGAGCTCGTCGCCGATGACTCCCACGCTCACGAGAACCACGACGGTCATGACCACGAGTCAGGCTCCACATCGTCCAAAGATCCGAAATCATATTCCACATTCCTCGATTCTCGACCAGAAGAGTGGGAACTTTCGGCTCTCGAGCTGATTCTCAAATTCGCCAAATCATACCCTCAACTTCGATTCCACATTGTACATCTATCCGCCGCTTCTGCCCTCCCTGCTATCAGACAGGCCCGAGCAGACGGTATCAAGAATCTCACCGTAGAAACATGTTTCCACTACCTCTGCTTGAAAGCCGAGGATATACCTGACAACGCTACGCAATTCAAGTGCTGTCCCCCCATCCGAGATGAGAAGAACCGCCAGGCTTTGCTCAAGGCTGTATTGGACGGAGAGATAGATTACGTCGTGTCGGACCATTCGCCCTGCGTGCCCGAGCTGAAAAAGGGCGATTTCCTGGAAGCTTGGGGAGGTGTTTCGGGTCTGGGTTTGGGGTTCAGCTTATTGTATACCGAGCTGGGGGAGAAAGGCGGCTTGAGCAGGGTAGTGGATTGGATGGGAGCGAGACAAGCGGAACAAGTAGGGATCAAAGGTCAGAAGGGGGAGTTAAGGGTGGGAGCAAAGGCAGACTTTGTAGTGTTTGACCCGGAGAAGAGGTTCGAGGTGACCCTTGTGAGTGGGCGCGACATCTTTGTCGCCGTTCGCTGCTCCATCATTCTTCATTCCGCAATACCGAGGCCAGATAAGGTCAAGCGCTGGTGACCTCTAGAACAGTGGGCCTGACGTGGACGAAGCATGCTGACTCAAATATGCTGTCATAGGATAACCTCTTGTTCAAGAACAAAGTCTCTCCGTACCTCGGCAAGCAACTGAAGGGACTCGTAGAGAAGACCTATCTCTCCGGCAAGCTCGTTTGGGACGTGTCAAAAGGTCAGGGCGGTGCGGCACTCTCGACCGGGTCATTGATATAACGCTTGGCACCACAGCTGGCCAGGGAAGCGAAGAGCTTGGTCTGAGTTATACGTTTCTCATCAGTCGTACGGCACCCGAAGGAAGCTGCAGCATGATTTATACAAATAGCTATACGATCACCATCAACAAGGCATGCATTTATTTAGAAAGCATTTTCAGGCATCATCAGCTGTCATGTCCGGCTCATGGATGTCTGGTAGTCAAACACCACGCTGTTCACGCATGGCGGGATTTCGGCGTTTAGAGTACAGGCAAGGCAGCAAGGTCACTACATGAATATGGCACTTTGCAACGAGACATGACGTACCATCGGAGGCGGCGGGATCAAATTGCCCAGTTCCCGCTTAAGCTCTTCGATGGAGGGCATGCTATGGAATGGAATGCTGCAGGAATTTACTTTACGACGACAAGCGGTCAGCGGTCAGTCAGTGGGGACGAAGGACGGTCGGTAGACCTTGAACTTCTCTCGTTGATCGAAAAGTAGGAAAGTGCCCAGTGCAAATAGCTTCATATCTACACTAAAACATACACATACACATACACCCATATCCAAAATGGCCGAAGCTCAAGTAGACTTGAAGAAGAACGTACCTGTTCCCGACCAGGCTGAGAAGGAGGTTGAGAAGGGTCTTTCTAATGACACGTGAGTTATTGAAACAGAATAGAACGGAGAATGGAAGAAATGGTCAGGGAATGAGACGAGTGGAGCGGAACTTTACACGACGACATGGAGAAGGAGAAATCGCGACGATCGCTGGTAGGACAGGGCTTCAGCACAACTATCAGCAGTTGGGATAATGAAGCCAATCGGCTGGCGGAAGGATAGATGGAACCCACTTCACAACCGTCACCTCGGACGAGATGACCTGGAATGAACGAGGAGGGGATCATTCGGCTCAGCAGTGTGCTGGGAGATTCCCTGCATGCCGGATTCCAACGCTCTCAAGGTATGCCGAGACTGACCTGCTCGTCTAACCGATGTCCCCTTCCCCAGCCTCACCAAGTACACCACTGCCGGTCAGGCTCTCGGAGAGGTCCTCAAGAAGTTCATCCCTCAAGTGACCGCTGGCAAGAAGGTTCTCGACCTCTGTATCGAGTGAGTCAATCGATGTACATACCTTGGAAAGAGTTGTAGACGTACCTTGCTGATGGTTCCCTACTTCTGCAGAGGTGACAAGCTCGTCGCCGACACTGTTGCTCCTTTGTGGAACAAGGCTAAGAACGGTGTCAAGGTCGGCAAGGGTGAGTGGACGTCATCTCAGGTCACGCTACATTATGTTGGCGGTCAACTGGCTTGAAGTTATGGCGGAGAGCATGTCCTGATGTTTTGTTGACCTTTCCCGCAGGCTCTGCTTTCCCCACCTCCATCTCCGTCAACAACGTCGTATCCCACGTCTCGCCTCTTCCTTCCGACCCCGAGATCGTACTGAAGGAAAACGACGTCGTCAAGATCATGCTCGGTGTCCAGCTCGATGGCTACGCGGTCACTCACGCCGAGACTGTCGTCCTCTCCTCCAAGGCTGAGGGTCCCGCCGCCGACGTCGTCAAGGCCGCTTACGATGCCGCTCAGGCCGCCATGAGGACCATCAAGGTCGGAAACAGGAACTGGGACGTGACAGAGGTTGTGGAGAAGGTCGCCAAGGACTACGGATGTGTAGGCGTGGAGGGCATGCTCTCGTGTCAGCACGAAAAGAACGTTACGGATGGCAAGAAGAGGGTCTTGCTCAACCCCACTCCCGAGCTCAAGAGGGACCATGAGACCGCTACTTTCGAGGAAGGCGAGGTTTACGGTGTTGACATTCTCGTTGTCACCGGTGCAAACGGCAAGGTGAGTCAAGCGATGTATTCAGCGCGGGGTCATTGGCGTTTGGCCCCTCCAATCACCTATCCGTTCTTGATGTCGATTGTCTCTCAGCGAATGTTACAAGTCCCCTCCGCTCCATTGGCTGACATCACAACCACACTTCACCCTCTCTAGGCCAAGGCGGACCCCTCCCGAACCTCCATCTACAAGAAGGCCGACATCAACTACCAGCTCAAGATGAAGACCTCTCGAGCTGTCTTCTCTGAGATCCAGAAGAAGGCCGGTGCCTTCCCCTTCACCCTCCGAGCTCTTGACGACGAGAAGCGAGCGCGAATGGGTGTCCAGGAAGCTGTCGCTCACGGTGAGTACGGCGGGTCCAGCTTGCTCATGCTACTCAGCGATTGACCCAGGCCCGCTCGTTCCTCGACGCTGATGAGCATTGGATCATTCATTTCTCAGGTCTCTTGAAACCTTACGACATTGTCCAGACCACCGCCGGAACCCTGGTCGCCGAGTTCTTCTTCACCAGTGAGTAGGGCAGAAGCATCCTGGCCACACCATACAACCACCTCACAATCGTCCCGCGTGTCACCCGCATTATATCATCACTTGGTATCTATCATGGGCAGAGATTCTCGAACGGAGCTAACCGCATGTGCTGTTCTTCTTGTCCAGTCGCCCTTCTCCCCGCTGGTCCCCTGCTCCTCTCTCCTTCACCAGTCTGGTACTCCGCCGACAAGGTCTCAAGCGAGAAGAAGATCACCGACGAGGAACTGTCAACGCTCATCACTCAGCCCCTGCGAGCCCCCAAGAAGAAGAAGAACAAGACCAACGGTAACGGTGCTGAGACTAAGGCATAATCGAACTTGAGCTAGAGTCCGACAGTCGACGCAGATGAGGAACGAGGGGATATCCAGCGCCCGCGTGCAGGGCAAAAGAAAGGTTGGAACCATACAATAATAGTCTCTTTCGACATCGAGGTGGAAGCACAGAGGACAGTGGAGAATATATCAAAACGCATAAGCAGTTATTCAAATGCATGAATTAGCCGTGTCTTGTGGCCATCCCATGTTCATGATGAGCATGGCAGCGGAACCGGATCCGTCGTGATTCTTCCGGCGGAAGCGGGTGATATCATGGATCATGGCGTGTCGCCCTATCGCCACCTAGACAACGTTCGTAGATAACAGAATGTATTGTCTAGTCAGTCTCACAAAGTCACTTCATCCGCCTTACATCACAGCTTGGGAAAGCTCTTTGGACTGCAGCAAAGCGGCAACCATCGCCCGTACGGAGCCAGGACCTGCAATCCGTTTGAATAGGCTGTCAAAAAGCACCGAGTAATTTCAGATTCGACAAACGAACAATAACGAGTAATAGACAGAGAGACAAAGGAGTATGACGAGCTCAGGCTCTGGAAGCGTCCATCTGATCGTCCTGATCCATGGACTGTGGGGTGAGTGGGACCAGGAGTTTTCAGTCTCACAGCGGCTAGTATCGGTCGGTCCGCCGGTGTCGGCTTGAGTAAGATCGAAGTATCTCTTGGCAGCGGGGGGAAGACAGTTCGAAAGGGACTGCAAATTATAGTGATATATGCTATTGAGCTGATCTTGACGTGTCCTTCATCTCTGTGCTTATAGGCTCTCCGGCGCATCTAGCTGTGGCGAAGGAAGAACTTGAGAAAGCATGGCTTGACGCTCATGGCAAAGGCCAACCTACCTCGGGATCTGCCGGGAAAGAAGCGGAGGACATCGAAGGGCCAGCAGAAGATCCTATCGTAACCTCTCGACTCACAAAATCCAATTCTGAAAACGGCAACCTCAGCGCGAATGGACGCGGACCTGGAGATGCAGCTAATCTCGGAGAGGAGGATGAGCTAGTTATCATGATTGCGGGTGGGATGACCAGTCAACTCACCTATGATGGTGTAGATGTGTGTGCGAGTCGAGTTGCGTATGAGGTGAGTCTGCGATCCGTTCAATCTTTCATGATTGTTATCAATGCACCCTATGTGCTTGTATAAGTGTGACGAAGACTTGCTCTCGTCACTGGGATCAAGGTGATTCTTTGATCTAGCTGCTCACTTTGCCTCCCCTTATTATGATCATAGGTGGATAGAAAGATCGCGGAACTCGAAGCCGAAGGAAAGGTAGTTAACAAATTCAGCTTGGTAGGTGTCTACCTTGGCCCGCTTAGCTGTAATACGTGGGATGCGATAAGTACGATATGTCTATTGCAGAGCTGATCATCGGGTTATATATTATCGAAACACGCCCGCAGATGGGCTACTCCCTCGGCGGTTGTAAGTCGCTCTGATCCGTTACGAAAGACCTCATTCTCTCAATTCGAGTCATGCCTGTCCCCCTCCCTCCCCCAACCTCAAACACATGACCCGAAATCAGCGAGGGCTAACGTCACATCCCCGACGTTGACTACGCATCAGTGGTAGCGAGGTATCTCGTTGGCCTGCTGCATTCCCGGACGCCTTCATTTTTCGACAAGCATCACCCCGTATCTTTCTCGACGATCTCCTCACCTGTAAGTCTGGACCAGTTATCTTGCGCGCTGCAAGATGCTCTTAGCAGTTTCAGAGCTAATGACACTCTCGAAATTTCTTAGCATTATGGAATACCTCGATACAGTCAGTCATCATTCTGCTGCTCCTCGATGAAATCGACAACGACAGCTTGCATACTTCACCAAAATAGGCTGATGTGATGTTTTCGCTATTCATGCAGACACCTTCTTGTCCACGGTCCTCTGCTGGCTGGGGGCGAGGGTCATGTCCCGCTCAGGCGAGCAGCTCTGGGTAGCAGACAAGTACTCGGATGAAGATCCTAGACCGTTGCTGGAGATCATGGCAGATCCCCGTGAGTATCTTCCCAGATTGACTGCGTTAGGTACCAGATCTCTGCGCACTAGGATATGTTACAACGGGTCCTAATAATCCATTCACTATTTGATTGTTTTCCTCTAGGATCTGTGTTCTACCAGGGTCTGGAGCATTTCGACAGGCGAGAGATCTATGCTAGCGCGTAAGTCGGTTCTACCTCTCCACTAATTCATCGTCTGTCGCAAAGTGAGATGACGGAAGTCTAGGAACGGGAGCGCGAGCGTACCGCTCGACTGGGGCTGATAGACCATTTCATCACTTTTCGATGTATTCGTTCATGTGTACAGTGTCAACGACCATTCCGTCCCATATCCCACAGCCGCCATCGAGCCTGTCGATCATTTCGCTCAACACGAAGAGAGGCCATTTTCGGTCGAAGCGGATGAAGACGGTATTATACGTTCTTGGAGATTGTTGGACGATGACGAGGACGAGAGCAAGAAGAAGAAGAACTTGTCGGCTACAAGCGGTAATGGGAAAGGGAATAGGTCGAAGAAGAAGGGATGGGGGATTAAGATGGGGACTCTGCCTCCTGTGTTGAGGTATAGATTCCCCTTCAACTACGTGAGTTTGAGGCGACACTGGTCCCTCCGCTGGCTTCGCTTCGACATTACGAGGAGTGTCAGGATCGAGGAGCTAACGGCATACACGACCGTTCTACAGATCATCTTACTCCTCTTCCCGATCATGTTGCCCTTGATCATCATACTCATGTGAGTTCAGTTGCCCCCGCACCCTCACTGTGTCCGTTGGGTTAACCCGTCTCTGGGCCTGACATAACGTTGTATGCTATAGCTTGTCTCGACAATCACTGGATACGCGCCGATCGTAAGTGGACGTGACCAAATCTCCCGAGCTAAACCCCTTTTCTCACGCGCCCGAAGCCTTCGAATAATCCATCCGATCTTCGTGTCTTCTTCTCCTCAGGTTTTTGCAGAAATAGCATATTGATGCCTTGCGATCGGTTGCATTCCGCGACCTTAGGAAACGCCGATTACAGCAGTTGTCATCTGCAACTGCATGTAGTCCCAGTTCCGGATCTGGCTCTGACTCGCCCATACCATCCTCTTCCGGCCTTTCGATACAGTCTCTTCGAGAAGGTATCAGACGCATCGAGCGAAATATCGAGTCTGACCTGATAGGTTCGGTCGACATTGATACTCCGTACCAGCTCCATCAATCTCGCCACAAAGGCCACGACAGCCAAGGTTCAGGATATTCACATGATCACAAGGTCGACCTGCGCATCGAGCTGAAAGACAGTCAGCTGAGGATGTGCATGTGGCTCAATGCGCTGCCTATCAAGAAATACCTGACTTGGTGGCCTGAGGTCAGCAATGCTCATGCCACTGCGATCGTGAGGTGAGTGCAATTATCCCGTTCCGTGTTGATCCCTATTTCTGCATCTGAGATTGAGCAAGGACTGGCAGAGAGAGACCTTGCATCTCATCATTGTATTGAGGCAAGATGGATCGCTCACTTCCTTAATGGCGCCGTTTGGTCACGTGTCATAGAGATCCACACCTGTTTCCAGCTCACGAGAGGGGTCGAGGTCTCCTCAAATTCTGGGCCAAGAACACCCTGGGTCTATCGGATGCAGAGTCCAGGTAGATCCGTTTTGGGGTATTATCTCGTTGCTACGACGAGTATGAGCTGTGCGGCGGTTGTGCTGCGTACAGTACATGCACGATGATACAGTACAGTACAAGAATGGTACAGTATCTCGATATATGTATATAGAATATGTATAGAGTCCAGCTTTCGATCATCAGAAGTCAGATCAGTCTGTGATCGGAAGTGGGTATGAACTTGAACGGACGGCGGAACAACACGCCTCCCATGCAACATGATCTGTAATTATATACACTTTGCGCACAGCGATTGTTTATCAAATATCGATCGCGACTTGACATTGTGAGATGTGATGCGGGTAGAAGACACCCACTCGTGGTGACCTCCGGCTTGTCTCTATCGCCTACGGTATGTCTCTGTGTCGTCTTGTATCACCGACTGCAATGCGACACCGCCCTGTTCAGACAAGGGCAAGACACGAGTACATATATCCATATAGCACGTTACATACAGCACATTGACAAACAACACGAGTGCGGAAAAGAAACAATGACAGACAGACACTAAACAAAACTCGCTAATTGGTCCAGCTACTGTACAGTACAACTTCCAAGAACCGATTGATTGTCCATCTTTGAGTTATCAACCTTCTACTACTTTGTGTCCCAAGAATCACAGGGATAACATCCTAAGAAGCGACAACACAACACATTGTTGGACGTGCAAGAGTTACAGCCCGAAGACCATGGTCGAGGTGAGACATGTCACACAGTGGCAGAAGCGGGGGCCTGAGAGACTCAATAAAGGTAAGCCACCTTATTATAATCTCATTTGGGAGAAGATCAGATTGAACTCTGTTTCATAGGCGGATGATAACCCCCTACCTCTCGTGAAAACGTACCGAGTCGAAAGAGGGTAGATACAACAGTGATTGATGGAATCAGCAATGTCCGCCGTGCGAAGGCTTGGGACCGTCATTTCGATCTCAACTTCTTGAGCCTGGCTTCGGCCACTGCGTGCAGAAAATCGAAGCACCTGTCAGCTTTGTCGCTGGTTGGTGTTCGTACGCTGACACATGAATGTGAGGCACGCCGGGCATGGCTGCATACTCTGGAAGACAAAGACGAGAACCACAGCCGAGCAGTTTGGGCAGCCGGACTGTGACTCACTCATCCTTCGAGTACCTGAACCTAGGTTGAGTGATGACACGGAACTTTGATGATTCAGGATCTGGCCAATCTCTGCCACCCAAAATCGTAAACGCAAAGCATTATTCGCGTTAGCAGTATGAAATAGATTGTCACGGATGGCGAGTGCATCGGGAACCACAGCCGTGTTGATGTACCATGTTGCTGAACGTACCCTGAAGTGACCTTGTAGGCGTCGTTGGCGAGTCAGTCTGGTCAAGAGTTCACAGACCTTCTTCGTCAGCTTGAATCCATCTCACTCTTCACTATCAAGCTGACAAGCGAGTGCGAAGCTGGTCTCAACGAGACCCTACCAACACTCACTCCAGACGCCTCGAAGCGCGCCACGACGGTCTTGACTCTCCCCTGCAGCTTTCCTTTTAGTGGTCGTCGGGCACCAACAAACGGCAACTCGTCTTCACTTATCGGTGCGCTGAATGAAGGGCTGGCTGCACGGATAGTGGCGAAACTTCTGCCTGAAGGATAAAAGCGGGGACCTGGTTGAACCTGCTTCTTTTCCATCTTGGAATTGGCTCTCCTAGCTTTCGACTCGTGAGTTTGTAGGGGAGGATTTGATCTCGCTTGTGCAACTTGGGCATCGTGTATTGTTGTTCGATCGGAGAGCAGCCGACTCGTCGAGGCTGATAGAGCCGGATGAGGCTGTGATAAGTGCGCCTGAGGCGTGAGGGCCCTAATCGGGGGTATGGCCGGCAGCTGGAATGTACGGAGGTCCAGTGGTATACTTTGCGATCTCGTCATCCTGGTTCCGTACCCTTCACCAAAGCGCGATCTTGACTCTTCATGATTTTTCAAATCGTCAGAGGTGACTGGTAGCCCCCATGAAGCGAGTACATCATCAAATAGCCTCGCTTGACCCAGCTCGAATGAGTCTTGAAACTCGGGTTCCAGTTGTGCGCCGGCCAGTGAAGGTGAGGGAGGAGAGTCGTTCCGCCATGCTTCGCTGGACAGAGATGGTGCTGGGGAAACGTCGTTCAGAGGGCTGAAGTAGGGGGTGGGAGGTGTTTGGAGGATATTCTGTGCGAAAGTGCATGAGGAGGTAAGCTTCTTCGATCATTCAACTCATGGGAGAAGCACTGGTAGCGCACCGTGACATTGGATGTACTCAGAGTCCGGTCTTTTCTGGCGGGTGACACATGTGCACTGACATTGAGCGGTTCCCACATCCTGACTGGACTAGATTGCGAAAATGGTTCTTCTAATGGATCACCCCCGGGCAAAGGGGTGTCTGCCGGAAATGGTGGGGTGACGAAAGGAGGAACGGGCTTTCTGCGGTGCTGTCCGGGGATGTTGCCTGTCTGCGCGCTGACCGACAGTCCGCTAGAAGTAGGGGCTTTCATCTTGGGCGGTGTGATTGCCAAGCCAGCATCCAGGAACGAGTCTGGTTGGGGTTCGAAATTGAGGTTCATGTGGCTTTCCTCGAGAGCTTGACGATATGTCCTGGGTGGTGGTGGCCCAGCTCTTGGCGTAGGGGCACCGTGCGAGGCGGAAGGAATATCGGTCCGTCTGTGATCCCCCACTATCTCCCTACGATCGGAATCCAACTGGAATCTGGATAAAGCAGGAAGGCTGACCTTATCTCCAAATCTATTTGAAAGCATGTCGAAGCTTTGCCTTCGTAGGCGTGGCGGCGGTAGGTACTGAGAGCTGTGGCGCATCGGAGTGCCGTGTTCAGGCTCGTCGTGGAAGTCCAGAAGCATGTCAGCGTGCCACGAGTGCCTTGATCGAGGGGCTAGATGCGGAAGAAGTTTTACGCACAAACGCATTGCAGAAGTCAGCATCACAGGCTCTGCCGATCAGATACAGCTCTGGCGCTCACCTCGTGACCTATTCTCGCCTGGCGTACGAGCATCATCTTGGCCCGGGTCTTTCTGTCGGTCCGCGAAGATTTTCGGTATGTGCATGGTTGGGCGTCGGAATATAGGGCGAAGTCGCATCTCAGGCGGTGGGACAGATGCATCCCTAGGAACCTTCAAAGCCCCTTGAGAGGCTAAAACCCCATCTGTATCCTTGCGCTGCTTGGACAGAGAGAACGCGCGATGCAGCTTGCTTTTCACTCCTGCCGACCCGAATTTGAATCTCCTTCCTTTGGATGATTCGGCAACAGGGTGATCGAAAGAACGTCCTGAGGTGGGATGGAGATCGGCTGGGGGCTCGTGCTGGGTCGGAGGAGGCGCCGACGAAGCTGTCGAGAGCGATATGAGATATTTATACCTCATATCTTATGAGTCTCAAGATCGGCCGACAATGTTTACCCAAGCTTAAGGTAGCCCGAAAGCGGCTCAGTCAAGTGATGGACGGGCAGAGCACGCTATAGTCCGAACCACAAAGGCTTCTTCCAGTGTACCACAGGAATAGGATGGGGGCCTGCGATAGGAGCGGTTGCAGTGGAGGACAATTTGATTCGGCTATATGCAAGTGGACTGAGTGACAAAGAGCACCAACAAATGTACCAAGCTGGCATGACAGTGATGCGAGTCGTGATTGACAGGAAAGTCATGCTGGTCCATGGGTAGGTAAGTCGGTTGCCCCATTGCTACTCTTGTGCACAACGCGTACGGTGGCAATCGCCCCACTTACTGCTTATGCTTAAAAGCATTGTCAGTCAAATCAGTCTCGTTGCAATGTGGACAACTCAAGTGGAGGTCAATAATGACTTTTTGTAATGCGATTAGACAGTACTCACTAATACGGTGCAGGAGCTACAGTATTACCTTTTAATCCTAATCTTTGATTTTCACCTAAGCCACCACCAATTTGCCCGTGCCCGATCCCGGCCGATCGTTAACCCACATCGTCGTCCTCGTCCTCCACTTCACCTTTCGAAGACTGTCTCCAATCTATACCTCTTTCTATATCAGAAGTATTACAGACCATACAGTATATATATATATAAAATTAAACAATATCGCTTTGAGCCATTCACGAAGGGGATGATTTCAGCTGCACCGCTCAGCTTGACGAGATTTCTCGCCTTCAACGCGAATTCAGCAGGACACTTCTGGCCACACATTACTTATACCGCTCAGGACACAATGACAGCCTTCCGACCATGCTGCAGATTCCAGCTGTGTGCTCGTCTTTCCACCTCATCATCCTCAGCAATCTCATTTCAGCCCTTGTCCCTCCACGCCAGACCGGCATCCACAGCTTCTTACCCTTCCGAAGCATCCTCCTCCTCCTCCTCTACATCCTCGTCTTCGCATCGCGCGCGATCATCATCATCTAATGATAATGATAGCAGCAATCAAGCGGATCCGCGAAAGGGGAAATCGAGATCGAACGACCTAGCACAGAGCTATAGGTTCCCTGAGAAGGGCAGGCTTGGTGGGCCGCCTGATCCGTTTGAAGTGTTGGCGCTCGAGAGGGATGCGAGTCAGGCTCAGGTCAAGCAGCAGTGTGAGTGTTGGCGTGTCTACAGGATCATTTGGCATCACGTCAACGGGTACCACCCAAACTATTATCGAAGGCTGATTCGCGTTGCCCACTTGACCATTGTATCTTCGTGCCGTGCTATTGTATGATCACCTTGCATCCTTGAACTGCCCATTCCGCGTGCTCTGCGCAGACTACAAGCTCGCCCTCCTGCTACATCCAGACTCGTCCCACCCCTCATCATCGCACGACCACTTTGCGACCCTCAACCGAGCATACAAGCTTCTCTCTACCCCCTCATCGCGCAATTCGTACCTGAAGACAGGCTACGGCTGGACCAACCCTTCTTCATCTTCTTCCGACGGACCAAGACCACCGAGCGAATACGGTATGCATGCCGAGATTCTCCGTCGAGCGCGAGGCGGTACGGCAAGCTGGGAGAAGAGGCGGTATAGGGATTCAGACGCAGGTCGCGGTGCGTGGGGCGGGTTCGACGGGTCGCAGGGTTGGAAACCGTATACGGATCACAACGGGGCGTTCAATCCGAATATGGGGTTCGATACCACCGCAACGGGTACAGGGGAGGAGAGGTATATGTCGAACCCTAGGTTTTTGGCCGTGGTCGGTATAGTGGTGAGTGATGGGTCATGTCATGAACACCGTCATCAGTGTACTGTCCGCAATGCGCGAGTCACGCAGGGCGCGGAGGTCGCTGCTCCGGGATGAATGTACGGCGTAATACTGATTTGTACTATACTCATCAGGGCGCTGCGGTGGCGTGGATGCAATTCCACAGACTAGGTCAAGCGACGGAAACACACCGTGATTTGCTAGATCGGCAGAACGTCGGGTGAGTGGAAACCCGTTCTCACAGATCATACACTCATCTTCCACACCCAAGCAGAAGATCATTGAAAAGAATGCGCTAACGAGTTCTGATACGATGAAAACTGTAGAGCCTCCCAAGCGCTAGCCCAGGCGCGTTACGAGGCAGCCATCCACGGTAAGACGCGTCGCGAGCAAATTCGCCGCAGGGTGCGCGAAGCTGAGATCATGAAGGAGTTGGAGATGGAGAGGATCGATGCTGAGTCTGGAGGGGGAGGAGGAACCGGAGGTCATGGACGGATCGCTTCGCCTTGATTATTATATCGAATCATTGAGCGGCCATAGCTGGGCCAACTTTCGATATGTGTGATCTTGTCTGATCCTCAACGCCGGTTCCGTTGCGAGGCTGTACAGTATGATTCGGATCGGATTTGATCAATGGTTCGACCATGTAGTACTCTTTGTATGCATTACAACCCTGCAGGTACATCCACGAGTAACTCTACCTCCCCTTCATTACACAATACCGCTCCGGCTCGATTACTGATTGATATCGATCCTTGGCGTGAAGATAGATTTCTTTGACTGTGATTAAGAAGGCCCGCTAGCAGATAGCCCTTCCAGATCACCTCGAGTCGGAAACATTCTTGTCTTTGATCTTATTTCCTCACTTTGGCAGATCGTATCGGATCGGTTGGCGGAAGCTCACAGCCCTCAACCTGCATTAGGCCCCGAGCGCAATTTCGACAGTAGCGATAACTGCCATAAAGCCTACCATCGACCAAAGGACCCAATCTATACAGTGACAGCGCGCCGTCGCCGTCACCGTCACCGTCGCAATCGACGACCGATGGATAGAGGTGCCCGCCGAAGTTGCTTTTGGGAGAGGATAGTCTTTCGAGCTGCATGGCTGACTACAAATCGTAGTTGTCGGTCAACGGTAAAGCATGGCGCGATACGCCCGTCAACACATCTTGATTGGTTATCACACATGCAAGTTCTGATTTTTGACAACCACTCACCCGTGCGGTTTGGCGGTGATCGGGCTTGGTATCCAGCCTGAAGTATCCCAAAGACCCAGTGAGGTACGGACAAAGCGCAGGTTATAGTCAGTCAGTTTCTTGCTGTTGAGCAACGGTCAAGATTGATCAAGAATTTTCCGTTGCCGCAAGGTCCAAGGGTGACTTCAAAGCCAGGCGTGTTCTGCGGTGTATGACAAGTCGCAAGCCAAGACCCAGTCCCGGTGTACTTACCATACGTGATACCAGTCTGCATTGACCAATCGGCCGCCCGCTCAGTCTTCCACGTCCACATGATGTATCCTGACTGCGAAGCAAGGAATTGGACAAACATACCCACATGAGCACGTGAGCCGGGTGGACAGCCAATTCATCATCGGCGCAGGTGTCTCAAGTTCCTCAAGAGGGCAAGCGACATGTGGAAAGGTCATCTTCCCTGTTCTTGGGGAATGGCGGGGGCTTCTACGGCACGGAGCATGTGAAGGGACTAGATCATGCAGTTACTCACAGCCTGCTCATAGACCCATGTCTGGACTTCGAACGACTTGGCGAGGTACTCGACATAGTCCGCGCTGAATTTGGATGGGTCCGCTCCCGTCTTGGCGCTGCAATCGCCCGGAAACTGTAATCTGTGGCAACTCACACAACGTTCAGTCTACGTGAGTGACATGCTGGAGCATTGGGTCCCTTGACGGGTTCAAACATTCGTTCCGATCGGCCGGGTGTGCTGGTGGGACGGATGGTCAGGTCGCTGCAGTCGGCCGCACACTCACGCTTGCGAGGTACTGAGGGTGTTGTCATACCTAGCTCCTCTTTCTCGGCCGTTCAGCCAGAAGGCGCAGTCGGTGTTGGCGGCTATACGAGTAGAGTACACACATCGGTGAGCCTCGCAATCAAGGTCAGGTCTTCAGTACTCTTGTACTCTTGTACTAGCTCTGCTTCAATGTAATCAAGCTCCACCGATAAGAGACCGGGTAAAGCCAAAACACTCACGCGTGAATTCGCCAACAATCGTCCAGTGGATATTGTTCGAAGCCCTCAGATAGTCGACTTGACCGCAGTACCAATCGAGATTGGCGTTGTATCCCATGGACAATAGATTGAGGTCGAACCTGGTCGAGAGGTAAACGAGAACCAATCATACATAATTGTTGATCAGCTCTTAGCTATGCGTTGCGGAGAGGCACGGCACTGTCTCAGTGCGGGGGACACGATACACTCACATCGAATAGATATGCTACAGTGTTGCACTCGTCAGTATTATACAGACTTCGAGCAGCGCAGGTCGACTAGGACAGATATGTTCTTACTCACCGTGTCCATTGCTACATCATGAAAGTCCGGCTCCTGCATGAACCCCTCCCAGATCTGTAAACCCTGATACGCCTGATCCAGCGCCACTGTCACCCTCTTCCCCCTCGCCGAAGCCCTCACATTCGCATAAGCGGCCTGATAAAACCCTTTCAGTATATTCACTTCATTCGCATTGTATGGGAACGGCTCGTTCAGCACTTCGATGGCTACGACCGTCGAACCGTATTCGTCCTTTGTAAATTCCGAAGTTAAGGTTTGGATGACTTGTAAGGTGCGAGCGATGTTGGTGTCGTTGTAGAACCATTCGCGGGTTGAGCGAATACCGGAGTTGTCCCACCCGTTCTGGCCCCCAGGCGCTCCGTGGAGGTCGATCATGACCTACAGTGAAGGTGGAATACGACGACGAGATCATGCGCATACGGCGGACGACTTGATAGTCAGCCTACGGGGCGGTCAAGGATTTGCCCTCTCCTCTCGATCTCCGAGGACGCCTTTTCGCCTCACTCAGACACATCACGAAGATCCTTGACTCCATTCGACTCACCTTTAGATTCAGCTGTTGAGCCCATGTCACTGCTAGTTTGAGGTAATCGTACGCTCCTATACGGTTTGCTTCGAGATTAGCGTTCTGCAGACCGACCTGGGGCCTTGCCTCGTTGAGCTTGGGCTCTTCTCCCGCTTGTGCCGAGAGCGCTCACCTACAAGGAAAGGCTCGCCATTCTGAAGGGGTACGATAGACCAGACTGAGAGGTGATTTCCATTCGGCAGAGCCGAACCACCGACGTACACATCAGCGTACCATAATTTGCACCATGCGGCGCACACTCACATCCTATTTGTATACGGATCGTATTTAGACCGACGGCAGCGATGCTAGATGGCGGCCCAAGCCATAGTGCCAGTCAATCAGCAATCACGATTTTGAGGCTCGACTGTCAGTTCTAAAGGGGATTAGAACGGTTGGACACTGGACCTCAAGCTCGAACTGAAGCACGAGCTCACTCTTTTAGTTCGGTATACTGGAACCAAGTATTCCAGTGATTCTGTATCTCGCCCATCGTATCATTCTGATTCCGCATGTACTCGCCATACGTCCACTCGTCGATGACCCATTCGGGCTTGTTCTCGAACATCGAAGGTGTGATCCATGGCTAGGATATGCATGATTGGGTTGACAGTGAGAGATCAGTCATAACCGGGAGGGAAGGGAGAGAAAGGGTCCACTCGAGGTACAGGACGAAAGATACAGGACTCACCTCCAGCACAAGCCTGATCCCGAGGTTGCACCAGACGATGAAGACTCCCAAGTCAGCCGTCGCTCTATTCACCATGTTGACAGCAATCCCTGCTGCCATGTATGCCGTGTCAATCTGTGAAACGAGGTACAGATGTGATTTTCTTGTAACTATCCATGACCATTATATCGCCGTCTCGAGAAGTGTGATCCCGGACGTTGATGCAGGCTGCTTCACTGGAAACCTTATCTTCTCTCGATCACCCAACTACTCACTCACCATCCACCGATATTGACCCCTCTCATTGGATCTTCGCCCCACGTAAATCCAGGTGCAGCCCTCTCATTCAGACCTATCCGCAGCCCACCCCCACTCCGACCGCCACCACGATGGTCAGTCCTGCGTTGAGCGCTAGACACAGCTCTGTCATCTCTGATCCTGCTGGATCCTCTGTTGTTAGGCTCGGAGCGCGAGATGGAGGCTGAGGATGATCGAGCTGAATACGAAGCTGGGGAAGCGGAAGCTGCGAGCGGTATCGTAATGAAAAGCAAGCAGGCCCCGAGTACATAGAGAAATGTGTACGAGTATGTCGGTGCTGCTCTGAGTCGAAGAATCATGATACCGTAGCTTGGGTCTTTACACAGAGAGGTGAGTGAGAAGCAGACTTGGGCTCGTACTGTATCGTAGACAAGCGAGGCTAAATGGCGGAGAGAGGTTGATAGCGAGTGGAATCGTACAGTAGCCCTATATATGCTGTGAGGAGAGAGAAGAAGTACTGTAGGTACTAGATGATCGAAGATCCGTATAAATTGGGATCAAGAATATCGACGACATGTTAGTGAAGCGTGCTCGACACGCTCTTTCATAACCATCAGTATCAATTTCAATACTCATATCAGCAGCATCATACTGTAGCATGTTTGATCGGAAGAAGGATGGTAGGGAGGGGGAGGATGTGTCAGGTCAGGTCAGGTCACCCTAAAACACAAAACAAGAATACTATAGATCAACATTGATTGTTTGATTGATCTTTTGAGAAGAGAGTCATCCAACTAACTCGATAGGAAGCCAAAGGATGCTTGATTTGTGTCCGCAGTATACGAGTCCGTGACGGTGACGGGGCTCGGTCAACTAATCAATTGTAGTTGCACCCTGTACATGGTCCGAGCGCACAGAAACAACCGAGTAAATAGGGTTGAGCTTAACTTATTCAAAGAAATCGTGAGCGATGCATGTTTTGCAACGTCATACCGTACATATGATGCTGCAATAGTTTAGCGCCAAGCCTATATATACGATTGCACCCATCAAGGCACGGGCTTGTGCGTCTGCAGAAGCTCAGAGTTGACCGGGGACACCATAACCATCTGAAGATATCGTACAAGACCAGACCAAACCGAGCTCGGCGTCAGCCAAGTCTGATCAGTGCTCGATTGATCCAGATGAAGGATTCGGCTCACCTTGACTTTGCCTCGCTGCGTGTTAACATCCTTCTCGATGGAAATATCGACGGTGATCTTGTCAAAGACCGAAATGCCTACTTTATCGCCATTGGCAGTGGGCACGTTGATAGTGTAGTTCTCGGCGTCAAAGTCGTGCGTATCTTTGGCGAAGGTGATCAGGCCTTCGAGTCCGAGCCTAGACAGTCGCACAGGAATGAAAACGTCAGCGCATCTGAAACATGGAGGCACAGGGCTCATAGAAGAGATATCGATCTCGAAAACGTAGAACTGTTTCCTCGTCACTCACTTGGACACGAAAACAGCCAGACCATTCTTAAAAGTCCTGATCACAAACGCCTCCTCCCGGCTCCCTCCATCCCCTTGTCCAGTCTTTGCCCCTCGCGCTTTCAACGCCAGCCCTACATAAAACTCGACCGAGGCACGTCCGGCCATCTGCGCTAACCTGTGTCGCTTGTTGACTACGTTCAGAGTCTTCTCAACGTGCGACTTGGATTGTAAGGATGGGTGAAGAGGGGTGTAGTTGATGGCGGCAGCCAGTTGTCGGTGGGCCAAGACATCGGCGTATCGTCGAATGGGAGACTATACCGGAGACAAAAGCGGTCAGCACATACTACTGTGTTCTCTTTGCCAATCACTTCGACTAGGATGCATTGGCTGGGGGTTGATAGATGTCCCACTCAACTCACAGTGAAATGGGTGTAGATCGGACTGGCAAGACCATAATGGCCGTACGTCTCCTTAGACACACTGCCCGAGCAGAAGTACTCCGCTGACAACATACACCTTGTAGCCATGATTCTGACCAAAGTGTTGAATTCAGGCTCCTTAGGATCCTGTGAACGAGGCGAAGAATGAATCAGTCATGGCTCTTTGAGGGCAAGGTAGATGCGCATGACTCACCACACAAGCGTCCAAGGATGCGGCGAGTGCGCCGGAAGAAGATACATCAAGCGTCATGTTCTTCCTCTTCTGCAAGATGTCTTGTAGCGCCTCGAAGTTGGTCTTTGGTGGCGGGCAATGACGTCTGCGAGGGGAGCTTGGGTCAGCCTTGATCGCTCAAGTGATTGAAACACGAAGCCTCCTGTACACGAAAGTAATGCTCGGCAGAAGGACAGGTATGGAACACGTCGCACTCACCTCAGAACAGCCGTAGCAGGGAAAGTCTCCTGAATCTTGGCGGCGACGCTGATATTAGCCAACAGCATGAACTCCTCTACCAGACTATTCGTTTCCCTCTGTTCCTTCTGCTCCACATCGATAGGCTCGGCCGATTCGCTGGAATTGAGGTGGATCTTCAGCTCGGGAGACGAGAGTGACAGAGCACCAGCGCGCATTCGGGCAGCTTTCAGCTTGATCGCTAGGTGGTTCAGCAGTCGAATGGAATCGGTCAAGGGGTCCTTCAGTGACCTAAAGAGGGTGCGATACAATCAGTTTCTGCGCGTCACCGTGGAACAACAGCGCAACTGACTTGTTGTCCTTTCGGACTTGGGCTGCCTCATACGTGAACGCTTCCTTGGAAGCAATCACAGACTTCACGAATCGAACTTTGACAATATTGGCGTCTTGGTCCAATTCCTATCAAGACACATTAGCCTTACATTGGCATCGACAGGCAAGTGGGCTGACTCACCCAGATGACGGAGAAAGCCAGACGCTCAACGAACGGTCTCAGCGAACAAAGGTTAGTACCCAAAAGAGCTGGTAACATGTCAATTCGCTTGTCGACAAGGTAGACGGTCGTGCCTCGAGAAGCGGCTTCGGAATCCATGGGGTTGTCAGGATGTACGAAGTGGGACACGTCGGCAATGTCTGCGCCGGCGAGCGCAATCGAGGTCAACAGAAGTCTCGCGGAGCAACCTGACGAGATGGGTTATTACTCACGAACGCCCGCTTCGATGTTCCCGTTGGGCAGCTTCCTTGCGTGAAGAGCATCATCGATATCCTGACATCCTGTTACGATGTGTCAGCTTCCCAGGACGTACATGATGACGCTCCATTCAGCTTACCCGGAGGATCGATACTGCAGATAAGCAGATCCCTGAGGTCCTCTCTATCCCTCCATGCGAGATTCTCGGCCGACTTGGGAGGTACGACCCATTTATCCCCCTCAACCGGCAAACAGCCCAAAATAGCTCTTCCGAATGGTCGATAAGGTACTTCATACTCTAGCAGCAGTGACTCCTGCTCCGCTTCCTTAGATTCCACTTTGCCTAAAGCTCTCACGAAGTGGCCGTCGGGGTATCGGGAGTTGATGGACCATGAGTCGATGGTGACTAAGATCTTCTGATCGAGCAGCTGAGGCGCTTGCCGCGTTCGCAGCCTGATTCGAGGGAGTGATGTAGATAGAGGTGTAGCGAACACCGTTTGCTGTGAGAGTGATGTAAGAGCGGCGTCGGAAAGTGAGGATCGGTCGATGTGACAGACATACCTGCATGAGAATCGATCAAGAAACAGGTAAGGTAATGCTCACGCGGAATCGCATCTCCTGTTCAACTTACGCTCGCCAGTTTCGCTTGACTACGCCGACAACGCGACCAGTGGGTAATACAGCTTGGGGTTTCCTCTTGGTCGCCTGATCGACATCCATCTTCTCCTCCTTGGCCTTCTGCTTCTCCTTCTCGGCCAGACCGGGACTCTCATCGTCATCGGCATCGTCGTCTCGCAGAGCCACTACGCATATATATGATGTAGTCAGCTTTGTACATGTCAAAAGGTCATACATCGAGAAGCTCACAGTCTTGATCCACTACCTCCGATCCGGGCGCCTTCCATTGCGATTCGGGCAGGATCTCGACGATTACCACATCGCCATTCACAGATCGGTTCATCGCTTCTCGGCCTACCAGAAGTACAGGCTTGTTCAAACCAGGGACATTGACCGTACCCTGTGTTCCACTATTGTCAGTTTTGCCAAAAGAATGGCGATAGCTCTAGCTCACCTCCAGGTAGTTGTATTGGTTGGCATTGAAGTGTCCTTGATGGAATCTGCCCGTCTTGACACCAGCGGTGAGAGTGTCTTGAGGCAGATACTGTGGTACATTTCTTCACGTCAGCTATGCTATGCTTCACCATTTGAGGAAGCAAAGACTTAGCTCACATCCTGGTAGATCCTCTTGCCCTTCTTCTCAGCCGTCGATACCTCATCGACACCGCCAACAACCAGATCGACTAATCTTTCCCTATCCTCGCCTATCATGCCATCGACATACTCTCTTGCGCTTACAGCTGCCAAGCCTTCTGCGTCTGCGACCTCTCGATTCCTTCGATCATCTGTCAGAAGCACAAGCTTGGGCGCCTTTGACGTCGAGGCCGCGAGATGTTCCGGGTAGAAATGGAGCGTCTGTCGAATGGCTATTCGCGATAAACAGGACAAACCCTGATCAGTGAGTGCAGCTCTGCATAATGATTGCTTTGGTAAATTTCAACTTACCTCTATCGTTCTTATCATTGATGCCTTCTTTCGCTCCGTCTTCGCTCTCTTTAGGCAGCGTCGCCGTCTCTCGCCTCTCTTCATTCCACCATACCCAGATACATCGCTCCTCGTCCTGGATAAGCTGTTGTAACCGGTTGTACAGCGGCAAAGATCGATGTCTCGTCTCCCGGATCGTGGTTGACGGGATGATCAGCGGTAGTGAAATGGGAAGAGCGGTCAAGAGATCCATCTGAGTTGGAGCCACATGACAACAGATGTCAGCGATCATCAGCCACTTTCAATACCTTGACCAAGCAGGTAAGAGAGCCTGTAGATGTATGTATTCACCTGATGCAGAACGATGTTGGTGTCGATGACAAGCCAATGACCCTCTCCTCCTCCGTATTTCTTCTGCTGAGAATATCCTTGAGCAGGTAAGACGGATCTGAACCCTGGGAACTCGTTACAGAGTGTACATCCCTCGAATCCACACGGGATGTCATCTCGGACGTATCTCTCTCGAAGGACTATGGAGGGATGAAACCCGATATTTGTATCAGTACGTATAATCAACAGTCTTTCAGTATTGAGGAGTTTTTTTTTTTTTTTTTTTTGGTTTGAGTAGAACTCTGGAATGTCAACGCACTGTTCAAAACCTTCCCGCGCGCAGTCTTCTTCAAAAACTTATTTTGTGAGACAGGGATATCGGCCCTCGATCGCTTGAGGATCGTGATCGGTGGATGGGGTTTCGTCGTCGATGAGCCCGACGGAGCGGTCGAAGTAGCAACAGCGGCCATTTTCCTGCGTGTATCTGTCGATCTATCACCTCTTTCCACGAGATTGGGGTGAACTCGGCGAGCGAGATTGGACGGATGAAGCAGCAGGCCAATGGGACAATATGGAGGTCAATCTAGCATGGATAGCTGAGCAAGAAATTCAGAACCTTCAAAATCGAGATATCGATGGTCATTGATGATGGAGGTGCAGAGCCAAAGATTACGGCGTACCTTAATTCTTCACCCTGGTTTGGAGTAGTACTATAGCTACACGTGGCCTACAAGATAAAAGGATGACGCAGTGAAATAATGTCCTAGGATAGTTAGTATACAGCGCAGACAGCGCTTACCCTCGAGAGACTCAAAGAACACTCTCAACTCAATCGAATAGTCAAGCGGCTACAATCAAGGTCGTGAGCTGCAGGAGCACACGCTACGTCTCGCAAGGCCTCGAAGTCATCTGAGATGCCAATCGTCAAAATCAAGCCGAAAGAGAAGCTGCGGATCGGGTTCATTCACCCCGACCTCGGAATAGGTGAGCACGAAGCTGCGATTCGTGCAAAGTACGGCGACCACAGCGGCAACATTGTGTCTAGTGCTTCCATCCCAAAGGAAAGAGTTGACTGACACGCTCGTACTATTTCGCTAGGTGGAGCTGAAAGACTAGTGGTAGATGCTGCTGTATCGCTCCAGCGGCTGGGGCATGAGGTAGTCATGTTCACCTCGAGGCATGATCCCAATCGATGCTTTGAGGAGACTCGGGATGGTGAGTGACTCCATTGATACAGCACAGCACAGCACGCAAGTCTCTCTCGTAGAGAATACCTTGAAGCTGATCACAACGAGCCGATATCTAATGTCAGGCACTTTACAAGTGCACGTCCTCGGCTCGTCGCTCCCTCGATCGCTGCACCCCAAATTCCCCATGACCATAATCTTCTCCATCCTTCGCTCTCTGCTCCTGACCTTCTTACTCTGTACCTCGTTGGTCATGCCGGACCCTCCGACATTTATGAACCCCCTATCCCCTCTCAAAGGGTTTGACGTATTCATCGTCGACCAGCAATCCGTTTGCGTTCCCTTTTTGAGGCTGTTGACTGGAAGCCGGGTGTTGTTTTATTGCCATTTCCCGGATAAGTTGCTCAGTGGTGGATGGGAGATTTCGGTAGATCACAAGGGAGAGGGCAAGAATCAGCGCGTAGAGAGGCAGAAGGGGGATCGGGGCGTGGGACTGTTGAAGAGGGTGTACAGGTGGCCTATCGATAAGTTGGAGGAGTATACAACGGGTGAGTCAGCAGGCAGGTTTCAGCTCGATGCCTAGATCAAACCGACGCACAAGATGTTCTGAATCAAGCAAGTCTACAGATTGACTCACTTCTCTCAATCGTATAGGCCAATCCGATATCGTCGTGTCCAACTCGCAGTTCACATCCCGGGTATACGCCAGAGCATTCCCCTCATTAGCCAAGCGACCACCGCGGGTCATATACCCGTGTATCGATGTTGAAGCGTATCAGCGACCGTCGTCGGCGTCGTCCAGGAAAGGCAAAGGAAAAGCGAATGAAGACCAGGATGTGACGTTGGTCGACTCGTGAGTACTAGGTATAGTCTGAACAATCGTGAAGGAAGGCCATATGAGCCTTTCTTTCGCCTTGTTGAGCCTTTTACACGTCGAGCAACGGTGTACGTGTACGAAGCACCTGCTGACGCTTTCCCTCTCCTCTCGGTATTGACCGTCTAGCGACCGAGCGACTATACTCTCTTTCAACAGGTTCGAGGCAAAGAAGAACACAGCTTTGGCTATTAGGTCATTCATCAAGCTAAGAGACGACCACCTGGTTTCAGAAACGGAATTTGGCAACCTCAGGCTTGTATTAGGAGGTGAGTTTGCCTTGTTCTCGCGTGTCTGACCATGGTGAGCATCGTGGATAATAGCTGATACATGAATCGGACGGTCTGGTACGATGTGCTGGATACATAGGCGGGTACGACGAAGATGAACTCGATAACGTTCAAACTCTCGCCTCTCTCCAATCCCTCTGCGAATCCTTCGGTCTCAGATACCATGTCCTCAACTCTCCTCCGCCTGGGTCCGGTTCGACAGTCGCCAGCTCCGCATCACCTCCATCTGACGTCCAAGTCTTGTTCATTCTGAACTTTTCTAATGCCCAGCGAGCGCATCTTCTCAGTTCGCCTCACACGAAATGTCTACTCTACACACCCGCCAACGAGCATTTCGGCATTGTACCCGTCGAAGCTATGGCCTGCGGTTTACCGGTATTAGCTGCCGATTCGGGCGGTCCCACAGAAACCATTGTCGACCTCACCTCTACTTTAAATGATGGCGACAGCGCAGGTACGGGAATGCTGCGTCCGCCAATACCCGAAGAATGGAGTAAAGCTCTCGCCCGGTTGATCAACCTCTCGCCAGAGGAAAGGGAAAAAATCTCCACTGCCGCTCGGAGGCGAGTCGAGGACAAGTTCAGTATCGCCACTCTTGGGAAAGAATTGGATACGGCTTGTAAAGACGCGATGAAGATGGGCGACTTGCATCAGAAGATTGCAGATATATTGATATGGGGCGGGGCGGGTTTGATGGCTTTCGCAGCTGTCGGTTTGGCCGTCATTGTCTACGTGCAGGCGGGCGATTAATAGGTTATATCATACAGTATGCGGATAAATCGCCTCGTCCAATAATGCAATCTTCGATTTGAGCGTTCTTGTGGAAACTGTTATCCAGCAAGGGATGCTTGACCTTACAACGCTGTTGATACCGCTGCGGCTGTAAGTGATAGTTCTTGTACCGATGCTATCGCAGACGCAGATCCTGGCGCAGAGTCGAGTGGTGTAGCGAATGACCAGACTCGCAATTTTGCATCCCGAGCTGCCCAAGATGGATATCGTGATTTAGGCTTTCCGTTGGGTATAATGTTGCTTGCAGTGTTTGAACGAGTTGCGGACTCCGAGCCGGAAACGTTGTCTTTACTCGATTCGTTCGATGCGACCTCAGAGTTAGAGTCGGTTTCGGAATCACTTCCTGTGTCAGAATCGGACCAGCTCGAATGGAAACCTTGATGCATCCGTGATCCCGTGCAAGTGAGAAGCAAGGGTTGATAAGGATGAAATTGGACAGAACCGATCGCGTCTGGTCACGTTAATATTCATATAGCTCACATTAGCAGGTGGCATAGACTTGGTCTTTGGCTTTTTTGCGGCCAGTAGCTAAGCGCCCAGAGGCCGCAATTGTACCAAACATCTCACCATCGTGCAGTCTTTCCTTCAAGATAGGTTCACTTGTGGAAGCTAGGTCAGAGATGTCCCAGACGCCGAGTGAACCGTACTGTCGCGTAGTATTAGCAATTCCGACCGTCTCTCAGCTGAACGACAGCGGCGCAGTTCCGTTGGCCAATAACAGCCGGACGTACCTCATCCCCAGAAGATATCCACCTGCCCCACGGATCAACGTCGAACGAGATCCGCTGATTCGTAGAACCAGATCGGCTGAGCTCTGATACAGGTGCAGATAGGTCTCGAGTATCGTATACCTGGATAGCGGATGACCGACGAGACGCGACGAACATCGTGGTAGGCGATAAGGGGTGGAACGCGATCTAAGACAGTGTCATGGTCAGCTCCGATCTGACAAAGGTGACGGCGGTCTCCAGAGACCCCGTGCAGACTGTACGAAGGAAACAGGATTGAAGGACAGCAGCTGCGCGAAAAGAGAGGTAACGAGACCCAAGGCAGTCGGGGTGAGATCAAGATCCAACGCTCACTTGCGTCACACCTCCGCCTTTGACACCGTCGACGTGAGCCAGCGGAGTCGAGCCTGTATCCTCAGAATACAGTGCCACCGAGCCGGAGAATGAGCCTGCTGCAAAGGTCCCAGAATAGTCCGTACAGAAGGCAATGGCGGAAATAATGCCTGCAAGAGCGCGAACAGAGGATCTATCAGCCTACCACCTGTTCATGTGTACGAGTTACCAAGGTAAAGGCGAATAGGATATCAAATCCACCAAGCAAGGCTTCGTGATAGGCTCATAGGGTGTCCGAGACGGCACCGACGCCGAAGGAGCAAGCAAGTTCACTCACCCTTCTGCCCGCCCTTCTCACGCCTAGCATACACGGTCTTCAATCTCTCGGCCGTATCGTAACCAGGTGAAGCGACATCAAACACCTCTATGGCATTCTCGAAGCCGCAATACAGCCTATCGATAAGATTCAATCGTCTCTATAGGTCAGCTGATGCTCGGCCAGGGTTATGAGTAATATAGCGACGGAGTACACGAATGTCAAGCTGTATGTCAGGGGATCGGGCGAAACAATGAAGCTCACTTGCTGGCTGTCGGGTTGAAAGCTAGGCTGTGAGGCGCTATGAATCGCTCTCTATGGTCGATTATGGGGTACGTAGCCCGTATCTATCAGACAAAATTGTCGTCAGCATCATGTCAGCTTGATCTGTTATGACGCCTACGCCTGATGTGGTCAGGTCAGAGCGGTCAAGGCTAGCTCACCCTGGCAAGCTTTATGAACGCAAATTACAAGGAGGATGGAGAGCGTGAAACCGACTCGTACTCACTCTTCCATCGCTAGCATCTACCAGACGAACAGGTGTATCCCGTATCGAGGTCACGAAACAGTACGTCTCCGGCGAATGGGCTGACGCTAACGGGTACCATAACGTCGAGTGTATAGCGTCCGGCTGCTCGAACACTTTGGGTGTCAGGTCTAGTGATCCTGGATCGGGTGTCCTGTGAAGGTTAACATTGGTCCGCTTGATGTCAGCACGTAGGAGAGACGAGGGGGAGTAAGCGTAGTGAATCGAGTCCTACTTGCTCTTTCTCGTTGAAGGAACATGCACGTACGAGTGAACACGCAATGAACGATCTTCTGTCGTGCTGAGAACAGCAGAACCGTCCGAACACCTGTTCCGGCGAGGAGACAGTCATGAAATGGTCAGACCGTTCCACCGTTAGGCTCTCAAAGAGTACGATAGCTATCAGACGCGCTGGACATTGGGTAGAGACGGCAACGTAGCTCACAACCGGTTCAGAAGACTCTGACATACCATCTTGCACTCCTCCAGAAGTTACCCCTCACGCCTGATCTGACCTCGAGGTCATTCGTGTCCAGGGTGGTCAGTGTTGTCGGAGAGCAGGCCCACTTGTACGCCGGCGCCGAAGGCCAAGCATTCTGCCCTCCTGCCGGAGCCGTCGGATCTTCTTGCATAGGTGTGGGCTGATGAGCTGTCCTTTGAGTGATGGAGGAGGATGTGAGTAGAAATGGAACGATAAGCAGAGAGGGAGGTCACCAAGAGAGATGAGAGAGTTGAATTTTGGGATGAACCTCCTCCACTTTACGCTTCAGGTCTGGTTTGGTTCGAGCGCACCTTATACTCGCCTCGATTGATGAGATCAATCTTCGATTCTGCTTGACTAGATTCTGCTTTCACCTCCGCTTATTGATCACTTTTCGCATTCACTTCTTACACCCAAAGGCGTATACTCTCATTAGCTGGAATTGAACAGACAGGCAATCGATAGCGGCAACAGCTCGGCGCGACCAACTGCACACTTAAACCGACACTTGGACCGCGCCTTCGAACTTCAATATTAAACCCGTCGCTCTCCTTTCCTTTCTGCGACAGTGAAACATGATGACTTCTCCACACGTCAACGTCTAGGGCTTCTTGATAAGCTTGAAAGCTTGGCAGGAGTCACTTGATCTGAGCTATTTCGTCAGCAAGGTGCGTAAGTGCGCTTCCACGGCTCAACTCCTCGCACAATCTGCCGACGAATTTCATTTGGAGGAAGATGGAACGACGGGGTCGATAGACCACTTGATCGCCCGACATATCTGCCTTCCGAGCCTGACATTGCGACAGCTTTCGTCTCTTCATCTCACTTTCAATTGTCCATCTTAAGATCACGGGCTGTAAGCTTACCATCAAAGCGTGCCTCTGCAGCTGGCCGAATTGGATCCCGCACATCCATCACGCCTTCCTCCCCTGCCTCATGTGCAAAGGGCAGCGAGATGGAGGGCTACAGTGTACATGCGGCGCCGAAATCGCAGAGGGCTCAATCGCCGGAGATTTTGGAAGTTGAACAGGCAACGCGGGGAGCACAGCAGAAGTGAGTTGCAGATCCACCTTGAGTTTCCTGGTGTACATGGTCTCATGCTAATCATAGGGGGCGGCGAATAGCTCTAGACTGCCTCACGGCAAGATGAAGGCAGCCAAAGATAGGCTACAGGTATGTCGTTTTCACCTGGAGTCTCTCTGTCTACCTTGTAACTGATGCAAGACTTCTCGTTCACATGCACTGTGGTGCCAACAGGAGAGGAACGTGGCAACCAGATCCAAACGGGACCACACTTCTGCCAACTCAATGCCTTTCACGCCCGGTAGAAATACCATCAACAAGGGTGGTCCAAGCAAGCAGCAATTAAGAGACACAAGAGGCCCCTTGCTCAGTGCACTTCCACACGAACCTGTGGGATATCAACCAGCTCGTCAAGCAACCCTCCCCCAACCGCCCAAGCCAAGAGTTGCGCTTGGACCTTCTGTCGACAGACGCCCACCTTCCTCCTTCAACATTCATCATCAACCTCAAGCAAGCTCTTCCCGGCTGCCCTCGGCATCTGCTTCACCACCCAAAATACCCTCTTCTCCCCGTATTGAGCTGCAAAGCGACGATGAAGACTGCCGTCCCGTCGATCCGCCCCCTGATATGAGAAGAACGAGAGGCTCTCCCACTGCGAGATTCAACGCTTCCAGTCCGTCCGGTCCCTATCCAACTCAATCACAACAACATCACAGAAGCGCATCACCCATAAAATCACCTTCCTCTGGCTCTCGCGATACACATGCTCCCATCATCCGACGATTCTCGCCTGTTCATCAAGCTTCTACCAGTCTTTCTTCAAAAGACAAGGGGAAAGGCAAAGAGACTCTGCGACAGAATATGCTTTACAACGAAGTGCACGACTCGGACTCGGACTCCAACGCGCAACAGGATGATATACAAAACCCCAATAATATGTTTGCAGATGAGCTGGGGGAAGATATTAAGGTGTTAGGACCTGATAAGCCAGGATCCAGGAGAGCACATGATAAAGTTGTGTCAAGGCACGCCCAACCGACGGATGATCCTCCGCTGTCTGAAGCTGTTCGAGTTCGACGATCTGCCAAGGACATGAAAGGCAAGGATGGAAATGTGCCTCGACCTGTATGTAGTCGTGTTCGAACTCCCTGTACATTCGTTCGCTAACAAAGCCCGCTGTCTAGCCCCCCGCGGCGGCGAAGACTCCGGCCCGAGCGAAGAAAAACCAGGACCAAATGACTATTCCGTCGTCCGTCCCGAACCGGAACCGCTCCGCAGACGTCAACAGGGTATGGATCACGCCCAATCATATCCTCAAGTGTCACCATGTCAAGCTCGAAAGGGATGTCTTGAACTTGGTCATGAACAGCCAGTCACTTGCCAAATGGTGGAGTATCGGCTTTGAAGATATCGGTCAGGTTTCGGTCAGTGTGTCTACAACTCTTGTCCAGAGCGTCTTTTTGTAGCTCACAGCCTCACAGATCTGTATCATTAAGAAACACCCTTTTATGTTGTTGAGTTTGCGAAAGATATCAACGCCCAGCATCGAGACTATTGAAGTGATGTCGCGCTCGGCGGGACTTCTTCAGGGTCGTGAGTGTACCTGTATTTGATTGAATAGAAGCAGTGGCTGATATTTCTGTTGAAAGCGATTCTGCAAGACCTTACACATGGGACGGACCTGTGCGTTGAGTTGTCTGCATATAGCGAAGCATCTGTCGGATTTCTTATGGCATTCAAATACAATGCCGATACGCGTGAGGTGCGGATTAGTGACCTGGAGTAAGTGCATTGATACATTCATCAGACAACGAGATTGACCGTGATCGTATAGCTCCTCCGCATGTTCATCGTTGCGAGATTCTTGCAACGTGCAGTCTCGAGATACTCGCGCGCGGGCTCGCCACCGTGAAAGTATCCAACGTCAGTCCGCCGTGGAGAGTGAGCAATCGGACTCATCCGTCGAAGTCAGGGCGACCGATAAACCGGCCAGAAATGGCGTCAAGAGTGAAAACCGACCCAAATCGAAGGTTAGCGCGAAGGACAAAGAGCTGGAAGATCCAAGTCAACCGAAGCTCAATTTGTGAGTCACAGCCCCAGGCATCTGATCGCCGTTTGCTTACCCCTACCGTGTAGTCCGTCTCGGGAGGCTCCCGCTCAATCAACTTCAGCGCGACGAAGAAGTGATCGGCTCAAGGGACCAGAACTTCTGATTCATCCAGATCTGACGGATGCAGAGCAGTCCAGCAAGATCAAGGTCATAAGTCAGACACTGGCCGAAGCGGGAGCCGATAAGAACGACTTGTGAGTGAGGATATGAGATTTCGACCTGTCCGTGCTGACTGGAGGATACCAGGATGTTCGCTTACCCACCGACTGGCCGGGCTGATGTCAACGTCACCTATGGTGATGCCCAACGAGTGGAATCGGGCGACTTTCTCAATGATACCCTATTGGAGTTCGGTTTGCGGTGAGTGTTCCTCATATGACATATGTGAAACGATACGTATTAGCTGACGTATCTGCAGCCATGTTCTGCGGGGACTCGAGGAGGAAACAAGGCAATCTGTGCACCTGTTCAACTCCTTCTTCTACGACAAGCTGTCCAATAAGGCAAAGAAGTGAGTGTGTCCTGTTCTCAACTCATGAGCTATATTGCTCACTGTGGATCGTTTTCTACTTGCGCAGGGCAAAAGCAGGCGAGGACACATGGCCTGCGTACGAGACAGTCAAGAAATGGACCAAAGGGAAGAATATCTTTGACAAGAAATTCGTGGTTGTTCCCATCAACGAAAAGTACGTTGGCGTCTCGCAACGATCACATGGGCAAATATCCAGCTGAAAGGGTTTTCAGTTATCACTGGTATCTTGCTGTTATCGTAAATCCTGCTGGCATACTTCGACGGCAAGAAGAAGCTTTTACCGATGTCGATCATCCGCCGGACGGTGTTGGGCTCGAAACGAAGGGCACAAGTAGGTCGAGATCATCAAGCGTACAAACATCTCCGCCTCCGTTCAAGCGAGCCGATTCCGATCTCAACATTCTCGATAGTGATCGCGAGGATGCAAAACAGGATCCTGATTTGTCTACCATGACCGAAGACCCTCTGGACTGCATCAGCGAGCAAATCGAAGGCGACATCATCACTCCCGTAGTGAGAAGACTGAGTTCCGCAAGTTCGAATGTGCCTGAGGTATCTCAAGGCTTTGGAGATCTGTCGCTAGAGGAAGAGAAGGGACAATTTATCTTGACCACAACAATGGCAGCGGTAGCGATCCAGAACGATCATCTGAAACAACAGCCCGAACAACCAGCTCGACCGAACAACGCTAAAAAAGGGAAACCGCGAGAATCCGATGCTGAGATATGGGATAGCAAAGGGTAAGCTCATTTTATATCTCGGCAGACGAATTACTTTTTTTAGCTGACTATGATGAACGTCTAGGGCGTGGATTCTTACCTTCGACTCTCTCGGCGGTGCTCATAAACCGGTAGCCAACACCCTCAACGCATGGTTGAGGTACGAGGCGCAAGACAAGCTGAAAATCACTGACGAGGTCGAGCAAGCGTCGTATTGGGAGGGACGGGTGAGTAATACCCAATCTGGTGCGACAGACAGTCGACCCTGATACCAGTCCAATTAAACTACAGGTGCCCACACAAGACAATTTTTCGGATTGTGGTCTGTATCTAGTACACTACACCAAGCAGCTCCTTGAACGGCCGGAAGTGGTGTTGCGCTTCGCCCAGGTGAGCGGTGAAGTTGACCCACGCGACTTCGAAAAGGATAACGCAGCTGATGGATGGTATTTTGGCAGATTCGACCCTACACAAGGTTCATGGATGGTTTTTCAGCTTGGGAAGATCAACTGAAGACGGCTTGGCGCGCTGATGAAACTAGCAACATGCGTGAGCAATGGTGCGATACGATGATAGGTCTTGCCTCAGAGTTCAACGCCGCGAGGGAAGTGGCGGCTCTCGATCCGAAGCAAAGGAAGACTGAGAGCGACGACGAAAACGACGCTGCGCAAGAGGGGTTTGTGAATGGCTCGCAGGATGATCCCGTCGCTGCTCTCCCTGCGAGCCAATTCCAGCGTGAGCAGCAACTAGTTCCAGGTCAAGACGTCACGACAACCGCAACCGAAGCAGGGACCGACATGATGGACGTAGATGAACCTGCACGCTCGGCAAATGAAGAGGTGCCCATGCCTGGCGCCTTCCCACAGGCGGGGGAGTCAACAGCTGTTCCTGAGGCATCAAACAGGAAACCGAAGTCAACATCACCTGTCAACGCCGAGCAGGCTGTGATGGACCTTGCACCGACATCGATCGCGCCGCACGATGCTGCCGATATCAATTCCGAAATCGGCTTTGACCCTGCATTGAGTGATCAACATGTCAAGGAAGCGGACAATGCCATGCCAAAGCCCACACATAAGCGCTTCCCGTCCTCTGACCTCGGAAGCCCTCGATTGAACGATTCTGACAACGAAGGTGACCTTGTCGAGGTCGATGAGAACTATCCTACTGCAGCTGTCAACGATCCATTGCCCTCTAGCACCAGTCCTCACACGCCTCGATCTAGCGTCAATCTTGCAACCGGTACACGATCGCTCAGTCCAGAGAAACATCCAGGTCCTTCTCCAGCTGCGACGGCAAGAAAGCTACGAGGGCCGACTCGACTGCCAGCAGGTACCGCCGAGCAGCCCATTTCCACATATGAACCTACTCAATTCGGTCAGAGCCTGGCAAGACACGCGACCGCAAGCGGGAATCATGGATCTCCTGCTCGAAAAGCTATGAAGCTGGACAACGAGGAAGACTCGCTTGCAAAAATCAAAGAGGAGGAAAAGCAGAAGCACCTTGCGGAAGTTCGCCATCTACGGCCTCGTCATCGGCCGATACTCGGCGAGATCCGCATGACACCGGACTCATCGGCACTCGCAACAACATCGCCACCAATCGACAACTCACCTTCGCCGATTGACACAAGCCAACTGTCGCCGCCTCAGATTCACCGCCCGCCCAACTCGTCCGCTTCTTTCAGCGAGCCACCTAGGTCCACCAGTAGTCCATTCGCGATGCTCAGCAGATCAGGACCTCAGGCCAGTTCACCGATCAAACCCCGCGCGGGTGATACGGGGCAGCTTTCAGCACCATCGCTTATCTTCTCGTTTGGTCAAATCGAACATCCCAATCCACCTACTTTGCAACCAGTTGAAGATGGGGCCACGGGTGATGAAGCCGCTTCCAGCGACAGTGCTAGTGATGAGATCGTTGTTTCCGAGAAGGAATCCGGGTTCGACCCGCGGATACTTGCAGCCAAGAGGACTCAGAATCATATCAGTGCAAGCGACGCATTAAGCGCGACTTTCATGGATACGCCCAAAAAGGAAAGCGCGAAAAACTCCACATACGCTGAACCGATAGAGCTAGATGGTCTATCAGAGGAAGAGCAGGAGGAGATTGAAGATCAGGCTTTTGTTGCTATCGGTTCGTCTCCGTTGGGACCGAATCGACATACACCAGTGAGGACAGAGACGAGGCCGACATCGAAGCCAATCACATATTCTTCCAACAGTAACAAAAAGCGCAAGTTGAATCACTCCCCGAATGGCCACCGGACTACCACCGGAGCACAGTATCCAATCTTCACTCAATCTGCTCCGGCGTCGAGGACCAGCAATCAACCGCAATCGTCCGCCACAGCTAGGTTTGTCGATCAGATGCTTCAAAAGACGGGACTCAGAATAAGGAAGAGGAAAGAAGGGACTGGATGGGCTTCAAAAACCGGGGATGGAAATGGATCCAGCAGTGATGATGAAGATGCTCTGCCTGTCAAAGGCAAGGGCAGGGGCAAGGGTAAAGGAGCCGATCGATTCAGATCAGAATCCAAGGCGACGACACGGTCGAGGCGATCAACCGGCGGTGATTCCGGACGGCGAGACAGACTGGGCGAAGGCTCGTCGCTGAACACAGGGAAGAAGAGGGACGACGCTATTGAGGTATCTGACTGAGGATGGTAGTAACCTAGCTACGTAGTTTCAACCTCGGTGTGCAGCGGAGAAGGGAGATGAGGCATCATCTCCGACTATTCTCATACATTGACAGCCTAGTTAGAGACCGACGAGAAATCGAACGCCGTGATTCGATACTTGACTGGGCGATTTGTTGTAGTATGTATTTTAGACCGACTATAGTAGAACGGCCAGGATCGAATTGATATTTACGCAGTCACCTCTGTCGTAGACCACGAACGATGAGACAAGAGTAATGTCTCACGACACGACGTCGATCAGACTGCCATGCATTCCGTAATTCAAGCCATGATCGCAGGCAAAGTTCACGTCCGCACGAGACTCTTTGAGCCTTTGTGAAACTCGTACAACCATGTATTGGTTCGCAAGGACTGAACGAACTTTGTAGTACATGCGTGAACCTCGCGAGAAAAGGAGGAAAGGATTTCTGAGCTGAAAGCGATTTGGGATGAAGAATACAGCGCATTGCTAAGTGTGACGGGAGGGAGCAAAATGGTGAAGGTGCTACAGGAACAGAGCTGAATCTTCGGGGCAATGAGACGGCCAAGTGAGTGACTATATGGCCTTCGCCTCATGACGAGCCTCGTCGATGCTCGAGACATACTTGCCAGTGAAGAGGAAGCGGCTTACTACCTTGGAGGATGATGGAGCCGAGGAAGGCGACGAGAACGACGATGGCGAGCTGCTTTTCGAAGTGGCAGCGCCGATGAGAAGCAAGGAATGGAGGGACAAGCTTCGTAGTACGCTAACAAGCCGTGCAAGGTATCCAAGACGGGATGATGCGGAGGTTTCCGTAGGTGAACCTGCGGAAGGATCAGTAGAGAAAACTGGGTCTGACGACCCGATCTACCCCACACACACCTGTGAACATCGGCTGGCAGCGGATGTCATATATGCATGTATCCCAGAAGCAAAGATAATTGGTTACCCGTGTTGTGCATAATATAGCGTTCATATAGTGTATTGAGCATGATCATACGTTTACTTTGTACAACATGTAGTGGAGAGGGGCGTGTTGCGTGGTGCAATTATTATTTACGGTGTGTGGCTGCATGATAGATGACAGATGATATAGGACTGTACGACATGATAGGATAAAATGACTTCACTTGAACGACTAGGGTCAAGCTGAACGGCAGTTCGAGGCAAGCTGGAGAGGGAGCAAGAGGGAGGAAGATCAGGAGATAGATTTACTCCGCCATATGAGATGCTGAGGTGATCGAAACATAGTCAAGCTAGACGAAAGAGAGGATCCGATCATGGGGCAGGTCCATGGCCTCTCAGTCCGCGGTCCGCGAGATCCCACCATGCTTTGCCTGCTGTATCTGAGACTGAGGGATGGAAGAATGGGCATCTCGACTTGAACGCTGAAGTAGGAAGCGAGAAGAGCCAGGGAGACAATGAAGTGATTGTTAGTTCAGAGTAGTCAGGTGTTGTGTAGTGCAGAAACCAAGTGGTTTTGCCTGGTCCGGCGGCATGACTTACCGTCCAATGTCCGTTTTCGGATGATGGCCTCTATACCCTCCTCGCTGGCCAATTGATCAGCCTGCACCGCAAATGCATATGTTTGGAGTCAGTCACCATTCTTTGTCCTCGATTGCGATTCGCTTCGCTCGAGTTATTGAAGAGCACTCGGAGTGTCTTCTGTCTTAACAACACATTTCGAATCAGAGTGTTACACTCACCAGCACCTCTTCTTCTCTTATACCTCTTTCCCATCTCGGTGTGCTACTCGAACTCGTTCGTACGCCTCCTCCTTCTGCGCCAGGTTGAGATTGCTTCTTCTCGTCGAGGTTTGCTAAGACGGTCTGCGAGCAGAACGAAAGCAGGGTCTGACGGTGTGCCCAGCCGGCTATCAACCCGGAACATGTGATCAGCTAAGACTTCCCATCTCGCACGTATATGCATGCCGCCTCCGCCGCCTTGTTCTTGATCGACAGCGATGTTGACCGGGCCGGCCCTGAGACGGTCAAAACTTTCGGATGTGATTTTATTACCCCACTCAATGACTCGGTCCAGAACAAGGTTGAAGATAGGGTAATATAATAAGAGCACAACCAATACCCACCCATCATCTCCGTCCACATCTTGAGGCACATAGCCTCCGCGCCCGAGGACGATCCAAGCGACTTATCGCCACCTGATATCCGATCTTGATCTCTCAGTTGTGCTTGTGCTCGGTTCAACCTGATTATGATCTGATCATCGAGCTTCCTGTACTGCCGTACGATATCTACAGCGTTGGCGGTTGATGTCAATAGCTTGCCTTATCTGCTCTGATCTGCACGATAGCGCTACGCGCTCGCTCACCTCTGAAGACACCGAGATTGTAGCATGTCTCGGCTGTCACCGTCACCTGCGTTGGCGGAGGTGCGGGAAAAGAGTCGGTGTAAGCTGAAGCGGTTCCGAAGGGCGGCGCTGGCATCTTTTCGTGTACTATGAGATTGCTACAGTATATTTCGAGGATCAGCAACGACTTGATATAGAGATTGTGATCAATAACGCATCGAGGATCCCTCGGACAACCTCGGCAAGATGAGATCGAAATGCGACGAAATGGTGATTGATGGTCAACCTCCACCGGAGACACCCACATGTAAGCCACATGTCAAACACATGTCAACCACATGTAAGCCATATGTCATGATGCTCGATTCACCACAGTGCCACGTTCGGCAATTCGGTACTACCGCTGGTATCAGCTCGAGCTAAGTTAGCGAGATTTCGGTTGACCTCGAGTCGAGCGGGTGGGTGGTTTGTGAATTTTGATAGAAGAGCAAGTAGCAACCGCGCGCTTTATCTATCTCGACAGTTTCAAACTATCTCCATCTTTCTCTTCTCTTCTTCTTTCTCTTTCAACAGACATATTCGGTTCTCATATAGGACAAGGCTTATCGTGAGTTACTTCGACCCAAGTCTTCTGCTCACCATTGCTCCACCATACCCAAATTACATATCTATCCTTATCGTATTGCGCTCGCCCGAGCATTCCTCCTCTCTCTTCTATCGACGTGATGACCTTCTATTCTCTCCCCGTCTAATCGACCATGGCGAATGAGGAGAGCCCTCCTTCGCGGGAGGCGCTCGGAACCTCTTCTCTTTCGAGACGAGCTATTGGCGCTTGCCAGCGCTTTTGTCTGATCTCTTAACATCTCTCATTTCTTTAGTCTCTGCGCTTGATCGTTCAACGCATGCTGCGAAAGAGGGCTCGAGCTGATACAAGATATTTTGTTCTCTTAACCAATAGACCTTTCCTATCGTTCTCTCGTTTCTCACTGTAAGTGTCTGCATCACTCCTCCGTTCTTCTCTGTCCTTATTCACCCATCCTCTATCACCCCTCAACTCTTATGATGAAATATTTGATAAAACCATACGCAGTTTCCACTGAACGCGTCCTCCTTTCGCGGGGAGTTTGTCCTTGTTCTCTCTTGGTCCTCATCACTTCCGCAACCGAGTCGCAGTCTTTCTCCGTTCCGAGTTGAACCTCTCGTTGAGCGTTGGGAGATTCCTCAACCGTGGGCTTGTTGAGCCTGAAATATCCTCGTGATAGATTAGGGTTCCGAGCAGTCGGTGGTGTTGTCCGAGGAGACTCGGCGATGCTAATTTGAAGTTTTTATCTTCCTTGGATGTCTGATTCTTTCCTTCTTTCCAACGCCTACGTTTGTTCATGGACATAGACTGACACAGGAATCGTTGCTGACAATACGCTGTTCATTCTGCTTGTTGTCTTAATATCTATGTCGTCTTGTTATCTATTGTTCATACTCGTATGCAGACTTCTCTATTGTTTAACATCATACAAAATGGTCGCCTCTGGTGAAAAGAAGGGCAAGGTCATCCTCGCCTACTCTGGTGGTCTCGGTGAGTCCACCCAGCCATCTTGAAAAGGTAAATGAGAGCACATCGCTTATAAGCTGTTTTGATTTCCATTCTTCTTCCTCGCTGCAGACACCTCATGTATCCTTCTCTGGCTCATCGAGCAGGGTTACGAGGTCATCGCTTACATGGCTGATGTCGGTCAGGAAGAGGTAAGTTATACTTGAGCTGGATTTGGTTCGGTTGCATCTCTTCAAGGGTCTTCGTATAAGGGAAGAACAAATTTTAACGGTGGCTTGTGCCCACTTGTTTGTTTCTTCCTCTCATCCAGGACTTCGAGGCCGCTCGAAGCAAGGCTCTCAAGTGCGGTGCTACCGGCTTCTTCCTCGCTGATTTGAAGCGAGAGTTCGTTGAGGAGCTCATCTACCGTGAGTCGCACATGAACGAACGCATCCATACGGCACCCCACTGACAGGCCATGACATGGCATTCCAGCTGCCGTACAATGTAACGCCATTTACGAGGGTGTCTACCTCCTCGGTACCTCTTTGGCTCGACCCGTCATTGCCCGAGGCATGATCGAGGTCGCTCTCCGAGAGGGATGCGACTTCGTATCTCACGGTTGTACCGGAAAGGGTAACGACCAGGTTCGATTCGAGCTTGCCTTCTACGGCCTTGCCCCCAACATCAAGGTCATCGCTCCTTGGCGATTGCCCGAATTCTACGAGCGATTCGCTGGTCGATCCGCTCTCCTTGAATACGCCGCCAAGAACGGCATTCCCGTCACTCAGACTGCCGCCAAGCCTTGGTCCACCGGTGAGTTGAATAGCCAGTAGCGATGCTTTAATCAGGGTAACGGAGAGGCTGACCCAACTCTCAACTACTCAGACGAGAACCTCTTCCACATCTCTTATGAGGCCGGTATCCTTGAGGACCCCAACCAGACTCCTCCCGACGACATGTGGAAGCTCACTACCTCCCCTCAAAAGGCCCCTGAGCAGCCCGAGCAAGTCCACATCGAGTTCGCCAAGGGTCTCCCCGTCAAGGTGACTTTCCCTGCCGACAACCGAGTTGTTACCGACGCTGTCGATATCTTCCTCACTCTTAACCAGCTCGCCCGAAAGCACGGTGTTGGCCGAATCGACATTGTAGAAAACCGATTCATCGGTGTCAAGTCTCGAGGATGTTACGAGTCTCCCGCCGCCACTATCCTTCGAGTCGCCCACATGGACCTCGAGGGTTTGACCTTGGACCGAAATGTCCGAGCTATGCGAGACCAGTTCATCACCACCCAGCTCTCCCAGATCCTCTACAACGGTTTCTTCTTCTCCCCCGAGCGAGAGTTCGTCACTGCCGCCATCCCCGCCTCTCAGAAGACCGTCAACGGTCTCGTCCGACTCAAGTGTTACAAGGGTAACGTCATCGTCGAGGGCCGAGATGCCGACGAGGGTCTTTATGACGCCAAGTTCTCTTCCATGGACGAGATGGGTGGTTTCGAGCCCACCGCCACCTCTGGCTTCATCGACATCTCCAGCATCCGAATCAAGGCCTGGGCCCAGCAGAAGTGAGTTGGACTCTGGATGCGAGGTGTCAAAATGAGCTTCCGGATTGTGCTGATACGGTTTTTTTTTCTGTGCAGCCTCAAGCGAGGACAGGGTGGCGTTTCCCCCAAGGACGTCTACCACCGAGAGTAAACGCCGCGGACTGCCTACGCCTTGTGCTTCTCGACGACCACAGGCGCGGTAAGGGTTTATGTAGTGGTGATATGATATATAGAACATAGTTTAGAATTCACAAAGTACCTTATAGTAGTCCGATTAGACGTCTGGAGCGACCGGAAGGACGGAAGGGAAACGGAACCCACATAGTTGTCAAAGTCGGATTGGAATTAGATGTTTATATTTGGGTCATTGGCAACGTAGCTCCTCATCTTAACTTGTATATAGACCCCAATAAACTGAACCCCCATGCAACATCGCATAAGCATCGCCAAGCCCGGATGCATCGCACTGTGCAGGTTGTTGTCATGCATCCTATTTCTGTGCAATGTACTGACTAGACAGAATATGTACTGGGAGTGATTCTATCCCAGCTGCATAGCTAGCTAACCCTTATAGCGACCCTTCCAAATCTCAACCCCATCCCAATCGTCATCGTCCCACCCATACTTCTTGCTCACCTCTTTACTCAACCTGGATCTATTGATCTTCTTCAAGTCGAACCCTAGGGATTTACCGCGCTCCAACGCTTGGGTGATCAGGCGCGGATCTCGGCGCTCGAGTGCTATGTATACTGTAGGGGGTGAAGGTAATCTCGATGTCGATGTTGACTCTGGGAGAGCACTAGCATCAGCTTGACGCGTCTGCTGCGTCTGCTGCACATGCACATGCGAAAGAAGGAGCAATGTCTCCCATAGAGGATCGACAAGTTGAGGCGCGTAGAACGTGTCGGTCATTATGATCATGTCCCACTTCGTCTCCAGTACCCAGCTGAGTGTGTGATTGTCGTCGGCGTCGGCGTCAGGGTCTGCATCTTTATCTTCTTGATCGTTGACATTGATACTGATATCGGGTTGAGCTGAGCCAATGCTTCCACCGCACCCGCCTTTATCCCTCCGCCAAATCTCACTCATCTCGAACCAATCCAACCCCCTCGCACATACCCCATCGCCCAGTCCGTGGGTCCCCAGCACCCTCCGACCAGTCTCCACGTTCGGGCAGAGGACAGTACTGAGGACAGGCTCGATATCAGTCGTGGTGACGGACCATCCTGCAGAAGCTAGGGTTAGGGCCGTGTAGCCTATACCGCCGCCTAGCTCGAGGATGTTACCTAAGCCTAGGCTGGGCTTGGGGCGGGTGTTCAAGCTGGTGCTCGGGCTGGAGTGGGTTGTAGTGGATCTACGCCGTGAATTCGGTATGCGCGCCGGTGACGGTCTCAGCATGCCAGCACTGGACGGTAATGAAGATGTGATTGGTGATGCATACTTTGAAGGCTGTGACAGGTTTGTACTGGAAGACGCCTGACCCGGCGGCGATATAGTCGAGAGATACAGTGCGAGTATCTGCGCAGATAACCATAATGTCGTACCCGTCGTTCCTGTTGACTGGACCTGGACTTGTCCTCGCTCTTGGCCTTGGACATGGCGCTTTGACTCGGTATCCTGATCGGTACCAGTCTCTGTGCCAGATGACTTTCGGTTAGGTCCCTCTACTCCAGATATCGACGAGGTCGAAGACGCAGCAGAAGAGGAAGAGATCTGACGTAAGGGCAGATGGATATCCGGATGTCTTGGTAAGGGATGTGAGAGGTGACTGAGGTGCTTCGTCTGAGAGGCCGGTAATGGGATATTGGAATCGGAGTTGGCGTTCGTCATCGTCTATAGCTATGGTGTTCCAAGGGCGTTCGTTGTCCGCGCTGTCTGTGTTGGGTTGGAGAACCCAGACGTGGTTGCTGAATTCTGTCAAGATTCCGAAAATTTCGAGATGTGCGAGATGGGTGGATCACCTCCACTTGCAACCCAACCAACCCCCTGTTATTTCGGTTCAATCTATCGTGTAGATACATCTATCCATGGCTCAGTCATCCACGATGATTCTCTCTCCCTCTCTCTCCGTTGTCATCTTCATATCTATGTGCATGCAGTCGACCGTGATAAAGCCCAAAAAATGTATCAACCTATAAATAGAAAAGTCATCTTCAAGACTACTTGTACTTGATCTTCTTTCCTATTCCGAACTTGGGAGCCATCATTCTAGTCTACATGATCCATGCCCAGCACTGTTTCTCTCACTTCTCCACAGCTGCATAGCCTGTCCCACTAACCTGTGTCCATTTCACTAGCCTCCGTTTGAGATACACAGGTTGTTGTTATTGTCCGATTTGTAAGCACTGAAGCTGGGTTGACACCCGTTAGCTTCTCTATATACACGCCATCTCCATTGTGCATAGTGCGGGCGGCGATTCGCTCGCTCGATCGCTCGTTGATCCATTGGTTATCGAAGTACCACGCTGGATTGGTGAAGAGTTAATGCTAGAGATCTTGGCGCCGCGTCGAGTATTTGCGCGTTCACATATCATCGATTCGACCATTCAGGCTTCTTGCCATATTCAGCGGATATACACAGGATCGGAGATGCGCACTCGTGAGTCTCTGGGTCTCATGCTTCGAGCTCTTCTCAACCTGGAAGATTCGGTCCTGCTCAGCATGACGAGATCGGCACCTTACGCTTGCTTCTCCATCTTCTCCTCCAACCTCCTCAGCCTCTCGCGCATCTCTTCCAACTCCCTATCCTTCGCAGACGAGTTTCTCTCGACCTCATATCGGACCATATCCTTCAAGCTATCGGCACTAGCCTGCAAGTTGCCCAAGAGTGTCCCAGCGGCATTTGCGGTGCTTTTGAATTCTGACATCGCGTTGAGCTGGGACTGATAGGCGCCCTCGTATCGATGGAGGAGGTCTTGCAAGTTGTACCGTAATGAGTCGGTCTGAGCGTACAGGTCATAGAGCTGGTTGAAGGGCGCAAGGAACGCTTCGCGGCTCACCCGGGGTGAGGCAGGCGAGTTGGAGTGATGCCCGCTCAATCGTCGAGGCGAAGTCACCTCGTACCGTGTTGACGCAGAGGGCGGCTGCAGATTAGTGGAAGGTACCGAGAAATTACGTCGCTCGTTAGAGGTTGGCGCTCGAAGTCCACTGCTTCCTTGAGAGTCGTACGTGCGGGCGAGAGGTCGAGTTTGAGGGAGACCGTAGTACGGTCCTTGTTGTCGAGCAAACTCGTGATCGTCCCCGTTGCGGCCCCGAGCGTGGCTCAAAGGCGCTGTTCGAGGGTCCGTTAGGCCGTTGGGGTGATGGCTGTATCCATGCAACGGGGGGAGAATATGGGGCGGCAATGCTGTTTGACTGCCGGAGGGTGGCTCTCGAGGTGAAGCTTGCTGGGATGCGAGGCCTTGATTGAGAGGCGCGCTCTGGCGACAAGTAAGACGAGAAGCCATCAGTCAAGTTGCGGCGACTAGGATTTCGTATGGCGATCAAATGCAAGCTCACCTTTGATCCTGGAACAACTTCCCTGTCGGTCGCTGACGTGACTATGCTCATCTTCTCGACTTTATCTCGAGTCTTCTCCCGTCTTCGACCGACACCGCCACCGCTACCGAGTCCTGCGCTTACGGGAGGTGGAGGAGGCTGAGCGACGCCCGATGCGGTTCCTTCGGCTGTATCTTTGGGCGTCCAACCCTTGAAGGTCAGTTCTTTAGGTGTTGACGGCTGCGATTGAGCAGCTTCTCTTCGTCTTGCAGCGATGAGGGCTTGTTGTTGTTCCTTGATAGAGATGGTATCTCGGACCTGTTCAGAGATGAATTTCACTTGAGTTTGAGCCTTGCTTGATCTGTATGACATTTCTGGCGGGATCAAACCCACCGTCTTGAGTTGATCTTCATCGATCGCTTTGAAGTCAAACCCCATGACCACGGGGGAAGGCAAACCTCCTCCGTCCTCCCTTCGGGCTTCTCTGGCCGCTGCGAACCCGATAGGCTTGATTGGAGGCAGTTGACCAGGACGACCGTTTCGAGGCGGGGGTGGACCTAGCGGTCCACGTTGATCACCGGTCGGCGACGAGGACGATTCTCCTGAGCGATTGTTGGTCCCGTCCTTCTGCGGGGATGGCATGACGTCTATTGACTTGCCACCCTTATTCACTCTGCGCCTCTTGTCAGCTCGAGCGGGACCGACATCCTCGTCTTCGTCTTCATGCTCCTCGCTTTTTGCGGTCGGAACCGAGGTCAGAGGCGGAAGTCGAATCCGTACAGATTGGGATTGCGTTTGGTGATGCAGCGCCGGTGCGGGATGCGAGTGGTGATGTAAGAGATGCGGATGCAGAGATAATGGTTTCCGAGACGGAGGTGCAGCGGAACCCCCACGAGTTGGCGGAAGAGTAGGAGGGGGCGTCAAGTATGGCGAGAGTGAAGCGGGCATTGACGGAGATTTGCGAAAAGGGGCCAGGTCAGCTTTATCGTGGTCTGTAAACTTGTCTGATTGGGCATACACCGAGGCACAAGCAAGCGATAGAGACAATGTTGAACGATAGAAAGAGCAGTCCAGTTTAAGCAGACGACGCAAAGTCAAGTGACAGACAAGCTATTACTACAGAACAAGGGGCGATACGAGAAGCGGTAGAAGAAAAAGAGCATAGGCGAAGAACGGATCCAAGGGTTCTCTCGACGTCTTCAGCATAGCAGCTTTGCTCGATCATTGAGCGGCTCTACTCGGACTCGGTATCAACGTTCTTCCCCCACTCCCATCGTAGCTTGGTACCGATCGTCATTGACAATGCAAGGTATGTAAGTAGATCACACGAAGGATACCAAGACCCAGGGGGTCGAGCGGTGTTGGAAGGCTAAGAAAGCGATGAAGTTTGTTTCACCCTTTCGATCTGATAAAGGATACCAGGGGAAGATCCATTGAGCGGCCAAGGAAGGATGACGAGAGAAGCCCGGAAAGGGGGGTCTTGGCGATCAGGTAAAGGACGGACGAAAACACCGTTCACGAAAAGCTTTTGCTTTGCACATTGGCACCGGTCCGACTCGCCAGATGACTCGTCATCGTCGTCAACGCGTCATGTAGGTCACAGACAAAGGACAGCCGGGGTGAATTCGGAATAGATAGAGACCCAGGTTTGAATCTACCTCTAAGCGAGGCTGGATTCGGAATCAGAGATCGCTCAAAGGGAGTCGAGGGGGAGAGCAAGACGGTATCAAGAGGAGTTCTGATACGATCAAAGGTCGTCCAGCCAGAAGTTGCAAGCGCAGTGAGAAAGTTTCAATCAATCAGAAGGGAGGGTTGCGAAACGAAGACGAAAATGAGAACGAAGACTCCTCAAAGTGGGGTTCAAATGCGTAGAGCTGCTTGGATACCAGATCTCCTTTGATGAATAGCGCCCGGCATATCAGAAAGAACGATAAAATATGTGCAGATCTTCCCAATGAACCGGTCGAACCAGGAAAGAAGCAGACCCGGTAAATCGGGTAGAATCAGGAGACGGGAGTTGGAACACAATCCATACTTCGGCTGTCGACTCGAAAGACAAATCGAGGATTCGCACTCACCCTCTATCGTCCTTTCTCCTGCCTTTTCTCCTTCCAGCCCGGGTTTGATGTGCCATGAATTCGTCCTCGTCCTGCTCTGATGCCACGACGGACGGCGACCTGCTCTCTCCTGGTGGAGGATCTCGAAGTGATGATGTTCTGCGGAAGAAAGGCGGTGGAGCAAGAGGCGAGCGCGAGTGCGAGCGCGTTTGCGTTTGCGATGCGGTGCGATGATGAGGTGAGAATGCGATGGGGCGGACGATAGGCACCCGGGGTGGTAGCGGTGGTGTAGGGTGCACGAGCATGTTGGCAAGCGAGTATCAAACGACAGCAGTGAGTAGTGTAGTGACAGTCGAGGAGCGTCGATGGGCGATGGGATCGTTGCGGACAAAGAGGTGTGATTGTGCAGACAAGTTTCAAGTTATGGAGAGAACAATAAGAGGTGAGTGTGACGATATGGTGTATAAGAGGGATTAACGTTACAAGCGATGATGGTGGTGGTGTGGCCGAAGTACCAAATGAAGGTGATGAGTGTGGTCGTCAAGGAGCGTACAAGGTGAGAGCAAGAAAGAGGACGGATAGCCGTGACCGGTTGTCGAGAAAGAAAAATTATGGGCGAAACCAGAGGTGAAGAGGACAAAGGGATAATATAAGAAAGAGGGGAAAGAAGGTTAGTTCGTATCGGGGTGGGTTTGTGTATAGACCGTGACGTGGGTACACGCACACAAACGCCCGTGGAGATAGGGAACAGTGTCACGGTAAACCGTTAGTACGGAATAGGTAAAGTCGGCGTTGATGGGTAATGGTGATGGTGATGGTGATGGTAGCGGAGGAATGTGATGGCGAGCACGGGGTTCGAGTGGCAGGGATGTTATGTTCCGAGATGCAAGTGGGGAAGAGGCGGAGCAAAGGGGGAAAGAGGAGCGAGTGATAGCCAAAGGGATAGCGATAGCGATGATGATGGTGATGGTGACAATGTAAAGGATGGACGGGTTGGGTTTTACATTTGATGGCAATCCCATTCGAGTAAGAACGAACGAAAGAAACCGTTCAATCCATCAGAACGGCGGAAAATTGGCGGCGAGACATGCGATCGAGAGTGAGTGAGATGGAATCGAATCGAGGGGAAGTACGACAGATAAAGGCCGGGTCAAGAGTCGAGCAAGGCGGGAGAGGATGGATTGTTTGGAAGATAGAAAGCGTGGGAGAGACAAGACAAACGATTGAATGATTAGGTCGATTGAGATTGAGCGGACCACACCAATTCGATTCAGTCGAGTTGATTGTGTGATAGATAGAATCCAGTGATTTCGTTTCAGTCAGCTAATGCATTCGGCTAGTGGATCCCGGCTCGGCGTCTCCGCCCACTCGGTTCGTAACATGCTACGGCTATGCGTTACCAATCGTGCTCACTCACCCTCATCCCCCTGTCACGTAGATCTGGGGAACAATAGAGAAGAAAAGGTCGACTCACGGATGAACGGACCCTGCGCCGCCGCCAGCGCTCACGCCTCCTCCTCCTCCTCCAGAAGATCCTCCTGCTCCCCCTCCTGACGATGATGACGCACCAACCCCGGCGGAAGCTGAGCTATCATCATTGTTATCATTCTCATAGCGTGACGATCCTACTCCTGCCCCTGGACCTCGTCCTGGTCCGGGGGAATTGTTATTGTTAGTCCTGACATGCGAATAGGATGAATAGCTTCCTCCCCCTTGATGCGAGTGCGAGTGAAAGTGGGGTAAAGGTGCCCGTGTCCGTGAGGAAGTTGCAGCGCTGGACATTGTTCGGCGTGTATTGTTTGTTGCCAGGGATGAATGCGAATGATGCCGCTTAACCTCGCCTATGAAATTACTTTCTCTTTTTGTGTCTTGTCTTGCAATCTCAATGATTGAGATGAAATCCTTATTGTTCTTTCTTTCCTTGCCTTGCCTTTCCTTTGCCTGTGTGGAATTGTTCTGTGTGTTGATCTTATTGTTCTCGCTTCTCGTTTCTCGTTTCGGAGACTTTCACCGCGAAGGCACCGCACGTCCTTGTTGTTGTTTCGCCTTTCCCTTCTGCGTGTCCAGCTGACCCAGGGAGGGAACAGAACGAGATGCGACAAGCTGAGTGCTACTCGTACAGAATAATAGCGAGGTGAGCGAGTGAGTGAGGTTGATTCTATGTTGCAGGTACGAGTGAGTCAGACAGTTGGTTATTCGTGGCTAGTGGCTAAGTAGTGTAACTTGTCTAGATCCAGGATATCCAGGATATCCAGGATTCAGGATTAACTTGACGCTTCTTGTTTCGCGTCTCACGCCGTAGTCCCATAGTCCCTGCCCCTTAACCTATATAGTATAAAGTATGACCTATCCCCACTAGTTCGCATCGTCGCACTTGCTTGCCTGGTGTATGTATGTACTGGTACTGATTCTATTCCTCATCTTTCTCTGTACGAGTACATGCACATATCCCTCCCTTCACATCGAGCAGAAGGAAGGAGGCATCTGTTCTTGCTTTATGTGTTATGCGGCATCGTGGTTTATGGTATCGTTTTGCATCACATCGTGGTACTAAACTATCTATATGAGAAGGAAGCCCTAAAATACTAAAGAAGAAGACTAATGCAACTTGCTCGTGAACAAATGTCCATGATTACCTTGTAACGCCGACATCCTATAAATCCTGATGCTGTTCCTACTAATCTGTCGAATCACCTCAGACAGCGCTCTTGCCCTCCTTCTCCGCCAAAGCAGCCGCTCCATCCACTTCCCTCTCCTTCTCGACTACTGATTGCGCCTGAGGGACATTCGCGTCGATGGCACCCTGAGCATCTCCAGATCCAGCGGTAGCTACGGCGTTCTCCTCTTCCCTCAGGGCGTCAGCTGCAGCTTTCTCTTTGGCGTTCTTGACATTCGCTTCTTCCTCTTCCTTTGTGAGCATCTTGTCGTTCTTCATGATCAACGCTCCGATGAGAGCTAAGATGGACATGGGTAAGGCGATGATGAATACCTCTGAGAGAGTCTTGGTGTATGCCTTGAGCACGGGCGCTTGCAGCTCCTGATTGTGCGAAAGTAGACCGTCAGCAACTGTTCCAGCGCACGAATCACTTGGAGCGGAATGAGGGAGCCGAACTCACCTCTGGCACTGACTCCCAAACGGCCGAAGCGGAGTGAACGACGGCCGCGACAAGCTCTTCGGAAACACCGGGAACGCCCTCTCGAAGGTTTCGCTGGATCATGTTTTCGAAAACGCTGCCACTCAGTGACAAAGCGACAATTCGACCGGCAAAACCGACTGTACAAGATGCAACGGTCAAGGTCAGCGACGGTTCGGGAGAGTGAGTCCAAGACAATGAGATTGTGTTAGGTGGAACCATGACTCACTGAAGATAGCAAGACCCGTTCCCAGGGAGATCAACCAAGGCTCGTTCTTCAGCTCATGCTGGACCGAGATCATGACGTTCTGAAGACACATTCCAATACCGGCACCGAGGATGACCTGGAATCCGTACAGATGCGATTCGGTCTGGTTGTGCCTGATGGTGTAGAAGAGACCCGAGGCGATAGCGAGGAGGATCGGGCCGCAAACGATGACAGGCTTGAATCGGCCGATCTTGGGGATGATCCTTGACGAGAGGATGAGGAAGAAGACCTGGATGAGGATGAGCGGCAGAAGCTTGACACCGGCCCCGGTGGCCGAGGTGTGGTAGACCGCCTGGTAGGTCAAAGAGAGGTAGTAGACGAGGATCATGAAGACCCCAAACACCATGAAGGAGACAATAGAGGCGCCGCTGAAGAGTGGGTCAGAAAGACGCAAATGTCAAGTCAGCTGCTGCAACAGGTGTTTGTCACGTGCCAGAACCATGCACTTACATGATGTTCCTCCTCTTGAGAAGCCTGATTCGGAAGTAGGCCATATCCTTCATCCACCATTCGTATACACAGAAGATGATGGGCAAGATGGCAGAAAGGACGATACAAGCGATGACGCTTCCATCTGACCATTTCTTAGTGACCCCTCCCCACTGGGTGAAGAGGATGAAGCTGCAGCCCCAACCAGTGGCGAGGGCGACCGCGACCCAATCGCACTTGATTACTTGCTTGACCATCTCCATCGAGTATCCCTTGTACGTTTTGTCTCGTCCGAGAGGGGGACGAGAAGGCTGGAAGATGAGAAGACAGATGACGGCAACGCCTCCGATGGGAAGGTTGATGTAGAAGCACCATCGCCAGGAAACGTGATCTGAGAACTGAAAGGGTAAGGAAAAGTCAGCATCGCTTAAATCGCATTCAGAAGGATTCACTAAAAAGGGGGATCTACTTACTGCTCCACCAACGAGAGGCCCGATGACCGAAGCGACGGCGAAGCTGGAAGGGGGTATCAAGGGTGTTAGCGCAGAGCAACGGTTGGTCATATAGAATCAGAAATGCAATTGCCTCGTGGTATGAGATAGCGTGCAGTGCACGGGAAGGGGACTTACCATACGCCGAACAAGGCAAAGTACTGAGCTCTCGAGTGCAGCGGCGTCAACTCAGCAATGATGACCATGCCTCCACTGAAGATACCGGAAGCTCCCAGTCCTGCGATCGCTCGACCGAGAATCAGCACGTCCATCGAGGGCGCGACACCGCAGACGAGAGATCCGATTTCGAAGACGACGACGGCGAAGAGCATGACGTGTTTCGAGGGGAAGATGTTCATCCATTGCGCGTAGAGCAAGTTGAATCCGAGGAGGGTGAGGCTGTGATTTGATACCCAACAGAGGAGGCAGACATCAGCCACCGGCAACTGAGCCATGAGGCACGAGGAAGGGATAGAGAAGGCGGGATAGGGATGGGAGCACTTACAAGAAACCAGAAGCGAGCCACGAGAGCTTTGTAAGGGAGTTGAATTCACTCGTAATCTTCGGGATAGCGGTAGCGACGATCAGCTGATCGAGCGCGAAGAGGAAGATACTGATCATCAATGAGAGGAAGATGGCCCAGAACCTCCATCTTGGAACTTCGATGGGCGCGTGGACGGCCGCATGTCCCGCTGGAGGAGCTCGGACTTTCTTCTCCTTCGTCGTAGGGGTCGCCGTACCGGATGGTGAGGGTGACGGGGAGTCGACAGTGGCGTTGGCAAGAGGTTCTGCCGTGCTGCCATTGGGGACGGTGCTGGTGATGGCTGCAGGGGTCTGAGAAGGGTTGTGATGGGATTGCGATTTAGATTTGAGCGAGTGGTCATCCTCGTCAGAGTGGATGGTAGATGTTGGTGAGGCCATGGTGGTAGAAGGTGCTCTCGTTGATCCTGTCATGAGTGAGGGAGTGGGTTGGCGTAAGAAGACAAGCAGTCGATCGTAGTCGTTGTCAGTATGGGTCTGACCAGCACTGTCAGGTCAAGCCTTGATTATATAACCTGATGCGGGCAGCAGCGTGATCGATAAACTTTTTGAACGTACTCTGAATGGGGACTTGCCAACTATCCAATCCAAAAGAACCCCCCGTTATATACACCTATACACAATCAAGGACAGGTTACTCGGCTCGGCTTCAAGTCGTAACGCACACAGGTTAACACGGCCGAGGTGGTTGAGATGGATCTATGTGATCATACGAATCAGCTACAGGCTACACTAGAGAGTTGGAATCTGTATTGTGTAACAAAGATTGCATTCGCGAAAGCAGAAAGGAAGGCCGACCGCCGAGCCCATGATGAGTCCCAAGCCTGCAATGCATAGTATAGCAAGCCGAGACACGACATGTTTTTGGCTTTCCCTCTATGGTTGTAAGTTATCCGGTCTAAATTGAGGAACGATCAATCTTGCTTGCACAGTGTGCTAGTCGGGCGTTGACCTCGGCCCCCGAGCCTGATTTCCTTGCGCAAGGTCTGCCGATCAATCCTATAGTAAACAAAGCTTGCTTTGGAATTCCCGTATTCGGCAAGATCAACTAACTATGCTTAGCCCGACGCGACAGGAAGTACAGTGCCGGAGCGCCGGATCAAAGGCGTACGCGCAAGTGTAGTGTAGTGTAGTGTAATGTTCCTGGTTGATGCTTGACTGAATCAACCTTGAATTTCCGACGGAGTGATTGCAGCGGTCTTCGCTTGGGAGTCGGAGTGCCGTGGGTGATTCGAATGCGAGTCATCTATGATTCGTATGTACACTGCTCGAACAGTGAGATGCTAATGAGCTTCTTATCAGATGCATCTCCTCGCTTGGTCCAGTATGTCACGATACGTAAACATATTCAAGAGAGCGGATCTCGCAGCGGATCGTTGTAAGTGGGAGTGCCATTACAGCACCGCATCGCATCAACGACATACCTCAGTACCTAGAGTAATCAGCATGTATGCACACTGTAGACCTACTCAACGGTGGACCGTAGCTACCGCTTGCCTTACTGACGGTAAAGGAGTCACAGCTGATTAATCATTAACCCTCCTGGGCTCGGCGAGGATAGGACTTCGGCATTCTCGCGACTCCAGGATTCGGGCTCAGCGCCGTGAAAAGTGGTTTCAGCATTGTCTGTAGCGCTACGATACTCGGACTCTACAAACATAGTGTCTTGCAACGTCGGCCACCGGGGCGGGGCTGTCTGCCTCACGACAGGTCAGCGATATAAGCCCCGAGCAAAGGTGTAAAGAAGTCACACCCTCAGACATGATTTCACCAGTCATGCATATGCATATTATATGATGTATTCGTAAAGAGTGTCAAAACAAAACAGAACAAAAACCGACCTCACTTCAGACCTGCACCCATGCCCGTGCACATACCATGGAGGGCCAATTGCTGCAAAGACATGAACCTGCGTCCCAAAAGCAACTTCCTCTTCTCCCAAGTTTGCCTCTCCTCTCAGATGGCTACTCCGCCTTGCGGCTGAGTCGGACCACCGCTAGACGATCCCACACCATCGCTCTGATTCTGATTCTGGCTAGGCCCCTGGTTCGATAGCATTCTCGAGGAGCTCAAGGTACGCGCCCTGTTCCTGCTGTGGAAGTAGGTCGACTGCGAATGTATGGAATAAGATATACAGGTGCGTTTCAGTCTCTGTCCAAGTATTCGAGTGAGAGAGGGTCACATGAGCACTTACGGGAGATTCCGGCTCATCGCCCTCATCATGCTCGTCATCTTCCTCGTCGCCCCACACATTGTCCTCTGGCAACGCAATCACCCCACTTCCCGGGTCAAACGAGATCTTCTTCCTTAACCCGGCTGATTGATGAGCAGCTGCTTCGCTGGGGGACGGAGTCGGATCTCGCCACGGGTTGAGGTTATCACCTGTAGCCCCGTAAGATGAAGAAGTAGATCCTCTACCTTTATCCTTCTTTTGACCTTGACCCTGCACATTGCTCGATGAGCCTGATGGATGCAGGAACTGACCGGTGGACCAACCCTCAGGTAAAGAGCTTGTGCTGCCTTCCATACCTTCCCCATCTTGTGGGGTGTCGACACCTGAAGAAGGGGCATCGCCGTCCTCTCTTCTTAGCTTCTTCGCGACTTTGCGCCTTAGGCTAAGCACCACGCTCTGCCTTCTCGCATCTCTTGCTCCATCGCCGAACTTCGCTTGAGCGGGTAACCAGGGAGTAGGCAATATACCGCTGAGAGCCGGATGGGCGTAACGTCTTCGACCCGTATTAAGGACTCCGTAATAGAAGTTGTTCATGGGCGGCTGGGAATAATCCGTTCTCTTGTCGCTTGGCGCTACGTAGAGTGTCTCGTCGTTGACGGCATACCGTCGGTGGTTGAGACCGCTGGGGAGAAAGATCAAAGTCAGCTTCTGTTGGCGGGATGGACCTTATGCCTTCTTGAGAGCTCACGTTTGACTTCGGCTGACATTCCCCTCTTCCCCAACGCCAACAACTCCACCAGGCTGTTCACCCCTCTTTACCTCGCAGATACTGCTCAGAGCCAAATACTGACTCAAAGGCCCGAAGTCTCGATACATGACCCATGACCACCATAAGGTGTAAAGAATAAGGGGTACCATAGCTCCCGACGCCCAGAAGAATTGACGAAGGGAAAAGAGACCGGTCATGAACAGCTGGAAGATGACCAGTGCCCACAGGGTACGCGCGAATGTGATCCTCCATGCTTCGCCGTTAGACTCGTATGGCTTGAAGTAAACTAGAGAGCAATATCAGCCATGTTTTTGTGTTCCGCTTGGTAAAGAAAACCGACTCACTAAACAAGAGCTTGTACTTGTATACAAGATCTGTACGGAAGTTAGCAGGTGTCAAGTGTCGTATGGACTGTCGTGCAAACTCACAAGATACGCCAAAGTACGTAGCTCCGAAGAAGAGGATGAGCGGACTCATTACACTGAAGACAAGAGTGATGGTGAACACGAGGAGGGCTTGAGGATAAACCCAACCGTAGTTCAGCATGGGTGGGGCATTGGCCTCGGCAAAGTCTAATTGACGATGTCAGTGACCAGCAGAACTACGTCCACTCATTCGCATGCCGAACTAACCTCTTGGCGTCTTGGTGAAAAAAGCTCGAGCAGATCCCAGAGTGAGGAGAGGGCCCATATTGAGTAGTTGCAAGGGCATGAGGCCAAGCGCTGAGGTGCGTTGTCAGCTGACATGATGGCCTGCAATGCCTTCGCAGCTCACCCTGAAGCATCACGTATGAGACCATGAAGTTCCGTACATTGGCACCTTGTAACGCCTGAGCGAGTTTTTGTGGAATCTATTGAGATGAGTCAGCGAAGTGATAGACGATCGGCATATCCCTCAGAAATATGCAGCTCACCTTCGTGGGGCTGTCCACCAGATCTTGCACAAGTGCGATATACGTCGAGGTCAAGAGGAAGATACCGAGAACCGAGATTAAGAGGAAAAGGTGATATCTGCAGGACTACGCATGAGCTTAGGATCGTGCGCAAACCACAAGAGATCGCTGGCTCACTTCTTCAATAACGAGTACTCTGTCGCACTCTTGCTCTTGAAACCCTGCATATAGCTCAGCCCTGGGGAAACGCATCAGCGAGCTGTCTGGACCGGTCAACGAGAGAAACACTTACATTCGAGCAAAAACGGTAGCAGACCGTTGAAGGCGATCAGTGCCAAGGAAGGGAGCGAATTCTGCACAATAGCGGCCAGACGCGGTGACGCGTCGATGACTCGCGCAAGCCACGGCATGATCTTCTTGATCTCCTCGTATGACAGCAATGTGGCCAATGACGATACAGGCACTAACGCATGGTATCAGCTTCTACAGCGTCCAAAACGAGTGGTGGAGCAGAAAACTCACCGAACCAGAAGAGGAATAGCACGCCAGTAACACCCATGACGATAAAGTCTCTGACCTGAGCTTCACGGTTCGACATGGAAACTTTGCTCCATACCACATCCCTGGGCTCTGGAGCGAGCTCAGTAGTCGCCTCGGAATGGTGGGGGTAATGTACCACTTGACAAGCGGTTTGCTGGGACGCATATCGACATCAGCTTCCTGTGTGGCCACGACCGCTGTTGCGACACACAGTGGATATCGCACTTACAGCATCTTTCACGTCTTCGAAGGTCACAAACGCAGCGTGAGTGGCCTCGAATCTCCCCTTCTTTCTGAGCTCTTTGACTTCCTCGTCGGCTTCCTTGAACTGTTTCTCCCAATATTCGATCGCGTCCACCTTCGTCCCGAACCATCTTGGTCGGTAGGTCGGTCTGGGCCGGGTAGTATGTATGTGCCCATGACAATGAGCTTCGCCGTCTTCTGCCTCCGACTGAGATTGGGGCCGCGATGTCACACCATTTGATGTCGATCGATTGCGGGTAAGAGCCGACCTTTCGTTGACATTGCTGTTGTCATCATTGTCGTCGAGATCGGGGACGAGGGGAGCATCCGCCCGCTGGGGAGAAGCAGTCAAAGAGGCAGTCACTGAAGGCTTTGAGTATACATTCGGATCGTAGCCTTCCACCGCTCGACCAGCTGGATTGCCCACCCAGTCGACCCATGCCTCCTCCAGCTTGAGCAAAGCGCTAGTCCGCTTTTCGAGAACATTTCGTACAGGTTCTACTGCTCGACACACACTGACGCTCTCGACCATCCAGCCGCAGCTCTCAAAGTAGTCCGCTAGCGCTCTGTCTCCTCGTAGATGCTTGGGAAGGCTGGATACTAGGACCGTTCGAGACGAGATCGAGTGGATCAGGTGTAAGCCGAATGATTGGCGTGAGAGGACGAAACGGTGGAAGTTGTTATGAAAAAATGATAGACACAGCCCTGTGAAGAGATATGTGAAGATGAGATGTATGGTCGATGAAGTCGTTGGGTCAAGCAGGATATCGTACATGCTAGGTCTGGCTTCGGGAGTTGTAGAGTTGCTCGCTGTCTCTGCAAAGTATGACAATGCCGAGATGGAAGTAGTGTTCTCTGGCGGATCAGGAGACGAGTCGGTCGACCCGTGGCGCTACAGATCGAGACAGAACTTCAGCAAGCAGGTCTGGCATATAAGTCAAGAATGCTCTGACGACTCACAAAGAGGTTGAGAGGAATGAGCACCATAGTCGCCATGAACGCCGATGTGCTGAACAACAAGAAAGCCATGCGGAAGAAGTTGAGGAGCTGACCACCAGTCAATAGAGAGAGCGAATGTTCATGGTCAGTGTATATATCGGTCTAATCGGTGAGTACCAGTATAAGGAGGAACTTGACTTACAACCGCAGCGTCCAGCCCGACAGTCTGGAGGACAGTAAACTCGGACGTGCGAAGAGTAGGTTTGATCCAGCCGAAGAACCGAGATGTGCTAGACGATGACTGGGCATCTGGCGAGTGTGCGGCGGTGGGTGAGAAGTCTACGAGGGTGCGAGAATGGGTACGTATACATTCAGCTTGCAGATCTCTACTGTTCGCTACTTGAACACAGGCTCGATGGATGGACGCTATGGATCTCTTGGATGGACCGGTGGGACGACGATGATCAAAATTGAGAGAGCCGTGCGAGCGTTCACTTACCTTTCAATTTCGTCCTTCCCATGTATACGACCTCCCATCTCGTTCTCAAGAAGCAGAACAGGAAGAAGCTTGTTAAGCCGATACCGAGAGACAGCGTCATCTGGGTCGAGAACCATGGCCCTGCAAAAAAGCACGAAGTGGGTAATCATGTTAACGAGCTGAGTTTGCTTACGAGCTCGAGACGAAGGCTTACCATCGAACTTCTCTGTAGGAACAGTAGGCATGACGATCCAGTAGCTGTCAGTGAATCTTTCTCTGAAATAGTCTCGGGGTTAAAGCGATAGCGCAGCATGTTGCCGCACCGGGGATCCGACAACCACATCAGAGCGGGAAGAGGGGAGAATGAGAACCTCGACTCACGAGTAGGCCCACTACCTGGCGGAGCGGGTGATGTGCCGTTGTCATTGTGATCATCATCCGACTGCAGCAGCAGTACATTCGCCAGCCAAGCGATGGATGATGAAGACATGGTGCGCTGTGCGTCGCACAATCCTGTTTCCACTCTGAAATCTCTCAAGAATCCGGTCTGTGGACTGACGCTTTAGGAATCTATCTCACTCGGCGCTAAGGTCGACGTCGAGACAGAGCTGAGCTGATCCGCTCGCTTTCTGTGCGCTCGATGGCTCAGTAGATCAAGCAGATATAGTACAATCGCTATTTCTGTGATCAAAGGAGAGTTAAGTCTCGAAATGACCATTCTGCCAACATATCTCTATGAACGGTGCGATGCGCAACTGCAACCGCTGTAGAGAGTTGGTCGTCCGAGTGGCCCCGCATGTCGACGTCGAATCACATTTGGTTTGGTGGCAAAATCAATGAATGGCCATGCATCCGGTCGAAGTATCACCATGCAAATCATGCAGATAGGTATCATAACAATTTGATGCTTTGCTACCTCGCTGGGCCACTCAGCTCTCCCAGGCTCAGCCAAAGAAAAGACAAATATCATAAATCTATCCATATCTGAAGGAATGAGAACCCCAGTCTCATCTTATTGTGGTGATATGTGACCCACATATCAGAGGAGATAGAATATGACAAATGCCCTCATTGCCAAGTAGAAGGGTCGATAAGCTGACGTGTAAAGCTAGTAGAGCTGGAACTGAAGAATCAAGTCGTAAGGTATCTCGCGTGTGATGGTAATTGTATATCGTGGTCGTTACACATTTTCTGTTTGTGGTGTCTAATTGAGTCAGAGTCGACCCGTCCATCGTCCGTTCCATCCATGTCTATCCCGGCTGCACTCCACTTCACCCCAGCGCCATCTACTGTTACATCGCTCAGGTAAAGTCAAGATCGGGCCTCCGTTCCCGTCTGCTCATCCGATGATGCTTGTGCCAAGGCCATTCCCAAAGCCGTTCAGATGCAACTTCATCTTCGTTCTGATTAAGCCAACACGCCAGTCCTGTCGGTAAAGGCTTAACAGGTATCGATCAACGAGTTTTTAGGGAAGGTGTAACCTGGTTGATTTACGAGCGATCAGCATCAGCCATTTCGGACCAGGAAGCGCAGGTTATCGAGCCAACTCACCAGCTCCTTCCCAAGTGGTCAAGTTGGGATTAGCATAGACCTCGGAATGTCGAGAGATGTAATCGGCAGTGGGGTAGTCTGAAGGAGACCAGTAAAAGATCAGCCACCTTACCTCGATGTAGCAGGATAGCAATCAGTACACGCTGAACTCACCTTCGGGGTCACATCCAAGAGTTCCAAGGTCTGTTCGTTGGTAGAGTCGGACGTAGTCAATTCTAACATAGTTGGGCCAGACCAAGTTTGCAAAGTCGACGGCTTGGAAATTGTTGGACATATGGAAATTGAGGACAATCGCCATGGGTTCTTCGGGGATGATTCTTCGTCCAATGCCGACCCGATCGTTTGCGGCTACAGCATCGGCGTACATGGTCCAACTTCTCTTGCCATCGGCGACCCAAGCGATATAACCGTCTTCTCGCTTGTTGGGGAATGCTTGGTACTCGAAAGCAAAAGTGGTGAATTGCTTGTTAGTTCCCGGCTGATTATAGTAAATCTCCGTTGGGAGTCGAGTAAGACCGGACACAGCCTGCTGGAAGTTACCACCGAGATACGTGTTCCAATAGGTGAGACTCTCGTCATATATTTCGAAGTTTTTGCTGACATTATTCCATTGATAGGAATCATCGAAGGGCGCGACTTGAAACGACTGAGAGACTTCACCTCGTTGTTCGGAGAGAATGATCTGGGCTTCGACCATGTCGATCTCAGGAGAAGCTCGACCGACGCCGACGTTAGGCCCTGGGTGGTCTTCGCCTGCACAGGTACAAGCCGAACATCGTTGACCGGGAAGGTAAGACAGCGGACCGTCATTAGATCCGGTGGTGAGGGTGAGTTCTGGTCCGGTTTGGTTCGCCCAAGTCTGGTTCGCAAGAGTGCCAATATCGCAAGAATCGTAAGTGTACCTATAGAAAGAGCACTCAGCTACTATCGACAGACAGCAAATATAAAGGGGTAAAACCACTCACGGCCACATTCCGTCAGTGGTGGCACCGTAACCTGGTCTACCAAGGTTACCCATTGACCAGACACCAGGCCAGAAACCTCCGACTAAGGTGTCACCAGGCATACTCATGTTGACCTCAAAGTAGACGTTCTTGTTGAAACAAAGCTTGTTCCAAGTTTGGAGCATACCGGACTTGAAATTGAGATCGTGGATGGGTTCCTGAGTCATAGTAATAACGAGATGTCCGTCCTGGGTCGTCACAGCCGAGGGGTCAAGCCATTCGAAGTCACTGTTCTCAGATGATTAGCACAGTGCGTGTGTATGAACAGATAACCTCATGATGTTGACTCACCCGGTGGCCCAATAGTGGATGTCCATACCCGACCAGAATGGGTCATCTCCGTCGTAGAAAGTTCGTCCATCCTTGTTGAACTCGTCTGAAAACACAAGCGTCCATTCGTTGCCATCAAATCCGGTTCGAGTGTACAGGTCAGTCGGCGTGTCGGGGTCGATCAAACTGGGGAGACCGGTGATGGAGGGGTATTGACCGGAAGCATTGATACCACCGAGATTGTAACCACTGGTGTTACTACCTGACGAAGAGTTGTCACCATAATAGAAAGCGAGAATGGGATAACCAGCGAAAAGCATGACACCACCGCACGCGAGGGTTAACAGGGTGATCGCGTTCGCCCAACCTCGCCATGAGGTGATATCAAAGGGCGTGCTGAGATCTTTACGCTCGGCAGCGGTGAATGTATGCAAGTGGTCGTCGAGATCATCGTCATCATCCATGTGAGCTGCGGGGGCATAAGCGGAGGGAGGAATGGATTGTGAAGGGTTGGCACCTGCCGCAGCGGTAGGAGCGATGTTGGCCGTTGGGCCAAAGCGATTCCCCGAAGAGAAGGACGCGTAGGAGCCAGAGGCCTGGCTGGCTGGACCTCTGTGAGACATGTGTGATTGGTCGTAAGATGCTAATGAAGATTCGGAGAGGCGCTGGGACATGCCAGGGGTCTGGGCTGACGCGAGTAGAGGTTCACGGCCAAGCGTCGGTGATTGGCTGCCGTACTGCATTGGTCGAGGGGGAGGGGGAAGGGGGGAAGAAAGGGGGAACGAGTGTTGTCGTGTCGTCAGTCGCGAGACGTTTGACAGACGAGTGCGACAGGCGTGCGCGTAGGGGTAAGGGGGTTAGCGATGGCGTTGGCGGTGTAATTGATGACAGTTGGGTAGTGGATCGATTTTGTCGTTGTTTCCGGAATCCAAGTTGAGAAAGGATGGGTTGGTTATCCGGTGGCGGGCGAAGGTGTGTGTATGTGAAGGGAGAATAACGGAGTGTTGAAAATTCAAAGGGATAGGATGGGATAGGGATCAATTGAAGAGTGCCAAGAATACCGAGCAAGTCAAGTGATCAGCGAGGCGGTACAGCAGTGATGATACACAGTGGTCTATCTATCTATCTATCCGAGCATGTGGGAGACATATGATGACAAGTGACAAGTCCACACCTGGCGTATGTATGGATGGATGCAGAGCAAGAAGGAAGTGAAGAAGTGTGAGTGAGATGCGAAAGTCACTTTTCACCCAGTGTAGCTATGACCAGGTGATTGGCTGTGTGTGGATTAGGGTAGAGAGAGGAGAGGGTAAGGGTGAATGCGCGGTGTAGTGAGTGGTGTAATGGCGATTGAATCGATTGCAGTGAGTTGGTATTGTCAGACTATCACCTATTTACGTGTAGCACAGGAAAGCGCGGCTACGCGGTAGGTAGCCTGAATCCTCCTAGTAGTCGAGGTGCATTTTCAATGCAAAACTGTTCTACGCACGCAGAAACAAGCCCTTCCCTAGGGCCTGCCTGTGCCAAGAACTGCGCTTTTTCCCCTCTTCTACCTGTGATCCGTCTGGTCTCAAGTGCCAATTTCTCCGGTGCGTCACCGCTAAAGCCCATCACCAACCGGATACCACGGAACCCCTCACGGGAACACCGTTGCCGCTATCGTGTGCACCCGCCTGTCTTTCTGCTATGCATGTGTCCAACCACTCATCACGACCACAACGTTGATCAAGACGAATGTACGTACTCCTGACCATACCGAAAGAACAATCGAAAACGCGAATCCAGATAGATGGGATGGGTTGGGATGGACAGCCACCGACAGCATGCCAGCTAGGGTTTACTCGAGTCTGGAGCGTTTAAGACCAGGAAGGATCGAAAAAAACCCTGAATATCCCAGCTGACAACCCTGAACTGAATGAACCGTTCCACTGAACCTGCCGTTTCAAAAAAGACCACCACCTTTCACCACCACTACAACTCACCGATCGAATTCCAACCGCGATAACAGGATCAGTCGAGACAGTCAACGACTTGAGACCTCCTATACTCCTCTTGCCCTTTTGCTTGAACATGGACGAGACCCAAGCAGTACGTGAGCGAGCGATCGGCAACGCTATTCTTGGAGAGATCAATGCTGCAGGCAGCTAGATAGCTAAACTGTCTGATGCCGCAGCCAAAAAAAAAACTCTAAGCGTGAGCGTGGACGGATGGTGGTCGACGCGGTGGTGACGAGATGTACGTAAAGTCGCGTTTTACTGGATTTACCGGATTATGAGTAATGCAAACCTGTCTGGGTTAGTCCAAGATGTAGTAGTAGCAGGTGAGTTATGAACAGCGATCTGAATCATCAGTTGAACGTGATTGATTGGGTTGACACTTGGGCTGTCAGCGCCTGGAACGACGAATACTCTGTGATTGCAGAAGCTAGATATCATCATGAATTGCTCACACGTGAGCACAGACTTCGGAGTAGGGCTGACACATGTCTGATTTCTGGTGTTTCGGTCTGCGTCGTCGAGAGATCCAAGCGTGCCCTATACTCGTCGTAATGTTCTTCGTTCAAATGTTGGTTACCACATGTCTTTGCGGCATTGATGCTATGAGTGCCAGCGACTATGTTTCACGCTTCTATATGACGAGTCGGCTATGTACCCTGCAGTCATAGCAATACCATCGGCTCACGTGCCTGCCCGAGGGAATGGACTACAATTCGTGGTGCGTGCATAATAATGAGATCGCTGTTATAGACAGAGATGGTCGTCCCACGCACAGACCTCGGCGGTGCGCACGCCGCATGGCGCTGCGTCTCATCTCACTACAGCGACGCGAACAAACGAGGACAAAAGGCGACGCGGCTCACGTTTCATCACTTGCTCTGAAATGTGCTACGCCAACAAATAGACGAAGACTATTCTCATGGAAGGTGAGCTGCTCATTTCCACCATGCCAAAACTCTTGAAGCGATGGGGATGCATACCGTATGTATGTTCCAAATCGTGGCCAGATGCAAACTCTCGATCCTCGATCGTATATCAGCGGTACAGAAATTCCGACACCACAATCGGGCCCTACATTACCACCTGTCACGCTAGACAAAGCGAGCCTACGAAAAGATGAAACGTCCCCTTACCCGCACCGAGCCATGTCATTCCCTGTAGATATAGTGGAATATATATACCGCACAACATTCGGTCTCAGGGCTGTCAGGCCATCAGCCTTCGCAACAATCGTTTTAGCGTTGTTTTGACATCTGGACGGCTCGGGAAAAACATGACGCTTTGACCTCGTTCGCCCGGTATGGCGGATCAAAAGGGAAAAGAACCTGGTCTAGTCCGTCCGCCCTGGCTCTCATGGTATCGAAAGCTGCTATCTCAACGACTATCTGTTTGGCTTCTGTGTCCATGCGCCAGTCTCATGGAGCGTATACTGCGATTGTGAATGCTTAGCTACCCGCTCGACGCTATGTTTGCGGGACACCAGCACCGCTCTCGATCTATGCCTCTCTCTCCGTGACAACCAGGACCACGAGGGGAACAACTAGGTCAATGCGTACGCTTCAGCTTTGTTTTGTGTTGAACACAAAGAAAGCCGTTTTGACCTTGTGTTCCACTCTCATCGGCTCGTGCATCGCCCTGCTCTCACTGACCACTCGCACGGCTTGTGACCATCGTTGCGAGGATGTGCGAAGCGTAGCTGTCTATGCCAGCTCTGCTTTGATTGTCGTCTCTCCTTCTTCTCTCATATCATCTTCTTATTCTCTTCTCTATTGATTCTTACCCCAACTTGTCCATTCTGTCTGTCCTGGTCCCAGAACTCGATCGGACTGACGCTTTGTAACACCTGCTTAAGACTCGCTCCAACTGCTTACCCACGCTCTTTAACTTGAATTAGACGCTCCTTAAACGCTTTCCCCTCTCATCCAGCGATCGCACAATCACTTCTGTAGTAAACGCAACACATCCGCTACTCTTGACCTTGGATGATTACATCGCACAACGAGCGAGACGTATTTCATTCCCGCCTTGTCACAAACGAAACACCGGAACGTATATCATATCGCCGAACGCTACTCGCTATGTCACGATCTCACGTCGCTAACATGCACTCTATCTCCACACCTCCCGGCACCCCGCTCTCCACACCTCGCATTGCGCCTTCCCCGCCCCACAATACCCCCGGCCACGTGACTCCCCTCGGCTTCAACAACGACCGGGATCGGCCGCGAGACTCGGGGGTACAGGCTATCGGGGCGTTCTTCGCCACGCCCTACGATTCTGACGCAGAGTCCGACTTTGACGAGCTCCCTACTCCTGCTCAATCTGCAGCTACTATACCTAATCCTCCTATCGGTAGGAATCCCGTAGCGAGGGCTCGCACGGGCGACGTGAGCGTCAACGTCGTGAATACGCCCAAGGGATACAAGAACGCTTTGGAGGCTAAGATCAGGAGTCAGGCTGGTGAATTGGATGGCAATTGGAGTGAAGAGGATGATGAGGAAGAGAATTACGATGGTCGCCGACAGTACGAGCATCAAGAGCAGCTCAAGGAAGTTCAGCTCCAGCCTCCCTCCCCTGTCAAGGGCCGACAGAGTGACGAGTCGGGTCGAGTCAGGCCGTTGACAGTCGTCGAGTTCCCCGAACCCTCCCTCCAGCCTGAACAAGGCCATGGACGAGGCTACCCTCAGTCGCCAGCTCACGGAGACGCAACTCGTGATCATGGTGAGAACGGCATCGGACTGGGATTAACTCATACCCAGCCGCTCAGACCTGCTGGACCCGTGCGTTCTCACTCGGACGATCACAACGGTTCTACCCATGCGCTCGGTCATCCTCGTACTCCCCCTCGAACGAACACCGCTCCTCTCCAGCCGCGATTCAACTCCGCACAGAGCCAATACCCACCTTCAATCCAAGTCCTCCCTCCTCACCCTCAGCCTCACGCACAAAATCATAACGCTCGTCCCCAGCCTCGGTTGAACACCTCGTTATCGCCTCCTCGGACTATCGCTCTACCTCCCCCTTCATCCCCCATCTCACCTTTACTAGCCGCCCCGCCTAAGCCTCACTTCTCCCCTTTATCGCCGCCGTCCTCTCCGTTCGCGAAACCCAGCTCGAACGGCCGCCCAGACTCCACCAATGGATCGATAAGGGGCTTCGACGCCATGGCCGAGAAGAAAGCCTTTTTCCGCGAGGGCCAAGAAGAGCTTATGTCGCCCTTCTCTACGCGGCGGACGGAGCGTAAAAGGGCTGGAAGAGCGAACACCAAGTCTGCGATAATGTTGAGCGGGATGGATTTCTGGAAGAGGTTCAGCGTGCATGTCAAGCTTGATGAGGCTGAGAAGGCGCAGGCTAAGGCTGGGGACGCCAATGGCAGGTGAGTAAGGTGTCGCAATCTCCTTGCTGACCGAGGCAGCTCGGCGAAGCTGTCCAATGGCACTTGAATTTGCCTTCCTGTGAGGACTCGAGCCCCGCTGATCGGGACACGCGTTCTACGTTACAGCGCTTGGCTCAACAAGGCCCAAGAGCAAAGAAGCCGAATCAAGAAGATTATCTGGGCATTCTTGGTACTGGTCAGTTGACTTTGGGTCTTCTCATCTTCTTGCTCCTTCCATACCGATCACCCCTACACGGCGCGGCTTCTTCTTTGAGTTGCAATACGTGATATCATTGCTGACGTCCGGCGTTTCTGTTCTGATTTCTCAGCTTATTATCCTCATCGCAGTTCTGGTTGTATACTTTGTCACAAAACCTAAAGATAACCCTCAGGCTGTTTCGAACTCTATATAACCTTGATCCGGCGCCGCCAACATCGGTCGTATGGCCATCAATTGCAGACGTGTACTCACTCGGACAGCTTGCCAGCGGATGACCAGCGCGACCTGTGACGTTTGCGCGCTTCGCTACTCCACTCTGAGAACGGAAGGAGTCAGCCCCAAGGACAATATGGTGTATTTCTTGTATTATCATACTACTCGCATTCAGAACCACCACCCAAATAACCCATCATGGAACCTGCTTCTTTCTTGGAGCAGTAAGAATTTTCAGCACTCCTTGTTACCTATGTTCTAGTATAGAGCTGTATGTAAGGCATCTTGTGATATAGTGTATGATCTTATAGGGTACAGTATGTACCTGTACGTCTCTCAACCATGCATCTGGATACCCTACCCTCTCTGATCTCTGATGTCAAATACACACTTGAGTCGACGAGACTCGCACCAAGAAAGGGTAGAAAGAAGGAGGACTTGTCCGGCAAGTCGCTTCGATCGGGTTAAGTACATGAACAATCCCAGTCGACAGCCTCTGGATAAACTCGCCTCCGAGAGAATCTCGGTTACCGGTCGCATCGGGACCACAACGATCGGTATTTATCAGTGCTCGGCAAGACTTCCTGAGATTTCGGCATCCGGGAAGAGAACGTGGAGAGAAGAGCATCGTCCCACATGTGGGTTGGGCTGGACCGCCTGACCGGAACTTCAGCTCTGAGTCCGACTTGCCGGTCACCCGCCCGATGGATAGACCCGCCCGTCGCCTCGCATCGTCTATTACGGCCGGGTCGGCCGGAGCGTATCGGCATGCCCGAGAGGACGCGAACGACGAGACGTATGGCCAATCTTTCTCGTAGTCGACAGGCGCATCACGCCCCAACCCTAGGGCAGAATCCTCACAGTTCTGCATGACCACTTCTCCCTCAGCTGTGCAGCCACCTCAAGCTCTGGTTAGGACAAATATCAACGCCTTTGAATGATGTATTCGCCCGAAGTTCGGGAAGGTTAAGGATCAAACAAAGATACACGGAGCTCGAGGCTCCTTGCCTACGGCCGTCAAATCGAGACGAAGGCGAGGCCAAAAGGCAGGACCTCACCCACGCAACCGAGACAAAGAGGCCCAGAAACAAGCTGGCACAACGGGGAAAAGCCCACCGGTTTGGTACTCCCGTTCGCTAAGCCAACCAAGCATCATTGGCGCCACGCCGGCTGCGCCCCCCTTCTGAATCACAAGAACAGCTACAGCTCCTGAGGCCCCCGTACGGCACAGCAGGTCATCGAGGAGTGTGTAAGAGTATTTTATGTCCGAAGTGGAGCGTCCTGACGAGCCGGTGAGATGAGTGGAGATGAGACGAAGCTCATATGATAGGCTGGCTTCTTGAGGATGTCGGGCTGGAAAGGGAGTGCAAGCTAGACTGTCGGGACTGCCAAGTGGTTCAAGGTGTTATTTTTGGAAAGAAGGTAATATGCATGACCGTCAAGTCCTCTTCGTACTATTGTGCCTTGTGTATCTGGCAGCGACAATGATGGGTCGCTCCAGCAGCCGCGGAAGGACCTCTGAGTGTCATCATACAGTGCGAGTATATGCTTGTTACGGTATGGCAGCTCGCACCGCACAAACTGCCACATTGAGCGTGACGTGAGACATGATACATGCATGACCCGTTTGACCGTCAGGTCCTCACCCAAGCCTTAAGCGGATTCTTTTTATAACTCATACTCTTTATACCAGATGCATATGATATGGTGTGATATACGTACACGTGTGAAGACGAGTACCCGAACGGTCATCCGCTGCAATCCTTTGATGGAATTCAGGGCTTTCTGATTCGGCGGTATCTCTCCCTCACATTCCTTTTTGCAGCGAGGGTAGTGTAGTGGTAGTAGTAGTAGTAGTAGTAGTAGTAGTATCTGGGTAATGCAGTCAGTATTGCATGGGCATGGGCTGTGTGTCTATCTTGACAAGCTAGATATCAATCTATCTATGCACAAGGGCAAGAAGAAGCATATTTTCATCGTCATCGACAGCATATAAAAAGGTGTCATTGTATCCATTCACAAAAGTATCCCAGTAAAACGACCACATCGAAAGAACAATTTTGTTGACAGAGGTACCGCCATTGTCGGAAAACAAGCGCAGAAGAATCAGCCGTCCACTCGTCAACGATTACGACTGAATCATCCCACTCCCGTTCTACAACCGTTATCTTAGGACCAATAGGCCATCATGTCAGACACCGAAGCCGGTCTAGGAGACTCTGTAGGGATGGAGGAAGATGCCTGTGCCATGTCCAACGATGATTCTCATCACGGACTGAGGATAGGAGCCATCTTCATCATCCTCGTCACTTCGTTGTTCGGAACTTTGGCACCTATCGTGCTGAGGCATTCGTCATTTGTACCGAGGCCCGTGTTTGAGTGAGTAACACACCTTCACCTTTTACTGATCCTTCTCTGTACACGATGACTGACGGAACATTTATATTGACTCTTCTTCTCTAAACGTAGATTCGCCAAATACTTCGGTTCAGGTGTCATCATAGCAACAGCCTTCATCCATCTATTAGCACCAGCATGGGACGAGTTGACGTCGGAGTGTTTGACCGGAGCGTGGACCGACTACGTGAGTGCTATCTCTCAAGCGTTATCAAATTCAACCGGCTCCGTGAACGTTCGCTGACAACGGAACCTGTTTTGTTGGCATCACTCGTCACAGGATTGGGCCCCTGCCATTGCCATGGCTTCCATCTACGGTATCTTCTTTGCCGAGGTAGCTGCCTACAGGATCGGTACCAAGAGGCTGGAAAAGCTTGGTGTCAACTACAGTGAGTCAGCTCATATTTTTTTGAACGAGTAATTGGTTTGGGGCTAATTGATATTCGCTACTTCTCTACCCATTGTAGGCTCTCACGCACACGACGACACTGATGCTCACGCTCACACCCACAACCACGACCCTCCTCTCGACGTCGACACCACCGTCCCTGCTCCTCCTCACCATCTTCACCCTTCCTCATCCAGGATCCACTCTCACGCCCACGGTCACGACGATCTCGACCCCCAATTGACGGCTATCAGCGAGAAGCACCGACGAGAGAAGGACGTCGAGTCTGGTTCCGATGACGTATCTGTCAACCAGCTCCCTTCCAAGGCTGAGGCCGCTGCTCAGCTTGTCGCTGTTGCCGTGCTCGAGTTCGGTGTCGTCCTCCACAGGTGAGTCAGGATCTGGCGTGTGCACAATTGCGTCAATGACTGACCTGTAATCGTCCGTTTCTAAACAAAGTGTCATCATCGGTCTTACCCTCGGTGTAACGGACGAGTTCATTACCTTGTTCATCGTCATCATCTTCCATCGTAAGTGCAGCTGTCACATTCGGAAATCAAAACCTGCGATAACGCTGATGATGTCGCCCTCACAGAAATGTTCGAAGGACTCGGTCTCGGCTCTCGACTATCCGTTCTCCACCTACCGCCCGGACTGGGCTGGACCCGATGGGCCGCCGCGTTATTCTACTCGATTTGCACCCCCATCGGCGTGGCCATCGGTATCGGTGCTCGAGAATCATACAACGGAAACGGCGCCAAAGCCAACATCATCTCGGGTGTCCTCGACGCCACTTCGGCGGGTATCTTGCTCTACACCGGCTTGGTCGAGCTGATGGCGCACGAGATCCTGTTGAACCCCAGGATGATGAAGGCCAAGAACGGCAAGCTGGCCTACGTCTTCTGCTGCATGTTGCTCGGATCCGGTCTCATGGCCCTCCTCGGTCGATGGGCTTAGCGGAACTTGGTTTCTTATGATCAGCCCTGTTTCTTCCTGTCTGGTCCGTTCTTTTCGGTCATTTCACTTTCACGCTTCGGCCCGTACCCTAACCCAGCTCTTGATGCCCAATGAGCATAAACTGTAGTAGGTGATCGAGCAGATCTTCGCACACTCTCTTTCTTGCTTGGCGTAGATACGTACCTCGAGAAGGTTCCTTCGGAAATTGCGAAGCATCCAGATCAAGTCATACATATAGCAACACATTTTTAATGCACATAGATGGGATACTGTTGCACTTTGGTCGCTCATCTGCACTCGACTTACTGTGTATTAGAACGTTTTCAGAGATTACCAAGAGCAAAGACTCGTCCCGATGTTGCATACACGCCTGTCTGCTGTGATATCTGTCATCTCATGGGCTGTATACTCTAGCCGCCTTCCTCCGGACACCTGTCAGATACATGCATCTAGTTGCTAGTTGAGCAATTACTCAATTGCTCGCAGTGTATTCCAAAGAAGTTATCCTATATAGCACATCGCCACCTTGGTCTCTTCCTTGCCAAGGGCGCTTACTCCACCTCCTCTTCCTCTTCGTCATCATCATCATCCTCATCCTCCTCGTCAAAATCATCGCTCCCGCTATCCAGATCAGGAATTGCCTCATCGTCATCATCACCATCAACACCGAGCATGACAACATCAGAAGTGACCGTATGCGTAAGCGTTGTCGAAGTAGAGTTGACTTCTTTAGCTGTCGTCGTTGTTGGAGTGGGAGTGGCAATAGGCATGGAGATGAAGTCTGAGCTGATTGATGGAACTTGAGCTGGTGCATCAGCAACAGCTTGGGGGAGTACGCTCCCAGCGGGAGATTGCTCTTTGATCGACGTTGTCGAGGCGACCGAAACAGCTGGAGCGGTAACCGTGGACGTCGGTTTGCTGCCCGTTGATGCGCTGATTGCGAACGAAGGTGCCGAGTGACTTGAGGATCCCGCTGGGATGACTTGAGGAACCGCAGCAGCGGTCGTACTCTGTATGCTCTCTTGAACCGTTACTGGCGCGGCGGTCGACGCTCCGTGCGCAGGCGCTGCACCTTTCTTATTCTTCTGCTCTTCCTCCTGGGGATGCACAGGCACAGGCTCGTTGTCCAAATCATCCAAAGAGCCGAATCCCATTCCCAGGCGTTCTTTGCGTTCCTCCTCGCCTTCCTTAACGAAGAAGTGCAGTTGCGATAAAGGTGGTAAGGGTCTCTGTAGAGGTGGGAGGGATGGGTGGAGGATCGGAGCAAGGGATTCGTCTTTGTGTTGCTATGATAGTCGGTCGCAGATGCAGATATTCAGACGGTATCAGCTTTCGCGTCTCAGCATCAGCGATACAGAGGCGGTTGCTCTCGACTCACCAACACGGAAATAATAAGACTCTTCCAACCTCGTCCCGTGCCATTTTCACCCTCGGTGATCAGTACAGCATCCTTCAGGACATCGTGCACATTTGCTTGGACCTCGCTGAACGATACGGGTGACTCAATGGAGGATGATAAGGACGGTAAAGAGAGGTATAGGGATAGGTGCAGTCGGATCGAGTACGTGAGCAATGAGGGGGAGAGGAGGGGCGTGGGGTGGAGAAGAGATGACACTGTAGGCGAAAAGTGTGGATTATCATCGATTTGTTTAGCAATCGCAGTGAACGACTGTCGCCCTGAGCATGTATGTGGTCACGAAGGGTGATAGAAAAATCGGCTAGTTCTAGTCGGGCACCCGTTTGAGCCATGGAAGTCAACTCACATTGCAGAGCCTGAATGATGACCGCCACCTCGTTCTCTGCCAGACTCCTTCCATCCCGACCTTCAAGTCCGCCAACCAGGCCATCTTCGGCACCCCTAGCTCGCTTCTTACCCCTCTTGCCGCCAACACCGGCGCCTCCACCATTCGCAGCGTTGACATCGGTAGATCTGGATCGGTTCTCGAGCAATGGAGAGAGTTGCTTGAGCGATAGTCGGATCAGACGAGACGGGTACTCCGCAGCCAAAAGCGCAGGCGGGTAGAGGTTGAGGATTAGGTGATGGAATTTGAGGAGCTGAGCTTGTGATTCGCTACAAAGCACATGATCTCATCAGTATCGCCATTCCTTACTCTGAGACTTGAAAAGCCGTAAAGCTGTATAAGGACCGGAGACAGATGCTCGATAGGCAATGTTGACACGACTGAACGAAGAATGCGGACTCACATCATGCTGCTTGGTAGTCTCTCGGCAAGCCAAACGGTATGATCCAGTATACTACCGAGATGAGGGAAGATATGATCTCCACAACTGTTGAGACCGATCGGACAAAGAATCAAAGGAAACAAGATCAGCGCTGGCTTTCTTGACGCAGGGGGTCATGCCTATGAGCACTTACGCCAGAGCAACACCGCCGAGAAGCTGCAAGCCGGCGGTCCAGAGCCGAGGAAGGGACGCAAGGAGCGCAGCATGGTGTTGGGGCGAGATGTACGGGACGGTCTATTTCCAACACGAGCGTCAGCATGATTGGTTGAGAGCAGTGTCTGATCTCCCTAAAGAGGCGATACCGGCAAGAGGATACAATCTTGGGGTCACACCTACAGGGGTGTCCAGTGTGAGAGCTACACATCTCAAACCGGCCGATACGATCTGTGCAATCGGAACAGGTACAGGCCGATTGGTGGGGAATCTGCCATGTCATACACGCATACCGAGGTATCACATCAGCTGAGTTGTGACTCGAATATCGCGCTTGATATACCAGTCGCTCACCTCAGGAGCCCTTGCATCACTTCTACGTATCCCTCGATCCAGTCTAAAGCAACAGCCAGTCGGCCTAAAGGATCCACGGGAAGCTCGGGCAGTGCTGAAGGATGAGACGGGGGCGTGACCTTCACTGGTTCTATGTGTTCAAACAGGATTATCAGCTCCTGACTGCTCAGCCTGCCTCTCGCAGTTTGATGACACATAGGGAGCAATGCAGAAGATTCACCTGCCTCCCACGCGTCCGCCGTCAACCCAGCCACAGCCTTCCCAAAGCCACCAAGAGCGTCTCTCATCTCGGCACCCCATGCTTGAGGCGCAGACGCCTTTCCCGAAGTCACGTGCAAGCTAGCCAGGAGGTCCGAAGCTGATCGTCGGACTTCGGCGGGGACTGAAGGTGGATATGGGCTAGACGAGGACGGAAGCTGGAGGATGAGGGTGAGTGCGGCAGGCTTGAGGTTTGGGACGAGGGGTCTGAAGTTTGCTGGAGAATGGAGGAGAAGTTTTTTGATTGTCGAGAGGAGCTCAAGCTGGATCATTGTACAGTAACCTCAGTATCAGTCAAGGAAGGATACCGGTACCACCAACGTCTGTGACATGTAGCAGAGCAATATGGCCCAATGCGAAAAAGATTACACAGAGGACAACTCACAACGACATCCCAGTCAGGTTGATTCTCAGCTAAGTTTCTCTGAAATAGCTTGCCAAGAGATACGGACAGCTTTCCCATGATAGGATGTACAACCTCTCTCTCGAAGGACGGGTATTGGGAGGCTGACAGTACGAGAGTCGCTAGGAGGCTGAGGTATGGTGAGACGTGGTTCAAGGGGGATGAGGGGGTCTGACAATTGTGGGAAGTCAGCTATCATCGTGCTACCGATAACAGGTATAGTACAGTCCTCTTGGTGTACGTCCCACTTCATGACGAGGAGAGTCAAGAGTAATTGTACATACAGCAACATAGCTCAAACATGTCCCGACCCATCCCTTTCCATAATTACTCATGACCCACCCCTCTTCATCCTGCGCGACGACGGCATCGGCAATCTCCAATGCGGACCTCTTCTCCGGTCCATCCTCTCTAGACAATATGAGCGAGTTGAGTCGGCTGGTATATTTGTTGAGCGATGATTGTGAGAGGGAAGAGGGTACTGTGAACGGCTTGTGGGATTGGAGCAGAGGCAAGTTGGATGGGTGGGAGAAGGGAAGGGGGCCCAGCAGAGAAAGGACTGCAGTGGACATGGCTTGAGTGAGGAATGTTGGCGGCAGTCGCGGACAGTCTTTCTTTGATTTCTCAGCCGGCCACGGTGTGATTGCGATTCGACACGTATGTGCGTCCAGACGACAAGTATGTCGATCTAGCTATGCTCTAAGATTAACGATCAGAAGTCGATAAATCACAATCACTTTGTTCATCGAAATAATATGTTTGTAACATACATGCAGTCACGTGATACGATGGACACCCGGCTTGGATGCGGAGATCACCGCCCCAATGTAGCTGTATGACGTTGAAATTCCGTTCCGGTACCAAGCATACGCGGACGGCGCAGGCAGAGGACGATGTCCGAGCAAACGACTCTCTAGCTCAGCTTTGTTGGTGGTACTTTGGATTAGTTGGTGTCCATTTGTTTCAATGTACTACTGTTCTTGGTTACCCTCCTGAATCATCGCTGCACCCATGCCTATTGGAGAGCACGGTAATTGATATAGATCGCGTCACAATGTCGACCGCTTCGCTCACCTCGCTGACGAGCGCGACGACGCTTCTCCCACCTATACCAGCAGCCGCCATCCCTATCTCAACACCGTTATCACCTTCTGCGAAACCATCAACGTCAGCACCTGTATCTCTGAAGAGCTCGATACCCTCATTCCCACCTTCCTCGTCAGCCGCCGCCAGTGGGAGTAGTGGTGGTCCCACGATAACAACCTCTAAGAAAGGCAGCATGTCAATGTCCCTTTCCACGAACGTATCTGACCTCTTGTTATCGAGCTTGCTTCCGCCTAACCTCCCGAAATTACCGCCGTCGGCTTCCTCTGCGTCGGTATATGGCGATAAGAGGGGTCGTGGGGCGCCGAGGGAGCTTTCAAGTCAGAGGGAAGGGTTGAGTTTACCGCTCGTTTCGAACAACTTCAGGCGTTTCATAACGAGGGTAAGTGCAATGTGTTGCCTTCGCTGTGTCTGATCCAGCCAGCACTGGAAGCCCAGATAGGAGCTCTATCTACCTCGTGTGATCTTGCATATACAAGGCGAGGCTTAGACCAGGAAGAAGACATTGCGCGGGGTAGTTGACCTGTGACTGTGATTCATTTGACCACAGGTCGGACCCATATTCTGGCTGCAAGACCGGGTAGAAGAAGTACTCTTCTGGCGGAAACCCCTATGGACCTGGGCGTGGATGATGACCTGGACCTTCATCTGTACGTCCCGGTGATCTGTCAATGTTACACAACACGTATTCGTCAGCGTTGGTCAATAGATGTTTCAGCGCAGCTGTTTTCTAGCCACGACGCTGCAGACTGGATTTGGGATCGAGGGCTTTGCTAACTGTTTGTGGTCTTGCGACTTACTTGATACAGGCTTTCAACCTCGCACTCTACTTTTGCTCCCCTCGTTGATCTTGATACTGATCCTCCTACACATACATGAGAAGACTACGCCCCTGCCCTCCCTACTGGGAACCTTCATTCCTCCAAGTTCGGCGACGGATAGAATAGGCGTTTCCCCTCCTTCACCCAATCCCGCAACATCTACCACAGCGAGCGGATCTGCGGACGCGTCTGGCGCGGGAGGGTCAACTGGCTCCAGTGGGGGAGGTTTCAGTGCCACGACCACCAAGGATGCTGAAGGCGATACGATCAGTGTGCCCGCCGTTCCTCCCAAAGAGGTTGAGAGCGGTGTCGATTACTATATGAATCTGCAAGCTATTCAAAACCTCATGGGTCTGGTGTGAGTGCAATCTCCTCGTGATCTTGCTCGCTCCTGGTTTATCGATTCACAAGCTGACGGTTGCGTAAACATGTGTCTGAACAAACGCTACAGATCCGACGGATATGATTACATCGCACCTCGGCTCGCCTCGCTCCAATCACCTAACCCACCCACCTCGACTCTGTCGCTCCCGGTGACTCCGACCCATCTTATGCTGTTACTCCTGCCTCCAACCTTGTTTCTTCCCCTCACTCCAGTTCAGCTCATCCCTTACCTCCTTCTTCCTCTCGGTCTCGCCCCTCCCCTACTCTTCCACCCCAACCTGACGCCGTCTATCCTGAACCTGCCTTCTCACCCATTGGTGCGAAAGGTCAGAGCAATCGTGGAGAACCTCATGCTGGATGATCGACTCTCGGATGATATCGGTAGAAAAGCTATAGGGAAAGTGGAAGTATGGGAGAACGAGCGACTGGATCCCAAGATCGCATCGTCCGCATCTAACGCGGGCAGTGCTCCGGTGGTCCTACCTGTGGGGTCTTGGGGCGCAAAGCATCTCAGACCCAGCGATAGATCGCCATGGGTCAAAGTTCCTTCAGACGACAGCAAGTGGAAATCGACCACAGATGGTTTGCTTTCATCTACCTCGTCGTCAGGGAATGCTGAAGAGAAGGACGGGAAAGATGCCAAGATGGTCCTGGCTCTTCAAGAGGGTTGGGAATGGATACCTGGGGAAGATTGGAGGATCGATGCGAGTGGTTTGTGGAGCGATGTAGGCATAGACGCGGGTGAGTAAGGTGGTCATCGGAACCTCCATTCGCTGAGTAGATCTCGACGTTGGTTATCGAAGAATCCGCTGATCCAATCTGGTTTGCATGTGGATAATAGAGGGATGGGTGTATTCGGACGATTCATGGCAGGTGAGTATAGCTCTTCAGCCCTTTCAAGCGATCGACGGCCCTGCTCCATACTAGGTTATATGCCCCACGACAGGGGGCTGCCAATGTGTACATCGGAACCTAAACTCGATCGCTGATGCTTCTCCCTTTGGCTCACAGAACCCCGCTCCGACACCATACACTGAAGCAGACTCGCCCGCGGACAAAAATACCACTTCAACCGGCAATACCATGCCTGGGCTAGCTCTGAGAAGGGTCACAAGGCGCAGGAGGTGGTGGAGAAGGGTATACGAAGTCTCCGAGGGTGTCTAGCAGATTGAGTGATATGCAAAGTGGTTTGAAAGACGCTGTCTTACTTGTTTGTTGTATAACGTATGCATGAAGAACAGAGACGTCCATACTTTCTTGCGAGGTTGGCACCTGGTAGTCACGGTGGTCATTCCCAGCCCGATATGGCTAGTCTACTAGCCCGTTACAGCTTGAAGGAGTAGTATCGAATAGCCATACCCAGAGAGAGGGCAGCGACTGTGCTCCGCAAATGATGATGTCGAAGATTGAATCGAGATCAGATGAGGTGAGATGAAATTGTCAAAATTAGCACTCTGGATTCGCCTCGAGGCTTACTTTGGCTTGAGAGCCGGGATCAAGTTTGAGCAGGCGGTAGAAGAGGAAGACTCACCGATACCGGCGGGCATGACCTTTCCCGTCTTTGCGAATCGGTACAGCATCAGAACGAAGAGGGCCGAGGCGGTGTCTATAGAGGTGCAGCAGGGGAGCGAAGGCCGGTTGAGTCAGTCATCGAACACAGCAAATCAGGGCAAAATAAATGTTCGAACGGAATTTCGACATGGACACTCAGACGTTCGCAGGCACGAAGTATGGGAGGAACGGGCTCATTTGGAGGGTGGAGTCGGTAAGGGATGCCTTGAGGAAGAGGAGAGGGGAGGAGCGGGTAGACAGCAACGATGAAACAACTTACAGAGAGAAGGGTTGATATCGTAAGGGTTGTTGGAGACTCGCTATGAGGTTACAAGTGAGAGCGACAATATACATGTAGGTATCATCAGCATTGTGTATCACCGCGGATTTATGCGTAATCTGCAAGGAATGAAGGGAGTGAGAGATGGATGTCGTGGCGATCGAGAAAAAGTGGACCGATTAAAAACTGCGATATCTTCGTAAAGTGCATGGTTACATCTGCATCGTAGAGATCATCATGACGTTTGTCCCTTCTTGATCTGTTAGGCAGAGACGATTCACCAAAAGGAAGAGGATGAAGAGTGTACGACCAATGCTGACTCACATTCGCTCCGTATCCTGCGGCAACAGCTGATCCCACTCCAGCGCTACAGCGACACGATCAAGCAATCGAGGGACAACGTGCTCTATCAGCATCCGCCCGTCCTCGATCCAATATTGCCTCGTGACGGCCGGACTCATAATTCCTCCGCTCCGCCTCTCGGGTGACGACCACACATGACACTGGAATTGATGCTGCGACTCCGCTCACTCACACGAGCGAGATAGTTGATCCTCGCTTGATACCTCCCATCAGTCCGCCGAGGCCGAGAAGAGCCGCATAGCCGTAGCCTAGGTAATCGGGAGACGCTCCTAAGGGTGCCATCGTACAATAGTTGCTCTGATATGTCCTGGGGTTTGCGTTGGCTCTTGGGTGACTTGGTGAGACTGTTTCGTGAGAAGTAGTTTGCGATGTCAAGACAGACAGTATCGAGTGATGTCTCGTCGGGATAACAGCACAAAGTAGGAAGTACGTTTACACATAGGTTATGACGGTGGGACGCGTCGGCAACCGGAAACACCGAGCGACACAAGGCACGGCGAGGCAGTTGGCAGACAGTCTGGGCGCGATGATAACCCCTCGTGGATGATATGGGTTCTCGATCTGGCGAGCAGACAGCTGGCTAACTAGTGCTCTGGGTCTGGGTCATACGAATTGACCTCGGATGTGCTTACTGATCCTGATGTCTGGTACCCGATCTGGCCGGAAGATCTGCTGATTGATATATTGATACGGACATATTCAAAGACGAGACGATCGCTCAAGATCAAGTGGAAGACAAACCTTCCGTCAGTCTTCGGTGCTTGCGAAAGCTGACACATCAATATACCTTGCATGCATCCAAAATGTCATATCAGCAGTTGACTGATCTCATGGCTCGCTGCAAGATGACATATCAGTCGATGGGATATTGCACATCCTTGACATGTGCATCACACCTTGCCTGGACAATTCCATACATTCCATACTCTCTCCAAATGAAAGCATTCAACAGATTACCCGGGATCATCGTCGTTCCCCTCTCCTCCACACCGGTGATCTTTGCACCGACCCAGTCATCCCACATCCTGTATATATGTCCGCTCGAGGGTTCCCATATTGTAACAGATATAAGAGCAGCTCACCCTTCCCTCTTGGCCATAGTGATGTATTCGCCTCCATTATCCTCGTTGTCAAACAGAGAAAGCCCACATTTTGGGCGCGAAACAGACACATTACATACACCCATTCCAACGCCATCATCATACCAAGCGGCCGAACATCCAGCGGAGATCTCCGCAGCACCGATTCCAGCAGATCGAAACGATAATCACGGCAGGATGGCACTCAACCCTATCGACCGTTCCAATAACACACTGTCAGTGCCAGAAGGACCTCCTCCTCGAGTGGCGTCGGAGAAGACACTGTGTGCTTCCCCCGAATATGAGAAACGACAATACATCTCTGATGGAGATGCGAAGAAGGTCGCCGAGAACGAGCCAGAGCCCGAACAAGAACCGATACCACGGTATGGACGAGATGAAACCTATACCGGTCTCGCGATGGGTTCGACGGACGAAGAACGATCGCATGACCAATGTGCGCCTGTACATGATGAGCCTTCGTCAGTGACAGAGGCCGAAGCTTCTTCTACAGTTCCTGCGCAAGACCCGGAGACCGTAGCCGAGCAGCCCAAGTCTCGGCATTTCTTGGAAGACAAGTCTTCCTTCTTCAAAATCATGTTTGTGACGACAACATGTGCCACTCAGCTGATCACCCAGGCTCAGGTAGGATTGGTCATGATACCCCTCAACAATATCGGACCGTGGCTCGGTACCGATGATGCGGGTGAGATGAGCTGGATGGCGGCGAGCTACGGGTGAGGTATTCTTACGCTATCACGACCATTTGGTGTAGCACCACCACTGATGTCACCGGTCCCATTCGGTCAGCGAATCTAATGCTAACACCTTCGGCCTTCAGTCTCACAGTCGGCATCTTCGTGGTCGTATCTGGTCGAGCGGGCGATGTTTTGTAAGTCGAGTTACAGATACAGTCATCACTTCTTACCTCGTTGGAGTAGTCGGCAGCCGCTAAGCCGCTCATGTGTCATCATCCAGCGGACCGAAACTGGCCTGGACGATCGGCTGTATCGTCGTCATCGCTGCAAACATCGCTTCAGGCTTTTGTAAGACGCCTATCCCGTTCGACATCTGCAGAGCAATCGCCGGTATTGGCTCGGCTTTATCTTGTATGTTGAAAACCTTCTCACACGCATGAGACATTGAGGATTCAAGGCGTGAAGGCTGATATGCTCTATGCTTCCTATGCGATTAGTACCTAATGCACTCGCTATTTTGGGTCGGACATATCCACCAGGGCATACGAGAAACGTCGTCTTCGCTATACTGGGCGCACTGGCGCCTTGCGGGTTCGTGCTGGGCGGAAGCGTCGCGGCTATCTTCGTCGTGCTTGTGTCTGTCGAATGGGTATGGTGGTTCGTGTGAGTGCGATACTGGTTGGATTGCGGATTGGCTTCGAACGCCAAATAGCCGCTGTACTTCTCGCTGATATCACGTGCCGACGTGTACTCGTATCTCATACTTGCAGAGCCATTTTCGCGTTCGCTTTCCTGCTCCTGGGCCTCTGGGTCTTACCTTCCGACCGAATTACATCACCACCCAACCAACCGCCCATATCAGTCCGACTCAAGCAATTCGATTACGTCGGAACATTGCTACTTATTTCCGCCATGGGAATATTCAATTTTGTATGGAATCAAGCCCCCTTAGTAGGCTGGCAGACAGTCTATGTCTATGTGCTCTTGATCGTCTCGATAGCGTGCTTTGCAGCCTTCTTCCTGTGGGAGAGAAGAGTGGGCAAGACAGCCCTGATCCCTGTGGAAGTACTAAGCAAACATAGCCTGTTAGTGTATCTGACCCTGTGGCTTGGCTGGATGAGCTTCGGCACTTTCTTGCTCTATAATATCCTCTTGTAAGTGCGACCGTCATTCATCATTATGTCTCCGTACCTAGGAGGCTACAGCTGACGCGAGGGTCACAGCATCCACAATGTCAGAGGCCATCATAGCGCTCTGACGATCGCCGCGCAGCTGATACCTCTCTTACCAGGCGGTGAGTATCTCAATCTTCTTCTTCTTGCCGATGCTCCTGGCTCCTTGCTGATCAGCTCCCTTTATGATCGCAGGAGTTACCGCAGCTTTGCTTGTCCCGACATTGATCCACCGATTCCCGGGTCATATTATCTTCCTCATGGCCATGGTATCATTCCTCATCGGGCCATTGTTCAGCGCATTGAACAAGCCAGACCAGACATATTGGGGCCTGACCTTCTTCGGTCTGCTTCTATCCGTTTTCGGACCCGGTAAGTGTCCAGTCAGGCCGAAATTTCTCTTTTGAGCAAGTCACAAGATAGCAATAGTCCATGTCTAAAATATGAGCATCAGACTGGATTTCCATTGAGCTGATAGATGCGCATTCGGTATCTTGATTGCGCCGCCGATAGATCTCTCCTTCAGCACTGGTCAGTTGATTGTTAGCAATTCGGTTGCTCACGAATATCAAGGCATCGCCGCCGGTGTCGTTAGCATGATCACCAATTACTCGTAAGTCGCCGAGCGCATAGGCTGTCTCCTCAAAAGGAATCAGCGGGCTCGTGCAGTATTACGACAAACGCGAAAGTGAATGTAGCCTGACCCGCATATACCTACGCTAACTTTGTGCTGATTTGTATCACATAGGCTCTCCATTGGACTCGGATTCGCCGGTACAGCAGAGCGATACGTCAGTATGCCTTACCCCGGCGCAAGCCAGGCTCATATTCTCAGAGGATATCGGGCTGCGTTTTGGACCGCGACTGGTCTGGCAGCGCTAGCGATTGTCGTGGTAGCGCTGTTCGTGAGAATGCCTAGACAGACGCACGGGCACGAAGGGAAGAAGATCAAGGAGGAGCGAGCTGAAGAGGGTTCGAGTAGCTGAGCGAGGCATGTTTCTATTTCTAGAGATGATTTGGCCCCATATGGACATTATAATAGTCGGAATGTTGTTTTGATCTGTGTCATACCGGAAGCGCTGGTCGGCAGAATGATGCAGGAAAACAGGGCAGATCACCCAATTTGTCGGCTGTAATTGATGAGCACGGAAGCGTTCTTTCATGCTTATGATGTGGATGTAGATCTCTGCTCCATATCACAATGGCCAAATCACGGTTGAGGTCGGGAGCAATACCATAGATTCGAGCTGTGTCTTGATGTTAGTTGCATCATTTTTCCGTCTCCTGGTGCTGCTTCTCTGAATTCCAACTCCAGACTTCCAGCTATCCAATCCATCTCACACCATCTTAAAGGTTGGCTTAGACAGGAGGGGTACCGGAGCCGGATTCCTTAGCAGGGGGGACAACGTAGTTCTGCAAGATTAAGTGGTGTAAAGTTATGTTGGATGATGAAGAAGACATCAAGAAGAATTCCGCAGCGAGAAGGAAAAACGAGGAATTGTCTGTAAGCGCCGAGTCATTTTTAGGCCCTGGGTACGATCGAGCAAAGACTTACCTGCTCTCCGCTCTGTCCGTTCTCCCAAAGCTGGTATCGACTGTGATAGGTGTCGGAAAAAATCAGCATGGATTCCTGAAATGGGCATATGGCCATTGGTCTCAGAAAATTAAGCTCGACCCAACACGATCTCCCCCTTTGTTCCGCACTTGCGCCGGGTAAAGGGATATACCCTCCGGGACATGTTGCCATGAGATGACTTCCACCACATCCACCTCGTGCTAACAGCGTAAGCCTCCTGTCCTTTGTGACATGCTCTTGCCCCGCCAAACACCTCCAACTCGCCCCATACCTCTTCCCTAAATGAGAGTGAGCAGCCCTCTAGCTTCAGGTCCCTTAAGCGCCAACCAGAAACCCATCTACAAGGCCCTCCCCCTTTCTTCGCGATATTTCCCCATTCGCGTTCTTCGTTCCGCTTTCTTAAAGTCGAAGCCCCGAGATATCGCCAAAATCCCAACTCACACTCCGATAGCAGCTCGCTTCTCAGCGGCGACTCGGTCGGTCTCGGTCAAAGCCTGTCGGAGAGCCCGGGAGGCGATCTGGGTGTACTTGTTCCAGCTGTTTGTTGATCAGATCATTATTATCATCCGGCCGAGTCGAGTTCGGGTGTAGACACCAGATTAAAGGGCAACAATGGTTTGATAGACATATTGGCGATATGATTACGGGGCGCAAGGGAGCGGAGAAGGAATGCCGAGGTATCAATGAGCGGATCATGTGGTATGGAGAAGGGAGAGGTCGATATCGTTGCAGAAAGATGTGAACGCAAGTCGAGTAAGAGGAATATGGGTGAAACACCTGTCAGTAACACGCCTTCATCCTCTCCGCGACCCCAGTTTGCATGATACACCCGCTCGCACTCACGACATGAATTCTCTCCAGGTGGACGACATCTTGGGCTGATCTCTTTTGGGTGACGGGTTATTCAAACGTGAATCGACAAAGCAATATTAAGGACAGAACATCAAGTAAGTGGTCATAAAGAAGCTCGCAAGCATGAGATGTGTGTATACCACCATACAGCCTCGGCCGGAGAGAAGGGATGCTGAGTCCAGGGTGATATCACCGATATTTTCCGAGCGTGGCATCGTTAAACTCCTTTCACCTCCAAGCCAAGCTAGCCTCCAGTCAATGTGCCCACAGCAGAACCGGGTCATCGACAATAGCAAAGATGTATAGGTCATGCATGTGTCGTTGATGGTAGAGCAAGACAGAGCATCGATTGCTGTACAGATAAGAGGGGGTCAGGTAAGAAGAGACCACATCGATACCATCCGGACCATCCTTGCCACATCTCCTTCGCTGCACCCTCATAGCATCTCTCAACATGAGATCAGCCGCTATTAGGCTCTCTTCTTTCCCTGTTCAACTTTAGCTGTTATGACAATGCATACCGTCCTATTTATGCTCAAGGACCAGTTCAGATGACTGGAAAGCTATACGCTTGCCCGTCCAGACAGGGCAAAAAGATTGGCACCACCCGGGATCGAACCAGGGACCGCACGAATGGAGATCACTCAGAACTTCAGTCGTGCGCTCTCCCAACTGAGCTATGTCGCCGCGATTTCTTTTCAGGTGCCTTTGACTAGTATATATACATGACATCATTTCGGCTCAGTTTTCCTCTTAGTTCGCCGTTGCCAGCGCCAAACGGCTTGTTCTTACTGTCCGCAGTGGATTCTTCCATTTCCTCTGCTTTGGGTCACAATCCGCTTCCTCATAAGCTGTCATGGTCGAGATAAACAGCATAGGAAGAGGTGTGGCATGGCCTGCCACACTCGATTCGGACGGGAATTGAAGATCGGGCTGTCCGATTTCTAGATGAGGACGTTTGGCTCGGGCCTGGCGCGCGAGAACTCAGGATTTCAGGGTCCCGTCTCGCTTTCCCTGTTATACTCTGGGACCATGCGACGATTTTTGATTTTTTACTGAGCAACTGAGCAACTGAGGATTCACTGCACTATCCACGTATCGATCGATTGTGGAACGACTGTTTGGATATCGTATCATCCGTCTTCTTCTCATCTTTTGTCTTTTGATATTCCTACCTTTCTCTTTCGTCTTTATCTCTCTCTCTCTCTTCTTCAATACACCCCAAAACCACCTAAAATCGTATCAAAAATGGTCAGTTCCAGCTTTTGAAGCTCCCCATCGCGCTTCCTCCTACTTTGACATTGGCGCCGACTCTCACTCAACCCCTTCATCACTCCGCCCACGTTCGTGACATGCTGACGCCCTACTCCCCCTACAGTCCAGCTACAAGGTCGCCGACATCTCTCTCGCCGCTTTCGGTCGAAAGGAGATTGAGCTCGCCGAGCATGAGATGCCCGGTCTCATGTACCTTCGACAGAAGTACGCCAAGCAGCAGATCCTCAAGGGCGCCCGAATCGCTGGTTGTCTCCACATGACCATCCAGACCGCCGTCCTCATCGAGACCCTCACTGCTCTCGGTGCTCAGGTCACCTGGTCTTCCTGCAACATCTTCTCCACCCAGGACCACGCCGCCGCCGCCATCGCCGCTACCGGTGTTCCCGTCTACGCCTGGAAGGGTGAGACCGAGGAGGAGTATCAGTGGTGTATTGAGCAGACCCTTGCCGCTTTCCCCGACGGCAAGCCCCTCAACATGATCCTTGACGACGGTGGTGATCTTACCACCCTTGTTCACGAGAAGTACCCCCAGTACCTTGCCGGTGAGTTCGCCTCTTACTGATCTTCAAGATGTCATGGCGGAACTGATATGACTCTTCCTCTTACAGAGATCCGAGGTGTCTCTGAGGAGACCACTACCGGTGTCCACCACCTCTACAAGGCCTTCCGAGAAGGCCGACTCAAGGTCCCCGCTATCAACGTCAACGACTCTGTCACCAAGTCCAAGTTCGACAACTACTACGGCTGCCGAGAGTCTCTCGTCGACGGTATCAAGCGAGCCACCGATGTCATGCTTGCCGGTAAGGTAGCTGTCGTCGCCGGTTTCGGTGATGTCGGTAAGGGTGTAAGTGGTCTTGCTCCATCTTTCACATGAAGGTTGTGAGCTGACTTGTATGATTAGTGTGCCGAGTCCCTCCGATCTTACGGTGCTCGAGTCCTCGTTACCGAGATCGACCCCATCAACGCCCTCCAGGCCGCTATGGCCGGTTACGAGGTCACCACCATGGAGGAGGCTGCCCCCCGAGCCAACGTCTTCGTAACCACCACTGGCTGCCGAGACATCATCACCGGTGAACACTTCGAGGTCATGCCCGAGGACGCCATCGTCTCCAACATCGGTCACTTCGACGTTGAGATCGACGTTGCTTGGCTCAAGGCCAACGCCGTTGAGTGCATCAACATCAAGCCCCAGGTTGACCGATACACCATGAAGTCCGGCCGACACCTTATCCTCCTCGCCGAGGGCCGACTCGTCAACCTTGGTTGCGGTACCGGCCACCCCTCTTTCGTCATGTCCTGCTCTTTCGCCAACCAGGTCATGGCCCAGATCGCCCTCTGGACTGACGCCAAGTCATACCCTCTCGGTGTCCACATGCTCCCCAAGTCTCTTGACGAAGAGGTCGCCCGAGCTCACTTGGCTCAGCTCAACATCAAGCTTACCAGCATGACCAAGGTCCAGGCCGACTACCTCGGTCTCCCCGTCGACGGTCCCTACAAGCCCGACCACTACGTGAGTGCTAATGGTGTATCACATTGCATAGCTGCCGTGGCTGACCTATCTTGTTTCTTGCAGCGATACTAAGCGCTTCATCATCTGGCCTCAACTGCCTTCGAAGCCTTGTCTCCGGTTTTCATGGTTCGGTTTGCAAACCATCACTCTGCCCTTAAAAGGCAGTTGAATTCTTTGCCAATATAGACACATAAACAACCATATACCCCACCAGTTTCACTTTACCCGTGTTTCTCAAGCATTGCATACCCTACATCATTTCTTTTGTCAACAACATCAACATCATTTTTTGGGCTTCAACTGCCGTTCACTCCCATTTGTACTATTAAAAAAAACAATCGTAGCATTGTCTCGAGATCGAATTGAACGGGTTCCATTCATCTTAACAACATTGTTTCAGTCATTGCGTACTTGTCTGGTAGCTAGACTTTCCATAGAGCCTAGATGGTAGACGGGTCAAGTCCGGTATATGTCTGAACAATGCATGGAACTGGCGGAGAAATATATTGATCGTCATCATAATCAGGGGTGCGGTCCTTGCATGTAACTTCCCGGTCCTCATCTGAATCGCGCTTGTCGATCCTATTTTTTGCTAAGAATTGATCCAGAAAGATTCTGCATATATCCATAACCATCATTCATCACTATCGCTATCAGATAGTACAAGACCACATGCACAGCCCGTAATCAAATACATATGTGAGTCCCATTTCCTGTTTTCAGATCATACTATGACTGAGATTGACCCGTTTACACCACAGCGAGCGATGCTATGCTTGCCGTATCGCTTCATCCCCATTTGCATCCCGAGACTTGATGGTAATGTCCCATTGTAACGGCCTCAACGCAGCAGCAGTAGAGTCGGACGCGATTTAAGCGAGGACATGAGTGGCCTTGGGGTCGGCCTTGACGGGTACCTGCTTGCCATCGATATTCTCGACGTGGACTGCGTGCTCCTCTTTCTCATCGTCAAAGTGGTCGTTCTCGGCGGCGTCATGGTTCTCCTTGGTGCCGTATCCGAATTGAGCAGCTTCGTCTGCGAGTGGGATACAACGAACAACTCAGTCAACATGCGTCGTAATTTGGTAAAGGTCTAAAGGTAACGCCTGACTCACCCTTGACAACGGTGTGCTTGAACTTTCGGGCGGGCACCTTGTTGGCGAACAGGATGTCCAATTCACCGAACGATCGGCCAGAGGTCTCGGGCAACCTAAAGAACGCCCAGAGGAAGCATACGCAGTTACAGGCAAACCAGAAGTAGCTACGGTGCCAAGACCAAGCCAGGTCGCAAGTCAGCTATTGGTAAAGATCTGCAGTATTTCCATCAAGTGGAGATCGAGTCGAACCCCAGATCACACTCACCCTGACTTGGCCTTGAGGTTCCAGCCATCGGCAGCGACCATTCGCGTGTTGATCTGTTGAGCGATGATGGCGCAGACGACGTAGACCGCTCGGCCCATGACAATAGCTCGGGATCGGAGTCGGGAGGCGGGCAGTTCACCGACAATGGAGTAACCTGAAGAGCGAGAATTACGAAATGACACACATGCTCAGCACACAACACCGTGGTGGCAAGAATGTAAGTGCTGCTCGGACGTTCGCACTCACAGACCGGACCGAGAGAGAAGTGGAAGATGAGGTTGATCATGATCATCAAACCACCCGTGGCCTTGAGTCTAGCGTTGGTCTTCGCGATAGTGCCCAAAATACCGATAGGCAAGAGACAAGCAGCTTCAGAGAGAAGACCGGCAAGGTAGATGGACCTTCTGCCGAAATAACCGAGGAAGATCCACGAGAGACCGACGCCGACTATACCCATAGCGTGAAGGATGACGTTCATGTTGAAGGCTTCGCCCGTGGTCATACCGGCCTGCTTGAGGAATTCGACAGTAAGTCCGGTGATCATGTTTCCGTTCCAGATTTGAACGAGCCAGGTGCCGATCATCTATCAAACCAATAAGCCCGCGCATCAGCATATGACTCCTCATGGACGAAGGCCTTCGACTTCGCTGGGTGATGGATTTCGCGATCAAACCCACAATCTCAGTCCGTCGAAGAGGGGAACCCTTCTTGAACAGCTCCCTCCAGGATCCATTGGCTGCCTCAAGTTTCTCCATGGCGTCGACATGCCTCATATAGGCTACGTATCCTTCAGCCTCTCGCTCGGCATAAAATCCCTTCCTGGCAGTTCGCTTGAGGGTCTTCTCGGCGTCCTCGTATCGACCCTTCCGGACGAGCCACCAAGCACTCTCAGGTGCGAAGAAACAACCCAAGGCGAGGGGGACGGGCCAGACCCATTGGAGGGCGAAGGGGAGCTTCCAAGCCCAGTTACCGTTGATCTTGAGAGCACCCTTCAGAACACCGGAGGCGATGAAACCACCCTATGGCACGGAGATTAGTCAGCATCTCAGCTGACTCCTGGTCTGTGGGCAGTGACGTGGTACTCACACCTCCCCAGCCAACGGAGGCGAAAGCTGCAAGGTAACCTCGAAGCTTGACAGGGCAGATCTCGGCAGCGTAAGCGGTGGTGAGAGTTTCTGCAATCAAACATATCACCCAGAAAGGTTGGAGTCAGCTCCGAGCCCCAGCTGCTATTGTGATATGTACGGGAACCATCGAGGATATCGCCACTCACGGAACATGCCCCAAGGTACACCCATGGTCAACTCAGCAACGATGAGCATATCGAGCGAGACGGCAAAGACGGCCAAGAAGATTGAGGCAGCCATGGCGACCATACCCCAGATAAAAGTCCTTTTGGAACCGTATCTTTCCTGGCAGGTACCAGTGATGGCCAAACCGATAAGTTGACCGACCTTCATGAGGTTCTGAAGGGCACCTTGGTAGTGCGCGGGAATGACGAGCTTGCCCTTGTGCTCTCGACCGAACCGGGCCTGGAACTGGGGCATACCGAAGAAGGAGGAGATCTATAAATCACGGAACATAGCCTAGAGTCAGCTGCCCTTCATCTCTGCGTAGTGCGCCAGTCTTCAAAAACCGGGGTGTACGACTCGGAAGCCCAAATCACAGAAAAGGGCGCCACGCCTTCACTCACCAATCCGGTGTCGTAGCCTTCCATGAACAAGGCACACCCAATGAAGATGGCCCACATTCCCGCACCCCAATGGTTCCTCCAAGCCTGCCAGAACCCTTCTTCCTTCTGCTTCGAGATAACCTCGTAACCGATCCTGATCAACTCGGGGTCGATATCGTGAGAGACAGCTCGAAGTTGTTCGTCGGTCAAACCGACGATGTCGGCCTCCTTCTTGTTAGAGATACCACCTGCCATTGTATTGTCTCTTGTCTCGGCTACCGTGGATGCGGTGAGAGGGTGGGTCGAGGAAGTTCTCGGGGAGTAACTGGGTACCTGTCGGTACAAGATTTGACTACCACGAGGATCGAAGTCTAGCCGAAGATGTTCGTGTCGTTGTCCGGTGCTGATGTGAGAGAAATCCAAAGAAGCGCAGGGGAAAGGAGAAGAGTCGACGGGGCACCTTTCGGCCCCATCTTATACCCCATGGGTGACCATGTCCTCAACACACCCCGCTTCAGGTCAATCCGCGAATGAGAATCACAATACTTTTGTCTTTTGACGTCGGCTACTGCGCTCGCCCTTGACATTATAGTGCTTCGGTCCAAAGTATTTCCGGAGCGGACACTGAGGGTCGAACACGTCAGTCATGGTCGAGGAACGATTTGGTTGCGATCTGACCCTACCCTCCGCTCCGTGTTTGCCTGCCCATTGCTTCACACATGCAATCGGCACCTGATCTAAGCATCGACAACGAAAGAAGGGCATCGGACATCTCCTAAGGACGTTTTATCTCAGTCAACCAATCTTCGCTCGGCAAAAGGCAGAAGACAATACCGCCGCTCTCACGCATGAAGAAGAGAAACATGCACACCAGGATCCACTTATAGAATGGGCTTGGCAGGGGATCGAATTTACCGTTGATTATTTGATGCCGGCATCATACTGTGTGTACTGCTGGAGCTGTGTGTTGGACGGTTTTAAGCTTGTGCGCGTTACGGTTAATTGTCAGAGGGTCTTGTTTCGCTCTATAACCACCACATGTGTCTTTCTTTCAGCTTTCAGCGCTTAAACATACAGCCGCTATGTAAGATGCAAAGGAAAGCCAGAGACGGCAAAGGTCACACCAACCCTGACGGGGCCAACGCCTGTATACTGTTTGTGGAATCTTTACCCTGCGCCTCCCCACGGGTATCCACCTGCTAGTCTTCTTCTGTTGAACCTGGATATCATAATGATCATCACTCCTCGTCCCCCTCTGAATGGTTGGTAGGTCATCAGGACGGTCTTATCCGATGCCCTCGGAGGAAGATCGGGGGTAGGATGAGGGGGTCACGATACACTTGTGACGCACGGGGCTATCCAATAGGTGCTTCGGTCTTCGGTTGCGGGTTTCGGTTCGAGTTTTGCGGTGGGTATGTATCACTTGTTGCGTGGGTATGGCTAGAATGATAGGCCGACGCTTTCATAAAGATCTGGGTGGCGATGAAGACGGTCAAGTCCGAGGCGTAAACCGGACCTTTCGTCAATGGCTTCATTCGTGTTCACGTAGTGGCAGGTAGCCCTCACGTGTTTCGGCAACCTGCCACAGCCGCTCCTCTAGCGCCTTGCAACTCGGTATGCTTCTCTTGCTTGCCCTCTCGCACAGACATGCTCCGATATACCGACCGTAACTAGCGTCTATAGTCACGATTGCCGGTTTGACAGTCCTCGAGTACACCACAGCAAGCACTACCTGGACGTTGGGCCATTGTCGTACCATGGCTGATCGACACAACTCCCCCGGTCTTCGTCTCACCACCTTGGGCCATGTGGCTCGACGCTGAGGTCGAGATTGCGCATCTCGGTACAAAGAAGCCAAAAGATATCTAGCCAGCGTTCAGCGATGGATGTTTGAGGTGGTATCTATCCATACGTTCATCCCGGGCCGGCGGAACGGTCATTGTCGCTGTTGGATATCTGCCGGCTAAGTAAGGCTCGACTCATGACATCTGACCAACATTTAATCATAATCAGAGCGGTCCGTCGATCCGTTCGCCTGTAGCAGGAACCTGGATGGTTATGTGCCAAGTCAGTCAGTCAGTTTAGACGGTCTTGGTACGGACTTCGTTATCGTAATCACGCCGAAGTTGGAGATGGTTGTCGGGATATCGATCGTCTCAAGTGGATGGTCGTAATGATCACCATCGGGGGCGACCGAATTTCCTCTTTAGATGCCAAAAGCACTTTGACCGAACGAGGTGCGGCACAGGATGAATCATGATTAGAGAGGGGATGTATTGTATGGGTGCTTTCCAAACATGTGCCAGCTGGCTTGTTACATCTCACATCTTGGTCGAAGGTGATCAGCTTCTGAGCCCAATTACCAACTCCCTTGTTATGGCAAGTCAATACGAGAAATATCGTACTTGATGAGTTAGTGCATCTCTACATCCCGCACCCATGTCTTTTCCCTCTCAACTTCACGCTCCCCACCGATCCTACATCGTCTTGTAACTCGTATCGTGCACCGTCGACGGCGGCTCGATTCCCTTCCTCCCTCACGTCCCTCTCACCTAGATCTTCGATTTGGCACTCTCTTCTTCCTGCTTGAGTCGTTCGAGGCCCTTCTTGGCGGCGGGTCTGCGATGTACAGCAAGTTAGCGATGAGCATCATCGTATCCACTTCAAAACGATGGATCAATCCTCTTGGGACACCATCGTCGTCCGGAATCACGTCATGGATATCGACCGCAAGGTAAAAGAAGAGTAGAGGATAGAACGGAACTCACCTAGCCAGCACACGCTCATACCATCCCTTCAGACCAGGGCCAACATTGAAGCCAGAATCCTTGCGAGATCCGGCAAGCAACGAGTTGATAGCGAAGAACATCATGAACTGGGGCACAAAAGCATACAGTCCGGTATCAGGGATCATGCCATTATGAGCCATGTTTCGAAGCAGACTGAACTCACGTCGCCCTCTCCTGGCTTGTCGGTGCCTGAGAACCATTGCTTGCCCTGCTTGGTGAGGAACGACTCGGCCTGACAGTCGGCAATAAAAGGGTGGGGACGATGCCATGATGGTGTCAGCAGAGTGAGCAGAAGAAGGTTTTGCTCACTCGATGTACCATGATGAATGGATGATGTAGTGAAGAATTGAGCAGCAGCAACTCACGAGGTCGATGGTGCCCTGGATCTGGGGCCTGAGGTATCCTTCCTGTATGTGATGCATGGGAGGCAAGCGTAAGCGTGGGCCTATACTCGGAGAATGTCGGTCGAGTAACACGACTGCACAGAATCTTGCCAGCCAAGAGATGTGGGCAGCTGAGTGTCTTAAATGAAACAAGCATCACCACTCTCGGTACGTGTAGAATGACGGAGCAAGCAGGGAGCGGAGGAGGGAGGGTGCTCTTTTGCAGCTCGTGATCAGTCCCGACTCACAGTAAGCCACTGGCTGTACTTCCCTACGGCCTCTTTCCCTGCCTCATCCAGCCCTCCCACCGCTCCAATTTTCCAGCCTTGACCCGTAGCCCCAATGATCGCGCTGGCCTGGAACAAATTCATCATGCTGCCCTCTGCGAAATGGCTCCAGAACACCCCATCCTCCGTTTCTTCCACCTGGATATCCAATGATCCGTCCTCGGCCCCCTTGATGACCTCTGGAAGGGAGAGGATCTGGTGGATGATGAATGCCGACTCGGTGAGTGTCTTGCCGTCCAGCTCTAGGGTGGGCGCACGGCCCAAGGGGGAGACAGCGTGCAAAGAGGGCGGGGCTTGGCGAGTGGGGAGACGGAAGTGCACTTTGACGTTGTAAGGGAGTTTGGTCTCCTCCAGCAGCCAGACTACAGGTATGTCATTGTCCCACGTTGAACATGAGTTTGTAAAGAGAGGAACAGGCAGTCAGGTTCATCGGTCAGCAGTTGGTCAGACACGTACACTCTCTCGCTGGTCATGCCATTCCGAGCCCCCTCAGGCACACTCACACAGCCTGTCCGATCGGGACACGTTGAGGTGATGAAGAGTGATTTGATGTGACATGATTGGAACTGCTATGAGTCGCGCGTGCTTGTATGGTCTTGACGCTTGGTCCGGAGTCTGGTGTTTGCAGGGGATCCGATAAATCGATTCAATCGAAGCTTCATGACATCTTCCTGATATATGAGGCGACAGTCCAACCATTCGATTCTCCTTAGCGCGTATCGAGCGTATGGAGCGGTCAACGGCCAGTAATTGCCGGAGTCAAACCCTCCGAGATAACCGGCATCAAAATCCCCTGTAAGCTGCTTCCCACTCGTACACATTTCACGGACATTCCGTTTCACAGCCGAGATCTCGTGACTTGAGCTCGAGAACGGTGCATGCAGAAGAGGCCTTCAAAGCCCGCTTCTTAACGCAGGACGCTGCAAGAAGCCTCTGTTGCACCGCACGTCGCGGACAGCACCACGACGTGTGGACCACATGTCATAACACGACATGGTACGGACATACATGATGGCATAATATGGTACGGAACGGAACTGATGAGCAAATAATGGATTCAACAAGAGAAGTACAAGTATAGCTGAAGCCAAATGTACATACAATACGGGTCGCGGAAGCCTGTAAGCTGGGAAGGATAGTGTGGTGAAGCAGATATAGGGAGGGTGGTTATGCGATGGAGTCCAACAAAAAGCACATGAATGCAGGGTACCCAGACGGGTGTCGCCCAGGATGAAGTTATATCTGACAGCGTTCTCAAATGTGAGGCGGTGCCAATGACAGCGTAAGTAGGGCTCGAGACCTAATGCTGATATCGTGGCAGGGGGTGATCGATCCCTCTACGGGTAATACGATGACTGGAAAGTCATACGTGAGCGGTAGCAGAACAGGGTAAGAGGGATGAAGTGGGAGATGGGTAAACCGCAGGCCGCGATAGCCATCATCGAGGAGTCCAGGCGGAAGGGGGGCAATGTCATGATCGCCCGGATGGCTGAAACGGATTCGAGTGTGATGACATGATGTCAGAGCGAAAGTGAAAGCAAGATCCTTTCGTGGATTGTCGCCGTGCACTGTGGATTCTCGTGCGCCCCAGTGTCTCCCGGTTCTGGCCGAGAATGTTCATCATTGTTGGGAGTCCTGATTCGATAATTTACGCAAATGCTGTTGTTGTATGTATCTGTCGATTCAGTGTATGTGTCGTTACATCATAATTTTGTCGTTATCGCTCGTCGTTCCAGTAGGCTGTTAGTTGCGGTATTGCTGATTTGCTCCTGAGATAGTTGATGTATGCGATATATGCTGCGATAACGAAAGAAAATGTCAGCATCCCTGTTCAATCGTGAAGTCAAGCACAGACGCGCATAATTGTCAGCTGTGCAGTCACAGGCAATTCACCTGTACGATTCATCCGTCGATTTCCATGTCCTTGCTCTTCGCCTCCTGCTGACTTGCTTCACTACCCTTCTTCGCCACATCAACGCTGAGCCTACTAGGCCCCCTGCTACCACTAACACCCCTTCCGAGCGCACGCCCGTAACCAAGCTTGAACACATTGTTCATCTCTGTACCGAGCGCTTCTACTTCCGCCAAGAATTTGGCTCTCGCTTTCGCCAACTGAGTCATGGGATTACCCTCCACCAGAGGTGAAGGCCCGGGAGTGAGCATCTCGATTTCTCTTGTTGTAGCTGAAGATCCCGCAGCGCCCGACGACGAGGCTTTCACGCCGGATCCGGATGAAGCGAATGCGGGAGGGAGCTCGAGAGGGACGCCTGTGATGCGCGATGAGGCGAGTGGGGAGGGAACATGCGGTGGATGACTGTTCTTGCTATTGTTGTTTGTACTTGATGGCGCGGACGATAGACTGGCTATTGAAAGCGTTGGAGAAGTGGTGACATCGACAGGAGAAGCAGGAGCCTCGTCATCCGAAACCAGCAATCCCACGATAGAAGAAGAAGTTGAGTGTGATCGCGGTCGTTTGGCCACAGGTGTCTCGTTGGTGGGAGTCGACGAACGTGTGTCGACGTCCATAGTCATCTTGGACGAGGAAGCTACGGCATTCGACTGGGTTGAGGCTGGGTTGTGTTGGCCGACAGCGAAGTTGAAGCTGAACATTCGCCCAGAGCTCGATGGTTGAGCCGTATATTTTTCGCCTTCATCGCTATCCAAGCATGTTCGATTATGGGTCCCTTCATGATGTTTCTGCTTCTTGAACTTGATGCCCACCGTGGTCCGCTCTTGCACGTCTGCTTCTACTGTCCCTTGAGTCTGAGCGGCAAATCCACTCCAACTCGTGCCGTCGATGGGGTCTTCTTCGCGCGAGCGTTTCTGACCCTTGGGTTTCCATAACTTCGGCTGGGCGGCGAGCATGAGGCGAAGCTTGATAGGTTGACGCGGGCTCGACATTGATGTGGACGTAGAAGGAGAATGAGGTCGCGAGGAGGATGGTGAGGCCGGCATGCAGGACGACGGAGAGGAGGATGAAGCGGCGGGAATAAGGTTGTACGCGGGATCGGACATCGTGCGACGCTGACACTCTTCTGATGTCCACACAGCGGCAAAGTGAGTACGGAAGGAGCGTGACGAGTTCCGATGGGCACTGGTGAGGACTAAGAAGGGCAGTCGACACGAGGCGAGATGACGAGCGGATGAAGCTCGATGCTCCTCTGGTTATAGGTGAGCGGTTCTTGACGATCTGTTTACGCCTTCACTCTGCGTTCAAGGCGCGTAGTTTGTGCGAGTTCGCACAGCCTCGCCCAAGAGGGTGTCTTTCAACCACTCGATCCGGCCGTGAGTGGAGAAGTAATTCGGGCAGGAATGCTGGAGCGAGTGATGAAAATGGGAGAGTGAAGGTGAAGAACAAGAAAGAAAGAGATGGTGATGTAAGAAGGGAAGGTGCGCTCTGTTAGGGTCAGCGTGTTGTGAGTAGTTATTGGTTGCGGGTACGCAGGTGAAACAAGTAACCGACTCATGCTCATCAACTTGCGCCATTCATTAACCCCATTCACCTCATCTCTGCGGCGATCACCGCGTTCTCTCTCGTCAAAACGCGTGCACGTGGATGTAGCCGTTGATGATCAGCGAGCGAGTGAAGAATATCATATCTACCATATCGTGGCCCCAACAAGCGATAACCAAAGCAATAAGTCAGAGGCCGTCACTCAGGCCCTTATAAACACAACTCGTAACTTCTCCACTCCATGAAGACTGGCAGCGCTGCCGAATCATAACTAAACAGACGGGAAGGATGACCGTCCACGCTGTGTGGGTGATAAGTAAAGCTGGAGGACTGGTTTTTAGCAGATCATATAGCGGTGAGTGAGCCCGAGGAATGTTTGGAAGAGCTTTTGTCTTCTTCACTTTCCTTGTCGTTCCCATCCCATACTCCATTCCTCGCATCTGGACGCGCGACTCGGCTTTCGTTCTACACCTGCAGCCTGCCTTGGTCTGGCATCTATGTATATAAATATATATATCAAAACAATGATTTGGACAAGCCGCTAAAACTAGTGATGAAAACCGTCACATCCGTTCCTTCTCGCAGATGTCTTACCTCCTCAGCCTGTAAATACGATCCTCACACTAGCAGGTATCTTGCACGGTATCCACGCTATCACTGCCCGTCTCACGCCGTCGCCGATACCGGGGGTCCCGGTGACTGGGCTAGAGGCGTTCGAAGCTGAAGGTTGGGGAGGAAAAGTATTCCTCACGCCGACTGGTGAGCAGATTCTTCCTCTATCTTCTTTAATCTCTTCATATCATCTTTCAAATTCCTGATCACAACGAGAATTAAGACCCTCGCGGACAGATGATATCTGGAGAGGTCGTGATATGCACTATAACTCATCCCTTGTTCGGCCGGAGCTTGGGCGAGATCAAGGTCAAATCCAAGCTGGAGCTGACTGGGTGGACACTTTGTTGATCTGCCCAATGCCTGCAGGAACGAAATTCGTCGTGTTACACTCGCTACCGCATCCGGGATTAGATGAGCTGGTGAGGAGCATTTACGAGATCTGTGAGTGATCCGCGGTACACACAGTAAAATAAAAAGGTCGGGCGGATGGACGGACGGACGAAAGGCTGAGTTGAGTTGAGCTGGGATGGAGGATGTCATCGTATGACTCGGGCGAATGGTTGTTCGGTCATTGCTGACTGGGTGATGACTCGGACGGTTGTCTCATACCCTCCCTTTGGCTGGTCCTTCCTCACATTGTCTCGTCTTGTCGCCCTGCCCACTCACTTTCACTTCATGCCATATTCATCATGAACCTGTACACGACACACGTCGCACGGCAATCTCAATCCATCTTCATGTTGACATGTCTATCCTAAACGCATCCTTACACGATTGCTCAATCGCTCGCTGCGCAACCAATTACGACCAATACAATCCGATCGATATCACCCTTTATTCGATATGATCTGCGTAGACTCTGACGCGGTGATGAAGAACCCGTTCCATACGCCCGAGATGCCGATCAACTCGTCCCTCTTCGAAAGTAGACTACAGACCTTGATGGCGGGCGTAAATGGACCGCAGTAGGCTGCTATACATACCTCGTCCTGCTCAGAACGATCACCACACCAGAATAGAGGGTCGGAGCAGGTAAGAAGGAAGAGCCGACAAGTAAGAAATGATGGGTAACCTCAAAGCACTGCACTGCACCCCACCGCACGGTACTGTACTCATAGAACCTGCATATATCTCACGACGAAGATGTCTTGTATACTACGAATGTACTATCTGAATGCCCAGGAACCTCGTTGGCCTCCTGCTTCCTTTTTCTTCTTTGCTTCATTCCGTCGACTGATCTTAGCAGCCTTGACGATCGAACTCCATCCAGTGCTGCTCGATCCACTGCCACTGCCACTGCCACTGCCATCTCACTCATTTCATTCCATTTGGCTCAACAAGCTGGTCATCCGGTCCAAGCATCCGTCTTGTTCTTGACGACCTTTGCAACTTCTTCGCTGATCGACCCATCGCCGTCCATCACGTCGATTGTAAGACCCTCTGTACCTCGCTCGGTAGCTACTGCCAAGATGGTCTTGGCGACAAGTTCTCGGCTACAAGGGGTCCAGGGGTTTCGGACAACAATCGATCAGCACTGCAAGTATTGCAAAGAAGGATGGAACACGCCCGTCTAGCAAGATCTGGGCAGCGAACAAAGGATGGAGCGAGCGAGTCGGGATAGCAAAGAGGATACGAAAACGAAAACAAAGCTTCTTTCGTTGCGCCCCAATTCAACTCACCTGGTAGCCTTGAGATGCGTCTTGCCGAGCTCAACACCACCAGCGGGTTCAAGAGTTAGATTACCAGGTCGGAGAACGGTGTATTGTATCTGCTTCCGAGTATGGAGCTCGATTTCTGCCTTGAGCTTGGCTTCGAGGTCTGAGTTGGATACGCTCTGATCAGCAACGCCGTCTTTGACCAACAGGAAGAGTGAGAGACCGAGCTGATAGATGACAGCTAGTATCGATTGAGGGATCGAGCAGGTGTGCAAAAGCGCTCTCCTCACTCACACGCAGGAATAGCCTTCCAGACCCTATCGCTCGTGTCCTTATCTTTCTCATCATACCAATCCGGCCACCCTTTCTCCCTAGTCCTCACGTCCACCGCGCCAATAAGAACCAAACGCTTGGTATTGCTAGCTTCGAGCGCGTCAAACACCTTGACAGCGCCCTTGTAATCGATTACTTCGGGTCCAGGGGGATTGCCACCTGCGCCGGCGGCGAAGACGACTACTTCCGGGTGGACGGAGCTGATCAGCGAGGTGATGTCGGGCACGGTGGCTGTCTCGAGGGAGGAAATGTGAACTTTCGCTCCGACCTTCTCGAGCTCTTCTTTGCTACATCGTCATGCGAAGTCGGGCAAGTGTATCGTCAGCACACCCTACTGACTTGTTTCTGATCATTTCCCGAAACCCCGCTCACTGCCCATCGTTCCTGATCACCGAGTGGATCTCGTGCCCTTCCTTGACGCCGATCCGAGCCAGGTGCTGAGCGACCTTACCACCGCCGCCAAAGACGAGGAACTTGACCATGTTGTTGATTTGCTGTATATTGTACGATATTTATCGTATGTTAGTGGTTTTTCTGTTGTTGTTGTTGAGCCTAATTTTGGGATTGAGAGTATGCGGTTCGTGCGTGACCTGGCTTCGTTCACGGGGCACGGGGATGATATTGAGCAAGGAGAAGGTGCTATGGAGTGGAGGTCAAAGGAAGAACCTCGTTGTTGAGGTATGTCTATGTCGTGATCAGATTAGATCATCAATTCCACTGCAACTGCTGCTGACTGCTGACTACTGACTATAGCCCCTATAGCTATGCTCATCCGTACAAGGGGCATCAGCGACATGCGACCACCGTCATCGGGCCATCAGAAGTGGAGGCAACCTATCGACCTTGGACACGCGGGTACGGCCGGGTAAAGCGAAGTACTCAGCACTCGCTTAGGAGTCATCTTAATCTTAATCGGTCATTAGCGGGACCAAATCATACATACCATTCATTAGTGATAGACGAACGTGCTTGTGGCACTTCCTAATGAGCCAGGTCCTGTCACTGTCACCAAGTGATAACCTGTTTGATTCCCGAGTCATCATCATCATCCCATGTTGCACTTGTACGGTGCAGATTAGATCGCGTTGATCGTATCCAATTGTATGTACACTTCACTTTGCTCTCATCCCCCCTTCTGGTGAGAGGGACGCCCGACTTCACACTGCTCCAACTCGCTGTTGACGTACACCTTCTCCTTTGATCCACTTGCGGAGTCAGCTTGGTGCGGCAGGCTTTACTCGGCGCGACTCAATCACCTTGCCACCCGGTGACGATCCTCCACCTGAGGTGCACCTTTATTCGGTGATCGACTTGAGAGATCACAAGTGTCATACACCTTTGTCATCTCAAATCGATCGCGTCTTACAGCATTGTTCTATTGTATCGCATCCATCGAGTCTGGGACTGGGCGATCATACACCCTTGGATACTTTTACACGTTAATCGATCCCAATTGTACGCTACAACACGATGCCAGCCTTACCCACCCCTCATCGACCCAACAACAGGGTTCAAAACAAGCCCCAACTGGCTGCGGACACGGATGACGCCTTCGACCCCACCTCATGGCTCAATTTTTCGCTCCCTCCTCGCTCGAGAGCCGGTCAAGCAGGCGTTCCAGGCTCGGGCGTTCCCGGTATTCCTAGGAGGAGCAGGCGCGGTGAGGGATGGAGGGGCGGACCGATGTCGAGGGAGAAATTCTTGAATGCTTCTTTCAAGTTTGTGCTCAAGCCTACGGAGACATTATCTTACGGCGCACACTTCGCCGATCCCGACATGTGAGTCACCTTCCTTCAGGAGATTGGCAAATGCCGAAGATCGCAGGCTGACCGAGTTCATGTTCTGCGCGTATAGCTCGTTGCATTGGGGTCATATCCTACAGGTGCTCGTACCTACCTTCAGCGCGTTCTCAGTAGCTCAAGGCTACGTGACGAGTGATTCTCAAGGCAATTCGAGTACGAACCCTCACGCGCTGGGTGCATCGTTTGATTCGGTGGATTTGGAGGGTATGGGTGAGGAAGCTGCCGACCGAAGGAGGAAATCAGAAGACGAACGCAGAGGACGTATGTGCCCTATTTGTTTGGGTAAACCCGTCGCTGGAAGGATGACGAAATGCGGTCATGTGAGTACTCAAGAGTTATGAATTTTCATCATCTGTCTTCCTCGATTTCGAAGTCCCCTGGCTGACTCATCGCTTGCCCCTGTGCCTCAAAATGCAGATCTTCTGCTTTCCTTGTATTTTACATTACATCCAGCTTTCCGACATCCCCAAATCGGCCAAATGTCCCATCTGTGGCGATACAGTACAATCAAACATGCTAAAGAGCGTCAAGTACCTCGACGCGTCGGTGATGCTCAAGGCTGCTGCAGGAGAGGAGGATGATGATCAGGAACAGGCATCGCCAGGATCGGAAGCTGGACCTTCCCATGCTCCGTCGCTTGACCATGACCGTAATTACGTACATGGACATGGCCACAGCGTTATGGGCGTGATGGACGGCTTTGAAGAGACACTGGAAGAGGCCAAAGCCGTTGATGCGCACTCCGAATTCTTTGAAGAAAAAGGCCACAAGATCCACATGCGCTTAGTTCAACGACCGCAAATGACAACGTTGGCCCTGCCATCTTCATCTACCTGGCCCTCCGACGCGATACCGCCACATACGGCTCCATGGTACTTCCTGCCTGACATCCTAACGTTTTCCCGCTTTATGCTCGCCACACCGGATTACATGCTAGGGGAACTGAGCAGGGAGTTATCAGAGTTGAAGGCTGAATGGGATCTCTTGCATGGCGATGAATTGGGAAGGGAGTTTGTCAAAGCTGCCAAGGACAAAGTGCAGAATCAGTTGCTCAAGGTGAAAGCTGAGCTGGTCACTCCTTCTGTGAGGCGTTCCGAGGATCAAGCGAGAGAGGCCTGGGGTGAAGCGGTGGGCGGATCAAGGAAGGAAAGGGAGAAGAGACGCGAGAGGGAACGAAAGGTTCTTGAGCGGGAGGAGAAGCTCAAGGAGGAATCTGCCGTCATTCCGGAAGACGTACCGAAAGAATATCTTGCTGCGCAAGATGGGAACGCACCCGGTTTCGACAATTCCGCCAATGTCAACATACCACCAAACCTCGAAGTGGAACCGAATCCTATGCCTCCTTCCTCGTCGAAGCGATCACGCCGACGTGGGGGCGGAGGTGGGCCGGCGCCTCCACCTTCGATCCCGCCTTCGCCTTCTTACTACTTCTACCAGTCTTCCTTGGGCGCAAACGTCTTCCTGCATCCACTCGATATCCGGATACTTCTCGCGCACTTCAAGTCGTATTCCCTCTTCCCGCCTACGCTGTCATTTACGACGACAGGGTACGACCCAGGTACGATCAACGATGAATTGAGAAAACGATGTAAATATCTTGGTCACCTCCCGGTGGGGACAGAGGTGATCTTTGTTGAAGCGGATTTGGAGCCTATAGTAGGCAAGGAAGCCTTGATGGCGTTCGAACAGCCACTGAAAGCTCGAAGGACGAAACGGCGGGAGAAGGTGAAGAAGGAGGACCGGGCGAAATCGAGATGGGAAAGAGCAGAAAGGGAGAAGATGCCAGTCGAAATGCGGACGGTACCATCGGCTTTCAACGCTTCAGGTCATGGTCACGGCCAGGTCAACAGCACAGCTGAGGATCGAGAGTTCGCTCTCGCCTTGGCTAGATCAGCGGTGGAATTCGACCAAGGCTACGGATCGGGGTTCCAGCCTTCCTCGGCGTCTTCGTCCACTTCCTATCCTATCCCCGCTGGAGGCGCTGGCGTTGGCATCGGCTATTCACCATCCTCCAGTCCGTCAACCGGTACAGGTGCTTGGGGCGCACACGCCCAACCCAGAGCCACATTTGCCCATGCGCTCCACAATCACACCACGTCCTCTATGCCTAGTACAAGGAGCAGGGACGAGGTGAATTGGGAGGTCGACGCAGCTTGGGAGGCGTTCGAAAATATGTCCATGGGCGGCAGGAATAGACGACTATCAGGGAATGGTGTCACGCAGGTAGATGGTCATGGGGAAGACGGCGAAGAGATAAGAGGGACGACAGCAAGGGAGAGCGAGAAGGGCGGAGGAGGGAAGAAAGGGAGAAAGGTAAAGGCTCAAAAGTTGGTGTTGGGTGGAGGTGGCGGTAGGCGGGCATAAGGTAATGGGACAGCAGGCGCCACAATCCAGAAGGGAGCAAGCGAGCATCAGCGAGTTCCAAAGGTGTACTAGTATCTCACAAACAACAAATAACGCAAAGACATATCCCCCCATCATTCATCAATCGCATCGTTGAGGCACCAATCCAGTGCACCCAGTACTCACACCAAAGAGCATACGGTAGATTGGAGCATACAGTGTAGTGTAAAACCAAAGTCCGAGCATAGAAGCATGCATCGATTTCAAGCATGGCGTGGAGTGCGGTGACTTATTAAGCCCATTAAGGGACATGTACCAGGACAATTCCGGCGGCGATCTCCGAAAGATGACGTTTCCGGGTTCGTGAACAACGTTGAAATTTCGAGAGAAGAAATCGGCAGATATGGCATCTTACAGGTAACAATATCTGGTCATCGATTACTTCAGAAACAATAAACGCGAGGACAGAGCGCTAGCTGGACAGTTAATCGTGCTTCCCAGCGTCTATATCGGACAGGCAGCTTGAATTTGTCTTGCTTTGGATAAAAGCTCTCCAACTCAGCTCGAAGGCTTTGATTTGGGAGAAGATGCTCAGTCGAAATGGAGGTCATTGTCATATGCAATCATTAGCTCGACCCCGGCAAATAGTATCCGCAAGACTCACATCTACGTCAATGTCACCCCTTTCGAACCTGAGATCGAAGGTCAGGATAGCAGGGTCGGTCTCACCGCCATCGCAATCGCGGAGCTTTCTTCGGTTCTACCATAGTATACCTCTCACGCGAGGGCCTGAGTCATGGTCCAGTCGCCAATTCCCTTGCTCGGTGCGCGTCGATACCATATCTGGCAAAGCTATCAATCTTCACAGCCGAATGTCAACGAAAGGACAATCGTCAAGATGCGCAGATGCTCCGAGGTGTCTGAGCACGAACGCCAGCGCCGGCTTGAACCTCGGATCTCAACACGCTACTGTAGATACAATTGAGAATGCAGAGGAAGGCAGAGGTGACCCTGAAGACGACCGTTATGAGGACACTGCGGCTGGAAGTGGGGTGTCGGCAAATATTCAGGAGAGAGAACGATTATGGACGGTGAGCAAGCATCCATCTGCCCATCCGGCTTTCCATCTGCCTAGCTATCTATCGATCTATCTATCTATTTGTCGTGTCTGCCTGCCGTACATAGACGCTCACGCTCCTCCTCCCCTTAAACCTCGCCTTGAACGGAAATAATAACCTTTATCACTCCCTCCAGTCCATAGGTATCGTCCGCCCCTTAGCGCATCAAATTATCAAAAGTTATCCGCATATACGGTCCCCTACTTCCGCGCAAAAGTTGTTTGCTTTAGCTGTTGGGGCAGGTAAAGAGGTGTTTCTGAAAGATGATATGGGTCGTGGCAAGTGAGTAAAATTCAGTCGAGGTTAGCTTTTCCTGCTCCTGATGTCAAGTGACGATATGAGAGGCGTTGTACAGGCGACAAATCGAGCAGCCTCACTTAGCTAGGCTAGGCTAGGCGCAGTCTGATCTAGCCATGCCTCACATCACTTTGCATCGTAACATTCGCTTGGAGACATGAATAAAGCTGTTTTGTTGCTGACTCGATATTTGCATACGGCAGGACACTCGCTCTAGCCGTTATCGCAATGGATCGAGCTCTGAAATGTCCCTCGCGGACAGGCGTGAAAATTGTCATCATCGTTCCGACCCCCTACCTTGCGCACCAGATTTACGATCATCTTTTGCGTCTGACTCCAAGATCCGATGATGATTCAAACGGCACCCCTGAAGCGCTTAAATCGCCCCCTCAACCGCAGCTTGTGCCACCGCTCTTCACGCTGCTTCGACCAGTCGCATCTGGAGCAGTCACCACAACAAAGTCATCTCAATCCCTGGCTTTGCCCGATACCCCTATCATTCTTTCTACGGCCAAAGATCTCACCCAATACAAACTGTCTTCAGAATCGTTATCCGAACTGAAGTACATATTCATCGACGAGCCTGATACCCTCCTCGGACCGATCCCTCCACGCTATTACCCTCCTCAGCTCCTCCCCAGCCACCCCTTGAATCGCCACCCGCCACCTATCGTCCGCGTCCTCAACATCCTGCTGAATATCCGACCCGGCAGAAAAGGTGAGATGGACTTCAACAAGCGATATGATCATGTGAATACCATTTGGACGAGTGCAAGTATGGTCAAGGATTTTAAGAGGGTCGTCAAGACGAGAGGGTGGATCAAGAGGGGGAACAAGGTGGTCGACCTTGATTTTACACAGAGCGCTTCTGAGAAAGCGAAAGAACTGAGAGATCGGCTGCTGGCCGCTCTGCCTCCTGCGATGCGGTCGATGGAGGGAGATGCACCCCAGTCGGCTGGGGGTGTGGAAATTGATCAACCGGGAAGGATCGGCCACTATGCTCTACTAGTTGACCCGACGGACGGTAGTATCAGCCCGCTCGTGCCAGGTTTCATGTCGCTACCCCAGCCTCAGACCCTTTCTTCCAAATCTCAGAGCTCAGCTCCGCTACAGCAAAAGAAGGTTATTTCGCCATACATCCTCGAATCGCTCGCATTGTTGCACGCCACTTCCCCTCCACCTCCAGGACGATATGCCCTTATCCTTCCTCCTGAAGGGATCTCTCTCTCCGTCCTCGCTACGGAGCTTTCCAAACTTGGTGTACCTACATTAGTACTCGCTCCCCACTTGATGCAAATCGGAATCGACACGTCCGCTCTATCCGATCTCCCGGCAGACAGTGATAGCGAACAAGCGCCCGGGGGCACACCGATCTTATTGGCGCAAAGGTCCTCGGTACCTGGTCTGCACCTGAAAGACTTGCATACGATATACCTGCTGGATGGACTGGACGTGGGACGCTTGTCGCAGAAACAGCGGAAATCGGGAGGCGTAAGAGACAGGTTTGGGTTTTACGATCTCGTTGCTGGCCGACTGGGCCGACTGGGCACGGGTCCTTCACCTGCACCTGCACATTACCGGGGCGAAGATCTGGTTGATCTTCATGCTAAAGCCAATACTCCAATCGAGGAGCAATCAGAAGAAAGCCTGGCTAAGCGGGATGGAGAGAGCAATTACCCGGAACAGAGAGTCATCAGCTTGGTCTTAGCGGGCACAGAAGAGGAGAAGAGATTAGGCGAGATATTCCTCAGCTCCGACGAAGGAGCGGACTTGAGCGCTGAGAGTGCCAGGAAGAAGAGACTGAGCCAGTGGGATCTGGAGGGGCTATACGTCGCCTTGGAGAAGGAAATGGGAACGGCGGCCCACGTAATCGAGGCCGATGGCTTCGAGGAACAGTCTCCCGGATCCGGCACTCCCGAATCATAGGACGACAACGACACAGACACGCAGCAACCCCTGGCACAAAAACGACATGGTGACTGATCGGACAATAAATCAGCAGCGGAAAGAGTAGATGCAGCGATCCCGTCCCGAGACTTTTGGGTCTTGGCGACCTAATATAGAAGGGAGTAAGGTGACCCATGTCAGAATGAGCAGGGGATAATCACGAATCAAGAATGGGTCAACAAGGGCCCCGCCGCTCACAAAAAGAGGCACTGCGCCAAGTGCTGGTCCCGTGCAGCATAAGCTTGAGCATATCCTTGAGACCATCCGCCACGTTCAGTAGCGTCCGAGCCCCTCACCACGTACGAACTTCAGTAGGTATCAAGTAAAAATAGCGCGCCAATATACCAAGCACATGCATACCCCTCTCTCTTCTCTACATCTCTCTCTCTCTCTCTTTGCTCTGATTGTGTAGCGAAGCACCTTCTCAGTCAGGCTGTACTACGCAGATGTGGCCTTTCTAGCGTCTACAGTATCATGAGCGCATTGCAAGGACTGGACGACCTCCACTCTCTTGATTTTGCCACTGCACGACGTAAAGTAAGGACAAGGAATGATGTCACCAACAAAGCACTCACCCTCACCACTATTACGGGTTCCGACACCATCGATCCCTTGACTTTCGTGGTCGTCAGCAATTGCACTTCTAAACATCGCGCGTCAAGCGAGAGATGTTTGATAGATACTCAATTTGGAAATCAATACAACACGCAACGAAAAGACAGTACCTCATCGACTCACAAGATGTCCATTCGGTATATTAGCCAGAAACTCGCTCAGCAGGTATGTGTGACGATCGGGATGCTCGGCGACGGCGATGGCCCGCCTGACGACAAAGGAGTGTCATCTCGTGTTGATAACGTATAACGGCTGATGTTCAATGTACTACCTATCACCGATACAGATCGATGAGGAGCTTATGTCGACCGCTGGAGCATTCTCGCTCGACCAGGTATGTTGGCGGCACCATACGTTAGCTCAGACCGCCTCGGTTCTGTTCTGGCTCCATATATATAGCCCGGGGTGACCCTTGAAGACGACGTGCGTAAACCAATGATGAGAGGATCAATCGAGCTGACTCTCTGACTCCATCCTCCACCGTGCTCCTTCTACGGCTGGCGTATCATCCGCCAGCTGATGGAGCTTGCTGGCCTATCATGTGCTCAAGCCCTGGCCAAGTCATATCCCGTCCAAAGCCACAAGAGAGTCATGGTAGCCTGTGGGCCTGGGAATCAAGTACGTTGGGGAGGCAGCCTTCAGTCTAACTTTCTTCGCCTACCCCTTAGCTCATTGCATCTATTCTCGAGCGATCCAGATGCCCGTGCTGGATAATCCCCACATGCTCTTGTTCAAGATCACAGATACCTGAGATACAACAGCTGACATACATCGCTCGATACCTTGCCCTCAACTTCATTCGTTCTTCGCTGCGATTTTGCGCCACATATATACCCCACGTCACAGGGAGGAGACGGCCTCGTAGCAGCCAGGCACCTACACCACTTCTCCTACCAACCGACAATCTACCTGCCCAAACCAGGCTCCAAAGACATCTACAAGCGCCTGCTGAAGCAGTGCGAAAACTTGGATATCAAGGTCATCAGTGATGTTGATGGTTTTAAGACGGGGCTGAGGGAGAGCGATGTCATTCTGGATGCGATATTTGGTGAGTCCGTCCGTCTGTCTGGCTTGTTTGCCTTGACCTGGACGCTTGGGGACTTTAGCTTGCTCGGCTCTGACAAGCATGTGCGTGCGGGAGTGCGGTGGAATGGCGAAGACGAAGTAGCGTGCCTTCACCTTTCGCTTCAGTGTCCAAAGAAGCATAGCATAGCACGGCATGACAACTCCACTACCGGGACCCGACGCTGCACTGCCAAAATTACTCGGTGTGAAATAGTACAATATTCCTTGCTGACTAGCAACGCGCCGTTCCCATGATCCATGTATTCGCATTAGGGTTCTCATTCGAGCCTCCGCTTAGAGCACCATTCGACCAAGTCCTCAAAGCCATCACCGCGACCTCTCTGCCCATCGTATCAGTTGACATCCCCTCTGGATGGTCAGTCACCAAGGGCTCTCAACCGCTCTACACCAAGCCTGACGATGGCGGAGAGCCAGAGAAGATCGAGACGTTCACGCCAGACGTGTTGGTCTCGCTCACTGCGCCCAAGGAGGGTGTGAGGGAGTTCAAGGGCAGGCATTGGCTTGGAGGGAGATTCGTACCAGAGTGAGTGAAGCGGACATGGCTTCTTAGTCCCTCTTTGCACCTCCCCTTCTATGAAGTACCATCTCTCAGGTCGAATATATCATTTCTTACTGATTCAATCAAACCCTTTTGAACCTCCGGTCTCGCTACTCCCGTTCATCTCAATCACCTTGGACACGACGGACACCGCGTAAATCAATTCCCTCACCCATCGGCATCTCCTCCTTTTGTCTTGGCCATTCTACATCCCTGCTGCATCCGCATCTGCATATCTTCTCGCCACGGCTTACCTACGAACAGTGCGCTCGCCAAGGAGTTCGAGCTCAATATCCCTCCTTATGAGGGTGTCGACCAAGTCGTCGAGCTTCCACAGGCGTGATGACGATATCTTATATTCCATTCTCATAGCCATGACCCGGACAACAGTCGCATGTAGCACATACTGTAAATTACGGCGGATGGAGATAGCGTCGAAGAAGAGTGACCCCATCCTGTGTTTCCAAAGACTGTCTGTCTGCAATACAACGTCGTACAGCCAGCAGTGCAGCTCAGCAGTCCGAGGTGATCAGCTTGTCTTAGCCGAGCGGGATTGTACACAACGATACTCAAGAAGGCAAGAGATGAGCTGCACATCTATCTATCTCATGATGGACGGCAGAACACAGTAAACGCGATCGCAAGTGATGAGCTCCATATGGATCATTTCAAGATATGCAGAGTCACTGACTGGATCTAGAACAGATTGGAAATTGAGGGAATGAGGAGAGAACCTCGCCCTTCCGTCTATATATAAGTATACATGATATGATGAAACCTGATCATTATCTCTCTCTGCTGTAGAGTGAATGCAACCGAAATATAGGTAATCGAAAGGAGAACAGATTAGATGACACCCTTGGTAGCGGACTTGGAGATGAGTCGGGCCTTCTCGATCTGGGCTTGACCTGCAAGGCGTGCGATAACGAAGGCATCCATACGGTATCAGCGAATACCCTCAAATCAAGGATTGTCGTAGATCAAGTCAAGATGTGAATGGCCGATTCCGACCCTAAGTTTTAGTTGACAAGACTCACTTCGCTTGGCCAAAGACTTCTTGTAGTCAACGATAGAGATGTCCTGTCGGGTAAGGTTCATGACCTGCTTGTCCTTGACCTCCCAGAGATCCTCGGCAACTTGAGAGATAAGTCCTGCGAACGATGACGGGAAAGGGTAGATTAGCCTCGGAACACACGGACGGAGACGATGTGATGTGATGGATGCGTGGTATAGAAGAAGCCACGTACGGAAATCGTGCGATACGATAACAACACCACCTGAGAACTCCTTGATAGCCAAAGCAAGAGCATCGATAGATTCCTACGAAACGTGGAGTAAATAAGCCTGCTTCGATGGCATGGAAAGGGGTTTGCTCACCATATCCAAGTGGTTAGTAGGCTCATCAAGGAGGATAACGTGAGGCATCTCCATAGCAAGGATGGCGAAAACGACTCTGCGATGATGAGCAGCACTCAATCAGCAACACTGAGGGTAAATACCGTGCAAGTAATTATCCAGTATACGTACCGGTTTCGAAGACCGTCGGAAAGCTGAGAGATAGGGCTGGTCTGGTGGGCACCGGTGATACCGAATCGACCAATCTGCTGTCTCCAGAATTGGATGTCCTTGTCGGGGAACTTCTCAGAGTAAAGGGAAGCAATGTGCTCTACAGGTGACTTGTCGTATGGCAATTGGTCAGCAGAGTGCTGGGAGTATTTGGCGAGCTTGAGCTGGGTGTGTCGATTGACGGAACCTTCGACGGGTTGGAGAGCACCGGTGATCAAGTTGAGCAGGGTAGACTTTCCGGTACCGTTGTCACCGACGATAGCAATTCTGCGCATGATCGTCAGCAAGATGCCAATATACCTAGCCGATTGCTTTGGTACAAGATTCACTCACCGAGAGTCCATGTCGATACCGAAGGACAGGTCCTGGTACAGGTAGTCCTCCTTCTTGCCAGAGTATGAGAAAGCGACATCGGAGAAAGCAATAATAGGGGGAGGAAGCTTCTTGACGTCCTCAAAGTTGAATCGAAGCGCTCGAGCAGTCTCGACCTTCTCCACCAAACCAGCAGCCTCCATCTTGTCGATAATCTTTTGCTTAGACTTGGCCTGCTTGACCAGGTTCGCGTATGTACCGGCGGAAGCAATGAACTCTGTAAGGAAGGGCAGACAGTCAGCATTTATCGTCCCGAGAAAGTGGACTACGGCTCCTAGTACTTGTCCTAGCGACTTACTCTTGATATGGGCGATTTCCTCCTGCTGCTTGGCGTAGGCCTTCATCTGGTTGACCTCGTTCTCGCTCTTGGTTCGGACGTAGGTGGTGTAGTTACCACCGTAGTATACGAGCTTCTTCTTCAGGGTCAGGTCCATCATGTTGGTACAGACGGTGTCCATGAAGTCGGCTGAGTGGGAGGTAAGGATCTATCGACGGGATGAGATTAGTTACTTGAGTCACCGGTGTGAATGGTGTTGCCCGTGCATGGAGACTCACGAGAATATGGTTGTAGGTGGAAAGGTAAGCTTCAAGCCATACGACCGCACCCAAATCCAAATGAGAAGTAGGCTCATCGAGCAGCAAGACGTGAGGCTTGACGAACAGGGCTCGAGCGAGGGCGACTCGCATTCTCCAACCACCAGACATGTCCTTGGTGGGCTTGGCCATCATCTGCTGGTTGAAACCGAGACCGTTCAAGATAGCACCGGCCTTGGCCTCAAAGGTGGAAGGGTCCATCTCCTCAAGCTCCTCGTAGATGGCCTCAAGGGCGAGCTCGTCGACGTCATCGGCGACGGACATGTCCTCAGCAAGCTTCTCGAGTCGGGCTACCTTCTCCTTGGCGGAGGCAACGATGTAGTCGAGAGCGTTGACGTCCGAAGGCTCAACAGCACCTCTGACCAGGTAGATCTGTACGGGTACGTGCGAATGAGTTGCAGCCTTCTACAGAAGCAAGAGTGGGAGACGCTGACTCACATCGATGTGCTCGGGGATCTCGACATCTCGTTCGGCGATAGATTGAAGGAAAGTAGACTGTGAAGCGGATTAGTCCAATTTCCTTAATTCGAAATATAGCCCCAACGAGCTTACCTTTCCTGAACCGTTCTCACCGAGAAGACCGTATCTGAAAGCCGCCGACAGCGGTGTAAGCATGACCCTCTGTGCACGTGGAATCCACTCGACCACCTTGACTCACCGCTGACCGTAGTTGAGAGCGATTTCGGCACCCTCAATCAAGAGTCGACCGTGGAATGACAGGGTGTACTGGTCAATCTTGATATCTCGTCCCTTAGGGTCGGATACAAGGACACCGTTCTGCGAGGCCGTGTAAGTCAGCAGTGTTCGGTGTCATTTGCAACGAACTAGGCTAAAGATCCCTTCCTGAAAGGAATAACTCCTGCGTCAGGTTGAGGGAATGACACATACAGCACTTCGGTCGGTCGCGACGGAAAGCTTCTTCATCTGAGCTTGAGCATCAAGCAGGTTTTCGGTACTTCCGTTCGCGGAGACACTGGTGAGGGGGGTAGATCCACCGTTGACGGAGCCAGCGGGGGTGGACTTGGAAGAAGCGCTCTTCTTGGCGGCCTTTTCGGCTTCTCGCTTCAGCTTGGAGGCGCTCTTGGGTGCCATTTTGTGTGTGTGGATGAAGATGGGTTTAAAAGTGAGCGTTTGTTTAAGTGCGAGCGAGTCAGAGCTGCGAATAGATCAAGCAAGCAATGGACTCTTTTTGAGCTTTTAGGTTGAGGTAGATCGATGATATCTAATCAATCGAGAGGTATGGAACAAGAAACAAGAACAAGAAACCAGAAAGGATCAATCAAAAGAATGGACACTATCATAGGCATAGCATAATAATATAATGCTGCTAAGGGTCCAAACTGGGTCAGTGAACCTTTGTAAAACTAATACTAGTACTATACACGACCACATCCACATCCATACAAAACCCTCAAAATTGAAATTGAGATTGGCCACCGCGCAACACAAAAGTTTCTGACGTCACGTGAGGATTTGATCCCGTCGACTCGACCTAACAGTCCTCCACCGTCCATGTTCACTCTTTCGGAGGAAACGGCTCAATCAGCGTAGACTGTAGACAGTGATCCTCTACCGCAAATGACTATATGTCCTACAGATAACATCTGGATCAAGCTCTGGCTGCTACCATACAACGGAACACTTGGTAGTAACATACGAACGCTCATATTCTTCCTGAACAACACCCGCCCCCCCCTCCTCCCTACCTCCCGGCCCCCATCCCCGGCTCTGCTGCACGCAACCATGTCGTCATATCCCATGGAACCGGAGGACGTCCAGTCCATCCTCAGCTATCTCGATCCCTCGGCATCCTCCTCAGGCAGCGCCACTGCACTACCGTTACCTCCTCTAGAATTCCTCAGAAAGCACTTTGACCAGCTTCCACCTTCATTGCTGAACCACTTTGCGTTCATCCCGCCGAAACAGCGGACGTCTATACCATCGGTAAAACATCGGAGGCTACTGCACGCTACGGCAGAGTCTCGGCCGGCTTTCTTGGATGGCTCAGAAGGAAGGCTGAGATGGCCCCTGATGTGGGAAAGGCTGGGCGGAGATCCGTTCCCCCCTCCTAGTCATGGTGTGGAGGAAGAAGAGAGATGGGTCAGCGAGAAGTTTATGCCGACAGCTGACGGCCGGGCGACAGATTCGGCAGTAAGCGCACTCGATGCAAACGGTGTGGAGGTTGCGACAACGAATACGAATCAGCAAGTGAAGAAACTAGGAGGATTTTTAAGACTGCTTGAAGAAGAACGGGAAGCAGAGGGAGTGAGGGCCGCCAAGCGGATGGAGCGGAGATTAGATACCGAAGGCGAAGAGTTCGATGAGGAGAGCGACGACGAGGAAGAAAATGAGGGAGATATCAATGGGTCTGCTGCTGCTGGGAGTGGAACAAGGGAATCTGGAACTGGAGCGGGCGAACGACCGATGATAGCAGAGGATCAGGAAGAAGTGAAGAGGGTGTTCGAGAAGAGATTGCTAGAGCTCTTCCTGGACGGGCTGGATGTGAGTGCATTTTGCCGTACTTCGTCACCATGCGTGCGAGTATTCCCCCCCCCCCCCCCCACCCGTATCAAGTTGTAGAAAATCATTTGTTGTCTGCCCAGTCACCTCAAACATCACCTACACGCTCTGAGCTTTGTCGTATCGTCATAAACGACGGCTCTACTCCAGGCTCCAGGCTGAAATGAGAGATCACCGATTGTATGTTTACTGATGTTTCACGTCCGCATCTCTTACGCTTACAGACGATCGACTACACGCCCATCGACTTCAACGAACCAGAAGGAGGCGACCCAATAGCCATACGAGACGCTGAAGACCGCTATTTCGACGACGAGGAACCTAGTCGGACTCCCGGGGGACAACATGTTCAAGGGGAAGGTCAAGGTCAAAGTCGGGATCAAGATCAGAAACGGAGTGAAGTTGGAGATGAGGGGATGAGGAATGCACAGCAAAATGGTCAGGGGGAGTATGATTATTGATCGATTCTTTGAATCGTTGATTACTGTGGGATCTGGGCTCTATGACTGGAAAGCTTCACAGACGTCATGGTAGAATTGGGGATTGCCAAGCTGGTCTTGGGGAGAGTAGCCGTAGCAGGGACCGGCGGCTCAACTGCCTTATGTCGCCTGATTGTATTGTATCGACAAGCAAGGAGCATACTGTATTGTTTTTGGATCAGCTGTAAACGTTACACAATACATAGATGATACAACACGTTTTCAATCGCCCTGGAGACTCTTTCGTCGTGGAGAGGTTTGGGCAAAATTGTGCAGATCACTCTGCACCATTGATCCGACAATCTAGTAAGGCAGCACCTTGTTGATATACACTATCCTACCATTTGACGTCTGCGAATGATGAGTGGGACGACATGGGATCAGATCAGCCAACGTTACGATCGATAGATGCTGGTAAAACGGATAGCAACACGTCACAGCCAGTAGACTTGGTCTGATTCTCGAGATTGATCGACCAGCACCATCAACACCAACAGCAACAGCAACACTCCTTACTCACCTCTTTAATACCCATCACTTCTATATCACCAGGCTGGACCTTCCATCCCCCCTTGGCAGTCTTATCCTTGTTCATCTCCACGTCAAATCCATCCAGCAGCGTTGACAGCTTATCCTCTGAGAGTTTACCTCCCTTAAATGCATTTCAAGGAAAAAAAAACGGTTTTTGGCGCGTCAGCCTACAGCGCCTATACCACGCTGTACTGCAGGGCAGCACTGACACTGGTCTGAAAACGTTCATTCTGGTGTTTTTCCACAAAAAAAAAAAAAAAAAAAAAAAAAAAAAAAAAAAAACCTGAGCCGGTGTAAAGGGAAGAAGAGGTAATTTCAAGTCGAGAAAGGATAAGTGCGGATGAATCGATGACGCTCCCTCTCTCCTCACCTCGATCATGTGCGCGGCGAGGAATCGCTCAGTATTAGTCTTTGACGACGTAAACGCGCCTTTGTACGATAATCCAGGATGTTGGTGCCTACGAGCGAGCAAGGGCGCAAGAGAGAAGAATCAGTGCGAGCGAGAAGTCAGCATCGGGGTAGGTACTTCATCGATCTATTCTGCGTTTGGGTGGGTGGGGATTTTCAACCGGTCTGTTTTTGTGCTAGCGTGACAAGAGGGTATGGAAATTGTCCAATAGGCTGAAGGTAGACAGACTTAGACTCACGGTTTACGGCCTAAAGCCATGATGGCTTTATCGGTGGGTACGAGGATAGTTGTCTCTTTATCTCTTGACACCAATCGGCCGGTCTGCGAAACCACAAACCAGTACAGCAGTCAGCGTTCACCCTCGACCATTTACCAGAACTGGTCTTCAATCTGACGATCGTATCCCGTATATGATCTCGGGCTGAGCCGACTGGCCGTTGGATCGACCGCGCCGACTTACCACACTCGGACTGTCTCTCGCGTAATTCCACCAAAGACTCGCCCCTCTCTCCGCCGTCAACGCATCGGCCAGCGTTGGTCCACCTAAGCTTGAGGACGATCCTCCTCCTACTCCTCCTCCCGTAGCTCTTTGTACAGCGTCCACTATATCCCCTTTACTATTTGTACTCGTACTCGATGACATCCTCTTTGCCTTCCGCCGGTTGTCGTCCTCTGGATCTCGCAAAGACGTGATAGCCAGACCGCCCAAGATTGAAAATGTAGAAAGGAAGACAATTTGTCCGGGGAGAGTGTGTAAACGCAGAAAGCGGAGTCGTTGAGCGAATGCCATCGGGATGAGGATGGAAATCTGGGTGTTTGTGCTCTAATGCCGTTGCAGGGAGAGTAGATTGGGAACTGAGATGACTTCGATTCGGCTTGCTTGGTTGAGTTCAAAAGCGGCGAACGATCGGTGAGCGAGCTGTTGTGCTGAAAGGTAGCTTAAGTATGACTCATATGACGGCGAAGAGAATTGAAGACCGATCAGACTGGGACTGAGCCTGACACAGCTAGTTGTTTTTCTGATGCTATCCGTATCGAGGCAGGTTTGTCAGTCAAGAGATATTGAGAGGAGTACCTCCATCTCATCGTTTGCAGCGGTAGTGGTCAAGCAGGTGGAGGGCGAAATCACCTTTCCACCCTAATTGGGGGCGGCGCTCGCCGAGCATCACGTGATTGACGGGACTCACTCGTAGGCAGGGTGCGAATGCAATTGAAAGCGTTGTGATATGCTACAGCATACGATCTTCAACACGTACTCGTACTTCTCATATACCTCACACCACGAGGGCTGGGCTATTGACGCGTACACGAATATCCGAGCTACAAGAACCCAGCAACTGACAGGCATGTCTCAGCTACTGAACGAAAGAAAAGAAAGATGATCCCTAAAAGACCTCCAACTATCTCACCTCTCACGTAATCCTAGAGACAAGACACCAGCCAGTCGCGCACATAGTGATCTCATACACCTAGCTGACACATCCTATCTTCGCACGTATACTGGTATCATTTCCGACCTCAATTTACAAGCGAAGACCCTTTTCTGTCCCTTGCGATAATCCATAGGGGCCTCGTGGCGAGATTTGACGCTGGGGTCTTCGCACAGGAAGGGATGGAACCGAAGGCCCGCGAATGAGTGGGTCTCGGTCTAGGTAAACTATGTGACGATCGTCCTGCTGAATTTAGACATTGACATTGGTTCTGATTCTGGTTCTGATATTGTGCCGCTCGGACTTCTTCCCGCGGCAATCCGCTCTCGCACCTCTGGTCCACCATCCTGTGAGCTGAGTACTCATTACACTGCCGCAGCCAATCCTCCGCGAAGTTTGAATGGGCTGCTTGGCGCTTAAGCTGTGTCATGAAACCTTCCTCGAGCCGCGTAGCGTCTCAACTTCTGCAACTCGTTCTTCCAGATACTTCACTGGGCGGTCTCGAGCTTGCAGGCGGTTGGCCCTTCGCTGAGCTGAGGTGGCAACGTCCGCTCACTTGAGTTGTTGCTTCAAGACGCCTTGGAACGTCTGAAGGCGGTCCCGCAGATGGAAGCGGACAAAGTTATTGATCCAGTGAAAGAGCCACCAATGAACATGAACGGGCTAAGCGTAGGCTGGATGTTGTCCCAGCCTATACATACGCCGCACAAACCCGATCACCACTGTCAAGTTACTTCCCGAAACTCTTTCTTGACATCACCTTGCACTTGGGAGTGGATCACTGTCGCCTGTGCCCAGAGAAGCCGGGTGCTACTGTTGGCCATCTGTGAAGTCGGAAGTTAGTTGAGGCAGACGGACAAACTCAGCAATCAGTTTCTAGTGTTATCTTCCTGTGTCTCTCTGTATTCGGACGAGAGATTGACTTCACCTTTGACCTGTATACTGTATGCATTCTCCGGCTAACGTCAATTGACCTTCCCGAAGCCTCGAGTGTCTGTCGCGTCCCCATGTAGACGTACCAAGAGTCCGGAGCGATCTCATCTCCACTCATCGCATCGTATAAAATAGACGGGATGAGCCAACGCGTAGGATCGTCCTCCTCTTCTCCATTTGCCGAAGCATCGCCACCGATCGTCTGGTTTCTCGGCACCTCCTTGAAGGTCGAGGTTCCCGTATCTTCGAGGTCTGAACCATCGTTCCTCGAGATCATCGATCATCGATGGATCCGGTAACAACATACCTTGTCCTCCTTCTAATCTCGGCCTGAGCGGTTGCGAGAACTACATGTCAGCTCGGGTAAATCCCAGTGGCTGGCCTTGTCAAAGTGTGTGAGTGTGACGCGATGAATCAATCGTATAGAAGAGCACCCAGACGGGATGGATAGCAAGCGGAAGAAAGTTCAGTGTGAGGGATTGACGAGCTTCTGTTGGACCGGGAAACGGATTGACCTTCTATCTTCCTCTTCCCCAAGAGCGACCGCCTCATTTTGGATACAAATTGCCTCACTTGAGAGGTGCAAGTTCACCGGTAGAGCCTCGAGCTTCGGGAGGGCAGAAGCGATGTCTTGGTACTAGAGCAATGCAGTAGGTATCGTATGGAGTAACTCGTTCTCAAGTGGAAGCGGGAAAAGCAAATGGGAGCTTGGATACAGGTGCAAGGGGACGTAAGTGTAAACTTGGGTAGGGATGGAACGAAGAAGAGGATGTGTAGAATTCAGATGATTAACAAATTATCAAGATTGAAGCCAAGTCGCGTGAAGCGAGTGGCGAAGTCTATTGGTGCAACGATACAATGGGTTCTCTTCAGTTATGATGACAGACCTTCAGTGCTGCAGTATTGCTTCCTGTGCTTGGGGCCAATCATCTTCGCTTTGTGTGACCTGAAGTTATTCCTGGCCCTACACCCGACATGACTTTGGACGACTGAGGGGCTTCCGCTCACTAGCAGTATATTGTCGAGTATACAATATGGTAGAGCACCAATCGTGTGGGATTTAAAACACTGATAACATATTTCGAGTAGTACACAATCGCAAATTACATGCACATGTTGATGCAGACAGACTTTTAAATTGCTCCAAACGCCTGGTCGAGGCTTGCTAACCCGCCGACAGGAAACGTCACCACCACGCGCCGTTTTATCAAGCAATGTTGTAGCTCTCGAGAGCGTTTTGAACCACATGGCCACTAAGCGCTTTCTAACAAGAACAGTGAAATCGTAATAACAGCGATGCCTCCAAGAGACAGTACAATATGTGACTGTCATTCCTTCTCCACATCTGCCATAGTGACGAGCTTCATGGATGAGATCCTTGAAGCAAATAACTCCATGACCCATCAATTTTACGCTCGGGAGGCTTCGGCAAATCAGGCGAAGAGATCCAATTCTGTGCCAACGTCCCACTTTCGGCCGGTGATGGAGTGGGAGAGGTCACTAGCAGCGAAGGAGTTCGAGGTCCTTCATCGACGGTAGGATCGGAATCAGCCATCGGCTCGTCCAAAGCAGGTGTCATCGAGCGATTGTTGAATGATAGTGAGTGACGGATGCTGAGTGGTGTTGGTGGTAGTGGTGACGGCGACGACGGCGAGCGCAAGGTGGGATCGGCGTTGGGAGCGGACTTGACGCTCTCAAGGTGTCTAAGGAGGACGCGGATGTCCTCTTGTTGACTCTCGATGACTCCCTTGAGCTCCGCGATCGTCATTTTCAGCTGTCGATTTGTCTCATTGAGATCCTCATCATCTTTCCCCTTTCTCCCCCCCTCCTCTTGCTTCCGACGCAACGAATGGCCCCGACCCTCATCTTCTTGAGAGAGCATGTCCACATCTCCGTCAACGGGACGATTGACGCCAGTCTCTTGGGATTGGGTCTGTAATTCAGCCCCCAGATTCTCAGTTCGACTCGCTGCGATCTGTAGCAAATGATCCAGCTCAGCACAATCAAGATATACGGTAAAAATCTCTTGGAACTGCTGAAGTCGATCGCGGAGGAAGAAGAGCAGTAAGCTGTTGACTCGATGAAAGCCCTATTGTGAGCAACAGGGGGGTTTGAATGTTTGGTGTCGTTAGCCAGGTGAATATAGTCGCAAATGTGCGGGCAAGTGATACACTGACAGAGGCCCCAGTTCAGTACACGTCAGGTCGGGAAGACCGAAATAGCACACGTACGATTCGCATGTCCTTTTGAGGATCTCCGGTCAAGGTCGTCTCCGCCAAGAATGCGAGATCCGTGAGAATTCGGAGGCTTTCCTTTGCTAGCTATTGTAGGTCAAATGCGATATGTATCGGTAGTCAAGCGTCGGATATCGTCAATTGAGTATCTATTCACATTGCCCTTGCACTCACCTCGACGAAACTGCGGCCTTCCCGGTCGTGCATGTACCAAAACTTCGTGGACAAGTCGATAGGTGTTTCCCTGACGATATCGTAGTATTCCGCATCACTCCCTCCGAAGATTGGGTCGTAATCTTCCTTTAGTCTTTTTGCCTTTGCCTTTGCCTTTACCTTTTGCCTACTCTTCCCCTTGCCCTTGCCCTTGCCCTTGCTCTTGTCAATCGTGAGCTCCAAGATTCCGAGTGTTTCGAGGTCCTTGATGTCCGCCCTCCCCAGTAGCAACTCAAGAGGCAGGTCATATTCACCCTTCTCCCTTGGAACGACCCACGCGTCGAGAAACGCTTGGCGCAGCTGTTGTGTGGAGATACCACCTTCTAGCACGATGTGTACGGCATTTTTCAGGATCAGGGTTCCTTGGGCGCAGATGAGTATACGACACATGGCACCTTCGTCTGTAGCTGGTTCTGGGATCACTGCCGAGGCGGGGTGAGGAGGTGCGGATGGCTCATCGGTCGCTTGCTGCACTTGCTCCGGCTCAGCGCGTGTCAACAGCCCGACATGGTGGTTGTCGACCAGTGGACTAGCCCACGTAACGGTTTTTCGACTCGACCCAGCTGGTCCTGCTTGAGGTTGACTGCGATAGGCAGCAGGATCTGACACAGGGGCGAAGCTAGACATATTCCACTCGGATAAGAATCCGTCAGGCGATTGGGCTGCGTATGAAGGCTGCAAGGTACTCTTCGGTCCCGCATGGTGCTGACTGGGCGATACATGTGGTAGCCGAAGACTGTGTATAGGAGGTAGACGGATCTCCCTGTTGCAGTGGCCTCGCGCGAGGGAAGGTAGCTCTTGATGCCATAAATTGGTGGGTGATCTGCTTATGCGAGATTGTGGTTGCTGTCCTGGTATAGGGTAGGCCCGGAGTAGGGGGTCTTGAATGGGAGGCAGGGTGAGAGGGTGTCTCGGTCGATAATGTCCCGGTGATTGATTCGGGATGGGATTTGCATTGTAAGCGGTGCCGATCCACTCGACATCAGGAGAACTTTCTGGCCTTTGCCTCCTTCTATCTTGCTGATGTGAAGGTAGAGGCTCCAGCGGAATAGACGATGTGAAAGGCATGGTCGCTGAGGGAGACATCTCGTCAGCATCAGTATCTCTGCCGTTTCGAGTGCGCGATCTCGCAAGGACTCACTCGACTTTCCTGCGGGCATGACGTATGAGCAGTCGAGTATTTGTAGATATGCACATGGGACGGTGAGATGGATCCGAGGAGAAAGACCAATGTGTATGGACGGGATGCAAGCAGGGATATTATCAGCCGTGTGGATACGTGATGTTGGTTGAACCGAGAACATACTTTGGCTGGTGAATACTCTGTACTGTCGTCCAGGTCTCAACGGATGGCAACTGATGGAAGCATTGTGAGTAGTACGTCACCTAGTAAGTCTGCACGAGTCGAACAGCGACCACGTTTTGTGCGAGTGCTACCGTCATCGAGAGGTTAGGCAGTATGAGTATCCTGATAGATATTGCAACATTATGAGCAGCAGCGCTCTCACAGCTTTCAGAGAGTGTGTCACCTATTCACTTTACCATTACGGCCCACTGAGCATTGTCCTTGTCGGCAATATCCTGACCATGCCGCCGCGTGTCTGAAAGAGACGTATCGTACGGTGCCATATCGTTGTCGGTGGCCTACGCTCCATCCAGATCTGCACCGAGGTCTCCCAAGCCTGTCTGGATATGTATACGGTACGATTTTTGGTGATCTGATTCGTCCTCGGACGCTCACTAAGTGTCGTCCGTCCTGTCTTGTGAATTCTACATTGCCTGTGCCCGTCGCAACGTATCGAGATTATATCGACCCTGCGTCCAGCAAATATCTCAGATGAGACGATCACCCTCTTATACCTCGTTTGCAACCTAGCTAGGTGAATATGCTTAAGAAGCCTGTAGACGGCCAAGTCCGGACTTGTTTCTTATCGGAAATCGCGCCGGGTGACCTTACTTCGGGCGGGAGTTAAGGGTGGAATGGAACATCAACGCCAAGCGCGCGTATAATTGTTATTGTTGTCAAGAGTCACTTAAGCTCTGAGCCCGTGCTTCTCCTCCCTCCTCCCTCCATCTCAACGATTGCGGTAAAGCTCCTGCCCGCTGGGCAATGTGATCCTCAACATCAATCATAGTCGGTCATCCGGCGCTTTACATCCCCCTCGTTCTCGTCCTTGTTGAAAAAAGCCTATCGCTTTCACTCTTCTTACTTTCGATATTTAGCTTCCTCCCCAGCTACTGCTCGTCACTGTCACTTGTTCCTAACGACTCAACCCTCAACATGCCCGTGCAGCTCTCTGACAAAGCTCGACAAGAGCTAGACGCTCTACTCGATGCGTACCCTCAGCCCGGGACACCTGGTACCGTGCTCGGCTTAGTCAATAAGCAGGGTGAGATGGTCTACCTCAAGGGTGTAGGAGCTAAAAACGCGGTGACTGGCGAGAAGATGGAGGATGATACGGTGAGTAAGCTCAACTTCTGACACCCCTTGTTGATGTCTACCTTTGCCCAGGGGAGCCTCATTCGGCAGAAATAGTCCTGATTGGATCGCTGTACCCGCTAGCTTTTCTGGATCGCGTCGTGCACCAAGATGATCACGGGTCTCGCTGCTATGCAGATCGTGGAGAGAGGCTTGATCGACCTGGACGAACCTGTGTCAAAGTTTGTACCCGAACTGGCGGAGATGGAGGTCATCATTGAGTCTACCCCGACCACTATTAAGACGAGAAAGGCGCAGTGAGTTGTTCAACAGTGCGGGCCATCCGATGTTGTAAAGCCCCCACCAACAGGCACCTCTGTTTAGAAGTACAAGGGGAAGAGTTCTGCCATCAGACAGAGCTGACCCTTGCTCATTGTGTAGAACCCCAATCACCCTCCGAATGCTGCTCACTCATACCTCTGGCTGGAGCTACTCGTGGTACAACCAGCACGTCTTCAACTGGGTCAAACAGAATGACAACGAGGTAAATGGTGAAGGACTCTGGTCAGAGTTGATGAACAAGACTGACGAGGTGAGTATCCTCCCGTTTGACACCCTTTGTCCTCCGATTGGTATCGTCGATTCGTACCTGCACCCGCATGCCGCATATGCACACGCACGCGCCTGGATCCCACATTCCTCGTCGGCGTACACAGTTCAGCGGGAAACAACTCGAGATGGTACGCCGACTTTTCTTCCATCTCATCTCCTATCCTACCTTCCTCGCTGCCCTCTTTCCCGCGCTTGCTCCTCAGTTCTCACGATAGGTGACAGCGGACAAGATGCTGATATTCTGACAGCCCTTGGTGAACGAACCTGGAGAGAAATGGGAATACGGAATCAGTGGGTGTCTGCCGTCTGCAGCGAGGTTTTGGCGTAAGCATTGGCTGATGTAGGGACCGACCGCAGACATGGATTGGACGGGTATTGTCGTGGAACGAGTGACCGGTCAACTCCTCGGAGACTTCTTCACAGGTGAGCTTACAAATTGAACGCCCAATCGCTGCCTCGCGATGGCTCGCTAAGACGTGCTAGGCGATTGAGCTGACGGGCCAACCATATCCGTAGAGAACATCTTCAAGCCCCTGGGTATCGACGACTCGTTCTTTGACCTGAAGGATCGACCAGACTTGCTCAAGAGGCTGAGTCCCATGCACAAGTGGGATGCGGAGACTAGCACTTTCACCATCCGAGATTTCCCTCACGCGTGAGTCAAGTGTAACTTCTTGTTCCATATGCCTCATGTGACCTAAGGGTATTGCTGACTGTCCTTCAACTCCCTCGATCACAGCCTCACCAATGTTCCTCACCATCGTGGTGGCGGAGGTCTTCGTGAGTAGTCAAGACTGTACCAGGTCGCCTCGTCGAGAGAAACAAGATGGGCACACAGCTGATCGTAATGCCAATCCCGCCGAATGTTCAAAGATACCACTGCCAAGTCATACCTCACTGTCGTCTCTGTCCTCTTAAACAACGGTGTCGGTCCGAACGGTGCCCAACTGCTTAAGCCTGAGACTGTACAGCTGATGTAAGCCGCCTTGACCTATGCACATCACAACTACCACTAGTGAGAAAGGACAAGGCACTGATACTCTGTCATGCGTTGAGTATTCTACAGGTTCAAAAATCACTGCGAGAATATCAAGGATCTGGGTGGTCTTGGAACGAATGCCGTCGTTAAAAGTACTGACCCAACCCGAGCGGATTCCGATCTCGAAATGCTGTGAGTCTACCAGTCAGGCTCAACAAACTTCAGGATCCAATGGACGCAGCTTGGTAGCAATCTGCTTTGATCATGGATGTTGACATGACGTGTCGCCTTAGGCCCGGTATAAAGAAGGGCTGGGGTCTCTCCTTCCTCTGTGAGTGGTGAAAGATTGTTTGTGAAATGTGATCTTGACTGATAGAGCCTAACCCTGCCAGTAAACACGGAAGACATCCCGGGCGGTCGAAAGGCATACTCTGCCGAATGGGTGAGTAGCTGTCACATGGAGCATTGCAACCTCTCCCCTATCTATATTCTGCAAGGTTGCGAATGTTGCGAATGGATCAGGATGCGAAAGGGAGCCACAGATCGCGTCGTTGTTGTCCGACGCTTGCCTGCTTACTTCCGTCAATTTATGATAGGGAGGAATCGCCAATCTCTTCTGGATGGCTGATCCCACGTCTGAAGTCGGCATGGTCATCTTCAACGATGTATTGCCCTACGGCTGTGAGTATCGATTCTCATTCCGATCATGTCTCTCAACCTCGAGCGCACTCTGTGACACCCCCTTCACAGGGACAGTAAAAATTGGTCTACTTTTTCTACCTGGAATACATGCGTTATGGTGACGAACATGGTGCTGATCAGGCCTTTGCTTCCTTTGGCCGGTCTGATCCGAACGCATCGCTTCATAGTGCCTCAATTCGGCAAGCTCGAGGAAGACCTCCAGCGAGTTGTCTACTCCGAGGGAGCCCTAGTTCAGGCGTGAAACCATCTGTTTCGGCTCTGCCGCTATCTTGAGCTAGAGTTAGACCTAGAAGACTCGGCGGGGACAGGGAGCAACTATTTCTTGTATACGAAGTAGGCTGTGCATAATTGCTATGTTGGCTTTCTCAGCAGAGTAGATCGTAAATTTGTAGGACACGCGGGTTGAACGGATTCCTGATTTCGTAAATGCAGAAACACACGATACATATCCTAGATCACACACCGCTAGCGTCTTCCAGCTACTGGTGAGCTCAAAGCCCATTTGGGTGACTACTACGATCTACTAGAGCCGCTCTGCAAGCGGTACCCTGTCGACTACAACATTCGAATGGAGAGTGATTTTTTAGCTCAACCTGGAATGGCGGAAGTTGTACGCCGAATCATACAAGAGGGAGACATGCTTCGTCCGTCACGTACATCTGCGAGATCGATCCTGCCCATATCCGCGACCAAAACACACCTCTTCCCTTGAACGGTATTGGCAACAAGGAGTACAATGACTACCATCGAGATTGGGAAGGATACGATTACGCCTATAGGATCAAGAGCTGCTGGAAGATCAGGGCACCAGGCAATCTGGAACAGATGAAGAAGCAGTATCTCGTGGGAGGTGCGCCCAGGGGAATGGTCTACGTGCTCGACAAGATGAAGGCGGACATCAAGTGGGACCAACAAGACTTGATCTGGAGAGAAATTTAGCCCTCAAACTTTCCGTCCTGATGTAACCATTCCTGCAATCGGTTCCGTGATCGCCGTTTGTTCACACTTCGTTGCAGCTCAGAGGGACACGAGACCGGGTCAACAACAGGTCATCAAGATGACAATGCATGGGAAGCCAAGTGTTTCCAAAGATTTGGGTTGTTGTATGATTACGATGCCGAATTGTCCATTTCAATGCCCGGTGCTAAAACTAATATACACACATTCACCCCTTCCGCCTCCTGGGGTTGCATTACTCTTTACTGGATATCCTCTTTCATCTGCGCCGCTCAATATGTTCCTACGCTCATGACTCCCAGAATGTTTCAGCGGTTAAGCGGCCGACAACTTGGAGAAGAAGTGGAAGAAGTCGACGTTTGAGGCGGTGAGAGAGCACTCGTAGATGTAGTGCGAGCTGACCCAGGCCGACCAGATAGCTCGTTGGTACTGCAGGAGGAAAGAAGTCGAAAGCAAGCGTGTGCATCAGCATCCGTCGTCAAGCGATCTTACACGGAGTCAGTTGAACCTCGCCAGAGCTCACCTGCTCAGGCAGTCGCTGCATCAAAGTATCCAGGCCAACCTTGTCAACAAGCGTCTTGGGAATGGCTCGAGACAGGACGTTTCGTCGACTTTGAACGTTCTCGTAGAGATCTGAGATCTCGAGCTCGTTCTGCAGATCATTGAGAGTGGACGAAAGCTGGTCTGAGATGACAGTTCGGGACTTGGTTCCCTTGTTTCGCAGCCACTCCTTGGTGATACTGGAGAAACATGTCTGTTAGGGACGGCCGCGTAGCTGTGATCGATTGGGATATCACGGCTTGTGACTCACCAAGTGTACTCCTCCGCAGCATTCTCGCAAATCTTCTGCTGAATGTCCTTGACATAGCTTTGGTCTGTTTTGTGGTTCCATCAGCGTCACTTCTGTCAAGCAGCAGAAGGCGATCATGAGTACTCACAGAAGGGTGACGACTTTCCGTCCTTGAAGATCATCAAGTCGATGTACTCCTCGTCGTTCAAGCCAAGACCGGCCAGAACCTCGAGCGAAGAAGAGGTGACACCCCCCTTGTTGGTCGACGAGTCCTTGAAGTGCACAACTCCCTTCTTCTCCATGAAGAGTCGAGCCTGCTGGGTGAAGAAGAGGTTGGCACCTTCAACGATGTACTTGAAGTGAGGCTTGCCATCGGAGTCAACAAGCTTGTTGACGTTGGAGATGTTGACGGCCTCGGGTCTTGACGGATTGTCAGCTAACTGCACAGACCGCCGTGAATTAACACTGTTACTCACCGACCACCACAAGGTACGAAAAGGTCAGCCTTGACCCGGAAGTGGAACTCGTTTCGGAATTGAGTGCCGTCGGGAATGATTTCGCCGGCTATACACGAAAAGTCAGCAAACGTGCAGAATTCGGCAATCGCGTAATCACTCACAAGGCAATCGAACGTCCTTCTCATCAACGAGTACTCGGTAGCCCTCAGGTCCGAGCTTGGCGGGGTCGAAGTTGACGATCATCATCCTTCCTCGAGCGAGTCGGACCAATTCTGATCGATCGAGACCTGCGGGGTCGTAGAGGATACCCGAACCATCGATGATACCGACAGTCTTGTCCTTGCTCAACAAGATCTCGTTAGAACCAAGATCACCGTCGGGACCACCGGTCTGGAGCTTGGTAACATCCTTCTCGTTGAGACCATGGGCCTTGAGAACACCAAGGATGTACTGTCGAACGGAGAGCGAGGTCATACCGTAGGTATCGTGAGGGATACCACCGAGGAGCTCGGCAGACTTGCCGGTGGTGAATGACTTCCACCATGGAGCTTGTCGAGATCGAGCGTGCTCGGCAGCCCAGTCCATAAGGTCGGCAGTGTTCTGGAGAAGAGGTCAGCATATATGCAACTTGCAGCGTACCATATCGGCACCAGCTCACCTCGTCAGGACCGAAGAAGAGAATCTCGGGATCTTGTCGACCGCTGACATCCACAATCTTGCCCTTGATACCGGGGGTTTGACCGGGGATGAGCAAATCGATGATAGAGTCGGCGTATTTCTCGAAGCACTGCTTGTAGTTGGCGTTGACATCGGGCAAGATGGTACCCTTGGCACCTCCTTCGGGGATATCCTTGTTCTCTGTATCACGTATGCGAGCAGTCAGCCAGTGACCTTGGTACCACAAATCAGTACTACTCACTCAAGTTCTGAGTAGCGGACAAGGCGTAGTTCTCATCGAACAGAGTCCTGACGTTGGAGTTGTAGTTCTCCTTGCTCCTTGATCGAATAATTCGGATACCACCTCGAGCGACATCTCTGAATCGGACGTGGAAACCTCGGAAGTCGGAACCGACGATGAAGAACATGCCGAATGGCTTCTTAGGGTATTCAATCTCGGGAAGGAACGAGGGATCCAATCGGAAGGAGAGAGCGACCTTGGTAGGCTGGTAGAAGTTGCACTTGAGTACATGTTTATTGAAGATGAGCAAAGCTTCAAGAATCTGCTGGGCATGTCGGTTCGCAGCAGTCTTTCGAATTTGGTCGTAGAGCTGCTCGTCGGTCAGAGGCTGCTCGGTCTTCAGTCGCTGGAAGGAGAGAGTAGGAGTGAGCTGGGAGGCCTCGTCAGCTGCGGGGTAGTGGGTCATCGCGAAGTTGATGTAAAGCATTCGGATGAGCTCGGGGTGGTTCTGGATGACCTCCTTGATGCTGTCTCGAGTGAAAGTCTCCTCCCTAAATCGGGTCTTGATCTTGTTCAAGACCTCGGCGTGATCAGGGTTGGTCTCGTCAAGAGTGTTCTTGAGTGCGAGGTAAGCCGAACCAAGTCGGTTGCAGAAGTGCTGAGCAAAGATCCATCCAACATAGGCATAGGTGGCTTCTTGTACGGCGTGAGGGCTGTCCTCATTGTCGGCAGCAGAGAAGAAGGGGTTGGCGGGAAGGCAGTAAAGCAAAGACGCCTCTCTGACGACTTGGTGGATGGAGTGCTCGATGGGGGGTGCTCGGGTATTGGGAACGGGGTTAAGATACATTGCTGTATCATAATGCGTGAGCTCATGCTATGCATCAGGTGCGCGACACGATACTCACAGACAATGGTAACTCCGTTAGAGAACTGCTCGACATACTTCCTGGCAGAGAACAGGCCGTAGAAGTGGTAAAGATCGCTGAGAGCGGAGAAGAACTTTCGGGTGCCGCCCATCCTAGAATGGCACTGTGTCAGGCGATATTGAGGTAAACAACGAGTTCAGGGATTGGACTCACTTGTAACCGATAACGAGTCGCCTCTCCCTGCTGTCCTCGACCTCAAACATCTCGATGACGGGTCCGTATCGCCTCTCCACTTCGTTCATCACGTGCTGGTAAACCTCCAGGGTGTTCTCGCTGGCCTTTTCCAGGAACACAGAATCTGAGACCGATCGGATGTCGGTAACGCCCTCTTCGCTCTTGACAGCCGGTGAGGTGGGGAATGAGCATCGCGAGACGAAGTAGCATCGGAGCTGCTGAGAGATGGTAGAGGAGATGGCACCGGTCGATCGGTAGGTCTCGAGTCGGTAAGCCTTCTGGGGGGTGGAGTCATCAAGGAAGAGGGAGTCAATTCTGACGAGAGGGACGAGCTAGGGTCAGCTTGGATTCGGACTACAAAATCAAGAAGATCAAGAAGTACATCTGAACACGACTCACCTCTTCTCAACGAGAGCGCCGGGACCTTCGGTGACCGTGACGCCAGCCTTGGAAGTGTGAATGAACACGGCGCCTTCCCTGCCCTTCTCCTGACCCTCAGGCGTCACCTTCTCAAGGTCGATGACGAGCTTTTCGGGGTCGTGCTTGGTGTAAGCGAGGAGCTTGGCGGAGTAGAGAGCGAGAATGTGGTCGGCAATGGTTTCGGGCTTTTCCCAGAGGAAGTAGGAGTTTTCGATGCCTTTGAGCACACAGACATACAAACAAATCAGTCAGAATCAAGGACTACTACAATCACGTCATATGGCGTTTCGCAATATGTAACAAGTCACCAGGAATACCTAGGATACTGATGAGGATCGGGGAAGGAGCACGACTTACCCAGGTGGTTGTAGAACCAATCTACCTCGCCGTGTACGAGCTCTTGGGGCATGAAGCCGCTCTCAACAAGAGTTCGGGCAACGCTGGCCTGCTGGTCAGCCTTGGCGGGGAAAGGGGAAGACTTGTAGCCGCTGCGAACAACACGTCGAAAGTTGAAGTCAATCATCTGTACACTTGCGATAAGAGGGGATTTTGTCATGGATCAGACAGCCAGTACGTACATGGTGTCCTTCCTGATCCTGTTGCTTCCTGACTCGGAACCAGCCCGGGACGATCGACCAGAAGCAGCGCCATTGATGAGGTTGGCGACCTGCTGAGGAAGGGGAGGCTGAAGCTGCACAGGCCACCATCAGCCATGTGAATCTAGGTCACCGTGAGGACCAGAGGTGGACTTACAGAGCCGTTGGGGTTTTCTACAGGAGTAGACATTGTTGAAGATGTTTGTAAATGGGGAGGGGTTCAAGCTACAAGATTCGATCAGATCTAGAGTCAGCTCGATAGGCCTTTGCGCTGCATCAAGCTTGGCGTCGATGACGGAGTAGCGATAGCGAGGTTCAGCAGAACAATATATAGCTAAAGGCTTGGAGCGACCCTTTGAATTGGGTGGGAACGATAGACGTGCAGCCACGTAACAATGGTGAGATGGGTGGAAGTGAATAACCGATAAAATACCTCAGGCGGCAATGCCGGATATATCGATTACTGTGAGACTCGACGCCTGATAGCATTCCAAAGATCAAGTTACTTCGGCAAGGGGGAACAGAAAAGAAGAAGAAGATAAGAAGCAGAGAAGCATACAATGGGACCCACTCGAAGTAGCTTCGATATAAGAAGGATCAAATTCCAGCGGGGAAGGTGTCAAAGATTCTTGTGGGGTGAAGATTGATTGATTGACGTGTCAAGCGAGAAGGGCAGATGATCACGGTTAAGATCCAATTCGGTTGGGAGACACGTAGCAGCGTTGCGGGACAAAAAAAGATCGACAGAAGTCAAGACGGGGTGAGGCGATCAGATCTATACGGTTTATATAGCAATGATGGCGCAGCAGATGGGATGGAGTTGGGGAAAGATACGCGATACAAGATAGTCAACAAGATGGCTGTGAGAGATAGAGCGGAGTACGAAACGAGCGTTCGATATCGACAATTCCAGGACTCAAAAGACACTTGAAAGATAAAGCTTATCTCTGTCTGTTTCTCCAGGAGATCTGATCACTCGAGTCATACTTGTGAAACGTCATTACGCACGCAATGACTGGTGATATGTTGTGCCAAAGGACCCCCTCGGCCCAACAAACGATCTGACCATCCAACACCTATCACCGGCTTTAGCTCCGACGAAGAGGACCGAGCTACCCAGGTCACCAGATAGATACCGAGACACGATAACGCAAACAAAGGGTGAGTCGAGAAGGGACGCTTTGGGGAAGATCAACGACAAAGACAACGAGAGTGGTATCTCGCCAAACTCAGCCGACTAGCGGGGGAGCCCAGCGGCGGCAGCTCACAACAAAGGATGAATGATAACCAGATAAACAGATCGGTCCGTTGTGACAGCTAGCTAATCCGGTCTGCTTGTCCGATGGGAGGCAATATGACTTCCGGGGGCGGGAAATGGTCACGAGTTAGAGAGATAGAGCTGAATAGGTGGCTCGGAAGGGAAAGGGAGGGATATCCATTGAAAGCTGATATGGGTACAGCCTTTGAACGGGTACATAGGTCACCTGCCGAATGCTATAGCCGCTGTTGAGAACAATAGATGATCAAGAAGCAAGGAAGCGAACAGAGGATGGAAGGAGGTTCTGCAGATTCTATAGCGGCGCACAGAGACCGGCGGACCCAAACCTCACTCACCTATTGCTACAGTTGCGGCGCCATATGGCTATATTTTCTGATAGGAGGTGGTGGTGAGTGGGTTTGAACGGGATGTTCACGATGAATGGATGAAGGAAAAGAAAAGGGAGAAGAAGCGGTGCCCCCGGCCGACCGACCGATACTTAAGTACCATCTGATGCATTTCGCAGCCCATGCCATCTATGAGGACGTGGGGGTACAGCTAAAGTCTTCTTGCCAGCCAGCCAGCCAGCCTGAAGATCCAAAACATTTAGATTCGATAATTATCGCAAGGATGACCCATACCATGACGCAAATTCGAAAATAACTCGTCGTCGTGTTGATACATCTTAACCGAAGTGCATGGCATGCTATGGCCCATCCATCGCTGGGTTTGGGTTACCCGACTGAGCGGGTTCATCGCGAGTATTGGGAGAAACCCTGAATGGGTTGGTTTATCTTTGACGGCTCAGAGCACAGCTCAGTGACTGTAGGACGATGCATAGTCACAACAGCTCACATGACTTGCTCCCAAAGCGCCTGGTCTAGACGTCTTCCTTGCAAGATGCTTGTATGCATGGCTGTCAGACGCGGACAATGCGCTTAAGGGCCAAGGAGGAAGGAGGAAGGAGGAAGGAGGAAGGAGGGAGGAGGGAGGAGGAAGGCCTCGAAGATAACCTACCTCATCACCAGAACGACGACAACATCATCGTTCATACTTTTTTGCGCGATTAAGCGAGGTGCGTTTCACGATTCGAAAATCGTCTCTGGAAAAAGTCAGATCATGGTCGTCCATTTTCGAAGAGCATCGTGGGATACGCTGTGCTTCGCAAAGTGCACCGAACTGCTTCCCCGGGTTTGTGCAAACGCGGAGTCCCGTTGCAAGAGACTGCCTTGCCTGTATTCATTGCATCAGAAGAGGACGGTGCTCCTGCCCCGCATCGCAACGCACATCACTTCTTGGCATACATGTATACATGGACAGTACATCGGACCACGTTCCCGACAGTTCGAAATACCTCGCGATACGTTGGCGTTGGCCATCTGGATGATTTCGAATCTTACGATGACTGTCTACACAGACCCGTGATTCTTTTTCGGGTTTGCCGCCGCGCCTCGTCTCGTGTTGTCTGTCTCCTTGCGGAGTGGCCGAAATGGCTGATGATGAGTTAACCGCCGCCTAAGCTTAATCTGTCTGTCTATCACAGTTGAGTCGGTCATCGCGACATCTTGCGCGTTTCTCTCCTAGTCCGTCTCATCCTCTCGTCGTATGGCGTACTCATCGTGAAACGAACCCCTTCTCGTACAGCTCAACGTCCTTTCCCCATGGTTTCATAGCTTATCTCCCCACTTTCCCCAACGGGGCAACGCCGATCCTACCCCTCATGAATCGCAATCATATCATTCATATGTACTCTTGCAGGACTGCATGTCCGAGAGACGCTGCTTGGAGACCGGAAAGGCGGTCCGTTAAGTGTTTCTCTTACGGTAGGTGTGAGATCAGCTGACCTCAGCGTAGTTCCAACCGCTTCAAGATCCGGCCGATACTGATCTAGCAGATGAGACTGCTCCTTTTCATGTCAAACTATTCGCTTGTTCAACACGGGTTCTCAGCAGCTCGCGCCAAAGGTTATAGTAGCCTGTACTGTGCCGTAGCACACATTCTTCACCTTCACGATCCAGCGGAGCAGTGCGCCCCAGTCTGGGCGCTTGCCTTTCCCGGTCAAAGAGATCTGTGGATGCATATGCATCGCACTAGGATCCTGTATCAGATAAACATCCAGCTAGGTTCTATCCGAAGCGCAGCCGTTATGATGGATCATCAGTTAGCGCGGTTGTTGGAGAGGGCTGCCTACAGGTCAAGTAGCAGTAGCGAAAATGGCCCACCGTACTAGCGGGATGACGAAATTGGTGAGTTTTGGGCGGCAAATAACTATCAACCTTACGGTCGTTGGTACCTTCGCCGCGTGAGAGGCAACATTACATTTCGTCCGACCGATCCGTCCATCTCACTGCCCGAATGACTACAACATCTGAAGTTCTATTAACAAGGGTGATTGATCGACCATACTAGTCACAACAGCTTTGCGCTATAGCTGCCGGTAGCATCAAGTCAGCAGAATCCATAGTAGCCAATACACCTTCCTTGAACGTACGTGCCAAGTGATTCGCTTCACCCGACCGGCAACGGGTATCTGAGCGAACATAACCCAGGCGCGATATCTTAAGCCAGACGTGGATGCTTAGTAGGATGGAGTCTTTATCGTGGGACTAGTAAGTACAGCACGGCAGTTTTCACCTGCTCTATATCCATCGCTAGCCGGATCTTTCTGCCTGTCACGACCGAAAGAAACTATCGCTCACCCCATTCACCTTGTTCTACCTGTCTTCCCCTGCCTTCGTTCGTCCCTTGCCGGCATGTCCACCTCCAACTCACCTCGCATCCATACTGGGGTCCGCCTACCCGCATCCCCGCCCGGCCTACAGTATTCTCAAATACGTACTACTAGGCGACTCGGCCACGGGGAAATCTTCCCTCCTCATCCGCCTGACGGACGACAGGTTCGACCTCACTGAGCCCACGTTGGGTGTAGAGTTCGGGAGTAGAATACTGTCTGTAGGGGAGGATGGCAAGCGGGTCAAAGTGCAGTGTGAGTGTGACGATGAAAGTCTACGGACTTTCGTTATTGCCGAAGAACAATGAGGCGGCGGATGGATAAGAAGCGTATGAGCATACGATGGTGATACCATGACTCACGAGGCTTGAGGCTCTGAGGTGTCGCACCCTTGTAGCATGGACGAACGGAGGCTGACCATGGAGACTCGTCACATTCACGCCGTCAGGCTGGGACACAGCAGGTACCGAGTCATTCCGCTCGATCACGCGATCATATTTCAGAGGAGCAGCTGGTGCTCTACTGGTGTACGACGTAACGCGGAGAGAGTGTGAGCATTCCATCGTCCATTTCTTGTAATCCGTTTACCGGGGTCATCGACTCTTTCATGGAAATGAGCATAGCCCTTGGTGCAACGTCATCAACGACTGGTCGGGAAGACTGAAATAGCAACAGCTGATCAGTGGGGCTATCTAGCCTTCGACCATGTCACCTCATGGCTGGAAGATCTACGTAAACATGCCGATGAGAACGTGTCGATTATATGTGAGTCGGTTGTTTATCCACATTCCATCTCGGATACCTTGTCATTGACCCCGATCCACAGAGAGTTGAGGTATGACGTTCGGATCAAGCTGACCGCTCTCTCTTTTTCCCCCGCATAGTGGTCGCCAACAAGATAGATCTGTGCTCTAGCTCACCAACCGAGCTCCCCTCCATCTCATATGGCCAACCCGTGCCATCACCATCTCCACTGAATCCTATCCCAGCAAATTCATCTGTCAGCTCCTCCCCATCAAGCTCACCTTCCCCTCCGTGCTCACCGAATCTCACCCAAAAGAAACAGACGAAGTCGTCGTCAAAGTCTGTTCCTGGCACATCGATGTCGACAGGAGAGACCCTCAGAGTACGAGCGGTTTCATCGCTAGAAGGCGCGTTGTACGCTAAAGAGCATGGGCTGCTGTATGTCGAGACGTCCGCGAAGGAAGGGTGGGGCGTGGTCGATGCTTTCGAGTGGACAGCTAGGGAGGTCTTGGAGAAGGTCAAGAAGGGTGAGATGGAGAGACGTAAGGTGTGTACGGCTTGTGTTCGTCCTGAATCAGTCAAACAGCCTTCACAGGTAACAGGAACCGAGCTGTGTTTCGCATGATAACGTCCAGGTCTGCTACATGTCTCCAAGCGGATCGATGAGCTGATCCTGTCCACGACGAGTGTTACAGCCCGGCGGAGTCAAACTGAACGAATCTGCACCAAATAAGGCTGGGAAATGCTGTTAAGACACGGTCTGACTCGCATCAGAAATCGTCCCATCACGTCGAGGAGAAGAAACAAATTTCGTCACAATCGTACACCTAGGGCTCCAGTCGTATAATTTTCCGCCAACATCCGGGCTATCGAATGAATTTGTTGTATCATTGTCGACCTCCGCCCCTTGCTCTATCGGGGGTAAACATCATGACCATGGCGGTCTGAGCGATTGCGTCTCCGACAAAGCTTACGATACAGTTCAGCTTATAGTCGAATACACAATATGCTATATACAACAGTTGCATCTTTGCGCGTCAAGGGACGTCTTTGTAGTTTTCAGGCTCTGCTGCCGCCGCTTTCCGCGATCGAACCTACTCCCTTTGCACCGTCCTCTTGCCGCCTTTCTTATCGCCCATATCCACCTCTCCAGGGTCTTTTAGATCATCGGCCTCCTTCCTGACCTCCTTGACCTCTTCATCCGTGAGATCCTCCGCCGGCTTACGACGAAGGTTGAATGGCTCGATGAGGGAGACCAATTGTGGCCAGAGCTGATCGAGCGCGGCGAGCGATTGAGCGGAATCGGTTTTAGGTGTGAATTTGAGTTCGGCAAACGGTTTGAGATTGGGATCGACGACATCAGTCGGCGTCGGCGACGGCGCGGATTTGGAAGGAGAACGGTTCAAGTCAGTTGATGAGTCTTGATTAGTGGTTTCTGACTTGTTCAGATTTTCAGTTTGTGTCTGTGTTTGAGTGGGAGAGGGAGCGGATTTGAGTCCTGCGGCGATAAGTACCTCGTCGGATGATGAACCACTCAGCGAGAAAAGGGACGACGGGTACGTCTTTGCAAAGTACTGTGGAACGAGACAAGTTGGGATCAGCAGCACATCCAATCAGATTTCAGGCAGAAGAAGATGGGACTCCATGACTCACCTCGAGCAAAGGCGCGGTCGACTCGTAGTAGGCGTGTAGCCGCTTGGAAAATGTTTCCTGAGGTCAAGTAGAAGCATAACGGGTCAGCATCGCGGCGAAGAATCATCGAAGAGGGAGAATGCGTTTCACCGCATCGTAATATTGAAATCTGGCCTCAAAGACCATTGGAGATAGTCCCGAGCAGATTAGGTAGCAAATGTCACGTACAGGCGTATCATCCGGTCGCTTGGTGAGCGGTTCGCCCGTCACATCGTCCTTTCCTGCTACTTTCGGCGCCGAGTATGTAGTGTTGTAAACCCGTCCAGAAGGCAGATGTACCCATCGTGCTGCAAGCACATGGGCTCCACACATTCAGCCTTCCCATCTCAGACGGTGTTGGCAGTGCGCAGAACGAGTGAGTGAAAGGTAAAGAGTACGTAAACGGGACGGTCACGCCAGCTTACCTGCTATTCGAGCCATGATGACAGAGTCTGGTACGTTCAAATGCACGATCATATTCAGAGGTCGGTTCTGCAGGGTACAGACAACAGTCAGACTTGCGGTTGTGGTTGCCCTCCGAAAAGCTAGAGGAAATGCTGTACGGGGCCGCACATACCTCTTCATTGAGCACCTTGTCGAGCAATTCGCCTTGATGCAACGTTCTAGGAAAGCCATCTATGATCCAGCTCTGTCCGTTGAGAGCATCTTCATTAGCACGATACGTCGTAACAGAACAAAAGGATTAGCTTTGGAATTCAAGCGGATGCACACACCTTGCCGTGTAACCTATCTAACTCAGCCTTGATGATCTCCAGCATCAATTCGTCCGATACGAGTCCTATATCACCGGCACGATCATAATCGACATCAGCTACATCTAGACGTCTACTGACAGTAGACAGTAGAGGCTCACCTCCACTTGCTACGATAGCTTCAGCTTTCTGTCCTACATCTGACTTGGCCGCGATCTCCTTCCGCAGTACATCGCCGGTAGACACAAATGCTATATCGTAGTCTCTCACAAGACTGCATACATACGATGGGTTCTGTCAGCTAGATGCCTCACCGCAGGGCGAGCAAGAGAGCAAGACCAAATGAATTGTTGACCAACCGAGCGCTCAGGGTACCCTGTTCGCATGTATCGATAGCAAGCAATCTCTTGTCAGCGATGATAATCGCACTACTTGTCAAGGAGGAGGAATGAACGACGAACCTTCCCACTACCTGGCTTACCGAACACAAGCATCCTCAGACCCCTCTCTTCTACGCCCTCATACTGCTCGGAATGCGAATGCTCGACGGCAGACTTGAACTTCTGGGCTATACTATGAAAGCTGTCCGAAATGGTCTCTAGCGTCTGAGTCGCTGCTGCACCAACAGCCTCTGCGGTGGTACCGGCCGTGGCTGAAGATGTTGACGAAGGTTTCCCTCGCCTGGGTGTTGAAGAAACCGGCTGTCGTCTACGGACGGTTGTTGATAGGTATCGAAGAGCGTTGCAAGATGAGGACGAGGGTGCGGCAGAGGTGAGACGCGTCCCGGTCAAGGGTCGCAAAGCGACGAGCATGATAGACTGATGAAGCTGGCTGTGATGCTTGCGAGAGGCTGGGTGGAAACGGCTGATTGAAGGCGTTTTATCTATAGTTTGAGCAAGATATGACACTCGCTGACTTCCACAATGCAATGAGCGACGGACGTATAGGATGATAGGGATGACAATAGATCTAACTTAAGCTGAGGAATGGAATGTGGGGGTAAGATTAGGTCACTCACCCTTAAAACCCCATCCCAACCCATTAGCCGGTTCTCGCGGTCTCGGCTTATTTTGATACACTGACTATTTTGACATCATCATACTTTATCGCTTGACACATCCTCCCTTCCTCCATTCCTTTCTACGTTGTCATCAACATAGAGACACCCCTGATCGGCAACGCAATATCCTTGCAGCCTCCCTCCCATAGTCGCGATCAGCAACCATGGTGATCGAATCGGACGCGCCTTATCGGCCGGAATACTTTGCAAACTCTCAGCCCTCCGCGAGGGATTTGCCTGTAAGTGGACTTGTATCATGCATCATTCTGTTCGGCTCAAGCGTCCATCCGCGTTCTTCGGGGTGCCCCGGCTGACAGGGCTGACTTTCATCACGATACAGAGACCGACCTTTGGCCGACCACAGGAGATCAGAGGCGGTAACGTCAAGCATGTACGGACTGTAGCGTGGTCCCATGACGGACGCAAAGTCGCTACAGGCGGAGAGTACAAAGAGATACTCCTGTTCGACGCCAAGTCCAGTGTAAGTTGCCAGCAATGACCAGACCAGGTCGACGTCTCAAACGCCCCGCCCAAAGCTCTGCCTGCTGAACGCTAGCTCCGCTGCTCCTTGGACGGTGAAAAACTGATTCAGCGTGATGGCATGTTCAGGTCGACTCGAAGCCAACCGGCTCATTGCCTTCATCGTCTAAACCTAGTCCGCATAACGGGCACGTCGGTGCGATAGCGTGGTCTCCAGTGGATCCGAACATTCTGGTATCAGGAGATAAGGGATCCTCAGCTGGCGGTGTGGTCGCGATATGGCACTTGTCCTGTAAGCTCCATGCGTCGTTTCCAATTTTGTGGACTGTTCCCCGACTGACCCCGTTCCTCTTCTGCTGCCGCACCGCGACGTACACACAGCGCCATCATCCCCTGCTGCAACATTTAAGATCTCAGGAGACGTATTGCACATCGCCTTCCATCCTTCAGGACGACATTTTGCGGTCGTGTGCCCGCAGAAAAACAAGGACGAGGTGTTCTTCTTTTGGCTGACTGACGTGGACGGCAGAGAAGTCTGGGCAAGAAGAGAGGATATAGCTTTGGGCGGTGCCTTGATGGATATTGGATCGGAAGAGGTGAGTTGCGATTCCCGAACTCAAAATAGTGTTGGTTCTCAGCTAGGAATCGAGTTGGAGGTAGAGCTGACACTGTGATCGTGTTGTCGTAGATAAATAGCTTGCGATTCATCAATTCGGGCAAGCTTGTTTGTGCGGTGTCGAACGACGGTTCAATAAACGCTTGGGTATACCCTTCTCAGCTACAAATGTCGAAGGAACTGGAAGAAGACAGAGCAGCTCCGGAAGTGGAAGTACAAATCCCTGAGAGCGGACCTTCTACGGCCCCTTCCACTCCCAAGCCTGCAGCGGATGATGATGCCGCTGGCGGGGAGAATAGTAGAGCTACTAGTCCGACGGAAGAAACGGCTGATCAGACACGGGCTGGGGAGGCTGAGGATAAGGAGGTCGTAGCTGAGGAAGGAGATGTCGACATGGGCGAAGCGGGAGCAGAGCCTGCTACAAATGGTGAGGCAAAAGAGGATTCAGGAGCGCATGGAGCCGCTCAAGCAGAAGCCAAGGTCGAAGAAACGCAGAGCGAAACGCAAGATCAGCCTGCAACACCGGCCGTCGGAGCTTTAAAGGAGAAGATCGGTGACGTCGAAATGGCCGACAACTCTACAACCGAAGCGGCACCTTCCACTCCCTTACCAACTTCGTCGGCAGCACCAAGCCGCCGTCCGAGCCCACCAGCTTCCATCAAAAATGAGAACCCAATCGAAAAGAGGAAAGCCCGACAACTACAACGGCTGAGACATTCAATATGTCACAGTGCGAGTCTGCTGAGTCTCGCATTCGACCCGCAGGGTCGCTATCTGGCTGTAGGAGGGCAGGACGCCTTGCTCAGTATGTTTGATACGAATGAGTGGATCTGTGAGAGGACATTCGACGCGTGCACGTGAGTGTGATTGTGAAGCGGCTTTGCTTTGCCCGATCGAGACATCTTGTCTGGTAGGTGAAACTGACTGAGGCTCGTGGCTTCTCTGCTCGTTGACAGGGCTGCAATTCGACAAATCGCCTTCTCAAGTGATGGGGAATTTATTGCTCTCGGTGGAGATGATACATATATAGCTATCGTAAGTTACCGTGTCATCTGTCCTCAGACGCTTCATGGGCTGTAAGCTGCGACAAAATATGCCCTTTGATTAACCTACCCTCTACCCGTCGTTACGCATCGGATAGGTATCCGTTTACACCGGAGCAACGATCGCTAAATTGCCCGTACACGGCATGGTCAACGCCATCTCATGGCACCCTTCAAAGAACTGGCTCGCATATAGCTATTCCGGCAAGACAGGCGTTCCGCTCTGGTACGTCGCCTATCAAGAGACATGATATGGCTTGGACTTCATGCAGTGCGGAGCTGTACAGCATGAGCATATAGATTGATGCATGTGCATGCGTATGTGTATAGTTGCGAGCATATGACGTTCCGTTTCCGTATAGTAGTGAATTCATATCATGCGGCAAGGGTATCATTTTGGTGAACGATCTGTGCAATGGCAAATTGGTCGACCGCAGCAGTGACGGGATGGGGCGCTTCCAAATAAACCAGCAGAGCTTTTGCCCGGCCTAGTTCTCACTCAATGCTCGTGCGCAAAACCGTTTGCTGCACCATTCGTGATCACAGCACTAGGTAACGCGGGCCCCTTAATCGTCCTTCTACGTCTAGACAGCTCCCAATCGCCTTCTCCTTCTCCTTCTCCTCTTCCAGTACCGATTTTGGGCAAGATATCGAAATCGAAGATTTCGGTGGGGATACCTAGACTAACCACGAAGTTCGGTCTGTTGGCAGTGGCCACTACTCTCGAGTCGATAGGAGCGGCAGATAGAAGGATGTAAGCTTGTTCGCGGGTGTAGCCGAACGATTGGAGGTATTCTATGGCTTGGAAGGCGGCGTTTCGGTATGCCAGCTGAAAGAGATGATTGATCATCATTTTGACAAGCCCCAAGTCGTCAGCTTTGACCGCGTCATTCTTGGCTACAATATCCGAAGGCCGGTCGCACGGAATCCACTCACCAGACCATTCTGATCCGTCTGAGCCCCATCAGCAGTAACGCTCAACCCCGTGAAACACAACCTATCCCGATAGACAGGTTCGGACGGACTGGTCCTGTACATCGGGCTCTTGAGGCACAGCTTCTTGACGCCTTGCGGTATCACGTTGATCCTTAATGTGACGATACCGGCCATCTCGATAGCCGTGGTCGGTTCGCCGTCCGACTGACAGAAGTGGGTGTCGCCTACTGAGACGGAAGCGCCGGGGATGTATACCGGCTGGATACAGGAGTGAGTGAAAAGGGTGAGAAGTCAGTCAGTCACCCCATCCTTTATCAACCATCAATGAATCCAGGGTCGAGTGGCACTTGATCGGCATTGCGCACGCCAAGTGCCACTATGATTCAGCTGGGTCAAATATACATTCCTGGCGGGGGGAGCTTTTGACATATCGTTTCTGCACTCACCAGGTACATCCGGGAGCCACGAGTGGCCAATCCTATATCGATATTACCACCATGTTCACGTCCGGGACTCGTTCTCGCCCCTTCTCGGTATATCCTCTCTCTCAGCTCATCATCCAACTCTTGACCGACATAAGCTCCGCTGGTCTTGGGCAGACTGACTCCTGCTTTCCCAGCTGTCAAGCTGTCAAGCTCGGATTCTCGCTTGGTCCAGTCTGCCAGTACGGCGTAGGAGGGGGCGGTACCGATCACACCGGCGTGAGGTCTACCTTGGAATGATACGTGCGGTACATGCCTTGAGGATGTCTCGTTGCCTAATGTGTGTGTGTGTGTGTGTGTGTGTGTGTGTGTGTGTGTGTGTGTGTGTGTGTGTGTGTGTGTGTGTGTGTGTGTGTGTGTGTGTGTGTGCGTGCGTGCGTGTTTCGTTGTTAGGTGCATGGTCGACCGGGTGAGTTAGACGCGCCATGGTCAGCCCACGGATACAACTCGGTCTTGCACTGAGAAATCGCTTCACAACTTACCATAGAAGTCCCAGATACTCTTCGTGACCAGCGTCTCCGCTTGTACGTCATCGAGACTCCCCAGACCAGGGGCCGTTATGCAGTAACCCCAATTATGGTCCGGGAAGGGCGTCACGTCCAAGATCTCGATTTCGAGCACATCGCCAGGTTGGGCATTCGGTACGTAGAAGGGCCCGGATAGATGGTGGTCGCTGTCGTGGTTCAAGTGCACAACATCGTCTGCGGAGTCGTCGTTGGAGACTTGACTGCCTGAGTAATCGAGGCACTCGACTCTGAAGGGCTTTCCGACAGGCACAGTTGCGACGCAACTATTCATCCACACAGGTGGTATTAGCGGGGCTTCCATGTCACCTCGTATAGATTCAAGCCGCGGGGTGAGCCCCAATACAAGGCTTCAGAGACCGCTGCCTTCAATTAGGCCTGGCAGGCCCCTCACAGTGAAGCTGCAGCTGATGTCAATTTGCTCAGCGCGCCGCACTCACGGGATATCGGGATGCCACCTGGTGTGGATGTTCGCCTGCTCTTCCCCAGGTCTACTAGGATCGACACTGACAAGTGTAGGGATATAATTCGAAGGCGTTGGCTGTTTTGGCTTGGTCGATGCTGAAGATCGCTCAGAGGTCTTGATTGCTACAGGGGACATTTTGCGCGAGGTACTGAGCTAACAGGCGACGTCGAGGGGATCAGAAGAGGACAGTGAACGAAGCTTGATTTGAGGATCAGGCAGATTGACAATGTGTATCGTAAAGTAGGCTGGTGTGCTATTTGACGACGAACGGCGAGCAGTGGGTTAATGAGATGAAGGCCTCAGAAAGAAGAAAGGGGATGCCTGCAACAGTCTGTAGGTGAGGTTCGTTCTCGAGGAAAAGGATGAATGTGGGGTGTGGGCCTGTGAGGTGTGCAAGGTGTGAGGGAGTGAAAGCGCTGATCTGTTCGACACGACACAATACAAGCGAGCGGTTTTCCGTTTACGCTTCACGATTACGCTTCACCGAGGTATTATGATATTGCCGATACCGATTCCCGAAATGGTACTTGCTTTGAAGATATTGCTCGACCAGCGCTTCTGACCAAAATCTCGGCTCTCTCTAAACCTTTGAACCGGGTGCCTTTCTACCTGTATACACCCTGCTGACTTGGCTGATCGCTACCGGAGGCGATGGTATGCTAATTGGGGTCGACGCACTTGGATAACTGATAGGGGGACGGACACGGGGCAGGCTCGGGGCGTATGGGCGAGCGGATGGCTAGAAGACGACGCCAAGACCGCTTCGGAACTGGTTGAGGCTCGATAGTGGGATCAAGTCAAGACAAAGGCAATATCCACCATGCCTGTCCCGAAGAAAGAAAAACACCGAACAGATCAGGGGGGGACGAGGGCGGGGACATGGTAAAAGGGGTGAGAGAGGAGAAAGAAATTAAATCATCGTTTCGTTTTTCGGAGTATCGAAGAACATTCCCTCGCTCATACCCGAAGCGAGATACGGGATGAACCACAGACCCCTTAGCTAGCTAGCTACCTGGCCCATGTGTCTTGGTATCAAGCACGTCGATGATTCGTTGTGACTTATTGTTGATTCGGTTCGGTTCGAGATATTGGCAAGTAAGCCTGATTCAAGAAGCGCGCATAGGATTGCATCGGATCGGGACAAGCGCTCTTGCAGTCGGTCCGCTGATCGCCGGTGAAAGCGGGCCCACGTGTAACCTCGACCTCCTCTCCTTCAGTCGTCCGAGGCGGACAACGTTATCAACCATCGTGTTCCACTGCTTCTTCTGTTGCAAGTCCATGCTGACATTACAATGGCGCGGCCAGCCGAGTTCTGAGGGGAAGCATGCCTTCAGTGTTGACGAACAATACCACATCCTGCGACACACTTGGCCTCATGGGCGCCGGATGAAATTCATTGGTAATTCCAGCAATCAGGTCTTACAATTGTATTACACAAGCTGTGATCACAGATGAGCCCAAGAAGGACAAAGATAGTGTTTAAATATATACAAATCCCTCCAAATCTACACTTACAGAATCCTACGGTTACGGTCTGCTCTCGAATTCAGCTGAAGAGTTGAGTATACTGGAGCAGGTACTGTTACAATGACGGAGTGTAGAGAGATATACAACAGTCCATTCACAAACCCCCCGCGGTCTTGATCCAATGAGCCCGCTCGCCGCATACAACGCCGAGCCTAGGCCGTCTAATCATCCCATCCTAGAAGAAAGCTATTGATAGCCCCTCTCTGATCATCTTGTCGTGCCAGTCAGGCAATCTACCAGTCTCATCTACTTCCTCCCACACTTTCTCGACAAGTGTCATATTGTCCAGCCAGACTCGCTCGGGACCGGGACGCATGACATGCTGCATCGACCGTTTCCTATCGTGATCTTCGATACTGAGGCAGGCGGCCAAAAACGCCGGAAGAGCAATGAAGCCCCATAAGTCGCCGCTGGGCAGTTTCGTTACCGAGTCCAATAAAGAGAGGATCTGTTTTTGAGCTTGACGCAGCACGGGGTGAAGACTCCCGACCCGATGAACGGATTGATATAGTAAGACGAGAGCGGTGAGTCGCCAGAGTTCACCGGCGATCGTTCGAGATACGAGCGCCGTGGGGTCGAGCGATTGCGTTGTGCTGAATGACTGCGAAGACCAGCTCTTGAGCGCGTTCTCGAGCTCGTCGGCTTGGTCTTTGATCGATTTGGATGTCGTTGATGTAGTCTGGATCTCAGCGCATAGGTTGACGATTTCTGCGAGGAGGATGACGATCGCGTCGGGGAGACCGAGGTAGGTCGCCCAGGGCTCATCGTCGTCTCCTTCGGGACTCGCAGCGGAAGAGTCGTCTAGCCCAACATCCGACCAGAAATTGAAACTACAACACAAGATTTCAGCACACGCAACTCCAAGGTTCAGGAGCGCATTGATGGCCAGTTACTCACATTGTTCGTCTGCCTCGCTGTACAATGCAGCGACTGATATCTGACAAGGCATAGAACCGCAAAGACAGAGTATCCGATGTCCTCAAGCTGGAAAGAGTGATGGGCGGGTGGTGCTCGCCCATCGCGCTTCGTACCAGCCGATCCCCCAGAGCCAGCATGTTATACGAAGGGGCCGCACCTCCACGGATAAACTCTACCAGCTGAAGGTCGATCACTCCCCATAGTCTACATCATCGTGGTCAGCCATGACTAAACTCCCTCCCGCTGAACAGAACTACTTACAAATCTGATAGCTGTGATCTATCAGTCACCATGACCTCTCTCAATTCCCGGATAGCATCTTCTGTCCATTTTGCGCTTTCTAGATCTGCGGCGAAGGGAGTAGAGACATGATCGACGTAAATTCTCATCTTCTGCTTGGTCTTGACGTTCTCTTCCGCAGCCATCTGCTTGGCAATATCTCTCGCTTCGTCCCCTTTATCCGCGCTACTGCCTTGTTCTCCATCGACGAGCCCTGCACCTTTGCACGCCAGCTCGACTAGCTTAGGACGACTATCTGGCGCAGTAGCCCGTTCTGTACAGGCGAAGAGGAAGATGTATGCCGCAGAAACAGCGAATCGGACGTTCCGCATAACACCTAGCAGCATCATGTCAGCATGTCACCATAGAGCCAGATTGACCAGACGTACTGTTATTGTCATTCAAAGCGAGAATACGTGCACGCGCCCAATCTCGAGTCGTAGACGGAATACCGACAAGCCATGATTCCACCACTCGGGCGTCTACATGTTTCGTCAGCACCTAGACTGTCACACCCATGAAAAGACGACAAGGTCACTCACATATCTCAGCGAGGGAGACCCCCTGCCTCATAGGCTTCTCCGAGTTCAGGAACAAAACCCTTGAGTTACTGTTGAGCTGATGCGAGCTGGCCGAGCCGTCATTGGCTTCACTTTGATCCATCGCACCGAAACTTTTAGCGAAATCGTTCCACATATTGTTGGCAGACCCGGTGTTCCATGTGAACGAATCAATGGCCAGAGTCCCATCGGTACCAGTCGTCAAGAAGGCCGAGGGATGGGTGGCAAAAGAGCCTGGCCAGTCGTACAACGGCTGAGGAGCCGCAAAAGTCGATAGGAACGAAATTGCATCGTGCGATGCTGTGCCGTTGGCAGAGCCACCCACTGGCGCAGCAGCAATACTATTACCCGTAGTTGACCATACCGGTGAGATGGACGGATCAGTGTATGCTGTATGAAGGGGCGGTGCGGAATACGCGGGCGTTGTCTGTGAATGTGTCGGTGGAGCAGGTTGCGAATGAGAATGGGACATAGACGGTGGGGGTAGAGGTGGGGCCGAGTGGTGTATCGGTGAGATGTGTGGGATATTCGAGGACCCGTGTTCGGTAGATGTCGAAGGGCTTGTTGACGGTAACGAGGGTATGTAGCCATGGTCCCCAGATATCGATGTCCGCTCGCTACTACTAGGTCGTCTTATGGAGTGATAACCGCTATGACCGACATCGGTGGGGTTCAGATCGTGCCCACCACCATTACTGGCCTGGCTTCCTGATCGACGGTAGGAAGACGATTGTGGTGGTCCCGTGGAAGGCGCTGTAGATCCCTCTGCTGAATGACTCGTGCGCCCAGTACACTCAAATTGACCTATCAGGCAGCGTTGGCAGAATCCTTCATCTGTCCATTCTTCGTCGCACTTCTTCCCTCGTCTGATTGAATGACAGGATATGCGAAACGCGCACATCAAACATGAGCTAATGGTTCGTCTAATGCGATTGACGACATGACACGATGACTCACCTTTTGCACGTGCCGCCTGTATTCGTCACAACGATGACAGTGATCACACGAACCGGTCAGTTTCACCAAGGGATTGCATGATGTAGAGGTGGGCAGGAGATATGGTTGACAACGAGAAGGAACATAGTGGATTCTACTCACATCCTGTCCTGGACCGTTTGAAAGGCCCAGCTCTCCTCCTAATTTTACGAGCGCTGCTCCCTTCCTCTTGGTCGTGCTTGACGGGGTTGGCCATTGGGTGCGGTTGCGGGTGCGCATGCGGTTGCGAGTGTGATTGTGAGTGATGGTGCGAATGGGCGCTGTTATATGAGTGATGGTGAATCATCTCGTAAGGTCATGTAGAATCGCTTATCTGCGTTTGAAACCATGTATGTAATCTCAAGCTGATGAGAGGGTAAACTTGGGTAGAGAATGGATTCTATGGTGAGTGAACGGAGCTCAGGCGATAGAATAATAGCGGTAAAGCGATATACGCTATGCTATGCTCCTGCAGCTCATATGAGGGTGGCATGAGCGTGAATAAGCATCAGGTCGATGATTGAATGGTATGGGTATGATTCCAGAGAGATCTCTTGTCCAGGGGATCTTTTGATCGTGTATGCATGGGTGTGCGAGGATATCCTGTTTTGATCTGCGGCTAACCGGCGCACTGTCCTCGTGCCTTTGTCCCCTCTAGCTAATAGTACTATTTCTTGCTTCTCCTCTGGTTGGCTTGGCGCAACACCTGACGGCGGCACGGCATGCACCGGAGAAAGAACGGAGGTAGTGCCGCCCCTGCACACACATCTTCTTATACTTTGGCCCTTGATTGATCGATTGTTAGACGCACGGGCGTCGCACGACCCGAAAAGTCTCTTCACTCATGCCATTACACCCATCACCCATCACTCTGCCCCACTCTTAGCCATCACAGGCATTGATATGTGAAGCAACAATGGTTCATATTTTACATGTCCAGAACGTCTCTTCGAGGTCTGACCAACCATCTTGCCGGAATACGACCCGAGTCTGGTGGCGTAGTCCTCGCACTTCTCCGTGTCTCCCTCTCATTCACATAGCCGGATGAAGTACCAGGAGCTCAATTCAGTTCAGGGTAAGGGTGGAATACCAATATGGTATATCCGCGCTTATCGAATCGAGAACGCCAGAGAGAGTTGCTTCTGACAGACATTTGGGCTCTCTTGTTTCCCTACGGTACCTGCTGCTCGTTGCATATTGATGTTATCTCAGACACCTCGCATGAAGAAACAGCACGCGCTGGCGCATTTATCATATTTGTTATGCTATGCTTGAACAAACCTCTTCGGGGACTTCGGTATCCCGACCCGAATCACCGTGCTTTCGCCCGTTATGCATCAACTGATCAACCATCAAAGGGGGAAATGTCAGAGCGAGAGGACAAAGCGAGGGAAAGCGACCGTGCTTTCTTTGAGAGATAAGAAAATTGGGAATTTGAAGCGGCTAGAAGTGTCGTCTGGAGTGTGAGGGTTTATAAGACGCTTTGGATTTGTCACTCTTCCCCAGTCGGTCTCGCGATCACACGATCGATCATCTCGCCATTCCCTCTCGCTTCTGCGTGTAATCGGATAGTAACGAGGTCCGACAACTTCATTCAACCATAGCGATATCCAAGGCGGCCATTTACTCTACCCAGTCACAGCTCAGCACCATGTCAGCACCCTACGAGCCTGAGAAGGCTCCTATCGGTCTCGAGGGGGACGCCGCCCCCTCCCTCGACCACACGTCCAACAAGGTCGAAGAGGCACACTATTCGGCCGTGTCGCAACCTGTCAAGGTCCACTGGTTCCGAGGAACGACCATGCAAGCCATCATCACCGGTGTCTCTTCTTTCCTCGCTCCTGGTGCTTACGCCGCTCTCGCTGCTACCGGCGCCGGTGGTCTCGCTTCCGTAGAGATTGGTAATGCTAGTGTTGCTTTGGCGTACGCCTTGATCGTCCCTTCGGCTCTCATATCGAGTGAGTGAGGTAAGATCAGTCGAAACTCTACTCTCACATCACCCCTATTCACCTCGCAAGAGATCACGTTTCTCCGTTCTACCCGAATCTGGAGATCTCGCTGACCACTCCTACCTTTGTTTATAGCCGGCTTCCTGTCCAAAGTCGGACCTCGATGGACAATGGCAATTGGCGCAGCAGGATATGCGCCCTATGCTGCCGCCTTGTACACCAACTCGGCATTCGGAAACCAGTGGTTCTTGGTAGTCGGGGCCATCATTTGTGGTGCTACCTCCGGTCTGTTCTGGGTATCTGAGGGCGTTGTCATTTCCGTGAGTGATGCAGTGCTACCAGTCTTGTCTGCCTTTCGATTCGACTCTTACAAACTGTGTCCTACAAAGGCGGTTCGGAAGTGATCCGGCAGTCCACAACAAGCTGACACGCCTGATCGTTCTCAGACATACTCTGAACCCTCTCGAAAAGGTCAAATGCTCGCTATCTGGCAATCACTCTATACCCTCGCAACAGTCATTGGAGGCTTCATCAACCTCTTCCTCAATCTCGACGTCAAGGTCCGAGGCGGTCTGCGACCCAAGACATACATCGTCTTCGTCGCTCTCAACTGTCTTGCTCCCTTCACTTCGTTGCTCCTCTCCAACCCTAAGCAGGTGCAGAGGAAAGACGGAAAGCCCGTGACTGGTATTCCCGATCAAGGGTTCATGAGGGAGATCTGGCTCACGGTTCGGGAGTTGAGGCACCCTACTATCATTGCGCTCTGTGTGCTATGGTCTCAATGTCTCTTCGTCCCTTCCTGGATCAGTGAGTACAGCAGAACATATCACCCTTGCCTTCCTTCCGGTTGGGAGACGCGCTTCTTAGCCAATTGATTGATCCCCTGTTCTGTTTATCACTAGGTACATATCTCGCTAGAACCTTCTCCGTTCGAGTCCGAGGTCTCTCATCGGTTGTCATCCCTGCTTTGACCATCGTATGGTTCCAGATCTTGGGTTTCGTGCTTGATAGCAAGCGAATCACTATCCGAAAGAAGCTTCTCTATACCTGGGGTGTGCTGCAGGGTGAGTAATTCACAATGAGGTAGTCTTAATGCAAACTACAACGTACATTCTCGGCTGATGCTGCTCTCTCGCCTCTTTCCTTGCTATTCCATCCAATCTCCAACATGCTCAGCTATCATGCTTGCGGGTATCGTTTGGCTTCTCGTACTCAACATGCGACAACACTCCGAGGCCCGAGCTGCCGCCTACGATTGGCTCGACCCCGGCTTCGCCGCCGCTTGGGTCCCAGCCCTCTTCGCCTCGACAGCTCAACACGTTGCTTACGGTTACATGTATTACCTTGCCGGCTACGCCTTCCCCCGAGGTGCGGACAAGGCTCGTTTGGCGCGAATCATCGCTACTCTGAGATCAGCCGAATCGGGCGCCGCGGCCATCGCGTTTGGGATCAACGCTACTAAGGTGCCGCTCCACTCTACTGGTTGGATCAACTTCGCTTTCGTATTGGTATGTGTCCCGTGTGGTATCTATGTGATACAGTACGTCTGGAAGGAGGACAAGAAGGGGGCGTTCAACGAGGCGGACAACGCGGAGCAAGTTCAGGCGCCACCTGTTAACGTGCAAGAGATGCCATGAGCGTCTCGTCATTCTGTCTTTCGCCGAATGGGGCTAGGTCTGCCGACGCCTAATCCTAGGGATGGAGAGTGAGATTTATTCAGTTGTGTAGGGGAACGTCATGGAAGACGAGGTGGGTGTATAAATTGTCAGGAATTGTCAGCTTTTCAACCTAGCTTTTTGTAGATACATATCATACGGTATAGAGGTTTGCGATTACTTGTGGCCATGCTCGAAAGGGGGAAACGAGATCAGATTATCTGACTGTGGTCCATCTCGCTTGGTATAACATGCAGATCGGCGATGTGACAATGAGATCCGCAGACTGCAGCTTAAAATTACTGGTGCGCGAAATCCGAAATCGATCGATGGTATTTACGATGATTCAGAGCTGCGGGTGGATTAAGCGGTCGCTATTGACATTTCCTGTTACTCTGTTATGTTTCGTTTGGGGTCTGGGAGAGTCTATGTCCATCTAGACCGAGCAGAGGCTGATGCGGCGTGAATGGGCGAGCTCGGGCTTCTCGGTTGATTTTCCACTGGTTGATGGCTGTCAAGGAGCGTGGTATGCTTGTGTCACAGGCCATCACGCAGCCTTGTTGCTCTACGATGGTCGACTCGCGTATATGATCTGATTAACAGGCTCTACCCAAGCAAGATACCAGTTGATATCCCGGTGCGGGCGCGGCGCGAAGATGAGCTCGCCGAGGCCAGAACCGACTGATATAATTCTCTCCATGGCTCATACGTGAGTCAGACAGTGGTCAAGTCACTGTGAGATACGAATCAACTTGTCCATCCTCTACCCCATCGCAATTGCCTTCGCCTCGGCGGAAGGGAGTGTCGCTGTCTCGTTACTGTGTACTAAGGCAAAAGCTGACACTGACGCTGAACCCGTGCGTAGCATGAGGGAACGCTGCAGGCCTACAGAAGACTACATGCAACAGAACGTCCAACGAACCAAGATGTATGAGTTCCGCAAACGGCTCTATCCCTCATTCGTACAACGGATATGGTTCTACGAGACATCTCCGGTATCGTCCATCACGTACATCTGCGAGATCTACCCAGCTCACATTCATCCGCCCAAATACACTACGTGCAGGACTAGCCTCAGCCTCAGCACCAAAGTCGCAACAACTCAGAACCATATGTAGAGTGAGAAACAGCTTCCTCTGAATGCAATCGGAAACAAGGACTGCACGAATGCCACCCGGACTTCGAAGGGTACGACTACGCCTACAGAATGAAAGGCTGTTACAGACTCAAGGAGCCGATCTCGCTGAGCCAGATGAAGGCGCGATATAGGATTGGAGGGGCGCCAAGAGGGATGGTGTATGTACCGGAGGGGACCAAGATGGATGTGAGGTGCGATCAGCAGGAATTAGTTTGGCGAGAGAGGTGAGGGTTATGAATTTAGGATGACGTTCCTTCAAGCGAGAACGTTGCACACTGTATGTTCGTAACTTACATCAACGCTCGTTTTCATCTCTGCACAGCATGACGCGCGTTCGGCCGCCCCGAGACCTACGTGACCGTTGTCTACCGCCAGCCAGCAAGGAGAGACCCTTCCTTGCTCTTCGCCGTAGTTTAGCTGGACCATGCGCTCTTGGTAGCACATTTGCGAGCCTGAAGGTGGCTTTCATTCAGAATGGTATATAGTTTAGCCATTATTTGACAACAACACATTTTAAGGCGACATAGCTCAGTTGGGAGAGCGCACGACTGAAGTTCTACGTGATCTTCATTCGTGCGGTCCCTGGTTCGATCCCGGGTGGTGCCAGACTTTTTGCCCCTTTTGGGCTTACACGACTTCCGGTCGTTCCAAGTGATATATTCATTCCGACAAAAGGGGATGCATGCCGACGACGGTAGCATGAAACGGAGCCGCTGAGTCATACCTGATTGGCCTCATGATGTTGACAGCCTGGAGGGCGGCATGATTCCAACACATACTTGCGGCAAGGCGCGTCGGCCTCCCCAGTCTCGCAAGAAGAGGTGGGACAATAGTATGTACATCTTCAATGTGCATCCGAGCGAGATGTATATGTATGATCTAATCCACGGCCGCTCTCGTAGAGCACAGATCAAGCGTTCATAGCGTCTTCCTCGTCCAACGCTTCCACCGACTTGACTGCGTTCTCGACGGCCTCACCGACGAGCGCGACACCAGCAAGTCCCTCTCCTTCGGTCTCGGGTACTTCTGCGACCTCACCTTCGCCCTGACCTTCGGCTTCCGTAGCGGCGCCACCAGTCAACTTAGGTTTTGCTTGAGAAGGAGGAGGTTTGCAGATGTCTTCGCCGAAGGTTCGGAGCGAGAGGATACTGTTACATACACGCACATATTTATAGCAATGAATCAGCCACGACCCCCAAAGCAAGCAGGATTGAGCACTGTAGACGGAACATGTAGTAGAAGGCACCCACCTCTTCTCTCGCTTGTCGATCATCAGACTCAAACTCATCTTGGCCTTCCAGACCGGCAACCACATCGGTAGCCTAAGCTCGCCACCGTCCGATTTGCCAGCTTCGAACTTCACCACCTCACACCCCATGTCCCTACTCTCCAGAGCTCGCTTGAACTCTGTGTCCTGGAATCTGTCAAGCGCAGGGTAGTGGTCCTCCAGCAGTGTTCGGAGTTCGGCCAGATTGGCGCTGATGACGATGCCGTCACCAACATGAGGCAGAACTTCGAGGATACCGTCCACTGGTGTTCGCCATTTACATCGGATCTCGGTTCGTTGTTGAGAGTCTTGTCGGGCGAAACATTTCACACCGGCCGACACTATTCGCAGTCTCGTGTAGTCATTGTGTTGGATGATATCCTATAAGCACATGGAATCGATCGTCAGCGCGAGGCACCGTCAGCAGCGAGTTGAACGCTATCGATACAAAGGAGGTTGAACTTACCTTGACGATGTCATTTGTCAAGTACATGGTCCTCAGAGGGTCTCCGTAATCGTTTCTGACCATCAAGTTGTCCTTGGGGAATGTGTCCTTGAACTTGAACCGCTCACTGTCGAACAAATCATCCGAAGTTAGCATTCCTCTGCTGCGGATGCCCTCTCGCGCCACTCACATCAAGCTCTTGACCTCCTCATGATAAGGGTCGACGTAAGAAAGAGGGTCTTCTCTGAATGACAGATCCCTCTTTTCCTTCTTCTCAGGTTTAGCAGCAGGAGCAGGAGTAGCCGCCGAAGGGGTAGCTTCACCCTCCGTGACCTCTGCTGAAGGGGCAGCCGTCTCGAGGTCAGCCTCGGGAGACTTGTCCCGCGCTCGCTTGGTCTCGGCTTCGGGAGCAGGTGAGGTAGCGGATCGCTTGAGTGAAGAGGAGGAAGCGGAGGCTTCGGCCGGAGCAGCGTCGTTCGATACGGCAGGACCAGCCTTTTGCAACACACAAACGAAGAAACCACCAGTGTTTTGGTCGTGAGGGAGAAGTCGCATACTGTCAAGCGTACGTTAGTCAGTTTTCATTGGATATCGCTTTCGATGGTAGGTAGGGCAAAATGTACTCACCATCTTTCCAGGTTGAGCTCCTTGGCGTTCGCAGGGGGCCAGAGGGTGCTAGGCAATCCCCTTCCTCTGTCATTCTCCTTCTCAACCCCGCTCTCCACAGCCTTCCTGTACTCCTCGTACGACTCGTACCAGGTCAATTCCCTCTTCCTGGACTCGGGCTGGGTGCCGACCTTCCAAGAGCTCATACCAGCTCTTCGTTTCAGCTCGGGCATCTCAGCCGAGACGTCGACGATGGAGAACTTGCCAGGTCGATTGTTGAGCGCGGCGGCGATGACGGACTCGTCCTCAGATGGGTTGAATGAACAGGTCGAGTAGACAAGTCGGCCACCGGGCTTGAGCATTGCCATTGCTCTCTCGAGAATTCGGAGTTGAAGCCTGCGAGGTTAAGAGCCCGCCAGGGTTAGGTGCGACTATCGATCTACTAGCTGATTTTGTAACTGCTACTCACGAGTGAAGACTGTTCCCATCGGCCGCACCCCATTTGGACCAGATCTCAATGTTCTTCCTCAGAGTACCATCACCGCTACAGCTGTAGGTTTCATAACGCAATATTATTGTCAGCCAACAAAAAACGTAGTGTCGTTGACCGATGACACTGGACTCACGGGACATCGGCCAAAATCCTATCAAACTGCAAGTTCTTGCCTCCGGAGAGCTTGATAGCAGGGAACATAGCTATGTCACATCGTGTCTCTCGTCAGCCGTAGGGATGGTGGCTATATCGGTGTCAACTTACAAGCATCGAAGTTGGTGACTATCAGGCCTCTGCTCGGCATTCGACCGGTCTGATGTACGAGCATGTGCGTTCGCTTGTAGTCCGAGTCGTTGGCGATAAGAAGACCAGTAGATGTTGTGTGATGGGGGTTTAAGGCTTCGATGATTTGAGCGGTCTGCATTGAGATTCAGCTCGCTTTCACGCTTACGGTCAACGCGAAGGACAGCTGACCTTTGATCCGGGGGCGGCACACATGTCCAAACACTGCAGATCATCATAAATCAGCCTCAACCTGGGCGGCTAAGAATTGAAATGGAGGGACGTACGTAGTGGTGAGGTTCAACATCCAGGAAAAGAGGAGGAATCATGGAAACGGCTTCCTGTCTACTCAAGTTGCCCTAGAACAATAATCAGCTTGCAGCACCTTATAAGAACACAGTTGATAAGGTGAGCAGAGGGCAACACTCACAACCTCGGTCTCGCCGACCAAAAATCGCTGGAAAGCCTTGAAAGGCTCAGTCTTCCTTACGACCCTCTTGGGCGCCTCAATCTGCCAAGCAAGCTGTCCGGGATACCTGAATGATAGCCCGACGGCATGTTTGGTGTGAGTGTTTGGTAGCTGACTGGCTGTAGATATACAATGGGCAGCTCACCAAGGCAGCTGCGATGGTGGGTCATACTTCTTTCCCTCAAACTCTACATTCTGCATGTTAGGCACATAGCTCTCTTTGATGATATCGTTGATCGTCTCGGCGTGACTACGGGCTGACCTGTCAGCTTTACAACTCACGTGGGCGTCAAATTTTGAAAAGCTCACGCTCTTGAGCCAGTCACTCGGAAGGTGACGGGCAGCTCTACTCTGAGGGACTCGATGAACTGAGGCCATTCGTCCTCCGACATAATACCTTGCGCCTAAGGAATGAAAAGCAGGTTTATTCAGCTAGCTGTATCGTTTCCCAACGCGGTCATGGCCATACAACCGACCTTGTAGTAAGCCTCAAAGGCGGCATTGGTCTTCTCAGCCGGAGTGAGAGACTTCCAGTCGCCTCGGTTGGAATCTCGGTTCATGGGCTCACGAGCTCCGCCTCGTTGCTACACGTCATTTAGATAGATCAGCGTGATGACCCCAACGCCAGCCCGCAAGCTCTACTCACGGCACCCTTTTTTCCTCGATGTTTACCCATTTTGTTAACTAGTCTCGACAGTGACCTTTATTGCTAGAGCTATAAACATGAGACTATGAATCTTTAAACTGTTAACATGACACAGCTTTCGCGTTGCTCAGTTACCTTGCAGGATCGAGGCAAACGAAAAAACATAGTGGGACCACGTGATCTGACAGAGCGATCGCTGCCACGTGATGACCACGATTTGTGTCAACATCATTTGCTTTCGATCCGAAAGTTGACGATATCAAGCGCGTCCACCGTTTGCAATGTCCATCCATCTGCTGTCATCGGCTTTCCACTAACTGGTCTCTTCATGATACTACCTCAATCACTCCGCCGAAGATATCGTATCCTCAACCCGGGTCAATACGAAGGAGATCTAGCCGAAAAGTTTCTCCTTTGTACGGCTACTGCAAGGTTGACAGAACATCACCATGCCAGTCGAATTCTACGGTGACCGTATCACCCTCCCTGATTCCGATACACCGCCGACAAAGGGCGCCTCCTCGTCGTCGTCACAACCACATAACCAGTCAAGGCGATCGTCGGCATCAACCTCACAAGCACAACCGATAATCATCGACAGTGATGACGAGGACTGGCCTGTACAGACCATCATTAATGAAAAGGCGGCCCAGGGGGTGAAGAATGAGAAGAGCTTGCATAGAGGAAGAGCCTCAGGCGGAGGCAGCAGCAGACCATTAGATATGAAAGCCAAAGAAGCTTTGAGTGTGCAATTACGGGAGCTTGACGCTGAGGTGAGCTGCATCTCTGTTCCCAAGCACGCAGCAGCTCATATGACCCCAATCACCGTAGATCAAATCGGTCGAAGGACAAATCAGGCCTTTGCAAGAACTTCATTCGCGACTGGTGTCGGAAAGGAGAAACCTCGAAGCACAGCTTTCCGCCTCGTCACATCATCCAGAAGTGACATTTCCATCTTCAAACCTACCTTCTCGTTCTGGTACAATAAATTACCAAACCGCCGAGTTCCCCTTCTCCCCCGCGGTCTTGCAAACGCTCAAGACGACTTTCCACCTGTTATCGTTCAGACTATGCCAGGAGGGCGTTATTAATGCTGCCGTAGATAACAGAGACATAGTCTGTGTGATGCCGACCGGAGGCGGTAAAAGTCTGACTTATCAGCTACCGGCTGTGATGGGAAGGGGATTGACGGTTGTTATTAGCCCCTTGTTAGCGCTGATCTGGGATCAGGTCAGAGCGCTCAAAGAGATCGGAATAGAATGTGTAGTGAGTTTTCAATGTCGTGACTAGCGCTTCGCTCTTTGGCTGAATCATTGCTCGATCCTTCCAACAGATGATGACGGGTGCGACCAGCACATCCGAACAAAATGAGATCTACGAGAGAATGAAGGTTGGCGGAACCAAGCATAAAAAGGAGATTAGGGTGAGTCAAATGCCCTGCGATCCGGCGCTGTCGCGCTGATTGCAAGATTTGCAGTTGTGCTATGTCACGGTAAGTCGCTCGCACCCGCATGTCTTATCCTGCATTCGAACTGAGTGGATTAGCACGATTAGCCTGAGAAAGTATCGAAATCTAAGCGATTGATATCGACACTCGAGCAGGTGAACCTAGACGGCAGGTTGAGTGAGTAGATATCCTGCAATCTTCGGCGCTACCAGAGGTTGCTGATACTGACTTTCAGGGCGATTCGTCATCGGTAAGGTATAGCCCATCGGCTGGGCAACCCAAATCACGAACATCGCTGATGAGATCCCAGATGAGGCGCACTGTTGCAGTCAGCTCGGCCACGGTAAGTCTGCCTTTCCGCTAGATTTGGCCGTAGCTAATATGCAACTCAGACTTCAGACCGGACTACAAGAAACTCTCGATGTTGAAAACGCTCTTCCCTCGTGTCCCAATTCAGGCTGTCGTGAGTAGTCACATGTCTTGTCTGTTGGGTATGCTAACGATCGCCTTTAGACAGCGACTCTGAGCTCAAAGACATTGCCTGACCTGCTCAAGATCCTTCGTCTGGGACCGATAACTGACGGTACAGGTGAGCGGACTGAAACGCAACACAGAAGTGAGCCGAACCGATCGCTGATCTCTTATCTCAAGCTGCCAAAACAACTGGAACGGTTTTTTTCTCCGCTCCCTTGTTCCGACCGAATCTGCACTATCAGGTACTTTCTAAGCCGGCTTCATCCAAAGCCGCTATCGTAGCTCTCGGTGAATGGATAGAGGCACATCATCCGTGAGCGTGACACGCTGATCGACCATATCGATTCCGGCTGATCCTGCTCACGATCCATTGCAGGGGCCAAAGCGGTATAATATACTGTTTGAGCAAAAAAGTGATTTTATCCTCTACTGGAGCGTGCGTCGGCGTAAATCAAAGACTGACATCCACAATTCATCCAACAGGATGCCGAAACCGTTGCCTATGAATTGCGCACCTGGTCCAATGGAGACATCAAGGTATGGATCACCTCCACATACAGTGACTGAATTCAGGCTCACCCCTTCTCAGACCGGAGTATATCACGCTGGTATAGATGACTTCCAGAAAGAGCGAATACATTCCAATTGGAGAGAAGGCAAGGTGAAGTGAGTATCATCTGCTGCGAGTCAGAGATGCGTCATCACTGAAATGCGGCCCTTTGTAGCGTCATCTGTGCTACTATTGCCTTCGGTCTGGGCATCGATAAGGGCGATGTTCGATACGTTATACGTGAGCTGCATTGTTTCTGATTAGACTCTCGAGTACGGCTGACCATTGATCGCAGATCACTCTGTGAGCTCATGCCTTGCTCGCCCACCCCAAAGTCGCTGACATGTCGTTCAGATGTCGAAATCCCTCGAAGGATATTACCAGGAAACCGGTCGAGCGGGCCGAGATGGGAAAGACAGCGATTGCGTGCTCTTCTTCAGAGGCCAGGACGCCGCTCGACTCTCTTCACTGGTGTACGGCGATACGGATGGATCAAGCAAATGTCAGTACAGTCATACCTGAGTTTGCCATGAGGCAGCAGTCTAGCATCATGGTGTCTGACGAATTATATAGTGCAAGAGATGGTTCGGTTTGCGCAAGATCTGAGGACGTGCCGAAAGGTAAGCAATTAATGCGTGGAGGAGTGAAGTTTGATATGCTGACCGCTGTGCGTACTTGCTTCAGGTGGCTTTCGCAAAAGTGAGCAGTCATAAGTATAAAAGTTCCTATCGCAAAAGCTGATTTGTGTTCGATTGACTAGTACTTCTCTGCCTCAGCCCACTTATCGGCCTCCGCATGGGACCACGCCGACACCCTTTCGTCTTCCTCTGGTGCCATCTCAACATGCGGAATATGCGACAATTGTCGTCGATCCCCAGACTCCATCGTGAAGCGTGATGTGACCCTCGAGACTTGGAAGATTCTCAAAGTAGCGCAAATGGTGCAGAGAGAAGGAGGCAGAGTCACCCTCGCTAATCTTGCCGATCTTGTGCGAGGACTCGGAGGTGGAATGTTTGGTCTGGTAGGCGGCGGCGAAGGAATGAGAGGGAAGAGGAAGACGCACGGGGAGAAGGCGCAACTAGACTTGGAAGAGGTCGGCGGCAAAGTGACATTAGGCAAGGATGTGAGTGAGCATATCCTACCGTACCCACTCCCAATGCGCTAGCTGATCATCGCCATCACGCTCATGCCAAAACCGCAGGACACCGAGGCGTTGTTGATTCATCTTCTTCTGCTGGGTTACTTGACTGACTGTAAGTGGCTCAACGGATACTGTAGTGTCGTGTTTCAGTTCGGAGCTGACCCTGTCGTTTGCAGCATACCATGCCACCGCTTGTGTGTCTTCACTTCATTTCCGTGCTGATAGACTTCGGTCAGGTCCGGCGGAGGTGATCTTTCTGACGGGATGCTTCTATCCACGTATTGCAGATGCGGTCAACGTTTATATGATCGCTTCGGATACGGCCATTCGCCTCACTCGATTGTCTCTCGACGACATTCAAGCGGGCAAGGGTGCCACAGTGGAGTGTACGTTCCTTGCATCCCCAACTAAGAAGAGCAAGGGTAAGGGTAAGATGGGCAAGCAGTCCGCCGAGAACGGAGGAGAAGCAGAAGAAGAAGACGGCAGTGAAGCCGATGGGGCGAACGGCAACGGTAAAAAGCGAAAGACGACAGCCGCCAAAAGTAAGGGCTCCAAAGTCAAGGGTAGGAAGCTAGTGTCTGATGAAGAGGGGAATGGGGAAGGGGGGGAATCAGGCGAGAGAGAATGGTTCGACCTGGACGTCTCAATTCCAGACGTCTCCCCGCCACCGAGGGCAACGAAAGCCCGTGGTGGCAAGAATTCCCAATCCGCTCCCATCAAGCCTTCGGCACCAGTAGCGAAGGAAACATCCACCTCCTCAACTAGGAATCCAAGCGCATTCATCGAGAGTGATCTGGAAGATGAAGCGGACAACCTAGATGAAGATGAAGGGATTGATTTCCACGGCGGGGACGACGGTGATAGTTTTGAAGGCGATTCTGAAGCTGGCTGGGATCGAATCATGAACGATCTACGGAACTCCGATTCGGTAGGAACGATGTCTGCTTCCAAACAACGATCAGCAGCAAGGAAGGGAAAGCAGGGTGTTGTGAGCATCATCTCTGATAGTGAATGATCCATTAAGGGGTTTCTTGAGCTCCTTCCGTCCGATCACATGTCTATGGTTTCCCAACTATTCGCAACTGTTGTAAATATATTCAAGCTCTACCCCACGTAGTTACACCGCCGTAGCAAGCATTGTCGTTTAGCATATACTTATACTTGTACTGTGGGACACCGTTATGTAGCATAGCATATGTGCGTTATCATAGGTGATATGTATGTAACTTATTAGGTGACGGAGGCCGAATGATCGACGGACGCCACGTGGTCAAAGTGGGGCGCGAGCAACACGCTATGCGGAGGTGAGTGACGTCTGAGCCCAATTCATCAGTCTGACTCTTTAGACTTCTTCCTCATTCACCACTCATTCACACCTCTGTCACCATCGATTTACACATACGCACAAAGTTCGACAGATCGCACTCTCAATAAAGATACCCAGAGAGAACTGGAACCACGATGGGAGCCGCCGAATCATCAATGTTCAACTCGTTGGAGAAGAATTCGAACTGTATGTCCATGTCCAGCTCTAGCCTTGCACGCTCCAGCAGGTTCAGTCAAGCCTTCGTTTGCCGCCTATCACAATGTCACTAAAGCACAATGCTCTCAAGTCGCTGAGTAATATATGGACCAAGGAGCCTTGAAGTTGACGATTGTTCGCTTCCTGTGTGGTCGACGTCTAGTCTCTGGACCCGAGTTGATGCGACTCAAGAAGCGTTTCATGAAACTCGACAAGGACGGATCAGGTTCTATCGACAAGGATGAGTTCCTCCAGATCCCTCAGATTGCCAATAATCCCCTGGCGCACCGAATGATCGCTATCTTTGACGAAGAGTGGGTGCAGTCGAATCCCACCACATCCCACTCCGACATTGATCATGGTCACGACTTCTTCCTCTCTCATCAGTGCCAATCATGCACGTCACTGGAAACAAAGTTCAAGATGGGGCAATGAGATAGTAGAGCTGACTCATGTCGTGTTCTATATCGGCTCCATGATGACAGCGGAAGCGGAACCGTCGATTTCCAGGAATTTGTGGGAGGCTTGAGCGCTTTCAGTAGTAAAGGTGGTCGAGACGAGAAGCTGCGGTGTGAGTGAGCGCGAACTGTGACACCGCTCCTCAATTATTTGCTTGCTTGCTTGCTTCGATCAGAAAATATATCTAACATATATTCTTACATCGATAATATCAAATGCCCAAATCGATGTCTATGTCCCCCTTGACACGACTCAATCAACCGTCTTCCGCCCAATCTCCTACTTGATACAGTTGCCTTCAAGGTGTATGACATGGATCGAGACGGATACATCTCCAACGGAGAACTATACCTCGTTCTCAAGCAGATGGTTGGAAACAACCTCAAGGTGAGCGGCAATTACCCTCTGCTATTTCTGTGATTTGTGGGCCGCCTTGGTCTTCTACCCTCAATCAGCGCGGTAAGAAACATATCACGCGCACTGGATCTGACTAGCTCTTTCTCTACCCTGCTCTACTCTGCTCTGCTCGTCCATAGGATCAACAACTACAGCAGATCGTAGATAAGACCATCATGGAGGCTGACAAGGACGGGTGAGTGACTCAATGCGATGGAATGGGATGGGCCAGTATTCAGCCGACTGCGCCGAACTGTTCTAACGTTGACGCCTCTCTCCGTCACTCAGAGACGGCAAGCTCTCTTTCGAGGAATTCACCAACATGGTCGCCAGTACCGATATCGTCAAGTGAGTCTAGTGAAGCTCATTTCAATTGGGCACGGTCATGCTGGAAGGACGAGCAGATACCTGCTGTCTCCTTTGTCCCATTCTCTCCCTCCAACTTGCATCACCCGCTCTTCATCTCCGGTCGTTCGGGCGGTCAATGAACTCCATTGCTAATAAGGGATCCCCTTCTCGTTCAGGCAAATGACCCTCGAAGACCTCTTCTAGCCTGATCCCTCCCCGTCCCGGGCACCCCTACTATACGATCTCTCCTTCATTGGTCCGTTCCGTCCTCCGCCGACAGTCCAGTCATATATACCCCGCCATGTCCTCATGCCGTATAAGATATGTCAAAGTCCCACTCTGTAAGATATCCTCGATTATGCACGTGTGATGATGTCTATTTTGTATTGAAAGCAAATACCCTGTCGCATCGTTCATATGCGCATCTACTTACACGCAAAGTGCCATTACACTTGCGTTGAGTACAAGGGTACGATACGGTACAGGCTGGCACGTGCGAGTCACTGTTCAATCACTATAATACATCATTGACACTGGTATGAATAGGTATAAGCTAAGGTATATTACAATGCACGCATGATCTTCGCCCGCTTGCTCAGTGCATGCCCATATAGAACATAGGTTGATACGGTCTACCGGACCCTCCCGCTCCGAGATTAGCTCCTGCCGCGGCGGTGCGTCTCGCCGCGTCCGCTTCCTCAGGAGTGAGCGAATCAAACTCCTTCAACATCTCTTTCAATTTACCCATCCCTGCACCCGCTACGCCCGACATGGACATCGTGCTCAGCCTCGATCCCTTGAATCGACCTGTCCCGATCGAGCTGGACCTGTTGAGCATCGAAGATGATATCGAGGAGATTGTAGGCGATCCGTCCGATATATGAGCTGAAGAAGCCGAAGAAGGCAGAGCACCCCCATCGTCCAGCTGGAGTGACCTGGAGAACTGCGAGTAATCTGACCTTTGCGCTAAGTACGGTCGCAGGAGCCGAGCGTCGATACGACCAAGATGCGATTCTGTCATGTATGATTTCAACACGTTTGGCTGGACGATAAATGAGTTGCCAAGTTGACGGAGCATGTCGAATCGATCGTTCACAGCCTGGATGCCGTAGGATGACATGGTTTCTTGATATGACGCAAGGTCTCTACGAAGACGTGGACACTGTTAGCTATCTTTCCCATAACGACGGGATATCTATTCTATGACTGTCCAGGGTTCATACAGGTGAGGACTATTGATTTTCACTCACTTAGTCAACATCAAGCCACCGGTAGGATTGACAGGGAACTTCTTGTAGTGGTCCAGTAGAAGACTACCAACGGTCGGAGACGGACGCACTGTCAGCGTCATCTCGCCCCCTATCGTATCCCATTTCCGGACCCTCAATCCAATGACTTACCTGTGGAAAGCAACCCCAACTTCAGTCAAGAAACCCTCGGCGTTTTTCCCGCTCAATCCTTCATTCGTGGCATCTCTGACGGTGGCGAGGAACTCGCAGCAGAGCTCGCACGGTTCGGTGATGGTTCGAGCGAATGACAACTCGTCGTTCTTGGGCTTGTAGTCGTTCTTCTTCTGCTTGGTAAGCAGAAAGTTGAGCCAGCTTACGATACCTAGAAATAAATACCGATAAAACGTTGAGTCAGCTCACCAAGCGACGCGCGAAGTATGTCAGCCATGCGATGAGGATGGTATGAGGGGATCCAGGTGAACTCACCATCTAACGCTTTCTGTATCACCGCATTGATCTTCCCTTCCATCCTCACAACGTTATGCGAGTTGAAAGTCCCCATCTCGCGCCTTATAGCAACGGTGTTACCGGCCAGCGGCAACAAGGCTGTTGACGTATATCGTTGCCAGAGATGACAGATCTGATCGGCTGGCTTGAGTACGGTGAGCGGCTGCAGATCGGGCTCAGCACGTGATTCGTGGTTCTCAAGCTTAGCCAACGAGCTGTAAAAGGATGTCAGCGATTTGGTAACAACGGCAGGCATGGGGACAGTATCTTGGTCTGCAAAGCATACAGCCTGGCACTCACGAGTCAAGAGCAGTCTCGATGAAGCTCCTGCCAATAGCCTCGGAGAGGACTTTCGACAAGGCCAGGGCGTTCTTCGCCACGTCTGAGGGTGGACTCAGCTCAACTGCCCGTCCAATGGCTTCAGCGTGCCACTTCAACATCCTCTCGGCCATATCGACCGTCAATACACCATCCGTGGCCCAAACTTTATCCTCCAGCCCCTTGTTCACTAAATCGCCCTGAAGCGTGTTCTGACGTTGCACACCTGGTCGGGCACCGCCTGAAGGGGTGATTGTCCCGCCAGTATCGGCACCGGTAGTCCGAGCGCCACCTCCAGTGTTAGCATTGACCGCTAAATGAGCTGCGTGGGGCCCAAAAGGCTTGGATACAACGATCGGTGACGAAGCTTTGTTGTGGCTCGAAGAAGAAGTGAAAAGGTTGGCGTATTTCGAGATAGCTGCTGCCGCTGTTTGAGCGGTCGACGAAGAGGTCGCGGCACTGCTTGAAGTCGCAAGCTGGTTGACAACCTTATCCAGAAGCGAGTTCGGTTTCGCCTTGAGTACGGTTTCCTGCATATAGCAAGGCAGATCAGCATCGGACAAGCGATCAGCGCGGAGATTGTAGCAGGAGACTATGCAAAGAGACTCACATGATATCGGGTGAAACGACTCAGCAGTCCTGCGTACAATTCCACCAGATTCTTGCTCTCGCTCTCAAGATACCTTGTCCCTTCAAGCCATGGCACAAACATCTCTTCTAACGAGTGATCAAGCATTGTCGCCAGTGGTCCGCCGGCGGTCGAATTCCCTTTGCTTGGACCGCCTAAAGTTAGGTCGTATGTTTTCAGGTCGTCGACGAGGGTTGAGCAGACTGAATGGGTAAGATGGAGGATACGCAGTACAGCGAGGGTGGAGATGGTCGCTGCGCGTGATAGCAACGATTCCAGATGTTGTTGGATCTGCCAAATCAAAGCACAGCCGTCAGCGTCGTCGAGTAACGCCTGCATGCAGAGGAGGCGAGACTTCTGTGCACAGGTGGGGGCAGGGCATCTGTTTGACTTACGACTTGCGCAAAGACTCGTTGCAAGAATACCTGAAGCACGGCCGACGGATTCGGGAATACAGCTTTGACGATCTGCGCTTCCTGGCTGACAGTGACTCGGATCTCCTTGAACAACGCTTCCAGGCCAGGCTCAACCGTGGGTGGAGCCGCATCAGGATCACCGATAGTCGCCCACCTGTCGCGAACCAGATGGGTCAGCTACCACTGAGGCATGGACATGCGCAATCGGGCATACTCACAAGTCAGCAGGCTTTTCGTCCCCGTCCGTTCCGTCTTTCGGTTTCACAGCTTCCTCCAGTAATCGATCCTTGGAGATGAAGAAGTCGTGCTGGTTGACGTAAATCTGGACACATGATGCTCCGCCGTTAAAGTCTTGTAGCGTTTTCGCGCAGTGCTACGGCGCGACAAGCGATACCAGACTTCCGTCAGATTGCACTCTCTATGAGGCCGGTGGATTTCGTGAGAAGTATTGACCGACTCACCGCCATCATCCTAGGATCACCTTTTCTATAACTCCTGTCAAATAGCCTAAGGACCTCTTTCTCGAACCTCTCACAGTACCTCTCAATCTCATCTCTGACCCTCTCAACCTTTTCCTTCTCCATCCGCCTCTTCCCGATTGCCTTCTGACTAACAACCGGTTCCGCTGGACTGCCATTCACATCCGGTCCACTCGGCTCTTTCGGCGTCGAGCTAGCTTCTGCCTCGAGCAGTGCTGTCGAGGCATTATCCGCCACATCCTTGGCCACCGCCATAAGTCTTCTCAGGATGATAGCGAGCCGTGATCGTCCATCCCGGCTTGTTCGGGTAGCGAAAAGCGCCTCAAGGGGCGTCGAAGAGCTGCCGTCGGCGGTGGTGACTTGATGAGCTAATGACAGATAGTATGATAATAGCAGGGATGTTGATTGGGCGGTAGACCTTGTTTGATGGAGTGATTCCAGTTGCTCCCCTACATACATGAAGAGTCAGCAAACGGCGGTATTTCGCACCGATGTGATGGAATGGGGCCATAACATACCTATTCTCACTGCCGTACGGCCTACATCTGTGATTTTGCTCTCGAGGTTGTTGAACGAGTTCCCGATAGCCTGCTCAGCTGATCAGCATCAACACATGTGTGAATTGTCGACCAGGTGACGTACCTCGAAACCACCATCAAGCTCTCTCAATCTCCTTCCGTATTCTCGCTCTGCTCGCCGGACATCAGTCTCCATCTTCTTGGTACGCTCCGCTACTTGTTGCCTGAGGGCCAGCAGCGAGTCCAGTGCAGGTGAGAATGTTTGCAAGAATGGTTTCGGGTTGAATGCTATAACACGGAATCGGGTTCACCAAAGTTAGAGGTCATTGATGACAATTCCCGGCTTCAGCCTCCAATCATTGCGATACTTGAACAGAAAGTTGCGGGGTATTGAGTACATCACTCACGCCCTGGATCAGCCTTAGACTCGGAGATCAATTTCTCGCTGAGAGTAGAGATGAAGTCTTCCGTGCTGTAATTGCTCTCAAACGTTGATAGCTGTAAGGCTCGGTCGATTGCCTGATCGCGAGGCTTGAACCCCGGTGCAATCGTTGTAGTGTCCCGCTTTGCCGGCCTCTTGGGCGGCATGCTGGGGCCCGAGCCAGACGTAGGCGTCGACATGCTGGCAGTCGAGCGGACGGAGTGCAAGACAAAGGTGTGGAAGTCTTAGATGGTATGTTTTGAGACTTCTCAGATACTCATCAACAAATATCATCCTCGTTTGACTGTGCGTGCAGCAGGAGCAGTTGCACCGGACGTCACTAGCGTTCCGTCAGGAGAACCCCGAGCTAGCGGCGACACCCGCCGATCTTCATCATTGATGACCTATGCGATGCCACGTGGACCGGAGCACTATAGTGGGCAATTCTCGGCCTACAGGATTATTATGTATGGGCTTAAGCATGCAAGAACCCCTGTCCTCCACTCGTAGCTCACCGAAACGGGAAGATGCTGACTGTGGCCTGGGGTCTTACCGGTTCAGCGCCATGCATACATGTGCATCGACCAGATAAACGTGTGTGTGTGTATGCGTGGGAAAGGTTTACGAGGATCAGCGGTATCTGATACGGAGGCGTTCCATGGAAGGCACCCGACTCGACGGTGAGTGCGGTTGCTGTATATGGTGGGATATGGCGGGATGCAGCTGCGGTACATACACACAGGTAGGGCCGAGAACAAAGGGAAAGGGATGGATATGATTGCACCGCACCACAATACAACTCTATTGAACGGATACCCTGAAACACTCACAGCTTACAATCAGCTTACACCGCCATACATACGGTATATACGGTATACGGTGTACACGGTTTACACAGTTCAGGTGCACCGTGCATACATACCGTCGTAGCGCTACAGTGGTGACCGCACCTTCCACGTCGATTCCTCATATATTCCACGTCGATCCCCCCTCTATAGCTCATTCTTCTCCATCTTTCTTTCATTCAACCACTTTGACTATTGCCACCATAGAATACCCATACCCCCATTCACCACTTCTTTGTTTTCGTTGTACAGCTCTGCCGTTTCATAGTTGATCTACCTTAACCCGTTGCATAGCTTGTTCATTTTGGCCATTTGACTTATATACCTAGTTCACATTTCGTTGTAGTTGACCTTTCTGACCCTACATATCTCTTACTTCACCACTCACTCAACTAACACCATCATGACTTGCGTCAACGCCGTTGCCTCATCATCCAAACGACCAGCACCCTCAACTGCTTCAACCCCCGAACCAACCTCGGCCAAACGTCCTCGACCTTCCAAGCCATCGGAATCTGTCGATGGCGACGCCGACGAAGATGCGGACCGAGGCGAAGAAGAGGGTGATCGGTCTGGTGTTACGCTGGGCGAAAACGGAGAAATACTAGACATAGACGAAGAGGCTCGAGCCAAGATTGCGAGAAAGGAGGCCCGTGTAAGTCACTCAGCTCCGCGCATCGTCACCATCGTTACGCCTCACTTGCCCTCCTTTGTCCATTCAAATCTTGTCAATTGAATCGACAATTCACACAAAGACGCGCGCGCGAGACAGATAGATACCCTTTGCGGGTATAAGCTTTGACTTTTGTGTCATGTATGGCGCCAAATACTAATTAGCGTTTGTTTGACTCACTCCTCATGCATCCAGACCATCCGTAATCGAGAATCAGCTCAACGTTCACGTAATCAACGTAAAGCACACTTGGCATACCTGGAAGCCCGTGTGGTCGAACTGGAAGCTGAGAACCGAACACTCCGAGGTGATGCACCTGCATCGGCTTTCTCACCATCCATGTCCGGCACAGCATTAGGCTCACCATCAGCGAGAGAAGCCTCACCCGCCCAGAGCGTCATCTCCCTCGCCAATGATCTCGGTATCCCTACCGAGCTCGTTAGCGGTACCGGCGTGAAACTTTCCAGTGTTGCTCCGCCTCCAGCTGACCTGCATCTCGAGGACATCAAGCCAGTCATCCCTCAATCACCTGGACCTGAGGATGTCGAGCTGAAGGCTATCACTCCCACCATCGCTCCAGCCACCCCCCTCACTGTCGCTTCAGCTTCAATCAACCCTGCCGACAGGCTCCAAGCTGAAAACGCGGCTCTGCGAGAACGAGTGTCGCTCCTCGAGACCCTTGTCAAACAGGTCGTAGCTGTCGCCAACCTCAGTGGCATCCACGAAAGCTCTTCAGCACCGGCATCGGCCACCTCAACTGCTGTCGAACACCAACAAGAACTCGTCTCACCCACCAACAACAGCAACATCGACTGGGCGGCTTTCCTCTCGGTACCTCATGTCAGTTCAACCACGGCATCTGCGGCACCCGGTCTCGAGGTAACACTCTCACCGCCTTACTACCCTGCTACACTTGCCGACGCACCTGAAACGCATACTGTCACACAGTCAATCTTACCTACCGGCCAGACACCTGTGTCATCTTCGATTGTCGAAGCAACATCGAACCCCGTCGCTCGCCACCCAGCAGCGGTGGCGACCAACTCTACTGTCTCTTCTCTGAGGCATAGATTGGCCCTGCAGCGGGCGAGGGGGAATACCTTGATGTCATCTTCGGCGGGCCGAACGGTGTCCCAGGCCCAGTCTCAGCGTCTGGTAGTGGATCAAACAAGGCTAGCGTTGGTGGCGAGATTAGTGGTAGCGTTGGCCAAGCAGCGAGGATGGACTACAACGTCAACATCCCTCAAGCATTTGAGGGGTTGTTCGGCCACTCGCAGCCGATGGACTGGGAGATCGAGGTCAGCCACGGTACTGGGACAGGACAAGTGCCGGCCCAGGCTGAGAGCTGGGACGAGGCGATGAGATCTCTAATTGAGGATATTGAGGGCAGGAACGTGAGGCAGGAAGAGCAGCAAGGGGACAGGTCGGACGTTCTGGGTATGGATTGGTTCGGAAACTCGGAAGTCAGGGTCTGAAGACAGACGGTGCACAGGGCAGGGATACGCGGTACTATAGAAGGAAACGGAAGAAGTAAAATCGATCGACTCCAAAGCGATCGACATCGAATCAACTCGAGATTCGGTCGACATAGACACAAGGACACTCGGCTCGACGATCGTCTGATCCGCCACTGTGATTGTTACGGTGCTATCTATTTATGGTTACCGGCGCACGAAACGCTTGTCGCCTCGTATACACCTCGTCGGGTTGACCCCTCCCGGCTCACATGTCTCCATAGTTCTGCGAAAGCTGCCATCAATCCGGGGTGAGCGAAGGAAAACGGCTTCTTGACTACAGATCAATGTACACAACGCGAAGATTCTACCAACCTGGGTCATCCCTTTCATCATCTGATTAATCAGTTGCTATCAATCGATAGACGATTGGAAAGGGGCGGAACAGATACTCCCATAGACTCCGCTTTAAGCACCCGCTCGCCCGTTAAGGGCTTGAGCCGTGCTTTACGCGTGTAGCGGGATGATGTTCCACACCGTTCCCTTCTCCGTCATTATTAGTTGCTGGTGTTCAGGTATGAGACGATTACTCGGGCTTGGCTTGATTCGAGTGGAGTGTCATTCGACCTGTTGAGAGCGGTCGTGGACCTTTTGACTTTCCTGGAAGTGGTCAGTAGGCGCAACGGACGGCGTGGAGCTTGAGCTGGTGATTTTAGGTACCTGGGAAAATCTGGTAGAATAGATACATTAGCGCACTATGGCATGACTTATTGCCAGACTTTCAAATACAGAACCTCAGCACAATGCATGCATGTTCACATATACTGAGTTATGTAAGAAAAAACACTAAAAAATGATGGGTTGTTGGCCTAATAGCTCAGTGATAGTTGCCTTGGATAACGCGCAGTGAACCTTCATAGCACCGGAGTCTGAGGGCGCTACTTCATCGCTCTCCCGCGGAGCTGTCAGGCATGCCATACGGACGCCAGGCTCCGCCAAAAGAAATTTCAGGTGATATCGTGCAAACGAGCCAGAGAGACCAGGCCTAATAGCTCAGTGGTAGAGCGATAGTTTCACTTTCTTTTCCTTCAACGGAAGCGATCACTACAGGTCCACGGTTCGATCCCGTGTTGGGTCACTCCTTTTGCTACACGCTGCGGGCCTCTTGTTGCCGTATTTCTCTCTCTTTTACTGCTGAATTCGAGCTCGAAATCATCGAAAACGCTTGACTTTGAGTCGAGAAAAGAGGAAGGTCCTTACGAACGATCGGCAGGTACCATCATCCCTGTCAAAGGACCCCGAAAGACGAGCTCTGTGTGTGTGTGTGTGTGTGTGTGTGTGTGTGTGTGTGTATTTTTGTTGGTTCGTCGCGCGGTATACGAAGAACAGGTACGTCTCCCAGGCATCCAAAAGGGTCTAGGTCCAGACTCCAGGCTACGCACGCACGAAAGAAGGAGAGCGTAATTGCGGATTCAGGGTCATTCCCAGAAAATCCGATTGGACTGCGATCAGCGTCATCGTCATCATGGGGGCGAAGAAACTTAACTGCGATTTTCATAGAGCTATCTTTGGAATTGCGCTTTGTTTTGAAACCTGCTGCTGCTGCTGCTGCGATAAGCATGATTGCATGACGACTGCGGTGACAATAGCTCAGACTGTGACTACGGCGCTTTGGGATGCAATTGCAAAGCAGGAATCAAACGAGATGCGAAAGGCTCGATCTGTTGACGTCTGCATGCATCCTTGCACACACATTCATACATACAGAATAGCATCCCTTCGCACTTGACACACTTGACTTCGGTCTGAGCACAGAAACGAACCAGTTAACGACAAACGACTGTTGGACCATCAAAAGCGAACCTGATCTGCTGAGAACAGAACATCAACCCCTGATTCCAGTGTGGTAACAGCACCGGTAGTCAGTCATTCGGTAAGTGTACAACTGTCCATCCTTTTGGACATTGAGATCTGTTTTTGTGTGGCTGCGGAGTTGCGCAATGCGAAACGCTGCGACCGTTCCTATGAAACAGTCCAGTAGTATGAGGGGAGAAGATTGTTGGGTTACACCGAACAATGCATAGTCGCGCAGTGAAAGTCCTGCCGCAGAGTGTCACAGCTTTGTGTAGAAGAGATTTGGCTAAGCTGACTCCGGCGTACTCTGTGACGATAATTCACTTCTGTCAGCGGTCATTCTCGACGTGTACTCGTCACTGTCAACACTGTGCGGACTGCCCAGCCACGACAAGATCGCAGATTTTGCAGACGAAGGAACAGTCTATCAGTGACCGAAAACTATAAACGACAGCCTCTTAAGAGGTGACGAGGTATTGCAAATCTTCCCATACCTTTGGCATACCGCGCTATAGCAACACGAAAACTTTGTCAGTATGCCCTCCTTCACACCGAAACCGAAACTGCATATCCCCATATCCGAAAAGACGTCCCCATTCTTCAGCTCGCCCTACGACCCGAACGCCCACCACTCCTCTTCATCATCACAACAGCTCTCGCCCCTGCCATCGACATCCGATACCTCTTCCAAGGGAGAGGGCGAGATAGATTCCCAGACTCCGCTCTTACCGCCCAGTCCTGCCATGTTGGAGAAAGGTAGAGGGAGCTATCCTTTCCCGTCGAGTCATACGTCTAGGCTGAAACGAATGAGGATGGCATGGCGGAATGGGCTGCCGGGCGGTATGGTCAAGCGAGTGGCAGTCTTGACTCTTGTGTTAGCATTGGCTCTTTTGACGCTTCATCAGGGAAGCACAAGAGTGAGTTGCCGTCTTCCGCTTTAGTGGTAACGATATCGCACTGACCACATTACTCCAGTTCGCTGCCCCACGAGTCTCCACTTCGGGAAGTGATTTTGCTTCGTCAGCCGCTGCGGCGAGGCTACCCAAAGTATCTGGCCGACCATTCAAGTTCCCTTCCTTCCTACCATCCAGCGATGTGACCGGTGTACGCACTGGCACACAGCCCCCAGGTGGCGGCTCAAAAGGGCTCAGAGAGATCGACATCTCCTCCGACTCGTTGCCGGTAGAGGCTACCTTGCGAGAGCGACTGGACGTCTGGAAGAACGCTCCAGGTGGTCGGGGAGAAATCAAGGGAGAGATCGAACATGGTGGTTTCGTGCAATGGAGTCTGGAGGTATGTTCATTGTGGTCTCACTTCGACAAAAACCTTCTGCCCTCATCTGTGGCTACTACTGACAACGAACTCATTCCGAATAGCAATGCGACACAATTTCTGAGCAGCACAACACGCACATGATTCAACATTCCGCAAATGTATGGGCCAGTGTGAACCGTACGAGCTTGCATCAATACAGGATGGATCTGATAGACCATATGGAGCACGTACTGGCGGAAGGGCTGACGGAACAGTATGGCGAAGGGAGAGGTATTGTCATGGTTGCTGGAAATGCGGATACCCTCACAAGGGTGAAATGGAGCTTGCAAATGCTGAGGAGTTACGGGTCCACGCTGCCTGTTCAGATTGTAAGCATGACAACGAATTTGCTAAACAGTGAGCCAAGCGGCGGATGGTGAGCTGACACTGACTTCGGATATCGGATCGATCAGTATCACTTCCCCAGCGAAAGGCCGGCGGATGATTCCCCTCTTCGAACCGAGCTACAGGATCTCGGAGCAGAGCTTGTGGAAGCCGCTGGTCAAGAGAAGGATAAAGGCAAGACCAAGAGTTATCACCTCAAGGCCATTGCTGTGGTGCAAAGCCCTTTCAGAGAGGTACTATATCTCGTGAGTAGAACTATGCGATCACAACACAAGAAAAGCACACGATCAGTCCTTAATCTCAACTCCGGCACTGCCTTTGTCGTCGACCGAAGCTGACTGGTACATCGCTTTGGCTGCGACCCCATGCAGGACTCCGACTCCATACCCACCCGGGATCCAGAATATATGTTCGACGCCCCCAACTATAAGAGACTAGGCATCTTCGCTACGCCCGACTACTGGAAGACGTCGGCCAACAACCCCATCTGGGCAATCATGGGTGTCAAGTGCAGGAACGAGTGGGAGATGGAGACCGGCCAGATGTTTGTCGATAAGAAGATGCATCTCGATGTGTTCTTGCTCATCCAGTACATGCTGGAACGACATGACTTCGTGAGTGGCCGCGGTAACAAAGCAGCTTTTTATCAGGAAGACAGTCAGGCTTGTTTGAATGATTTGGTGGCAGAAGCTGATCAGACCCATTCTCTCCTTCACTTTACGTACGTGCAGTGGTTCTACTTCTCCGATGGCGACAAAGATATCTTCCGGTGGGCATTGCTTGCACTGCGAAAACGATGGGCTGTACCCGGTCGATGGGTCGGTGCCGCAGCCTTACCGTCCGGTACCGCTTCCGGAGACTTCTGTGCCCATACGATGCTCCAGCACGACTCATGGGGAGAACCGCTATTCGTGCATTACAATCTCTTGAAACAAATCCCATCAGGTGTAGGCAGAGGTTATTCATGGGGCCGAACCAAGCAGATGCCGCTGTTTAACACTTGGCCCGCCACCCCCGCTACCGCAAGACTCGGTGAGCCGGAGTACAAGCCTTCTGATGACGATAAGCCCGGATTGGGAGACACGGACTGCGATATGCTTGCGGACGCTGATGAGCATGGTCGAGCGAGAGCCGAGGCAAAGGAGATGATTATGCGTCGTGCGGCCAGAGAGAGGGGCATCAAAGTTCGATACCATGGCGGTTGGATCTCAGCCCTGTGGTAAGTCGTCCGTAGTCTCCTCCTATTGCCATCAAGTACGCTGACTTGACTTTCCCTCCTGCAGTATCGACCTCGACTACATTGACCCTAGACCGGAAGAAAGGAAAGAAGAAGATGCCGCTCGAAAGGCATTGCTGGAAGAGCAAGCCGCATTGGCAGCATCCGCTCTGTCATCAGACTCAGGTTCATCTTCCACTTCCGACGATGAGTCTCAGCCGAAAGATGCGGCGCAAGCAGATGAGGCAGAGGGCCAGAAGGACTCGAACGGCGATCATGTTGGCACCATCTATCCGGACTGGGGATCGAGCCCGATCGAGGTGGTTCAATGGAGAGATGACGAGAACCTGAAGGATTTCGAGAAGAACATCTACGATCTTGGCTTCAAACCCGGCGGGCCGGGCTTTTAAGCGAGGATAATCGCCGAGATTCAAACAAAACATTGTAACGATCGACGCACTTCTAGCTGAGGTGGACGACGGATCATGGTGAAAGGGCTGGACCCATCACTTCACACACTTCATCGAATTAGCCGAATGTTCCATACCTTACACAACGGATAGATTCATACTTGCTTGTAACACCATGTATCGCTTATCGTCAGTAGCCATCTTCTGCTGTCAGCGACAACAGTCAAATCAGAATCTCGAGGCTGAACACAACATCGACGGTACCCTGGCGATGGAGACCTGTTCGATTTAGAGCTATCTGCATGTGATCATCCTTTGACTCTAGAGTACTATCTGCTCCGACCTTGCTCGAGTTCGAGCTCTCCTTCCCCAATCGGAACATCGACTGAAACTTATCCAACACCAGTATATATAAACGGTCAAGCAAAGGATCCGGTTGGAGCCACAGTAGCTAGTCATCCAAAGGCTCGGTGGTAGAGTCCACTAGAGGACTTCAAATCCAATTAGTCTTGTCCTCGCTTCCCGGTCCTGGGGCAGTACCGCCGCTGCTTTCCTTGCCGCTGGAACAAGTCATCTGTGTAAGCGTACTGCCATCAACGAGAAAACCCAGTGCTACGTGATATCCTGGAAAGCAGAGTGGTGATGCGGTCCGTCTGTGGCGTAATCTACTGTACTGCGAGCGATCGGGTACTGTATGACTGTAGAAGACAAGGCGACAGACAAGATGGTTTACGGACGGGTCAGAAACTACTCACGAATCCTATAGGGAGATCAAGTGTGTCAGTGGATTGAGACAGGTGTCAGCATTTTGTATCGTATGTACCTATTCAGGCAGGTAAACGCTCGAGACTCAGGACAGACAGGGCAGTGCAGCTAGAAAAGTTTGCGATAGCCAAGCCGTGTGTGAAGACAAGAAGCTGATACTACAAAGTACTGACCATCTGGATGCCGACCACTGCGGAAGATCGACCGGTGTCAGGCGCCTTGGCGTCCGAGCCCATCCTCATATGAATGGAGCCAGCAGTCTGAGAGACAGCACCAGCACCCGTGCCGGTACCAGTGGCGGGTCCCGCGGTAGAAGGGGGGCGAGAGGCACCAGTAGTAACCCCAGACTGAGGGTTGGTCGAGGACACCAGGGTGTGCTCTCTGATCTGGCTTTTGGTCACAGGGCCAGAGGCGCGACTTTTGTTGCCCGAAGGGGCCCCCTTCGAGGAAGAAGCGTTCTTGTTGGAAGGGTCGTTGATGAGAGACCCGTCGTCGGCGTAGGGGAACGTGGAGTAGCGGCCAGCAGTCATTGCTTGAGTAACTATGAGAGTACGGGATTACTGTATGAGTGTACAGTAGTATTAGTAGATCAGTGATAAGAGATGCTGGAGCGAGTAGGTTTTTGAAGCGTTGTGTAATAAGACTCGTCAAGCTGCATATATGTGAGTGAGTGAGTGAGAACTTTGTGCTGTTCTCGTGATCTGTAACACGTATCGACAATGACAGGCAATGTATATACCTTACTTGCCTTGCGAGTCTTATCTGTATACCGGTAGGACTGCTCAACCCCTTATGCGGGGGAGGAGGGGAGGGGGGGGAGGCAGGGCACGAGGAGTACAGCAGTCGATGATTTTATTCTGAACGGCTGACCACAGTCGTCGGAGAATCGAGGTGCGCAAAGGCAGCCCAACTTCCCAGCTTCTTAGTCGTCCAGCTCGCCTAAAGCTACAGCATCTATTGTCAGTGCGATGTTTACCTATTTATCAGCCGGTCTCGAGCGCTTGTCCTTCCATTTGATATATTGTAGCCTTCCATGGCATAGATCGATAGCTCGAACCAATCGGCTCAGCCGATGATACTGCAGTCTTTGCTTGTATCCACTCACTGCCGATCATTGGCCCCCAAGGACTGTGGGTCTTCGCCCCTGAGGTATGGTAATGCACGTTTCAAGTTGACCAGAAGACCCCCTCTCGTTATCTCAAGCGACATCTTCGCGAGATGACCGCGCACTGACGAGATGAAAAGAGCGAAGTTGAGAGCGATGCTATAGGCCTTCTTATTAACTGCACGAGGACCTCTCTGCAAGCACGTGTGCCGATGTCGCTCGTTATTCGCTATCAGCTGGTCGAGTCTTTACAGGTTTTTGGGATCGCTGGACATGAAAGGATCAGCTAGTTAAGCAAGCGGGTCGACGGAGCTTGGGATTGAGCTTCGCCTTCGTCACTTCGGTTCGAACTCACACCTGTGTCAACAAAGGCTGCGACCTCGCAGATATGTATGATACTGTCCACGATAAGTGGGACGTTATTGTGGGTTAATGCATAAGCAACTCATATGTGCTTGTTCTTTGTCGGCTCCATGCTACAGTACAGGCCGAGTACCGTCTTAAAGGACCGTTTATCTTGATATTTGTTCTCATCTTTCTTTTCTTTTCGGGTGGAGCGCTCACTTGAACACGGATGGCTTCGTGTGGCTTCCACCAAATCACTGTATTTATCAAAGGATGATTGAAAAGCCCTAGCTTGCCACGGATGCCGGACCCAAAGAATGGCGGGTCTTGGCGATAAGCCTTCGTCGTTCTTGCTACTATTGAAACGGACATCTGGCTGCCAGCTTGGACGATTCATCACAAGCGATATCATCACACTATCCTCCCCATACCGTACTGTAGTCTCTGTCACAATCTGTTGGTGCTGTTTCGTTACAAAAATGGAGCCATACGCCCCTACAGAATACTCTGTACTTGCCACCATTTATTGATCTCTTCCGTCACAGCTTCAAAACCTGACTTCAAGTATCTCCGCCTTTCACCTTGATCCGGTCGGTACAAAGGGATTGGGGTAATCTGCTTCATCTCCCACCGGGACCGTGTTAAATGCACCCGACCTATGTTGATCCATTGACCCTGACAGCGGAACCAGTCGGTCCGTGATAGTGTTTCCTGGCGTTGACGGCGTACCACACAGCCGCAATGGTCGAGAAGCCAGCGAAGACCACACTGGCGTAGTTCATCGAGGTGGGCGTAACGGGAATGGCCGTAGCTATATATATATATCGACGTCAACACCCAGATCAGCCATTTCTCCCACCACTCGGGCCGTCTGCAGACGCGGGATGACTATCACTCACGCATGCAAAACAAGATGATCGAAAATGAGATCCATACAACGGTAATTATGTTCTGCGTAGTTATAAATGTCAGAAAAGTCAGGATCCCTTGTGACACTGCCATGTCTCATCTGTAATCTCAGAGAGACAGTTGAGCGACTCACAATGACGAAGCCCGCTTTTCCGAGCGAAAATGGCGCTTTAGCCACCATGTGTCGTCTTCGCAGCAGAGAGCAGAGGACGGGGAAGGCATATGAACAACCCAGACAGATCGTGGCCACTGAGATGAGTCCGACAACGTCGACATCAGCATCCGAACCTCTGATCAGGGCAAACAGATCGACCTGCACTGACCTCCTGTGAACGCGTTGAAAGCAGCACTGCTACCGAGATAGATCAGTCCCAACAAGGCGCATACAACGGTAGACAGGATGAGCGAGTTGATAGGGATCCCGAATCGAGGGTTGACGACCTTCCACCATCCAGAGGCTGGAATACCGCCATCCCGCGAGAAAGCCCAGGTACACCTCGAAGCTGCAGTCAATGAACCGATCGTCGCGAACACCCAGATTCCGAGGACTGCAGCGGATAGAAGACGACAATCAGCAGAGAAGCTTTTCGAGCAGTTTCTACGATACAGGGAGGAAACCGCTTACTCAGGAACAGAAGTCCCAATGCAGCTCCAGCGCTACGCGTGACAGTCTTGTACAGTAACGGCATGGGCTGCAGACTTGCGACTTCTAGCAGGGGCGTGATATCCGGCAAGACAAAGTTGATTGGCAGCTGTAAGAGAGGAGCACAGATCGCACTGCAGATCAGCTGCCATGAATTATTGCTCTGTTGGGTTTTGTGAGAAGCGTCATGCTAACAGCACGTACCAGGTAGACGAGTCCGGTGATCGCTGCGGCCACTACGGAAAGAACTATGTAGTATGGTAGCGCAGTGTCAGTGATTGGCTGTCCCGTCACGTGAGTGATTTGAGACTCTTTGAGTGGAGCATGAAACATACCCATAGCTCTGGGAACCTGATGCGCTGGCTCCTTGACTTCCTCACACAAGGCGGCGACCATACCATATCTGCGATTAGTCGATACACAACATCAGCCCGGTCGCAGAAACTCGATTTACAGACACGACAGGTGTACATTGGCTCGAGGGCCAAATGCAAGTGCGATCCACTCACCCCGTCAATGTGTAGGCAGCCTGCAATAGGCCCACGAACCACGCCCAGGCCGAAGGCCATCCAGAGGGCGAAGCGTCGAACTGAGCATGTTGGGTAAAAACACACAGATCAGCGGAGTCTCGAAGCAGGTATATGATGAACACCTGTGGCTTGATCTTGAGGAAGGTTCCGGGTCAAAATTGATCGAGAAGGTAGTTCGTGTGGCCACTCACGTGAGAGAAGGCGAATTCACCAGAATTCCTGGTATCAGCCATAGCGAGCAGAGTGATTATGATCTACGGGATCCGAAGGTGTTAGCGGGCCCGTGAGGAACGACATGACAATGGGCCATTGGCACGTACACTGTCAAGAGAGAAGACGCAAGTGCAGTCAGCGCAATTGCGGCAAAGAGGCGATGTCAAGGAAAGGCTACACTTACATGATGACGGATGCCCCTGTCCAGTACAGGCAGATTGTATTGAGCTTGTCGAGGTGTCTACAGCCGCCGGAACGAGGGAAATCCACCTGGATCAGCTCATTATCCCCTACACAAACGGACTTGTGGGAACGAAAGACAGCGGATCTTGACTGCCTGTAGGGCATTTCTGGTGGAACTTGACGTCCGGAGTCCGGAGGTGGGAAAATCAAAAGAGCTCACCTTGCAAAGAAGATGTTGATCAACAGCGATCCGAGCAGTGCTGCCCAGTATACCAATACGGTCTGCCAAGCTGTCGGTACGTAGTCCTCGTGATACAGCGTGGCAGCGGCTAAGATGAGCTGGGAGCCTCCGAATGTGATGGATGCGGTCACCCTATATTCGATTATCATAGTCAGTCCTCTGAAATGTTCATCGGCATATTTGACTCCGAGGTGAAAGGCAAGGAGGTCACAAAATAGTCGGTCCACCGCAAAGGTGCAACTAATTAGATTGCTCGTAAGAAGAGGATGCAGTGAGTTTTGAAGACAGGGAAAGGAAGGGCGAGAGCATCCCGGACTTTCTGACTTACGTCCAGTTGCCGACTGTACCAAGCCATCCAGTCAAATAGCTCGAGAATGCACTGTATTTCGGGGTTGACAACATCGCCGACCAGTCTGCCGGGTCCAACCAAAAACCAAGCTGAAATGGTCAGATGTAGTCCTCTTGTTGCCTGCTCGATGCTCCAGCTGTTTCACTAGGAGCGGACCGGGAGAGAGATGAAGCTCACAATATACACCGCCCGAAGTGGGGAATACAGAGCAGCTGATAAATCAGGACAATATGAGCGCCCATGTTCATTTAATAATGTGGGATTCACTCGTCTCGAGGGGTATGTCACTGCTCGAGTTGACAACAGATCGACTCACATCTCGGCTAGACTAGCCGCTATTGCTAACGAGACCAGAGACACGAAGATCCACTGTGATTATTTATTGCATCCGGTAGTACATCGGTCAGCAAGCAGGTCACACGAAACGACCGGTCTGTACTCTTTAAGGGTCTGCTTTGATGAATGAAGAGGTGACTCACCCCGTATAGGATAGTCACTGGCCCACCGTCGGTGAGAGCGATATTGAGCGTCGTACTGGTCCCAAAGGGCACAGCCATGATCGCAAAGCTCAGACCAAGAACCGATACCATGCCCAAATTCCTCTGCAGTTCTTGCTTGTATCCCATCTCCTCCAGCCTTGCTGCTGCCTCTCCGTTCCCGCTCATCATCGTCAGGTCTCCTCCTCCTCCAGCGTGAGGGCGATCCCCGGTGTAACCATTGTTAGGTGAGGGGGCCTGGGCGATATGGGTGTGAGTGTTGGGCGGGAGAGCCTTCTCGACGTTCTTTTCGTCCATCGCGGGAGGGAGTGAACAATGTTTCTTCCGAGCTTGGATGTATCCTAGGTCGAATCGACTCTGAGCTCGAGTCGGCTCAAATGCAATTGCAGCTGGCTAGACTTGTTGATAGGGTACAACTGTATTCTTCGTCGGAATGGATTCAGATGGAATCGACAACTGCGAGAGAGATAGATAGAGATACGAACGACTCAAACATGGGGAAACGAGGTGTATGCATCCATCCATCTATCCTTCGATTAGACGGAATCTACCTCGCGTAAGTGTTCACCTTATCATCTTCTTTGGGACCCCCTATCTGGCTGAAGGGAAGCGGAAGCAAGGCTTATCTCATACTTTGGAACAAGACTAGTCATTCATCTCGCTTACGGGCTTACCGCTCATCTCGCAAGGAACCAGTCTCGTTTTGCGCTAGCTCAGTCAGTCTGCTGGACGTAATGCCGTTGATAACCACCAAATCTCGGATGCAGAAGATCCTTACCCCGCAGTGCAGAGTAGTAGCGCAACGTAACTGACGCTGCAGCTGTGAAAGTCAAGAAGAGACAAAAACCAAACCAATCCCCGTTCCATGTTATCGCACTCCTCTCCGCCCATCTCGCATCCTCGTGCCTGAGACGGCTAGCGAAACATACTGAACGTCTAGAAGCGGAAAAGACGGGGAGCCAACGGCGATACTCGGTATGACGTATAACAGGGGATCTCGCTTGTTGATGATTCAGGTCCGCGGGTTACTTGTGCAGTACTCACTCTACACTCACGTGAGCGATAAGAGTCCTAAACAATTTCCCTGCCTAGCCTGGGCCCCCCTCTCCTGTCCGATTGCGCCGCCCCATCCACACCACCTACCTCAAATATTCAAGTTAATTATTCGAGTATTTGGCTCGTATCCCGTCAGAGCATGTTATAGCCATTCATGCAAGGTAGGAAGCGGATGGATTGTCCGTGGAATGCGGCCTCTACCAGCTGAGCATGCAGCGCAACATATCCTTCGTATATCAGAGCAATCCGGGCAAGCGTATATTTACGGGCTGAGATATCGTATGCCCTGCCCCGCCCTGCGCGAACCCTCGGCACATGCTCGAGTCGTAGCTGGTATATACACATGTATGCATCTATTCATCTGTACATGGAACTCTATAAACATCACATCGCTATGCTATGCACACCGAGAAGGGTTTCCCATCGGTCCACCGTTTCCCAATGGTAGGTCTAGTCTACTAACACCGGACTGTCGATCGAGCTGATACCTGCACGAATCAAGAATTCCAAAACAATGCACGCCGTCAGCATACACCCTCTGTCAACAGACTTGAGGCACTGGTCGTTACGACTATGGGGTTGTTGTATTTGCAGCCTTTGCAAAACCACCTGGACTCACCTATCGCGACGCCTCCTTCATCGCTCTCCCTTCCTTTCGTCCTTAGCAACGTCCCTGCTCCTCTATTGACACTCTGCTTCTCTCCACTAGCGTCAAACAACATGACACCGTACACGCCCAGCTCGGAGACCACATCCGCCTTTCTGGCTTTACTCTCTCCGCCTCGTACCAGCCAATTGCTCAGACCTTGAGGAGGCTCAATCAGCTCCATGAGGATGTACGCTTCTTTCTTCTCTGGTTCTCCCTGCGCTACGGGCTCCGAAGCGAGTTGTTTGAGATGCACGGGGATGTCTTGGCGGTAGATGTTGTTGCCGCCACCTTCTCTCTGCGGTTTCAGAACGAATCGAGCGCTCTCCTCGTTGGCGAGCTTAAAAGCTTCTTTGCCTAGTTCTGAATCGTCCATAGGCCAAAGTCCTATCCAAGTTGAACGTAACGCTTCCACGTCGCTCTGCGTCAGACTGCCTGCTCCAGCTCCAAAGCCCACATCAGGTCTTGAATCGCCCAAAAGGAAGTGTTCAAGTACACCAGGTTCAGCGAGGACTTGCTGGATCTTCTTGGCGCCCGCGAGCTGTAGAGCCATCGAAGGACACTTGATAGCGTTGCTTTTCTCGAGAAGGATCCGAGTGTCCCATTCAACGGACGAAGGGTAATCGGTAGGAGTGTACGCGGCTCGATAGTAGATGACCGCTACCTCCAGCTGCGGGCGACCGGGCTCCGCTGAGGGAAGGTAGAGCTTCTTGGTGGTCGGGTTGATGACGGCTGAAGAGGCGAGTTCTGAGAATGTACGTCTGACGACGTTTATACCGTAGCTACAAATGACACGAGACGGACCATGTCAGTGAGCGAGTCAAATGACGAATCGAATACGGTCATACGCCACGCCATCTGCCTGCCTGCCTGCCAACAATGGCTGGAGACAAAAGCTGCTTCGGATCCAGGACTAGAGTTCCTGTCTCTTTCAAGCGAAGGAAGCACCCCCATGATGATAAACACACCGTCTTCGGACTATCATGCGTGTGAATCGCTACCACTCTGCACTTGAACACATCGACTCACCGCTCAAGAAGCTCATACTCCAGCCATCGCTGATCAAAGACGTTTCTCTCCCCTTCCTGCACAACGAACAGCACTACGGCTTCGCTCTCACTGTACGCCTCCCAGCCTTCCGCTAGACCGGATGCTAGTCGTTTGAGAGGCTCGTTTTGGGGCAGGTCTCGGAGCTTGAGCAAGTGGGGTGAAACGTTGTAATACAGTCCGGTCGCTCGTTGTAAGTATCTATAGCACATTGCACAAAATCCAGAGGGGAATACATTGGTCAGCTTGTACCAGAAAGGCTGTATGTCTTGAGCATGAAGCATGCCCGCTGACCGTTACTGGCGGAAAGCACGGTAAAGGACGAGCAGTCAAGACGTGAAAGACGGAAGGTATCAGAGGTAGCCTTTGTGTCCTTCGCCTGCGCGAACGAGGGGAGGAAAAAAAGCTGGCTCACCTGTGCATCTCGCCCGCCCTCTGACTCAGCGCTCCGAAGCTCGCAGCGATGGTATTGAACTCAACCTGCTTGATTGCCAGCTGTTCCTTCCCGTCGTCCTTCTCTTCATGCAACAAGTAATCCGACCTGAAAATCCCCAGCTGTTTGTGCTGAACCAACTCCTCTCTGACCCTCTTCCATCCTCTCCACAACTCTCCCTGAAACTCGTCCACTTTGCTCACACTTCCTCCCATCACTCTATCCAGGAATTCCCAATCAAGAGCGATCCGCGCATAAAGTGCGTTGTAGATTGGCTGGAGGGAGATGGCGAGCTCGTAGAGCTTTCGAGGGAACGGGGTAGGAAAGAGCGATAAGGGAGCTGGGATAGCGGAAGTGGGTGGGTTTGAGCTGTTGGGCGGGAGGAGGGTGAAGCCGTGAGAGAGGGCGTACGTCGATGACAGCTGAATCAGCTCGGCGTGCTGCTCTGGCGTGAGGGCAGGCGGCCACTCGGGCAACTTGGTCGATACGGACATTGCGGTGTTTTGGGCTGCGTAGAAAGAATCACCTCTGGCTGATTCAGATCCTGCCGGGTCTGATGAGGAGGTGCGAAATGAACCCCAATGATTGTGAGACTCAGGCTTGAGGTATATGTAGGCAGATATACCGTATCCACTTGTAGGCGAAGGCAAAGAAGGAAGCTTCTCACCTCGCCCTCCTTTGAACTTTGGGTCATATGCATCAGTCAGCACGCCATTGCGCGAGGACGATCAGGGGCCTCCACTTGAGGTGAAGACTTCGGGGGCGGACATTGCCGCTCCACCTATGTTAACGCTGGGTCGGTGAATCGACCGAGCGAGTCGAGCGTTAAAAGTCGGTTAGATAACAGAACCAACCGATTCTATTTCGTTCTACCCATCACTTCTCGTTCAAAGAGCGATAGTAGTCAGTAAACCTCAAAAGGAACGCGACAGAGCTATCCGTTTGGGTCGTCGGTCACAACTATCGCTGCACGGGATATAACCAAAACACGCTCTAAAACCATGTCGTCTTCCAGCTCATCGTCCAACGCCGCGGAGAGTATCGCGGTAGCCGCTCGACAGGCGTTCGAAGCTTCTCAGCTCGTCGAAGTCGGCCAGAGAGATGTAGCTCTCGGGGCTATACGAAAAGTACTAGAAAGCAAGAGGGAGGAGGTACTTGCTGCTAACAAGAAGGACATGGAGGTGGGTCGTGCAGCTCATTGCAAGTCTTGCTACCACGGCGCTGCTCGTTCCAGCTTCCATACAACTGGACAGCGGGCGAGCATATTCGACAGGCGGAGAAGCTCCATACCACCTTTTAGTAGAGATATCATACCCTTGCTCAATGTGAAATGATCAAGCTGACGTGATGACTCCTCGCTCGTCGCCCTTTCCAAAGGCCGCCGAAGCTCTCGCCGCAGAGGGCAAGCTCTCCAAAACCCTCGTTTCGCGACTCGATCTCTCCAGACCAGGAAAGTACGATAGCATGCTCCAAGGTATCACCGATGTAGCTGCCTTGCCTGCCCCTACGGGTCTAGTGACATTCGCCAAGGAGCTCGGGCCCGGGTTGGATTTATACAGGGTCACGTGCCCTGTGGGAGTATTACTTGTTATCTTTGAGGCTAGACCCGAGGTCGTTGTGAATATTGCTGCGCTCGCTATCAAGTCTGGTGAGTGAAAAACGTGTCATCCTTTTCGGCCTCGATCAGAGCGTCCTTGTTGGCTCCCAACCGAGATCGCTGTGCGCAACAGTCTGGGACATCCGATAGGCCTGCCTGTCTGGCAGTCACGATCCTCTATAAGACGCTTACTAAACATCACCGTGCTGATCTGCTATGCTGGGTGACTCTTTTAGGCAACGCTGCTATCCTCAAAGGTGGCAAGGAGTCCATTCACACTGCCACTCTTCTCTCTTCACTCATCGGCGAAGCCCTGTCCACCACTTCCATCCCTTCAACATTTATCCAATCAGTCTCGACCCGATCAGAGATCTCCTCCTTGCTCGCTCAGGACAAGTACATCGACCTCGTCATGCCTCGGGGAGGCAACGAACTTGTCAGGAGTATTCAGAACAACACGAGAATCCCTGTCATGGGTCATGCGGATGGTATCTGTGCGGTGTACGTTGATGAGAGTGCAAAGGAGGAGAAGGCTGTCCGGGTCGTTGTGGAATCCAAGGTGAGCTCGACTTTTATAGATTCGGTGTCTCGCCTGGTTCAGAGCACAGTCGGATGTATCGATAGCATTCCGCCGGTGTCTTTCGCGACACGGATTTCTGATGATTTCACGTACGAGAGAGATAAACGCTGACCTGGTAAACTTGTGTGCATTCTACCAGATCGACTACATGGCCGCATGTAACTCTGCCGAGACGCTCTTGATCCACTCATCGTTACTTGACACACTGTGGCCCAGAATCGCCTCTGCCTTGTTCAGCCACAATGTCTGCCTCCGATGCGATCCCTCCACTTTATCGGCTATTAAGGATCATCCCGATACTTCTCGACTTGCGACAGCCTCCTCCGAAACGGATTATCACACCGAGTTCCTCGGTCCCACATTGGCCGTGAAGACCGTTGGTTCCGTCTCTGAAGCTATCAAGCATATCAATTCACACTCGTCCCACCATACCGACTCGATTATCACAGAGGACGAAAGCGCCATGTCGGCATGGTGCAGAGGACTGGACAGTGCAAACTGTTTCGTGAATGCCTCAACAAGGTTCGCGGACGGCACGAGGTATGGGCTCGGAACGGAAGTGGGTATCTCGACAGGAAAGACGCATGCTCGAGGACCTGTAGGATTGGACGGGCTGGTGATTTACAAGTACATGATGAGGAGTAAGACGGAAGGAGGCAGCTTGATCGCTGACCATGAGAAGGGAGAGGGCAAGTACACACATAAGGACTTGCCTAGGGAACAGCCTCCGTTCTAGGGAGGTAGGATAGTCACTCTAGACAGTAGATGGCAACAGCAAATACGAGAGGAAGCATGAACTTTTGCATCAGTATGAGGTAGAATCTCTGCAAGTGAGAAGAGGCGAGGCGAGATCTAGACATCACAGAGTCGATGAAGATAGTCTGACTGACCGCTGCTGTCCTCAACACGTTCGTCCAACAACACAAGCCAAGTCCGTTGACACTAGATATGATCTCTTCGACTGTCCCACTGGTCAAGCACGTTCATGAGAGACCTCTTATATATTTCTCATGATCTGACAAGCTCACTCGAGTTCTGAGTGTGATGCCATGCTTTGGGCTACGGGTCATGAGTACCCCTTCGGTCCTCGCGGCCGATCTGATTGTGGGTTTTGATTTTGAATTTAATTCTCAGTGTGAATTTAAGTTGGATTTCCGGTTCGGGCATTTACGCCTGCGCTTTCGCCTGCCTGCGAGATCAGAAGTGACTCCAATTTCATACCTGTAACTGCGAATGACCCATAAGTGATATGTATGTAGGTATATATATATATTTCAGTAGATCCAGACAGACATATACAGCCCGAGTCTCTTCTTCGCGATTGATATTGTGAAGGATACGATTGATTCACTTGACTTGTACATCTCCGGGTCGCTCGGAAGATTCAGATCAGCCTGCCAGGTACCCAGTGTAGGCTAAGCCTCATCGAATATGACGCGATACGACTCCGACTCCGATTCTCCGCCCCTCTACGACCCACATCCTCAGCAAGGTGACCAGCAACAGTACGATCCCTCATCGCCCTCTCACCTACCATCGCCCTTACCGGCCTCACCATCGTCCCCTTCTGCGCCGCATCTTCAGCCATACCCCCAACCTTCTCAATCGTATTCCCATCATCAGCAGCAATACCCCTATCCCTATACCCAGGACTCGGCGGATCCACAGCATAGGCCGAGAATCCGGCGAAATAAGCCTTCGATCCTCGAAGAACTCTTACCTACCCCATCGTCCTTCTCATCTGCAGACTACCAGTCACCCCAAGAATCGCGATTCGGAGTCGACCTAAACACATCGTTCAATCGAACGATCCGTCGCTCCACCTCCCTAGCTATCATCTTGATCTTCTTGCTATCGGTATCCTTCATGGCTAGCACGACGACGAACCATAATGGGATAGGGTATGAGGCTGTAAAAGGTACTGCGGCGGGACTAAAGCAGGTGTTCGGGGTGGGAAACCAAGCTGATGTGGGAGGCTGGGTCAGCCAGCAAGTAGAAGATATAACGCAGGGTGACAACGCTGGAGGAGATCAAGGGGGAGAAGACGTCACAGGCGGAAGCGCAAGCGGAGATGCAGGTGCGGGGACTGCCAGTGATACAGATAGCGAGACGGAGCCCGATAACTCTGTAAGGCCTGATGTTGGTAAGTCACACGATACGGTACAACGATCTCTTCCAGTCCAGTCATTGGAGTCAGCAGGGATCGGCTGGAAAAGGCTCCCAGCTACATACCCTATGAGTCTCTCCTCGCCTCAACTTGTCGGGACAAGCCATTCTCTGGAGCCTATCTAAGTATTTGCGCAGAATCAGCTGACTGATACATGCTTGTCTTTCATGACCGCCCCATTTGTCCCAGACTTTGACCATTACAAGGTCCTGCAGACACTTCCACCTGAGAAGGTGGACGTCACGAGCCAGGGAAAGCGGATGATCTTCATCGGCGATGTACATGGCTCATATGACCCCTTGGTGTGAGTATCGTTTCATCCATATGAAATTAATTTGATTGTCAAGCCACTGTATCACAATACAGACTGTCGTCCAAAGCTGATCACGTCGAGCTTGCTCGAATGCATTTTCCACAGCCGGCTCATGGACAAGCTTTCTTACGACACCAACAATGACCGCTTAATCCACGTAGGCGACCTAGTCGCCAAAGGCTCGAAGCACGAAGACGTCCTATGGTGGATGAATGAGCGCCGAGTTCTCGGTGTAAGAGGGAACCATGACCAAGCTGTCATTCAATGGAGAGCCTGGATGGAGTGGGTTGGCGGACAAGATTGGGAAGCCTACGTCGATAGCTTAGCGGCAGGCGGCGAGGAAGGGGTGTTGATTGCTCTGGAGAAGGAGGGGAAGCTCTATCCGAGTAGCTGGAAGTGGAAGGGAGAGCATTGGAAGATTGCTAGGTGAGTGATCTACTATATTCACAATTTCAAGAGGTTCTTGATTGTGTCACGATGACGCCCCAAATGCTTCGTCTGGGACGGCAAAGAACGACAGCTGACCTTCCCTGTCATCTGCGAACTGCGTTCGCCAACTCACATAGGACCTTGCCCAAACGGCTCTATCTATACCTCCTTGACCTTCCATTGGCCCTCCATCTACCATCCTTACACACAATCGTCGTCCATGCCGGTTTGCTCCCCTTGGACCCTTTGCAGCCCTCCTCCTCAGCGTCTCAGCCCTTGGTACAGTACTCAAATTTGACGATCGAAGGTCTGTCCGAAGAAGCCATCCGAAACTCGGAGGAGGTCTCCATCCTATTCGATATTCCTCAAAACTCCGTTCCCTGGAACTTACTCAATATGCGAGGTGTATACACTCATGGGAAGAAGAAAGGGAAAGTGACAAAATCCGGAAAGAAGGGGACGCCTTGGAGCAATGTTTGGAAAAAGCAGATGAACAGGTGTACGGGGGTGGGGAAGTGGAGTGTAGAAGGAATGGGGGAGTGGGGAGTCGAGAATGATCAGTTGACTGACGAGACTCTTCAAGATCAGGAAGAGCAGAATGACAGGAAGAGGCAGAAGCCAGGCACGCCAGCCGCATTGGAAGCCGAGCAAGCAGCGAAGGAGAAAGAGCAAGAACAAGCAGGCGGCAACAGCAGTGATGACGATGACACTTCCTCCTTGGGCTGTTCACCTGTCACTATCATCTACGGTCACGCCGCCGGCCGAGGACTCGACATCAAGCCGTTCAGCAAAGGCCTCGATACCGGCTGTGTGTACGGGCGGCAGCTTACTGCGCTCGTATTGGGAGACCTGAAAGGATTGAAGGGAAAGATGGTCAGAGTAGGAGATCATCAGGGAATACTTGTCAGCGAGGAATGCGGGGAGGGCGGGACTTGAGGCACTCGTATGACCCATAAGGGAAATAGAAGGTAGATATACGACAGAGGCTAGATATATCGTCAACGACGTGTGAAAGCGCTGCTGGCCAGCGAGACGGTCTGGAGGTCAAATCAAGTTGGATCAGACTCAAGAACGAGTCATAGCCATGCTAGGATACTGTTGTACTAAATATCGGAGTTGGTATATGTATCGATCTGCACGGATCGGAAAAGTGACTTAAATAGACAGTTGTCACTTCATTCTCGTCAAGCAATCAGATGGTCATCCGGATCAATCTTGTTTCGATCGTGCATATGTTGGTACCGACCTCATGTCCGTTTGTTATTCTACCCATTGTCCCGATCATCCTCGCCGAAGTCCACTGCGGTGACTGTAGTCACCGTGTTCAATTTTGCTCCACTCGACTCCACTCCTCGTCTCTGCTATTATAGTTCTCACGGCGAAGCGCCCTGCGGTGCCTCCGCCGCCAGCTGTTCCTCTTCTGCCTTAGCCCTAGCCTCGGCTTTCGCCCTCCTTTCCTCTTCTTTTCTCCTTCTCGCCTCTTTCTTCTCCTCCTTCTCCTTGCGCTTATCGTTCTCCGCCTGCCTCACTTTACTCTGAACCTGACTCCTCGCACTCTCCAACGGATTATAGTACAGAACCCATAATCCTCTCGATCTACTGTCATCTTTCCATTTGTTGCCCACTTCGCCCAACACCTGATCAAACGAAGCTATGATCTCCACCTTTTTCGGATCAGGGACATTTTCGCCTCGTTTCCTATTGGCGAATACGACCTGCACCCTACTATCTCCCTTTTCCAGTAAAGATTTCGCTAGGTCGAGCTTGTGTTTGATGTCCCCCTGAGCGGACTGCCAAGAGACCTGAACCTCTTTCTCCTCCAATGCCATCTTGCGTCTCAGCTTGGCCTTGTCTTCGCTCTCACGCTCCTTTCTGCGCTCTTCGACCTTATCGACCAGTTTCACAATAGGTGCCGCTTTGTTGTCTACGCTGACTAACACCAAGGTATGCGTGGCTTGATTGTAAGACGCCAGGATAGACCGAAGTGGTTGAGGATCCAACAAATGGTTGGTGGTTGGGTCGACGAGTCGGACGGTCCGATAGGGGATATCAGCGTCTCGGAAGGACAGAGGATGAACGTTCAGGTCGGGCTGTGTATCAGGTTCTTTCTTGATTCCGAACGATGGTGACTGATACTGATTCTGCGTTGACGGCGGGGCAGACCGTGAGGACGAAGACGGCCTTAAGAATCTCGGTGGTCTTGACCCAGACCCAGAGGACGAGGACGAGGATGACGCCGAGCGTATCGTCACATGATTGATAGGAGAAGATGTCGAAGATGCTGACAGGACAGCTGTTCGAGTGGGTTGAGCGGAGAGCACGACCGCCCGAAGACCAGCAACGGCAGGCGAGCGAGTAATCATTGGGGAATAGACACTGCCTTGGTTGATTGAGACGCCGGATAGGAGGTCGAGACTATTTACTATGCAGCTGGTTAGGCGCCGGTGTAGGCAAGGGTCGCTGATGTTTGCTCTGCGCTTGATGAGAGGTAGAAAGAAGAGAGTCAACAGCACGAAAATCGACAGTAGATTCTGTTGTCCCAAGCTGCATAGTTCTTTCACAAGCATAACTTGACCTCCACTTTGCTACTGTTGGTTGAGTACTGGACTGCACCATACACACGCACCATAAGACTATAGAAGGACGCGTAGATCGGATACTGTCCTCGCAGATAGATCACTTTGCTGCATACATATCTCCCCACGACCCTGCCCTCGTAGCTGCCAATCGTGACCTAGACCGAACGAGCCAAGAAGCGGGTCATGGGCCGAGTAGATGATTCGACTGGAAATGTCATCCCCCTCACCACCTCTACCTACGCCGACACCACCATCCGCCGAGAACGAGGCTCACCAAACGCAACTTCCAAGCTCCAGCTCTTTGAGTCCTACGACCACCACGACTAGCAGCAAGAATAGAAGTAGAAGCCACACAGCATCCTCTTTTAATGGTACGGCAGCAACATCGAGTGCACCAAGCTTCTTTCCTCCTACGCCGTCGCGGACTACATCAAAATTATCTATAACGTCGGTCGATTCGACTTCACACGCTTACGCTGCTAGTGCTGGTGCTGGGGACAGGTCTTCGCCTTCAGAATCTGCGCGGAGGCGAACGACTAGCACGCCTGCCGACGGACCAAGCAGGGGTAAAGGCAAAGGCAAGAGCGGCCCAAGCACGCCGACCAAGTCGGGCAAGAGTCCCTTCACGTTCACGGTGGGAGCGGGAGGAGGCAATGGACACGTGAATCCTACTCTAGGGTTGCTCGCCGCGGACCCGTCAAGTCCGGCTCTGAGGGCCAGAGCGTCGACAGCTTCATCTAGGACTGGCTCGATATACGATGATCTCCCTGCATCAGTGACAACGGCTTCTGTACATTCTGGCGGTAGAAGAGATGCGACTTCTCCACCAACCTCCAAGGACAAAGGCAAGGGCAAAGGCAAGCAGATCCAAACTACCGACTATGCAAATACAGATCAGAAAACGGTGGCGCACAATCAAACTTCGTCATCTTCGTCCAATCTTTCGTCGTCTTCTGCTTCATCTTCCTCATCGTCATCATCATCGATTCGCTCAAACAGATCAATCACACCAGAATCAAGGAAAGGAAAAGAGCGGGCTCGTAGCCAAGGAGAAGCAGGGGACGCAGAACAATATGGAGCTGGTGACGCAGCTGAAGCTGAAACTGAAGCTGAAGCCCCAACTAGAGATGCAGGGGCGGTCGTTGATGCGGATTCGGAGCTGGACAACAACGATGATATCGCCCACGGAGAGATGAGCTCGACAATGAACGAAGCGGATGCTAAGAAAGGACTGCGGGATCTGGTGAGGCGGAATGCGGTCACAACACCACGACAAAATGATAGACAACGGCGCGAAGGTGGTGATTTGAGACATGATGCCGATGATGAGCAAAAAACCGGTATGTGCGAGACTCTTTGGAATGTTCCATGCTACTATTAATTCTCGGAGAAGGCTTTTGAGTATAGCTGAATGCAGGCTGTCCGGGGAAAATACGTGTGCTCATCGAAGATTACGCTTACACTCATGATGATACATTGTGCAGACGAGATAGATAACTTCAATATGGATCCAGGATTACTACACGCAGAGACAGGTGGGTGATGTCTCTCTTTCTCGCTCTCATTGGCGATATCGGCAAGGTGTAGGCAGCCAGACGGCCTACAATTGCGAGCTAACCTCTGGATCAATCACCCTATGCATCCAGACCATCCATTTAAGCCCCGGAGATACTACGTTCTTACTCACGCCGGTAAACCAGTATTCAGTTCGTGAGTGACTCTCATATTCAATGGACAACCAACCCTGCGATTCGCCCGCGGATGACATCCTGAAAGAGACGTAACAGTTCGAAGAATGGTAAAAACACGAGATGTCTGACGCTGACGACGACGCTGATTTATCATCAACTACCTTCACTGCCACAGACATGATAACTCGTCCGAAGACAATATCACGAATATCATGGGTATAGCTCAAGCGCTCATTTCGATCTTTGCAGAGCAAGACGACAAGATAAGGTATGTTCCCCAAGCTCCAAGCTGAAGCCAAAACATCTTTGCACCCGTCAAATGTAAGATGCACGTCTTCAATGGAGGCTAATTAGGACATCGTCTTCTTTCCTTGTATTGGTAGGTGCATAGTCAAAGGGAGGAGCAAGATTGCTTTTCTGCTGAAGGCGCCTCTGTATCTCTTTTGCGTCAGCGATTGGTCAGAGCCAGAGCATGTTGTGAGTTCGGGATACGTTCTCCCTCTCTGTACTTCAATCCAGTCTAGCTTGTTGCCTACGAGCATGCTAAAACATCTTGGGCTGAAACAATCACCTGACATGGTTCCCCTCGAAGCTACGATCACATCTCGAGTATATCCACCTCCACATATTATCGGTCGTGTCCTCGACTCAACTCTCCAGGGTATTCCAGCGAAGAAGCAACTTTGATCTCTCACGCCTTTTAGAAGGTGAGCTTCTCATACACTTCTTGCAATTGTGCTAGACACGAGCTGAGCTAAGCTGATCTGATTTGTGCGCAACATTTGATCATCGGGTATAGGCACCGAAACATTCTTGAACAAGCTCATCGATAGAGCTCAATACGATTTTAGCTATCTCACCTCAACATTACAGCCTCTGCGCATGAATCCTGCTGTGAGAGAGAATGCAGCTGCTGCGCTCATGCCGCCCAGCAAGTTCAAGGTGGGCTCCGCGTTTCCGCTTTTTAGTGACAGTTGCTCGCAATCTACAAACCATTCTGGCTTTGGGTTTGGCTGATTTCGGGTGTGCACTATGTTCATGTGTTCCCTGTCTGCCAGGACTTGCTGTATGTATTGCTCATTGCTGGCGGACATATCGTCACATTGTTGAGACCGAGGAAGCATTCGATACATCCTTCAGGTGAGCTATTTTGACGTGTCTATCAACGTCAATCCCTCATCTCGCACAACCTTACCTTCAATGACATTGAGCGCTGATTTATTCATTTGCTATCTAGACCTGCACCTCCTGCTCAATACACTCGCTTCGTCGCCCACACTTCGAGCATCAGAGACATGGTTACCCATCTGTTTCCCCAAGTTCAATCCCGCCGGCTTTGTACACGCCTACATCAGCTATGTGGTGGACGATGTGGGGTTGGTTTTTGTTAGTGCCGATCGGGAGGCGTTCGAAGAACTCAGAGGTTGGAAGGAAATTGTTCTTGCGGTGAGTGTGCGGATGACAAGCTGGTGTGAAATGTCCATCCATCATGCTGTAGCTATCCGAAGCGGCAGCTCTGTGATTTTGCAAGGTTGTATGTTAACGTGATCATGGGTTGTAGAAATTGGAGCAAGACAAGACGCTTGGCAAGATCACAGAGGCTATCCCATCCCATCCTTACCCAATCTGTAAGTATGCTTTGAATCTCGCTGCACACGCACTCTCATTTACGAGAACGTGCGATAGACGGCGGGCAATCATCGTTGTACCATCTTCCTGTCCTCGCTAACGATCTCGTTTTGTTCCTGACCCGTGGCTATAGCCGCTATCGGTTGTCCTGGGCTCCGGCATTTCATTTACAAATCGCGGATACACGTCCAGATCACTCAGCCGGAATGGGAGACGCCATACACCGAAGACAGAGTGGATCGTAAACGGTGAGTAGCACACCCACCCAGTCAAGCCCAACAGCATGCCACCTTGCTCTGTAGCGAGGCATTTTTATCGAATGTGTCATCTACTCGAGGAGCAATTGTATCGCGTCCAAGCTAACAGCGGATCCACTGTCGCCGTTTTCTCTCGAAAAGACTCATCACGTTGTATCAAAAGCTGCATGACTCGGTACATGCTCGATCGGGTCAATCTGCGCCCTTGAAGCTGGTGTATCTCAAAACCGAGCACGAAGCATGTCTAGCATGGGTGGGTTCATCACCATATTGACGTCCTTCTTGCTGCCTCGCCTAAAGCCCAGTTTATATGCTGACTGGTCATACTGTACCATGTCCCTCCGTAGCTCACAAAACCCTTCGAGCTCTACTTGACGGTCTCCCCTCAATTATCGAAATCAGCAGTCGTAGCCGCCGCGAACGCGGTCGCCAAGTGGGTGTTAGCAGAGGAAGGTCGAGTCTTCTTGAAAGATGCTCCGGTCTTCTAGCGTTGTGTCGATATCAGCTCAAGTAGAGATGCTTCAAGTCTACTTGGAATGTTGCCTGCGGTTCATGCATGTTATGCTATCTTATCTGTTGTACTGGTCTCTATGTGCATTAATTGATATCACAGTTTCAGAATCAACAGAGTAATGCTATGGCGATTATTACCCTGATAGGAAATAATTCGTAGTTTTCGTACAATGCTTGGAAGTACGCACTGACCTCGCGTTCACCGTCCATCCGCACCAGTAATAAAGGAATGAGATGATATGATGAATCAACCTTTTTCTCTTTCTTTTCCTTCATCATCTGTTCCACTTGCCCCTTCACTCGCAATTTCACTCTTTGTCGATCTGCCCTCTCGTTGCTGCGACGTTTCTCTCCTCCGCCCTCAGATCCTGACCTCCAACTTGCCATCTACATCAACATTCAACCAACCGCGCCCATCAAAATTCAGGGTTTGCTGGCGATTCGCAGCGAATCGACTGGTTGCCCAACAACCAGTTCTGAAAAGGTATAAGACCAACTGGTTTCCTCATGCTCTCTTCACTTCCGAGTCTGTCGATACCAGTCATACCACTCTCGTCAGCTTTCGCGACGACACCAGTGACAAATACAATAAAGGTTTCTCAGCGCCAATATAGCAGCAGCAAGGTTGGACAGGAACCGGTCAGGGCGTCGCAGCCTTCTTACCACCCATATGCACGCGTGCTCAGTATGGTCGACCTGGTGGATTTGACCGAAACCGACGATGAAACGGACACCGCGGCGCCTTCACCTCGTATGCATGCAGGTGCATCTGCACGCTACAAGCACTTGCAGGTCAACAACAACAACAACGCGCAAGCGGGCCCTTCCGCCTTACCGTTAGCAACAATCCATGCATCTAACACAACAAAAACGACGACGACGACGACAAGTGGAGGAGGCGTCGCAAATACACCAGTCTTCCATGCTTTCATCCCTGGTCAGATCACACCATATCTTCCGCCGACAGCAGCAGTAAACCCTGAACCAGAATGGGAATCTGAGCGTTTTGCTAATGCACAACGGCAGGTGCTGGCAAGCTATCACTGTCGCCTCAGGGTGCACGGGAGCCATTCACATGGCCATGGCGGTGACCGCAACGGCAAGACCCACGGTCGGCAGAAAGGGAAAGATAAGAACGACATTCGATCGAGTTTGCCTTGCGATGCCATACTGGCGAACTATGACCTCTTAGTCCAGGTAAGCTGGCACGCCGAGTGCGGAAAAGTTCATCCATCAATCCTTCGGGCTTCGAATGTGGCTGATGAATAAACACATGGACTCGTCGCCTACAGCATGTCAGACGACATATCGCACGGGCGTTCGAATTGGGATCATGCGATGCCGTGGCTGTTGCTGTTGCCTCTGCATCGCCGTCAAGGAACGCGACCCCGCCGGCGTCGGCTCATTCTGAGAGCTCTGTGGCTAACGATCTCGGCGATGATGACGTGAGCGATACTTCTTCATCAACGCTAATTGTTGCATGCCGTATCATGCCTAGTGTACATCATGAAGAACGTACTGAAACTGACCAACACTTGTCTATGCTATGTATGCATGCTGCACACCATGCTTTGGTGCAGTTCTTGATACTGCCCGGACCATCTCAGCCGCGCCCGCGCCCAACGCCACCAACACCATCCGAGGCCGAAGAACGAGTGGTTTCAGTCCAGTGCGGATGGATCAATTGCAAGCTTGCTTTCAACACCCCTCAATCACTTGAAGAACACCTGCTGTCGGTCCATCTTGAGCCAAAAGTCAGGTCGATATGTCCTCTGAAAGGTGACTGGCGTTCAGAGAAAGAGTCCGGCCGTGCTCGTCATGAGTTTAGCTAATGACCTCACCTTCTTGTCCCCTTATGGCTGTGAAAGGCTGCACAGACTCCCCATCGTTCTTGAACCCAGGAGACATTCGAGCACATACCAAGTCGTCGCATCCCCAACTTTCACCCACCTCACTGGAGACAGCCGAGGCCTTCTCGCTCTCGCCATACGCCAGACAAACCCCCCCACAACCACCACCTCTGGACGCCCCAGCACTCAGAGTACAGTCCCTATCTACGGTTCCTGCATATCTAGTATCAAGCCCTATTATTCACCCATTCCCCAAGGGTACTCCCCTACCAATTGATATCTCCCGAGCAAACTCGCCACCTTTTTCAAGGTACCACAACTACTCGCATTTTCGACGGCAACCACCGCGTCTTGCTCAGATCGGCCTACCGATAGTCCCCGACCGGACCGACGAGGACGTCCCATTCCACCCGACCTGCGGCGAAGCTTCGCCAGGCTATTTCGTCGGGTTTTCCTGCAGCATTTTCCCGCCCAACAAAGCTGAGGATGGCCTGCCTGTCATGCAGAGTCTCACCGATCGTAAAGGACGGCCGATCGTCCCCACATCTAGCAGGGCGGGTCAACACCCGTTCACTATTCGTAAGAAGGCGACGGGCAAAGACGGCGATATCATCCCTGGACGACCTAGGTTGATCGTACCTGCCGACGTATACGCCGAACGCCAGAAGACGATAGATGCCGAGAAAAAGATGAGGCTGAAGAGGAGACTGAGAAGGAAGATGCTAAGGAACGATTGGGAGACGAAAGATGAGGCTCTAAAAGCGACACTGAAAAAATTGAGTCATGAACAGACTCGAAGAGCAGGGATGAGGCTCGCTGCGAAGAAGGTCGGGAGCAGTGTCGGGTATGCGTTTTGGAAGGAAGTGGTGCGATTTGAAGCGGAAGTCATAGGCGCCGGCATGGACGTGGAGGTTGGAGAAGGAGAAGGTGATGGAGACGTCAAGGTCGAGGCTGACATCGAGATGGAGGGTGACGATGACGTGGCGCCTAACAGCAGGGACGGGATGTCTTCGCGATCGCCAGCTCATGACGGAGCGGAAGAGAGCCTGAACGATTTTGACAGAGGAGAGTCCGAGTCAAAGCTGGACTTGACGCCCGACTTCGGGGCGGTGCCCGAAGGTAACGCCAGTAACGCCAAAGACAACGATAACAATGCCAACATTGACGTGTATGAAACAAAGAATGGGGAAGACTATATTGATGGCGATAGTATTGCCGATGGGAAGAAGGATGGTGATGGAGAGGCAAACGCGATAGAGGTGGATTGATTTGTTGGGCCAGTTTGCTAAGCAGGTCAATGTGCACTCACGTCAAGTCCGCGCAACATGGATGATGATCGATCCGAAAGCGGCCCGTTGTATATCATAGAGATTTTTAGGTTGATGAGCGTATATCCACGCTTTACCCTATATACAAAGGGATGTACATATACATAATTGTAGAAATCGTGATTATTGTACAAAACTGCTATGCTATATACGTCCTATCATACAATCAAGGTAAGCTATAAACGCTGGTCTTCTGATGGGATTCTATTGACAGACACTAAACGGTTCATAATTTGATGTAGGTGGGAGGCGCAGACTTGGCTGAGCTATCAGACGTTGACGTAGTGTATTTTGCGTTAGAAGAGTTGCAACGAGATCATATTTTACGCGCCTTCTTCGTGACCTGTTTCTTCTTCCCGGTTTGACCTATAATAGATCGCTCCTTTCCCTTCCCTTGGACACCCTTCCCTCGAGTCTGAATCTGCCTTTCCTGCTGCTCCTCCTTACTGTCCGGCTCTAGCTCTCGAAGTTTGCGTTTTTGCTCTTTGAGGTGTCTCTTCTCCGCTCGGCGTTTTTGTTCTACTCGGGTCGGGCAGCGAGTACAGATGAAAGTATCACAATATTAGCACACAACTCTTGATGAGCCACCCTCATCTTGAGCTCAGTCCTTCAGCTTGGTTCGAGGTTCGAACACAAACGTAGTCATGGTTGGTTGAGACAGACAGATATACGACATAGGCCAGGCCGAGTGTCTTGCTGTGCTCACCCTCTTTGGATTGGTGTAGCCTTATGGCGGTATCTTTTTTCGGTATCACGGGCGCGTAAAGCTCGTCTAGTATTGTATTTGAGTTCCGTTTCGGTGCAGTCGAAGTTGAGATCGCTTCGTCTTCTTCGTATTTGGGATAAAGTATGCTCAATCGGTGAGAGAGGACTAGTGAAGTACATGGTGATGTGTCAGTCAGTGCCACTAATCGACACAGCTCGATATTCGAGCCGATAATTCGTATTCCATGGATCGATGACCAGACTCCAGCTCGTACTACCTAGCGGTGAGACAACATCGGAGCAGGAGCTCGATGATGTTGAGGAGTAGACTCACGATCACGATCACAGTCATGTTCCTCTGATTGATAGAGCGCTCTCAACCTCCTGTTCGCCTTTCTCACCGCTCTGCATGCAACGCAACATACCGCAGCCAAGTCAGCTCCGAGGGATACAAGCCCTGTATGGATGATGCGCAGAGTATCGGTATTCCGAAACAGAAGAGCTCAGTACGCCTAACTGTCGCCGACTGTTTCTGGCGGGGTCTCAGAGATTCGACAAAGGACGGATTCCACTCACTCGACCTCCGAAGGTATCATCCCAGCCACATCGAGCACTCCCATCCAGTCAATGATCTCCATTTGTTTCCTCCTCCGCCCGATATCAGCCGGTCTACATGCCGCCAGTCCCACCAACACTCTATTCACCATCTCCACTGTTGAGCTCACCAAACCCTCCGGTAACACAGGGTCGAGGTCGTCCTCTTCATTATCGTCCTTTTGGTCTCGTTCATTACCATCAGCCTCGTCCCAGGCCTTGCGTACAAGGGTCATATTGTTGATTCGGATGAAGCGCGAAGCGAACGATTCGATGCTTTCTTCCAGCGTCTCGTCAGAGACTTCCACGTGCAGTTCTGACGCCATGACGGGCCATCGTACCATCTCTCTTTCATCCCATGGCGATGAAGTAGAAGATCCACCCCTTCCCCTCCTCGTTCCTTTCCAGCCACGACGACCACCGTTGTTTGTCGATGCGCCGGTACGCTTCCGTTTTTTGATTGTTGATAGTCTGTTCGAGATTGTGGTATCTTGGTATGTCGGTGCAAAGTTTGGTCCGTCCACCCTGCGTGCCCGGCTCGGACCGGCTATCATACGAGCATCTCCGTCTTCATCCTCATCATCGATAGTGGAATCAGCAAGATCCTCTTCCTGCTCATCGGCGGCCTTGTTCCTAGACCCAGGCCTAATCCCAGTTCTGTGTCGCCCGCCAATGGAGTGCGCGCCGGGATGAATCGTAGGCCTCCGCGCAAGTCTCGCCGAGAGATCAGTCTGCTCCAGCACATCCAGATCCTGTACGAAAGGCAAGAAGTTCGCGACGTCCGAGCGAGTCAGACGAGAGGGGAGAGGAAATCCGGACACCGATGCTGAGCCCGAGACTCTAGATGCGTTCGCATTTGTGATGGAAGTTGAGCTCTGGCGGGAGAGCATCGATGACGGTCCGGCTTGTAAGGCATTCGCTATCGGAGCCATTCTGAATGCTACACGATCCTTGGAGGAGATCTGTCTGGTGTGGGGTCGTTGAACATGTGTACACACGACGGGGTCAGTAATGGTAATAGTCACTGGACCGACCTCTGTCTTCGCACTGTTTGCACTGTTCCCAGGCATGGTCAACCGGCGACATTATTTTGTTGACGATTCCACAAACGACCGCTTGCTTTCCAACGGAAGGAAGCCTCCCGAGCGAGGCCTTCTCTTACGTAAATGAGAGAGAGCAGATGAATGGGATCGACAGGTCACGTGATAAGGGACACAGTTTCAAAAGCTGGTCCCGTCATTCGCCCATGTATATGAGTTGATCGAGAGATAACGTCTGATCTCCAGTCTTCCGTCAACATTCCATAGCTCGACCGCACAAACCTTCGTTCATATCATATTGAACTTTTTGTTTTCTTCTAGCGACTTGATCAGAACGTGCGATACCATAGAGCTAAACCACCCTAGTCTCTGGGAGAACAGCTTGAAACACATCTCTACTCTCTCGCATTCACTTTCACAATGGCTCGAGGTGGTGCTGCTACATCCTCAAGAGGACGGGGGTGAGTAGTCGCATGGTCGTGCAATCTTTATCTCCCAAGCTCCGTTCCATACTGTCACCATGAAGGTTCTCGAAGTATGATTGTGGAAATCTCATCTGAATTGATCTCGTCTCTCTTGTTGCGCCGCAGCAAATTCAAGGTAGCTCGAGGCGGTGGCCGACATTTCTCTCGAGACCTCGATCCCCGTCGGGTCGAGCAGGCTTCTTCATCCGAAGAGGAGTCGTCCGAGGAGGAAGAATCCGACGAAGAAGCTGAAGAGATCCTGAATACTCAAGCTCGACAAGCGGAAGTCGCCCAGCTCGCTCCTGAGATGAAGGGCCTGAATCTCAAGCTGGGCAACACCGAGGCCGCTGAGCCTGAAGTCGAGGAGGAAGAGATGAGCCGAGCGGAGAGAAGGGCGCTCAAGAAGGCACAGGCCCAGGGAGCGGCCAAGAAGAAGGTCACTATCGCCGAGCCTGAGGAAAGCGAAAGCGACAGCGATGAGGAGGACGCTTTTGCTCCTGCGCCCGCTCAGAAGAAGAAGGCTGCCCCGCCTCCTGTGCAGATGTCAAGGAAAGAACGGTGAGCTGCTCATCGATTACGGTGTCAAATGTCATGTAGCTCGTGTCAGATATAAAATAGTGCTGATGGCTTCGAACTATCCAACAGAGAGGCTGCAGAGAAGAAGGCTGCAGCGGACAAGTACCAGAAGCTTCACGCTCAGGGTGAGTAAAGCGGTATTCCATCATCTCGCTCAACACTCTAACTATCCTGGCTCGGGAACTTCGATATGCAACGAAAGCAGCCTGATCGAAAGATGACTCAGTGATGCATGCTGATCACCGCTGAGTTCTCCTCCCCTACCCCGCCACATAGGCAAAACCGCCGAGGCCAAATCCGATCTCGCTCGATTACAAGAGGTCCGAAGGAGGAGAGAGGCTGCCGCCGCTCAGCGAGAAGCTGAGGCCAAGGGTGAGTGAGACTGACTCACTGCGTGGCTGCGTGGCCAATCTTGGGCATACAGCTGACTTTGGGTTCGTCGTGCATAATTGTAGAGGCCGCAGAGGAAGCTGCTGCCAAGAAGGAAAAGTTGGCCAAGAAATTATAATCGGCTTGAGACACTTCCTCGACGATATTGCTTTTCTCACCAGCCATCCATGCGCTTTGCCATCAACTATCACCTTCATACCGCTTTACATCTTGATCGCTTTCACCCTCGATGCGAGCTGAGCTCGAAGAGCTTCTCCACATATACATGTATTACAACGGCAAGATGCACCTGAACCGTATGATTGCTGTACGATGTATTTCATCTATGATGCGTCTTGGCAGTGCAGCAGATCTCGTGCCTTCTGTCGGTATGTCTATTAGGAAAGCTCAAGCTCGTGAACCATGAGTTGATGAGGAGCTAGCGTGAAGAGGTGAATCAGCAGCAGCACGCGTCGTCCTCGTTGCGTGAAGCCAACAACGTCCAGTACAACCTGTTCCAATCGATCATGCGATGCCATACTCACCTCCATCTTCGTCGAATTCGTCACCTTCGGGTACATATCCCATTTTGGCGTAAAAGGGCTTGACGGGGATCTAGTGGAGGGACATATCATAGCGCACATGTACACACCACATATCAGCGGTGTCCCCCGTTCCAACTCCTCACCTACAGGGATCCAACAGTAAGAAGTCTTGGCAGGACTCACCTGAGAATGGCATTTGACTCTGATCACCTTCTTACCCCCCTCTCTGACCTCTACAAGCTTCTCCAATCGCTCCGCATTACCCTCTTGGAGTATGTAGTCTTCCATGCCCTGTACGAGCACTTTGCCGAACCCGTACTTCCTGTAGTCCTTATCCAGAGCCAGGCGAGTGAGCTTACCCTTCGTGGGCACGAAGCGGATTGTCCCGATAGGTTTATCAGTTGTCTCTGAGCTCGCCGCAGCTGAGGTCGTAGTAGTGGACGGTGACGGATCGGTGGAACCTGATTTTGATCCGGAACCGGAAGCGGTGACGGAATCTGCTATGGAGGATAGTGAGGGTAGCGGTAGAAGGGACGACGATTCGGGCGGCGGAGATGGAATTGGCGTAGTGAGCAAGAAGTGGATCGAGATGGGGTCATATCTGGTAGAATCATGAGCCACGCTAGTCAGCGCCGCCGTCTGCAGCGCCATGGCCGGGGAAAGACACCCACTCATCTATCTCAGTGTCTAGTGGGAAGCCCTGCGATATGTACGGTCGACAGAAGGAGAATCAGCATGTGTCGAGAGCATGGTAGGATGAGTGCCTCAATAAGATGCTATAAGGGTTGTGCAGCATACCTGCTCGACGGAGAAGACTAATGAGGCGTAGATACAACAGTCAGCGGAAGTACTCCGATGTCTGAAGGGTATACTTGCATCTGACCAGCTCTGAGGAGCTGCCGTTGAGCGCTGCTCATAAAGACATCTTCAACCCTTCGACTCACCCTCTATGCGAATATCATAGCAAGCTTCAATCTCGTCCTTCGTTTGAGCTACTTTCAGCTCGTAAGCCGGTCTGGTATCTGTGGGCGTGGGCGTGGGCGCGGACATCCTTGCTCGATCCTTCTTTCTATGAACATCGACTACTGTCTAGGTCAATTGCGAGGTTGCTGCTTACGCTAGAGTCGTCTCCACATGTGTGCATGCAAATTATTGGAGTTAAGAAAATGGACGAGCAGACAAACACCGACGACGACGACAAGCCAAGCAAGACGCGACGATGACGATCCCAGTTTTAGCCGAGTAACCGAATTTATGGAGAGTTCGAAGATCCTGCGTGTTCCGATCCAAGTTCATGGTCAAACAATTCGCTTTTCTTTGACCCATTCCATAGACACGATATACACCTATACGAAATTCTCACGTCTCGGAGCGTTGCCATTCCAGACAGACATGTCGAGGCCTAATATATCGCGCGCTATAGCTGCTGGACGACGACAGCTTGGATCTCTCCAGAAGTCGAAAATTACCCGTCGATCGTTATCGACCTATCCTTCTATCCTGTCACCGATATCGTCTTCTTCCCGATTCAACACCTTAAATACAAATGACAGCGATGCGAGGTCTTTCACCTCCTCTGCCCCTGCGTCGGCCTCATCATCGACATTCACAACCATAAACGCCTCTGAGATCTCTCATTTCTCTTCCCTGTCAGAACATTGGTGGGATGAGACTGGCGAATTCAAGCTCTTACATCGTATGAACCCTACACGAGTCGAGTACATTCGACAGAAGGTAGCTCTATCCCCTGCGGCCGAGGATGAAGAAGTATGGACTTTTGAGAACCGCCATTCCGACTTACAACGGGAAAAAGAACGAGGAACGGGAGCATGGTTGACAGGTCTCAGGTGTCTAGATGTGGGGTGCGGCGGTGGACTGTTATCAGAGAGTCTGGCGAGGTTGGGAGGGGAAGTGTCAGGTGTCGATGCTAGTCCAGCCAACATCGGCATAGCCACGACGCACGCCAACCAGGATCCAGTACTGAAGAAGAAGATGGAGGAGGGGACATTCGAGTTGAGGCATTCTACGGCGGAAGCACTGCGAGACGCCGGGGAGAAGTTTGATGTGGTCTGCGCTATGGAGGTGCTGGAACATGTGGACCAGCCGGGAGAATTCATGAAGTGCCTCGGCGAGATGGTCAAGGTGGGTGTTGAACTATCCAGCATTGTATGCTCGTCCATGGAATAGACACCTTTCGTCGATGAAACGGTGGAAACAAGTGCCCCCTCTCACCGAGAAGCCTATCATATCGTAAGAGTGCATCGCTAACTGATACCACGTACTTTTTCCATGCACGCTTCTTGGACCAAACTCAACATAGCCCGGAGGCCACTTGATCCTCTCCACGATCTCTCGGACCCCGCTCGCCCAACTTTTGACCTTGACTTTGGCGGAAGACGTCCTCCGCCTCGTAACGCCCGGCACGCACACCTATCGGAAATTCGTTAAGCCTGCCGAACTCCGTAACTTCGTCTATTCGGATATGGGCGGCTTCGACACTTGGTGCCCCAACGAAAACGCCAGTGATGTACGGGACGACCAGGTAGGGGAGACTAGGGGGATCGTGTATGATCCGATCAAGGGGGTATGGAGGCTCTGGGGTGGAGTTGAAGGGTCGTTGGTGAAAGAATTGGGAGAGGGGTGCAACTACATGTTCCATGCCAGGAAGAGGAAGGGGTTGTAACGTCTGTAATAGCGGTGAGCACTGGCAAAAGATGGCGGCTCCACACCAGCAGTCCGTGGTAAAAACCAGGCATAGATGTATGGTGTGGCCACCCGATCAGTGCGAGACGAGAATTGGGGAGCTATCGGACACCGAGGTAATTCAGCATACCTGACCGTGTAAAGAGTGTCGCAGAACTCTTAACTAGGTCGAGCATCTCCGCTCATCGTGCTGCGTACTCTGTATCGCGTTTTTACAAGTCCAACCATCATGTTGGTGGGCTATGACAAGCCATGGAAGGCCTTCCAATAGCTTTGTCCTGGCACGACATTCCCAAACTCAATCAATCATTCCTCGCCTAACTAAGTCATCTTGCGGATAATGATGAAGCTACAGCACTTGTTTTATTCGAGGAGCGTCCATCTACAACCGGCAGTGCCGATCGCCTATTCGCTATCGAGATCCTGTATCGTTTCAAGATCAAGCTCAAGCTTTTGACGAGCTGCGTTCATAGCCTGATAGCCGCTCCATTAATCCAGACTTACTACACCCCACTTTCTGACTCCAGCCTCCCTTTGCCATTCATTCGTATGGGACGTGTTACCGACTGCCCAAAGCTCACTGAAGGCCCTAGTCCAAGAACAATGGACTGTCCGGCAGCCCCCGATGCTATACCTTCTGCGGTGCAGCGAAGCTTATCTTTCGGCACATTTCGGCACCACACGCCGGCACACATTTCACTGACTAACGATACTCTGAAGGAAGTTTTGGGCTTGTCAGCGTCATCAAAGCGTAAGTACCAAGGATTCGAGGTCTGGAAAATCCTTTGCTCTGATCATCTTTTCAGGTATGACGCAACCCAAGAAGCGAGAAGTCTTAGAAACACCAAGGCTCGGCGCCTCCTTTCGCTCGCCCTTTGGCTTATTCGGTGTCTCGGCCTTCGTCGAGTCGAAGAGAAATACTAAACCTATTCTCGTCCGCGGCCACTGTTAGTCCTATAGGATCGTATTGCGCCCCTAGGCCATTGTCATCAGACTGCTTGTTGGCTATCGTTGCCACTCATGTTTTCGTTCAGAGCCGGACCGCATACCTCTAGTTACGATCAGGAAGAATTGGTTTTACGAATGCGAATGCGTTGACAAGTCGGTATGAAAGGAGGGTACAGGTCGTAGTATCAATGGACGAGAGAAGAGCCAATACTCGCTGTGAGTGGGAGTGGGGGACCTGACGAGGAGGATCAAGGAAGTACCCAATAGTACAATTGACTCTTCCTGTTTGGCACATCTATGCTCTCCCTGGGACAATGACTGACCTCACCACCGATTCGCAGTAGATCCGGCCGACTCGCGTACTGACAGTGCACATACAGTACATGGCATTGTGTAAGTCCGAACGAACAACTCGCCGAAATATACCGCAGACCAAAGTGGGGAAGAGCTATTGTGTTCGGTCTGTAGTGTGCAGACATCCTTCCTCAGAAGCAGTCGTGACAATTTGTAATGTCAACGTAGCTGACCATCTTGATCATCACAAGGTACACCAAGTGGACTTCTGACTGACTAGTATATAGCGCTCGCTCTGTACTTCTATATCCTTAGCGCTCTTGCCACTGACTCCTCATAGATCCCCATCAACGTATTTTGGGCACGCCCATAGTATATACATACACACGCGTACGCACGCATACAGACAACAGGTCCCATCTATCGAGCAAGAGCTCCTCTCGCCTCAGTAGCACGTCAGCCAACACAATCTCACTCGATCCAGTCATCATAGCATACTCTCTAGCGCCGAGGCATCGCACTTTCAGGTGCAAGGTCAGATAAGTCACGATATTGATATGCCGCACAACTCCGCCGATCACCCTTCCACAAACTCCGCGATGCAAGCAGATTCCAAGCCCCCAAACTTCCTTCAGAAGCTGTACGAGTGAGTGGCCATGCATTGCCGGCGCCTGTTTCTGTCTGCTGTTCTCGACGAGAGATCAAAGTATGCTGACTATACTCTATGTCCATGATACCCGCACCTGGATAGCTTTCTGGCGCTAGACCCTCATCCTTGCCCGGAGGTCATCTACTGGGCTGCCGACTCTAGACAGCTCGTCATAGCCCAGCCGGAGAGGGTGAGTTAATCTTTCGCCTGACTCCGATCTCAAACTCGCCCGCACCAACTATGGGTGATAGACAAGTACCGGACTGACTGACAATCGGTGGGACTGCTAAACTGAATCCGACGAACTCTTTTCAGCTCGCCAAAGAAATCTTACCCAGGCTGTTCAAGCATGACAAACTGGCTTCCTTCGGTCGTCAGCTGAACGTGAGCGTGCCCACCCACTCACTACCCATCGAGTTGAACTTGACAGAAGAGCTCACTTAATCTCTTGTTATCAACCTTCACCTGCTAGATATACGGATTTTCGCGCTTGTTTCCTGGCAGGCAATTCAAGGACGCTGAGGGTAATGTCTCCGATGCCAGTGTCTGGGCGCGTGAGTGACACACGCTGGCACGACCAGTGCAATAGACATGAACAGTCTCGCGATCCTCTTGTAACAGTTTTCCATCTGGTAGCAGCCTTCAAGCTGATACCTATTGCTGGGGGGTATGGCCAGATCCCACGCTCCACCGCTTGTCCACTCCCTCCGAACTCTCGGCAATCAAGCGCCGCGCTCCACCCAAGTTGATGCGTACCAGAAGGCTCGCCAATGGTCAAGTGGTACGTACCAAGGCGGGGCCCGGCGTCATCGAGAAAGCGAGACAAGTGAAAGAGGCTATGTCGAAAGACCGCAGTCGAGAGAAAACCTGTGTCGCCTTCGATGCCGGTGGAGGCGTCCGGCCATATACTGTTAAACCTCTCATCCTCAATACTGGTGATGATGCGAGTCACTCAGTCTCAGCCAGTAGCAATGAATCGTTTGATGTCGCAGGCTTACCAGGCGGCTCTCAAGCAACTCAAGTCTCAGTCCCTGCTACTCCAGTTACCAATGCCACGACTATGACAGCATTGGAAACCATGCTAGCGCAAACTCACTCACCGCTGGTCTCAAGCATCGAGAGCATTCAGCCCTTTTATCAACAACCTCAAGCCCCGCTTGCTTCTGGGACGCCGCTCCCAGCTCACATCCAGCCTACCGCGTTGACATCGACGCTTACCCTACCACCAGGTATAGGCCACGGCCTTGCGAACAAGCTGAACCTGCTGAAAGACAGACCATACGTCTCGTGTCCCGCTTCGATTCATACTTCGCCTACGCTCAACCCTGTGAGGATGAACCTTGAGCCTTTCACGGGCAGTGCTGGCGGTGATGGCGCTTGTACTTCTGAACTCATGACGCCTTGGTTGTTCATGGCTGACACTCACACTCACACTCGACCGCACTCTCGTGATCAACAGCCGCTGACCAGCACTTGGTACACAAGCGCGCCTGTCACATCTGGCAACGGATCACCAAATGACTTGTGCAAACCTGGTTTCGCAGCGCAGGTAGAATCTGCCTTGCCATCGACAACAACAGCAACAGCTCAAAAGGCCTTCCCTCCTACGTTTATACCTTTGCCGAGCTCCGTTAGCACGACATTCAATACGTGTATCATCCCCTGTCCGTCGGCGACAACTACAAGACGTATCGCTGCGCCCGCCGCACCCGTGCCCTCTCATCTGCCCCAGCTTCAACCGTCCCTCAACTCTGTCACCACCACCACCAGTCACAGCGCTGCTACTGATATCAGCACCAACCCCGGTAGTTTTGGTCGGAACGGCCACAACGTACATGGTACATTTCAACCCTCGCCGACGGAAATCATCCTCTCTACACCTCAACCTATGTTCTCACCCTTGCCCGGCCCACAGCTTGATGCCCCCTTATCTTTGCCCCTATCACTCGACTTGTCCTCGGTAGAAGCGACAGTCCCTTCAAGTTTTGGACCGACGCCATTCTGTTCACGCGATCAGAGCACCTATGTCTCAGCGCATTGGGAGAAAGAGGATAGTTGGGTCAAGATGCAAGCTGCAATCACTGGTCGAGGAGCCTTCCATCAGCATCATTTCCCCACGGGAGGGATATCGAAAGATGAAAGCAGCAGTAACTACTGTGGTATCGGCAACGGGAAGGGAAGCAATGGTAGTATGACGCTAGTCAATGGTCAAGGAGGACAGAGCGAAAAAGGCAACGGTACTATCGATCCCAAGTGGGTCAGTCCCGCAGATAGCCTGTGGTCGACTCCGAGCCAGACTAGGGTACCTTCGCCCAATGCTGCCCCTGCTCAAACTCAGGCAGCTCCCGCTGTGCGGAACGCAGCAATGAATGGGTGGTACAGTGCGCGTTCCACCTGCGTCAACGATCGGTCCGCGACGGCTCAGCCCCACCAGTCTCCGTCTCATTCTCGGTCTCATGGTTACGGTCCGCCGCCCCCCTTCGTATTCTACAAACCGTCGCATCTGGACAATGTGGTCCAGATGGAAGTCGAGGAGAGCGACAACGAAGACAAGGCCAAAACAATGAATTTGCCGTTTGATACCACATGGCGGAAGAGCGAAGATAGTCCGCCTCAACCTCAATCTCAACCTGGCCTTCTACATCAGGTGCCAAGCGACCATGTAGTATCCGCTGGAAGTCTGCAAGCCATGCCTACCTCTTCCAGATTCCCGCTCTTCGCTGGATCCACCAGTAAGGGTTCGTCGCCTCACACGTCTAGAGAATGTAGTCCTCTCGTTTCACTAACATTACCGCCTACACCCGAGTCGGCGACACATAGCGTCACATTCCCCCAGTATCAAGTCCAAGCTCAGATGCAAGATATACGAAGCTTGCATCAAGGGGATGGTCAGCCCCAGCCTCAGCCTCAGTCTCAGCCTCAAGCGATAACGACGGGAACATCATCTTCTGCTGGTTTGTCTGAGATGTCGTCACAAGCCGCCACACAACGTTCATCCGGGGTTGGCGGCATGGGGCTTTGCTCTACGTTTGACAGCGGGTCAAGGTGGTATGAATGACATCGGCTATACGTTCCGCTCACCTCCAACCTCACCTCCAGGCGTGGGCGGACTCACGATGTCTTCTCAACGAACCCCATCAGATCAAGGAGTTCCGAAAGGCGAACTGGGACTGCCGCGGGGTTCACGGTCAAAATCGTTCTTCTGCTTTTCGGGATCTTCACTGTCTTCAGAGGATCCGATTCCTTGGTATCAGTCAGTTGTGTGCGGAGACGTCAGCCCTCTCCTTTCCTCCGGACCAAGACAACCTCTACCATCAACAACCTCAGCAGAGACAGATGTGAATGACGAATCAGATATCGAGCCAAGAGTGCAGAATCTCATCAATCACTTGCACGACGCCTGGTTCCCGTCCATGCGTGATCTCGCGAATATCGTATGAGGACCGGTGTCTACTCGTCGCGTACTGTCCAACAATGGGTACGATGTGTATAGTCAGATTTTCTGTTTTCGTGGACAGGCACTTCACTCGGAGCGGTCTATATCTTTTTCGAGAAAGCGGTCAAACAGCACATTCACATGGTCGATCATGTCGTATACAGTTCTGTGTGCCACCATGTATGCTGATCTATCGAGTGGGCAGAATATACAGTACAGCAATTCTATGATCTCTCAACAAATGACAATGGACGATACTGTATGCAATGCTAGGTGAAGACAAACCGCCTTACGAGCCTGGGGTGACACACATATACGACCTGGCTGCTTGGCATTCTACACTTCGAACCAGCTTACTTTCCCTCCACCAGATGTTCTTGCCCTTTCCGAACCCGTTGCCAAAAGATCTTTCCCGTCCCCACGAGCTTCTCAACTTCGCCTCGGTCATCGAGCTCGTACTCATCATCCCCAGCGTCGTACTCGTTCATGTCGCCATCATCGATTGACATAATGCTATCATGGGAGAATCTAGGGCTTCGTTTGTCTTCGTTGCTGACAGTGCGCTTCGCTTTGACACCATATCTTAGCTCGGCGGTGAGCTCCTTCAAGCGATCGAGTTTAGCGGCATCGTACGCAAAGTAGTGGCCTGCTCTTCCATCAGATCTAGATTTAACGTTGCCAAAACCAGGTAAGGTGTTAACCCTTCGGGATTTCAGGATCGCTCATACTATAGCTCATATACATGCAGTCGGGTTGGTCGACTCACCTCATCGGTCTGCCAATCGGGAAGAAAGCCTTGACCCAGCCTAATTTCCCCACTTTGGTTCCCTCACCGCCAATCAACAAATCCTTCAGGTTCCGCTTCCATCCCAAATCGTACACATTGATCTCCCTCGCTTCTTCGCGCAGTCTGAATCGCTCTGAGCGAGTCAAAAGGTGATCGGCTTTCCATGTTTTACCCTTTGGAGGAGCGTCTAATAATGCCGATGGATGCGAGTGGGTGATGTTCTCCAAAGTTGTTTGATTGTGTCTGCGAGAGTGTGTATCTTGTTCAGTACAATCAATCTATGCTATACTCCTCCCACTCGCAGCACAGCACGGGGGATGACAAAGCAATACTCACGTGGCGAGATACCAATGGAAAATGGTTAGACCCCCAACAGCAAGAGTCATGAATCCTCCCATAACGAAAAGCATCATGAATACCGCTGGTGAGAGACCTAAGCCGTCCTGCAAGACAGAAGCTCACATCTCAGCTCCACGACCTTAGAGCGAACATGGGCGTGCGAGACGACTGACCGACCAAGTCTCATTGGACTCAGAAGCAATCGCATGAGAAGCAATCGTGCCATTTGCACTACCCTCAAGCTGGACCATTTGGGAGTGCGGGACAGCGGCATCGGGATCTTGGAAGAAGCGGAAGGTTTCGTAGCCTGCTTCGAGCGTTGCGTATAAAGCAAGCAGAGTGGCGTAGTTGATGAAGAGGAAGAACGGCTTGTCTGTGTATTGCGTGGAAAACAGATAATCAGATTTCGCTCCTGCAAAAGCACACCACCCAGGAAGACATACAGTTGTGGTACCCAACGCAGGAGCCGACCCAAGGGCAGTGGTGATCCACTACATGTCGCGGCACCATCGTATCAGTATCGAGCTCAATATTCTGTAAGATTGCTAAGTGAGGCATTCCGACTTACTCTTCAGTACACACTGTTCACAATGTCGACAATGATGACATCTATCGGGCTTCCAACCCTCGCACTTCTTACACCACCTCGCTTCTCCGGTATTACTCTTCGCCATCAGGCTTCTATCCTGTGATCCGTCAGTACGAGAAGAAAGCAATCCATTCGTAACGCCATCTTCATTCGATGGACCCCGCTCAGCCATCCGGTCTATAGCTTCCTCCTGATCACAATCATCGTCGTCTTCGCCTGCTTCTTCTGCGGTGTTCGGTACGAACGGGCTCTTGGCGCTGGCACTGAAAGCGCTCAGTGGGAAGGGGGAAAACTCGGTCTCGGATCCTGATTCTGATTCCAATTGAAAGCCAGAAGCCATGGTGCCCCTAGTTGACGAATCATCCCACAACGTCGATTGGGCAGTTGAGGAGGAAGCTGGAGCGCCAGGAGGTGATGGAGGGTACCGACGTGTGCTGGGCATAGGTAGAGGTGAAGGCCGATCTTTACCGATCCGAGAGTTGACCCATTGAGCGTTCTTCAAGAACCGCAGGGGAACGTTGTCGTCGGCATCGTTTCCATCTCTATCGTTGAGCTGTGCTTGACGAGGCGGATAGGTAGAACTTTCGGGCTTGGAAGAGTTTCGTTTCGCGTTTTTTGGCACAATCAAAGTCGCAGGCTTTCTTTCACGTTTACTCATTGGCGGAGCAAGAGTCTGGTCGGGTTCGCCAGGCGGTCGGCTAGCGGTAGTCATTAGCGATAACAAGGTCATTCCCAGTAAGAATTGGTATATGACAACCCTGACAGACGCATGAGTCAGTTGACGGGTCACTCAGACATATTTTGTGACGGGCCTGCCAGCTCACTGCTCAAGGAAACGCCCTATCTCTCGACGCCGTATCAGGATCTCTCCCAGTGAGATGAACAGCATGAATAACATCCATGTTGTGATCAGTATCACATATGAGACTGCATGGAAGATGATAACAACAACAAGAAGAACAATGATCAGCTTGTAAGTAGCGGAAAAGGGATGTTAGAGTAGCGGGCAATCACTCACAATAATAGGGCAATCTCGCGAGAAACCTCTCCAGTCTGCTACGTGATCTTGTCATGGTGTTTTATCCATACAGGTCCTAGTCTCTTGCCAATCCGTTGATCAGTCCAATGGACTGGAATAGTCGAAGCGGATATATCTTGGACTTGAGTCTGTCATCTGATGATCTCGATTGGATTGGAAGTACCATGACTGGTCGATCTGTCGCCATCACCCTGTCCAAGACAGCTCGCTTCGACGCGTTCAAGGCGACATACAACCGGCGAACTCGATCTGAACGATCACAATAGTGTTGAAAGGAGATACAGAACGGAACCTCTATCGTCTTTTGAGGCTCGGCCCCTTCATCCCATCCCCCTTTGACCTGTTGTGCGCTTGCACCAAGTTGTATTGTATTGGCTGTGTAAAGAATCGCGAGCCTGCCACCAGCAACTCACGCTGTGGGGACCCCGAGAAGAGGATGGAGGTACTTTACGTAACTACAGCTTTGAGACGCGTCTGAAAAAACAACTAGCATCAGAACGAAAGGCAACAACAACAGACCAAAACACCAACACCCACACACACACACACACCACGCAGACAAATCCATCAAAACAACCTCCTACCGTCCATCATCGAATGATCATAACACCTCGGAGGATCACGCATCACGCATCACGCATCACGCATCACGCATCACATCGGTCATAACTCCTTCAACATCCCCGGCGATGGACTCGCCATCATCAACTCCAGTGCGCCCTCGAGCGAGGGTTGTATCCAATAAGAAGATGATACCTGGCTCACCCGCTGATTCACCACTCCAGCCATCGAAACATATTCGCTCACATCCTGCTTCTCGTCGACAATCAGGTATCGGTGCCCTCTCAGCATCAATGTCAATCAACGATGATATGGCTGAAAAAGCAAAACGAAGGAAATCCGCCCATTTCTCTGATTTGATACAACAACAACAGCAACAACAGCAAGAAGGAGGGAAAGATAGAGCAGCGAACGGAGCAGCCAAGAGGACGGTCTCTGCTCTGGCGGTACAACAGGCTGCTGCTGGTAGTGGAGGACAGACAATGGCTCAGCGAAGGGCAAAGAGGCTTTCGACGGTAGCGCCAGCGGCTCCTGTCGTCAGCATGGAGGTCATGAGCACGAACTTTGAGGAGTGGATGAAATTGGCGACGGATAACGTGAGTAATTCAAGCACGTTCGCTCGCACATTCCCCTATGAAGGGAGGAGTGCAGCTGACCTCCGATACAAAACAAACAGAAAATCACGGCCAACAACACCTGGAATTTCGCGCTCATCGACTATTTTGCTGATCTCACCTTGCTTCGTAACGGTCCAGACGATTCCAGTACGTCTTTCGTTTAAGACCAGAGGAGGGATTAGCAGTGGTCGACACGCTGATACGTTTGTTTGCATATTCTAGGCATCAACTTCCAGAAAGCTTCATGTACGCTCGATGGATGTGTCAAGATCTGGACATCGCGTGTGGACAGTGTCGCGACAGAGACTGGTAAATTGCTGAGTGGATTGGCGGGAGGCAACGGTAAGTCAATAGTGGCATCCACCCCCTTTGTGACTTTGTGCTGACGTGATGACGATGACCAGCTACTGCCGATGACGAGAATGAGTATGGAGAGGGAGATGAAGAGGAAGGTGGAGAGCCTAAAGCTACCCGAAAGGTATGTTAACCAGCTTGTGCCGGTTTTGAATGCTCATTTCGGTACGGACTGATCGTTTTCTTCTTCGATTGTTTACAGACTACCAGCCGATCCGAAGCCACTTTGGCCAAATCGTTTGCTCAGCTCCAAGTGAAGAAGTTTGACCTGGAGTTCACCGTCGACCCCTTGTTCAAGAAGACATGCGCCGACTTTGATGAAGGAGGCGCGATGGGGTTGTTGATGAACCATTTGAGTGTGGATGGTAAAGGCCGGGTCGTTTTCGATGCCGGAGATGCGGGTGCTGATGAGGAAGACGAGGAAGAAGACTTGAATGAAGAGGATGAGCTGGTTGATCTGGAGAAATTGAGAGGTGAGCAGCGACCCCAGTGTGCGGGGTCAGTATCTGCGAAACAAGCTTGTGTTGCTTATGAATTGTCCAAACAGATTTCGTACCATCGCTGGAGGCTATCAGCGACAGAAATATATCCGATACTCTTTCAGGATTCAAGTTCTCATCTGACCCAGATCAAGCACCCGACTTCGCCACCTTACTGGGATTGAAGGACACGTATGACGACGATGAGCCTCGACCCGCTTTCGACGACGATGAGTACGATACTTTCGGCCAACCAGCAGGTGACGGTCCAGTGCACGATTTCTTCGGAGACGAAGATTACGATATGGGTCCTGCAGGAGGATTTGATGATGCAGGTTCGATGGGAGGTGACGATCTCGAAGCTGCTGAGGCGTACGGCGGTGGAGGAGCGGGATTCGGCAGAGGTGTAGCTATGGCTGCTCCGGGCGAACATCTGGGTCCGTTCGATCCGCGCCGACAAGCTGGTCCTGGAGAGCTGGTGGTGGCCTTGGGAGCGGGCGACGATGAAGAGGGCATGTTTGACTACTTCGATAAAGGGTTTGGCAAGTCGTGGGCGGGTGCAGACCATTGGAAGTTGCGAAAGGTGTCTAAGAAGGGTAAGTCGCTTTGCGGCATCTTCCACAGAAACGCTGTCAGGACTGACATACATCGCGACCCCCAGATACTGCTGCCCCCGCCGGAGCTGCTGGCGACGCTAGCAAAGCTCCGAAAGCCGCCAAAACACCATTCACCATCGACTTTGCTGCAGCGTCCACTTCCGCGACATCTTCCAAAACGCTGTTCGCACCAGCTTCAAAATCTACAATCACCTTGCCTTCTGCCAAGAGTTCTCAATCCGCCAGGAAGAGTGGCGCAGGCAAGAGAAAGGAGGAATGGTTGTTGCCTGATGATATGCATTTCAGCAGTCGACAGCTGTTGAGGTTGTTCTTGAAACCCAAGTTCTCGGTGAGGCACCCTTCTCTCTCAAATCTGGGACCCACCCTGGAAAAGCGTCTGGAACTGACAAGGCGATGATCTGCAGTTACGTATGAGAAGGAATGGTCACACTGTACGAATGGCAGGTAAGCTGCTCTCTCAGCATGAATGCAGTACGTTTTATGCATGCTGACATTTCATACAGAGAACCCCAGCGGCGAAATTGATGAAAACTTCTGGGCTCAGGCAGCAGCGCACCAAGCGGACGCGGGTGTCGATGGCGAAGGAATGGGTACGTACACAGAGTAGCGAGGTCTGGTGCTTGACACGCCCGAGGGAGCGACTATGCTAATGATCTTGATTGACTCGTTCCAGACTTTGACTCTCAACCTGCGCCATTCGAATCCCAATTCTTCCATGACGACGGTGATGATGGCTACATCGATGATGCGCTCGACGCCTCTGACCCGAGCGGTATGGGTATGGGCATGGACGAGGCGGACGACCTCTGGCAAGCTACTCAAGATCAGGAACTCAGAAAGAGCCGGCCAGAGACGGTGCACTTCGCGAAGAAGGCCAAGAGGGTGGACGTCAAGCGGCTGAAGGATGATATCTGGAATGGCCTTAAGAGCCTCGTACCGCCTGAGAAGGATGAGACGTCGTCAGATGATGTGAGTAAGAAGCGTCACACATCTGCGAATCCACGGCCTGCGTCTGCTCCATGGACAGAGACGCACGCAGGTAGAACAAGAGCGAAAAGCGGATGCTAATGCTACCTCGTGCTCTCTCATAGGACATGCCACAAACGCCCGCCGAGCCCGTAGAAGAGGTCAAGACGTTCGACAGCATCATCACCTCCCTCCGATCTACCTACCCTCAAGAGAAGATGTCGGAAATCTCCACGTCATTCTGTTTCATCTGTTTGCTCCATTTGGCGAATGAAGAGGGACTCAAGATCGAGACTGCCCGGTATGATGGGAAAGAGGGCGAAGATGTAGGGTGTCAAGGTTTGTTGGAAGGGTACGAAGGGGAGGTAGGAGCAGGAAGCTTATTCGAGAATGGCAAGAAGAGGAGACTGGATGAAGGGGAAAGGAAGGACAGAGTCGTTGGTGAACTGCAAGCTATGAGGGTATACAAGGTGAGCTTGAATCTGGCGTCGAAGCAGCATTCGCCATGCTTCTGGTCATATCTGTATTTGCTGACAGTTTGCGACAATTCTAGGACTTTAATGCCGGCCGAGCAGCGTAATCCCCTGTATATCTAGGCTGACTTTAGAAGGAGGAGGAAGAGAGCCAGGAGGATGAGTCAGTGCATCAGGCATACATCAGGTTATCTCATTATCTCATCATCTCCAGTTCACTTTCTTTATGGTCTGATATAGCGGTCCGGGCGGGATATTGTGTGAGATGTGGATCACATCGGACGGACAATGTATATCTCCGTAGAAAGCGATTGATCAGAGGTATGGCGTTATTGTATCTCAGTCTTTCCGCTCCCGCCCGGACACCAGAATTGATCCGGGCGGCGCATGGTATACTGTACTTCGCCTTTGGCATCATACTCATACCTGTATTGCACGGTGCGAGAAGCATGAACATCGCCACGGCTATATTGAGCAGAGCGTTCCTTTGTGCTTCGTCATCAACAATCCTAACGTCACTGCTGGTCCCACATCCTTTTGGCCTGTTAGTAGTACATACAGTAGACTGGTTCCATTCCAATCAGAAGCAAAGCTATCATTTCTCTGTCCATCGCGATATGATCGGCTATTACGACCGACAGCACTGTGTTCCGCCACTTTCACCGCCAAGCCATGATACTGTAGGTGTGCGGCAGCTCGGCTATAAACCGAAGCGAGACGTCCACCTAAGCTCGCCTCATCCACCTCCCCGACTACATGTACGTCCACGCATACCTCCTTAACTCCCTAACCTTCAAGTCGACTCGGTCTACGAGCCGGACCGGGCGAGCCATGTTCTCGGAAGACGTACTGTGCAGCGGATACATGACTTCAATAAGGTAGCGTGTCGTGGAGTCTTGCCACTTTGATCGTGGGGAATGCTGAACACGTTGTACCATCAGCTAGCTCATCGCTCATCACCTCCCTTCATCAAACACACACGCACACACGCACACACGCACCGTCACCATCATCGTCACCATCACCATCACCCTCGCCATCAAGCTGAACACGCACCACCCACTTACGCATGACGCCCGGCTCACGACATACACATATCCGCATCGATCCAGAACCTCTACCCGTAATACACACAATCAGACCCTCGGCTGGGCGTGTCACCAGTACTGGCCTTGCGGGCGATACCAGCCCTGGTCCTGCTGCTGCTGCTGCTGCAGATGATCTCGCCACTGGTAATATCGTTCGTACCGAAGTCAATATTGGCATGATGAGTACTCCCATTCCCACTCAGAGAGGATACTATGACCTTCCTCCTGATCCATCAGTCCTCCTGGCTACTTCATCTCCTTCTCCTACCACATCACCCAGTATCCAGAAGACACTACCCTCAACGTCAAATCAATTTCGCCGATTCCCACCTAACAACGTTTTAAACAGGCTTCAACCTCAAATAGCGGCACCTGTGACGCATACTAAGCAGACGCAAGGGCAAACACGTTCTCGGCAGCGAGTCTCTTTTACGACACCCGAGTCGGTAACACTGGGTGCTTCGGCTGCGGGTCGTGACACCTTCACCGCTGGGAGAACACAACCTCAGCAGTCCATACCGGCACTCACTACAGTCATTCCGACTGAACTTCCCTCATCTACTGTTGGTCCGCGTCATCAGGCGAATCCTCCGGCACAATTGAGATCAAACGCCGCTTCGGTCCCACCTCATAGTCAACGTACGGTACTGGTTCCTGTTGATCCACATAATCAACAGCAACCGCTACCATCCGCCCCAGTTCAGACGACAGGGCCTCCACAGAGACAGACCGAGTCTCAAGATCGCCCTCCCCCAATACCGCCTAAACCGCAACCCCGCTCTAACCCCCAGCCCCAGCGTCCGACCCAGCTCCCAGCCGAGTCTCATCCCGATCGACCAATCAACACAGGCATATACCAGCACCAAGATAACCCACATCCTTCCTCCAGCATGTCCTGGTACGCCTCGAAAACTGAAACATGCTCCAGAAGTCGACCACAACGCCCGCAACGCCGCCGATCGTCGCCACCGCCCGGTCACCATGGACAGCCTCAGCAGCAAGGCTATGCAGCCTACTACGCTGGGGCAGAGGAGCTGTTCGATTCGACATCATCTAGTGAAGAGGCAGCCCCTCACCCTATGCCGGGCTCGGGGAGATATGTGAGGCGAAGTCGAGAAGTTCATCAAGCTCGACCCTTACCCGTGACACGCCCCGATTCTCATATTAAACGGCCACCCGGACCGACCGACGAAGAGACAGCGCGATCTCTCAGCATGCAAGAGGATATGCTAAATGTATACAACCAGCTCAAAAGGGATCAAGATGCCCTTCGATCCCGCGATGAGCGTGACGCACGACAAGAGAGACCTCCGAGACCGACTCGTCACTCTGCTCCTCCCGACTCTGAGGATCGAGAAGACGCAAGTCGAGCTCGGCCGAGGCCAGAACGACCCAGGAGGTCCATCAAAGTACACATGACCCGCGATCACCACAACAATCGCACAGAAGATACTGGCACTTCCAGACACAGGCAGAATCAAGACGGACCTCAGACCACCAATTCTCGATCTGCAGAGAGGCGGAAACGGAATAACGAGTTCATCGAAAGCCTGGAAGAGGAGATGATTTGTCCTATCTGTATGAGCATCATGTGAGTGTCTTCGTGATTCTCATAGCTCTCCCCGAGTGAAGGTAGACCATGCTTAGCAAAGCCATATCACTTTGCAGGGTCGGACCCCATCAGGTGACTCCGTGCGGTCATGCTGCATGTGGCGCATGTGGTGTGCATTGGATCGAGACTAGGGCGAGTAACCGCTTTCCATTCCCTTTCCAGATCGTCAGAGCATTCGACTGACCAGTCAAGATGATTCAGGCTTCGACCGGTGAGAGAGTCAGTTGCCCGGTGTGTAGGCGTGCAATCGACCCTACCAACCCCCTGACGCCTGCCCGATCTTTGGAGAATGCGATCAAGAAATGGGTGGATTGGAAGGTTGCTGTGGAAGTCGAATGGCAGGGTTTGGCCGATTTCAAGGACAGAGAAGAGTGAGTTGATTTGCTTGGACTACTGTACAATTCTGTCTAACCCATGGTTATGCTGATAACGGCGCCGTACTGTTCCGGTAGATGCTGGAAGATACACAAGGAATACTCACCAGACGGCATTGTGTCTCCAGGTCTCCTGGCCGACTTGTCCTCGTCCGCCCTTCCGACACCCCGTACACATACTCGACGGTCCACATCAAGGTCCGTAGTCCCCATTCCCATTCCTGATCCTTTCCCTTTTTCGGATATGCTTGGTCATTTCGCTTCGTTCATGGACTCTCTTCATCCCTCAACCTTTAGTCAAGATCAAAATCAGAATCAAGGCCATAGATATATACCTCAGGTTCAGACAGTTTGGGAAGTTGACGAAAGTCCTCCATCCGCCACTCATCGGCAAGTAGACGACACGAGCTCTCGACGTGAAGCCGACCAGGCCTACAGACAGAGGGAACGGGATAGGGAGAGACGCGAGGCGGATGGGTGGGTGCATCATGATATGCCGGCAGGGATGAGGTTTCCGGCATTGTGAGCTGTTAAGTCCTCACGTTGTGGTCTACCCTAAGAAGCTAGACTTATCGTTGGTGTCTTGCGCCTTGTGGCAGTGACTCTAGACATCGACACGACTATCACACATACAATCTGGCGGGACCAGGTAGCCCCATCCCATGGGTGGGCAATGACCCCCTCGACATGGTACAGGGCTTGGTGGCAGGTTTTGGCGATTTACTTATGCATAGATCGAGGCAACCGAGGCATTGATCTATTGTATTGAGAATACACGTGAATAGCAGTTGTACTGTGTGGGTGCACAGCTCAAGGCTTCGAGATATGGAACACATCTGTACTTCATTTCCGGGGAGTTCTAATGGATTCTGCTTGGCATGCAGACAGATTGGTACAATCCACCAAGCGATAGTAGAGGAGGATCGGTTGAAGTTGGTGTTCTGAAGCCACTCATAATCAAGCATTGCCGGGGATGGCTCGAGCGGTACTGTAACACATATCCACCTCATCTCAAACGAATCCTGCGAGGCAGGAAAGGAGGAGAGGAAGAGGCTCGTATCATCACAACCCTCTCGTTTTCGGACGGTAACACCCGACCTGGTGGCGCACATTGACAGACGTATTTTGCGTGTATGCTGATGCGACATGTGTCCTTTTATTTGTTCCTTGGAAGAGAGAGGAGGGGGTGGGGAGGCTTATGTGGATAGCATTAGTAGATGAGTATCGCTCCCCGTAGCTCTCTGACCTTGCTGTACATGCTTCGACCAGATCGATTAAGGGATTGTGATGCAATCTATGTGTCAACAACGCATCCTGTACATTCGATGCGACGTTCTTATGATTATCGTCAGCGGGAACTGGTCCACAGCATGACAGCTTGCGTGCCACTAGGCCATTCAGGAGACAGTGTCAGGCGGAAGGTCAGCACTGATGTGGTCTCAAACACAACACTGACACGACACGCAAATCAATACCAGCTTGTTGTGCCCCTCGGCGAATCTCTGATAGACTACACACACTGCTAACCCTCAGTCTCCTTCATTTGCTCAACAAGACTCAGATAATTGACTGTGATTGAGAATTACTGACTGATATGGCCCGTCCAAGTAGAATCGCACGGCGCCACTTTGCAGCGTAGGGATTGATGTGGATGTTACGAGCTATGGTTGTATAGGACGTAATCAACAATACGTTACGTCATACCGGAATTGCAGGTCAACCAAGCTTATCCCATGCGATCGATCCCCTCCCTGCCTCCCGGTCGCTCTTGCCTGGGGTATGGTGCTGACTGCCACTGCGGTCATATTATTCCCTGAGAAGAGGAACGAAGCACGTTACAAGTTGCAAGCTGCAAGTTGTAACTTACAAGCATGTCATGTCATCTTGCTTTCGCTTGACGATGATCGGCGGTCGTGATATGATGATCATGATGCGTGTGAAAAATGGAGCTGGAGCACGCGGGAAGAAAAACTCAGAACCAAGGGACAGGAGAGGGGGGGACAACAACCTGATCTAGGCTCTAGGCCTGCCGATAAGACCCTTTAGTTATCCTGACATTAAAGCTGCACAAATAACCACCCAGGTGTTGTTGTTGTCAAAGGCGTTTGGTTTGTGGGAAACAGGCAAATGGTAGTGGTGCCCATCAACTTAAGAGAGTGCCGATCATACCATATCATCATCAGCAACTTGTCCATCACCTTTATAATCCTTTGCACTCCGCGACCGGACTTGATCTGAAGAGCTCGTTCCTTGGCGGCTGATCCTGATCGACGCACTCGCCGCTTGTTCGGTATCCCCTCGCTCGACCACCTCCAAAGGAAGCTTGAAACAGTACCCGGCTCGACCGTCGTCGCACCCGGCTGATCGACAAGGTTGGACGGATAGGCAGACAGACACTGGAGCGTCGTATCGCGCCTGACGCTGCTAGCTGCTAGAAGAGGTCACCAGATAGTCTGCCCTTCGAGATCATCTGGTCTCGAGGTCAGGTCGTATATAACCCATTTTCAAGCATAGGCGAGTTAGGATATCAACAAAAGTACGTGTCTGTCTCACCTCACATTGGCACAATCGTTTCATTGTGCAATTATCGGCACACAAGCCTCTCTAAACCCCCTTCTCGCTTTGTGTTTGTCCCATCTCTGTGCATTTTGATTTCGTCCACCATGCAGGCCAGCGTAGCGATTAGTGCCGTATTGCAACACTAACCCGCACTAAAATCCCCCTTTTCCGCCAAAACGTGATTAGCTGACTCCTTTTGCATCATCCTTACAGATGGCCTCGTTTCTCCCTACCAACTTGCTCGGAGCGACTCACATCGTCTCACCTTCACCCAACGACAAGCTTTCACTCTCTCCCACTCCTGGCGCGCCATTATCAGGTGATGCAAGCTTGATACCCTCAAAGTACATCGTCTCCTCTTCGCCAGAAAGAGAAAAGCGCAACGAAGAGACTGGTGCGCCTCCCTCTCGCTCGACATTCAACACGCGCGCCCATACAAGCTCGCTCAATCCTCATCCGTCACGAAATACCTTCGACGCCCAACAGAACCCCCATATCCATCTGACCAGAGCTCCGCCATCGACATTGCTCGACGCGCCTGCCCGAGCAGCCATGAGTCTACCAAACGGCGTGACAGCTGCCGCTCAGGCCAGAGCGGTTCGAGGAGGCGAGGTCAAGACGCCAGAATATGAAGTGGACGAGGACGGATTCGGGTATCAGAATGGGAACAGCAACGGCGGCAGCAACGGCAGTGGGAGCGGGATTGGGAGTTCGAGAGTGTATAGTAGGGCAGGATTCGGTGGGGACGGCGGTGGCGGCGAAAGTACACCTCTGTTAGCTCCAACCCCTCAATATCCAAACAGGAGCGGCGGCGAAGCGGGATTATCAAGATCATCTTCTGCGGCGTCGACATCGTCGAATCGAGGTATCTTGCGACGAATATTCATCGACCGAGCCACCACGCCGTCTCAGCATCTGACCAGACCGACATTCCCCCCACCATCATTATCGACATACTCCCCAATCCCGCCGCAACCCCTGTCGATGTGGTCGAAGATCAACCTATTCATCAATCAGACCATCTCCATTGTGCTCTCGACCTATTTCTTGATATTTGTAGTCTTATGGGCTTTCGCGGCTGAAGTAGCCAAGGCTTTGCCAAAGTGGGTGTGGCCCGACGCACCGAAAAAGTTTCCTTGGGACGATGAGAATTATTGGAAGAAGGAGGGCAAGAGAGTCAGCAAGGATCCGGCGGATTATGCGAGACAGGTCGGCATGGACATCGAGCATCAGACTGTAGAGACGGAAGATGGGTACTATCTCAAGTGAGTATCAGAACTTCAAGATTGGCGTCGCGACCTCAAAATCAGCCCTCGTTTGCCAGATCGATCACCTTATATATACTGATGATCGTTTGTCATAGGATGCATAAAGTGATCGATCCCGAGGCGAAACCCCGGTCGGACGGACGAGGTAAGTCGAGTCAATACGCTGGGGGTGTCTATCTGCACTGCACAAACGGTATCTGACAACATCCATCTCAGGCGGCTTCCCTGTCCTCATCCTCCACGGCCTCTTCCAATCATCCGGCTCATTCGTCACATCGGAAGACCGTTCGCTCGCATTCTGGTTGGCCAAGAACGGAGGCTATCAAGTGTATCTCGGTAACACACGTGGTGTCTTTGACATGGGTCATAGGAATTTTGGGAGAAATGACCCCAGATTCTGGGGTACGTGATTGCCTTTCCAAAGAGTGTGCTGTCGTTTTTAAGCTGACTTGTTATTCATCACAGATTGGACCATTCGAGAGCTGGCGTTGTATGACCTTCCTGCACTTGTAGACCATGTTTGTAGAGAAACTGGCTATGACAAGGTGAGTCCAGTCGCCCTGCTCTATTCTCATGATACCTTTCTTTTCGGATCCCGCCAAGCCATTCGCTGATATCGATCTTGCTCTGCTGATAATCCCCTAGATCGCATTTATCGGACATTCGCAGGGCAACGGCTTAGCATTCATCTCCCTCTCGCTCGGCATGTGCCCCTCCCTCGGAAAAAAGCTCTCGGTCTTCGTCGCCCTCGCTCCAGCAGTCTATGCGGGTCCCCTCACGCACGGTTTCCCATTCACAGCACTCAACAAGATGGAGTGGAGCAAATGGAAGAGGTTCTTTGGCGTGCTGGACTTTATACCTCTGATGCGGTGGGCGTATGATTATGCTCCTCCTAGACTGTTCGCGGCGTTGGGTTATATCATGTTTGCGTTCCTGTTCGGCTGGACCGATGCGAACTGGTGAGTAAACGCTTATTGCAGGTACCCAATTCCGCCATCCACATGCCTTTTTTCACTCCCCCGGCGTGGCGCTCCGGCTTGTGGTTATTGTCGCTGACACACCACTTTTCTCACAGGCTCCACCGCCGAAAGACCAAGATGTTCCGATTCACCCCGACGCCCGTCTCCTCCGCCTCCATCTTTTGGTGGTGCGGCAAAGGCGGTTTCGCCGATCGAAAATGTACTCTTGACGACTCTCTCGAAAGATGGTTTGACGATCGTTTCCCGCCTCTCTCGATCTATCATGGAGGAAGGGATTTCTTGGTACTTGCCGAGCCTCTGCTGGAGCGATTGGAGAAGAAAGAGAAGGACGTGAATGTGATCAAGGTCACAAAGCTGGACAAGAGCGAGGTGAGTGGGCGACGAGCTTTCGCAGTGGTGCCTGATTGGTCCTCGTGAGCCAGTATTGATTGATACTCTTGATCCGCAGCACTGCGACTTTTATTGGGCTGCAGAGGCAGTGGAATGGGCTTATCTCTCGTTCATGGGTGCGTAGTAATCACCATGTATCAGAACGTGTCTCAGAGTATAGCTGATCTTCGGTATTTGTGTAACTCTCAGACGATATCGAATCTACTCGACCTAGGTATCCCGACGAGGAGGAACAGACAGTTGAAGAGAGGAGGAACCGGACGGAGACCAATATCGATCCCGACGAACCACCGAGCACGCTCATCTGAGTGTATATCCAGCCATAACCCTGCAAATGAGTGAGGGGGGTCAGGCTTAACACACTGCTTGACGAATTAAACAAGTCTCGTCGAGGACCATCTCCGGGGAATTTATTTGGCGTTTAAGGTGAGAGCATAAAGGCAAAGTACGGTACCAGTTGTCTTAATAGCGCTATATGATCTTATCTGTCTTCTTATGATTACCCTTCCGTTGCGTCTTGGGGACCGGAATATACATGCACATACACACGCGTCTTGATAGGGTTATAGACGATGGCTGTAAGTACACGATACTCGATAGACCTTTGCTTGTAGGCTTTAGATGTATTCTTAATGGTCATGTCAGTCCGTGGGGTTTCTGCAGTTTCAAGAGTGCATACCTTCTGGGAGTCTAGAAGTTACTCGCCCCTCATCTCGACCGAACCGAAGGAATAGTCTTCATCTGGTCTAACCACGGGAGACGCATTGTAGCATTACCGAAACTAAAACACCAGTTAGATCTAATCTTGGTCGCTCTTTGTGCGATCAAACTTTCGCAACGATCTACTCCCCTCGTATAGAAACAGACTGGTGTATAAGCTCGTATAAGAAGCTTCTCGTAGTCCGTCGGGGCGTCTATCTGTTATATCTGAGACATGACCAGCGCTTCGATACGTCCGCAAGTCCGGTTCCTCGGCATGGATGCTAGTCTGAGTTTCCACCTGTGGGTTGAGCTTCTGTGTCGTACTCATGATTGATGTCTTTCAATGAAACTGCAGATTCAGGACGAAGGCCGAACGCATGCAAGTCAGAGACACAGAGCGAAGGATCGAAGGATTTGATCCCATCTGAAGCTGCTTGCTCCTCCTAGCTACCATCGGATGGATGGATTTTCGACTGACCGTAAGTTACTCGTATCGCAAGAGTAAGGGCCAGAGCCTTCCCCTGCCCGCTGGAATCCCTTAAGCATAATAAGCGCCAGCCAGATCCACCACGCCCGATCGCCTCGAATCTGATAAGAATAAGATGCGATCGGCCGAATTGTCTATATGCAGTGGGGTGCTCAGAGCAGCTCGGAGCATACATACATGCATGTTTGTTTGACACATTTCTCTGAAAGATTCCAAGAGATTCCGCTCAATCCGGCGAAAGAACAAAAAGAACAACGGACGACATGTGCTTCCGGTTGTTCCTGGCTGGCTAGCTGACTGACTGACCCTCAGCAAACTCTACCGCAGGCGCTTGAGCTCGCTCACCAGCACGAGAGATGGATTGACCGATCAAGCTGTACTCGGCCGCAGAACCGGAAGAAAGAAGCGCCCGGACGATTTCCCTCCTGAGACTTATTCTTGGCTGTGCTTGCAATCCTTGAGATGCTTCTTGAACCCTATCGCCAGAGCGGAGCCAGGCCATTCAAGCATACTCGTGGTGCGTGTACTGGAGTGGCGCATGGCGGAAAAGGTACACGTCAATCACTTCCCTTCCAGCTGCATGCTGAGGTTCTTGGGGCGCAGAGACTTGACAACTCGCTATTCTCTGTTTCCGTGGAGTTGTCACGCAATTCTGTTCATCGATATCACATTCTGACAAGTTCCTGTTTGTAGTCTTGGTCTCCCCAGCTTGTGGAATGACCGGAGGAGAGCAGCTCTGAGGCTCCATCTATCGGAGCGCCTGACCGAGACATGCAATATCTTTTCGACCGAACTGCGACAAGACCGCAAGATGGGTCGGGCGAGCACGGTAAAACTTTGTTTCTTCTTTGATAGGCCGTATCTGATCTGCGTGCAGGGTAGAATGACAGCAGCTCCAGCGAAATTTTGAGCTTGGATCACCTTAGAGTTATCTGATATCGGATACGTATAAAAAGTTTGATCTAGCCGGTCCACTTCTTTCAGGAGAACAGTTGAAGCAAAAGTGACCACGCCGATCTTCCCTCCTCAGATATCCTATACCACTGCTGTATCTCGATCGAGAGATACAGGGCTTCTGATCCACAATGTCGCGAGTACTTGACCGAATGCCAAATGCATTCTCGGCCCGACCGACCTTCTTGCGCTCTCACACCGATGCCGGGGTGGATGCCAAAGATGCCAATGCGACAAGCGAAGAAGACGGCCACCAACCAGGTGCCACTGTCCCCCATCTCGACCATGACGAGGCGTCCCGAGACGATGCGTCCAGCTTGGACATCGAGCAGAGCGACGGTGTCACCAAAATCGAGGCCCTCTACCTTGTCTTTGGCAAAGGCTGGAAACTTTACACTCTCTGGCTGTGAGTGAGGTAAATCATTGCCCTCACGAAGGGCCGCACTGCATCGTGACTGGCCGCGCCTTCCTGTGTGATATCGACTCGCCGACACAATGTTGTGCTGATTCATTCTACCTGCTAGCTCCATCGCCTTGATCTGTATCGCTTACTCTTTGAGTCAAATGACGACCTACGCCTGTAAGTGCATGCCAATGACTCAAGAGTCATGAGCTGAGATCTGGACAGACGCACCCTTCGCCACCTCCTCATTCGGCGAGCATACGATCCTCGGTACGATCTCTGTTATCACATCGATTATGTCAGGCGTGACCAAGCCCTTCATCGCTAAGGTGAGCTCACATCCACAGCCCCCTCTTGCCTCCACGTTGGTGTAGCAGAACGATATTGACATTCCTCGCACACTTGCAGTGCGCCGACCTGTTCTCCCGACCTTGGGCTCTGACCTTCTCAGTCGTCTTCTACACACTGGGATACATCATCGTCGCGTCCTCCCAGACCGTTGGAGCAGTGGCAGGCGGCGAAGTCCTCCAGACACTCGGAAACACCGGTATCAACTTTGTCTCGAGCATCTTGATCGCCGATATCACTTCACTCCAGTGGAGAGGCTTTGTCTCAGGATTGTATTCGTTGCCATTCATTCCTTTCGCGTTCGTCGCCGGTGATATTGCAGCTGGCATCAACGCCTACTCTGAGAACGGCTGGCGTTGGGGTGTGAGCTTAATTCACTTTGCCAATACAGAACACACCTACAGCCCATATTGCAAGGTGCTAACGCCTGTTGTCCCCATCACACGCGTAGTTCGGAATGTTCTGCATCATCGTCCCCGTCACGATCGCTCCTTCCATCATTATCCTCTTCTGGGGTGATTACAAAGCCAAGAAAGTCGGAGGTGAGCTCTGAACATACCATAGATACTCTGGTAACCTCTACCGCTGACACATTCCTACTACTCTGGGCGTCATTCAGCCCTATCGCTCGCTTCCTCTTCCTACGCCCGACAACGTGCCTTAGGCAAAGCCGATCAGCCTGCCAGAAGCTTGCCTTCTCTGCTGCTGTACTACGCTCGACAGATCGACGCTTTCGGCCTCTTGTTGCTCACCTTCTCCTTTGGCTGTATTCTCTCGCCGTTTACGCTTAACACCACCGCCAAGGGTGGCTACACCAATCGTGAGTCCGCTTATGCTTGTGGTTGTGGCATTGAGATACCGTCAGGAGACATCCCGACTGACACTGTCTCCTACTGTACTTTGCGCCATATTAAGCCTCGTTGATCGCCCTGTTCGTCGTTGGCGGCGTGCTGCTTATCGCTTTCTGTGCTTGGGAATGGAGATTCGCTTCACACCCTATCATGCCTCGACGCGTGCTCAACCGTACCTTGGTGAGTCATCGCTGAAGAGCCAATCTCAGGTTTTAGTGGCACTTTTATTCCACGTACGCAAAGTGTGCGAGAAGCTTCTCACTGTCATTGCTGACATACTTATGCCATCCATGCTCAGATCTGCTGCACCTTCATCGACTTCATGTACTTCTTCAGCGGTAGTCTCGGCGGAACTTACTGGTCCTCATGGCTCTACGTTACCAAAGACTACAGCGTGAGTTGAGGTGCGGTCTTGGGTGTACCGAGCCGTCGACAAGGCACACAGGTAAGAGACACCTTGGCTGATTCGCCGATGTGGCGTGTCTTGCCCATACAGGCCCAACACTACACGTACCTCACCAACACCCTTACTGTCGGTCTGTGTTTCTTTGGAGCATGTGCTGGCCTCATCCAGAGATACACCCATCGATACAAGTATCTTCAGCTTATTGGTCTCAGCATCCGGATCATGTGAGTAGAATCTCACTCAAGGGTATCAGTGGCAGAAACCGTTTGCTAGCCTAACCCCCATCCGTTCACTTCTGACCCTTTGAGGCGATACGCTGTTAGCTGAGCTGACTTTCGGTGTCTCTCCCTCAGTGCTCAAGGCCTCGTGTATCATTCTGCCTCCAAGGCTACGGCAGGCAACACCGCCACCATCGTCATGGGTCAGATTCTCATTTCAATCGGCGGCGGGATCAGCGTCATCTCCTCTTCTGTCGCCGTGCAAGCCTCTGTGCCTCACCAAGATATGGCCTTGGCCATGGCTTTGTTGTCACTATGGACCTCGATCGGAGGGTCGATCGCCTCTGCGATCGCAGCTGCCGTGTGGAATAAGCAAGTCCCACTCAAGCTCGCGCAGCATCTCGGAGACTCCTTCAACTCCACTGAGATCGCTCAGATCTTCGGTTCAATCGTTGTTGCCCGGACCACGGAGCCGAGGGAGCTGGTTATCCAATGTGAGTGAACGATCTCCGAATGTTGTGACTTGCAGAACCACGTTACCCGACTGACTGTTGTCGGTTCTTGTGCCTTTCGCAACACAGCGTACAACGAAGCCATCCGACCTCTCTATTTGGCCGGTCTGGTCAGTTCCACCCTTTCCCTCGTAGCAGGCGCATACACCACCAACTTCTACCTCGGCAAGACCCACAATGCCATCGAGAAGAAGGTCGTCGTCTTTCGTTCTGCCGAAGAGACTGCCCCAGAGGTTTTGGCTGCCAAGGCTAAGGAGGTCGAGGAGAAGGTTGCTGCTAAGGTCGGCCTTACCGCGAACTAGACAACAAGATCTTTCCATAAGATCAGTGGCGAGGCTGTTGATATCGACTAATCAACAACTGACAGGTATTTCGCACGATGGTATGAGCCATTGTCCGTAGATTCGCTTTCGGAACATGTCCCTCTCTACCTAGATAGAAAGCTCAGTCCAATACTTTCGTTCAGTATTCTCAAGAAGCTGCTCGCATAGACTATTCTCAACTTAGCTTCGCTTCTCTTCAGTTTGGAATTCTGTACGTCGTCTCTGCCTCCAACCGTCGCCTTGATCTTATAATAGGCTTAATTTGGCCATGGGTATCAATCTGGATGTGAATGGTTCTTACCGTGCTCGATACAGTATGTATGTCGACTTACAGTAATCGACCAGCCAAGCAGCAGCAGTACGGTGAGAGGGGTTGTGAACGCGGAGGTCGCCGCTCATATAGTATTAGTGTTTCGCCACCGGCCGTGACCTGTCCGATTTTTCGGCATACAGATAGGTACAGATAGAGGCCTAGGGGTCTTCGTCATCATCAGCGCATCAAGAGCAACTTTCTCGCATTGATAGTCACGATTCTCGATCAAAGCTCAAGCTTCAATTAGTTACGATCGTCTGCACCAACAGGAAGATATCTCAGCAAGTGAGCCACCAAATGCAATACAAAGGAAGAAGAAGCTGTTATTGTCTGCGCCGCTAATCCGAGATTCTCCGTCAGACATGCCGCCAGCTCCAACCCTCACCCAGATTCAATCGCTATACAACTCCACCATCACCGCCGCCTCCCGATTCACCTCGTACAACTTCCACAACTACTTCCTCCGACGCACCGACCGAGTCTTCAAGCCGGTCTTGGACTCTCTTTCACCTCCTCCAGGATCCGAAGTGACGGCGAAAAGCCCCGATCTTAATGCCTTATCCAAGTTCTATGAGGAGCAGACGAAGGAGTTGGAAGTGATCAAGAGGGCCGCCGAGGTGAATAGGATGTTTGAGGGACCGAAACTTGTGGTGGAACATGCTAGGCCGATCACTTCTGGTGGTGGCGCAGGCATGGAGGCTTCTGCTGGTGGCGGTGGTCAGCCTGTGTAAATCATGAAAAAGTAGCAGTAGGCATATCGGGATATGGTTAGGATGGTGAGTGGGTTTGCCTCGGCTTTGTGTTCGTAGGCTATACATCTAACACGTGTGCAACAGTGCTCAAGCTAACTGCAAACACACTGTACTCATCAGTAGCTCATCCTTATCACGATGCATGTATATTTCGCGATTCGTCTGTGTGATTGATCTGCACAACTGAGATGACACCTCCTTTCTGCCGTATCCCAAAACACAGATTTGCACTCCTGGAGGCCTCCTCCTTTCACTGTGTCATCGGTACTGATCGCACACTGCACTCGCGAGGGTATCTGAGAGTGTACAAGATCTTGCTTCAGTATTCCCAATAACGACGTATGAGTACTGTCTTTTGGACAGCTCTCCGCATCCGGAGAATTGGGTTCAACACCAGCATCAATCCCGGTATGATACCATCCTCATCGTAAGCTATTAGACTAACATCAGCCACACGCCGGTCGAAGCATATACTTCTGGCGAAGGGGAAATGGCACCTTATCGGTATCGGCATGAATCACCGTTCAAAGCGGCACGCCGCAGGGGAGGCAGGCGCCGATCGCGCAGTGTAGACGAAGAATCGCTGATAGGCCTCGTGCAATCCAACCGCTTCTCGAGCGATTCGCTGCCAAGCCAATACTCTCAGTTATCCGCCAACAAACCTCTTTCTGGCCAACGCCTGAACTATGATGCTAAGCAGGCCGACTTGTCAGTCAGAGGTCACAACGGTAACGACCCGGGGAAGACGACACCCGGTGATGAGGAGAGAGACAAAGCCGCACCCTTGGCAGCTATCGATCAAGCCAACAGCGATACATTCAACTCCATCGTCCGCCCACCGGTATTGTCAAAGAGACTCCTGATAGGCTGGAGAATATGCATCTTACTCCCCTTCTTAGCTGCGGGGTGCTTGTTATATCTGTTGACATGTTCTGCTCCGTCTTGGAGGAGCGATTGGAGTGTAGTGAAAGTCAAGCTGGAGAAGAACGAGTGGACGCCGATTTATCAGCATGGAAAGATGCTGAGTGGCGGGGGAGAGAACATCGAGATTGCCGATCAAGAGGGTGGCAGTACGACTGAAGATGGTGACAACGGACGAGGAGGAGGATGGTTGAGTGTGAACATGTGGGGATGGTGTCTGCAAGATGCGTCTGCTAGCGAGTGAGTTGCAAAATCGAGGTCATATAGTAGGATGTCGTGCTTAACGTCCCCGCCTGCATTTGCGTCCACCTCAGAACGATCTGTTCTGGCGAGAATATGTGGTTTGATCTCGACGAGCTGTTAGGAGAGGAATCAAGGTAGTCACGCTCTCGTATCTTCTATAATCGTGCTGATCCTGATCCGTCTTGCGTCGATAGCAGGTCTAGCGCACCTTCCGGGGACGACTTCAATTTCCTGCTGACACATGGCCTAGTCATACACGGCTTCGGTGCGTTACATTCGCTGTATGACAGTCTCTGTATCTAATCAGATTAGGATAGCTGATCCTGTTTGCTGACTTTGGATTCTATCATGATCTGCTGTCCCGTGTACTCAGGTATGCTGGCGGCTATGATGGCCCTCATACCTATCGGCTTGAACACCTTCCGTATGATTAGAGCCAAGGACCCAACAGTGAGTCGCTTGAGTGTCCCTTTGCTTTCCACTATCGTCTACTACTTCATAGTCAACTTGAGAAGCGAGTGTCTAATTCGCGTCTCGGCGGTATGTTATATGTCACGTAGGTACAAAGTAGCTGGTTCGAACATGGTACGATCTTGGTAGCGTGTGCATTATGTTTGGCTTCGGTAAGTGGATGGCCAATCCAAATCACAACTTGTCGTGTCTGCTTGTCCCCAACTAGAGGGTCATGCAGAACGCGACTGGTAGCTGAATTGTCCTGTGCTTCATATATAGTATGTCATCGACAGGTGTCTCAAGTCAAGCGTGGCGGATAACCTGACAAATCACACCGTGAAATCGGGGTAAGTGCCTTCCTCATTCACACAAAGTCCGCTGTACATATACATCACACTTCGACGACGGATCATCAAAGCTGATGATATGTCGTGGTGCAAATCAGCCTCGCCAATACCATCACTGGTACATCAGCCCTTCTCTTAGATTTATGCTTTCTCCTATCAGGAATTCCACCCTTACACTTCCATATGAAGCGTCAACGTCAGTTGCTGAAGTACTGGAAAAACCTCGAAGATTACGACCAAGCTATTATTATCAGCCGCGAAGCCTACTCGAACGAGATCAGCGGGAAGGCTGACGCTGAAGAAGCCAAGAGGAAGAAGAAACGAGCCGGAGCATGGAGCAAAAGGTCGAAAGCGTATAGGATGACTAGGATGATCTTCGGCTATGACTACGATGACAATGTTGATGATCACGGCCGATACCTAGTAGACCGAGGAGGTGAAAGGACGAGCGGTGGCGATGGGCTGAGGAGAAGAGGTACGATCAGTAGGTGGAGGAGCAGACGTAGAGAGCGACGAGAAGAACGACGTCGGAGATCAAGAATCATTGATGATCACAGCGGTTCTGATCCAAGGTCGAAGCGGAGGGGCACGATAAGTAGATGGAGAAGTAGACGTCGCGAGAGGCGCGGCGATAGGGGCGAGTATAGGCATGAGCGCGATAGAGAAAGGGAGAGAAGATATCGATACAGGCGAGACAGTAGAAATTGGTGGTGACATCGATGGAGATCAGGCACCGTACCATGCTTTTTGATTGGTGGTCATGTCGAGTATTCTTGTATGATCTCACCTGTTTACATGTATCATAAGTAAGCCACAGTCTACCCCTCCCTCCTCTGATCGGTATCGATTCGCTCTGTGTGCTAGCTCCTTCAAACAAGTGATCTGTAGCATGTCACGACTCACCCGAGTCTGTCCCCCGGACATGAATTTTGTCCGACCCAAACGGATGTTTATCACCGTTTCCGCAGAGTTGGGAAGTGGGAAGTCGTTTTTGCCATAACATGCCATCGGAAAGACGGGCCGGGGTTTGGCCGATATCAGAGCGATGAGTGTTATGTAATAAAGGATTTGAAGCACGCTAGAGCGGTAAAAGAGGGTTATCTTGCGGGTTCGGTGGATTAAATAAAGTGGGAGGATGGAAGAGGGTCGTGGGTTGAGACCCTGAATGGCAATGACACCGTCTGCGCGCAGATGAATGAGATGAGGTATCCATCCCTGTCATCCCCAATCCCAACTCGTCCACTTTTCCCCCGTTTCACCCTAACCATCTTTCATCTTCCTCAACAATCTTTGGCATCATCTTTTATCTTTTCATCATTCTTCGTTTGTTCCGTTCCTTCCTTACCAAAACTATCCTCCCCTTACCTGTATCGTTAGATAAAATGGCCAGCTTTACTGAGCACGACAACACCGCCATCAAGTGAGTAGAGGTCTAGTTGCGTCGGCATATGGCTCATGATCAGTACCGCAAGGGTGCTCGAGCGGACTTAACGAAAGTCGGTCGTTGAGCATCGCCTCTATGTACACTCGGTTCCGACCATCGCTGATACCGTCTGTCACCCCGTAGCACCATCCGAGCCCTCGCGGCCGATGTCGTTGGCAAGGCAAGTCCTGCCTCCCCTTGCGACTTGCTCGCTGAGCGCCCACGGATCACCGCTCGTCCAGGCATCCTTTGACAATCACCAGCTAACACGTTCTTCACCCTTTATTTAACAGGCCAACTCCGGTCACCCCGGTGCTCCCATGGTAAGTTATTCTAAGCTGCCGTGTAAGCCCTTGTTTTACCACCAGCTCAGCATGCTTACGCTACTGTCGTTGTCACACTCATAGGGTATGGCCCCCGTCGCCCACGTTCTTTTCAGCAAATTCATGAACTTCAACTCCAAGAACCCCAAGTGGATTAACCGAGACCGATTCGTCCTCTCAAACGGTCACGCGTGAGTTGATCGTCTCAATCAAGAGTCCATACACGCTCGCACTTGAAACTCACACTTCGGTTTCGCCCCCCCCCCAGTTGTGCCCTTCAGTACATCCTCCTCCACCTCGCCGGCTACAAGGTCTCCATGGATGACCTGAAGGCCTTCCGACAGATCGACTCCATCACCCCCGGTCACCCCGAGGTTGGCGTCACTGAAGGTATCGAGGTTACCACCGGTCCTCTTGGTCAGGGTGAGCTGGCTTCGTATTGTCGTCGTGACGAGTCATCAGCTTACGCGCCAGTACCTAGGTATCTCCAACGCTGTTGGTCTCGCCATCGCCCAGGCCCACATGGGTGCCGTCTTCAACAAGGACGGTTTCTCCCTCATTGACAACTACACCTACGGTATGTACAACTTTGCTCCTAGCTCCTGGCGGATGCTATCATTATAGAAAAAAATCAGCCAAAACCGCCTCGCGTAACTTTCGCTGACGTCACGTTACGAAAACAGTCTTCACCGGTGACGGATGTCTCCAGGAGGGTGTTGCTTCCGAGGCTTGTTCTCTTGCTGGGTGAGTCGAACACCATGCATTAGCGAAACAACAATTCACTGACAGCTGTATCCAGTCACTTGAAGCTCGGCAACCTTATCGCCGTATACGATGACAACAGTGCGTGGTTGCTTTCTTTCTCGCTGTCGGACGGTTCAGCTGACTAATCCCGCAGGGATCACCATTGACGGTGACACTGCCGTCTCTTTCACCGAGGACGTCGAGCAGCGATTCAAGTCATACGGATGGGAGGTTCTCCACGTCGAGAACGGTGATGAGTGAGTCCCTTATTGTATTTTACAGACTAGAAAAAGTCCTGAACCACCTATGCTTGAAACAGTGACGTTGCCGCTATCGCCGATGCTCTTGCCCAGGCCAAGAAGTCTCAGGACAAGCCTACCATCATCAACCTCAAGACCACCATCGGTTTCGGTTCCCTCAAGCAGGGTGGCCACGATGTGCACGGTGCTCGTGAGTGGGAGAACCATCTGAGTGAATCCGTGATCAAACTGATGTCCACATTGCAGCCCTCAAGAAGGACGACATCACCCAGCTCAAGAAGAAGTTCGGCTTCAACCCCGAGGAGACTTTCGCCGTCCCCAAGGAGACCTACGACATCTACAACGCTGCCGCTGAGAAGGGCGCCAAAGCCGAGGCTGAGTGGCAATCCCTCTTCAAGCAGTACTCTGAGGAGTACCCCAAGGAGGCTTCCGAGCTCACCCGACGAATTGAGAACCGGCTTCCCGAAGGCTGGGAGAAGGCTCTCCCCACTTACACCACCTCCGACGCTGCCGTCGGTTCCCGAAAGCTCTCCGAGACCACCATCAGCAAGCTCGCTGAGGTTCTTCCTGAGCTTGTCGGTGGTTCCGCTGATTTGACCGGCTCCAACTTGACCCGATGGAAGGGCGCCGAGGACTTCCAGCACCCCTCCACCGGTCTCGGATCTTACGCCGGCCGATACTTCCGATTTGGTGTCCGAGAGCACGGTATGACTGCCATTTGCAACGGTATCGCCGCCTACGGTGGTCTCATCCCCTTCGGTGCTACTTTCCTCAACTTCGTATCATACGCCGCCGGTGCCGTCCGACTTTCCGCCCTCTCCCACCTTCGAGTCCTCAACGTCGCCACCCACGACTCCATCGGTCTCGGTGAGGACGGACCTACCCACCAGCCTGTTGAGACTGCTGCCTGGCTCCGAGCTATCCCCAACCTTGCCTTCTGGCGACCTGCCGACGGTAACGAGACCTCTGCCTCTTACCTTGTCTCCATCCTCTCCCAGCACACTCCCTCCGTCCTTGCTTTCTCTCGACAGAACTTGCCTCAGCTCGCCGGTTCGTCCATCGAGAAGGCCGCCAAGGGTGGTTACGTCGTAGAGGAGGTTGAGAACCCCGATGTTACCCTTGTCTCCACCGGTTCCGAGGTCTACCTCTGTCTCGGCGCTCTTGAGAAGCTCAAGGCTCAGGGTATCAAGGCTCGATTGGTATCTATCCCCTGTTTCGAGGTCTTCAACACCCAGCCCCGAGACTACAAGCTCAGCGTCCTCCCCTCTGGTGCTCCCATCCTTTCCGTTGAGGCTTACTCTACCTTCGGTTGGGGACAATACTCTCACGACCACTTCGGTCTCCAGGCTTGGGGTGCTTCTGGACCTTACGACCAGGTATACAAGAAGTTTGAGCTCACTCCCGAGGGTATTTCCAAGCGGGCTGAGAAGGTTGTTGCTTTCTACAAGAAGCGAGGCCAGCCCGTATTCTCTCCTTTGATCTCTGCTTTGGACGACATCTCTGACGAATAGGTTCAGATCGGCTCAGAAGGGTTTTCAATAGGTTAGGATAGAAGGTATCATAGATACATACGGTTCGGGATCAGATTCTCTTAATGCTTGGATGGTAGTTGTTCATCGCATGCACTGCACGATGGGTACTCGATATGCTTGCGAGGACCGCATTGGGCACATTGATTAGAGCGAGTGTGACCTCGATACGTTCAAAATGAAGAATGACCTGTCAACCTATCGCGGAAACGAATCAGATTGGTACGGTGAATTGTTGGATCCGGCCGGGTGAGATCTGATCTGAGCTATAAGCCGACACGGCTCGTAACCGTGACCGGCGTCGGAGCAAGTGGAGGAGGAGTGCACAATTTATCGGCAGTATATATCTTCCACTTCGCTCTTTCGCTGTTTGACAACCCCTCAATCAAGTTGTAATTCGGCATCTCCAGCGCTCGGCTGACGACGTATATTGTGCATCAGGTCGGATGTGTATAGTCGTGTGAAAATGGATATAGAAGAGTGAGTGAATCGAGCGTCTGGCGTGTGTCGGTACTATAGGTCACTTATGAGCCATCTGTAACATGAAACTATGAGCTGACAAGCGGTCTGTTTATCTATTCCATAATCGCAGATTCAGAAAAGCTGGTATGTGACACGAACCTTTGTCTCTCACACGTAGATGCGATGCGATGCGATGCGGTCGAACGGAATTCTACACTATAATCAAGACGTCTCGTGGACCGCTTCAACGTAGGATGTCTTCTCTGGTCAGCAGCAGACAGCTGATCATCGACTGTCTCATCTTCCGATTGTTTGTGCAGGTTACGCGGCCATCGATTCGATATGCGATTACTATGCGAGCTTGAGGGACAGGCCTGTGAAGGCCCAGGTGGAGCCTGGTTATCTTGTTGATAAGCTGCCGAGTACGTCTTGATGTCATGGATTGACCTCCCCTCGCGCTTGAAACGCCGATGCGGGCGAGGATGACAAGGAGATCGAGGTTGACATGAGTGATGTGCGTGATTGCCGATCGATGGTTCGACAGAGGAAGCGCCTCAAAAAGGGGAGAGCTTTGATCTGATCTCAAAGGACTTTAAGGATGATATCTTGCCTGGTGAGTTAATCTAGCAACCCCTCTCATGCCATACCATACCATACCATACCATACCATACCATACCATACCATACCATACCATACCATACCATACCATACCGATCCTTATATCCTTAGCAACTGCTCTATGTCCTCAGCGTGCTGCAGATGGCGGCTAAGTCACAAAAACGCCTGACGGCTGGCTGATACCTCGTATCGTAATTGCAGGCATCACGCACTGGCAGTCCCCCCAATTCTTTGCCTATTTCCCGGCCAACTCGACGTTCGAAGGTATGATTGCCGATTTGTACTCTGCTAGCGTCAGCAATCCGGGATTCAACGTGAGTACGCAGGCATCCGTATTCTCAAGGAAGGGAAGGCCTCCCGCTGAGGATCTTGTTCGGTTTGTCATTGGCCGGCCCACTGCTACTTCGCTCTTATAGTGGGTATGTTCTCCTGCCTGTACGGAGCTCGAACAGGTCGTAGTGGAATGGATAGCGAAGATGCTTGGTCTGTCGGAGAGCTTTTGGGGCAGCTCAGGGGTCGGCGGTGGCATCATCATGGTAAGCTGCTTTCAAATTACCTCCTCGCCGAACTCCCCGAAATCAGATTCACGCCGTCATCATGTGGCTCTTCTATCCATTCTGCATGGTCTGGTCATCGTCGCCACCCCCACGAGTCGTGCTGAAATTGCATCATCAATGACATAGGGTTCAGCATCCGAATCAGCATTTACAGCAGCGATGGCGGCCCGAGAACGTGCTCTTCGACAGATCTCAAGGGAGAAGGGCGTACAAGAGGCTGAGAATGGTCAGGTCCAAGTGCCGGACGAGATCAGGAACGAGTACAGCCAGAAGTTGGTTGTCTATGGTAGTACACAGACACACAGTCTCGGTGCCAAGGTGAGTCGGTGTCCCCCAGGAGTCAAGAGACGGGCGAAGGAATCTGTGTAATTATGCCGCATATTCATTTGCCCCAACTTACCAACGTGTATCTCTGTACAAGGCCGCTCTTATGCTCGGACTGCCTTTCCGACCGGTAGCAGTCTCCGTCAAAGACAGCTACTCCCTTCGAGGCGAAGACCTTAGGCAGGCTATGGAGAAAGACAAAGCTGCCGGCCTCGTGCCGTTCTTGGTCTGTAAGTCGACCAGGATCAAGCTATATAGACCCATTTCTCATGTCGAGCTCAGCGGATGATCCCAGCTGACTTACTCAAAATATGATAGATGCTACCGTCGGAACTACGTCTACGGGTGCTGTCGACAACATTGGCGAGATCGGTGAAGTCAGTAAGTGAAAAAGAGTTTGCGCATGGTCTCGCATCAGCCGTCCAGGAGCTCACCTACGATCGTAATCGGGATCCATCATTGCAGTGAAAGATTACCCTACGACATTCCTGCACGTTGACGCAGCGGTATGTTTCAGCTCCCTCCTCTGATTAGATCTTTCAAATCAACACTCATCGCTTATCTACCACTTATCACGTCACGATCGACCAGTGGGCGGGTGTGGCGTACGCACTTCCGGATTACAGAAAGGCGCTCAGACTGGACGAAATCAACCTATATGCCGATTCGTTCTGCACAAACTTCCACAAGTGGGGTCTGACCACTTTCGACTGCAGTAAGTGGGGACGACCTGATCTCGAACACAATCCAAGTGTCTCGTGTCCATTCTGCAGAGGCGTCAGTATGAGTACATTGGCTGATCAGACTGTATTGGGTCGGTCATACCGCAGGTATCTTCTGCGTGAGGGATAGGAAGGACTTGACGCAGACATTCGATGTTACTCCGGTGAGTAATCAACCACATTACCCAATAGTTATTGCGCGCCTAACCTAACCTGTCTCTCACTTCCTCGAGAGTGGGAATGACTGAATCCGCTTTCAATGCTGGCTTATTGACGCCGCTGCGCACTCCATCTAGGCCTTCCTCCGAAGTAAAGAGGCCGATGCAGGCACTGTCATCGATTACAGGAACTGGCAGATTGCGCTCGGACGTCGATTCAGAAGTCTCAAGGCTTGGTTCGTGCTTCGAAGCTTTGGGGTGCAGGGCTTCCAGAAGCATCTTGAGGCGGTGAGTGGGCTGCGGGACATCGTCGCAGGTGGTACACATGCGACCTCAGAATAGCTCCTTGCATTGATTGCGGTTATTGGGAGGCTCAGCACTGACAGTGCGGCGTATTGGCTACCCTTTATCATATTATAGGGCATCGAGCAATGTCAACAGCTCGCAGAAGTTATTCGATCTTCGTCAAATTTCGAGCTTGTAACAGACCCGTCTCTTGCGCTCCTGGTCTTCAGACTGTCCCCCCATTCAAGCAACACCAACACCGACACTGCTTCTTCTTCTTCTTCTTCGTCGACTCACCCATCGCAATCGGACGATATCCTCAATATCCTGAATCAGAGATTACATGATCGCCTCAACGCGCGCTACGATGTCTTCTTGACTCAGACCGTGTTGCATTCCAAAGAGAGGAATATCTTCTGTATCCGATTCGCCATGGGCGGTGTGTACACTACCTTTGAGGACGTGCTGAAGACTTGGAAAGTCGTAGAGCAGGTTGGTGAGGAAGTGCTTAGAACTTGGGAGGAGGAGGAGAAGCTCGTCGCGGAGGATTAGGATTGCTACAGTTTCCATCATATCGTCAGAGGGACCGGTGTGAGAGAAAGACCGCTGGGAGAGAGAGCAAGGCAACAGAGCATACACTGTCGGATGAACGGATGGACGGAACTGTCAGGTCGAGCTTATTATGATTAGACATCAACTAGATTGTCTCGCTGTGTAGGACTAATGAGTCATAGTCACGCATATGTCGATGTCGACTTGCGACTCATACACCTTCTCCCGAACAAACGACTTGTTTCGAGTCAAAGTTGAAACAGAATCAATATGGGATACATCTCTCAAGATAAGATATACTATAAATGCAATATTGGCGGTGGGCTATCTACATGGGAGCGCGAGCAAGGGGCGTCAGTGGGTGATGCTTGGCCTTTCGGAAAGATATGACATGAAATGCAGTTTGCGCAGGGCAGAGAGTCCGGGTTTCGATGGTTAGAGCGCGTGCTCACATCATTGATTATTGTGTCGTTGTGGGTTTCGCTGTTGAGTTTTGATCTGAGTAGATACTGTAACCAATTGTCACTGTTGATCACTCCCCCAACGCTCGCCTCGCGATTATTTCGGATTGCGGCACCCACGGCCCTCTCCTTGGTCCTTGTCCATTACTTCGCGAGTCCCGATTTTCCGACCTTCCTGGGTTTTCCTTCTCATGTTGATGTTGACGTTGGATCACCTCGACCATTTAGTTCATACCAATCATCACTGTCATATCCGTCCTGAGATTCTCTTCGTGGCGGCCAGTCTCTTCGTGCCCGCCTCTCCATCTTAGCTCATCGAGTCTTCCATCCCTTCTTTTCATCTTTCTTCGCTGCCCCATTTCCAGAACCGAACAGCCAATCGAGTCCGGCGGCTTTGGCCAGAGACTCCTTGACATAGTCCTGAACGACGTTGCCCAGGTTTCCATCCTGGGCGCCGCCGTTCGATGCAGCCGAATTGAGCAGCGAGGAGATGAAATCTGCCGTGCTGTCTTCGCCCGCGCCGGCGGCCTTGCCCTTCTTGGCTCTTGTTCTTGACGAGATTGGGTTGTCGGTCTTCGCCTTGGACCTGCTGTACCCCTTTGACCGCGAGTTCTGGTTGTTATTGTTGTTGTTGTTACCGCCAAACAGACCTGCCAAAGCAGCGATACCTGGACTCTGACCTCCTCCTCCGGCAGCGTTATCGAGCCCGACCCACTGCTTGACCAATCCAAACAGCTCATCCATACTTCCCTGACCCGAATTCGCCATCAACCAAGCCACCAGCCCCAAAATCGGTCCGATCCTCGTCATGAACCTCAGGAACCTCGAGAAATACCCAAAGATCCCTATGACGAATGACCAGACGATGTAGGCTGCCAAGAGGACGACGACCCATTTCATATAGGGGGAGACAATCCGGATGATGGGGATCAATGAGCCCGGAGAGGAGAGGTTGGGCGGGTGGTAATAGAGTGCTTGGAGGTCGGGAGGCAGGAACGGGATCAAGTTCTCGGCGATGAAGCTGGACGAATGAACAGGGAGATGGATCAGTCAGCTTTATCTTGTTTCCCATCCAGTTCACCTTCAAAATCTGTATTCGCGGCACAGGATTGGTCAAGCTTGACCTACTCCATGATGAGAGCGATCTTGCGGGAGGAAGGACGGCGGAGAGATATGCGGTACAGGTGTCCTCAAATAGGGGAAGTCGGATCAGACGTATGTGTCACTTGCACGTGTATGGTACGGAAGCTATGCAGATGTCAGTGAGGGTGAAGACGGCCAGGACGAAGAAGAAGAAGAAGAAGAAGAAGAAGAAGAAACCAGAGATCGACGTGGAGTTGGCATGAGATAGAATGGGTGCAGACGCGTAAATTACGTTACTGAACAAAAGTGATAGTGACGTCGTTGAGCGCTTTACTTTGCGTACCTCACACCGTAAGCGCCAAAATGTTGACCAGTTTGTTCATGCTTTAATGTCTCATCCTGAACATTCCCATCATCCATTCCTCTTACCTCCATACCCTCATCATCAGGAGATTACGTCGGGTCGTCATTACGATACGATATGCCAATAGCGACAGAACCAAAAGCGATCAGCGAGGCGGGCTATGAGCCAGGTTATTCTCACGACCACGCCAGCGTCGACGCTCAGGCCCTTGCTGAGTCGAGCTCGTTCCCGCCTTTGGAGCACTTCAGAGTGCAGAACATCCCTCCAGCTGCGTACTAGTGAGTAGAACAGGTTTATATGAGGTCCTCCGCAACCCGCAACCGACAAGATCGCGAGGCTAAACATATAAGAATGAGAAGACTGATGCACGCGGCTACGCTACATCATGATACAGTATACCGGACTTTATCTCACCAGAAGAAGAGGAGTATCTCTTGAGGAAGATCGAGCAGTCTCCTCAGCCGAAATGGAAGACTGTAGGATCAGGGCGAAGGTAAGCAGCGTCCTTCTCCACGTTCACCTCTCCACAGACGGCCCAGCCCAACTCTCTTTCTAGGTTTGCATGTACTCTTTTGTCCGCTCTCCCAAGCGAGTGAGCGGACAGCCCGCTGATAGCTCGCCTGCTGGATGGTGACATGGCAATTCGCAGACTGCAATATTGGGGTGAGTTGTTACGCTCCAGGCCCAGAGAACGAGGCAGACAGATGGACTCCCTCCGTTCTGGGACCTTGCTGACTTGACAGTTCTCAATTGGCACATGTCGACGGTCGATCTGACAACACAGGCGGGACCATGTCAAAGAAGGGCGTGATGCTTCCTGAGCCCTTACCAGACTTCTTAACTTCATTGTGAGGTTATTCATACTGCTTCTCTGTCACCTCATTTGCCTCGGTAGCTATGTAGACCCTAGGTGATCTCCCATCCTGTAGCCAGCTTTCGCGTCTGAAAATTGGGAAGAAGAGAGCTGACGACAACATCATGACATGTCTGTGGTTGACCTTGGTAGCCCAAACATCATCGAGCGCATACAAAGTTTCATATCGGTTGCGTCTAGACCTTCATCGTCATCGTCATCGGATACGAACGGAAAGGGGAAGGAGAAGGAAACGATGAAGCTTGATATCAATCAGGTTCTCGTCAACGAGTATCAGCCCGGTCAAGGTATCTCTGTGAGTTCCTGATCCTCTCGCATTGCCAGCTAGTTGCGCACAAACGCCGATGTCAGAGTACACCATGGGTACATGTGGAACAAGGAATACATAGGGGCCAGAGAGTGTCCTACTACTCAACAGTGCTTGCATCGAAATAGGGTAAGAGTGAAACCAAGCTGATTCAACCCTGATTTCATGTCACGCCCATCCAGCCGCACGAAGACGGACCGGCCTTCCACCCGCTAGTAGCTACCATATCCCTCGGCTCGCACACAGTCCTTGATATCCACCAATACCTCTCCACGATATCGCCCTCCCCTCCCCTCATCGCCTCGCCAGCATCCGCAGATGCTGGTGCCGACGCAGAGGGGCAACGGGGGCGACCTATAGCCGCTATACCGCTAGCGCATCTCTTAGTCATGCCTCGATCACTGCTCATCCTGTCGAGTAGCCTTTATACCTCGCATCTGCACGCTATTATCCCAAGGACGAAGGACGTGGTGTATCCTGCATCGCAAGCCCAGGCGAACGGGCCGAATGGTGTACATGAAGTGCAGGAGAGTGCGGAGGGAGTAAGAATCTCCAATGCCGATCTACTAGGCGATGCCGAAGTGGTAGACGCGATCCGGAATGGCCGATGGGAAGGGGAGAGAGGTACCAGGATGAGCTTGACGTTCAGACATGCCGAGAAGGTCTTGAAAGGCGGAGTGGCTAGCATCATCGGCGGGGCGCTGAAGAGGTCGTAGCCACGGGCAATCTTCCTGATACGAAGTCTTGCGAGCAACGATCCGGAAGGCTTCAGATGATAGCCTTTTGCCGCTTGGGATGAGTCGCAGACGGAAATACACATATTGAGCTGTTGTACTATACATGACGAAAAAGAGTCAGCTTCGTACGAGCATCATGAATTCACTGAGCATGGCGACTGTCTCTTGTCATCTCTCTGCTCGCCGTTCGAATCGACAGAAGGAGCAACGTACTGTAACCTGGACTGATGAGCAACACAAATGAACGACAGAAGCACGTAGCGATATCTCGTCATCCGGGCTGTTCACCAATGCTGCAGGTCGCCCTCGACCGGTGCTTCGAACAGGTCTTCTTAGGGATCCTCATCTCTGAGTCGGCAATGTACACGTGGCCCGAGTCAACCGTACGGATGACCGACTACCCCGTTTGTTGTAGGTCTAAGCCGAATTCGTCCAACATGCATTGCAGTACGGTCTTTGCTGACGTCTTGGACTGATGCCCATCATCAAAGTATGACGATGAACCCGAGGATGAGGATGTCAAGATTGGGATGTGGGGAGTGGTTTCGATCGGAGAATGTGCGCCTCCTAATTCGGACGACATTGATCGATCATACTCGGTCCCCGTATCGAAATCCTGATGGGCGGAAGCGAACGCGATACCACCAGCACTCTTCTCGGGCGTTTTCTCCCTTCCTCCCTTGGGAGCGGCTGTTCCCTTTTGTCCTCGTTCGCCAGTACAATCGTAGCCGTATGTATACGTATTGGTGAAGACGTCCATGTCGATATCCATATCCATGTCGAATCGGTCCATCAACAGTTGGTTCGATGTTGACAAAGAGGAAATTGGACGTGTATTACGCGACAGTCGCGTGGGACAGCTCAGAGGCGGCGATGAGAAGGTTACATCGGGTTTTATAGGTTCTGGCAGAACGAGCGCTTGCTCCTCGTCCTCGTCCTCGTCCTCGTCCTTGTCTTGATACCCTGGCCCATGACCGCGTTGGATAAATATCGCTCCGCCGCTTGCATCTCCTTCAAAATGCTCCTTCGGGTCGCCCAAAGACTCGTCTTGCCAGCTGCGTCGCGCAGCAGGTCGACTTGCTGACGGTAGTCTAGATCCAGCTGTTGTTTGAGCTTCCGCTTTAGTTAGATCATGAGGATCCCAGCTCTTATTATCGCCATCGACGGGGACGAGACTACCCATCCTCCTCGGCACCATCGATCCCCTATCCCTACTCCAATTGAGGTATGAACCTCCTTCGTCTCCTTCGTTCTTCTTTCCTTCTTCTCCCTCAAAACCAGACGCAAATGTACGCGACGCCGACGCCGACGCCGCCGAAGGGTCCACAACGATCCCATACCGCTTCGCAAGCACCACAAGCGCCATGACCAACACCTCCATCTCCCTCTCGCCACCGCTTACGACCTTGAGGGGATCCACCACGCTCAAGTCCATGCCGAGGAGATCGTCACCCAGGTATCCTATCAGAATCTTGATCAGGGCTAGATCGTCGTCGATTTTGGTGCTTGCGCTTGAGCGTGAGACACCACTCGTGGCATCATCGTTCGAAAATTCGAATCCAGATCGAGATTGAGATTGAGATTGGGGTCGCACAAGGGAAAACGAGTCAGGCAACGGGATCTTGCAAGAGGTGATCCGTTCAATGACCAATAAGATCAACAGAGGCGGTATGGACGATAATGTCGGTGGAGAGAGCGGTATAGAGAGCTCCGAGAGCAGGGTCCGGAAGAGCGAGAGAGTGCGGTTTGACTCTGCCGATGACATTGAGTGGGGATGGTGGTGATTGCTGGTGTTTAGATGTAACGATGGAAGTGGTAAGACAGGGGTGGGCGGGATGCATTGATCGTAAGGTCATGTCGTGTCGTGTCGTGTCGTGTCGTGTCGGACACTTGGTCGTAGTCGAAGCCTCAAGAAACAGGTAAAGCAAAGCTCTCGTGATAGACACCTACCAGCTCATAAACAAACGCGACCGCGAAACTCCCTTCACTCGCTCGTCAACATTAATCACTCTTGACTGTAACCTCCACTACCACTGGAATGAATATGCATGATTATCTACCATGCGTCTCATTCCCGTCTAAGGCTGATTTGTTACTGTTGATATGCACGACATGCTTTGCAAGACTAGCTACCGTGATTTGTCTCCCTCTGATCTCCTCATATGCATCCGCAATGGCTGTGGCTGTGGCTGTGGGTGTGGCTGTTTCCATTTTTGGTTCTACGTCTATGTTTCCTGACTGATTTCAGTATTTCAGGATTCTCCCTCCTTCCTCGACCGATACTACCCTCTCATTAAGCCTTGACGCCCTGACCGCCCAAGAATCGCTTGAGATCCGCCAAGAGCTCGAGCTGTTCTTGCGTCGAAAGCGAAGTGACAACGGTCTGCATGATCGAGCCGACCGTCACGTACTGGATCTGCAGATAGCGTTGATGTTGTCAGCGCGATCCGGTTCGTGCTTGATCTAGTGTCCATGATCATCTTCGTCACTCACTCGGATAAGGGAACTGTAGTAGACGTAAGAGAAAAGACCCATCATGAATCTGCCGAACAGCACGGGAATATCAGCGGCTGTCGCGATCTATTCAGTGATACGCTCCTGGTAGCCACTCACTGGCAGTCCATTCGGTCGGTCATACCACCATGTCCAGGAATAGAATGTCCAAAGTCCTTGATGTTGAAAGCCCTTTTGAATCCAGAGGCGAAGAATCCGCCGAAAGGAGCAACGAGCGACGCGAAGGTAGCCATCACGAGAACGTGGATCTGGAAGGGAGCGTAAGGGATAGTCGGGGGAGCGTGACCGAGCTATGTTGGAAGAGGAAAGAGCGACGAAAATTATCAGCTATCGGGACGGCGATCTCTTTTGAGCTGAGAACTGACTCACGATAGTCTGTAGCACCTGCCGCGCGGCACCGGTGAACTCAAAGTCTCGCCAGACGAAAACGGGGTTAGGTCGACAGGTGACTTGCGAGAGAACGTTGGTGCCGAGATCTCGAGCAGGGCAGATCATGTATGGGAATCGCATGAAGAAAGTCCCCCACTGTTGTGTGTCGAGGTAAATCAGCGAAGACGAGCGGTTGTCCTGGCAGCGAGACGGCCACTCACGGCGAGACCGAAAAGCAGAGTGCAGAGGAAAGCGCCGACGAAACCCTCGACGGTCTTCTTGGGACTCAGCTTGATAAGAGGAGTTCGACCGAAGAGCTTGCCTAGAAGGACCGAGCGGAGTCAGCAAACGATCGGTGACAGGGACGTGGGCCATCTGATATGATCCTGGAAACGTTCCTGAACGTTCCTGCCAGGTCATCACTCACCGCACACATAGGCCATGACATCGTTACAAATGACAAGCGAAGCGGGAACAAAGAACCACACAAGACCCTCAAGGATGTTGTTGACGATGAAATGACTGTGAGGAACGATAGTCAGCTCAGCCGTGAATATTCACTGTTGGATCGTGAGCCGACTGACCTAGAAACGACGATGAGAAGAAGCGAAATGTGCACCCAGCAGAAAAGGGCGAACTGCTGTCGAAGGTACTGCCTTTGCAAGTTGGCGACGAATCCGACGAATCCTAGACAATTATCGAAATCATATTCAGCTTCCACTCACGCATGAATCACGTTGAAAGGACAGCTGACTTACCGACGACGTAAAGCATGAAACTGATGAATCGGTGGTTCCTCGCAAAGGGAATCAACAGAGCATCGACGAAGACAATGTGCTTGAAGTAGTAGATGATAGATTCGCCGTAGAGGAAGTAGTTGGTCACGACGAAGAAGTACCTATATCAAGAAGGTACGATGAGCTGTGGAGTCAGTTACTATGGCAAGACTCTCTCTGAAAGCTTACCAGTTAAGGGTCTTGCTCCATTTGTCTTTCTCCTCACCAGCAGCTACATCAGGCTTATTGACGCCGTCTACGACGCATTTACCGATAGATTTTCAGCAAACTGCGTGCATGATGCAAATGGATCTGAGGCCAACTTACGATCGCGAAGGTCAAAGAGGGCAGTTACTTCCTTATACACAACGGTCTGACAGAGGAGGACGAGAAGGATCATGTACGGATGTCCCATGCAAAGCAAAGCTATGTAACAGTCATGAGGATGAGCTGTTGGCCTTTTTATACAGAGGGTGCTGATTGTGGAGCTCACTGATGAAGCCGCCAATCATGATGAAAGTCCAGATAGTCCTCTCAAGAGCGTTCCTATCCTTCTTTATGGGTGCAAGCACATCCGCCTTCTTGGGCATGATCTTCTCCCCTTCCTCCCCTTCTCCGGGAGCCAAGCCATCCTCAAACTTGACACCGATCTTACTAGGACTTGAGAGGGACATGGTGTTTCCCGGTCCGGAAGGGGTGAAGTCCTGGGGCGTCTTCCTCTTCCTGTTGGCAGGAAGGACATCGGATGACCGAGGCGGTAAAGATTCGGGCAGAGCAGGTGAGAATGAGGAAGATGATGGAATGTTATGCTTCGAAGTGGCTTCCGATTTTGTTTGAGAGGATTTCGCGACGGGCTCTTTGCTGGCTGAAGAAGTTTGTTCGGGTACTTTCTCCGCGACTGGCTTGGGTGCAGCAGGAGCCGCCTTGGGCGCCTCGCTCTCCTTCGCTTCCTCCGAAGCAGCGGCAGCAATAACACTCTTTACAGGGGCGTGATCTCCGTTGACCTTGATGTCGGGTTTCTCGTCTATTCCCCTCTGTGCAGATTGCTGTTCTTGTCGTTCAGCACCGGACGACCCGGAGCCAGATGGAGCGATAGCAGCAGGTAAGGTCTCGGCAGCGACTGCTGATACGGTCTCCTTGGCGGACTCAAAGGCCGAATTGATGTTCTCGGCAGATTTGCTAGCTTGTCTCGCTAATCGCTTTCGAGCTGATTTGGAGAGGGTTGGAGCGTTGGGGTGTTTCGGTGTAGGCTCAGCTTTGGAGGGACTGTGGGAGGCACAGGGAGTGTAAGCTCGCTTGTCAGCTACCCCTCATCAAACAGCAGAGTATGCTTGCACGATGTTAGCTGGCTTCGGAGTGAAGCGGTGTATGTAGGTGAGGATTGAGTCGGAGAATCACTTAGAGAGCGGGGAGAGGGGTGTTGAAAACACTGGACATGGGACATACGCTGGAACCTCCTCTACTTCTTCCTCCTCCTCTTCATGAGCAACGTCATCTCCTAGGATATCGTATAACCCCTTGCTGAAAACGCTGGGCTGAGGACCTCTTCGCGACATTTTCTCTGCTGTCTCAGCGTAGCTGTTGAGAAGAGAAAGCTGGGCGATTTTTGATTTTGAGTGGGATGGTCGAAAGCAATCGATGTACACTGACTAAAATGGTTGAGAAGCAAAGGTAAACGAACCATGGCATGATGTTGCGGAAAAAGATGGACGCTTAGGGTGAGTGACGAGATGCACTAAGGATGTGACGTTGCTGGAATGGCATGTGGCATGTCCCACAGCGAATGACGGCGTATACCTGTAACTTATACCTGTATACCTTATCACTAGCTTGGGCTTCTTCTTTAACGGTATTTCTCGGTATAACACACGTCATGCTCATCACTCAACTGTCTACACCAAATTCTGATTATTCTGATTCTGCGTGTAACCGTCAGAGAACTGCTCGCTGATTTTGATTTCTCTGTTCTCTTTCCTTCTCTTTGTTTCTTTCCCTTCCTCTCTCTCAACGCGTATGATTACAAAGGTGAGTCGACGTATCCATCCTTCAGCGTTTTCCCTACCTCACTCACAATATCAAACCCTTCCTCGCTATGTTCTCTCCTCCTCCCCCAGCATTCCGGATGACCAATAACAATCCAACTCCTAAAGACTCTTGAGACTGCTTCTTCTCGCTCCCGAACCTCTCGTTAGGTTTGGGACTCACAGTGAGACTTAGCAATCATCTCTTGATGTCGTGCGCCGGGTAGGACCGGATAGCCAGAGGACTATCTTTTACACATGACCTGATCAATACATCAATCGCCTCGTCTTTCCCCTTATCAAAGTGGCTTGGCCAAAGAAGGTGACCGCTAACCTTGGTGTCTAGTGCTATTCCAGTAATCACGATGGATAGATGATTTCTTCATGTTTTGTATCCTTTTCCGTGTTGGTTGATTGCTGTACTGGTAAGTCAATTCTTTGCCAATATACCAAGAATCGAGCCAAACCAGTATCAATGCCCCCTTCCCTCATCACCAACCTTCCAAACCCTAAACCCCCACGCAATGAAGATAAACCTTATAACCATACTTTACCTCATTCGCCGACGATCCGTCGTGATTGGCGTGACATTTTCAGCCTTGACTGAGCGTTCATTCTCTACAACCTCTTTACCTCTTTTCGGCATATGACTCAACGAAAGCGAGAGTGCGATTGCTGATTGTTGACTGTTACTTTACGTTGACATCGCAATAGACTGCTACTGTGTATCGAAGCGACTCACCATTTACTAACAAGGTAAGCTTCACCCTGTTCACTTCTACCCGACGCGAATCCACTTTACTTCCACTTTACTTGCCCCTTCTTTCCCCTCCTCTGATGATATTTTCCGATGGGCGGACAGACCCCCGATCCTATGCGCTTTGCGCTAAACGTCTCAGTGTACAAAAAGTAGACGGGGAAAGGGAACAGGTGATATCCATCGATATCTGATCTTCGAAATTTTTCGTCGCACATTCTGTGATCCAGACGTACAGCAACGGACACAAGAGTCTATGATGGCTGACCGTGTTCGTGTCTGCTCTATAGATTTCGATTCCATTGCGAACTTCAAGCACCTGCTGGCTTGGCAGGACTAGACGGCTGTTTCGTTTGACGGTAGAAAATAGAGTAGTTTAGTTGAGAATATAACACACCGAGTACTTGTATCAGACACATTACTCCTTGCTTCAGCCCTCTAATAGATGCATCAGTCCTCTGTCCTTGCAATGCAATCAGCTGGCGTTTGTGCATGAACTGCTCAAGCATACTCACGCTACATCGATAGTTGAGTTGCGAGACCATGAGTTGCGAGTCATTGTTAACCGAGATCAATGGGATGGCTCTGGGTGCCCCGCGCTTTGAGCGAACCGACAAAGACAAAAAGCTCGAAAACGACTCCTTTCGTTGTGTTGACTGAATTCTGACTGTTTTGATCTCTTCTTACCGTATCAAACTACAAATCCGAAGCATATAACGGGCTGCCAACACCAGCATCTTCCCTTTCAGTCCACGACCTTTTGGCAATCCACGAGACGTAAGAAAAGAGAATCTGACCTCAGGACGAGCAGCATCACACCGCACCGCAATGTCGACCAGCGTGATATTTGATCAGAGACCCGGTGTCTCCAAGCGGCGGCCGGTGGACAATCAGGATTTCATGGCCGTCATCCTCGTCGGATACGGTGACAAGTGAGTAACGCGATCCAATCTAATTCACGAGATTTCCCATCCCTGTCGAGTATTTCGGTTCTTCCTCTTTCAAGCAGCTTTACCTTGCGACCCCGCAAAAGAGCCGCTGTCTCCAGTGATGGGCGTCGCCGTAGCTAACGGAGCTCTCAACGCACGCCAGCCTCTACCCGTTCAACCAAGGAACCAATGTTGTCTCAAAAGCGATGCTGCCTATCGGCAATGTACCGATCATCAACTCCGTAGTGGACTGGGTGTTGGTATCGGGTTTGAGAGGTGAGTGAGCTAGCTTGAGTTGATCGGATCAGAACGCTCCCAATCTTCCGAATCTCATTTCCGCTCTGCCAACCTCATTGTGTATCGTGTCATCCTTTTATCTGCTTATGGTATGAAACCAGCAGCGTGACCGAGAAAACTGCTAACGCAGAATGATTCACACCTACGACGGCCTGATCGCAGATATTCTCATCATCGTCCCTCCACCATTCTACACGAGCGTAGCAGAGCACATCTCAGAGCACTACTCGATGGCTACTCACCCCAAAGCCCGGATCGAGATTCGACGGACGACGGAGGGTGAGAAGGAGGACGACGAGGAGCAGAGCGAGAATACGCATAGAGCTTCTGGTGGGCTGGTTCAGCGGGAAGGGACGGCGAGGCTTTTGAGGAGGTTCAAGAATTGGATCAGAGTGAGTGCAGAAGGAAAGGTGTCAACGGGGTTCTCTTCTAAAATTCGTTACGTGTGAAGAACACATTGATGGGGCGTGGATTCTGCACATTCGCCTGGAACAAATCACGTCTCGTCTCACCTTGGTTGGACACCCTCTTGCAATAGACGAGACACGACGAGCTCACCCCTGACACCATCCAACCTTTTACAGACCGACTTTGTCCTCCTTCCTTGCGACCTTTCTCCACCCGTCTCGCTCCCTCTAACTTCTATCTTGGACAGACATAGGTCAAGTCCTGATGCAGTCCTTACCTCAGTCTTCTACGAACCCACGGAATCAGTCAAAGATGGTGGGTACCAAGCTCGCCCTCCATATCTGCGTCTCATGCCTACGTGCGAAGATAAATGTGCTGACCTTTAGATCTAACTTGCTGTTGTTTGCGTTCATGGTCGTGATGACAGGCGAGGAGAAGATTTTGGTGGCTATGGATAAGGAGACAGACGAGCTGTTGCTGATCCAGCCGCTCGAAGGCATGGAGGACGATCTCGAGCTTCGATCAGCTCTGATCAACTCGTGAGTCGCAAACTGCCCTCAAGCTCCAAATTATGTGTTCTGTTCCCCACAACTTCCAGTCCAATGCACGTCCTCGGCTTTCTTGGGTCTTCTTATCAAAGGACGGCTTAGTGAAGCGTGGAGTACTGCGCTAACCCTAGGCCATGCGATCCTTCTTAAATCCTAGCCACCCAACGTTATCACTCACCACCCGACTCTCTGACGCCCACATCTACGTCCTGCGCCGTACTGTCCTCGATCTGCTGAGTACACGACGATCGAAGGATCTCGATAGTATGCGAGAGCAGGTGATTCCCTGGTTGATCAAAGGTGGATGGCAGAAAGGTCTGGGTCGAAGATGGGCTCCGAGTGGGTGATCGTGACTTATACCCTCCGTTTGATGGCACCTTTCACGCTGGAAGCCCACAGTGCACTCATGTATGATTATACATCGCATATACTGATCTTTGCATCCGTTTACGTTCACAGTCCTTAACCCGCCTCAGAAAGACCCCTTCGCCGCCGCTCTCGCTCGATCCACGACATCCGATCCTGCCTCGTCAGCATTCTCAACCATCTCTCCCGAATCGTCGCCCCACTTCTCTCATGTTCCCCTTCCGTCGTCTAAGAACCCCAGATCTGCTTCCGCATCGACCGAATCAAACGGCTCAAACTCTATGCAAAATAGTATGTTGATCGACCCCGAGGAACCAATCAAGATGACCCACCAGAAAGGTGTCATTGGATGGAAGTGCAAAGTGATTGTCAGCGCTCCTCAACCTGTCGCTGTAGCGACCGCTGGGGCAGCGGCGGCAGGAACTGCTAAGGGAGGAAAGCAGCAGCAGGGCAAGGATAAGACTCCGCCCGCTGAGCCTGATTATTTGATCCGATCAAACACCTTGGCTGGATATTGGGAATTGAACCGAAGATTCCTCAGGACGTTAGCAAGCTCGGCCAAAGCGACCTTCAGCGGCGGCAGCAGTATCAACAGTAACAATAACAGCAATGCCATTGCTACCCGGGCTGCGGGCCTGATCAATGAGGAAGCCGCGGGTCCGGCGCCTGCCATCTCTCAAGCGGCGCAGATCTCCCCCGATAGCTTGATTGGAGAAGGTACGAGAGTGGGCGAAAAGGCCAGCATCAAGAAATGCATTATCGGGCGTCATTGCGTGATTGGCAAGAATGCCAAACTCACTGGTTGTGTCTTGTGGGACTTTGTCACGGTGGAGGAGAAGTGAGTCGCGGCGCATGTTCGCCATGTCTGTCTGTTCTGCCGGCAATCGAGCGACGATGGCTGACGATCAAATCGTATTGTATTTTGCCAATGACTCTAGCGCCCGGATCGAGAACACGATCATCTGCTCAAACGGTCGAATTGGGGAGAAATCGCAGATCAAGGACTGCGAATTCGGTACTGGATTCGAGGCTAAGCCAGGTGGTGAGTGATTACTCTTTCATGCACTACCTCATTCCACCGTGTTCATAGCCTGAGATGGCCGACATGCTAAATTTGGTTTTTGTATTCCTCCGACTCGATTAGCTATCCTCAAGGGGGAGAGGCTCGTCGCCGGGCAAGAGGCGTAAGGCGTAATGGACGGTGCCTCATACGAGAGGCGATAGCTATGGGCGCTTCCCAATGGATCACTCGATTCTGCACCGCTCTGCCACACCACACCACACAGCTTTGCCCAAACAATCATATAGAGTGTAGATATGCATGTGATATGCATGTGCCATTTGCATACCGATCAAACTTCGGATACAGAGAAGAAGAAGGGAAACATCGACCCAGCTGCCTGACTAGATTGATATCGAAGATTCGATTGGAAGAGAAACAGAAGGAACGGACAAGCGAAAGCGAAGGTGAATCGCGTTCGTACAATTTGCCCCGGTATGTGGATCTGACCCGTAACCTCCTAACGTTTTCTTGGTCGAGCATAGCGTATACTTATACATACACTTGATGAGCTTGGGACTGACTGATCCATTTAGAACGTAACCGCTAACAATAAGCACGCCACAGTCTACACAGCAATCCATTCGGCCCTTGTGCCGTGTCGTATGTGTGTATGGGAATGAATGACGAATGAACCATGCAATCGAGTACTGGATCAGTTGAGTCTATTGGTATGAGTGACCAGGAATAGCATGTACAAGTACAAATTACACGATTGACCTTCTATACACCTGACCCACTTGACGGAGTCTGTCCGCAATAGTCGGATGTCTACTTCCGGTCTCTAAGCACGTAACACGTTGAGATTCCATATCCCGTCTTCGTTCCTAATCCGATGACTCAACCAGCTCATACAGCGCCAGTGCCAGCACCATGACCATGCTTTTTGCTGCCTTTTCGCCTCTCCCTATCTTTCCCTGCTGCACTCGATCCTCCGTTGCCCCCGCCCCCGCCGCCACCATCAGCAGCACCATCACCGTCATCGTTCTTCCCGCTACTGCCGTTCCCACCTATATTCGATCCTAGGCTTCGCCGCTTCGAAGCCCTTCCTGATCTGTTGGAGCTGGGTGTTTGGACTGATACGGTGGTTGGCGTTGTATTGTTAGGTAGAGAGACCGAGTCGATCTCCATACCGTCCATCATCGGTCTCTTAGCACCTGTTGGATAGTTCTGAGCAGGGCCGTCGACGTTGGTGGTGAAAGATACGAAGGGTACTCCGGCGAGTGGTATAGACGGATTAAAGGTGGATGTGGGCATCGAGCTCGAACTGGCACTTGAAGATTCACCGTTACTCGAGTTTGAACCTCGTAATGTTTGTGAATATCTCATCGGCAAGTTCTTCGAAGGCTTGACCGGTGCTGGAGTGAAGATCGGTCTATTGCTGGGGGATCCCATAGGAGAGGATGACATGATTCCTGCCGGAGTAGGTTGATATGGGCCACCAACCAAGATGTTCCCAGCGGAGTCGATGGATGTGTTAGGTGTAGTGGAGTTGGAGCTGGAGGAAATAGCAGGCGCGGGCGTAGGCATCGGTACAGGAGATATGCGGGACGAAGAAGGCACAGGTGCAGGGGCGCCATCTTCTACGACAGCTTGTTCGTTCTTTGACCGTTCGAAATTAGGCGCGGGTAGCTCGTTGATGTGCGGATGTGAGGGTATTGGTGCGGAAGCGGGTCGGATGGGGGCTGAAAGGTGGCTCAGGCCACTACGAGCTAATGTCGTTGGACGTTTAGCCGGCTGCTGAGGAGGAGCGGGCGTATCGTCTGTATCTCTGTCCTCGGCGGCAAAAGCTGAGATGGCGGCCTACATTGATGCAACTAGGTGAGTGAGGACCTCGTGAACGACGGATAGAGCGAACGATCCATGACCGTGGAAAGATTCAGCCGGCAATGATAGTTGACGGGCAGACGTCTGTGTGTTGCGGTTCTACGCCTTGGTGATGTATCTTCGCACCATCAACTCACCTGTCTAGCTTCGGCCCAGTCCATCAATCGACTCAGAGCCTGCTCCGCGTTCTGCCCAGCGCCGATAGACGATTGTACGGTCGATAAGACATCGGCACTGATTCGGGGTACAGAAGTAAGTACGCAAAACAACTACACATGGTGATCTACACATTTGAGCTTTGGCGAACAAGAGGCAAAGGTTTGGCGAACAAGAGGCGACGCGGTTGCCGGGACCAGTCCCTTTTTCCAGGTCACTTTCGGAACACATTGTTCACAATTTGGGCATGAGGGAGGGAACACTCACAGAGCAGCCGAGTATCCAACATTATATGATTGCTAGAGAAGTTGGTAGTAAACGTTAGCACGCCGTCTCGGACAGTGCATGGGCACATGGAAGGGATGCCCTTGCAGTGGGCAAGGTCTCGAGGATAGGTCATGAACCATTGCGGCGATCATGTATTGTATATTGCTCACCTTTGTGTATGATAGTGAGCTCTTGTACAAGTTCGTGATGCTCAAAGCGGCGGCTACGGGTTCCCGTCAGGTAGCGTCAGTAAGGGGATCTCCGGGGAATTTCAGGCGACCGAATGGCGTATCTCTTCATCAATTCACTGAAGACCTTCACACATCATGTGACATCTCCAAAGCCGCAAGAAGCAAAGGCGAAGTGAAGAGGGTCATGGCTCTGACCTCGACTTCGACCGGTGTTGTCTCAGACTCACCTCTGAACTTGTCTCCCATATCCCGCTCAGCGTCCGCGAGGCCAGGCGGGAGACTCGTTCCTAATCCCGACAAGTCCATTCTGTGCTATTGCTTCCAAGCTAGCTCGCCTTCGGTGGAGTGATATCGCCTCCGACAGTCTTCTACGTCTTCCTCGATGAATTCCGGTACTCGGCGAGCGAGTATTGATGAGTATGCAGATGGTACAGGCAGTCTGTCTATGATCGAAGGCTGACAAGAAGCATATAATCAAGTGGACCTATCGGACGATGATGAGGAAGTAGTAACAGAACGAACGAGCAAGGCGAGGCAAGGCATGTGAACGGAAGGGAGATTGAATGTATTGTGCAATCAACCGAACAGGTGCTCGCACGCACCAAAGCTCACAGGCAAACAAAGATTAATCGGGAATCAATCAGTCAAGAACGGCTTACGTAACAGATTCACGTGGTTCACACGCACTATGAAACCTTCGGAATGGTAGTGCACGTTTGGCCTGGGCACTTGTCGCGAGACGAGTGAGTTGCATCGATACATATACAAGGTACATGCGGGGGCGACAAGTGAGTACAACAAACTGGTCGACAAGGACTGTGCTACACATCTCGACCTCTGTCGGGTCCCTCCCTCAGCTCCCCATCTGCGAAATCTCGTTTCTATCACTGTCTCGGTCCTTACAAATTAGTCAACGCAGCCGTTGTCGCTCAAGTCAGCGTGTTGAAAAGATGGTGCGAAGCGAGACTGATGTTCGCTCAGTGATTTGTTCCCAGTCAAGGTTGGCAGGCATAGGACTCGTTCGCAAGAGTTATTCCCAAGATCACTTACGCTTCTTGCGACCTGTACTCCTCCAACTCGTCTCATTCCTAAGAAGTCTGCCACTGCAATTTGAGCCATCGTTCGGGCGTCTTAACCATCCCAGATACGGGTGTTGAGGCGTGATTGGCTTCGATGACCGCTCGGCAAAGGGGACAGTTGGCCTCAACCTCGGGCACATCCGTCGCCACATCATGCGGACGAAGGTATAGTAGACTCTGTGATAAGCTTTATGATCTCTATCGAGAGCCGATACTCGTCCATGCTGTGTGGATTCAGGCAATACGACCGCATATGACTTGCCCACACTCACCTGTTGTCGCACCCATTCGACGATACAGCTCCAGGAGAAGACGTAGCCGTGATCCTTCGCCGCAACGGGCCTGTTGCCGATACGAATAGGTCAATCCCCGCATGGTCAGTCAGCTATATACTCTGCAACGCCTGGCTTTACCCATGGGCAGCTCGGGCGCCACATGATCGCCTCGCAGATTCTGGACGTCGCACTCACGCGACGTTGATGCAAACGGGGTACGAGAGCTCTTCCTTGAGCTCCTCCGTCTCTCTCGGCCGTCTGCATCGAATCAATCCTGCGCTTCGCTACCATAGCTATCTTTCTTCAGCCTCTGCATACGCGTCAGCTTCTTAGCCTTCTGCTTCTCCCCTTTAGCCTTCTGAATCAATCCTATCGTACCCCGCATCTCCTGCCAGAGCTCAACGTCGTTGGGCTCGTCCCTTTGTCCAAGCGCAGGTCTGGCATCAAAAGCCCAGGGGGAGAAGGAATATATGTACATTGATTTCCATGCTACCTACCATACAGGCGGCTGAGAACGCGATCTAGTGCTCATTAGGCTTTTAAGACTTCCGTGAGCTTGGTCGTGGGGATTTTGATGATGTGGGAGACGTCAGTCTGTCGGTTCGCTTTGGCTTTGATGGAGCGACTCAAGCCCTGAGCACAATGTATCTATCGTACAGCAATCATTCACTCGACAATAACCCAAGAGCAATGTCCCCCGCCTCCCCCAGTAGCGAGGCTGTGAGTAAGTCGGCCAAGGGGGAGTCATCGTAGCTGCAAGAGTCTTGTGTAGCCTGAAACAACGCCAAAGTGTGAGGTTCAGTCGAACGGACTGGTCGGACTTCGGAGAGATCAGCTTCGGTCTAATTGTACGGTGAGGAGCCACCTGTGACCTCGACGTAAGAGTAAGAGTATATTGTATCGTCGGTGTTGAAGTGCTCAGCCACCTTCCACACTAGAATTTGACCGTCGCCCTGACTCTGGGCGACCTTCCACACTAGAATTGATCTACACCTCAGAGTTAAGGTGATGGTCATAATGTCCACGCCAGATCTCACTCATGACTAGACACTTACTCCATGTTTCTGAGTGTTCCAGTGTACGCCTCACGGCGGGCCATTGATCAAACCCGTCGAGGCCACACACCGTGTCTTCAAACCCAAGTGTATGCCCATCTTTGCATCCAGCATCTATGACCCTGGGTCGCGATCAGAACATTCGGTAAAAGCTGCTCTCGCAACCGCACCCCCTTTATCTCCCCACAAGCTTCTTGACCCCCTCCGTGGCTGTCCTGCCGACCTCCTCTGGCGTCGCATCGATCTCGACAGTGACCACGCCGTCCTCCCCCCTAGGGTCTTCAAGCGTAGCAAGCTGAGACGCCAACATCTGTTTACCCATGAAATGGCCCTTTCGAGCGGCTATTCTAGCCTCAAGGACTTCAGGGGTACCGTGGCAATAGACGAAGTAGGTCTCGAGCGCTGATGTGGCTGGGTGGTGTACTTTGAGGTCGGAGGTAGCTGTCGGGTGGGCCGGGGGCTGCAAGGGAGCGTAACAGATCCCGGGTCAGCCTTCTGGTCAACTGCTCTCGCTGAGCAGGAAGCCCTATCATGATCTCAACAGGTGGACACTTCACGGGAGACGGTCGCCCCAATTTCCATGTATGTTGGTATTAGGATGCTTTACATCGACACGAATGTAGCCCTCGGCTCAGCTGCGTGCACTCACCAGATCATCCTTGGATGGCGGGTTGGCCTCAATTTGACCTCTCAGTATATCCCTATACCACTTCCTCAGCGCACTACACGCAATCACCACTCCCGCCCTACCGATCCCACCCTCAGCAACACCTCTAAACTTGCCGCCGCACTTCTCGTACTCCTCTTTACATTTCCTTTCGGCGGTCGATCGAATCAGGGCGAGCCACGGTAATCTGTCCTCGTCTGTCAGAGGGATACCACGGGACATCTTGTCGATGTTGGAGGATGGGTGGAGAGAGTCGCCGTCTATGAATGGGATGGAGAGAGATTCGGCAAGCTCGGAGCCGACGGTGGATTTTCCGCTGTGGGACAGGCAGAGTTAGTACAATTCTGCGTGCATAGGGAGGCTTGAGAAAAGGCGGAATGGGATTCGACGCAGATGGTGGAAGGCAGACTTACCATGAAGCAGGACCCTATTCAGAGCAGAAGAGACATTGTTGGTCGCGATGTCAGCTCTCGCGACCAATGATAAGCAGGCAAAGCGCGCTCTTCTTGGCCTCGACCAGGTTCGCAGCCGTGCATACCGCTAGGCAAATCATCGCGCAAAGCAGCATAGACGATAACACATGGCAGAGCAAGGCTAGGTCACGCCCGACACGCGCGCGTTCGCAACGACTTACCATGACGATAATAAGAACCGGATTGGGCTCGTCCAGCGGCACAGTCAGGTCAGGCCTGTCCTCAGCTTCGGGCTTGAACTCGGTTGTGGCTGACATCTTGTCCTCGGTCATGTCTAGAATCTATCGTATTGGATTGATCGCTCTCCTGTTATATGCCGCTTGACTGGTACCGTATATCTTACACTTCAAAAAGATGTGGACTGATGAGAGGTTTAGGGTATGGAGAGCCGCGAAGATATGCTCTAACGTGACGTCGTTTGTATGCCAGCCAACCACATCAGACGAGCATGAGCACTAGGATATAATGGTAAATGGACCCTGATACAAGCGAGCGTTTTCCGATCGGATCTACCGGCAGCTGAGCCGGTCTTTATGTACCCTTCTATACCCCACCGGAGATAAGCATCACTATTAAACACCGTCTGCTTGCTGTTCACCCAAAATGCATTGCCCATCTATGACCAAATCTATGAGAGACACTATCACATCCAAGTCCACGTGACCATACCTGACGCCTGTATGCATCCATCCTATGCCGCCCCAGTGACCTTGACGCCGCATCGGGCCTCGCACGCCACGCCGAGCGCCTTGACCCATTCCACCGCGTCCAGAGTCTCCCGACCGGGCTTCTCAACGCTCTGAGAAGCGATAGCCGACAAGACCTTCTCAACCTCAGGCTTGATGGTCATTGCAAACCTCCTGCCCCACTCCTCAGCGGCGCTGAAGCCACTGAGGACCTGCCGCTCGTATTCCGCGTTTGTCCAACCCCAGATCTCCGCGGGCGTGCGGATCTTGAGCGATGGGTTCTTTTCGTCGCTCGGTGGTACAGTCGACAGAGCGATGTTGGCCTGTCGTGCGAGAACGGTGAAAAGGGTGACCGCTGGCAAGTCCTCCAAAGCGTCATCGAGAGCCTCTTCGACCGGGTCATCGATGTCGTCGCGAAGCCTACGTGCTGAAGCGAGCATACGAGTCGACGTCGAGGCACCCTTGTGCATCGCGCTCGAAACGGTCTTGAACGAAGCCAAGGCTTCCAAAGCCTCGTGTAGTGCCTCCCGAGCGATGTGCTCGGCCGCGTCCGGGTCCGCAGCAGCCCCATTGGCCGAGAGAGGCTGAACGAGGTCCTTGACAAGCCGCTTAACGAGTGCTTCGAGCGAGATGAGTGCGTGAGTCAATGGGTCGAGTCGTTGAGCACCTCGAGGCGGAGACGGAGGCCTCGACTGCGAGCGCGAAGGGATGATCGAGAGCGATGAAGTAAGCTTGGCCGTGACACCACCCAGGGATGGGGATGCAACTACCGCAGGTGCCGCATCCTTCTCCTTGCCTAGACCAGCAAGCGCTCTGGCTACGCTACCAGGGCTGGGAGGTCGATTTGGACCCGAGCCGGGCTCCTTCTCAGCTACGATGCACATGCCCTTCCAGATCACAGCCACTACGACCCCGGTAACCCAGCCCTCGCCGTCATCGGCACAAGGCTTTGCGACGAGTTCGAGAACCTTACGAGCTCCGTCAACCCTGTTAGCGAAGTGCTGAAGACAGGGTGGGATGGCGAGCTGGCGAGCGGTCCCACCGGACGAAATCTCCTTGGTGAGACGTGACACAGGCTGATGCGAGTGCTCCTTGGTGACTGCGGGCAAAGGCGCAGAGGTCGGGGCAGGAATGGAAGCGAGCCCGACGACTTTGCCGCCGGCAGGTGACGTGCCTTCAGTCTTGGTGAGACTGGTAAGAAGATCGCGCTTGAGACCCAACAGAAGAGGCTGAACGACCTTGCTTACGACCAGGTCAAGCTTGTCCATGACAGGTCGAAGAGTCTCCTGGACGAAACGAGGCCATTTGCCGGTCTCGAGTGTCTGCTCGAGCACCTCGCACGTCTCCCACGCTGCGTGAGCAACGGAAAGAGCAAAGTACTGGGAAGGGTTGAGAGGGTGGGCGGTAGGTGCGGCAGCGTTGACATTGAGGGCTGCAGCGAATGCAGGGTCGGTAAGCGCAGGGAGGAGCAATGATTCGAGGCGAGTGGTGTAAATCGACAAAGCTCGAACGACGGTGCGAAGAACGGCTCGCATGAGATACGCGTCGGAGGTGGGCAAAGGAAGCTCCTTCACGACGTTCTCGCCCACGGACCAACCATTGCCCTTCTTGAAACCCTTCTTTGCCTTGAAGTCCACACCAGCACAAGCCTTGTTGACTGCTTCATTGAGCCTCAAACCGATGACATCCATGTAACCGGCTTGAGGACCGGCGGCGGCAGTAGGCTCGGGCACAGCGCCACCTAGGGCGAGGCTGGCAGTTGGTCCGGGGGAAGGTGGTACGCGAGGCGTGACGGATCGGCTGCCGGGGGGCGAGCCACCCTTCTGAGCAGGAGTGAGACTAGCGGGAGGAGGCATCGAGCCGTGGCCGTTGGACAGCTGAAGAGACGAGACCTTGTCGGCGACCTGCCTGCTGAGGGAGCGGGAGCGAGGCTTGCCATCTGCGTTGGTTGCGACGGTCGTGCCATTGGCGGTGGTCGACTGGACTGTGGGAGGCGCGGGCGAGGAAGGTCGGGAGGGTCGGTTGAGAATTGGGAGGGTTCGAAGGGCGTTCATGGCGGCGGTAGGTATTTAGTGATGACTAGTTTATGGGAGAGATTTGCGAAACTTGATTGAGACGACACTATAAATGCGGCGGGAATCTATGGTAGTTATGTGTATATGCTGTGTGTGATGGACGAGATGGACAGGTAGGCAGCCCTGGTGGATGGCGATGCTTGACGGGCGTGATTATCCCATTCGGTTTACTGACGCTACGGCGTGGTAATTATACGTGTCGTGAAATTGATTATACTGCTTATACGGTTGATATGTGTAGTAATATTTCACCAGGCAGCTGGTGTTCAGACAGAGGTAGAGAAATTGAGGCCCAGTTATGGGGGCTTCTCTCCAGAGTCCAGTAAGAGGAGGATCAAGGGAGGAAGGCGGAGAAGACGTGAGGCAACGGTGTAGCTGCGGGTTCGCATGACGATGTCGTGTTGAAAAAATAGTCGTGAACGGAGATGGAATGATAGCAAGACAGGATGAGAATTTGAGCACCGACGGCGAGAATGAAAGGGTGGCGATGATCGGTAACCATTCAGCGAGGGAACGTGTGCGCGTGTAAGAAATACCAAAAAAGGAGGTGAATGATACGTCAGCAAACTACCATTTCCTTCATCTTCGCCGGTTCCAGGCTGCCGAGCACATCACAGCACCCGGCTCGTTGGCATCGGCTTAATAAATAGGTTGAACGGTCCATCACACTCACCCTGCGTCTCCGCTAGAGAGGTTTCCTAAATAGCCACTATGAGGAAGTTTAGATTTCTTCATCGGTATCCGACGATATGGGTTTGGTTTGCTTAAAAAGCTACTTGTGCGCTGTTGCTGCTGCTGATGCTGCTGGCTTTATGAAAGGCAATAAGACGTTTATGCCAATCAAGTCGTATTTGTCAAATCGATGGTTTGAATGTGAATGCAGGTAAAGAAAGAGAAAGAAGAAGGAAAAGAGATCAGGGGCTTTTTTGCAGACAGGACAAGGGATGGATGGAATGAGCGCGTTGTGAGGAGGAGCACATGTGGGCAGGGTCCGTTCCGGGGTGTATAGTGTTATAGAGTATTAATTGTCGCTGGGAAACTCCTAATGCTCAGCCAATCGAAACGCCTAAACGTCATCACCCAACGTAATTGTAATCAAGAACCCGCTCGTGTGGTCATGGTCATTAGAAAGGGTCATTAGTAAAAATAGAAAAGATTTTCACCAGTCTAAATCTCGGCAATCCATGCCTAGATATCTGGAAGACCGTGCAACACGTGGAGATCACGCCGTCCGACGATGGCAGTCGTGACGTGTCTGAGCACCGTGTCCATGTTGACAAGTCGATGTGCAACATTTCGGTCATTCTGTCAATCTTGCCATACATGACCTCGTCATAATTGAACACAACAGCTATCAGAGTTTGATCGGTCTCAAGGCTCAATAGTCCGCTTCTACCCTGGCCCGCGATGGCTTCGTCACGGCGACCTACGTGCTCTGTATTACTGCTATTCGCGGTACTACTGTCCGCCTCGCTGCTTTTGCCATCACCTTCCATTGTCCTAGCGCAAATTGGGGAGACACCGATAGCGGAAGAGCACGCTCTGCAAGATGGTGGGCTATCTGTCATGTGAATGTGTTCCGGGGCTCTACTGACTCTTGCTGTCCACATGCAGTATGCGCACCGCTGAGAGAGGCCCAAGCGATTTTGGCATCTCTACAACCGCTACCGAACGCTCACCTGGAACACAAGATTGGCTCGTCAATCACCCCTTTCTCCTCTCGAGGATGGGGAGACGGCCTAGGATGGGGCCATGAAGGTCCCTTGTCGACCACATTCCGACTCCTGCCGAGACTGATCAATACGCTGTTCTCGCCCAAGACGTTATTATCGAAGGTGCCGTTCTTGGGTGGAGGGGGTCATACGCCGAAACGAGGGGTCAAAATAGGCAGGGCGAGGCGGGACAAGATACAGAGTATGCTGGGATTGATGGAAGAGGCTGAGAAGATGGGATGCCAGGAGGTATGGGCGGCTCGAGGGAAAATGAGAATGGTAAGCCCGCGGCACCCAGTGTTGAAGTCTCGCCAGCGTGGACGCTGACCGTCTTACAGTTCCCGCCCAAAGGCGTCAAGCAGGACTTGCCAGCTGCGTATAACGCGTACAAGGTGAGCAAATCGCATATTCCAAATGGCCAGCGCCCCGTGTGCTGATCCAGTACTTGCCGCTAGAAATACCTCGAGCACAGCGCAGATCCAGAATCGCAATTCATGGTTGGATTCTTCCATGCCACCGGTCTCGGCGGCGTAGAGCAGGACCAAGGCAAGGTGAGCTATCGCCTGAGTGACACCATGGCCGTCTCAGCTGACATAGTCACCGCTCTAGGCCCTCCTGTATTACACCTTCGCTGCGGTTCAGGGATATAGACCGGCTTCTATGGCCCTAGGCTACAGGCACTGGGCAGGAATCGGCGTGAAAGAAGTGAGCTTTATGTCTCGTTGCGACGTCAACACAGGCTGATACTGTGTATACAGGACTGCATGCTCGCTTTAGACCATTATCAGGTCGCCGCCGAAAAGTGTAAGTGATACTCATCACGGGCTGCGATCGCTGACACATCCGCAGCCTATCAAACATACCTCGCTGGGCCACCAGGCGGCCGAACCTTGCCGCTCACGCACACCCGCCTGTCTGACCGTGTTGGCGGTGTCTACGGCCCTCACGCATCATGGGCATCGACCGGCGCGAATGCTCACCGACCCGCTATCCGCGCGACAATGGCATTCGCTCGAGGAGAAACCGAGAAGGAAATCTTGGAGTACTACCAATACCACTCGGACCGAGACTCGCACGCGTACACCATCCGACTCGGTCGATTGTTTTACCTTGGATCTGTCTACTTCTCCCATGCGGGTGTATCGGCGGGTGCCGAAGGCGTAGGGGAGATTCCTCAAGACTTTAGAAAGGCCAGAGAATACTTCTTGAAGGTTGCGCGGGTTTTCTGGCCTGTTGATTTTGAAACCGACGGCTCCGTGGCCAAGTGGAGGAGGGTATCGAAAGAAATGGAGGATAGCATCAAGGAGCCGGCGATGGTCGCTGCTGCATTTCTGGGCAGAATGGCTTTGAGAGGCGAGGGCGGGAAACCGGATTACAGACGGGCGAGGTTGTGGTATGAGCGTGCGGCCGAGCTTGTGAGTCGGCATTCTTGTAGTATGTCATTCCTTTGCTGACTCGCAATCGCCTTCTTCAGGGCGACCGAGAGGCACACAACGGTCTCGGCATCATCCACCGCGACGGCCTGATCGTGCCTGTCGACCGACAAAAAGCTTTCCACTTCTTCCAAGCTGCCGCTTCTCAAGATTTGGCTGAAGCGCAAGTTCAGCTTGCCAAACTCCACCTGGACCGTGGCGAGATCATGCAGGCATCGGCCTACCTCGAAGTCGCCCTTCGTCACGGCGCAACGTTCGAAGCATTCCACCTCCTGGGCAAGATCCACGCCGCGAATGCCAAGACTGGCACTCGACCTGGGATGTGTGGAGTGGCAGTCGCATACGAGAAGCTTGTAGCTGAACGGGGGAACTGGGACGAAGATTTCGTTGGAGAAGCAGATCGAGCTTGGGCAAGGGGAGAGGAAGATAAAGCCTTTGTTGGATGGTCGATCGGCGCTGAGATGGGTTACGAAGCGGGCCAGAACAACATCGCTTTCTTGTTGGAGAAGGGTTTCAAGCTGAGCGGCAGCGACGAACCAGGTGTCGATTCCAACGGGAAGGACCGGCATAGGGCTTTGACGTTATGGGTCAGAAGTGCGGCCCAGGACAACGTCGACGCCATGGTCAAAGTTGGCGACTACTACTGTGAGCGAAGGATTTTCCATCTAGAAGTCACTGCGACCCTTCAAATAGGCTTCTTTAGCTGATGAGCATGCTTATCAGACCAAGCAGACGACAAGGCATACGATAGAGCTGTGGCATACTACCAAACAGCTGCCGACACCCAGACTTCGGCCATGGCCTACTGGAACCTGGGGTTCATGTACGAGAACGGACAGGGAGTTCCAAGGGACTGGCATCTGGCAAAGAGGTTCTACGACCTAGCTGGCGAGACGAATTCAGAGGCCTATCTCCCTGTCATACTAAGTCTCATTAAGCTATATCTCAGGAGGTGAGAGTCGAACACAGAGTGGGCCTGATGCGCACGTTCATTGGAGTTGACAGCTACTTTTTCTCTCATAGTTGGTGGATCGACCTACGTACGCACGGAGCCACACCCGGACTATCCCTCTTCGCGCCTGACCCGAACCCCCAGATCCAACTGTCAACCCTCGATCGGATCAAAGCCCTGTTCACAGACCTGACCCCTGTGCCGTCGGACGAAAGGGGCGAATATGATCTCGATGTCGGTTACCAAAACGAGGAGGGTTTAGAGGGTGAAGGAGATGATGTATACGAAGATCGATCAGGGAGTGGATGGGCTCAGCATCAGCATCAACATCAGCGGGATCGTGAGCGGCAGCAGATTGAAGATGACGAAGTGGAAGACCTGTTAGAAGACTTGGTGTTGATCGTCGTGTTGGTGGGGACGGTGGGACTGGTATGGCTAAGGAGTCGATGGGCGCAGCAGGAACGAGAGAGGGAGGAGAGGAGGCGCAGGGAGGGAGAGGCGAGATGAGGGGCTGCGAGGAGGAAGTCATGTAACTAAGCGATATACCTGGAGCAGGTATGAGTTTCTGATCTCTCAGCAAACCACTAGACAATGAATCTCCGATGTTGTAAAATAATGCATGCATAGAGTCGGTGCGGTTCTTGGCGATCTATCGGGTGTAGCATCGCTTATCTGGTGATACGACACATGGCACTGGACTGCATCAATGATGCGTTAAGCGAAGATCGCTGAGGGAACCGGTATTGCATGCACGGCTCTACGGCTTCGAAAGTGCAGATCCACGTTTGTCTATTCCCTACGCCCCCGTAGCACGCCAGATACCGACCTCACCATCCTCACCACCCGCTACGAGCGTCTCGCCGTCCCAATCCAGCGCCAACAACCTCTCACCCAGCACTTTCCCGTTCTTCGTCACTTTCCGCTTCTCCCCGCTGCCAGCTTTGTTCGCATTAGAAATGGAGAAGAGCGCATGCTTGGGAGATCGGACGTCCCATATTTGGACGACACCAGAGTAGGTGGCTGAAGCCAGGGTGAAGGACGAAGTCGGGTGACATTTGAGTGACGGGACCGGGGAGCTCGTGGGCAATGTCAGCGAGATGAGCGATGTAGCTGCGATTGAAAATGATTGATTGTAAACTTCCTTTTCGTCCCTCGAGTTCTGGCGAAAATGAACTCAAAAAACCCACCCTGCCTTGTGTCCCACAGACAGATCGTTCGGTCCATGTTTCCGGTAGCAAGCGTGCCGTTGGCTCTGAACTGGTCGATACAGAGTCCAGATTTGTCCGTCGGTCCTTGCTGTGGGGGAGACGACGGGATCACCAAATCATCTTATCAGCGTCTTCCCCTTTGCAACCACGATATGATCAAGACGGCAGACCATCTCCAATGAGAGTTCTGCTCACTCTTAAGACAGCGGCGGCGCCATTGTCGACATCCCAGCCCCTAACACTGCCATCCCATCCTGTACTCCATACTCGACCCTCATCCAACTTATCCCATACCAGTCCACCGACTCTTCCCTGATGCCCACGCATGACCCCATCGGGCGCACGTCGCCAACCCCCTTCTCCTGTCGAATCACCGTCGGTCAGGCCTTCGACGGGATCTCGCCCACCCGCCTCCTTTTCCATCTTTCTTCGCTTCTTGTTTCCCTGGCCAGGGAGGTACGACAGAGGTTCGGCCGGCAATTGATGTTCTGTCGGCTCGGTAGTTGGCAGGATGTAGAAGTTGACATTACCGTCCCATGAACCCGAGACGATTTCTTTTCCTGTGGAGCTGGCTATCACTGACGAGATCGGCGCTGTGTGCCCATGCAAGGTGTACAGCTCTCGAGGAGGAGGCTCAGTGGCGCCGGCAGAGAGCGAAGGGATATTGAAGACGTGTACGAGTCGGTCGACACCTCCTGCAGCGAGCAAGATATCTTGGGTCGAGGAAGGCGGTGATACCCATGTACACGAGGTGGCGCCGAGCGAGGTGGGCAAAGGCAGGGTGAAGAGAGCGGAGGACGAGGCTGGGGAGGTGGTTGATTTCGGAAGGATCTGGAGATGAGACAGGTAGGACGACAAGAGGATATAGCTGGGCGCAATGAAACATGACATGACGATAATCAGAGTTCGTACTCAAGACAATCAAGACATTACAACCTTGAACTCGAAGGCGTGTAGCTAGAAGCGCCTTGCGAAGACTCACCCGTTTCTTTCAAGACTCAATCCAGAAACCCAATCTTCTACTTCAACCCTTCCAGCCTCCTCAGGCGGCATCGTACTCCTCACATACTCAACGTCAATCTGACTCTCCTCATCTCCTCCCCTGTTCTTCTTCACCCAATTCTCAAGACTGCCTCTCAGTACTTCCCCGTTGATCAGGAACTCGAACGGGACGGGCTTCTTGCCGTGCTCAGCATTGTTCTGAAGGACTTTGTTGATCAGTTCCGAGAGCTGGAATCGACGCCACCCGGAAGGGATGAAGTATGTTGAGGAGGGGATAGCATCGGACTGGGAGCGGGTGAAGAGGTTGATGGGGAGTTGCGCCGGGGTGGAGTTGGATCCAGACGCCTGGGGCATCGGTACGTCAGACATGGCGGAGCGTATGGTCTTGCTTGCGTAATATGGACGATATCAACGGCTGGACAAATCTACGACTAGAAGAAGCTATCTGGAGATGGTCGACCGCTATGAAGACTCGCTCAGGCTCTCTCTAGCAGAGCTGAGCTGTCAACATTTTTGGGCACAAGGCCATATGCATCCACCTTGAAATTTATCGAAACAGCGGCGCCCCCCGCCAGTCTTCTTCTCTTGCGTCCCAGAGGGGGTCTCACATCTTGGTCGCAAGTGGCAAGCAACCGTGAGAAAGTGAGAAACGTACTGTTCGGCGCGCCTGCGCCAATACCGCGGGCATCACGCCGAGCCGAGCACCGAGCAACGACGTTGTCCCAGGATAAGAAGACGTTTGACATTCCTCGTATACTTCTATACACCTACAACTTGCAAGTATCTGTACATACCATCGCATTCACAGCTTCATAGAGCTCTCGGCATCCCTATAGCTGTGACGAGAGCGCCATATATAGCGCTCGATCGAATTCTAAATCAGTCTCCACATTGTAAGCAGGAAACAGCCAAACGAAAGCAACGCAGGATGGAGTGAGTGACTCTCGTCAGTCCACTTCGCGCCCCGCCCCTGTCTAATCTCTGCTTGGTCTCTATCGTGGACTTTTCCCTACCACACCCCCATGTTCCCGCCTACAGACGCAGAGATTCTCTAGCAATACCTTCTCGTGCATATGCCTGTATCTTTATGTATGACTAACGCTATCGGTTCTCCCTTCGTCAGGTCATTATCACCCGAATGTACTCCCCTTAAGCACCGGTATGACTCATGCTTCAACGCATGGTTCGAAGGATATCTACAGCCCGCTCTTGCAGCCTCCGCATCAGCCTCAGTATCAACCTCCGCGTCGTCGTCTGAAAACCTTGCTTCTGCTTCCGGCTCGACATCCCAGACCGGCGCCCCTGCTACCCTCCGAACTGATAGCACCCCTTCATCAGCACCCGTCAAGAAGACCCCTATAATCACGAGCTGGGCCCACGCCTTTCCTACGCGGTATCGAAGAAAAGCCAAGCCTTCCTCCGACCCCAACTCCACCTCTTCTTCTTCTTCATCATCTTCAACAAATGTAGGGGGTCTGTCAGCAGGAACCGCAGAGCCTGAGCAGGAGCATCATTGGTACGATTTTCCATTCGACGATACGCCCTCCGAGCCTGAATACGAGACCGACCTGCCCCTTTCCGGAGGAACCGGACCAGGGGGTGCAGGAATAGAGATGGATATCAAGACGAGGGCGAGGATCAAGGCGGAGGAGTACCAGCGGAATTGTGGCAAAGTATGGGAAGAGTACCAGGGCTGTTTGAAGGTGAGTATTTAGTAACGATCTCTGCAGGATGAGGCGATATCTCGTACCTCATCTGTGCCGTTGCGTGCCGGAGACAGGGGAGGTCTCTGGAAAGACACGTTATCATGAGGCGGGTCAGGCAGGACCAAGCACGTTGGACTAGATATAGCTCGCTTGTATCCTTCCAACCTGCCGAGTCCAGGAAGGTCTTGGGAAGCGGTCCCTGATGTTCTGACGCTACTGCAACGACTTGCAACTAACAGACAGCAAGAAAAGGGAGAAGCGAAGAAATTGATCGATCATCATCTCTGGATCACAGCGGAATCCTTGCAACAAGACGATGAAGGACACTTCGCTGACCATATCACGCTTTTCTTGTCTTCTCTCAATTTCGCTTCGTTGTGCACCCCTAGAAATCCATTGCCCAGAACGAATCACTCTCAGCATTACTAGAAACAGCGAGGGAAGAGCATCCGCTAGGTAATCTTGATGGACTGAAGGGGACACCCTGGGATTCGGGAGCCCATTTCACTAGCACTGAGTGATAGGGTCTCGGACTGAGTAGCAGGTTATGAGAGATGAGAGATGGGACAATTATGGGAGATGGGGATGCGATGGGATTATGAGGGATGGTGATGCTTAGGCCATGTCACCGTAGTGTGGCCAGAGTGGAGCTGAGAATGACGCAGCGAAATGAGCGAGCACTCGAAGATTGAATCAGTCAAATGATACTATATACATCTCTCAGAAGTACCTTGCATGCACTGTAATCTGACTAGTTTGGCTCCTTCAATGAATCGACTGGCTATGCATATGGGAATACATGAAAGGCGACTTCGGACCAAGACAAGGTATCTAGCGGTCGTCCACCCTCTAGCAGGAGCTCCGATTCTTCATCACACATGACGGCCTACGGTGTATGATGTCCAATACATTAAAGCAGCGCCGCGCAAGTTGCATAAATCCTACTTTTGTCCTGCTCATGGCAGATGATGAACTGTTATTATAGACACAAATATCATGTACCTGACAGGAGCTCTATGTCACCACACAAGCACAGTTTCACTGAAGCTAGCAAGGTCCGTTTGATGTAATACTTCCTGATTCCCTTGCTTTGAAACTGCGCGAACACTAGCTTTTGGAAGCCCACTTCCACATTCGCCATCTCTTGCGAAATGTTTACAACATGATTTGCAAGTCTGTCAGTCATGATCCATCGTTCTACGATGGACTCAGATTGACCCGAATGGTTCCACCATGGACGCAGATGATCCGAAGGGTTCTACCCAATCAAGACCGAGCAGCCCATCTCCAACAAGATCTCTCGCCAACTACAAGCTTCCTCATCCATCCCATCGTCGATCCTCTTCCAACACTCTTCAATGACCGACTCGACCACGTCGATCTCATAGCAGCACTGCACTTTGAACCACCGCAGGATATCGCGAGCCCTCTGTCTCTGAGTGGGATCGACTAAGGCTGAGCACGCTATCAGGAGGGGCTATACGCTCAGGATTGAGTCGTCAGCTCAGAACTCAAGTCAACACTACGGTATGGCGCGAAGACGAGGAAGGCCGGAGCCCAACGTTACAGCCTGATAACACTCACAAAGTTCATCCATTCCACCTTGTCGCCTACCTGAGCGCAAACATCCAGCACAGCCAATGCACTAGATTGCAGCTCGGGATCCGATCTTGGCCTCTTCGTCAGGTCCTTGAGGACCATGATATACATGGCATGCCACATCGCCAATGATCCATCTCTCGTTCTTTTCCTCGTGAGAGTCGGCAACACATCCTCGATCCACCTCTTCATATCCGCCTCCAACCGGGTGACGTTGCCCGATAATTCGGACCATCTTCTTGATGCCGACGACGGATGGATGGAACTAATCAGGGTGATCGGTTCTGTGAGCGAGAAGTCCGGATCAAGTAGTGCTTGTCGTTCAAGGTGGTGAGATTCGAATAAGAGGGTGATAACCCGCGCCCATATTGGAGGGACGCTTCGATGCCATCCCGTGGTATACTCAAATGACTAGGATCCGATCCAAATACGTCGTAAGCTCATGGTTCTCGGTCATATCTTCTATTCACTCACATGTGGATCTGACGCGTCCGGTCGGCACAGTCGTTCCCACCAAGAGGCCGATTCAGTAAGGACAACTGTTGGCTCACCGGTCACCAGAGAGGCTGTAATTGACAATGCAATCTGGATCAGCTGACATCAGTACATTTATTTGGCAGCTGATGTTGACCTACAGCTCAAATCATTGACTACAAGAGTCTCAATCAGGCATCGTCTCAGCGGCATCAAAGAGGGATCCAGGGAAGCATCACCGTCTTCGGGGAACAAGATCTTCTCGCATCCACCTCTTCGTCGCACAGCGAGAAGAGCGAGACGTAGAACTTCTCTCCAATGCGGATTCGCCCCAAGTACCTGTGTTCGGGTTGCCATTAGCAGACAAGCTTCTATGGAATCTTCAATGTGAAAGTATAACATGAGACGTACATCGTCACAGCACAGCATGATGGCAGCAGCCAGGAAAGCGTCAGACTCGAGTTCAGACGGTCTCGACTTGGCTTGGCGCAAAAGCTTGACCGCCTCCCATCTATATTTCAGGCCGAGGTCTCTCGACGTGCCATGTGTCGAGCCAGTCACGGTTCCTCGGGCTTCGAGACTAAGTCAGTTTCGGAATAGCATGATGAGTCTCTTCTTATGTCATGTCACACCGCGGTAAGGCTTCACTCACGATGACAAGTGGATGGCACCCATCGCCAACATGCCTTGCTTCAGCGCCTCACAGCTCAACGGCGCATCTTCACTTGGGAAGAGGAACAATCTCGTTACGTGATCTACCCATGGGTTGCGGTCTTCTTCAGTGACCAGGATTGACAGGGAATATGTGACGCAATGATGGAACTGGTCGAGCACCGGAAGGGTACAGTCAGCTCCTCGAACCGCAGTCACAAGCTCTCGCAGTCCTTCGGGCAAGCAGTTCTGATACCATAAAGCTATATCGTACTCACACATCTAAGATCCTCTTCGACGGGAAAGGTAGCTCTCAGGAATTCGGGTGGGTCCAAGGGGCCTCCAAAGAATTGTCCCATCCTCGTATCCCTACATAGCGCCATCAAGAGCTCAACCGTATCCATCTGCTGTACAAGCGCAGGCGGTCTCGCTACCCAGGCGCCGGTTCCTGATCCAGAGCCTTGACGTGTCAGCGGATCGACGGTATGATTCGTTACCAGCGGTGAGCCAAGGGACTGTTGGAGCGGGCCATTGGGTGAAGGGAATGTGGGCATCGCAAATGGCGATTGGACTTGTGAGCTCGACGAAGGAAACGATTGCAGCTCCGGCTTGTTATAAGCTTGAGGCTGGTCGGTAGTCTGATGGGATGGGGTAGTAGTTGAGCGATGTCGACGTGCGAGCTTCTCTGCGATGAGATTGGGGTCGAACGCCTTCTTCTCGGGATACACACACTGCGAAAACAGGGGCCCAGTCAGCGAACTGGACAACCAAGCCTGACAGAATTTATGCTTGCAAGAACCTCAGAAGGCGTTTTCGATCGTATGCGAGAAAAGCCGCAGGCTATTATTCAACTCACTTCCGCCCCATAATTTATGCATCTTCTACACTCGGGTTTCTCTAAGTCGCGGTAAAACGATCGTTGTCGTTAATTGGCTGAGATCAGCTTATCTATTCCAAGCGATGCATGTCCTCGATCAGAGATAAGGAATAGCGTCCGATAACATGACGTTATTGGACGCTCGACTTACCGAGGTCGCACTTGAGCCTCCTGCTCCGGCAGACCAAACACCCATTCCTACTTCTCGTGGCCTTTGGTGTCCCTCCTCCGGCGCCAGCTCCTCCTGCAGCTGCTCCCTTCCCCGAACCACTTCCAAGTGCACTGGTAGGCGCATGACTATTTCCGTCCGCAGTCGCTGAGTTTTTCACGGCGACCATGGTGATTCCAGCGACAATAATGAGGTATTTTTAGAGGTGGATTCTACGGTGTGTGCATTGTATACGGTGATCAAAGCATAGAGAAGGATGAGAAAGTGATTCGTTAAGGAAAGCGGTTGTTTTGACTTTGTATAGGCGGCGATAGGCGAGTTACCCCATCTAGACTAGATTTGCGTTACGTTGACACTCCTTACTGCGGATTCCTCACCACCTCATATGTCGAACACAACCACGCTTGTCCATGTCGTCAGACGGTCATGCGGGAACTCAGGAAATAGCTCTGAACCATCAGGTATCATTTCACAACGCTTGGCCAAACACACAAGTCACTTGCAAATGCATGTTCATGTATTCCTACTTCTCAACGATGTCCCGACCCACCACGCTACCGTATTTTACTTCTCCCTCATCAATACCTTTACAGATCCTTCTTGGCGCTTCCGCTTCCACTGCCACTGGAGCCAAGACTGGGCAGCAGGACCTCGACACCTTGGTCTTTACCGCCCTTGACGCCGCCAGGAGTGGCGCCCTTGCCTTCGAGGTCAGACGCCCACAAAGCGGCACCAACGGAAGTCGTGACTATATGAATCCAATTAATCAGCATATGCAACTCACTACCCGCACTTGGCGACGGCACTTACAAGCGAACAGAATGGAGAGCCCAGGAATGAGATTGAGAACCATGGCGGTGGTGCCGAAGCTGCAATAGATGTCAGGGCAATTCTGGCGCTTTTGTGAGATCAGTCAACTTACGCAGTGTACGCTCCGCGTCGCTTCTTGATGAAAGCTTGTCGCTTGTCCTTGTCGTACCCCTTGAGCTGGAAGTACCGGGCATGGTAGCCGGGGCCGGCTTTCAAACCTGTGACGGGTCTTTTGTCAGTACGAGAGCTCACAGGGACAAGCAAACTCATACGAGAGCTCACCGTTATAACCCAGGAAGAAGAAGGTGCCGACAACGGGGATCAGGTTGAGAGGGAGGGTCAGCAAGTAGCGAACGATATTGTCCTGGGAATGACGTCAGCTTGGCTGAAGCCTACGTAAAATGTAAGATCGATCCAACAAGGATACCGTTTCGACTCACCGTGCTGAATCGGGACAGAGGCTTCATCAAGAGGGTTCCAAGCTGCTTAGTAGTACCACCCGTGGAAGTGACCTGTCGACCGTGCTCGACAAGTGAAGAGTGGCCTTTGAGGAGCAGGACCTGGATCAGGAAACAACATACCGGGGGCGCACGGTCAGTCGTGTTTCCGTGGGGGCCGGCGATTACATCAAGACTCACAGCGTCGAAGAGGTCAATGCCCGCCTGATTGACCAACAAGGCTCGTGTGAGGAAGTTGATCACGACGAAAGCTTCACTGAGTACAAGGGGAATGGCGAGCACGAAAGCTGTAGTGACCGATGACATTCATATCAGCTCGAGTTGCTCCAACGAACCGGGGAAGCACCAGAGAATCAAATAGCTTACCGAGTGGTCCGGAAACAAAAGCGAGAACCGCGACTTGAGGGAGGTAGGTGAAGAAGAAGAGACCTGCAACGATGGCTACGGAGAACAAAATACCCTTGAACAAGATAGGAGTAAGGGGTTTGATCAAAGATGGGTCTACGAGTCAAAATGTTTCTCCTGTCAGCTGTCTGTACTTATGACATGTGTCCAGTTTCCGATTTAGCAACTGACGGGTGAAGAGGTAGTACATTCCCTACAAGGTAAAAGCGGTCAGCGGTGTATCTTTTGCTTTTGGGGAACCAAGATTTGGGGGGTAAGCGACTCACATAGATGGGATAACCCCAAGCACCGCTAGTGATAGCATCCTGAGCGGTATCTCCAACCTCTTTGACCTGTCTCTTGGCGGATTCGGTGATGGTGTCGCCCGTCGACTGAAGTCGGGAGGTGCGTTTACGAGTCTGAGGAGATGACATATCTGGGTTTGTCAGGCTTTTTAGAGTGAGACTTGTGTAGCTGATACTCGGTCGGTGTGCGAGATGAAGAAGAAGTTGGAAAGAGAAAGTGAGAGTGAAGATGTAAAACTGTGTTATAGTTTAGCGAAGCAAAGGTGAGGCGAGGTGAGGTGAGGTGTGAGGTACGGAGGGTGACGCGTGAATTTTGGAGTTTGTAGATCAGTCAATGACGTCATTACGTCATGCCTCATACTGTGTCATTCTCTCGGTGAAAGCTAATTGGGATCGTCTTCATGCGACGTGTTCTACAGAAACCAGGATTCCAGTAGTTAGGTCTCAGCGTAAGACGGGGACCCACACAAGTCAAACTGGACACGAACCATGGATTCAACGAGAAACGACTGATCGAAGCGCCAGCCGAGGATCAGAGATTGACTTGACCGCTGACAATCCACATATACGAGTCGATCGTCTCTCGCTTCTTGCGTGAAATCAATCAGCCTACCTTGCAAAGCCCCGGACTGGATGGATGATCCTCTCCCACTACGGAGGAACTGGCGGAAAGAGGTTGATAAACTTGTCATATCGCGAAAGCAGAGCCGGCCGATTGAGCTCAAGGCGAAAAGTTTCTGGGCTGCCAAGGAGGCCGCCGGTCCGGTCAGCTGCGACCCTTCCGACAGCTTACCATACAGCTAATTATGCATTGGCATCAGATAGCATATACCTGAAATTGTTCCGGAGAGTGAGCAATGAAAACATCTCACATGCTGGAATGCAGGCGAGTCCTTTACCTAAAGACCTCTTGTCAATGGTCCGCGGCTTTTCCGGCTTAAGGATTCCGCGAGTCGCTCTCTCGTCGGCACATGTGACCCTTGGCAGCAGTATCATGCAGCTCGTGGCGTCCAAAGACATGCAATCATAAAACGAGAAACATGACCTGCTGGATAGCAGCAATTGAAACCTGGTGAAGAGGAATGTTGTGGTGATATGGCGCCATACAGCATCGGTTATCTCCGCGACAATGCCTCTTGAAACAGAGTCCCAAATGTTGTCTCAATCAGCGTCGAATGCCAGATACCGATCACCGGCGGCCTCACCTCTGCGTGCAAAGCGGGACGGGTAGCGTATATCAAGCTTTCATATGCGAATCGATGTCAGTTCAGCCAAGTACATGGCCTTGTCCAACCGCTCAGATAAGAATCGCGCACGCCACGGATGCTCATCAGAATTAACCTTTCCACTAGCGACTAGCGCCGCCCCTTGACTCTTTGCCCCTGATTATCCGCTGTCGATTGGCACTCATTCTCCGCTGTAATACGTGAACTTGGCCAAATCTCTCATACTTCTCTCGTGTACTCCTCGCCTCAATAAAAAGCAATTGCTCTGACGTGATTATTAGCTGCTCAGTAAGCTACGTGCCTTTCTCACACCCTCAGTTGATCGGTGCCGAAACATGGACAGAAAGACAGCAACCGGAGTGCAAAAGCGAGATAAGGACGGTTTGAATGCCTCCTCATAGGAAGACGGGAGGAGCTCGACGGACAATAGCGGCGCGGATGAGGGTGAGGGCGCTTTGACGAGACAGCGAATCAGTCTTGATTTGTATAACATTCCAGGTAACCCTCGGGCGAATAAGCGGTCGCGAAATTAACCGCATGTCGGGTTCGCCATTCGTCAAAAGAGGCTCTCCCGAAAGCCCCGCTGCGCGTTGTCCGACATTCTTCTCCTTGGGTCGAGCTGGACCCGGGATGTAACGTACCGAGTTTATCGCTCTAAGACGTGCTTATTCTCAGCTAAAAGACGTGACTTTGCGCCATTAGTGAAATTCAAGACCACGACTGCCAAGCATGCTGTGGCTGCTTCTGCGTGATTGCGCAGCGAAATGGCGCTACGCCTCTCGGTGATTTGCAGTTGAGCGTTATGGGATAAGCAAGCTCAGAATAAAAGGCTCACCCAATCTGATTTAAAAAGAAGGTCTGGAGCTGGAGGTGATTGGTTCTTCCTCGTCTCGTCAGCGCACCTCGAGAACCCCTGGTATTCTCTCATACAGCACCGTCCCCCTGTCAAAATGTCTAAAATCGCTCCAGAGGAGCTACATCCCGTCCTCACCAGAGATGGACGCACGAACGACGAAATCCTCTCTCCTGCCGAGTCAGATGTCAGCGACAAATTCCCTACTGATAGCTCGCCTGATCTAGACGAGAAGCGAGACTTTCACAACGACCAGTCTGAGAAGAGGGATGTGCATCTTGATGCGCAGATCGACGATTTCATCCATCGAGATGAAAAGTACGATTGGGATTCTGAAGAGTTTAGGGATATCCCCGAGTTGGTGAGAGAGACAGTCAGTTTCGAGGATGATCCGACGGCACCTGTGATTACTTTTCGAGCAATCGTCTTGGCGGGTATATTCTGCACGATTGGAAGTATCGTATCCCAGCTCACCTAGTAAGTACACCGCCCTCCTTCCTAAGCCGGATCACGACTCACACTTGCGCTGGCAGCTTTCGAACTACCACTGCTCCGTTCCCAGTCTTCTTTGTCATCCTCGCCTCCCAGCCTCTGGGAAAGACCTTGGCAAAGATACTCCCCGACAAGAGGGTCCCCTTGGGAAGGTGGTCTTTCTCGCTCAACCCTGGTCCTTTCTCGGTCAAGGAGCATGTCATCATTGGTATTGCTGCGAACGCTGGTTCCCAAGGTTCTTGGGTCACCTTTTTGCCCACCAACGCCGCGTTGTATTACGATATCACCATGAACCCCGCTACCGCTCTCTTCTTCGGATGGGTAGGTCAACTTCAAGATGAGAACAGTAATATGGGACTGATTGGTCATCTTCGATGGGTATAGGGCGCATCTCTCCTTGGTTTCTCGTTCGCCGCGATGGTCCGACCCCTCTTGATTGACGATCCTCAATTCATCTTCCCCTTGTCCTTGCAACAAGTCACCGTTTACCGAGGAATCCAAGGTACTTCCGACTTGCACATCGAGCGATCAAAACAGCAGATGAAAGCCTTCTGGCTCATCTTTGCCGGTGTCTTCGTATGGCAGTTTTTGCCGGAGTTCATTTTCCCCTTCGTTGGCGCTCTTGCTCCACTCTGTTGGTTTGCGAGCAAGAGCCACAAGGTCAACTTTATCGGTGCCGGGCGAGGCGGGATGGGTCTTCTGAACATCACTCTCAATTGGTCGAATATCACCTCGACCGTCATCACCTACCCTTACCACGTCCAGGTGATAACGTTCTTGGCGTTCGCTTTGACGGTGAGTAAATACCGTCACTGGAGTGAACATACATTGTGTTCCATCTAATGCTTTCTTTGCATGTATCAGACATGGCTCCTTATCCCCATCGCCTATTTCGGCAACCTGTGGGGTTCGCCCACCTACAACATCATGTCAAACAATGTCTTCCAGAAGAACGGTTCCGCCTACCCATTCAACTCCATTCGTAAGTCAATGAGGTAGTATGATCTTCGCATTGATGCCTGCTCACCTCGCTTGTGTAGTCTACACCGATAAGAATTCTGGCCTGCAGGTCTTCAATGAGACGAGGGTGAGTCAGACACAGCTAATTTTTTCGGCTGCGAGGCTTGGCTGATCTGTACACAGTATGACGAAGTTGGGCTTGCTTACTCCGGCGCCGCATACCTTTGGGGTATCTTCTTCGTGAGTCCGCTTCCCTTTCTGCGCGGGAGGTGATCCATTAACTCACTCTGTGTATGACAGTGGTATGCCTCATACGTTTCTTCCTTCGTCTGGTGTGGTCTTTTCATGGCGCCCAACATTATTCGAGCATGGAAGGCCTGGAGATCGAAAAAGGCCCTGCACAATGATCGACTCAGGTGAGGATTGAATCAAACGCGCTTGGCCGGATTTGAGCGTTCGTACCCTATGCTGGTCCGGAAGTTATCTAACGCTTGTCATCGCAGCGTTCTGGCAAGGTCCTATCCAGGACTCACTCTCTGGTAAGTGACTGCCGAGTCTCTACCAGCGAGAAGCGCTTCTACGGAGCTGACAGGGTGCTTATTCGTGCAGGGAATGGGTGGCTTTGACCTTAGTCCCCATCGTCATGCTTCTCGGTGTTGTTGCGACAAAGCAGACTTACATGCCTATCTGGACCTATTTCGTCGCCCTTGGTTTCGGCGCCGCTGCAATGCTTCCCATGGGCATGGTCTATGCGTAAGTGAGACACGCAATAGCTTCCGGAATCTCGGCTGATTAATCATGTTTGTAGTTTGAGTGGATACGGCATCAAGGTCGGATTCTTCAACGAGTTGATCTATGGATGTAAGTCATCAACTCTTCCCATAATTTCCGGTTGGCAAGGAGCCAACTGACCTTCGAATTTGACTCAGACATGATCGACGTCAAAGGCTCTTCCAGACATCCCCTCGGTCAGCTCGCTTATCGAATCATCTCGGGTAACGTGTGGTATGATGCGCGAACTGTGCTCGAGGATCAGAAGGTATGTCGCCTTGTCGTACCCCGCCTCTGCATTAGCTGACGTGTGGCCAAACGCAGATCGGTCATTACTTCCACTTGCCCCCTCGTCAGGTCATCGGTATCCAGATTCTCGCCAATATGCTTGCGATCCCCATCAACTATGGTGTGATGCGATGGGTCATTGCTTCCAAATTCGACTACGTCAGCGGTCGAGTAGCCGACCCTCAGAACCAGTGGACCGGGCAGGAGTTCCGATCTTATAACACTGCCGGAGTGCAGTATGCCCTTGTCGGGCCTAAGAGACTCTTCGCCTCCGAGATGTATGCCCCGGTTGTATACGGTTTCGCGTAAGTCGATCTTCGATTGATCATCTCTTCAGTAGATCGTTGAGCTAATTCAAATCTCACTTCAGTGCCGGAGCAGCCGCGCCGTTGATCATCTGGCTCTTGCACAAAAAGTTCCCTCGAGCCCGCTTCGATCTGTGGAACACGACCATCTTCTTCGCCGATGCCGCTGTCTTCAGAGGTAATTTAAGTACAGGACCATTCACCGCTTTCCTGGTAGGAACGTTTTGGAACTTCTACCTTTACAGGTACAGGCATGCCTTCTGGAACAAGTGAGTCCTGACCATTCACCACCACACTGTAGTGCATACGCTGACTCTTGTGCCCAGGTTCGCATACATTGTGAGTCTAACAGATGTCTGGGTGACATGACTGTAAGCTGTAAGATGGGACTGACCTGACTTTCCTTAACGCCTACGCCGATGTGTAGACTGGTGCAGCGCGTGAGTTCTACCTGTCAACTCATTTGACAAACATCCCGTTTCGAGCTTCCGCTGACTGCCCGCATATATGCATGCAGTCGATACCGGGTTTAACGCGAACTTGCTGTTCATCTTCATCTTCTTGGGTACGACAGGCGTCGTCATGCCGAATTGGTGGGGTAATAACGCGCAGAATATCGAGCGATGTTTCGCACTGAAGGGTTAGAGGAGATTCGGCCGATGTCATATATCGAATATGACGAGCCTACCAAAGGGGGTTGTGTGGTGAGGGTAATTGTAGCAGATAGAGATGGTTGTCGCAGGTACGGAAGCTCAATGCGGCGCTCTCGTGGTCATGCAAAAAGGGCGAGTGTTGTAGAGGTAGTAGAGTTAGACAGTTTATGGAAGTTTGGACTATGAGTATGCATCACGCTCTTTTATGATACATGATAGATGGCGTGAGCAGAACTGTGTGTGACTTAAACGAACCATCGGAGAATTTGGATCATTTTTGAACACACACACACACACACACACCCCGTTCGAAACACCCTATCTTATCTCGCCCAACGGATTTTTCAAGCCGATTCTTCCTCGCAATCGCAATGTTGGAGGAAGCAAGTCCAATCGCTCGCTCTCACGTCAAATCGGATATACAAAACAAAAACTTCAGCACCCGGGATTCCCAGGTGGTCCCCCACCCTGGTACTAACCGAGCGATACACATGTTAAAACTTCGCAGAGCGGACGGGATGCGGTGCTTTATGTGTTCTATGGCCGAAGATAGAAACAAGGGAGTTTACTTCAATATGTGTGACTTTGTGTACAGAGGGTCTGTCAATAGGCCAGGAAGGTAAGATCACACGCTGTGATCGTCCCGTCCGCTCTTCGCGGTGAACCTCCTGACGGAAGGGAGATACACAGACACGAGATGAGGGTTCTGGCCTCTGCTGTCTGGTGGCGTGTCTGGTAGGAAGAGCGATGAGAATCGTTAACCTTGGCTTTCAAGGTCGTTTGGGCTCTTCCGTTTGAAGGGTGAACTTAGTCCTTTCCGTCTGTAGATGCGGGTGTCAGACCGTGTTTGCATGCTCTACGTCTTCTTATATGATCCGGCCTACTATTGTCCCATACGGCCTTGTTGCCATCTGCATATCTTAAGCTTCCGCCAGTAACATCATCACGTCCCCACACCATCAATGTGCCTTGCCAGTCTTGCCGGGGCTTTTGACCTGGGTGTAGTCACCGCATGTGCCATCATCTGCTGATCGTCGAGCAGTGAGCCCGTTCGCCGAGAACCCGATAAAGAAAGCGAGGCCCCATTCCGTGAACGCCTTGCGCATCTTGGCGACTCTCTTGAACCGACGGTTGGACGTGCGGATTTGAGGATTCACTGGGGTGGCTGGCTGCTGCGCGGGCGTGCCTGTCTGCTGCTGAGCCGCGGGATCACTCGATTTGTCTTCGTCATCTCGAAATTCGTTATAGAGACCGCACAGGAGTGACAGCACAGCAAACAGCCAGCTATGTATACCACGGCACACGTTCAGATTCTTATGTCGTGACGAAGTCTGACGTGAAGCCTTCGAGTTCATCGACACTCACAATTCTGTCACCGGTCCTAGATCGTGGTAGAAAAGAGTATAAACCCAAGCTGAATACAACACACAAACACCAACATCACAGATGCCTGCTCATCTTGTGGTCAGACGCGGTTGATCATCGTATGGGGGCGTCTCGGTCGACGCGCAACTTACCTCCCAGCCATCTGCGTTGTTCAGGGGTAAGCGAACTCAGAGTCAAGTCCTCGATCTGTTCATGTACGAAGGCGAGCATAAACAAACCGGCGCCAAGGATGACGGCCTTTGCGGGGTCTATCCAGACCACGGCGGTGAACGCGAAAAAGATGCTCATGAAGAGCAGGATGGGGGAAATTTCCACCACGTAGCGGAACAATCGAGAGAGGGTGATCATGTCTAACTGAGCGATGGGGGGAATAGCGATATGTTACACGCATGTGTAAGATATATGATGAACGAAACAAATCAGCAAGAACCTTTTTGATGAGCGCAATCAATAAATGCAATGCCTAACCTGCTGAAATGCTTCATCTCGTTCATGGAAGATCCTGCGTGATAGGGTTCATGCTTGAATGGATCAAAACGGTGAGAAGCACGTTCCCACCGAGACCTTGTCGAAATCAGCTTGTCGTCATCTAACGGCAACTCTCTTCGCTCCCTCCCCGTCTCCGCTTCAGGCACTCCCATGACCCTAGCTTCCTGCTCAAGTTTTCCATACATATTGCAAGGCATGATGGAGAGTTTTGCTGTTGTCCTGCAGGGATGGCCCTGGTAAACAAACTCCTATGTACCAAGGTCTTTCTGATACCCGTCTAGCTAACAAGTTGTCTAGGCTCAGCCGACACTTTCTGCGATTCTAAGACCGAGGCGACTCGAGTGGCGTGGCTAACTTCCTCCAACACCATGCATGGGCTCGCTGGTGACTGACTACGGCAGGAGGATTGTTTATGTACTAGCATGGAACGATGTATCCTCTGTGGTGACTGACAGATCAGGGAGTGAAGTGGATGCTCACTGGTATAGTGAACATATAGTCCTCCTTCAAGTAGTCCCGTGATCATCCTTTAATCCATCTACTTGCAGGACTTGGTAAGCAATAAATCACTTGTGTAGCCTGAACAGCCTTCAAAGGATTCCATACGGAATGAAGGGGTATTGCTTCAATCATTGATTGATCAGGATCATCCCTTTGTGTGACCCGATACAACTCAACATGCGTGAAGCTGATCTGAGGTGTGCCAAGGGCGTGAATGGATATATTCACTAAGGGGCTTGGTCATCTCACATCCCATGAGAGCTATAAATGTCTCCAACATTGAAGAGGAATGCCTCTTCCAGGACCTCATCTCCTTGATTCGCACCTTCTCCCACTTTGATCCTCGTTGGGCAGTTTAGGTAGTCACACTACCTTCCGAGGTTCTTGGCGTACATTTTCGGTCACGATAAACCTTTCAAGTATCTAGTCCTCGCTCTTCTTCGACAGAAGACAACGACCAGCAGGCATATAGTCCACCTCACGCTCTTTCAGCAGATTTACAACGTTCTTTACTGGCTTCACGCCAAGCCGCTAACCAGTGAACAGATTTCGCTCGAAGATCAAGTCGGGATCTCTCGAACTGATCGTTACTTATCACGAATCGTCACAAAGGGCAGTTTCCTGAGCACAACTACGCCACCATGAAGTATCTTTCCGCTCTCGTCCCGCTCCTCACGGCACCGCTCGTCGCCGCTATGGGCGCCCAGTACATCCCGGCAATAGGGTACGACAACCTCCTCTTCACGGAAGACTTCTTCCCCCTCATCAGATCACGTTTGGACCCCATTGTCGACCCCGGAAAAGTCAGCGGCCACGTCCATATGGTAGCTGGCTCGAGCGCATTCGCGGCGGACATGACCTATGCCACAGCCCAATCTGGATCGGTCAGTACACGTATAATATTGTGGATGCTGTCTGCACGGGCGGGATGGATTTGCCGGATCGGACACACCAGAGTCAAGCTGACATTGCTGTATTGTTCAGTGCACGACCTCCAACCTGAAAAATGACATGTCCAAGTGAGCAGTCGATAAAATAGGGGGAGCAGTACTCGTACAAATCACTGACCTAACCTCCTTAGCTACTGGGCACCTCAGCTATACTAGTGAGTAGTCTGGTCTAGGAGAGGGATACATCAGAAAGATTCTGACGATGAATGCAACCCAATTAGTAAATGGAAGAACGGGACCTACAGTGCTGTCATGAGCAATGATCTAGCCATTACAGCTTAGTAAGTGTAGCTGCCATTCCCCGCTAGCACGAGTCCCAGTTGTTCGGCTGCTGCCGATGCGTAAGTTACTCGATAGGCGAGCTGATGATCCATTGGGGTCCGTAGCTGGAAATACCCCTTGACAAACACCGATCCTTGCCAGCCTTTTGCAAACATACCCGACGATTTCAGAATGCTGGCCGGCAACATCAAGCGGGACGATTTCAATCCTGCAAATGCTTCGAACAAGGCTGTAGAGTTCCTGTGCATCGATGCCAACGGATCTTACGGTGTGTCAACTCATCAGCTCCTGACTTTCATCAATTTGGAGATGTCAGCTGAGAAAGTCTTGCCTGGCCAGACTACACAGGGCACATGCCTACCGATAGAGAATGTCTAACTCTTCGACCACAGGTCAGTTCATAAACCCCTCCGTTTTACTTTGCGAAGGAGCCGACGTCTTATTGGCTCGTCTTTTGCGTTCGGCCTTTGCAGCTCCATTTCCCAGAGTATTGGAACGGGGTTGACTCTTTCAAAGAAGGTAACTCGCATGTCGCATACCCTGTTGACGGCAATCCAGAAGGGGGAGTATGCCCCGAAGGATTCTTCAAGATCCCTCACCTGTTCCTGGAAAGTGAGTGTGGACTTGAAGCGGAAGATTCGTTTCCGAATGGGTCGAATAGCTGATGACCGTTATGACGCATGTTAGCGACTTACCACATCAACGCTGACAATATCGCCGCGGGGTACGAGTGGTACCCAGGTTGTTTTGTCATGTGAGTGAAAGCGCCATCAGGGAAGATCGACCCATCAATCCCCACTTTGTTAAGATTAGTCAAATTGACAATCCTCCATGCTAGGGCCAACGGCGATGATCATGGCTACTCTTTCCATGCCGACTGGCTGAACGGTTTCCCGAGCGGCTTCCTGGTCGACGCGTTCCAGCAGTGTTTTGATGCGAGCACGGGCCTGATCACAAAGGACTGCCAAGTATTCCACCCTTTCCGAGGTGACAATGGCCATGATTGTAAGACCGAGGGAGATGTTGTCAACGAGGTGAGTTTGACCGTTCGGGTCGCAGGCTTGAGCCACACCCAAGTATTGTACGAGGGCTAGTTGCGGGCGCGCTTACGCCTTCGTTCTTTCTTTCTAGATCGTCGGTCAGAATATCGCTGTCGCCGCCCTACCAGGGAGCAACCCAGAATTCAACTCGTCCAAATACTCTGAGAATTACCCCAAGCAGACCGACCCTGGCTACACCGAACAAGCATCACTCGTAAAGGCTTCCGACCAGACCGGCGGTTTCTGCCTGGCGGGGATCTGTACCGATTATACCGGTAGCGATGTTGTTGGCGCTCAACAACCCTTAGCCCTTCCTGCTGTTTCGTCAGCTCCTGGTAGTGCGGCTGGGGTCACCAGCTCGGTCGCTATTGATGGTAGTAACCCAGTGAATTACCCATCAGCGACTGCGATCACGTCCGCGGCTCTAGGACAAGAATCAGTCATGTCGATCCTACCCGTTGGAACCCCATCCGTAGTCACTGCCGGGGACCCTTACAGCTCACCACCAGCTGTCTCGTCCTCTTTGCCGGGTCTTGCGTTGGTAGCGGGTAACGGAACAGAATCGGACAGTAGTGGCAGTAACAAGATCTGCCAACGAAGGAGAAAGAGGAGGGTGACCGACTCCAGGCATTAAGGACATCGCGAGCTATACTAGCTGCGTATTTTTTTTTGAGTGTCACTTCCCCTTAGGGGAGACAGTGTATGTATGAACGATACCCAATAATGCCTTATACCTCATACAGACAAAACACCTCACCTTTTGCACCCATTGCATGGGTGACGATGGTCTAGAGCGTTCGATGTAATGCTACGTGGAACGCGCATGACGCGGTGGTGTATGTACTGTACAATGTACAATTTGCCACAGTTGATCGCACCGCGCGCGTCATATTCATGCGCCATCACTCTGATATATAAGGATTGACGTCATCAACCGGGTAATAGCACTACTAGCACCAAACATCCTATAGCACTTTACTGTGTATCCTATGCTGTGACCCAACATACCTACTAAGCTATAGCACACCATCATCGCATCACATCACATACCTCTCGCCAACGACGTTTGCATCGCTGGAATCTCGCCTCTTGCTTCCTCCTTCCCACTCACTCTCTCCCATCTATATCTTGCCATCTTTTTAACGTTATCTCTTCCTCTCCCTCTTTCTCTCCTTCTTTCGCATATTATAATTATACCGAAGAGTATACGCCTTCGAAGACACGATCTCATTAACGAATACTCCCCTCATACCATAATCCATCATGAAGGTCTCTCAGGCCCTCGTCGTGACCGTCCTTGCCCTCGCCGCGGGAAGTGACGCTAAACTTTTCGGCAAAGACAAGCGTGAGTGAATTGCCTTCTCTCGGTCGAGTCAATGGAGCAGACAGCTGCACACGTCAGAGTACGATGCTGACGACATGGTCCCTCTCGAATAACTGGCATGAACCTCATTACAGCCGCTTACGAAAACTGGTCCCTTGACCAATCCGTCGCCTTCCTCAAGGAGCAGGGTATCGCCGTCAAGGACTCTGCTACCCTTGCCGAGATACAGAAACAGGTCGCTGAACACGCCGATGCTGCTGCTACCGTAAGTTGCGATTTTCCCGGATGTCGAGCAGTATCGGTGCAAAGCTAATGGTGCATGTCTCATAGTGGGGCGCCGGTGCCGCTGGTTCCGCTCAGGCTCATTATGAAGCGTACAGTGACGCTTTGCTCGACACGTGAGTCATCTTGATCCTTCACATCGATGTAAAAGGGTGATTAACTGATTTTGTAAACATTACAGCTGGACCGAGAGCCAATTGAGAGAGTGGTTATTGGAAAAGGGCATTGTTTCCCCCTCTTCCGGTCGGGAAGAGCTCTTGGTGAAGGCTAAGCAGCAGTGAGTGCACATCATTTTAAATCTTTCCCTCAGACTCGCTGACCCGCTCTCGGTCAGGGCTTCCGCTGTCTCGACCGCTATTTACGGATCACCAACCGACCAGGCGGCTTCCTCCATCTCATCGGCCGCCTACGGCGCTGCTTCATCGGTATCATCCGGTTACTATGCGGCTTCCGCTCAGGCTGCCTACGCTTCTGCCAAGGCCCAAAAGAAGTTCGACGACACCAAGGACTACGTTTTCTCTACCTGGGACGACAACCAACTCCGAACCTGGCTCGAGGAGCACGACGTTATCTCAACGCCCGCTCCTACCGGTCGATCCGCTTTGCTCAACAACGTCAAGGTCGCTTACCTCAAGTTGACCAACCCCGTCTACGAGGCTTGGTCTACCAGCAATATCCACGAGTGGCTCGTTGAGCATGGTATCGTTCATCCCGAACCCACCGCCCGAGACAAGCTCATCGACCTCATGAGGGACAACTATTACGAGACCAAAGACACTGCTTACTCGAAGTGGTCTGAGTCTCAGATGCGAGACTGGCTCATCTCCGAGGGTATCATGTAAGTGGCTACTATTTCAATGCAGTCCGGGATCGCTGGAACAAGCACAGTTGTCCGTTGACAATGTCATCTCTTTACTCTCTTTCCTGGTATTAACGATTTGTCTGTAGCAGCACCGATGCCGCCGAGCTCAAGAAGGAGAAGTACGAGAAGCTCATGAACGAGCACTACACTCGAGCCCGATCCACTGTCTGGGGCAGCTGGTACGACTCTGAAATTCGAGGCTGGCTCGTCGGTCATGGTTACCTCAAGTCCGATTACGAGGCTAAGCGAGATGAGGTGAGTTCTGTTTGGGCGTCTAACGACCCGAAACTGCGGGCTAACGCTCTTCGTCACGCAGTTGGTCAACTTGATCTCTCAGAAGTACAAGGACAACACTCAGGCTCCTTACCTCGCTTGGCCCGATGCGCGACTCCGAGCTCAGCTCCGAAGCTACGGCATCGACGATACCAAGTACACTGACCGACCTTCCCTCCTCCACGAGGTCCGAAGTGAGTTGACCTGACCTCACGGGCGACAAGGTATCCTCGATATGCTAATTATTCCTTGTAGTCCACTACGTCCAGTCTCAGAACAAGGTTGAGCAGATCCTCGCTTCTATCCGAGAGACCATCAGCAGCGGTGTCGAGTTCGCTGAGGAGAAGCTTGCCAATGTTCTTGAGGTGAGTTGCAATGCACGAATACCTACGAGATCAAGCTCGTGCTGACAAATGCTGTAGCTCCTTACTGCCTCCAAGTTGACCGCCGAGGAGAAGCGAGACAAGGCCTACGCTTCCGTTTCTTCTGTCTACGAGCACGCTCTTTCCTCTGTCAGCTCCGCCGCCAGTGCTTACGGTGCTAGCGCGACCTCTGCCGCTTCTGTCGCTTCTGTCAGCGCATACGCTTCCGCTTCCAGTGCCTCGGCCGCCGCTTCTTCCGCTGCTTCCTCCGTGTCCAGCAGCCTTTCATCTGCCGCTTCATCCGCTTCCAGCGTCGCCGCCAAGTCCGCCAACAACCCTTCATTGACCAGCGCCGCATCCGTTGCGAGCAAATCCGCCTCCAGCGCTGCTTCTTACGCCTCCTCTTCGGCCTCTTCGCTCGCTTCGTCGGCTTCTTCGGCCGCTTCCGTCCTCGCTCACTCGGCTTCCCTCTCTGCCGTATCCGCCTCCAAGTCCATTCACTCTTCTGCCTCTTCCGCTTCGAAGGCTGCCGAGGAGACTTCTGCTTCCGTGTACAAGTCCCTCAGCTCTGCCTACGTGGTTGCCAGCAAGTCTGCAGTCTCTGCGGCTTCCGTCGCTTCTGCCAGTGCCAGCTCGGCCAGCAAGTCTGCCTCGTCTTACTCTGCCTCATTGAGCAGTGTGTCGGCGAAGGCCAGCAAGAGCGCCAAGAGCGAGCTCTAAGCTGCTTGCGAACGATGATTGGTGAAAGAGAAAATTAAGAAATGGATGAATTGAGAAAGAAAAGGACAAGCTCGGAGATTGAGCGGCAAGAAGGAGGCGGAAGACGAGCGAGAACGGAGGAAGGTGGATGCGACCGAGACGAAGAACTTCACTTATACTGTGTCCATTAGTAGCCTGCTTTTCTGCGTCACCAGACTCTTTTTAGCTCTATATAGCTCTTTATCTCGACGACTGTTGTGTGAGAGGGAGGATGCGATCATAGGAGAATACTGGACAGACGTATGAACGAATGAATCAACGAATGAACTGAAATGGCATTGCTACATCCTTTGGGCCTGCATGCAAAGCCGGAGTTGATCCCATCCTGAGCTAAGTGGGGGGTATTTTCAACTGCATGGTCCTCTGCGATGTGTCGCCGCCACAAACGCCGTCACCTTCAGCCTAAGAGCCCATGTTCAGCGTCGTTCTTTCGCGTTTACAGATCCAATGCATCATTCTGCTTCTTCTGTCTGACTTTACATCGTTTCTCTACTCGCACTGTCTGTCCCATATCCCATCAATATCATTGAGTGCTCTGACCGCGTATCATCAGGCTTACTACGATTCACTTATAACCCGCGCAAACAGGACTAAGTTGATTACGACAAGATGGCTACTGCTGATTTGGAAAGAGATCCCTTCTACCTCCGGTATGTCGTCCCCCCTTTGCAACCTCGTCTATACATTGGCTTGACTGCTTGACGGCCAATGGTCAATAGTCATCCATATGATGAGGCAATGCTCAAGCGGGAGGGAAACAAAGCTGATATGTTCATGCTTATTCGACCTGTAGATACTAGTAAGCTCTCTCTTCCTCCTTCTGCATCAAGATCAACACGACCAAATCGAGAACGATATGACGCGCGGTTCACAATCGAGCTACGTGGAGAGTACGGAGAGACAGGGAGAAGAGGAGCCTGGGTGTGGAGTGGTATATACTGACGAATGCACACGCTTGTATGGAAAACAGCACCGGACATCAAGGAATGCACGGTCATGAGTTCCTGGAATTCGAATATTCTCATGGTGAGTTCGCGAATCTGCTGTAAACATTCAATTACAGAAATCACCAACACCTTCTCCCCCACTATCTCTGGCTCTTCTCTGCGTTATGCTCTTCTCCATTTGCCTGGAATTATCGTCTCCTTCCATCCTCCTCTTCCCCTCAGTATTTCATCACCGCAGAAGACGGGCCACTCTGCAGAACCAGCATGTCAATCCCCAATGCACATAACATCGTCGTACACCGGCTCCTGCTCAATGCAGCATGGAAAGAGGAGGGGCTTCTTGCTGATCCCATCGTTCCATCTCTGAATACCTTCCTTGTGTGCAGGCCGAATCCGATATGCCAACAACTCCAACTACCGGAATGACAGTCTGATCAGAAAAGAGAGTGAGTTGTCGCGGAATCGTTAGGTCATACTATGTTCTTGTCGGGATTTCCCAGATGTCGTCTGGTAAAGCTCGGGAAGGGAGCGGGGACACCATGGTTGCAGTCATTGCCATACGGGGTCGTCGCGGGGGAGGCCACAAGGGTGTCAACAGGTACGAGCGGATCAACGGCAGTTGACTACGTGTGGCCAATGAAACGGAGTAACCAACTCTGTCATCAGGTCTCAAAGTTCGACCAGGGAAGGAAAGGGCCAAAATTGGTCTTGTTGAGGTCTGAAGCTTCAAGCAGGTCATCTGAAGGCGGCGCCTGTTAAGCCCGTACCGATTGGAGAGCGGAGAGCGCGACCGGATATGACCACTCTATCGAGAAAAGGAAAGCAGGAGGACAAGGCTAATGACACAACTTCGGTACTCTTCGTTGGCAGTGTACGTTGGTCCTGCGGTAGTCGACGAGTTGAAGCGAATTGTCCGAGAGAGCGAGATCACAAAGTGAGTATCATTGCTACGCTACTCCTCGTGGTCCAAAAACCCGCTATTTATTTCCTTCAGATTCTGGGTGAACCTGATCTTCCCTAACAATCGCCGACTCATTGTTTGATAATCATCATCTAACTGCTCTGCTCGTATGGCTTGACGACGACAGGGAAGACGACGTCTCTTGGCCCAAGAAGAACATCGTCGGCAAGCAAGAGTTGGAGGTTCGAATAGATAAGGAACATATCTCTTTCGAGGTGAGTGCGGGGCGTTCTTCGTGGCCTTGTGTTCTATCTTGACGTGCACTATCCTCGATCCCGCGTTCGTCCTTCCTTCCTTGCTTCCTCACACTCAGGCTCTTACAATCGAACGGATTGCTGACGAGCTTCTGCGTTCCTTCTCCATCAATCATGCAGACCGCCAAGATCGGTTCTCTGGCGGACGTGAACGAGTCATCGGATGCTGAAGGACTGAGGGTGTTCTACTACCTCGTACAGGATCTCAAGGTGAGTGATTGCTTTACCTGCTCTCGAGGTCGCCCCGGATGTGCCAGAACGTTTCGATTCCGCCAATGCCTGGTGCAGACAACTGATTACTCTCCACTATCGCCCAGTGCTTCATCTTCTCGCTCATCACTCTCCACTTCAAGATCAAGCCCAGTGAGTCGAATTCCACCCTCCTCCGGGTGTCATGGCAGAGTGTCGACAACTGACCTTGTGTCTTTTTGCAGTCCAACAATGAGCAATGGTTGAGTCATCAAAGCAGAGAATGGGAGGAGCGCGAGCTGGCTCTATTTGGGGTTAGATCGATATATGGCACCATTTCTCCTAAATGAATCTCGCCTGGATGCATATGTCTAAACTAAAGAGAAGCTCTGCACACAACCATGTCGCAGTGAAGTGAAGAGGACACGTGTAGAAGTGCTTGAATCAAGTGAGGATTGGATCGGTCATGCCGCTTCCGGCGGAAAGCAGGGGGGACAGGATATTTTAAGCATGTTTCTACGCAGGAACGACCGACAGAACGAACGTGCATTCATGGTCAGTGAGCGTCCCCGTCCCAGTCTATTCATTCGATCACACGAGCAACGTTTGATAATGTCTATAACCTCTGACCAGTAAGAAGATGCTCATGACCAACCAGTGCCATGTCATGACGCAAGGATGTGGATGGAATGTTGCGACAATTGTCATACAGAAAAAGAGTATGGTAACGATACCTTCTTCGTTTTGTTGAAGGGTGCTTGTCACCCTCAGCGTAAAATCAATACTGAATCAAACCGGATCCAACTGGATTGGTTGTAATTCATTCGAAGATTGAACGGATCTCATCAGACAGTCAATCGAATCGCTCGAAGACATCGGACAACAACGAGCAACCATCGCATCCCCGCTGTTTGCCGTGCAGTCACGGCTCTCATCGTATCTTGACTCGGCGTTGCCAGGAAGTGAAGGCACGGTGACCACCAGCCCTCAAGGCAGAGCAAATAGAAATCATACAACTCGGAGTGAGCTATCACTGCCAGAACAGGAAGAATGGACAATCTGGCGCATCATTTACGGGCAAACCGTACGGAGATCTGTAAGTAGCTCGGAAGCCCTTGTAACATCAACCCTGTCTTCTGCCCGTGATCTCAAAGATGTACTATTTCCAAAGTACCTTGCTCATACCTTGTCGAAACTTACACTTACCCCGATATCAACTTTGTCTTCTTCTTCTTTCCCCCGTCAGCTTCCCCGCCTGTGCAAACCGAGCCTCATGTACATGTCGACCCCAACTCGACCTTGTTCCTATGGTATATCCTCGCCATTGTTGCTCTCGTACTGCTGGGAGGAGTGTTCAGCGGCTTGACATTGGGATTGATGGGACTTGATACGGTGAGCGGTATTGTTCGCGTTTCGATTATATCGTATCTTCGATGCAAGGCTCTACAGCCGTACCACTGGCATTGTCGATGACGTTGGTACCAATAATGATGACCTTAGCGGGGCACTAACCTGGACACACGTATAGGTCAATTTGCAGGTGCTCGCCATATCCGGAACACCCGACGAAAGGAGACAAGCCCCCAGGGTGCTCAAGCTGGTAGGCAGAGGGAGGCATACGATGCTCGTCGTGCTGCTGTTGGGTGAGTGCACCATTCTTAGTACCTCCCTGTTGAATGATTTCACAGGATGTTATGATTGGAGAATGTCCTTAGGACGGGTGGTATCGCTGGATTTAACCATTGCGAACTCAAGTATAGCTAGGTAGATGGATCGCTGCTCACCACGTTCAACTTGACTCATGATACTCATGATACAGGGAATACACTTATCAATACCTCTCTACCTATCTTCTTGGACTCGATCGTACGTGATTGAACAAGCGACGGGCCTAAATTAGATATCAGGCTCAGGCTTAGGGGGGCTTCTACTAGGTTCAACGGACTGACGAAGAGTATGCTGCTTTGCGCTTTGGTATTTACGGGTGTTGCACATGTAGGTCGGAGGCGGCTGGATAGCTGTACTGGGCAGTACATTCTTGATTGTAAGCGCTCCTTTTGGTCTTAAATTCTATCTCAATCCGAGTCTGAACTACAGGGCAGACGTTATGGTACTGGGGCTGACTCACAGTACCTGATTGCATGCATACATTCACATCATGCACACGCCATAACAGCTGATCTTTGGCGAGTGAGTTCGAGCGTGAGCGTATGATGTTTTCCGGCCAGAGCATGGGTATTCCCTCGGCTGGGCTGGCATGTCGGCGTCGATTAACAAAACTCCCTTCTTGGTCGGTAGAATCCTTCCACAATGTGAGTGTATGCTCAGCGCTCTACATTCGCCGTGCCACTTCTGTATTCAGGTTCTGAACGCCTGACTACGACGCGGCCTTGATATAGCGATATGCGATCGATATGGGCTGGCGATCGGATCGTCCTTCGCACCGCTCATCAAAGTACTCATCGTTCTCATGTATCCCGTTGCGAAACCTATCGGAATGGTGAGTGCACATCATGAGTGGTCAGCGCATATCACCGGATGTTCTGATGGATGTGAATCGACGTGTGCTGTGTCGTTCCATACTACCGTTTAGGTGCTCGACTTTGTGCTTGGAGCGCATAGCGATCCTGTCACTTATCGTAAAGCGGAGCTCAAGACATTCGTCAGTCTGGGAGTCGAAGATAAGCTAGGAGAGGAGGAGCTAGGGTTGCTGGGGAGTGTGCTTGAGTTTTCGGGCAAGAGAGTTAGGGATGTCATGGTGAGTTGAGTCGAGTCAGACCAGCATTTCCTGGCCCTCCAGCGAGGCGCGCACTGCACTAGCTTCATTATAGACGGATAGGGTGTGGCTCTGGACTGACGGAGAGGTCACAACGATGCGCTTCGCGCTTCGCAGACCGCTAAAGAGGACATGTACGCTCTGCCATCCGAGAAGATCGTTGTAAGTGCTCGGGTCACCCCGATCGGACGAGCCAAGTATGGTTCGATCCAATCTGACAGATCTATGCGTACGTGTCCGGCAGGATGAAGAGCTTGTCAGCGAAGTGAGTATGTCGCTTTCATGCACAGCGCTGGAAGTTCCAGCTGATACCATACACTGGATATGCGCTGTAGATCCTGAAGAAAGGCTTCAGCCGTATCCCGGTTTATGAAACTCAATCGCCTGGCAAATTCATGTAAGCGCCCACCATCAACTGAATGCCAGATTCGGCAAGGGTGAAACTGATCTTTGTGGGTATTGCGCACACGGCGCATCGCAGCGGATGTTTGACGTGAGTCGACGCTTCGCCCAACCAACACCTCTGTATCGACACCCCTTGATCCATCCCGGTGTTCAGGCCTCGAAACGATGTTCAAGGGCTGACTTTCGTTCTGCTTGCCATCCATCCGAATGGCGCTTTGCAGGCTGCGTCGCCTCGTCGAGTACGACCCTACGGATCTTTTGCCTGCATCGGTGCTCGTTGCGCAGGTCTTGCCACAGTGTCAACCTGATCTGCCTCTTCTAGAGGGTAAGTTGATCCATTCTCACTCGAGCTTGGTAATCTAGACCTTCAGCCGTACGACGATCGACTGACGCCTCAGAACGTATTGCAGCGATGGCATAGTGAGTTACACTGAACTGGTGGATCACGTTTTATCGTGCTCGTCCAAACCAGCGAGTTTGCCCAAGGTGAACAAAATCAAGGCTGATCATCGTTACTATTCGATTGTTCACGTACAGCTTTCAGATGGGAAGAAGCCACTTGATGCTAGTCACCTCCTCGCCCGGCCAAGACAAAGGTGTACTCGGCTTGGTGACCCTTGAAGACGTGGTTGAAGAGCTGATAGGGAAAGAAATCATTGTGAGTCTAGGCTGAGCCAAGAAAAGCACGAGTGGCTGATTTGGATTTCTGATTGATACACGGGATTTCGTTAGGATGAGACGGATGTGTACATCGATACTCACAGGTGATTATGATGTGTTTCTGGTGAATATTTGTATGTGCTCGAGAATTTCGAGGCTGATTGATGTGGTGATAATCGCAACATAGTCGGGTACCTGTGATCAGGGCGTCTCACCGAGGGCTTGATCGGTGAGTTATGGTGCACTTTGCTTGGATCACGACCAGTTTCCCTCCTCTTGATTGTATACCCCAAATATGGATCCTGTTGCTGATCATCAATCAATCTTGGTCTCCCAAGTGGCGCACCAGGCTTGAAACGCATATACGAGGGGCAAAAGGCCCGTCATCGAGCTTCAGTCACGTTCGGATCCAAGTCTAATTCTGGGTATGGGAGCATCAATGGTAGCGAGCGGGATCATCTTGTGCAAAGGAGTGGGGGAGAAACAGGGAATGGGAATGGGAATAGTGGTATGGTTTGATGAGGTTAGGCGGCCGGCTCTGGCTATGATGGATTGTCGTGTGTACTCGTATTGTCGTGACATAATCATGATGGGGTCACAGCCGCACAGCCTTGATTCCATTATTCATACCCTGGTTTCTACGCCGTTGATTGATTGTCGGTGATCGTCGTGATGATGATGGTATACGCCCCATCATCTGATCCTTGGCATCCATCAAGCAAGCAAAGCGAACCATGCTTCTCTCGTGCTAGGCTACAATCAGGTCTTAGACTGCGTGTCAACCACGAGTTTTGCGAAATCTCACCCTGAATCCCTCTGTTGAGTGCACGTGGGAATCCCCTACCAAACGATATCGTCCGATAAATTAGAAAAATCAACTGTTGTGCACCGTCACTGTCGGCCGGGATTTTCGCATCGCGACGTGTCGTAGTTACTCGTAGCATTGTCCCAACCCTCTTGCAATCTGAGAGTAGACGATCTCAACCATTCAATCAAGTATCAGAGGATATCGCTAGCCTCACGGTATCCTGCTCCTGCTCCAGTGCATGGGCTTGTCATAGCGAGTCAAGCTACGCTGGGAAGAAAACGCTCAATCAACATTTCTTGGAACTCGGCTTGCCTCACGATTCGGTACGACCATCCTACTCGAAAGTCGCTCAAACCTCGCCGCTCGCTCATCGAAAGACGGATCGCCCGATCGACCCTCCATTTTCTGACATTCCTCAGATCAGCTTTCGGCATCGCGACGCGCCGCAAGAGGCATTGCACATACATCAAACATGGCATCCCAACTCGATCTCGCTCTCATTATCTTGACCGTCGCCCTCCCCCTACTCTACTTCTTCAGGGAATCAATACCCTTCATAGGCGGCAAACCGCTGGGTTCATCAAATGGGGCTGGTGTTGGTGGACAGAACGGCGCTGGAGTAGGTGCGGGAGGGAAGGGGAATGCAGCTGTCGATGAGGGTGATCCCAGGGATTTCGTGGGGAAGATGGAGAGGGCAGTGAGTGTATCCGAAGATCCATCGCGCTTTATCGGATCGCCTATGATGAACGTAGTCGTTGATCTCATTCTAACCCCTTGTTTCCCTGCCATCGTTGCGAATCCTGGCTCCGCCGATCTCTCCTTATATTTACTCATCCCGCAAACCGTGCTCCTCGCCCGCCTGCTCCCCTACCCGTTCTCTACCATTAGAACAAGCGCTGTGTCATCTTCTACGGATCTCAAACCGGTACGGCTGAGGAATACGCCATTCGAATCGCCAAAGAAGCCAAGTCCCGCTTCGGTATCTCCTCCCTCGTCTGCGACCCCGAAGAATACGACATGAACCTCCTTGATCAGGTACCCGAAACCTCAGTCGTTATCTTCGTGATGGCTACTTACGGTGAAGGTGAACCTACCGACAACGCCAACGCTCTTATGGAAATGCTCAATGAGACTGAGCCTGCTTTCTCTGAAGGAGGCGATCGACTTGAGAATCTCAACTATGTCGTCTTTGGCCTCGGAAACAAGACCTACGAATTCTACAATGAAGTGGCCAGGAAACTCGACAAGCGATTAGGTGAACTCGGCGCAAAAAGGATCGGAGATCGGGGCGAAGGCGATGATGACAAGTCTATGGAAGAAGACTACCTCGCTTGGAAGGATCCTATGTGGGAGCAGTTCGCTCAGCGACTTGGTGTCGAGGAAGGCGGAGCGGGCGATGTTGCCGATTTCGTCGTCACTGAGATTACCGACCACCCAGCCGAGAAAGTCTACCATGGTGAACTTTCCCCTCGAGCACTCATGGCCGCCAGCGGTCAGAACACGCCTGTAGGCGCTTACGGTCTCAAGAACCCTTATCCTGCTCCGGTTCTCGCGTCCAAAGAACTCTTCGCCGTCAATGGCGAGAGGAATTGCGTTCATATCGAATTCGATCTTACTGGCTCAGGAATGTCTTACCAGCACGGTGATCATGTCGGTATCTGGCCTTCTAATCCCGATGTAGAGGTTGACAGAATGCTGTCCGTTCTCGGTCTGGACTCCGAGGGAAGACGAAACGCTATCATCGACATCGAATCGCTCGATCCTGCTCTCGCCAAAGTACCGTTCCCTACTCCCGCTACGTACGATGCCGTATTCCGACACTACCTCGATATCTCCGCCGTCGCCTCCAGGCAGACTATCGCCTTCCTCGCTCGATACGCGCCCAACGACGCCGCCAAGGAGAAGCTCACCATTTGGGGATCAGACCGAAATGCCTATGCTCAGGAAGTCGATGGACCCGCTCTCAAGCTTGCCGAGGTCCTTCAAGCTGCCGTGGGAGACTCAGCCCACCCGCCTTTCAACTCTACTAGATGGTCGATCCCCTTCGACAGGATCGTATCTTCGGTCCCGCGACTCCAACCTCGATACTACTCAATCTCGTCATCGTCGAAGCTTCACCCATCCGCTTTACACGTCACCGCTGTTGTGCTGAAATATCAATCGACCGCATCGCCTTTCCACCACCACGAGCCTAGATGGGTATTCGGTCTCAGCACGAACTTCATCTTGAACGTCAAGATGGCTCATTCGGGTCAGAACTCGCCCGCTCTGGAGAGTGAGAATGGCTTGGAAGCTGTGACGATGAAGAAGCTCCCTTCGTACAAGATCGCCGGACCGAGGAACAACTACGTCAAGGAGAACGTGTACAAGGTTCCCATTCACGTCAGGAGGAGTACTTTCAGGTTACCTACTTCACCCAAGGTCCCCATCATCATGATTGGTCCCGGTACCGTGAGTATGCTGCGAGCCTCTTCCCATCACAACAGAAGACCGGTACAAAGGGTTTCAAGCTGATTCTTCTTCCTGTTTTCGCCTGTATGTGCAGGGAGTCGCCCCCTTCCGTGGTTTCGTTCAAGAACGAGTTGCCCTCGCGCGAAAGGCTATCGAGAAGAACGGTCCCGATGCTTTGAAAGACTGGGCACCCATGTATCTCTTCTATGGATGCAGGAAGTCGACCGAGGATTTCCTGTACAAGGACGAATGGCCTGATTACGAGAAGGAGCTCAAGGGCGTGTTTAGGATGAAGACTGCTTTCTCGAGGGAGATGACCAAGCCCGACGGAAGTGAGTGGTTGTGGACGGCCGTTCTATCCATCCACACGTCATTTCTTGCAAACCTTCTGTTCTGGCGGAAACACTTCCGAAGATCGTCTTCGATAATGATGCTGACGAATTGTCTGGTTCACTGTGGTTCGTTCCACGCTACACTACAGGCAAAGTATACGTCCAAGACTTGATTCACGGCATGCGATCCGAGCTAGCCCCCTTGATCCTTGAAAAGCGAGCCTACATTTATATCTGCGGAGACGCCAAGAGCATGTCCAAGTCTGTCGAGGAGAAGTTGATGAACATGCTCGCTGAGGCTAAGGGAGGTAAACCCGAGGTGGAGGGCGCCAAGGAGCTCAAGATGCTCAAGGAGAGGAATGTGAGTGATCCCACAAAATGGACCCACCTGCCTCATTATCTTCTTTGCTGGCAGATTTTCCGTCTAGTAGAAGGAAGAAGCAGGATGAAGAAATGGTGCTGATGTATGTTTGTAATCTGCTGTCTGACTGAACTCGTCCTCGCAGCGATTGATGACCGATGTGTGGAGTTAAGCTGTCCGACCATTGTTCGTTGGCCTTGGTATTCTGGCTGGATAGCGACATAATGAAGCGCAAGACACGAACGTATCGAAGGGTCTGGTTTCAGTATCGGTTTTGGTTCGTTGAATAACCCTGGCATTGCATGCATAGCTTGTCTATAGAGCTGTCCTCATTGTCTCGGGGTGTAGCAAGTTCATATTTGGCTGGCAGGATCCCCATTAGGTGCAGTTCGTATGCATGATGTAATTCGGGCAGTCACCATAAGCTTACTCACTCACCCCTTGCCAAAGCAACCGTGCCTGAAGTTCACACTGAGAACGGAGACTGACGATCGATCGAAAATAAACATTACTAGTACTAGTACTCAACTGAAGTCTTATGTCATCATCCCCACCAGCAACTGGCAGCTCGCCATTCGCATCGTGCTTGGCATACCTCTATGCTAAAGCTTCGGCGCTCGGGCATTCGTGGCCGCCTTGCATGACTCGTGTTCTTCTTTTGTCGAGCTTGAATCCAGCTTGCAAAGCAGGTGCAGGCACAAAATATCCCACAGTGCGCAAAGCATATATAATCCACCCTATCTTACTTGCTTGCTCCTCAGCCTAGGATGCATAGCACAGCAGAACGACATATCGATATCCACGGTCCCAGCAAGGACTGGACAGAATCACAATAAGGCAGTCATATCCTTCGCTAAGTCTACATTCGAATCAAGAGGGCTCCATCATCTGATACTTTGCGTACGCCCTGGTCCTACTATTCTATCCGGAACACAATCCTACGAATACACTTCTGGCCGAAGCTCAGAGCTTCGCGCGCAAGCAAGAGATACTCAAGGACATCAGACATAAGAGAGGGGAGATCTTTACCATCTATCGATCATAAACATCAACATCAAAATCAACGCATAAGTCACTTCACTTCGTTTCAGATACCGCACGAGTGCTCCAGTACTGGTATCCTACCACGCATTGTGTCAAGATGTCACCACCGTACACCATTATCGATCAGTATAACCTCACCATCTCGCTGCTCATCACTATAGCATGGCAGGTCATGGGGTTCGCGATAGCTTGGACGTTCAAGGTGCGTCAAACCATTTCTTGCTTGTGCCCGCTGCGCCGCAGCTATCGTCACGTCCGGGGCGGAGCTGACTTTGCTGTCCTTCTCCTTCTTGGTCCGATCAACCCTGACTTGTGCACTTCTCGGTCCTCTCATTCATACAGTTTGACAAGATTACGGAGTGAGTGAGAAGTCACGGTCTTGGAACAAAATCAAAGCGTACGACAAGCTGATTTGCATACTTCGCCCATTACAGCTTTACAGTGAGCCTATCGCCCTTTTCGTCTCCGACATCGTGTCGGAGAGACAAAACATCAGATTCCAAAAAACAGCTAGACCCGCACCTAGACATGGACGCTAATCAGAGCTCGGAAAACGCGAGCAGGGCGGATCAAACTTCTTCATTCTGGCTCTGATTACGCTCACGACCGGGGGCAGTGAGTGGATCAGTCTCACTCTCCTAGATTGCAGAAGTAATATTCGCTTCTCACGAGCTGACCCTTATCTTATCTTGTCAAATCGTATAGCATACTATGCTCGGTAAATTGTAATGACCATGTCAAGGCGAAGGAGGCTGTTAGACTGACTGTCATAATATTTCATGCTCGCCTCACCCTCCTTTACTTCAGGAACATTGTGTGAGTGACTGCGCCTTACTTTGTGCTCGCATCTCGGTTCTGCCGCCCCATTTTCCAAGACGGTTGGCACTAGGCACAAAACTAATATATCTGTAATCTTAGTGCCTCCGTGCTCATGATGATCTGGGCCGCGCGACTAGCCGGTTTTCTGCTGTTCCGAGTCTTGAAGACAGGAAGTAAGTGACACCATCTCTTGTGCCGAAACGTTCAACCAAAAGTATGATGGTCCTGGACGATAATCGCCCATCACTGGAATTGGATGGTCAGAGTGAGACGCTTACGAGCTCGACTTTTGCGAGGTTTTCCAGGTGACACGCGTTTCGACGACATCAGGAATCATTTCTTCAAGTTTGCCGGGTTCTGGGTCGGTCAGATCATGTGGGTCTGGGTAGTCTGTAAGTTTTATTCGTCCTGACTGTTTTCCAACTATCTATCGAGGAGATTGATCCACTGATTATATACATCTACCACAGCCCTCCCCGTCGTCATACTCAACTCGCCAGCTGTGTCATCGCGGAACCGTTCCGGAGACCCATCATTTGGCAAAGCTACAGATATCGTCGGGATCATCTTGTTTGCCATTGGCCTATTCTGGGAGGCTGTTGGTGATATTCAGAAGGTCAGCCCCTGTGTCTAATCCGTATCCCTTTAGCTGGTGGGGGACCGTGCTGAAATCCCCTACCTCCGGATTGCAGTATCTTTTCAAATCGTCCAAACCGCCTAAAGGCCAACCTTGTACCAAGGGCTTGTGGTACTTCTCTCGGTGAGTTGAGATCGTGGTGCCACGGAAATCCCACTGGGAGTGCAACTGATCGAGCTGTTGCGGATCTGTATTTTCCTCAGTCACCCACCATATTTTGGAGAGATCGTTATTCACTGGGGCCTTTGGGTATTATGCGGTACGTCCTTGATCCCGTCGCAAAGTCACTAGCACAGCATGCGCATGGACTTGCCACCCTAATAAAGCTACTCAACTCAGTCACGCCAACCCTGTCTGGTGCACTGCCGGCCTCGGCCAAACGAGCGCAATACGCAGCTGTCACCGCACCCCTATTCACCATGGTGCTCCTTCTTTTCCTCAGTGGTATCCCTACGGCCGAGAAACCGACCGCCAAGAAGTACTTCCTCATGTCCCATCCTACATCGTCCTCAACTTCCGACGGCGGCAACGGAGGCAACAGCTCTTTCAGTCATCCTGAACCTTCAAATGAGATCTGGTCAGAGTACAAGCAGTATCTCAAGCGGACTAGTATCCTTTTCCCTGTCCCACCTAGTTTATATGCTCCCTTGCCAGAGGCTGTGAAGAGGACCGTGCTTCTGGATCTCCCAATGTTCAAATTCGATGAGAACAAGGATGGGAAGGAGGCCTTGGAACAGGAGCGAAAGAAGAACGGAAATGCTTAGTCTGTCATACAAACAGGTCACAGCAGCATTTTCACATATGCAGTCTTGCTCGGACCATTTGGCAGGATGAGGATGCTTTTCACCATCATCGTCTACATGCAGTGCGACCATGGGATAAGACTCGGGATAGAAATACAGCTTTGCATTCGTAGGCGTGATGTAAAGTCTAACAAAGAGCAGCTCAAGATGAAAGCCCAAAACAGAGAAAGAAAGCAAATACCGAAATTCAAAAAGCCGATCGCTCGGACCGATTTGTCCTATCCAACGCCACCCCAACTTCCAGTCCAACGCCACTCCAACTTCCAGTCCATCTCCCTCACCTCAGCCTACGACTATAGCCGCCTGGTCGCAGCGGCCTGTCGCGAGCAGGCACAGGAAGCTAGAAGGGGGGCGAAAACTCTAAGCCACACATTGCCCATCAACGAGGACGTATCCGGCCTTGCAAGCGAAAGATACGCATTTGCCTTTGAGGCAGGTCGCACCGCCCAGAGATGTTCCGGCGCTGGTGCCGCAGCTACAACGGGGGGTATATCCAGGAGGCTGATCAGCGACTGGCTTCCGAATGGCAGATACGCTACATACACTTTGCGTTGAGCTAAGGGACGCGAACAAGACTCACTCGGTGCCGAGGATCGCGGTAGCATTGTTGTATTCGCCGTATACGCAACCGCCGCAAGACTCGAGCTCCGATTGGGTGTCGATGCATTCGAAACTGGTGTCGTCGTCTGATGACACCCTGCAGGCGGTCAACTCGTTGGGACAGACAGCGCGCAGGGCCCTGTTCCTGGCAATTGCCATTCGTTCCCTCAATTGACGTCGAACAAAGGTGGAAGCCGCACTGCCGTAGGCTCCTGCCGGATGCGAGTATATCTACAGGGGGTCATGTTGTAGAATAACTGATTAGCATAGAGCTGAAAGCAAAGAACCGGACAGCCACAGCCCGTATCGTCTTGGAAAACTTACGAAGAAAGAGGCAGAGCTTGAAGAGGCTGCACCAGCCGCAGCAATGGGCGTGCAGTAGCAGAAGAAGTTCCCGTAGGGCTGATTGTACATGACGACCGCTTGTGTCGAATCGACGCAGCTGGCGAAACATTCCTGGAATGTCGGGTACAATCCGGGCTTCTCTTGATCGTCGCCTAGAGTGACCGAGGCGTATTGGCCGACCAAGGACATGCTGGTCTCGAGCATGTACGCGTGATAATCTGATGTAGCGGTGCAGCCGTCAATGTTACCAGCGTCAATGTTGCGGTCGTAGTTGGAGTCGAGCGCTCTGGGAGAATCGCCGCTGCAGTAGCATTGGGTTGAGGAAGCTTGCCACAAGGAGTAATGAACGGCATAGTACTCCAGGCAGACAGACTGCGACAGTATGAGTAAGGTAGAGTGAAGTAGCAGCAAAGGATGCGTGATATGAAAACAATGGTATGGTAGGGTCAAAGAGCAGGTCAGCATCCGTGGCATGAGGGTAGACTGCTACAGTACTCACGGCACAGCCTGAAGAGGTCGAAGGCAAAGCTACTCCAATAGGCAGATCATCCGGGCTGACAGCGCTCGCGCCAGTAGGTAGAGTGGAGTAACATCCCATGAACGAATTGACCGCCATCGCCGGCATGATTAACGAGGACAACCATACCAGACTTAAGGTGAGAGTGAGCTTGACCATCATTGAATTGATTAACTGAAGCAAGGGGGAAGATAGTATGGGTATTGAGATAGGAGGGCTGGTATAATTGAGTAGTTGGGAATAACTCAGTATGTTGTATCTATTTGTCCCGGATAGAAGAACGAGTCCGAGGTGGATGATGTTGATCCCCTCGTTCCGAGACCGTCATCTCTTTAAAAGACAAAGAAGTGACCACCCAAGCCACTGCCATCCGTCCCAAGCCTATGGGCGAGGCCAACAAACAACACCCTATCGATCACACCCTCAAGATGTTTCGGGTGAGACTACTTCAATAGTCAATACACAGAGACTATGCCAAACAAGCTTGTTGACGCCGCGGCCACCGATCCTGCCTACAGCACATGTTGTGCAAACTTACGTTTCATTTTGCTAGGTAAATTTACGCAGATGATACGGTACGTACAGACATAACAGATGACCTTGTTCGGGCCAGTGGTCCTGTTGGATGTGATCCTGACACCTGCGGTTGAGAAAGATAACACAAAATAAGATTAGAAGATTGTTCGGTCAAGTGGACGATCATCCATTAAGCAAGACGCGCCGCGTACGCAAGGGGGATGTTTTCGGATTCCCACTCTCAGCGCGAAGCGAGAATGAAACGATGCAGTGATGTGCTAAGGGTCCTCGCTGCCCGGTAAGGTTCTAAGTTATGTCAATCACGCATGCTAAGGGTGATGAGGTTATAATTATGTAGCTACAGTTGCCCATCGGTTGGAAAATCCGGACCGAGCGTGGCCTTTTTTCGGCTCTTGCTTGTTTACTTTGTCGATCGAAAGAGTTTCAGGCACCAAGTGACCGCCACTTGTTTTCACTATTTTTCCTCTTCTTTTGCATGCGTTCTGTGACTGTTGCTCTGCTTGTCCGTAGAGTGCAACCTCACTACGTGCCCATCCCAGCGCAGAGCGTATGTATGCGGCCGTCATCGCAGGGGACGAACACTTTGAGCGGCGATGGGACGTAAGGGTTGAATGTCAATGACGACAAGAGACGATATACTTCAAAGGAGAGATGAGCCAGGATGCTAGCTGGCCGCCCGCCCTACGGGGTTGGGGAGGGGGGGGGGGGGGGGACGGAGGGGAGTCGGTACGAGCAGATACAGGCGTGATGTTACAGAGCTCGCCGAGCCCTTTTTCTCCACATGGAGCGAGCGTATCGAGCTATTACATTGCATACATATGATAAATGACAATACCTTTGCCATCCGGTTTGTGTACACAAAGATGTATATGCCTACTTTCGTAGGTGTCCTTAGAGAACTGTATATCTTACTCTTGGCCGTCATAGAATTTGCTTGAGCCCGTACTTTAATCCATTCACTCATGATCCTCAATTTGACACCCATTTTATAAGACGTAACGGAAGTCCGGGTTTTCGAACTGGAAAGACATCCGGTCAGCTTTGACTTGTTCTGTCAACATGGCTAGGGCCCGTGCTCACCTCGGTCACATCGAGCATACCGGCTTCAGCACCTCGTTTCTCATCGATGATCCCACCAGACTTTCGATCACGTCTTTTGTTGTCCCAGAACATGTAAGCTGGAAAGCGTCGCGAGCGTTAGCTCATGACATAAGGGGACATTCGAAGACCAGACTTACCTCCTAAAAGCAGATGGGCAAGGGTCTTGATGGAATAACTGGCGACCATAGCATTGGTGGCAGTCCGGTATCTTGGAGCTTCATGGCTATACACAACTGAATGAGGTCGTTTAGAGGTCAACATATGATTCATATGCAGGCCGGACGATTTGTTCGGAAACTCACATTGAGGACCAGCGATGTTTCCGGCGCAGTAGGCCACGAAGATCAAACCAGAAGTGAATTGCTTCTTGGTGTAACCACCGATGTTGGACGAGATCATGACGAGGCCGAGAACGAAACCGATCGACTGGAAGTTTGTGAACCAAAGAGCGACGAGCCGAGCCCATTTGGCGGATGCCGGCAAATATGCTAAACAGGCAGCAGCGGTAATGCAAACCACGTTGCCAAAAGTGCACATGATGATACGAGCTACAAGAATTCATGTAGAACGATTGTTAGTATCGAGATCCTCTTTCGGGGTACCGGAGCACAGTAGAGACTTACTGTTCTTGAATCGCGTCGCGATGTAACCAGCTCCAATGACGCCGATCATCTGGAACACATTTCGTACCACGTCCATGAGCGTAGTCTCGAAAGAATCGAAGCCGATGTCTCGGATGCTAAGAACAAAGAGTCAGCTAGATGATATCGTATCGTACCTGGATAGATTCGACTCAAAGCTCACATGACTGTGCTGAAGTTGGACAAGACGCCAGTAGGTATACTCGTAGCGAAGGTGGCAATGAAGAGCAGATATGTTTTCGGGTCGAGAAAGGCCGCTTTGACTTGGGAGATCTTGAACTTCTTTGACTTGATACCGACCATACCGGCCGAGACCCTCTGAACGGCGATGAACTTCTGGTCTTCGTTGAGCCAGAAGGCCTTAGAAGGCGAGTCGGCCAGCACGAAGTACAAAACGAGAGCCCAAGCCATGGTGATTGCTCCAAGGATCCAGAAGATCACGGCCCAATTAGGAATCGCCGGGGTTGATTCACGCTTACTGATACCGGTGGCAATGAAACCTCCGATGATACCCTAAGGAGACTAATCAGTGCCAAATCACGACGGAGTTGTCAGACAACTCACCCCAAGACCTAGAGCGGAATACCACAGGGTCTGCCTATTGGGAGTCTCTCGCTTGGTGTACCAGAAACCGGTCATCACTGTGCACAGTTCAGCGTCAATCTTTAACGAATCAGGCAAAATTCACCCACAGTTGAGACCAGGAGTGACAACGGCTTCCATCATACCAAGCAGAATACGGACTGTCATGGCTGATTTGAAGTCTTTGGCTTGAGTCGATAATAAGACCAACAAGCCCCAGATAAGGCACGACACACCGAGGACTCGACCGGCACTACATCCAAAGTTCAGCTTCAACAATACACATAGGTAGACTTGGAATGACCCACGGGAAACGACCCAGCAGATAGCCCATCGGAAATTGGGCTACGAGATAACCAACGTAGAAGCCCCCACCGAGCCACGAGTCTAAGGTGGCATATGTCAGCAACGTTCAGTACCAACATTGCAGTCACCTACAGTTCGATCCCTTGAGTCCGAGTGCTTTCTGATAGCCAAACAAGTTGGCGTAATTGAGAGCCGATTTGTCCATGAATTGCAGACACTGGGTAAAGGTAAAGATCGGTAAGATGAACAGATCGATCTTTCGTAGTACGCGTTTTGATTCTTCGGGGGTCTGTAAGTTTTATCAAAACAGGTCAGTGTACGCTTCAGTTAGCGTTGGTGCTGGACAAATCACTGACCGGTTCGTAGCCCCGATCTTGAGCTGCTTTGAAGGTCGCATAACCAACTTGGTCATTGTCTTCGGCAATGGTCTCTACACCCGGAACAGCGGAGGCGAACTCCCGTTGTTCAACGTCCACTTTACCTTCCGAGGAGTAGCCAGACTCGGCGCGGGTGAGATTAGGGGTGTTTGGGTCTTGAGGTAGAGTTGCCATCGTGAATGTATATCGTGGTTGTGTGGTAGATCTGTGGGGAGCATGGGGGACCCGTTGACCCCCACATTGGGTTCTTTATATAGACGACTGTCGGATTCAGCATTCACGGTTCATCATTCTGTAACAGCAGCCATCTAACTGAGATGCGAAAACGAGTTGAGCCTGGATGAGACAATGATCCTGAAAGCGGTCGAATGCCGAACACCGAATAGGGATCCATCCGGATAGCGAAACACCGAATACCGATCTGCGTAGTTACTGAGAACGGCATTCGGCATTGAGCAATCGCGTAAACAGGGTATGCGAATGCGACTCCCGGACGATTGTGGTCGTAGTGTTGCATATATAAACGTGTAGAAGGGCGGTCGGTGTACCTCATGAGGGCCTGCGTTCTCGACAATCAACTTCACTTCTGTTCACCTCAAACGCGGGATCCTTCGCTTTCCGAGAACCCATACTATTAGCCATCCAGGATGAACAACTCAATCTCAGCTTACGACTCGAGCCTCTTCCGGAACATTTTCACGAGTGACCGGATGCGAGAGGTGTTCAGTAAGCTTATAACAAAAGTCACGACTATAACGCAAGGGCTTAGCTGACGATGGGCCTCAGCCGACAAGGCATATGTAACTCGATGCGTAGAAGCAGAAGTGGCGTTGGCTAGTGAGTTGGATGGGCACGCTGGACCCAAACCGGATTGCTGATGATCGTGTATAGAGGCCCAAGCCGCCCTTGGAGTTATCCCACATGACGCGGGAGAGAAGATTCAAGCTGGATGCCGAGTTGAGAAGCTCGATTTCGATCGGCTCAGGAGAGAGACGGACATTGTCGGTTATCCTATCTTGCCGTTGATCAAACAATTGGACGGAATGTGCGAAGGAGATAGCGGAAGATACCTGGTGAGCGCTCGATTATGATGCGGTCAGGTCGAGACTTTTCATGCAGAAAGCTTGCTGACAGCTTGCGTGTAGCATTGGGGCGCTACCACTCAGGATGTGAGTGATCTTTGGCTGCTCAGTCTTCTAGTACCATCCGTTGGTTCTGACCTTGCTTCTTCCTTTTCCGATACACCTTTTACGTGCCGCTTGAGGGTAGATCATGGACATCGCATCAATTCTTCAGATGCAAGCAGGACTTCGGGTCATTGAAGACCAGATCCAGTCTCTTCGACGTATTCTCACCGACTTGGCTGTAAAGTACCGAGACACCCCCATGGCAGGCCGGACCCATCTCCAACACGCACTTCCCATCACCTTTGGATACAAAGTTGCCGTATTCCTGTCGTCATTCGATCGACATTTTGAGCGTTTACAACAACTCAAGCCCCGTGCTTTGATGATCCAGTTCGGTGGTGCTGCCGGCACGCTCGCTTCATTGGGAAGCACGGACATCGGATTACGAGTGAGGGCGAAAATGGCCGACAACCTGGGGTTGTCCAACCCCGCCATTTCATGGCATGTTGCCAGAGACGGTGTCGCGGAAACAATTTCATTCCTCTCGGTAAGCTGGAACAATGTATTCTAGACACGACAATTTCGCTGATCAAAGGCTATAGCTCATCGGTGGCACACTCGGCAAAATCGCGCTCGACCTCATTATCATGTGCTCCAACGAGTTTTCAGAAGGTGGGTCTCTTCTCACTTGCAGTCGATGTGATCGATGCCCTCCCTGACAAGACCGCGTGACAATGCGATGTAGTCCAAGAGCCATTCGTTCCTCATCGAGGTGCATCATCGACCATGCCTCAAAAGAGGAATCCAATCAGCTCTGAAGCCATGCTCGCGGCCTCAAAACTGCTGCGAAATCATGCAGCAGCGGCTCAAGATGCCATGGTGTCCGATTTCGAAAGAGCCTCAGGTCCATGGCACTTGGAATGGGTATGCGTACCTGAAGCATTTTGCGTGACAAGTGGCGCCTTGAACCACGCTGAATTCGCTCTTGGCGGGCTGTGTGTAGACACCAAGTAAGTCTTCGCGTGTTCAGGTTTCTGTACGGCCGGCACGCTTATATCTTGTCACCATAGCCGGATGATGATCAATCTCGAGAGCTCCAAGGGACTGATCGTTGGAGAAGCGGTGATGATGGGTCTTGCTCCAATAGTAGGACGAAATTCCGCCCACGACATCGTCTATGCCGCTTGTAAAGAGTGTATCGAGGACGGAGATTCGACCCTCTTCGATCAGCTTGTCAAGCGTCCCGAGGTGTCCGGTCGTATCTCGCAGGAAGAGCTACAGGCGCTCTGCGATCCTCGCAACTATCTCGGTGCAGCGCAGCAGATGGTCGATGATGTGGTCAGGGCTGGTGCTGCCACTTTGCCGAAGAAGAAGCTAGTCAACGGCGCTGTGAACGGTATCGTCAATGGGCATCGCTAGCAGTCGTTAGCAGTTACTGTACAGTAAATCAGGCTTTCTGCATTTGTACTGTAGCCTCGATTTGTGACGTTTTCTTGACCTGGTTTTTCCTCTTTGGCTTTGACTCGCTTGCGATCGCCTCATAGGATATGAAGTTGTCTCCTAAAACAGACGATATGGCGACGTACAAATTGCGCTTGATTTGTCTGATTATCACCTGCGCTGTCCGCGATGCGTTGCGGGTCAAGGTGCCGCGAATATCCTGCCGAGGAACGCGCTTCATCGGAATGAATGCTCTGAGAGCCGCTCAGAGCCTTGAAGGCCAAGAGCCAGTCTAAAGCCATAGACCGCTTTGAACAATGATAGTCACGTCACGTGACCATGTTCTTGACTTCGACAGAAGCTTAGAACCACATAAATAGCGGTGTTCGCACTCTGATGAACGCCGCGTTCTCGTCTTCCTCCACTTAACCTCATCCCACGAGCTCTAACTTATTATGTCGAACGCCGGGCAAATGTCAGTAGATCCAGCGACGACCGACTCGCCCAGATCAATGAGAGGATATGGTCGTGCATGTGTGACATGCCGATTGAAGAAACGGAGATGCAGACCAAGCGATACGGGAGAGGGGCCTTGTGCCCATTGTGAGAAACATGGAGAGCAATGTTACACTTTTAGGTGAGAATGCCGTCCCGTCCGCTTGCGGCGGCTGAACGATCAGACTGACTTCCGGGCAGTAAGCGGCACTCGACATCGAAGAGACATGAGATACCGGGGATGTCTTCGCGCCTTCCCGACACCGAAGGATCGGATGGGGACAAAGGAGGGGGTCCAGGCAAGCGGGCTCGGCACGACTTCCAAGTACCTAATCAGGCGCAGACTACACGGGCTTCCTCCGCTGCGGGTCCGGCTCTTGGAGCCCGATCGCCTTCATCCATGCCTGAGCTACCTCCCCAGACTGCTGCAAACGATCCATCGACTTCATGGGCTCACCTGAGGCCGATGTATTCATTTTCACCTCCAAATCCGATGGGAGCCTTACCGCCCCTATCTACAACAGATGTGCATCGACCTTCTCCGTCTCAGGCCCAGGTTCTGCATGCTTCATCACCATTGTCTCAACAGCTCACTCAGGTCACCACGCCCCGATCCATGGCGACTGGTCATGGTTCAGCATATCTTACAGCGATGTCAGATCTTTTGACCAGGGTATGCGGGGACAGGGGGATGAGAGAGGAAGCGAACGAGCAGCTCCTGAGAACGTACTTTGCATGGCAAGGTCCCCAACACATGCCGGTTGATGAAGCTCTCTTCAGGCGTAAGAGAATTTGAAACGCTCACCCATCGTTTGGTCATATTCGTGACTGACGTAGATTCAATCTAGGTGATATGGCGAGCAATCCGACTGGACCATACTTCTCCCGGCTTCTCCTCCACGCTATTCACGCGCAAGCATCGAGACACATCTTGTCTAGAGACGATGGCTGGGCTTACGCAGTGAGCTTGATATCCTCCGTGGCGGTCATAAGATTCCGCTGATAGTGTTTACAGGATAAAGCAAACGCGCTTGTCATGGCTAGTCTCGCCGAGCCACCTTCGATCCCGACCATCCAGGCTTTGCTCATACTATCCGGTCGTGATCTCGCCCTCGGGCTTGCTAGTGCCGGCTGGCTCAAGAGCGGTATGGCTTTTAGGATGATCGAGGACCTCGGTATCCAAGCCGATGTTTCGCAGGATCTCACTATGGTTCCTTCACAAAAACTGGAGGAAGTCGGAATGAGACAGCGATTATTCTGGAGTGCGTATTCGTGGGACAAGTAAGTTTTTATGTCAACGGTTATTTCAATAGTACACGACATTGACGATTTACCACCAGATTCTTCGCTCTCACAATGGGCCGTCAACCAAGCTTCCATTTGCCCGCTTCTGCTCATCTCCGTCCGCCGTCCAGTGAGCGTGCCCCGGACCACTACACGTGTGTGTGTGTGCGGCTAGAAAACGCTGACACTTCCTCTACATCATTAGTAATCGATCTCTCCCCTTGGCAGCCTTTCTTCCCGGATGAAGCGGTGCCGTCATACCCCGCACAACCAGCCTACGCAGGCGAGACCTTCTATGCGTGAGTCCTCAAATCCCTCTTGCCATATGTAAATGTACTACTGCTCTGATAGACAACGCCAGACTTTGTCTTCTGAATATCGAGCTTGAGCAGATTGTTCAGCGGCTCTATGACCCGGCAATCAGAGAGAACCCAATCGATCAGGTACCTATTATCAACAACTTGAAACTGCGCCTGCTAGAGTGGCGGAACAAGGTTGTGGCCCAAATCCTGCTGGACGCCTCCTATCTACCTCCATTCTGTCCCCCTCAACATATCCTCACTCTCAAGTAAGCTACGATTCCTTCTACGATTAATGCGGCGGTGATTTCGCTAATACATTCCTTCCAGTCTCTTGTACCGCACCGCCTGGATCCTTTTACAACGACCGCTGATCCGATATGAGAACACACATAATGAAGCCCGCCAAGCGTGTGTTGCGAAATCCACCGAAATCCACATGCTGTTTGAATTACACGACAAGACGTTTAATCTACGAAATATCACTTATATCATGGCTTATATGGCCTATGTTTCGGCAACGATCGATGTGACCGAAGCCGTCTCTCTGGATCCAGTTCGTGCGAGTACTGCGGCAAACCGCCTGGAATTGACATTGCGGGTCTTGACGAAAGCCGCCCATCATACACCTGGCATTCAGCGTAGCATACACCACCTCAAACAGAGGCTGACTGCGTCTCAATCTAGCCAGAGAGGTAGCAGGGCCGTCACCCCGACCACCGCCCATCCCTCTGGCAACGTCAATCACGTAAATCCGGGGGAACCAAGCATGATTGGCAATACAACAAGCCAGCATATCGATACCCACAATGTTAATCTCTTCGGAGATATGCCCCTGGCAGTGGGGTTCGAGGAGCTTTTCGCAACCCTCTTGCCAGAGTACTCGTTGGACTCCCTTCTGCCACAGTCTTCGCTGAATGGAGAATCTACCGCCTTCCTACCGATGATGGACGATGACTGGTTCAGAAATCTGTAGAGTGCCATGTCCCTACTGAAAAGTTCCGTACATGCTATGTACTTATGTATCTGTTGGCCGCATTCGCGTTCGGTACACGCACTTTGGTCCTGAGCGAGAGACCATGATCTGTGATTGAATCTAAGCGTCCTTCGTGTGACTGAAGCCTGAGAAATGACATCTCCAATCCAAATGATACATACTCCAAAAGCCCAAAATCGACTGCGGGAAGGTACGATGCGAGGTGTATATGTATATCTGACGCTTGGTATATATTTCAGGCAGTCACCTATTCTGATTGCTGCCTGCCACCTTAGGCCTGTCATGGTGTGGAGCTCATGTGTCGACTATATGGTGCGCATGGATCCGACAGGTGCACAGTCAATCCAGCGTGCGGTGCATCATCCCGTAGGATTATGTACCTCACAGCGATGGCAGGTTCAGTGCGTCCGTAGTAGACACGACATAGCATGCCACAGCAGCCTCTTCAGGCTAGGGGAATACACTTCCCATCGACAAGGGTGTACCCCTCTACGCATGCAAAAACCAATCATTTGCCTTTTATGCAAGTTGAAGCGGCCAGAGCGGCGCCCCGGTTGCTGCAGCTGTGAGAAGAGAACGAAATAAACCCATCAGCTGTCTGAGCACTCATGATCACCTCACGATCTCCCAACCCCTACACCCAACGTAAAACAAGGATCACATGCTTTGGCCCGACGCATGTTACAATGCGGTGGCCGGGCGTGTGCCTGTCAATACAATCACAGTACTCACTCTTGACTCAATAGGCGGTGGCGTTGTTATAATCGCCGTAGACGCAACCGCCGCAACTCTCCAGCTCAGATCGGGAACTGCTCTCGTCGGTAGACGGGACTGGATAAGCCGTGAGGTGATTCGGGCAGATAGCGCGCAAGCCTTTGTCGCGCTCAACACGGAGCCTCTCTCGGAGTTGACGACAGACAAAGTCCGAAGCATGGCCGTAGGATCTCGCAAGATGGGAGTACACCCATGTTAAACGTCATGTCATCCGTAAATGTACCGTATTGATCGATCGGCCTGTTCGTCAAATTAAACGGAGGGGGAGTGAATGAATGAATGAATGAATGAACGATAACAGTCCAGTAGCACAACGCGGTCGCTATTTTTGGGCATCAGATCAGTCATGTCGAAGAACTGTAGGCTTGTACACACGTAATAGCCAGTGCTACTGTACTGGTGGTGACTGTATCTTTCGTAGCGAAGGGCGTGCAATAGCAGTTGTAGAGGTTCTTTGACAGGTGCATTATGAAAGTAGCCTGAGTAGAGTCAACACAGTGCTGGAAGCACTCTTATGGCATCGTGCCAGTAGTTACTACTTCGCTGATTGTGAAAGTGCCGGTGGTGTATTGCTTGTCGTACGTCATACACTGCCGTGGCCAGATGTACTTGACCGCATGTACTGCACCGTTGGAGGGATCAACGAGTTTTACTGTTACCGACGCAAAAGTAAGCAAGGAGACTGAAAGCTCTCGGAGATCTTGTTCTCTGTATAGCCTTCTGAAGTGCCATAACCCTTCCGAAGTGCCATGTTATGGTATTTCAGGAGGACGTGTTTTACGGGAACTTATCCCATCAGATGATCTTCAGATGACATGTCGGTCAATGACCTCTTCTTCACTCTCGCAGGCTTTGCAGAAAGATGCCCGACAATGGGTCTACCGCCTCCGAGAGCACACGGTAATTTACCGTATCTCTTTGTTGATGCATGTCAAAACCTATGATGTACAACACTCTTATGTCCGGTTTTACTTCTGCCAGACTAGCGAGATTCAATTTCCAAAACGGGATTCTAATCACAAACAGTACTTCAAAGGTGGATGCCCTTGGCCTTACCTACGTCGCATACCCTGTCCATTCGCCCTCAACAACATGCGAGCTTTCTATCTCGCTGTCAGAATCGTCCTCCTCCTCCTCGAGGATCTCCTTCTCATCTAGATCATGCTCGTAGTCGTGAGAGCCGACCTGACTGTGGAGTTTGGCCTCTTCGTACCTCTCCGACTGATCACCGTCCACGTACTCTGATCCCCTGGCGACCCCCATGCCTGCGGTCGACACTTGGCCCAACATGCCCAAGAAACCGCTGAGCGAGTTCAGCGTAGGGCAAGTTAGGTTGAGTCCGTTTGATAGAGAGTTCGAGCTCAGAGACGGTTTGAGGGATCGGAGGGAGGGTGAGGTAGACAACGAGGGGTTGGGCAGGCTAAAAGCGGTCGTGATGGGAGCCATTGGCTTTCGGGCGGAGTGTGAGATTGGTAGGATGGTCACGGTGAGGAGATCTGAGTGGCCTAGAGATATGACATTCGGCATCAGACGTTGACCCGTACGAGGGAACAGCTCAAAATCAAGGAGCTATCCACTCACCATTCCATCCGCTCCAGTCTTTGATTTCAGCCACCTTGCCAATCCCGCCCTCAGACTCGGGCAGCACCCTCAGCATGCTTTGTCCTTTCTTCTTTCCGGATGTTACACTAAATAAGCCACCTCGCTCTTGCACTACCGATCCCAGGATAACAAGATCATCGAAGATCAACATTGTCAAGACGTCTTCTTTCCTCTTGCCCTTGCTTGAGCTAGGTGTGCTGGGTCTAGGAGAGTCCACAAAAGATGATGTGGAAGACGGCGATCGAGTGACTGAAGGCCTGGAAGGCGAAGAGAATGATGAGATAGCCGAGAAAGAAGGGGAAGGTTTGGTGATGCTGTTGGATCGAGAGGGTGGTCCGCTGTACAATGAAGATCCGTTCGAGGACACCGAGAAAGCTGAAGTCCTCGATGGCGTAAGGGATGCTGAGAAATCCCATGGAGAAATGGAAGAAGCGGTAGAGGGAGCTGAGGAAGAGAACGAAGAAGAGATCGATCCCCGTGAGCTATGCAAGCTGCCAGCTCTAGCTCTGCTTCCGAGCACCGCGGAGAGATCTTTGCTGGGCGGCACACGGAGTACTTGGCCTTGACCAAGGAGTTTACGCCCCCTAACAACCAGAGAGAAGCCTTCAGGTAGGCCGATCAGCCGAGGCTCGAATGCTTGAAGCTGTTCGAAGTCCTCCTCTTTGGCCTTGGTAGCTTGCAGGGTGAGGATGATGGACTCGGTTGTTGACAAAAGCGCAAGTATCTCGGGATGCGCATGGTGAGGATGGGGTGTAGCATCGAGAAGTCGCTACCAGGGGCATCAGCTCTGGGCGTCACCGCATTCACAAAGGTTGCCAATGAGCTTGCTTACCTTGAGGAAAAGAGGGTATTTCGTCAACCTCTGCACCGGTTTCAGCAGCATGCTTCCCAGACTCATAGCCCCTAAAACCTCTTCCTTCATCTGCATCCTGACGAATTCCCCAAATACGCTGTCCGGATCCCGAACATTCTCCTCGACCAAAGCGACAACTGACTCGAACTTGATCAGATACCACTCGTGCACCTCAAGTCGGTGTACCCAGCCTTTGAACATGCCCACAAAGGCACTAACGTCAAGCACGTCGGATCTCCTCCGCATATCTCGTTCTGAGGTGGAGACAATGCCATGCGCATGCACAATGCATTCCAAGCTGTCGAAGAGATCGGTGATCTTCCCTGGGATACCATCGATCCACCTTCCTTGTGGAGTCTTGAGCGGGGTAGCGAAAAGTCGGAGTACGGTTCGCATGGACTTAATAAACGCATGTTCCGTCTCGCACATCTCCCAGATGATCTCCTGTCGCTTCACCTCCATTGGTCCGTAAGTCTGCATCAACCGAGAATAGGTCTCATCTGTCGCAAGAGATGATCGCCAAGTAGACGTGGGAGTTACCGGAAGAAGAGGCGAGGCGGGCTCAAAGCACTTGCTGTATCCCGAGGATGCCACATCGAACACTTCTCTTCTAGCTCGAGAAGCAGGTCGAGGCGGCTCTGGGGTCCGAGACAAGAGGTCCGAAGAAGCTCGAAATGGTCTAGGTCGTCTCGGAGGAGTCGAGCTGGATTGCTTTCGGGGCCCAGGGTTTTGTCGGACTGAAGCGACATCGGCTCGAAGGGGTGAATACTCGATCGCGCTCGCGGAAAGCGGTTCAGGCTCATGGTGCGGGATTGACTTGGGTTCGGGCCAGCCATGGGACTCTGCGATATCGGGCTCGATGATGCCCTTGTGTTGATCTCCTCTAACGAACGGAAGCGGGAGGGAGATCTGGTGGACTGGGCTGGACAGAGCTTCTTCGGAAGACGAAGTCATGATGAAGGACTCCTCGGTAGACTGATCAGACTCGTGCGAGTCTTCGCTGTCGCCTCCGCAAGCCCAAACGAAGGAACCTTGATCAGAGTCAAGCTGAGGTTCGGGCGAGAACAAATTTTCTTCCGAGTTAATGTCCGTGATCGACCAGGGCTGGTTGAAATCCAAATTGGCGACAAGACCACGTAGCGCGGACAGTCGTCGTTGAGCGGAATCCCTCTTCCTGCCTCCCATGGGAGTCGAGAAGTCGTCTATCGCCAAAGCCAAGGCTGAGCTTGAGTCAGGGATTGTATTCGCAGGCTTAGAGGAGTTAACTTCCGAAACAACCGGTCGAGGTGTAGATGCGGGAGATACGGTGATAGTCGATATCGACTCTCCAGATGGTGATAGGCTTCGAGCGTATGTGTTGGGTGGCGGTAACAGATCCGAATGAGGCGCAAGGGAGATAGGTCGGGGGGCCAACAAGGGCGATTTCTTCGCTGTACTCAGCGAAGTCGATGCAGGGGAAGGGTAGACAGACGAAGCGCGTCGGGCAGGACGGGGTGGGGTTGCCCCTACAACAGCAAGTGGGGTGATGAGCTGTCTGTTCGGTGATCTGCTGATCGCCCTCTCGACAGAAGGTGAGTGGGAGCTTGTGATAGGCGGTGTAGGAAGACAGCTCATGTCGAGCTTCGGTACGGGTGTGGAGCAAGGCGAAGACCCCATGGAAACTGAGACAGCACGTGAGCGTCTCCCTTCTCTGCTGACCACGATCTGCACGTCGTCCGGTATCCTGATACCCAGGCCCTCAGTGGCCCCTGATGCAGAGTAATCAACCGCCAGGCGCTTTGGCTTGGCGCTTGCTGGCGAAGGAGCGGGCGACGACGATAACGAGAGCAGCGGATCTGATCCTGTGTTGATAGAAAGTGGCAGAGCGGGGAGCAGTTTCGACGATGTCTTAGATGCTCTCCTATTTCGAATAGGAGGTGGTGGAGTCGAAACCCTTTGCGAGGTCGTGGAGGACGACGATGCTGTGGATGCGGACGAAGAGGATGAGGTGGATCTGACGATCGGGGAAGATGACGAGATCATTGCGGGCGAAGGTAAAGGTGACCCAGCCGTGCCGTACATCGCTGGCGATGAAGGCAAAGGCGGTACTGGCGGCGCCGGCGCTGCACGGTGTGGTGAGAGCACATGTCGATTCGAACGAGTCATGGATGTATACGGAGATGTCTAATAGGGCGGGTGCATAAAGTTATGACAGAGAAGGGATTCTGTCAGCTAATTCACGGTGTAATATTGAGGGTTAAAAGTTTGAAGCGGTATTCTGTTTGGGTTTGGTCTTGGAAATGTGTTCGGGCAACAGTACAGCCGTAAGAATGTGAGAAGAAATATGATTCGAAAAAGCTGTTCTGCGACTTACGAGCATTTCCCACTGGGGGAGCGGGGGAGTCTCGATGGCATAAGCCTGAGAATGGATTGGCACGGGAGAACGACCGCCCGGTGATCTAGGTGCGCGAAGCGGCGGTGACGAGAACTGCGACGGCATGGTAGTGATGCCCAAGGAACTCAAGGGATGGATGACGCGATGCGGATGATCCTCCCAGCTTTCCTTCCGTGCCTCTTTGGGCGGTGGGCTCAGTCCAAAGTGGTAGGATACGCTTGATCGTCGATCGAGTGTAAGTACACTCTCCGTCCAACAGAAGTTGTGTAGATGTCTGAGTCTAAGAGGTCTATGATTCTATGTCGGGTCGAGCCAAGATGTTAATGATGGCAATGTTCGTGCTTTGCCATCCAAATGCGGGCAGACTTTGTCAAGATGAGACGAGACGGAAAGATACGACAAGGGAAGATCGTCGTATATGCGATACGATGCAAGATGATATCGATCAAGAAAGAATGATGCGGCTAGACTGAGACGTTTGTTTGTTCCACCGGGGAAACTACCTCATCGAGAGGTTGGGCTGTATATTCGAGCCGAATCGAGCTGGTGATACTATGCGATGGTGACGTGGGATCAAGGCAGGCCCAGCCGGCCTCGAGAAAGATTTACTCGAATAGGACGACCGAGTTGTTGAACACGTCCGGAGGGAGCAAGCTGATGAGAGATGATATGCAATGACACGCAATATTGTTCAAGATCGGGCTTGTTGGTATGCTTGTATGCTTGATTCCAGTCCGGACTGGTTCTGATTTTACTATCTGTCGCGACTCGGTGTCTTCATTTTCCGGTCAGTCCGGTCGAGCCCTTCCTTCTTTGAGCCGTTCTCCCAGTCCCTACTGCTCTTTTCAATGTGATCAATCAATCACCTTCACTTTCTTTACTGATCCCGCCTCGTACTCTTCCAAACGCAATCGAGCGGTCGTGTCGAGCCGAAAGAAGACGTAAATCAATTACGGTCTCCTCTTCGCTGGTCGAAAACACCAAAAAGGTAGGAAACTGTGAGGACGCCAATCAAACGAATTCTGATAAACCCAAAACGTGCAGCTATACAAGCACACTGATTGAGATTAGTTGAGAACTAGATTGGGCGCACCCCACCCCCAAGATAGTCGATCGGTGAGAAGAGATATCGAACCCAGAGAGTCGGACGCAAGAAAGTTGAATGAAGTGAAATGAAGGGGTTTTTATCTTAACCTTCACGAGCATGCGACGCGACCTCATCAGGTCAGCAGTCGACATTTCAAAAGATGGGAAAGAATGAGATGGGCTGCAAAGCAGTGCTGACTCTGTCCCCGTCGTTCCTGAGCACAATATCTCATTGTTGTGTATTCCAGACCCCTGCCACTCCTTCAAAGGCCCAGTATCCGAGTGGCACAGTATCCCACTGCACACAAGAAAGGACGTCCAAAATCGTGAATCGAGGGAGGGTCACCGTCTTCATTCTTCCCTTGGGAGCTTGGTCGTTTCATGTCGATGAAAAGCTTAAAGCCAGTATGCGTATCAGTGTACTGTTAAGAACAAAGGAATCTTGGTGATAGTAAGCGGTAGAAGCTCATTTCCTTAGAGCAGCAGACCCGATGGCGCGTCAGTGGTTCCGCCCAGGTCCAGTCCAGTCCATTTCACGATAGAGCGTCACGCGATGGATGGAACGACGTGTCGCAGATCGTGTTTATTGTGTAGGCAGGGATGTGTGTAGCGTAGATAGGTCGGATGGAGAAACAAGGGGTAAGATGCGATTTGATATAGCGTTTCATGATCTCTCCGAGGTTTGTGTGGACGCGTTGCAGAAGGACGCGTTGATAGAGCGAGTGAACAATACTAAGCAGAGTTGCTGGATTTGCAAGAGCGAGGACGCTAGTGGTGGCGAAGAATGTTCTGCGTGCTGTGCAAGAGGGAAGCAACTTCTTCAACCGAAGAATGATGAGTAAGATAGACGTTCAATTGTCAAAAAAGATGCTTGTGACTCCTACCAAGCTGGATGAGCAGACGACTGCAGCTACGCTGATCATATGTCATGCATATGCCGTCAAACGCCGTTAAAGCGTACGACCCCACCCCTGAATAAGCAAAGCAATTCACCACATAGAATGGGAGACCCAGACCCACCATAGCCGCACCGATGATGAATAATTAAACCCATCGGATGACGCTACAGTTGCAAATGTCACCACCCCTAGCACGATCTGATTCCACAGCGCGCCGCCTATATATATATTGACTGCTCATTTTCACTGACCGTTTTGTCGTCCATTTTGCCATCCCATAGACATAAATGACCACAGCTCTCCGAAGACTCACAGTTCTCACCACACAACAACTACAAAGACCAACTTCATCAACTACAACCGCTACTCTTCGATACACCGCCAAGCTGGGTTCTTCATTTTCAACCTCTTCGCCCATCATGAGCAGCCAAGTCAAGCAGCTTGTCGACAAGACCATCGCTGAGAACAAGGTCGTCGTCTTCTCCAAGTCCTATTGCCCTGTGAGTATATCATACTCAACCCCAGACTCCGTGCTCATTCACCTCACCCTACGTCTCTCGCTTACCCAGCAGACATACTTCCTCGTGCTCGCACATTCTTCTTCCACGTCGAGATCATCTCCCCTGTCACAATACTTTTTGTATTGCCTAGGCTGGTCAATCATGAAATTTCTCTGACACCTCCATTGATTGATCAATCTTCTCTTATGATGCGGACCCGACCCACGTGACAGTACTGTAAGAAGGCCAAGAACTACCTTGCTGAGGACACCGACGATATAAAGATCCTTGAGCTCGACGAGCGAGATGATGGATGTGAGTGTTTTTCTTCGCGCTCCTGTCTAGCTATACCCTGTCATATATTATATACGTACCCAACTTGCGCTTCTACCAACTTGCGCTCCTGATCCCTTCTGTCCAAACACCGAATACGCTCTGTCCGTTCATCACGATGTCCCCCTCGAGGAGCTTATCATGCTGATGTGTCCTGCCTTCTTACGACAGCCGCCATCCAGGCTTACCTCAAAGAGCTCAACGGCCAGGGCACCGTCCCCCACGTATACCTCAACCAGGAGTTCATCGGTGGTTCTTCAGACTTGCTCAAGCTCTCCCACCAGCAGGTCAAGCAGAAGATCTCCGCCTAAGTGCTGAGCAGATCTTGACTGTTATTTCAGTGCGGCATGAGCATGAAGTGAGGGAGACCAAAAGTCGGTATGAGAGTAGATTACACAAGTATAGTATAGTATAGATGTTATGCAGAAGCTTGAGACGACTGAAGGATCGATGCTATGAGACCGCAACGATCGTCCATATCCATGTCCATGCTTCAAAACAGTGGCGCAGGGAAGGGATGCTTATGACCGTTTCAGGGCTAGACCAAGCACTCTACGGCGGTTATGCTACGGCGTGCTTGTGTCTTCCGGCCGGCGATTAGGATTAGATATCGGAGAACTTCCAGCCTCACTCAACCTTGTCACCACCTCTCTCTCTCTCTCTCTCTCTCTCTCTCTCTCTCTCTCTCTCTCTCTCTATAGTCAACACAGCCAATAGCTCCCCTCTCGTTGAGAGTCGACGCCCCGAGCAATACATGCTGCGCGCGCCATCTCGAACCCGAAAACGGCCTCCATTCCAACCTTGAGCTACCCTTGGTTGAAGCACCCAAACCTCCACCTATTGATTTGGGTCTATCCCCTCACCAAAGCGGTTCCGTCGTCTAAAGGTCGTCCTTCCTACGCCGTGCGTGACCTTATTCCGCCGAAATACAAAGGATCAATCCGGAACGAAGCAATCAAATTGATTGAACAAGCTGGATTGTTGTATCTACGACAGTCTCTCGTACCCGTGCTGGCTCAAATCGATGCTTCTTCGGTATACCTGGCCTCGTCGGACGATAACAGCCGAATAATATCCGCTCATTTGTTGACGATACCGATATATCAACGATACATCTATAAGTACCCATCCTTGGACCTAGTACTCCAGATTCTGGAAACTGTCCCGTCCGACCTAGCTGGAAGTAGACGCGAGACCCATTGTGATCGCCAACAGAGCACGGCGCCCATCTGAACGTCAAGAATCCCACACATACGAAGCCCAGGTCCAACATCGTATCACACTCACACCACGCTCGACTTTGGCCTGGACCTCTTTGTTCGATACAAGTCCATCAGATTGCAAGCACCGCACCTGCCCAACACCTTTGACACCCAGAAATTGATCACGACACGACATCCGTAATATCGCCTGAACCATAGAATCCATTGGGTAGTATGCCGCTCCCGACAAGCGGAGCAATACCCTTCGTGATCGGCAACGAAGCCCAAGCCGGATCAAGTTCAAGCTCGAAGACTGCGTTCCTTATAAAGTTCCCTGAAGAGATATGGGACTCTCTGCAGAATGGAGCAGCTGGAAGTGGAAGTGGAAGCGTTAGCGGCAAAATGAGCCCGAATGGAAGTGCAAGTGGAAGCGGAATGAGGGTATCTGTAGCTGCTGATGGGCGGATGGTGAGTTTATACCTGCCCAAATAAACAGCCAGGGCGAGCGATCTTATCAGCAGGTTGATTCTTATTCTGACTTGTCGTGTTGGCGCCGCATCGCTTTTTATCGGATCTACCTCCTGTAGACTCTGAATATCCCCAACTTACCCCCCATTCCCCTCGACTCCCGCTCAACAGGCACCTCGTCCGAGATCCACACCTACAACCCTTCCAACCCATCTCTGTCCTTATCAGCGACAGCCTCCACCAGGCTCTCCATCCCACTCTCGTCAGCCTCCACAGCCCGGGCGGCCGACAAGTTGAAAGCGCAGAACGAAGCCATCGAGCGTGAGCGGAAAGAACGGGCCATCCGTGTGGAAGGATCTGCTCCCCCTTCGAAAAGCAGACCTTCAGGTGTACCAGCTTCATTGTCTGCTGCTTCGGCCAGCATGGGAAGAACGCATAGTAGTCCTCAGATCACGGCGAGTACTAGCGCTAGCGCTAGCGGCGGTGCGCATGTGGGAACGAGCTCAGGCGCTGGACAGCCTATGATACCGCTCAAGACGAGGGTGATGCAGCTTCTTGCATTGGGGCCCACGACGGTCTCGGATATCGTGAGAAGAGTCGGAGGGGACGAGCAGAATGTGATGCGGGTTGTCAATGTGGTGAGTTGCTGCGATGGTCTTTCCGTCATCAGACGATGCCTGCCGTGTGACACAGACATTGATCAACGCCTATAAATTTGGTTTGATGCGCTCCTTACAGGTCGGAAGAGCCTTTTCAACCCATCCACCGACCTACACTCTTCTGCCCAACCAGTACTCCAAGATCAAGATTGGCCCAGGTCAATGGAAATACACTTATGCAGAACAACAGCAAGTCATCCGCCTGGCGAGAGAAGCGTTCGATGAGCTAGGCTTAGAAGCTGATGCAGAGGAGAGGATCGAGTTGGACCGCAAAGAACAGGAAGCGCTCAACGGTTATCATAGTGCCGCCAGCTCGAGTACGAGCGGGTCGCAGGCTCAACCCCAGGCGCATGCAGACAAGACGTCGAGCTCGGGTGCCAATGTGGGGTCAACCCTACCTGTGCCCCCGCACACTAATGTGCATACGAGCTCGAAACCGAATTCAAAAGGGAAACGAACCGAGTCGCCCGCTCCCACACCATCAACCTCGATAGCTGCCGCCTCCACCTCCGTGACCACAAAGAAGAGTACGACGGCGAAGAGCAAGAACGCAGGACCGCAGAGCAAGATCGCTCGAGAGCGAGCCAAGTTCATGGCTGAGAGGGGACGCGCGACTTCTGCACCTAATGCTAGAGCTGCAGACGGGGCCGCTAGCCCTCGTACAGCTCCGACACCTGTTCAAGCCTCAGATACCGAGGACAACAAGCCGATTAAGAAAACTCAGAAAGCTAAAGATAAAGGCAAAGAGCGCCCCAAGGAACATAAGGAACCCAAGACGGCCGAGAATGCGGAAAACGGGCGAAGAAGAGGGAGCAAGAGTAGGGATTACTCGTCAGACGAGGAAGATGAAGATGAGCCAGAGCATGGCCGAGGCAAAGGGCGGTTAACAAATGCGAACCCAGCGAGAAACGGTGACGATGCTAGTGCACCGGCCAAAACAATTAAGACGAAACCGGATGGAAACGCTCCCGAGAAAGAACGTCCTTCGCTGCGGGACAAGGTGCGAGAGAGGGACAAGGCTAAAATAGAGCAGCAAGAACGAGAACGGGAACGGGAACGCGAGAGAGGGTCATCGAAACGACGTCATATAGAGTCATCTGAAGAAGGTGAAGAAGAAGAAGAAGAAGAAGAAGGCGCCATACGAGAACACAAGGTCGTCAGCAATCGCGAGAATGGCGATGGGGAAGAAGGTGAAATCCGAGGACGACCGAAAACAAAGGTCAACAGAGATCATCAATCGCCCACGCATAAACGCAAGCCACCACCGCCAGAGCTCAAACTCAACGGAGCCACACCTCCAAGCTCGACTTTAGCGTCAGCAACGGGGTCAACGGCGAATGGATCTTCGTCGAAAGCTCTGGCTACAACAATCCCTCATCCCGCTTCAGCGCCATTGCCACGAACTTCAGGCAGGGATCGCTATGGTGATGGCGATCGCGACATCGAGCCCGACCCAGAAAGTTTGAGAGAGCGATACGAAGAGCTCTTCCCTGCGTATCAGCAGCTCACGAAGAAGCTTGCCAAAGTTCATCAATCTGCGGAGAGTGAGGCAGGCTTGCAAGGTGTCAGCGAGGAGGAAGTAGGGAAATTGGTGAAGAGGTGGGAGAAATGGCATAATGAGCTTGCGGAGATCAGGCGATGGTTTGGAGATGCTTAAGAGTATGCGGTGCCAGCGCGGTGCAGATTTAATGCGCAGAGGGCAACGTGAGGCGTGATTCCAGCAGACCAACGGCATTGGTGTGGCCGAGCATCAGCATAGCTTTGCAGCTAAAACTGGACTGATTCATGTGGAGTTTGCTATGGGTCTTGTGGGCGCTGCGACGACCAGATAGTTGTATACACATAGATGACGATAGCGATGTACAAAATGGTTGCTCGGACGTAGTTACAAGTTACAATCATCTGTACCCTGGGACATCTACCGTTCGCTGTATCGTGACTCTGGCTGTGAATCCCATTGTATACATCGCTAGACCCCGCCAATTTAGCTGACGTCACCTTTGTTTACAATAAATATATTATTATTATATATTATTGAGCGGCGAATTCATTCCTCACTTAGCGTCAAAGCTATGCATACGAGCTCGACATTACGACATTACGAGAATAACAAGTTTCACAACGTCCAACCTTTGTCTATTTTTACATTTGACATGTTGACCGTCTATCATTCTTGCTGTAGCCAAAGTGTTACCATAGCTTGCGTCGACTGCTGCGCTTTTCCCATCTCTTTCGTATCCTCTCTGTACTCGGCCATACACGTTGCCATCATACAGTATTCTATAACCACTTGTCTCAATTCAACAGCACCGCCGTCAACTGTATCGCTTCTACCGCTCGCCCTCTGCTCGCTTGAACTGCAGTCGTACCAGCCACCCGCAACCCGTATAATTCCTTCCGACATCATTAACAATTGCCAGCGAAGCCATCTCTAGTCCTTAAGATAACCCTCACCCGGCCCTTTCCTTCTTTTTTTCCCTCTTTGCGCTATGCCTGAGCCGAAAGGCGGGTACGATTCCACCCCCGTCAAACCTTCGAACGGACCGACGTACACCGTCCGAATCACGTTTCACCGAGCCACAAATTTGCCCGTAGCAGATTTTGGTTCGGGCTCTGCGGACCCATTCATCTTGGCCCAAGTGACGACCTCGCACCCTCCTCGGCATTCGCAGGACCCGTACCTCCGTTGGCGGTCCAAGACGATCCGAAAGAGCCTCGAACCTGTTTGGGAGTCGAGCTGGGATATAGCTGGCGTGCCAGCAGATGGGCTGAACCTGTCAGCTAGGATATACGATGAAGACCCCCAGGATCACGATGACCGACTGGGCAAAGTAGAGATATCTACCGGCTCGATAGATGAGAATTGGAAGGGGATCAAAGAAGAGATTTTCAAAGTGAAGAAGACGGGAGCGGATCTCCGAGCGTATGGCGCGAGGTGGATCTGTACGATGGTGAACAAGAACAGGAAGCTTCACGCGCAGTTGACGCTTAGTATCGAGGTGTTGGGCAAGACGCCGAAGGACGAGGACCTGGGGAAGGCGTACACGATCAGCTCGTATTGGTGGATCCATTTCAGTCCGATGATCGGAAGGATCGCGGGAGTGAAAGCGAAGAATCATCAAGGCGTGGAGAAGTACAAGTGAGTGGGGGTCTTCTTGCGTAACATCAGCTTTGGTGTGATGATGCACGGGATCGAAAAGGCAAGGATAGCACCGCTGGGAGGATCTGCCTTTCTCCACGTGATCAGACGAGATCTTGACATGGTCAGCTGATTGACCCTCTTCATCGCACATAGTTTTCAAGCAAATGAGATACAACTCCGAGGTCCCGTGCCCAACGAGCTGTACCATCGCTATGTCGAGTTCAAGACTTTTGTCGGCGGCATGTTCGAAAGTACAGGTCTGCGAGGCAAGATCCTGAACAAAGCGTTACATCACCAACACGAGCGAATATACAACTATGATCGGCAAACCCAATATGGGGAATTCAGAGATGGTCCCTCGGAGGACACGACCCTCAAGTTCTTGGAGATGGCTCACTTCGATCAGGGAGGGAGGATCTTCACGTATGTGATTACGCTTGATGGGCTCTTGAGGTTCACGGAGACGGGAAAGGAATTCGGAATCGACTTGCTGAGCAAGCATACTATGCACTCGGACGTCCATGTGAGTAGAGTCGACTTATGTGGTACCATGCGATTGCGGAGCCGGATCGCGGACTTCCTTTGCTGATTCAGCTGCCTAAACATCCAGATCTACATCGCTTGGTCTGGCGAATTTCTCATTCGCCGAGTTGCCCATCCCGACCAGTCGCCATCTGACCCAGACCAGCATACACATCCCGCCGAAGACGTCCCAGGTGGACCTCCCCATTCTGCCCCACCGAAAGATCCAGCTCACTACGAGCTGATCATCGATAACGATTCCGGAACTTACCGACCCAACAAGAAACTCATTCCGGTCTTGAAGGAATTCTTGGAGAAGAACTTCCCAGGTTTGAAGGTCGTGGTGATGGCTTGCGACGATGAGAAGTTGAGCAAGATCAAGGAGGATCAGAAGAAGGTCAAGGGCAAAGAAGGCGACAACATGGTATTTGGCCAACAATCGTCATCAAATCTCAACCTTGGCAGTGACGCGGGCGGTGGTGATGGCGGCAGTATATCATCTTCAGATGAAGAGGAGCTGGAAGAGAGAGCAAGACAAGCCGGCGACGATGGCGGTGAGGGTGTGACTGGCAAGTTAGAGAAAGGCTTCAACGCAATCGAGAATCCAAAGACTGCTTTCGGGGTGGTTTCCGGTGAGGCGAAAGGGTTGGGCAAGAAGATAGGGCTGGGCCACGAAGGTGGAAAGAAGCAGAGAGAACATGCGGAGGAGAGAGATGATCAGGCGTCATGACACTCCGCTTGGTAAAGCGTGTAGAGAGCACATCGCCTTACCACTTCGGGCCGTGTTGGCGATTCTTATACAAACTCATAATCCAGTTCACCCTCATGATGACTCCCTACGACATTGCTACTCGTCTCTGTATTGAGTCGTACGGCTCGTGCAGCACCTCCTATAATATGTATCCCCTTCATCATATATTGCAAGTGTTTCGGAAAATGCTGCCGTCACCGCACTGTAGGCATCTGCAGAATGCAGGAGATCCGGCCGAACCGCATTTACCATACACATGGGGAAGGAACGCGTACGCTGAATTCACTGGTGACACGCAATACTTCATAGTGGGTCACCCATGTGATACCTGCTCTACAATAAGAAACCAACCGAGACAGCAAAGAAGGAGACCAGGCTCCCAAAGAGAGACATTATTGCAGCATTAGGGAGAGCACTGCAAGTTGGGAGAGCGAGTCGTATCCGTGCCCTATCAGCTCCCATATGCACGCTATACATGTACAGTATTAAGGCATGTGCGACTTACCCAGAGTTATCGCCTAACCCAGAGTCGGTACTGTTACCGCTGCTCGCGCCAGTAGCATTTGAGCTCCCTGAAACTGCTGGATCGGTCGAGCTTGAGTCTATCGAATTGGTACCAGTGGCGTTGCTACGTGCAGTACGTATCGAACCATTGATAAATGAGCGGATGAGCTTCGACTCAGGTCCTTTGCTATTCAACCAAGTCTGAGGACGGAAAAGACATACCTGCCGGCACCCGTAGCGCCGGACTGAGCCTTCTCGAGGAACGCTGCGAAGGTGTTACCGGTGGCTGGGGCGTTGATCCTGCATGACAACTCACACGTTAGCTACAGCGAATACATACTGTACAGATGTCATGGGTCTTGGTCCACTCACGCCATCACTTGGCCGTCTTTGCAGTGGCCACCGTTGCCTTGGGCGCAGTACACCCAGATAGGCTTGGACGCGTTGTTCACCAAGATCGAGTACTGTGTGGAGGTGGATGATGGAACACGGCAGTCAGTTGCAAGACCTTGTTGTACACCGCTCACGGGGTTGGCGGAGCTCAGAGAGCAAGGGAATCTGGCGAGAAATTTGGACCGGGCTGCACCTCAACTCACGCTGGTTGGATTGGTCGCGTTACCTGGTACGTAACCAGAATCAAATCCCTCGTTGGTGCAGGGGTTTGCGAATGTTGATTGCGTGGCGGTATGATTTCCAGCTACAAACATGAACCTGTGTGATGTCAAATATATGCGTGAGTCTGTAATTTTTTGGTTCTGTCGACGGTCTGGAAAGAGGTCAGGTGGTAGAGAATGAGAGGTAGGAGGGAAGGACCGAAGTGCACTCACTGGACCGTGTCGCCTTCGGCTGCTGCGACCTCCTTAGGAGTGAAGGACTACAGTGTGATGAACAATTCAGTGATTGCTCATGACATCGCGCCCTTTCAAAATGTATCAAGAGGCATCGATAGACTGTGCTGTGACACCTGACAAGACTGTGAAGTACCACACTCTGTAATCATGTACTCGTGCAGCAGCGGAAAGTAGGTTTGGTACCCACCTTGGTCCCGCCCTGTCCCACCATAACCTGGTGCACAGCACCAGATACTCCAGAGCCCAAGAAAGCAGCCGAGATACCGAAGATAGAAGTGAGGGATGAGGCGCGCATTTTGTGATTCTGATCAGATCAAAGACAGACAGTGTAGGGATACGCGGGTCGCAGGACCAGACGGTTGGAAGTCCAAATGATTCAAGATTCTTAATCTCAAGGAGGTTAGAAACAATTTTACAAGAGGCAAGACCGGCTCGCGATGAGGTCGAAAGGAGAAGTAGAGGGTACAAAGCAAAAACGTTCAGAACGAGCAGAAGTATAAGAATTGGAGATAAAGAATGGAGGTGAGAAGATCTTCGATAGTTCGTCCTGTCCGGGTCCAGCTTAAATATCCATGTAAAATGCCTCACTCTGCTTCGAAGATCGTCAGTAAGCAAACTATTTTGGTCTTTAAGCGCTCTGCACATGTAGCGATTCCTGTTAGTAGACCATTGCATTGAGGTATCCAGGTACTCCTACCACGAGGTACTGGTTGTGTGGGTGTGGCTTTCACCATGACAACATGCTTGTTGCAAGCAACCGACCCCGTTGTCAGCATGAGTCGCCTAGCTACCATACCACGCCGCGGCGAGGTTGTGAGGGCAAAAGTACAGCCGAGAGGACATCCAAGCATGGATATATACATACATTGTCGGATGAAACACCCAGCCCATGCTACACTCCTGTTCCCATGCTTGAACCCCCTGCTTCGGACTAGACGAGTTTCAGTACCGTTTCTACACCTTGTAACTCCTCGTTTCGCCAATAGCGACCACGGTGAAAACGTCCTCTTTCAGCCCCACGGCTTCCGCAGCTACTTTCAGCCTCTCGGGCGGTTCAGTGAATCGTTCAGGGGTCATTCGGAACGTCCCCCAATGTATACCGATGGCTTGTTCGCATTTCTGCGGCGCGGCGATGTCAGCTTGACAGCAGAACCAGGGGTCGCACGCCACGTCCGTTCACGTAGATCGTAGATGATTGGTATTGACGGGAGCGGATGGGTCGATTGATAGAATAAAGCTTACGGTATCTTTGAACATTCTGACAGAGTCAATCGGGGACGCGTGCAGAGGTGACATGACCTGCCTCGACTTGTACGCTCCGATAGGTATCAAACCCATCGTGAACGGTCCGAGGCGTTCGCCAATCTGCTTGAATGCTGGACAGACAGGATATTTGGAGACTTCTTCCAAATCGTGCGTGTCAGTTTTGGTGTTACAGTAGCCTGTTCGAAACGATTGTCAGCCTTAGATTAGTTTTTTCTACTGGACCCATGCCCACTGGAGAGACAAGGTGGAGAAATGAAGTATGATTGACCTGTGTCGCCGCCAAACCAGACCTACATAATAACATGCACAGTATCACAAGGATTAGCTCCGCTCCTTGCTAGTGGGGATCAACAGTGTCTGGGACCTTTCCACTCACAGAAGCAGAGGTATGCGGATCGTTTAGGACCCACGAGGACCATAAGGAGTTATCACGATCCCATCCTGTTCGAGCAGTTGAGTGCTGACATGGAGCTGATAGCGAAATCAGATTCAGCTAATGGCTCCGCGGTCGGTGATTTATCTGCTCGGCAAGGGATTGGACACTCACTGCACACCATCTTCACCTCGCCCACACCTTCCACTACGACCTCTCGTTCCTCCCACCAATCCATCTCAAGTACTCTATCTCGAGGCAGCCCAAGTCCGGAGACAACGTGCCAGTTGTTGAGCGGTAAGAAGAGGAGTGGCTGCTTGTCGTATTTGAATTGCTGAGTAGCAAAGATCTCTGTCAATGAGGCGAGGTCGAGGTGGTCGTAGTGGTTATGTGAGATTGCCTATACGAGGGAAGGATAACAATGATCAGCATGATAGCATTGCGTTGACCGATCCAGTATCGGTGTATTTTCCCATGTTTGTCTTGCTGAAGCTAGCGTGCTGACAACTTCTCACTCACGATGACGTCCACTTCAGGCAAGTCGCTGATCTCACACGGAACAGCTGCACCGACAAAAGTAGCCATAATTCATCAATCAGAAAGACTTCGAACGATCGCAACTGCCATGAACGATTAATGATGAACTCACTACTCTGCCTCTTTGGTCCTATTCCATGAAACATCTTATCCAACAACACAGGATCAAACAGCACTCGCACACCTCTTCCTTTCAGCTCATCGGTATTACCAGGTCGAGTGGGCAGCTCGACTAAGGAAGCGGCATGACCGAGCCATGTTACTTTGAGATCTTCTCGAGGTTGGGAGTGCCCGAATGTGGGGACCATGTGCGGGATGAGAGACTTGGCTTGCTTGAGCGTCTCGTCTTTTCCCGTCAACATCTGGAAGCGTACGCTCCGTCAGCACGCGAATCTACTGTTTGCATGATTAGTAAGGGAGATCGGACGGAGCATGGAAATATGCTCACCTGCCATTGGAACTGAATGTGCGTTTCCGATCAGCTACATCGTGTTGTCGGAAGGATGCACAGTAGCACAGATACAACATACTTTCAAGATCTCCGTCGTTTTCTGTCGAGCCATACACACACTGTCAGCAATTCCTGGACAATCACCGTCGACGCATAGCACGCTGAGCTCTCATACGACTCACAAACTGCTCGAAACTGTCCCAGGGGTTCTTGAACGCCTTCCCCCTCTCATCCACCCAGTGAGCCCCCTTCACTCGCTCCTCCGAAAAAGGCTTGACCGAGACCTGTGTACTCATCGTTGCTCTCGTTATTTTGGGTCCGAGAGATGTGGGTTTGATTATGCTGATGTTGCTTCTATGGGGCAGTAATATGTGTGTTTGGTTCGATAGCTGGGACCTTAGCCCTCTGAGTAATGTCATGGAATTAATGTCGGCACGCACGCAGACTCAATGATTACTTGACCGGAAGACTATATATACTGTGTTAGGACGACGGTCGGAACGATGCTCTCTATCTGGATAAGTGGAAGCTGTTGATCGGGCAGCGGTATTTGTCTCATCAGACCGAGCCAAGAAAGAGAGAGACATGCATCTATACAACAGAGTACGGCAAGAGTCACCGACGGCTACAGCACCTTTTGCACCTGTCTTGGCTGGCTTTCGCTTTGATTCAAGAGCACGCGCGCATCTAACATCTCATCCATGCCCGTGGCCGAGGTGACATGCTCGATCTAAGCACTTTTGCCGATGCTCATTCGATTCGTCATACTGTGAGCCGACAGTCATTAAAACAGGCACACCTTCTCGAGCGGCGATAACCGCTAAACCCAAATTGCGGGGACTGCCGAAACAGCAGTGCCCAGCCCAGCCAGAGCAGAGCATTCGTCAGCCAAGCAATTGCAATCGCAATTGCCGCAGTCGTCGTGCAACATCACTCGATCAGATCAGCTGCGAGAACATCGGAATTTGTGACATTGCGCAAGGCATTGCAAGGATATCATGATTGATTCACTATGGTTCTTCAAGTTGTTCTCGTCATGCATCGTTTGCCACCGGATACCGAATGTGGGTCCATTGCGAGCTGCTGGTCATCCTCAGCACACTAGCATACGCGTTAGCACTACTGGGCAGTGCTTTCTCGCCGACGACATCGACATTCAGCGTGGGACTGTCCAAGAGAGCATCGAGCGATGAGGGTGTCATCAGAGGTGTCAACCTAGGAGGATGGCTCTTGACCGAGAAATGGTCAGTGGCTGTGGACCGGCCCTTCATCATACTCATACAGACTTTGCATCAATCGTCTGTAGCTGAAAAATGCTATGATACTGCAGGATCACACCATCTTTGTACGAAACTGATACAGAGGACGAATGGCACTTGTGTGCTGAACTGGGAAAGAAGAGATGTCTGTCCAGACTAGAGGATCACTGGGGGTGAGCATCTGAATAACCCTCGAAACAGACCTATTCTCGTGCTCGTCGGCTAATCCGCCGTCAGATCGTTTTTCACACGAGATGACTTTGAGGAGATCAAATCGGCCGGCCTCAACTCGCTGCGAATACCAATCGGTTACTGGGCCGTGGACTTGCAGGACGACGAACCCTACGTGACGGGCCAATACCCATACCTTATCCGAGCGGTCTACTGGGCTCGAGAATTAGGTCTATCAGTCTTGCTTGATCTGCACGGTGCACCGGGATCGCAGAATGGGCAGGATAATTCGGGTCTGATAGGGCAGGTGTCGTTCCCTTCGAACACTTCCAACAAGGACAGGGCGCTCAACGTATTGAGGAACTTGACAGAGGAGTTTACGAAAGAGGAGTATGGGGATGTGGTGACTGGTGAGTGATCGATTGACCTGGGGAACAAAGAAAGTTCGCTTCAGGGGGATGATTTGATTACCTGACTCTGCTTGCATTTTATCAGGCATAGAGTTGCTGAACGAGCCTAGATTATCCGATACATTCACCATGGCGGAGTTGAAGCAGTTCTACACATCTGGTGCAGAGACCATATGGAATGTATCAAGCACCATGAACGTCACGATACACGGTATGTCTCGATATCCATTACAGCCCTTGCAGCCAGGAATGCTAATCTCGTCTGTAGATGCATTCTGGGGACCGCAATACTGGGCAAATTACGACCCCACTTCGACCTCTACCAGCTCTACGGGAGTAACAGCGCAGCATCTCACGCTAGACAGTCACCAATACTACGCTTTTGAGCCGCTCAACGATTTACCGCACGACGTTATCCTGGAATCTATATGTAATGTTTCCAAGTTGCTGAAATCGCCGAATTTGGGTATCCCGCCCACGGTAGTCGGAGAGTGGAGTCTGGAAACAGGTGAGGTCGGCTTGATATTGGCGGCCGAATCCATTACAGACACTCGCGGCTGTATAGTGCAACATCAAATGTTGACCTTGATAAGGTATGCTAAACTTCCTCTTCAAGGTAACGCACCGAACTCGACCAGCTCGTCTCAGAACAGAGATAACTCTCAAGCCAAACGAACTTGGTTCAGACTGCTCTTCGAATCCCAGTTGGCTGCGTATACGCCTAATGGACCCAATCAGCCGAGCATAGGATGGTATTACTGGACATGTAAGTTTAGCCATTGACCATCCGTCCATCCCCCCGGCCATACATACATTCACATAACCCTCTCGCCCTCGGCCTTCGGGGTTGCAGTCGTTATTACATTACCGAATATCATGCAGCTATGCTGACATTGTCACTTCGCATCTCTTGCAGGGAAAACCGACTACGATATCGACACATGGTCATATCGGCGAGGCGTCAAGCAGGGGTACATCCCTTCCGACGTCAGCAATTCCAGCACCCTCGCTTTTCCTATCTTAGATGACGGCTGCGTCGACTCGTCATACAATTACACGGCGCCGAAAAACCCCGGCTCCGGCGCGTGTAGGGTTTCTCTTACTCCATTCTCATCTCAACCGTGGATATATTCGGCTTTGCTGGCCGGGGCTGTCGCTGTCGGAACGATGTTTTGAGCTTCAAATCTCGAACGGACGATCCCTTTCCCGTCTAATTTGTGAACGTGAGATTCTTCTGGACAACTGGGATGAAACTGGAAGGAGTGGCATAGAGGATCTAGAAAGTGTAGACGCAGGTATTGTTGTTATGACGATGGTGATAATGCATTGCTTTTTGTATAATATACACATGAAACCATTCCTCACGATTGATGCCCCGCAAGCAACCGAAACCTGTTAGATGGTGAAAATGCCTGCTTGGTGTCTAATCTCTAATCCAGTCTTTCATCATACACCAGCCTTACACTAGCCCCTTCATCCCCCTTCCAGACCTTGCCCGCGTCATTCAGAGCAGCCACCTCATCTCTTACGTCGCTGATCATCCCTCCTGGACCACTCACATACACCACCGTCGGCCCATTGACCGTCCGCCTTACAAAATCATTCACCTTGATTCTCAGATCTGGTCGATGGCTTGGAAGGATCCCTTGATCGATGGCTTTCTCGGGGTCAAACTCCTTCATCGTGTCGATGGTGGTGGCCGCTGGCGTCTCAGCAGGAGAAGAAGTGGAGGTACCTCCGCTGCCTATTTCCTTTGAGTTCGAGCTTACAGATTCGGTGCGTTGAGGTGTGGCAGCTTCCTGGACATCTCGGGTGGTCTTCATGGTGATGCGGATGTTCTCGTCTCGACGTAATTCTTCGATCTCGGGAGCTATCCACTCGATATCCCTTCCGTGCCTGACAACCCAGATCAACTCGATCATCCGCCCAGCGGTCAGACCATATCTGCTTAAATGCAGAAGCACGGGTAATACAAAAGTGATGCCTGTACCTCCGGCGATGCAAAGAACGTTGTCTTCCAGCTCGAGATCCGATATGATATCAGCGCCGTAAGGACCGGTGATGATGATGGGCGTCGAGGCTGAGTTGGTGTTTGCTATTCGCTTGGTTTCGCCATTTTTGGCTCGGATGAGATAGCCGTGGTCATCACCTGGTAAGGAGAGCGGGGTGAAAGGGTGCGATTGCCATATCCCACCTTCTGTGAAACACATGTAGAAGTGCTGGCCGACAGTGAATTCCAAAGGGTCGGGATTGGGAAAGTCGAGTCGAATGACATCCGAGTCGAAGTGAGTGATCTTGGCGTCGATCGTTTGGAACATTCCTCTGCCATCAGGTAAGATTCGGTAGTGGATCAGGCATGTTCGGGCGAGCCGCGCTCCTCGATCAGCGAACCACAGCAAGAGCGAGGGAAGCATGAAACATTTGAGCTTTGCCCAATGTGCCCAGCAGGCGCCGATATAGACCATAGCGAGGACGTAGTGCGCCTTCCTGAAGAACTCGTATCCGAATGCACGGCGAGCATATGAGGTGCTGAGCAGCCAAAGTATGAGCAGGAGGATCATGGCGACCACGCCCCAGATGATATAGGGCTGAACGATCCATTCCTTCGCTACTTTCGGTTGGGGCTGATACCAGCGGATCTCGATAATACACCAGAATATCGTATGGAATACCGCCTGGAGCATGATGATGTGACCCAACCATCGGTGAAGAAAGTTGAAATGCTGATATGGGATGCCTGTCACCACCGACAACAGCGATTCCCTCGAGCCCAGCAGGATTGACAGAGGCGTCAGAGCGTAGGCGAGAATGCCGAGTCGATCGGATACGGGTCCTATACTCGATCGTCGATTGTATACTCCCGGCATATTCTTGACAGGCGTATACCAAGTCTTGTACTTGATCCCCACGAATGAGAAGACCGTAAGATAAGCGGTGATACAAGCCAAGACCAGGACTTGTAATCTCGTTGTTCTTCCAAAGAGGAATCTGGTCCGCTTGATATCGGGTAGAAGCCACCGGTGGGACATCGTACCCAGTGTTCTCGATATGCGGCTTGAAGTCGCCCCAGAACGGAGCAAGAGACCCCACAGAAGCAAGCCACCGATGACGACTGACCAGAGAATACCAGAGTATAGCATACCCAGATCGTGCGAATGATACACGATATCGAGGTACTCGCATGAGCCGGCGTCATTGGTACATGGTACAGCTCGGTCGACGTAGCCCCAATGCGGCTCGAGGGACGTCGCCTCGGACATGTTTTGGATGTGTCGCGGCTCGAACATCGCAGCGATGGTATCAGGTAGACGAGGCGATGCTACTTACAGAGGGATCAGCAACGTCAAGAACCGTTCAGACACGTGACGATGGACCGACTGACTCGGTTTGTATCAGAGTGGACCCAGCCAGTATGGCTCGAAAGCAGCCACAGCGATTGTGTAGCAGATGCCAAAGGTGAAATGTATCGCGTACGATTGGGTTTTTCGAATGAATGTTTAGAACATCGAAAGTCATGGACCAACCAAGCTGACTTGGTTTGCTTGTTCAAGCTTTTTAGCGTCAGCTGCGCTTCGCCCTTGAACACGTTTTTTCTTATATGCAAGCGTGCGCGCAGTTGATGACGCTCGCATTATGCTTATCCCCTGTGCATCGACTTCCGTCTCGTCTTGGCAATGAAGCAGGAAACGTACATACGACCAATCACTCAAAGGCCTCCCTAGACGAGGCCAATTCTTGAAACGGGCTCAACACTCAAAGAATTCCTCAGACCTGCACGAAGCGGCATCTCGTCCAATGAGATTCCGAGACTCGGTTGATCCGGAAATGGCGCGAGTGATCGACAGACCCTTGTTCCTGAGAGGCCTTTTTATAACTCCACCAGAGGCCTTTCTCTCAGTGGTCAGATTGGGAAAAGGGCCAAAAGCGGCACTCGCCGATCAGGCAGGCTTCCTTCCGATCTTGGCGATGATGCATAATTCGAACAAGACGTGAATTCCTACCGCAGAGGCTGATATATAGCTTGGCTGATATATAGCTTGGCCCATGTGCATGGTGCAAGGAGGTCTTCCTTTTCGATATCTTTCTCACACATGACAACGCCTATCAAGCTGGTTTCGGATACATGATCACGCCTCGGCTCGAATCAGCGGACAAGTCTTCTCATTACATTACCCACCGCTCACCATGGACCATTCAAGCATGTCCAGCGGCGATAGCGCCGAATGTGTAGTTTCGGTGAGTTGTCTTGCTTCCAAAGTGGAGGTGTTCAGGCGGAGGACTATCGCTGATGTCTCTCCTTTTTTTCTCTTCAATGTGTAGATGATGTGGAACTGGAATGTCATAGACTCTTGTATGTTCAGAGACCATCAAATTACTGACGCCGAAGCGGTAGAGCTGACCTTTGCGCAGGCTTCCTCACCTCAGGATGGCACATCAAGAATCGAGGCATGTTCGCGGCCTCATGTATCGGTATCGCCTTTCTCGCCATATCGCTCGAGGTTCTTCGTCGCGTTGCGCGAGACTATGATCGATGGATCACCCGCCAACTGTCCAATATCAACATGAAGAACTACCGCCCACGCCGCGCGACCCCTCTACAGCAGCTCGTACGGACTCTGCTGCATGTCGCTCAATTCGGGGTGGCATACCTCTTGATGTTGCTCGCGATGTACTACAACGGATATGTGATCATTTCGATCCTGATAGGAACGGGAGTAGGGAAATTCTTTTGCGACTGGTTGGTGATGGGAATACCTGCTACGACAGCGGAGGAGGATCCGACTATGTGTTGTGGATAGGCGATCAACGGTCCGGACTAAGGGATTGCTACCACTGATTGGCAAGTCAGGAAGTGTAGGATAATAGAAACGGAGAGTAACGAGGACGACTTATAACGATTTGTATGTGTATATTTCATGAATTGATCTATGGCCTGAACGCGTTTCTTTCCCCAATTCTCGACACCACGCGTTCTTCCTACCGTACACAATTGGTCGGACGCCGAGCTACCATGCACAAATTCGCATATACATGTCACGATGACTTGAATTTGGAACACTATATAGTTTTCCACCACAGATCTTGGCACACTCCAGCGACATTTCTTATTTTGTATCACGGTTTACACAGGTATCATGTCAATGCTTATGGCCATGGCCACACAGGCGTTCTAGACACTAGCCAAACTCGGTCCTTCAGCCTCGACGCCGGCAAGTTCTGATGCTGCTGTGTCTCAGACCGAACGCCGGGTTTACGGGTTGAGGATTCACCGATGTCTCAAGCGTGCCCACCAAGCTGGTCTTGATGGGAGACAGCATCCTCAGCCGAAGCTGGGCTTGCAGGTCGGACTGGGCTCCTAGTCTCAGAAGGAGCTGGAGAGAGCGGAGTGCCATCGGATGTAACAGCGGCCTGTTTCGCCTCCTTCAAGGCTCGCTTGTCCCGCTTCTGCCGCGCCTTTTCGGCCGCTGCCTCTTTGAGTTCGTGCGCCCATTCTCCGGCCCTCTCGCTGGCCTTCCGGGGGTCTCTCTTGTGTGTGAGGAGGTATCCCTGAAGAGCAGCCATGGATACGGAGAAGCCAATATCGAGGTCAGTCGCACGATCATCTTCACCTCGACACCGAGTGAAGATATCATCGGCGAACTTTCGAGCGAGCTGATCGAGTTCTTCTTGGGAAGCAATCGAATCAGCCGATCTCCCATTCTGCTTCTTCACCTCGGCTCTGACCTCCATCATCTTCTCGTCGGCTTCGGCCTCCGCTTCGGTGGCGGCTGACTGAGAGAGGTCGGACAAGGATAAGGGGAAGAAATGCTTGAATAGGTCGACAGCCTGCGAAGGAGTGGCATCGTGGAACGCAAGCTGAACATCGAATCTACCTGGTCGGGACAAAGCTGGGTCGAGTCGCTCGGGGTGATTGCTGTAGAACGATACATAGACAGTAAGCATACGGCCCAGCTGGACCAATGGAATCACGCAGGCGTCTCGAGCTCAGTGATCGGATGCTCAACTCACGTCGTGGCGACCAAGATGCAATCCTCCTACAAGATAGCTCACATGTCAGCAGAGACAGGCCTGTTTCTTTGTTCCTCATACCTTTATGTACATCCTACTGTATATGTCTCAGCTCACCTGACTTGACACGCCGTCAATGGCGTTGAGCAGACCAGAGAGGGTCACTGTCGATTTTGCGAGTCCGTACTTCCCGGGATCCGCGTTATCGCTATCGGCAGCATGCGTTTCTTCGTCGGCCGAATCTTCGTCTTCGTTGTTACCCTTATGAGGACGGGGGGGCATCACGCAGTCGCTATATAGATGGTTCATACGATGCGAATCAGCCGCTAGTGACGCAGTGATCGCTGATCCATACAGTCCTCACAGTGCAGATCATCCCAGCTGTCATGAGCCTGTGAATAGGGGTGGCACTCACATATCTTCGATGAGGATCATGTTCTGCGGTGGACAGTTCCTGAACGCCTTGTTCAGCTTGCCGTCGTCCATACCTCGAGCTGCGGGATTGACGATGTATATGTCCACGTTGAGCTGCGAAGCGAAAGCCGTGGCTAGAGGTCGTTCGAAACTGTATCAGTGGGGCGCTGCGCATTTACAGTATGTAGCCGGATACGGAACGATTCACTGAGACCTATACTGGAGTCAAGAATGGGACCGGCAAACAAGATTGTGACTAACCCAAAGTCGTCTTTCCTGATCCAGGTCGACCATGAAGTAGATATCCTCGTCGGTGAGGTATACCTGTAAATCGTGCCACCATAATCGTATCCTTCCTATTCAGCTGAATTTCCACAGTGAGAGTACGTTGTCGAAAAGAGAGGCTTTGAGCGCTACCAAATTCTCACCTCGATCAGCATACCATTCCTTCTCTTCGTCTGACAAGAAGTTTTTGGCGTCATCCAAAAGGGGGTCTTTCAGCTCTTTGGGCAGGATAACGGAGGACCATGACCTCGCTGGTCGGTGGACCGGGTCATACCAATTACCGTTATTTGGGCTTTGATGAGTAAAAGAGGTTGAAGCAGAATTTGCGGTCAGCTCATAATCATCCATGAGTTAGAATAGCAAGCTCCGCAAGAAGCGACACTGCATTGATATTACTTGATCTGTCGATGAAACGATAATCGCATCGTGACAGCTGAACGACTGCGTCCTGTTTGCAACGATTTCTACGAGGGTCAATCAAACAAGCACTCACGACAGACTGAAGATAACGAGCTGATCGTCAGACTTGTTGTAGAATTGCGCATGACAATCGAGGACGAAATTTTGGATGCTGCCGGGTTGCCAAGCAACGCCACTACGATACCCCACGCACCGGATCAGCTTATGGCTTTCCCAGGATTTATGGGGTATGTGATATCATTTTGTGATAATGGGAGCGACGTGGTGCTTGCAGAATGGCAGCCTGCCTCTTCCTGTGTGCTTATCGAATCAGGAGTATAGGATGCTACAGTAAGCCCACCTGATTCGCCAGTGCTGCAGTTCGTACTTGTCGTTGGCATCAATGGTCCCGTAACCGTACATGGAATTGGTCAACCAGATATGGTTACCCTTGTGGTTGATATAGATCGCCTGACCTGTTCGGTGGATGCACAATAGCAAAGGGTTTTCCAGGCAGATAGATCAGCACGTTTTTTAACTGCTGTGGGCGAGTAGCCGATGGTGAGGTATAGTTAGACGGCCAAAGCGCAGAAAATGTACACACCGTGGATAGGCAACATTTTGCCAACGACGACCCCGACGAAAGTGGCGTCCTTCCTAGCAATCGCCAATTGCTTCCCTTTTTGCAGTCCTCGAATCCTGTTCACATCGTCTCGCTTCGAGTCACGGGCGTCGGAAGTGATGAGTCGAAATGTTCTCAGCTGAGATTGTGCTTGAGACGACCGTGCCACGAAAGCGGAAAGCCAGCTGGAAGAAGAGTCTTTCGAAGAGACGTGCGCGCACGGGAAGAGCCCTAGGTGTACGAGCAGGCACCCATAACAGATCGTATCAGCGGTCATCTACCGGCTGGCCCGTGGAGATACAGCATGCTCTGTTTGATACTAGATGATAGCTTACAGAGGTAAAAGCGATGCTTGGCATCTACGAAGCTTGACCGGACGAACGCAGTCAGTAGGCCAATTAGTGCCACACGGATACCGATGGAGACGATGTCGTCGACTCTGAGGCCCGCAGCCAGGGAGGACAAAGCCCCGCCACCGATGATCTCTGGCAAATAAGAAGCAGCAACCATTGTGGATTACGGCGTGCAGTGAAGATTGTCAATGAATATGGGTATGGAAATGAGAGTGCGCGCCTGAGTGTAGTGAAGTGAATGCGAATCGATCAGTATGAAAGTATGATGTTGTTATAGGGATGGCGTGACCGAGATGATGTGTTATGGGAGCCGAGGATCAACAGACAGTGGGGTGATCCGCGCTCAATCCAGCGAGACGTCTTTATACACATACACTCGAGGATGCGATGCGATAAACAACCTTTGACTCGAGAATGTACAGATTGGCCTCTTGATATCAACTCACTGCAAGTCCGAAGCGTTTGATTCTTCACTCCTTCTATCGCCTCTCCTTTCGTAGGAGGTAACCACCTTCTACCCTTTACCTTTTACCTTTCACATAACATAGCTGACATCAGTCCTTTCATTGATCTCCTCCACACGCAGTATCTGTATACGGTGTTCAAGTATCCCATAGGTGAGATGTCGTAAAATCGACTCGTCGAATAAAAGCCGCATTCGAAATAAGTGATCGGATCAAGCCACACACCAACCAGACCGAGATCGTTCGATCATTCAAAAGCACCAAGGAAGGGTATGAAAGGATACCCAGTTCGAATCATATGAAACTGGGGAGTTTATGAGCGCTCCTCAATACGGCTTCTTTAGGTCACGGCGATCCTTTTTGATCGACTTCCTTGATTGTATCCTTCATCAGTCTTGGAGTCACGTTGTTCACCATATAAACTCGCCATATAAGAAAGAGATCCAGGCATTCCAAGTTAGGTCTGCATGATAAGCGTGACGGTTGATGGTTGCTGCAGCCTCGCGATTCTACCGCACATTTGGTTTCTCATTTTGGCATGCTGCGTGTGCATCAGAACCGAAAACAAGTCGCTCGTTTCTCTTGCCTATCATGTCTAAATTTGAGAACCCTTGGTCATCGTTCCGCCTTCCTGGTGTCAAGGATCTCGCATCGTCGATATCCGTTCGAAGTCGACAGGAGGGATCTCCACAATCCAAGAAACCAGTGAGAATGCCGACGACACGGGCGGCGATCTTCAAGCCTACTCTTGGAGACGACGATGACGTACAGGCGATGTGGCTAGGTCATGCCAGCGTCTATCTTCGTATACCCTTACCTCGAGGCCAATCCCCATCAGTATCTTTGGGAGACAAATGCAGACCAGTGACAGAGGGTCGATCGAGTATAGGCGTACTTTTCGATCCGGTGTTCTCTAAGCGCTGTTCGCCTGTCTCGTGGCTGGGTCCAAAACGAAGACTAAAGTTGCCCTGTTGCATCCAGGACTTGCCTGCCGTCAACGTTGTTATCATCTCGCATGATCATTGTAAGTTGTGCTGTTCATCCGTTTGCAAAGCCGCAACCGATTCGTCACCCTCGATTCTGACCCCTAGTTCTGACGAGGGGTGTGAGTGTTGGAACGGGCGTATTGCAACGTCTCGATTGTTAGATGATCATCTCGATAGGAAGACGATCAAGGAGATCGAGCGATCTCACGGTCGGACAGCACAGTGCATTGTTCCGACAGGGGTCAAGAAAATCTTGGTGAAGATCGGGGTGCCCGCGTTCAAAGTGCACGAACTAGCATGGTGGGAAGAAGTCGTACTGCCTATCTCCACTATGAAGGGCGACACTCCAGATGGTGAAGCAAGACCGAAAAACAGAAAGGAATCCGCTTTGAGCTCTGATTCGTGTGCGGTACCTGGTGTGGATGAAATGATTCACCTGATCGTCTCGCCAGATGGCAAGAGCCAACCCACGTCCGTGGGCATCGAAGAATGCGTAGACCTGTCGCCAATCGGTATCGGGTCGGAAGACTTGTTCACACCCAATTCACGCCTCCATTGCATCGGATCGAATCACGATGTTTCCAACATCAGCCAAGACCAACCAGATATACTTGACGGTGTACTCGGGGAAAAGAGTAGATCAGCGTTCTTGAGGCTAGCTTGTACTCCGGCGCAGCACAATTCGGGTCGAACGCCGTTTGGGCAGAACAAGACTTTGTGGGCGAGCTGGTATCTGAATTATTGGGTCGAAGGAAGCGCTCGTAGTCATGATCAGGATTTTCGATGTTTCTTTGGAGGTGATACGGGGTATCGATCGATTGCGATTGGTGATCGTCAGGAGACCTGTCCTGCTTTTCGGGGTGAGTCTGATACACCAAACACACTCCGCTTAAAGGTTCTGTGGACGCAAAACTGCCTGCTGCCGGTTGTTCGGGTAAAGGATCGATGATTGACCAAAGCTCTTGCTGCTGAATTTTGCAGAGATCCGAGCGAAATACGGCTCACCAGATCTAACTTTACTCCCTATCGCGGCAGGAAGCGTCCTCCCTTACCTGTGCTCACTCCTCCCTGGAAGTATCAAGCTTGATCACTACAAACTAACTTCGTCGATCCACGCTTCACCCCGCGACGCACTTGATATGCATGCAGATCTCACTGAGCCTGAGAGTCAATTCGATACTGAGGGTGATGGTGACGATGAGGGTGATAATGAGGCCGATGAAAAGCTAGGGAGGGGATGGGGTTGGATGATGCCTATACATTACGCAACGTTCGCTTCGCGTGCTGACACGAAGGATACCAGCGTACAGCTGGAAATGGCTTGTCGGGAGAGAGGTGTCAGGCACGAGTGGGTGGAGAGCGGCCTCCGAGATCCAGGAACGAAAAGCATGGTAGTCACGCATCCTGAGCAAGTCGTCGTAGATCCTATCAGCGGCAAGGGCGCAGAAGAGGATGGCGAGAAGTGCATTAACGAGGCAGGCGGTTTGTCACCCGAATTGGCGGTCATCACGAAAGTGACTGGCAACGGAGGCGTGTTAGTATCGGACGTCGGAGTGGAGATCTCCATACCGTTGCGTCGCAATAGTCCCTTCTGACCTCCTAATTATACATAGCCTACACATGTGGTTGGCTGCAGAAAGCATAGGAAACAGTTTTCAACTCAGAACATAGTATACCCGAGCGCTACACAAAAGTTTCGATGTTGGAGAGCATGTCGCGGCGATTGTGAAGCCGGGTATGTCATACTATGGACGGGCTCTCGGGCATTCTCCTGCTGCTCTTGATAGATAGTCCTAGCCAAACATTGTGGATAGAGAAACGCAATCCATGACGGCCGCCGTCAGCACGAGGTACAGAACGAAGATCTGATTTTAGAATGTTCGAAAAGCCTCTTACTCTCAGCCTCTGTCGATGGCCGCAGGATTGGAAAGCTTTGATCGAAACAGCAATGTTTCAATTTGACTTTGACTGGAATCTTCTCATTTTCTCCCAAACTGGACGATGGTAATGATCTAAGTGACGTCGATCATTGATTCCGCAGCTATCGAGGAACGATCGGATCGACGTTCTTGCAGCAGCGCGAGTGTATATCATGTTCCAGCCGGAAGGAGTTCAGCCGGAAGGAGTAAGAAGACACTTTATGGTAGCAGCGCAGTGTTGCCTCCGTTCGTTACATGGGATTCGCTGGCAGGGCAAGCAAGCATACGTCCAAATACCTTCCCTCGTGGCTTTTGAAGCCCGTCAAAGACATTCGTCCCAGGGCGAATCAAAGACAACATGATGAAAACGCGCGAAACCCGGGTGGTGCACCAATTTGCCTCATTGAGCCAGGATATACGACGTAGTCATTCCCAGGGCTCTAGAGGGGTGACAACCCCGAGGCTACTACTGCCTAAAGAGGGAGGCAGCACCAGAGGGCCTGCCTGCCTGACTACTTGCTTGCTTTACCTCTTCGTCTCCTGAATGATGTACAAGATTACTGTAGGCCAGAGCCCGTCGATCGCTCGCGAACAAGCCGGCCACATGCTTCAGGGCTGTATCATGCAGTCGTAGAGCAGAAAGGGCGAGTTTCATGATGCTTCAAGAGGGAAAAGATCGAGTCAGGTCCTGCTCATTCAGCCCATTCCACAGGAACGGTATACGGGATCAAGCATTGTGTGCATTGTGTCGGATAGCTCTAACATACGACGTCCGCTAAAGGGCGCGGCGCGGCGATTCGCAGCAAAGTGGCCGACGGATAGATTCTGTAGTCAGCAAATGGCTGAGGGGAATACGAGCAACATGAACCAGCGACAACTACCGCTTCATAGAGCAAAGAGCGAAAGAGGGCGTTTGGCAGCTTGCGTGGATTCATTGGAAGAGCGGCGTCCGAGCGTTAGAATGTTAGATGCCTCCGACTCCGTTCTGATCGGTCAAGAGAGCGGCATCGTTAGAAGCGCGTCCGCTTTCTCTCCGAAGGAACCAGGTTTTTCATTTCATTTCATTTCATTCAGCTTCCATATCGTAAGATCATGGTATGATGCTCACTCCTGCCGTTATAGAAAGCCTCAGCAGAAGAGGGCAATCTGTACTTTATTGCACAACATATGTCGACACTTTCTAGATCTGCTTTTCGAAGCTAGCTGTTTTCACCGACGACGGGCAAAGGCGAGAATGATGCTTGCTTGTTGATGTGATTACACGCGCACGCACCCCACCGATATCCTCATTTCTAAACACACGGTACAGTAACTTCTTCCAACTTCGCCCACGCTACTCGTTACTTTGTCTCTTCGCAACGCATCACCCGCTCGACATTCAATTGCACTCTAGTGTTTATCAACTCTTTCATTTGTTCACATATATACCATACGAGTGCCTATCGCGGAATTCCCCAGGCCCGACATCTACCGTTGCAAGAGGTAATAGGTATGACGATATAGCTCAGCACCCATCCGACAGAAAAGAAGCAGATCTTGCATCCAGTTCCTTGTTCAACCTTAAAATACGGCAATACGACGATCGAGGAGCAACCAATAAAGGGCAAGGTTTGGTTGGGGGTTTTCAGTTTTCGCTTGATCTAACGCGTAAAGAGGGAGGTAGGAAGGAGGGAAGGATTCATGCACTGAGAGGCGGAGGGCAGCTTGCTCGCATATCAAAGACAAACAGATATGGCCTCGATCATTCCAGGCCCGCAGAATCAGGTTAGTTGATCCGAGAGCACACATTTCCCTTCTTGCTTGCGAGTATGCGCACATTCGGTGTGACGTGGAGCGCTTCTATCCATCTCTAAGCATAAGCACGAAACAAAGCCTGAATTCGAATTCAGACTTTTGGTCGACCTTTTGAGGGAAACAACTGTGCGAGTCTATTATATGCTGACTCTTGAGTGTTTCAATTCAATTCCCAAACCCACAACAATAATAGTCCGAGCTTGCGGGCCCATCCTCCCCAATTCTGCAACCAACCACATCCGATACTACTCAATCGATCTCGCACTACTCTGAATCGACCCCGTCCCGATCACAATTGCAGTCTCAGAATCGACCAGGAACGTCCACCTCCATACCCGCATCCATCGTTACCACCGTACAACAACCTTCCAAAACAGACGTCAACGGCGGCCACGTACTCGACACCAGCAACGACAACAAATCCCACGGGACCGCTCACGTTGCTCAAGCAGCGGTGAACGGGTTGATATTCCAACCGCCCTCTGCCAGCGCAAGTGCAATTACCGCCGGGACGGGGCCAGACCTCTCGCCAACATGCTTAGCGTCTACGCGAGTCGTTGAACCCCTCAAGATCCCTCAGCCTACGACACTCCCGCTCACCATAGAAACACCCTTACAGACCGTATCGACCGTAAACTCTGGTTCGATGAACACCAACGAGACGACGTCTAGTCCAACTTCCGCCTCGTCGCATGGTCGAAGAGGATCATTGGCTTACTTCAAATCGTCACCCGGAACTTTCGGCGATAGGTCCAAGAATACGTCTAAGGACAGAGACGCTACAAGTGCGAACGGAAGCACACCTCCCACGCCCATTGTTGAGATGACCGACCATCACGTTGGCGCCAGCATGAGCACGGGTACAGGTACGGCGAGACCCACCAGCTCAGGATCGAGGAAGGGGAAGGAGGCATATGAGATGATTACCGTGGCGCCCGCCGCAGGATCAGTAGGAAAGCAGAGGACGGATGGGAGCATGCTTACGGTAGATACGAACAAGGAGGACATGGCGATGGCCAAGTGGCGGGTGAGTGTGGTATCGGTGTCGTTTTCTGATCTCGGAATGGAATTCTGTTCAGTCGGACCAGAATTGCTAATCGTTTCTCTTGTGGTACAGAAATGGATTGTAGAACAGCCAATCCAGACCATCCCCGTTGATACTTCGCCTATCCGCTCTGGCCGAGCAAGTCCTGCAATCGGGTCAGGCCCTATCACCCACGGCGCGGCCTCTCCCCGGGTTAGCATGCTGTCGTCCCCGCGAGCCAACATCTCACCCCGACATCCGTCACCTAGCGGCTTAGAACCCCATCGATCCAATTCTGCAGAATCTTCTTCCTCGGCTCTCGCTCGGGCCGGACTCTCGCCGCATCACGTATCCTCACGATTTGGCTCGGGAGACTTGGAGGTATTCAACACAGAATCGGTCATGGCTCTAAGGGACGTGGAGCTGGCGGTAGATGATGAGATCTTGGAACGTGCAGAGCGAGCCAAGGCGCTTCCCCGTCGAATGTCAACGCAACCTCGTATTTCCGAACTGCCCAATCCTTTCTCCGAAATCGCTCAACGCCTCGGCTCAAGGCGTGTCCGACCAATAGTTCTCGAACTGGTACAAGCTTTGGGTCATTTCGTGGATGCTGTGTGGTGCACGCATTATCCTGATCGGCCGTGTCCTTGGATCCTTGGTGTGGACGAATCGCCGACACCTGTATCAATCAGACGAATGACGACTACTTTCGCGACTGACGCAGAGGCAAAGGCGATATGGAAATCGCCGATGATCACCGCTGTGCAAGAGGGCAAGAAAGGCGGCCATGTAGGCACTCCTCCATCAATCAAAGATATCAAATTTTGGGGTGCCGAGGTGACATTTTCCATCCGGGATGTGGACGAAGTGGTGGGCATCTGTAAAGGTGTTGGGTGGGCCTTTGGCGCTGCGATGAGGGATGGCGATTACGGTGCTGTCGTACCGGAAAACGTGCTGGGTCTTAAAGGAGAAGGCGGTGGGATGGTGAGGTTGCTTAACGATCTCGAAGAGGCAATCTGGGGTGATGCACCTCCTCGACCTACCGACTTATCATATGATCTACCGATAGATTTCGACCCATACGCCATCCCTGACGACGTCGAACTTCTTGCGGCTGCCTCAGTCCCTCGAGGTCCTGTGCCGATCACAGACAGTAACGGCCGTAAGGGATCTTCTGCTCTAGCAAGCTTCTTTGCAGATTCGCGTGCTTCGCCTGTCCCCGGCCAGGAAAGTGCCACCGGAGCCGTACACGCATCGCCTATGCAAGCCGCGAACGAAGACGAAATCTACGCAGTACCAGATCTTGTAGAAGCGCGAGACGACCTCTCGGAGGCAGACGTAAAGTCTGACGGAGTAGTCTCTCCGAGACTCTCGCAGGGTGTCGTTAGGGCTATCCCTGGTATAGACGTAGATGGGGCCGAGGAGCTGACGCTGGAGGAGTTGGGTCAGAAAAGGCATCGCGAGTGGCTTGAGAGTAGGAGAGCCGGTGGAGCTGGCGCTTGGTGATCAGGGGTTTGAGAACAGGAACATCTTTTATCTGCTTAGACTGTGTAGATAGTACTAGAGACAGATCCATAGGTATAACGTCGATTCACCGGAGGGAACGCGGATAGGGATTGGATACGCTCGCCTCTACTGGCTCTTAACTATGTTGTAACATAACTTCTATAATATGCATGGCTCATAGCATATAAACTGTGCGCTCAGCTTGCGCGGTCCGATCCCGTCTCCTATCCAGCATAAACGCGTGCTTTGGTTGTGAACAACCTCCACCGCGTAGCAACAGCTTTAGGACTCCTCGACCAGCGATACCGCATTCACTTCATCTTACCTCCTTTCTCCTCATCGTACCTTCGGGCCTCGCATAAGTCACGTCATCCCAACGATCGCAGAAGCCCAACACAGCTGCCTACATTCTGACTCAAAAAGTATGATCCGGTCATCCGCAAGTCTGTCCTATTTGACGCTCTCGCTACTCCTGCTCGCGCCGGCGCTCGTATTAGCCCAATTCGGATTCTTCCAACATGGTTTCCCGTTTGGCGGGCACGGGCATCATGCAGGGCACGGCCAACAGCATCATGAGGAGGGAAGGCCAGGGAGGGCTCATAGAGGCTGGGGAGTTATGGACGAAGGTGAGTGATGTGGTATATAGTGGCTGGGTCAGGCTGGTATGACGAGTTCCCTCGACAAGCTTTCGTCGTCTGCTTAGAAAGGCTCTGGCGACAGTCACCTTCAGCCTTGGACCTGTTCTTGACTTTCAAGCACGAAGCTGGACGGGGATCTGTTCGCCGTATTCCATACGTGTCTCAGCCGATTCTAGAAAAGAATATTAGTGAGGGATCTTCTCAAAAACGTAGAGCTGGTCTTCGATTGGGAAGACGGAACGGGACGTTATCAAGCCATCATCGACCCGAGCTGGACTAGACTAGGTCGACTGCATTCGGGGCTATGCTGAGGATCTCGCTGACGTGTCCGTTGTCGTTATGAACCCAGTCCACTGTCGAGCAGGATACGTCTGTCCGGGCTCATTAGCCTGCGTACCTACACCAGCGGACTGTCCGTGCCCATACCCGTGAGTGATCATCGTCATACCGCCCGCGCGAACTTTTGACTGGTACTTGTCCGCGCCCATGGTTGACTCTCCTCTGCCTTTCATGTCCAATGAACTATCCGAAATCAACCATCTAGGGAAGACAAGAAATGCGTGATCCCGGATCACAGGGAGCGAGACGAGGGCGAAGGTCCGCCTTTTATCTGCACGAGAGGAGATCTGGGCTGCGACGAGGTCGTCAAGTTCTCCAAACTTATATGAATGAATGCAGCTTGCTCACTGGTAGTCGAGGTCGAAGTCATGTCATTAGAATTGACTCACAAGCAAGAGAAAGGATCCGCCGTCGGCGGCAATGTTTGGTTGTTTCTAAGTCGACGGTCTACGACACTTGATGGCTTGATTGGGGTTCATACGGTGCCATGTTCACTGGTCTACGGCAAAAGACATGGGTATGATGCTAGGTATACATGACTCTGCTTCCTAGGTGAATCCGCTTCTGGACTCCCTCACGTGCTAACTGGTTATCCCTCCGCTTCAACTTCTCGACGCCGGCCTTGCCTGACTAACTAATACACGGGAAACTCCGGATCAACATCCCTACTCCAAGCCAACAATCCACCTCTGACATCTCTGATCCTTCCTTGCTTCGCAGATGAACTCTGAACTTGTCTGATAGCCTTTGCCGCAAGCTGCGAATCGTTCCCCCGCTTACAGAGGAAGACCACTTCTGCCTTGAATGGCACGATCGACGGATCCTTCAAGATCGACGGGAGGGGAATGTCTATACAGTATGCAGCAAGATCACGTTTGGGGTCGCAGTAAGCTTCTGTGCCTCGTGAACGTCATGCCAATTGAGGCTAGAGCATTTCGCGATACGCACTTGTTGAGCCTTTCAGAGAGCAGATACCGAATTCTACCGGTGGACGAGTATCTACGAGCACCATGTCGTTTGATGTCGGTGATCGCATGATCTCGTCTAACTCCTGTAATCCCGTTCGCAGGGATGTAGGCTTCAGTCAAAAACACCGGACAACCTGTTTTCACGTGCAGGTATGCATAAACGCACCTTGACGCTTATCCGCTCTCCAACTCCTCCTACAACCAAACCCGTCTCATCCGTCACCTCGTCCCCTTCACCCATCGCACCGGCGCAGAACGACTCGTAGCCGAATTTCTCGAGATCGTCAGAGATGGTTGGTTCAGGTCCGCAGGCTATACATTTAGTTGAGGGGGGCTTGAGCCGTATTGTGCGGATCAAGGGATTCGAGCAGAGATGGTGCAGGTGTAGAAGAGGTTGCGGGTCTATGACGAGGATCTTAGTTAGCCTTGGAAGCCGCATTCGCATTGTACTTAGCATTTGTCGCTCACCCTCCCTGCCCACGATCAACTTGATCGCCTCTCCGGCCATGCCGGTCCCGACTAGTCCAGTGACGACTCCCCATACTCCCTGTTCTTCGCATTTCCCATTCCCGCCACTTCCAGCTAGAACGCTCGGCCAGATACACCTATAACAAGCCCTCTTCTTCTTTGACCCGTCTTTTGACGTCGTAGCACCTCCGTACACTGCCCATTGGCCCGCAGAGGAGATGGCCGCGCCAGACACCAGCGGTACGTCCAGACGTACCGCGGCGTCGTTGAGAAGGTACCGCGTGAGAGGGCGATCGGTGCAATCTATGATCATACTGTATGGCCGCAATAACGGGAGAGCTGTTGAAGGGGTGATCGGTACATGGTGAGGTATGAGGTTGACCTTTGGATTCAGGCTGCTCGCGGGTAGATTAAGTCAGCAAAGGCACCCCTACACAGTTCGAGGCAGGGAGCAGGCTCAATGGAAAGGGCAGGACATACGCTCGCAAGGCCAGACAAGCAGATTCAGCCTTGTTCATCCGTATGCGATCCGTCGTGTGCAATATCTGACGATGCAGATTGCTCAGACCGACTGTATCGTGATCGAAGATCGCGATAGTACCTGCCCAAGCACAAAAATGGCAAGCATCCTGTCAGCTTGATCATGACGCCTTTTTCTGGGACATGAGTGACTCACCGACACCTGCCCCCGCCAGGTACTGCAAGGTGGGACATCCCAGACCACCCGCTCCTACTACAGCTACCTTGGCATTCTTGAGCCTGAGCTGGCCTATGAAGCGAACTGGTCAGCTCAATGTGATCGCAAACAGAAGGATGAAGCAGTCATTGCAGCCGTAAGTACAAGCTGGCTGGGAGCTTTGTCACCGGTCAACTCACCCGGAAGCCCAAAGTCAGGCATGATCATCTGCCGTCCATATCTCGCATACTCGTCGAGCGATAGCGATAGGGGGACTTCCTCTTCTTCTTGTGCGTTTTGGCTCGAGCTCGTCGATGGTCCTGCTTGATAGTTCATGTTGTGCTGCGCTTCCTGTTCTCGACTTGACGCGTGTCTATGCTACTCTGTAGAGGAGATAATGAGTATTATCAAGTCGTGGAATCGCTGGCTGCTTAGAAGGGAGCGAGCAATCGCTTCTAACTTTTTGGCTCACCTCCACTCGTCCGAAGGCAGCGGCCAGAGTCCAGAGTTGTAATCACATTACAAGAACCTTCATTAGCGGGATCAATTAGCACATTACAACAACACCCCGCTCTGTTCGCGTTGGCGTTGGGAACCGCTCGACATTCCATCAATCTCCACATGCATGCAACAGCGACAGCGACTGTCAAGACAACCCTCTTCTCGAACTACTGATCCAACCCTATACCTCGACCTTCTTGAGCACATAAGTACAAAATGGCCACAGCAGCCTCATCTTCAAAAGGTCAAATGGAGACCAACCCTCGAGGTATCCCCAAAGCCCCCTTCGTAGTGAGTCTGCTGCTGCTGATGTGCCCGTCACGTCCTTCAGTGTCGGATGTTCGGGCTACTACTGACTGTTGCTCGCACCTCATTTCTCAAGGCTGATGTGGAAGAGTACGTCGGTGGTAAAGATGCGGAAATCCAGAGCGTGATGAAGAAGTTTGAAGAGACAACTGCGTGAGTGCTGCTGAGCCGTTTGCATCTACTCACCCCTGCCCAATTCTTGCTGCTGCTGTGCAGCTTGAGCTATCATATGATCCCCGGATCAGTCAACTGACCTGTCGGCGATTATCCTTAATGTTCCGTAGCAAATACCGATATATGGAAATCTCACTGCAACAGCGACGGAAAGCTCTACTCGGCAAGATCCCCGATATGGAGCAAACCTTGCAAGTTGTCAAATACCTCAACCTGCGTCGTCAAAAGGCGCTCGGACAAGAAGTCGAAGAGGAGCAACTCAGCGATGATGATCTCGACGATCTAGATGATGACGACGAGGACGAAGATAGCGGAAAGAAGAATAAGGAAGACGCACCTATGAAGACCCTGTTTGAGCTCAACGATACGCTTTACGCTGAGGCGGAGATCTCGGAGACGGGTGAAGTGGGATTATGGCTGGGCGTGGGTGTCCTCGGCTTGTCGATTGCGTCCACAGTCTGGTCTGGCTACTGCACGGCGTATGCTTGTTGAATTAGTGCTGTTGGAGTCTGTGCTGATTCTCGATTCCCACATCGTCATCTCACAGGCAAACACCATGTTGATGTACCCGTTACAAGAGGCCATTGACCTCCTGACGGATAAGCTGGCGACCGCGAAGAAGTCCCACGAAGAGACGGTGGAGGACCTCGAGTGGCTGAGAGAGCAGATCACCGTCATGGAAGTCAACTTTGCCAGAGTACATAACGTGAGTTTGATTCACATGATTCACACAAGTCAAGTAATCTTTCTCTTGAATCCCCGTATCTCATAGTTATGATTTGTGTGGGAGTGCTGATAAGGTGGAGTCGTAAACGATACCCTCTCTTGATGCGCGATGCAGTGGGACGTCAAGCGAAGGCGAGAAAGGGGTCTGATCGGCCAACAGAGCGGACTATTACCTTCGAAACCTGATGTCGACGACGACCGAGACTCGGACGATGAGCGGGATTGATTTGCCTCGCATCATCAAACGAGTAGAACAATAGCCCTGCTGTGCATTGCTTTCGACACATTATGGCGATGGGGGACGTACGTAGCAATCGGTGCCCCTTCATGCCTGATGGCAGTTGAGTCGGAACGAAGAGTTCACGGTGCCACTGCGGAGAGGATGAGCGCAAGACAAGCTCGCATGGGTCGCCTCGCTTGTGTATTATAATATGCATAGATGAGCTAATCACTCATCGACCACCTCCGCTGGAATTATAGTTGGGGTTTGGCCGTCTTTGCCTGCTTCCATTTTTACTTATTATAGCTGTTGTGACGATCACGAACTCCACCCTCGCATTCTCTACTGACCTGCCTGCTGACTCTAGCGTTCCTCTCAAAGCGCTGTTCACCTCCCGGCTGATAGATCGCTCAAACCCAAGAAATACCTCACATCTGCTCGACGATTTCTCAATGACACTTCACTACAACCATGCTACGCTGCAGGGCATCATTGCAGACTCCGTACAAACTCTGTGAGCTGTTTTCGTACGTTCTGGCGATTGTCTACCAGCTGACTTTTGATTTGTTGCTTAGTCAGACCGGTCTGCATGAGGCCGCCAAGTGAAGCATCGTCATCAGCCTCTGTCCCACGAGAAATGTAGATGTGGACGATGGCGAAAAGAATAGAACCGTGCAGTTCGTACTAATCTCACACCCACGACGAGCTGAGGCAAATTCGAGTTAACAAGTCGTCCAGGCTTACTCACCAGCTGGGCCAGCTCATCTACGTTGGCCATCGCCACTCCCTTGGCGATGATATGCTCCCCTATCGCCTGCTTTGCTTCCACCGGTATCCTCGCCTTGGGCCCAGGGACGCCCTTATGTTTCCCTCTGCCCTTCTTCCCCTCGCCTTGCCATGGGCTGTGATGATTTGCTTCATCTCCTACCCGCAAAGAAGCAGGCTCAAGATCGGCATGACGCGAAGGTATGGCAGAGCGTAGAAGTGGTGAAGGAGTGGCGGTCGCCGTTGGGATCAATGACGTCGGCATTGGCGTTGGCGTCGCTCCTCGAGAAGGATGGAGGGGCAGACGATGATGGGAGTAGTGCGGTGGGTGAGCTTTCGTCGAGGGCGTCGAGCTCAAAGGCTTCGGAGCAAGTTGATTGAGGGAATCAGGGTAGGCAGCAGGCGGATAGGGGTGCGCCATTGACGGTGTCAGGCCAGTCGTAGTAGTTGGCGTCGCTGAGAGGGCGCGCTCGGGAGCCGAGATCGGTTGGGTGACCACGCCCCGAGAAGAAGAGTGGCGAGACAGCGCTGCCGAGCTGGGACCAGAGTTAGATGCGGTATTACTGCCCGATGATGATACCCCGTAATACGGCATACTTGAGGTGGAATTGGGATTCGAGTCCGGTATCGATACTGATGGATGTGGCAGGACGTCGAACGGGAGATTATAACCGTATCTGATATCACTTCGGAGTGGTTGCCGGCTCTGAGCTCGGGTGACAGGATCTACTGGTGATACATGTGGCAGAGACGATGATGATGTGGACGGACCTGCGGAGGGCAAAGATAACGATCTGCCCATGGTCGCCGCCGCAGAAGCCGGACGGGTAGGCAGCGGATGGACCATAACCATCTCATTGTTCAGGCTAGTCGACACAACGTGCGGCGTCGGCATCGCCGTTAGTGGCATGCCGCCATGCGAAGCTGAAGCAGAAGCAGGAGCAGGGTAAGGATAGGCGAACGGATTGTTTTGCGAAGGACGAGGATGAGGTATTTGATTAGGAGGCTGAGGGAAGTTGCTTGACGCTGAGGAAGCCGGAGCCGAGGTGGAATGGCTCCATTCAACATGAGGAAACGTCGACCTATCTTGGGCGATTCGAGGTCGTTTCGAAGGTGAAGGCGAAAGTAAGGCGTCCTGAGCAGGGACTGGCAGTGGCAACCCCCACGGGAGATCTTGTGGCCGCTTGTCGCCTTCTGACATGATGAGTGGGGGCAGCTGAATGTACGAGGAAGAGCGAGGTCGAAAAGTGTCAGTGACGGCTGACGAGATGTCCTTTGCCTTCTTTTCCACCCGGATTTGGAGAGCAGGGTGATGTTGACTATATGGTACAAGAAGTGTGATTGCCAATTGGCCGTGCCGTGAATTATATCGTATGTGGATCATAAAATAACACCGTGGGCTAGCTCAAAAGAGCGTGTGTGGAGTGTCAAGTGAAGTGTACGAGAAATTGGATTGTCATGTTCGTCAAGGTTGAGGCATTAAGGATGCAAAAGAGGACGGTGGTGAAGGAGAAAGATTGCGGTAAAGTTGTGGAAATGCAAGGGGTAGAAGTATGTGACGGTGTTTGTGATCGTTGATTGATGTTTTGTACTAGTACTATGTACTGATCCGTTGTGGACTGGTTCTACACTAGAAGTATACGGTACAGTAGCTTGTGTCATCAGATCATGACTGGCCGAACACACATGTACCGTACATAGATGTGCCTGTACCTGTAGTTCATCTGGCACGACCCGGCAGAGGTAGGTCCTGTGTGTGTTGTTGGTGTTGGTGCTGGTGCTGGTAACCAGCGGACGAGTGCAGCCTGTGTGTGCAGGTAGTGAAGGGATATTCTGGAAGCTCAGCAGCCGTCGTGATGGTGTCGAAGACCGTCGTTGTCGGAAAGGAATACTCGCTGGTGTTTCCTTGAGTATGTAGGGTGGTGAGCGAGATTCTCAGTGGACCGAGTTGAGCTAAAGTCTGGCGGCGGGTCGGGAAGGACGAGAAACTGAGGGCAAGCAGACCGCTAGGCTAGACCGGCGATGAGGCCATGGTCGTCGACGTCCAACGGGTGCAGGCGGTGGCGATGCCTTGACGTTGGCGTCGGGGTAGGTCTTAGTCGTCGTTGACTACGAGGTCGGGGCGTGCGTTCGTGGTGATACTACTGTACAATCGCGTCACTGGTTCTCCATTGCATTAAACGCTGTGCGCTTTCGTCGTCGAGAAACACGGTACTTCCACGAGCGCGCCTGAGCGGAACAGGCTGCAGGAACAGACAGGGGAGTGTCACGTCAGCCGTAGTCGGTGGCTCATTGGTCTGCCGCTAAACCGTTCCCCAGATCAGCAACAATCAAGATCAAGCGAAATCTTGCGAGGAGGGTTGAAATGCTAAAAGACTGCACAGAGTGGGCTATGTGTGAAGTCGTCCGTTGGCTAATTGCGAGAATCGCGATTCCACAGTATTGGTGTGAAAGGAACACGGTGGTCACCTATGATGCGCCTGCTCAATTTGCTTTGTGACTTATTGTCGAACAAGTCGGACACACGCCGAGTGGTTCGCCGACGCATCGCACCGCACTGCACCCCTTGCCCTGTCGACATAGAGACAAGAAACAAGGAGAAGGTTGCGCCCTCTTCCTTGATTCTGCACGGAAGGTACGCGGTGCCGGCGACAGTGACAGTGATAGTTCCGATGAGCGAACACGACTCCAAACACCCACCAAAGAAAGGACTCTACGGTGCCACGAAAACGACGGCAGCACAGACACTGGGCATGACCTGCGACATGTTTCGACTTTCCCGCGCCGCCACTTGTCACACAACACCTTGACGACCATCACCATCACTCTCATTGACACAGACACAAAACAACCCGACTAGGATCACAGTAGGCACCGTCATGTGTGCCATTTTGTATATTTCGTACTGTCCACTGTGATCGCTCTGACTTTCCGCCGTTGGACCGCTTCTTTGCGGCCTACCGATATGCCGTATCTACTATGGCACTACAATATACACGGGAAAGAGCGCTTGGTAGAATGATTCGGATGAAGTTTTGCATCACCCCTTCCCACTTGCCATCGTATCATACCAAATCGCTGAGCCTTCCCGACTACCTAGTTCATGCCATCTCTTCTGTCTACTCTGCCCTGTTCAACTGACCTCACCCCCGAGGTCATACGTCCTTTCATTTGATCCTACGAGAAGAAGATGAATGGGGGAGATGAGGGCAAAGGAGGCAGCGGGTATATGAACATATAAATATGTATCAAACTTGGAAAATGACGAGCATCAACGGAGCTAGACCAAAAGTATGGGTGGTAAACGGGATGCTGGAAAGCGGGGAATGAGCCCAGATAGAAGGGCATTGTAAGTCTAGGCGTTTTAAGACACCATAAGGAAAAGGCAAAAGAAGGGAAGAATTACCAACGTAAGACGAAACAGAAAAGAAAATGGAATGAGTGAGAAAATCAAACTATACTGTACCTAGGTGATATGTATACTGTACCATGCGATGCTAATATATGCGGGCGAGCGGGCGGGTCCTTAGTGTATGTGTTGTCTACTAACCGAGAACCGAATGCGTGGGTGCGGCGTTGTTCGTCCTTGGACGACAGAGCGCGGCCAAGATTGTTGTGATACTTTGTTGATTCGTGAGAGAACATGAGAACGTTGGCGTTGATTTGGTCATGCAAGGGAGAAGGGATCGAGGATTTGGCTTAGAAGTCGAGAATTATGGGTGAAAATCCAGGTGTTGTCAAATCCGCTACTTTGACAGGTTTTTGATGGCCTACATTTGTCGAGAACATTCACTCAGTATATCTTCACAATATCTAAAGCAGCAACGTTCATAACCCGACTCACCTGCTGAGCGTATTGAGCATTGGTTCGGGCCTGCTTGCTACCTCCCCTGGATCGACCGTAGGAGATGGCGGTCTGGACCCAGTCCTGCATGAGCTCATCCCGGATAGCAGCCTTGTACGCTTCTCCAAAGTCACCGATAAGACCAAGAGAGGCAGTGCAGAATTGGTCGGATCGGTCCTCGTCGGCCCAACATGTCTTCAAGAAGCCCATGATTCCAGGTACGTAGGGTTGCATGGCGGACACTGTAAGGGGAACATACACATGTGAGAGTCAGTCGCTGTTCGATCCGAGTATTATATAAAGATACAACTCACCATCGGCATCCCTGATACCGTTCATGATACCGATGAAAGCGTCCACGATTGACTCTCGCATGGTCTGCACAAAGTCGATCATCGCCTCGTCACCGGGAGGAGCCGTAGTCGAACCAGCTTGGCTGAGGATGTTCATCGTGGTGTCGAGGTATGGTCTGAAGCCACCACCAATAGCCAAAGCGACCTCACCGATGGTAGTGATAGCGTTAGGCTTGACTTGTCTCTGGACGACAGGACTTCGAAGCAAGTCCACCAAAGCAACCATTATTCGTTCGGCGTAAGGGGTGAGGTTCTCGTTGATCGATCGAGCAATGTCGGCCACCACGTACACACCAGCCTGAGCAACCTGCCAATCCTCGTAAGATCCGAGAGCGGTGAGTACGAAAGGTGTAAAGGCTTCCATGTACTTGTTGAACCCGGCCTCGAGAGCACCGGCGAGGGCGCCGACGGTAGCGAAAGCATCTTCCAGCACACCCGAGTGCTTGCCTGAAGCCTGAATCAAGCCGAGCAGGTTGGTCATGATTCGGTCGGCAAAAGGAGCAGCGAGAGAAGGTGATCGTCGGATGAAGCTTTGGATGACCACACAGAGGTTGACCTGCATGTCGTTCCAGTTGTTTCGGTCGTCCATACCGACGAGCTGATTCTGCATGCCCAGTAGAGCTTCTTGTCGAGCGAGCATGGCAACAGCTACTTCCTGAACCACAGGGAGAGTGTCGTTAGCTGACGAGGCGAGGAAGGTCGCGATGGTCTGGTAAGCGGCACTTCGACTGTTGGCCTGGTTGCTGGATCTTTCAGCGATTGGCATCAACTCCTTCAGGATACCGGAGTAGTACTCGGACATGGGCGAAGTCTGAGACTCTTCGCTACCCAAGCCGTCCGAGCTTGAGAGCTGAGAAACAATGTTGTTGAGGGCGGAACAACAGCTGTTGCACGTTCGGGGTGACGCGTTGAGGCCGAGTACGAGAGCAGTGATCAGGCTTCGAAGGTGGGCGGCGGGGTCGATCACCTCAAGCATGAGCTCGGTGATTCGGCTGAGGGTCCATGCAACGGTATCTCTGACTTGAGGACTGGGGTCGTTGCCCATCATGCCGACGAGAGCACCAAGAGCTTGTGTGACGAGTGGAGCCAGTGTATTAGGCTCGGGACCATCGAGAATGGATCCGAAAGCCATCACAGCGGCTTCTCTTCTCTGCCAATCCGCCTGTGAGATACCAGCCTCGACGAAGGGTACAACGGGCTGGACGATGTCATCTCCGACGTTCTGCGCCAGCAGTTCCAAGCAGCATGCAGCGGCCATAGACTTCGTCCAGTCTTCGTCATCATCGTCCTCGTCCTGCTGACAGAGAAGCTCGAGAAGCACGGGCAGGATATCGGGAAGGGCGGCCTTTGCGAAGCCCTTTGATACGATCTCGGGTTGCTCGCCGACAGAGATGGCCTGGAGTTGCGGTGATAGTGAGCAAACCGTCCTTTATCAAGCAGCTGATTAGGTCAATCGATCAAGACTCACTTCGAAAGCGGCGCTTGTCAAATCAAGCTCTTCCTCGCAGACAGTGCTCCAGAACTCGATAGCTTGCAGGGCGACGGGCTCCTCGACGTGTTTCATACCCATGATGGTCAACTACGACAGCTTTCAAATCAGCTTAACCGAACATAGAATACTAATGAAGAACAGCTTGACTTACACCGAAGAGAGCTCGCTCCATGTAGAAATCCATCTTCTCATAGTACAGGTGCATGATTCTGACGAGACATTCGAAAGCTCCAACTTGTACGGGTACGTAGGGGCTTTGAGTAGCCTCGCATACTACTTGCATGATGTAATTTCGCTCGCCCTGCACACAATACTCTTGGAATCAGCCAGGTAGATAGCTTTGATTCGTCAAAGAACTGCTCACCTCTCGCTCAAAGTTGTCCCTGATGAATTCTAAAGAGTTAAGCAAAGCAGCGATAGCGGCATGCTGGACTTCATGACTTGGCTCCTCCTTCCTTGCTCCTTGTACGACAGCAGTGAGGATCTCGTTTGATCGAGCGGAAAGAATTTCGGGTCGCTGAAAAGATTCCCGTCAGTTCAATGAGACTTCTGTATGCCTGTTCCAAGGCCTTGCTCAGGATTCTACATTTACGAAGCCAAAGACACTCACAATGACTTCACAGATGAAACCAACTGCTTGGAGTGTGGACACTCTCAATCCCTGGTTGTCCTGATTTCCTACAAACTCCAGTAATTGAGGGATAAGTTCTTGCCATTTTCCGACGGGAAGCTCGATAGCGGCAATCGCGGAGACACAAGTGGCTGCTACTGTTCCTGCTCGACGCTGAGGTGAGCCGAGGGTAGAGAGCACAGACTGTTTTAACGGTTGCGTGGCGGTATCGGGGAGTGCGAGCCATCGTTCAGACAAGACAGGCTGGTTCACAGCGTCCTATATTCGTGTATGAATGTCGTGTTTCAGCTCGATGACAGGTGGCCTTTGGTGGAAAGGAGGCAAGAGACTTACTCGAGCAGCAATACCGTTCTTGAAAGCGAGACCGGCGGCATATCGTACATTCGGATCTTGCTGCTCGTTCGCGAGCTCGGCGGCAAGGGTATGAAGGTATCCATGCTAAAATATCGCAAGGGACAAATTGTCAGAGACTAGTTGAACACCATATGGCTACCTTCTGCCATTTGCCTCAAGTGGGTCTGAATGGCACCTACGAAGTTATCTCGAGCAGCCGACTCAAGTTGATGGGTGGCGGACTCTCGGGTAGCCTGGTCTGTGATTTCAAAAGGTGGTCAAATCAGCGTACGTGACAGAAGATCTGAAGAGAGGAGATTCGGTATCGAAGAGGGCGAGTGTGCAACGCTGATTTTAGCTTTGGGATTGATCACTTACCGGGGGACAGAGAGTCTTGGAGCAGCTGAGCCGCGTTCATCTTGGTTGGTATATGAGAGGTGTAGAAGAAAGGGAAGGAGGTAGGATCAATCTCCGAGTTTTGTTCGTGTATGTATAGTCGAGATGGGAGGAAAACGAAGGTATATCGATCAGTCCGGTCGTTTGCTCCGTGGATACTTTGCTATGTATGTGTGGGAGGGAAAGGACCGAAGATGGTGAGAATCGATTTGAGACGTCTTGGTTGGAGTTGCCAGTCAGTGTTGGTGAATGTTGGGTGTTGATGAGCTTGAACCTGAGCCTGAGCCTGAGTCTGTTACCTGACTGGCGTGTAGCTACGCGCCTAGCTCCTTACTACTAAGTTTACAAACTCGCTCGCTGCTATACAGTTGATGTGTGGGTGAGTAAGTGGATCGGGATAAAATCAAACAAATACAAGTGTTAGGAAAATGGGAATGTATGATATCATACCTCGCGTGGTGGTGGCGTTCGCCGCCTTCCTCTTTTGACTTTGCTTTGGACCTTCTGTACACGCGTTTGTCTCCTCATGTTGCTGGTTGACTTCTCTGACTTCTGAGACTTCTTCAACGCAGCGTCACAAGACTCGCCAGCAACTGTACCTATCACACCTATCACCTTCACTGAAACCATTGAGACGAATTCCGCCGTGACATGTCTGAAGATCCATCCGGCTGGTCGCTCACCGAGTCCGACCCTCAAGTGTTCACTCAATTGCTGAAAGATCTCGGTGTACAAGGTCTGCAAGTGGTGAGTAGCGTAACTGCGATGAAGATGGTCGTGGACTGTTCCCCCTCAGCGCAAGCCGGTCCGACCTCATGCAGGCATGTTGGACTGATTGAACTTTCTCTGGGACAGGATGATCTGTACTCGCTGGATCCGGAGACGCTGGAAACACTCAAACCGATACATGCGCTCATCTTCCTCTTCAAATGGGTCGAACGATCCTCCTCGGAGCCCGAGAGCTCGAGCGGTGTAGAGGTGGATCCACTGGATACCGGAGTATGGTTCGCCAACCAGGTGAGAAGGAGCATTTCCTTCAGGCAGGCCGTCACAACGATACAATGACGGTGCTGATGTTTTGGCCTGTCGTTCTGCTGGTGGGTTTCAGGTCATCAATAATAGCTGTGGCACAGTAGCCGCTCTGAATGCTGTAAGCTATGCTCCGTGGCGTCGAGCCAAAAGAAGGACTCAGCTCATCTTTTGCGATGGGTCACTAGGTCATGAACATCCCTCACCAACCGTCGGAATTCGAGGGCGAAACCATCAGTCTCGGAGTGAGTCGAGGTTCCCCTTCACCTACAGTCAAGACTGTCCGCTGAGTTGTATCCTATCGGATCCAATACAGTCAGAACTCGGTAACTTACGCGAGTTCGGTGCAGGTATGGGATCGCAAGAGTGAGTGTACGAAGCGAGTCATACTTGCGATCCACGATCCCTTTTTCTTTCCCCGCGTCGCCGTATCAACCCATGATTGGTTTTCTACCTTATCGTGAATCCACTGCGGGCCTGTTCTTGATGTTTCTCGATGTTTCCCCGCTGACCCGACATGCCCTTATGGCCATGATCCAGCCTCGGTCACCTGATATCCTCCTCGCCCAACATCAGAGAAGTTCACAACTCCTTTTCGAAATCCTCGCCCTTCTCGATGGACCCCAACGCCTTCCCCGAGCGGGAGAAGGAAGACGCATATCATTTTGTGGCGTACTTGCCCGTCAACGGAATTCTATATGAGCTAGATGGATTACGGAGAAATCCAATTATGCATGCTCCCGTCGATGATAGTGTCGAGGGGGGCTGGCTGGACGTGGCTAGGGAGACTATTGAGCAGAGGATCGGGACGTATCCGCCAGGCTCGGTAAGTACGACGTGTTTCATACATAGTTTCCATCCGGTCCAACTTGAGCCTAAATGTCCTCATCTCCAGTATCTGACGCCCTTCACCCGTGTCTATCTCGGGCCGTCTCACGCACACCTGCAGGCTCTGCGCATCTCCTATAGGCGCAGCGCCTGGCATGATGTCAGAACTGAGCATTCGGCTTCCTTACTGACTGACTGATACTAAACTCTGCAGCTCATGTTCAACCTCCTCGCGATCCGATCGACAGCCCTCCCTCGTATTCGACGTCAACTGGCTGACCACACTACTAAGCCTGAGCAGGTCTTCGTCCTGGAGGACCTTCGGGATCATGAACTCGAGAAGGAGAAGAGGGGGGCCATGGAGAACACGCTCCGAAGGAATAACCTGCTACCGACCGTGTTTGCGCTTTTCAAGGCTCTGGGGGAGACTGGGCTTGCTGGTGAGTTGGCTTCGAACTTGGCGATGGTGTCGTTGTCTCTTCTCTCATTTTTTATTTCTGCGGAAAGCACGCTGCTGCGATGACACGAGCTGGCGGCTGGCGGAGGCATGAATCAGTATGAATGTGCTGCAATGGGAAGGATTTGCCACTGAAGACGATCATCCGAGGCTGATTTCTTATGCTTGGTGCTTCTTGAACACGCCTCATCTAGGCAAGGCCGTAGAAGACGCTCGAGCGAAAGGCAAAGAGCGTGCTCAGCGGAGACAAGCTAGAGGCGAAGAGGAGTAAATGAGAACAGGCTAGGCACAAGGCTAGAGTACATGCATTCAGGTGGTCCGGTTTGCGGCTAGACGAGGCCCATAGTTAGACATAATATCGAAATACATTCCATGCACTTGAATCAGACGGTTTTCACGGAAACTTCAGCAAAGCTCAGGTCAAAATCACGAGTTCGGTATCAGCACTTGTGGGACAGCAGAGCAGCACATATTATAGTTGTGCGGTCGAATCAGTTTGACTAGGTCTCATGACAGAATATGCTCGTCCTCTTTCAATACTTGTGGGTGACCTGTCAGCGGTCTCCACCAGCTATGCAGAATGTTCTGACATGTGAGATGTACCTTCATCAGAGTCTGGTACAGCAATACATCCAGGCCCAACGGCGGCGCGGAACATAGTTGTGCGCTGTGCCGTGCTGTTTTGTATCGTGTTGTGAGCGTAACAACAAGATTCACACGGAACTCGTTCACGACGGACGTGACTGACGTTTGGTAAATCTCTTTGGTTAACCACGGTTACACACACATCAAATCAGACATCTAAATGCAACTTGGTTAGTACGTGGACCTTGGAGCGGGTCCATCATTTCCCTCGTGCGGAGGCACTATTTCCGCATATTCATTGTTGCATCCGCTTCCACTACCCACTATCCACTATTTCGTTCTAGATGTTTGTGCTACCCCCTGATCCTGACCTAATCCTCCCCCTTCAGCGCGTTCACGCTCACGCCCACGCTCTAGTGGTGCTTCTCAGCCTTGGGCAAGTCCTGCTCCAAGAACTTCAAGTACTCGTCCGCGCTCTCGTTGCCCTCGGCAGTGGCAGCGGCAGCGGCCTTGGGAGCGGATCCGCCGATAGTGGGTTCCTGGGCGTCGAACTTGGAGAGCTCGGCGGCGAGGTCTGAGGGGAGAGTAGGCGCGGAGGGGGCCTTGGGGGCGGAGAAGGTTCGGACGGAACCTACGTGGGCGTCGGCGGACTGCGAGTGTTGCGAGGATCGCGAGCGTCAGTGAAGCGGTTCGAGCGGATATTTCTTCATTGAAGGAGTGTAAGAAGCTAGGATGATAGGTGAAAAACAACGGCGGCGACCGCAGGGAGAAGGAATAGAAGGTTTCGTACGGCACAAAGCAGAAAATGTGAATTTGTGACATCTCGAACGAGGAGAGGAGAAGAGGAAGGGGATCGATGGATCTCGGGCGAAAAGAAAGCAGAACAACAGGAAGAACGAAATGATACCTGAGTAGCAAGGAGCCAGGGGTGATCCGACGTACCTTAGCAGCAGGCTTGTAGGACTTAAGCTGGTTGACGTAGAGGTCCTGGACGAGGTCTGTTTAAGGGTCGGTCGACGATGAATCAGCACTTGTTTCTTCCGGATTTTCACGATAGTTTTTCCGGTATCGACAGGAAAATACGGCAACCGCCCCCTCGACCCAAGCTTGATTGACTGGTCCCTCGATGACCTCCGACCACCACTTAGGTTACTTTGGCACGGCGGGCCTTGCGATGCTCCAGCGAAAGGTTTTCTTCTCCCCCTCCAGCTGTCATCTCCTATCTATACGTCCGTCCATCCATCCATCCATCCATCCAGCCATCCGCCAGTTTCTCCCACCTCGGACCATCTTGGCGTTGCTCGTCACCAATCCTCGAAATGCCTTCTCTTCCCCTCAAGCAATATATCCCCCCTCTTTCTTCACATATTGCCCCCAGCCCTCCCTTTCTCCGTAGCCACTATCAACGTTGACGAAAAGCCGCCTTGTGACATCGACTAGACTAAGAAGGATTGCCGACGGCCGACAGCATATACGATATGTAGGAAGGGGTCACTCACCCATCTTGACAGCCGAGACGGAGAAAGATCGGACGAAAGTCTGGGGAGCTCGCTGAGCCTGTGTGTGTATTCGTTGCGTTTCGTACATTTCGAGAGAGCGTGAGAGGTGAGATGAGGCGAAGCAAAGGAGCGTTCGTCGTCGAAGACATCGTGCGCGCCATATGTGAGAAGGTTGCGATGAGTCGTTGCGAAGCGGATGGGTGGGAAGCGGGATGCAAATGTACCAATAAGCCAAAGATAGTCAGTCAACAAGTCTCCTCTTCCATTCTGTCCCCTTCTTGGTTATGATGCCCGATGCTTGCTTGCTCTCGTCCTCCCACGGTCTATTGTCGACCGCGACGCGGCGTCGCTACTCCATCCATCCTCTTCTGCTGAAAGAAACAGACTTGAAGTTGTCCTGATACGTACGGTGAGTCGGAGGATGGAAGCCATTTTGAAGAAGGAGTGTGCTTCGTTTTCTTTTGGGTTTTGTTCGAAGAATGAGCGTGGGTTGGGGTGATCTCAAGATAGTCGGTCGATAACCAACAACGATACGTTTCTCAAGGACGATGAGGACGACGAATGGTGTGAGTACTGCTAGTGTAACAGCGAGGGGTGAAGAGCTACTGAGCTAAGGGACGGAAAGCGAAGGTGCGGATATTCAAGGGTTGTGTTATAGAGTGAGGCGCCTAGTGCAGTTTGACGGCCGAAACGAAGACCCGCACGCCTAATGACCGATCACACTTCCCCTCCACTTTGACGCGCTCGATGTTGGCCCGCCATTTTGTGGGACGTAAAGTGCAATGTTCGTCACGCGTGCGTTTGTCGGATCAACCAACTCTCCTGCTTTGGATTGCTTCTCTTGGTTCTTCTCTTCTCACTCTCAGAAGGGCAACCACGAAGACTGCAACGAAATTCACAATAGATCAGGGCGATTAGGATGGGTATCAAAGGTAAGTTCAGGTGTGGTGACCTACGTTCGACTTGTCAAGCTGATCTGTTTGACCCATGTTCGTCCATCTGGCGCGACTCTCCAGGCCTCACAGCGCTGCTCAGCGAACATGCGCCGAGATGTATGAAAGACCACGAGATGAAGACTGTAAGTGACCTTGAGATTGCGCGACAGAGTCGTCATTCCAGAGAGAAAGTTCTTGCGATGATGGTAATGGTGACTGACTCGTGTCTGTGTCGTCGCATCGTAGCTGTTCGGAAGGAAGGTAGCGATTGATGCGTCAATGTGAGTCGGGTTTTCTTCTGTGCCTTTGTCTGTATCAGCGGAGGAAGAGAAAGCTCTCCGCTGTGAGACTCTGCATGAAGTATCAAAGATCAGTTCCGCTGATAATCCCTTTCCCAACAGGTCCATCTATCAATTCCTCATTGCTGTCCGACAACAAGACGGTCAGATGTTGATGAATGAAAGTGGAGATGTCACCAGGTGAGCATATTAACACACTCTCTTCCAAGGTCATCAATCACAATACGTGGAGACCACTTCAGATTATCAAAAGGGGAAGACCTCGCCGTGCATCTGAAAGGCATTGTGCGCTTGGGCTGACAGTGTGATTACTCGCTTGGGTCTGTTTAGTCATCTTATGGGTTTCTTTTATCGTACGATACGAATGGTCGATCATGGTATAAAGCCGTGTTACATCTTTGATGGTAAACCACCAGAATTGAAAGGTGGAGTGGTGAGTCATCTCATATGCCTCAGGGCGATGCATAGCTCACCAGACTAGCTAATCAATACTTATCGGCGTATAGCTCGCGAAACGATTTGCTCGACGAGAAGAAGCTAAGGAAGGCGAGGAAGAAGCGAAGGAGACGGGTTAGTCAGCTGAACAAGGGCATCCTGGCAGAGAAGCTGACATCTAATCTATAGGCACCGCCGAGGATATCGATAAGCTTGCGCGAAGACAAGTCAGAGTGACGAAGGAGCATAATGAGGAATGTAAGAAGTTGCTGGCGCTCATGGGCATCCCCGTAGTAACGGTACGTGAGGCTCAGAATCGTTGTATCTTGGAAAGAATCTCCAGAAGCTCATACCTATTTACCGCAGGCACCTGGAGAAGCGGAAGCGCAATGCGCTGAACTCGCGCGAGCTGGAAAAGTGAGCTCATGCGTTGGACCCTTGCCGCTGATCATCGTGTACGTACGAGCTGACATCGTAGTGGCGCACAGGTCTACGCTGCTGGCTCAGAAGATATGGACACCTTGACATTCCATGCACCCATCCTGCTTCGACATCTCACCTTCTCTGAAGCTAAGAAGATGCCGATCTCCGAGATTCATCTGGATGCTGCGCTCGAAGATTTAGAGATGACCATGGACCAGGTGAGTGTACACAGCGATACCAGCCATCAGGATACGAATCTTTTAAACGTCTAGCTGACCCTCCACCCTCGAACAGTTCATCGAGCTATGTATCTTGCTCGGCTGCGACTACCTCGAGCCATGCAAGGGTATCGGACCCAAGACCGCCCTCAAGCTCTTGCGGGAACACGGTTCCTTGGGAGGCGTGGTCAAGTTTGTCCGAGGCAAAATGGCAGAGAAGGAAGCGGAGAACAAGCACATCGTTGCAGAGGCTGATGATGACTCCGATCGCGAGAGCGAAGAGGGCGGCGGCGGGATGATGGTCAATTCAGATGGAGAGGAAGTGCCTGTACCGCAATCGAGTCCGGCGAAGAAATCGCCCGCGAAGAAGAAGAAGAAGGTAACGAGCGCGGGTATGGTCATCCCTGAATACTGGCCATGGGAGGAGGCAAAGCAGCTTTTCATCACGCCTGATGTAGTAAAAGGAGAAGATCTCGAAGTGAGTTGAAAATCGATGCAGCTAGCGCATCGCATACGAAACAGTAGCTATTTGTGCTTTTACTCAACTTACGTCTTGATAGCTCGAATGGAAGGCACCCGATGTGGACGGACTCGTCGACTTCTTGTGTCGAGATAAGGGTTTCAAGTGAGTATCCGTCAGACACGCACATCAACGTCATTCTTCTGCGTACATTCAGCTGACCACTCCCTCTCGACTCTTATTGCAGCGAGGAACGAGTGCGAGCGGGAGCGGCCAAATTAGCCAAGATGCTCGCGGCGAAACAACAAGGTCGATTAGACGGTTTCTTCACTGTGAAACCTAAAGAGGGAGGAGCAGCCGGAGGAGACAAGAAGACGGCGGGCATGAAGAGGAAGGCTGATGACAAGGGCGCCGCGAAGAAGAAGGGTAAGAAGTAGGCGCGCGGGAGTGTGCGCACTATACGGCGGCACATGCTGTTGAGCATTTGAGAGATAGGAAGCTTGGTCATCCATCCCCATGTTCATGAGGCATCGATTGATCCGCAGCAATACAGGAAGGTAGGCAAGATTAGGTCTTGACACTACTTCATGCCTCAGGTCGAGCGTTAGTCCTTGTCGTCAACCTATCGAGAGATGACCTTGGACCAGTACATGTGTATGTATAATCATTTCATGCCAGCGCAGGTACAGTAGTGAGTGTATAAGAAGGATCAAGAGAGTGACCGCCACGAAGCTGATCGAGATCCCGGCCCGGGACAATGTAAGCTGTGGTGACGGGAGATTGGAATTACTATTCTAGGCAATTTCGATGATTGTGCTCACTAAGTGATCGAGAGGAGAGCTCACACTGATTACACTGATTTGAGGATGACTGATTTTTCTTGGATGATTTTCGAATTTTGCTCAGAGCATTTCGAAGCTTTGCTTTTCATGTGACATGCATGTATGACTCGATTGACGATGCGAGTCGCTTCCAAACGGCCCAGACGTCGAGTTGGCGTGTCAAAACATATAGGAGCTCTCGCATGAGATGACTGGACTCTGGACTCTGGACTCCGAAAAGAGCGTGAGCGTTTCCCCAAGACGTGGTTTCGTTTGGTTCACTCGCCGCGTCTCGTCAATGTCTGTCAATTTTATGTGGAGTCAATGTCACTTTGTATTACGAGTCGATTTGATTTCACTGTTAACCGAAAAAATCTAAAATCTAACTAACGCAGCCACAGGTCATATATTACATATATTACCCTTGAATCGCAACCTCGACCTCTTTCCAACAAATTACATCAATAGCAAAAGAAAGAAAGAAAAATCATCAGTGCATACCATACATACATATATACATTCATCATCGTCATCATCCAAAAAACACTGTATAGAACATTACAGACACACTACACTACACTACATCAAAACCGAAAAGTCACGCTAGCCCACCCACCACCATGTGCCCCCCTGCCGACGCCCCCATCGCCTCCAACGGCGCCGCTGAAGAGATGGTAGCCATCGACACTAACACGCCTCACATCTCGTCCTCCTCCAATGGCCAAGTCAACGGCGTCAACGAGCCCACGTCTCAACAACCCCCCGCGGTCGCTTCTCACAAGGGACTGTACGGTCGAGCTTCAGACTTCTTGAGCAACACCTCCAACTGGAAGGTGAGTTGAGTTGAGCTATTGCCTTTCTGAGCATAGGACAAGGTGATGGTGGTCGTGGGCGTGGTCGTGGTCGTGTGAGAGGGATGTCGCGAGCTATGTGGGCCACTTGATGCTTGCTGCGACTTCGCTCTCGAGTCGCACTGAGCTATCTCACTTGTTCTGGCTTCGTCTCTCATCTGTTGGAGTCTGATCGACCAGCGATGCGGAGCTACGAGCTGATACTAGCTACTTTAACCCTCCGCAGATCATCGAGTCAACGTTAAGAGGTGAGCTCTCGTTTCCTTCCAGCTATTATTCTGCTGCCTCTCTCCAGGATGGTGCTACCTCCCACCTCACATCCCGCTGCCAAGCCACTCATCATTCATAGCAACATCGTGCTATCCATACCTGCTTGCTCGGTCGACGCAAGCATGGGCGCATGAGTGGACAGTGAACCAACACACACTCTCAGGTTCACCACGTATATGGTTTCCGCTGACCTATCTATTTCTTCTCATCACACAGAGGGAGAACAGTTCGCCAATGCCTTCTTCACCCTCGAGACCAAGATCAAGATCGCCAAGATGTGAGTGTGTGGGCTGGTCCTGCTTGCTTCTTACCTGCTGGTCCTATTCGCTCTTTTTATTATGGTCGGGCAGTCAGTCACCCGCCAGTGGACTTGTTCTGCAGTTCTTTCTTGCGCCGTGCAGGATCAGTCTGCTGGAGCAGAGTCTCACTTCTACTACTTATTTTAATGTCCTACGAATCTGCGGTTCCTTCGGGAGTTGGGCTCACCTCCCTCCCTCCCCCGCACCCCCGCATCCTTCGCGAAACTCTGCTTCGCCCGCCTTATACACCGCTTACATCACTGTGAATGAACCTGACGCACAATATATGTTCCTTTCCACCTCAGGCTCGACGAGTTCGGAGTAGAGTACATCGAGCTCACCTCCCCCGCCGCTTCGCCCGAGTCCAAGGCCCACTGCGAGGCTATCTGCAAGCTCGGCCTCAAGAAGACCAAGATCCTCACCCACATTCGATGTCACATGGACGATGCTCGATTGGCCGTTGAGACCGGTGAGTGACATTGTAATTCTCACCATCATCGTCAACTCTTGCGCTCCAGAAGCTGCAGCGGGACATTGCCATATGCTTTGTTCTCCCGCTCAGTCGTCCCACTGGTTTGTACGTCCAGTAGCTAATTCTCCCTCATGCTTTCCCCTGGACAGGTGTCGACGGTGTGGATGTCGTCATCGGAACCTCATCGTTCCTCCGAGAGCACTCCCATGGCAAGGACATGACCTGGATCACCAAGAAGTGAGCGAGTCTCCACTCATCAATCAGATCTACTCCAGTTGCATTTGAGTCAGTGTGCATCCAGACTAACCAATTGCCGTTCACTCCTGCTAGGGCTATTGAAGTTATCGAGTTCGTCAAGTCCAAGGGTATCGAGATCCGATTCTCATCCGAGGACTCTTTCCGATCTGAGCTCGTCGACCTGTTGTCTATCTACCGAACCGTCGACAAGATCGGCGTCAACCGAGTCGGTGTTGCCGACACTGTCGGTTGTGCCGACCCCCGACAAGTCTACGACCTCGTAAGAACCCTGCGAGGTGTTGTCAGCTGTGACATCGAGACCCATTTCCACAATGACACTGGTTGTGGTGAGTAATATATGTCCTGCGACAAGATATACACGAAAAGCAACGTTTTGCTGACGATCTGTGTGCCTACTCTTAGCCATCGCTAACGCTTACGCCGCTCTTGAGGCTGGTGCCACCCACATCGACACCTCTATTGTTAGTCAGCTTTGTTGGTGCAAAAGAACCAAGATGTAGCTGACATCATACTACCTGCAGCTCGGTATCGGTGAGCGAAATGGTATCACCCCTCTCGGCGGTTTGATCGCCCGAATGATGGTTGCCGACCCCGAGTACGTTAAGGGCAAGTACAACCTTCACATGCTCCGAGAGCTTGAGAACGTTGTTGCCGAGGCCGTAGAGATCTCCGTTCCTTTGTAAGTCTACCTCCGACTCTTGGTCGATCACATATGCGTTGGAGACCAAGCTGATATCTCGGCCCATAGCAACAACTACATCACTGGATTCTGCGCTTTCACCCACAAGGCCGGTATTCACGCCAAGGCCATCCTTGCCAACCCCTCCACTTACGAGATCCTCAACCCCTCCGACTTTGGTATGACGAGATACGTCTCCATCGGCCACCGATTGACTGGATGGAACGCCGTCAAGTCAAGAGTCGAGCAATTGAACCTCAACATGACCGATGACCAGATCAAGGACGCCACCGCCAAGATCAAGGAGCTCGCCGACGTAAGAACCCAGTCGATGGAGGACGTCGACATGATCCTCCGAATCTACCACACCGGTATCCACTCGGGTGATCTCAAGGTCGGACAGTCCGCCGTCCTTGACAAGCTGCTCGAGAAGCACATGCCCTCCCGAGAAGCTTCGCCCGGCGTCAACGGTACCCCTGCCAAGAGGCCCCGAGTCGATGGCGAGACTGCTTAAAAGCGCGCGCGCGAAGTCCGAAGCTCGAAGCTAGGAAGCAAAGTATTGTCCGGTCAAGGGTGAAGCAGGAGAAGGGGTTTCACGAGTTGCATAAGAACGCGGTCATGCCATCAGGACGGGCGGGACGGGACGGGACAGAGGTGTATCATTTCACCCACCGGATCGCGCGGGGGTTTGCGCCAGTTGCATATATAGCCTTATCTACCTTACCATGTCTCCAAAGAATCCAAAACCAAAATTGTTCATAGTATCAGTCAAAATACGATACAGTGTGTCATGCAATACGCAATATGCAATGCAATGCTTGGGTTATACATACACGCTGTGCTGCGATTTTGCGACACGGTGATTGTCTTCGATCAGTATGGGGATACATAGGTTCGACGTCCATATGATTATGCTTCAGGTCCGTCGTGTTAACAATTCGCTTCTCGTGCTTGTGCTTGTACAGGCCAATGACTAACTTGATCGTCTATACCTTGACCTTTCGAGAGACTCACCGAGGTCACAATCATGCTTGGCTTTGGCCAAAACGGATCTTGCTTGCAAGCGATCATCAACGACTCTAATTATTACAGTGACTTCGACGACGAAACGCACAACCGATTATCCGATCAATCAGCGACAGCCGGTCAAACATTCAAACTTCGATCAGACCAAGAACGAGAGCTCTTCCTGCCGTTTCCCGTGCCGTGTCCCGTGTCCGAACTGACAATTCCCCCAGCTTCGGCCCGAGTGACTTAAGTGCTCAGTCGGCACGTGCTTGAACTCCCAGTTGTGATCACGGTGCGTCCGCTGATGCCTGATGCCTGGCGCTGGCGCTTGATCTGGCTGGATGGAGCGAGCATGAATGGCAGCTCTGATGTATGTCGAAAGACATCAAGTTGACATAACGTGGCATGGCATAACAGTAGAAAAAAGAACGTCCGTTCCGAAGATCAAGCCAAGCTAAGCCGAGCATATACTGTATTTGCGCAGGACAGATCCAAACAACGAGAGTGGGGTCTGAGAAATCCCCCCCAGACCAATCGAAAGCAAGCAGCAAAAGGGCGTATTTGGTGATGACAGAAGATCGAATGATACTCGGACAGACCCAAAAGAATATAAATAATCGAGAGATGTGATGTGTGAAGGAAAAACAAGTTGTAATATAACCTAGATATCCGATCTATACATACGCTCGCCTCACGCCAACTTCTTCCCATCATACCGCACTCGGGATAGTGACTTCCCTCGTCCACTAGGGCCGCTGGGCCATGCAGACTACTAAAAATTCGTAACTTTCAGTCCTCTCTCCTCACCGCCTGGGCGTGTTACGCTTCCCGCACTCTCAGGTCTGGGCGGCTGATTCCCGCCCCCTGGGTACTGATGTGAGTCGTATCCACCGTAAGGATCCTCCTCAGCGTACTCGTACGCCTGCTTTGGGTCGAAGTAATATCCTCCGTTGGCGGCGTTTCCATCCCCATTTTGGTCCTGCTGGTGATGTGATCCGTCTTGGCCGTGCCCATGTCCGCCATTCGAGAAATCAGGTTGACCGGGTGGATAAGAATTGTCCTGCTGGTGGCCGTCATCGTAATGCTGCGCCGCGCTGGCCGCTCCGAAACCGGCCATTCCAGGTGCAGTGGCGGTTGACATCCTGTCCCCATGAGAGAGGTCGGACATGTTGATAGCGCAAGGGTCGTAGCCTCCAGCCGGGTCTTCATAGTCGTGGTACTGTCCCATATCGGGTTGTGGTTGACCGTGAATATCGATACCAGGAGTCGTGGATGCATAGTAGCCACCGTACTGCGACATTGAAGGTTGCTCCTCGTCGTCGTCGAATGCCGAGCGTGACGAGTGGTGAGCGGCAACGGCGGCTGCGGCAGCAGCAGCAGCTACATCTCGGTCCAATCGCTGACGTCTCCTCCTTCTCAGCATGAACACGGCGAAAGCAATCACACCGGCGGTGACGACCAAACCGACAGCAACAAAAGTACCGGCGACAGCGCCGGTATTGTTGAAGAAGCCATCGTCGCTCCCGCCACCTGACGATGAGAGCGCTCCAGAGGGGTTATGCACTACCTGAGTGACAGTGTATACTTTGCCCTCGGCATCGGTCGACGTTACTTGTTGAGTGAGAAGCGAAGGAGCGGTGGTGACAGTGTGGCCCTCAGCATCGGTTGTAGTGACATGGACAGCTGAGGTGAGGGTAGACTCGGACGCTGATGAAGAGGCCGAAGAAGCTGGATCGGTCGAGCTCGATTGGGCAGTAGAGCTTTCCGCACTGGACTGCTGAGTGGATCTGCGGGTCGGGGAAAGGAAATCAGCCGATCGGACAACTTTGCGATTTGCGCAGAATGACATAAGTAGTATACGCGTGACTTACGAAGCGGACTGAGAAAGACTTTGACTTGAAGAGGGAGTTACACTCGCCGAAGCGCTCTCCGATTCTGACGCACTTGCACTCTCGCTGGCACTGGGACTGGCAGAAGCCGACTCCGATTCGCTCGCACTCGCTGATGGCGATTGGGAGGCGGAGGCTGAAGGAGAAGGGGATATGGATGATTCCTGGTTTGACGGTGAAGCGGAAGCAGAAGGAGATGGTGATACTGAAGGTGAAGCGGAAGGCGAGGCCGAGGCTGAGGGAGAGTTGGATACGCTAGGGGAAGGGCTGGATGACTCTACGTCGGAGGGGGTGACGGGATCTGCTGACGATTCTGTTGAAGGAGAGGTTGTGGGCGTCGTGATTAACGGTGATGATTCGGCCATGTTGTTGCGGTAGTTGAATCAAAGTAATACCGTCGAAGTCGTGATGTCGATATCGGTGGTAATTGGCGAAGCCCAGTGAGGTGTATGTAAGTCAAGCCAAGCGAAGAATAACAGATAAGATCAGGGTACGACGCAGGGGAAGGAAGAGGGAGAGAAGTAAGGTAGTCAGCGAGCTATCGCCATCCAGCAAGTTCGTTGAATGCGTTTTCGGGCCGTTGCGTCTGTCGTATGCAGGGAGCGAAAGGAGCGATATGATCGCAAGTATAGATAGTATCGTAAAGGGTCTAAGGATTCAAGAGCTCAAAGGTGGAACGATAAAGGACGCCTTGGCAAAAAGAGTGTATATAGAAAGGATTGCACGGGTAATGAGTGTGTGTCGGTCGAGTCGGATGTTTGGTTCAATCCGTCTCTCTCCCAATTGGCCGAAAGTACGTATGATCAAGTATGAGACGGGCACAAGCTACAGGAAGCGCTTCATGCACTGCGATACTTGTTCGTTTGAACGAGTGTCAAGAGAATGGTGTAAGAGAAAGCATATGCACAAGGAAGATAAGTAGAACGGCCGGCGAAGGAGAGAGACAAAAGGGCTGTCTTTGTTTGGACTGTGACAAAAGGTGTATGTGTGTGGATGATAGCAAGGCGTCCAAGACAAAAGTCAAGACAGACAAACGCGCGTTATAGCTGGGTAACGCTAAGTAGATCGGACGGAAATGTGCGATGTGAAGGGTTCAAGAGAAAACAAGACACCAAAAAACCCTCTATCATAACCTGATTCATCGTTCCTTGCACAGTCTATCCTTGGCTAATCTCATCCCATTACCAGGAATCCCCTTTCCATCTCATATCCGCAGTGCAGTGCAGCGAAGGGAAGACTCACCGGCCATGTTGATCGCTGTGTTGCCTGGTTTCTTGTCTTTTCTTTCTTTCTTCCTTATAGCTCTGATTTGACTTGAAATAATTGATAAATTGTCGGACTTGCACAGAGGGTGGCGGATGATGCTTGATGAGCGGACGGCGGAAAGCGGTCAAAGGAGTGAAAGTGTGCTGTGATTTTACTGTTGATAGCGAGCGAGACGCGTAAAGTGAGTGACAATGTTTTCTTTTGGCTATACGTCTGTTGAGAGGCTTGTCAGTATCGATCGAGTATGAGACTTTGTTGGATTATAGGAGGGAATGATAATGTCAATGAATGATGAGGTTGTGTGGGTGTGGTGCGAGCACCCACGCATACATACATACCATGCGATGCCATAGTAAAACAAGAGGCGTTGTTGTTGTTTTTTCGTTGTTGCTATGCGCATATGCTCACTCACCATACCACACCACTCGGTGCAATAAGCTAAGACACCGTACCGTACCGTCCGTACCTTGCCTACTTGTTAGCCTTGGATCCGCCCCCGCTTCTCCGCTCAGGGCTTTTTCCCTTCCCTTTCTTTCCCTTGGCCCAAACTGTGGACAAAAAAGCTCGAGGCTCGTTTGTGTAGTGTTTTACGCGTCCGAGGCAAATTATACAGCTAATTACCACTTATAGTAGTATCATTGAGTCAAGCAAGGCACGGGCCCTTCCTCTCTACTGGTTTTGCTTGCACTCGAGGGTTGCACGATCCGGCGAAAAGGGATTATTTTTGATGTGGCGTTTTCTACGCAAGAGCAAACTACACTACAAGCGGCGGTCGCCGTCAGAGCTGTGAGCTGCAACCTATGCCGGTCGAGTGACGTATGTACAGATGGGTTGGTTTCGACAGACACAGCACAGAAAGTGAAAGTGAGAGTGAAGCTACCACCAATAATAGCTGATAGCCTTGTTGACAGTTCAGGTTCCTCTCAGAACATTGGCTTCGCCTGTCATCAACGTCCACCTACCTAATCTTCTCTGTCTGTATATACACATCAAATCAGCCCTCGTCAACTGACAACTGACATACCACCCAGCCCCGTATCGCATCAACTAAGCAAGAAGCAGGATGGCATCAAGCTCCGTTCCACAGAAGGGCAACACGGTCGCCGACTCGTCGTATGAGAAGATGGCCGAGGAGAAAGTGCAGGATCTCGTCGAAGAGAATGGTCAGTGGAGCGGTTAAGCTGAGCCGACCTTAGCTGGCGGTGATATTGCCTTGTTAGGCATACTTCGCCTACGGGCCCGAACCGCCTCGTACGACGATGCTTTGCCACAACTTGAAAGAGGGATGAAGCTGACACGATGGTTTGGTCTGTCCTGTCGCTGTCGACGACGCCTTGTAGCCGACTCTACCGAATCCAACGTTCGATACGGTACGTCCTATATCTTATATCCATCCTCGGATGTGTGCAGCAGTCGCGTTTCGCTAACAGACAGTCTGTACTTTCTCCTGTAGCCGCCTATCTTAGAAGAATCACGGATGTAGCTCGAGCTGGATCACGATACACCGCTTATAGTGAGTAGAACGTGAGCGTGAGCGAAAGCGTGACGCCAATCGCAGGCGGGCATGCGATTCGATGATGATGATGATGAAGATGCAAGTCGCAGCTGATATGGCTTGGGTGATCTAGCTAGCGATATTGGAGAGGCGTTCAGACCTATTGTACCCCCTTACATCGGTGAGTATTGCTATTCCAGAGCTGTATACATTCGAAATTCTGTGCTCGGTTCTGGTATTTACATCTCCAACACCCAGACTATCGACAGGGCCTGCTTGGGCCTAAACCGTGTCTTCGAATCCATCGTGCTGACACGCATCCATTTTACCCGTCTTCATATAGTCACCGCCGCATACGGTGTCTCATGGGCCTATTTGATCGGCGACGTCTCCTTCACGACTTACAAATCCTCTCAATTCGGTCCCACGCCTCTGGAAGCAGCCAACATGTCCGAGCCCACCCGTCTCGCCATGGTAGCCGTCAAGCGATCCGTCTTCCAGTCCATCGCCTCGATGGCTTTGCCCGCATTCACCATTCATACAGCCGTCAAGCAGGCCGGACGGCAATTTGCCAAATCTGCGAATCCGACGCTGAGGAGATGGGGTCCTACGGCCGTCGGAATTGGAATTGTTCCTGCCCTGCCTTTCCTGTTCGACCATCCCGTGAGTGTCATGCCCGATAATACCTCTCAGTCTGGGAGATTTCGAGGAGAGCAACAAGGGTTCCGGTCCACCCTTGAGTACAGCGATGCCATCCGTCGTTCCCCAAAACCAGGTGGCGCAGTCATCTGCGGGAGGACCCACCACATATCCATCCGAACGAAGAAAGCCGTGCTGATACATTGGTACTGGAATTCCCCATCTGCAGGTCGAGAAAGCTACCGACCTCCTGTTCGACAAGGTCGAAGAAACTTTCTTCAGCGCCAACAGCATTCCTTCTACCGAGCCCAAACGGGAATTATAGATGGAAGCATATCTTGAACCTTGATCTCATCGACTTTTCTTCGGGGTGCATGTGCGGTATGTGCAGTAGAACTGGCCGGCTGGCCCCAGTAGAGTAGGTAGAGCATTACATTAGACTGGCACTTCACAGATGTTGTGTGCGCCCTGATGATGGCCGTCGCCAGGCGGTTATGCATCGTTTGAAATCTGGATCACATTCGTATGGTATTGCTAACGATCCATGTCGAGGTGCATTGATTGATCGCGCTGCTGACGAGCGAAAGACGAGCTGATCGTACAATGCACAGCACTACACCACCACAGCCCAATGGAGAGACCCTTCTCACCGTATACCTCTTGAACCTCCTACGCTTCTCTCCATCTTGGAAACGGTCTTGGCCTTGCTCCGACCATGCATGCCGATACGCATTCCCGCTACTTTATTCCTTCTCAAGCCTAGCAATCCTCCAATCCTTCGCCGCCTTCTTGTACCTGACATAACATCCGCACCTGCGATCTGCCCCGCCTCCATCTGGATTCGTAGACTCCCGCTGGCCGTGCTCTGACCTTCCTGGGAGATTGAACGGATGAGACTCAGACCCATATCCAGATCCAGCATCGATACTATCGCTCTGCACGACTCTCGCCATCGCACCCAATGTGGTTGATGCAAAAGGTTTAGCCCGATTCTTGTGCGCACCCGTACCAAGATGACCGGTGGTCGAAAAAGTAAGTTGCTGAATGTGCAAATTACCGGTGAAAGACGTTGCTATCAGGCGGATATTCACATTCTCAGAACTGCTATCAGCGCCAGAGCCAGAGCCAGACGAAAATGAGGATCTATGAGCGGCCGTATCTGGCGAGGTGTATTCGACTGTAGAAGAGACGGAGCATGGCGATTCGGGCCATAGGACGGTGGCGAGTGAGGTGTTAAAATGAGAGGGAATCTCAAAGGGCGCCTGGTGTATAAGGGGCAATCGCGTGTCAGCTTACAGGTTATATCAGTGGCGTTGAGATGGACACATGTCATCTGTATGATATCCACCGAAATCTGGCGTGAGACCTGCGACCGAATCAACAGGTGGCCATGCAAACTCACCGAAATCAAGAAAGTCTCCTTCCCCCTCGTAAGCACATAAACCTCACCGCCACCATACAGACTCAGCGTCTCCAAACTCCCCCAATCACCCTTCCCTCCTGATCCACCATCAGTACTGGACGATCCGGGCTTCTTCAGCTTGAAGTCCAGTACGGCCGAATCGCTGACTCTGATCAAGCACGCCTTGCTACCGAAGCTCACATACAGACCCAGGCTGGGAATTGAGTCCGAGTCGCTGTCAGTATGAGGAGGTGGCGCCGAGCTTAGTGAGGCGGAGGTACCGGTTCCCTGGGGAGCACCGGTAGAGGTGGACCCGCTACGACCGGTACGAATGGAAGCGCGATCGTCGTATGAGAAAAGCGAAGCCACGTCGTCCGCTTCGTTGACATATCCGTATCCGTTAACTCCTTGTTCCTGGGGAATGGACAGATCGTACGATGGCAGTTTGATGAATGAGATCGATACGGGCTGTGCAGGAAGGTAGAATGTCCTCGAAGCGTTGAATCGCAAGTTCCCCCTTTCTTCTTCGTCAAAGGCGGAAGGATAGCAGCCATGAATCACGACATGCGTCGAAGTGCCCACCGCTACAAAGATCCTGGCAGAGGATGAGTACGTCGCAAGGAGCTGAACATCGCTCGCACCACCTTTCCCACCACTACCGCCACCGGAGCCTGAGCTAGAAGGCAGCAAGGTGTAAGCCTTAGACCAAGCTAAGGGAAGTTCCGAAAAAGCAGGCGCGGGGGACGGATCCAGTAGGGACAGTGAGCGTAGGTAGCCGATGGAACTTCGATCGATCATCGTCCATTCTATCTCCTTAGACTTGCTTTTCCCTTTTCCAGTTGGGACTGGGCTGAGGTCGATACCGGCGTACGATTTGGGCTGCATCGCAGAATACCGCGCCAGCGAGATCATGGATGATAAGCTGTAAAGGCGTAGCTCGGATCCACTCGAGCGCTTGGGCCTGGATATTCTCGAACTGTCTTCCACTCCTCCGCAAAGAACGGCTATTGTTCCTTTCGGGGTGTGCGATGCTGCTCCACGCTCCCGCCCTGAGGTAGCCGGGCTATTACCGGCGTCGTCCTGCGAAACAGGCGTGAAATCGATCACTCTGAGTTCCCACACTGGCAAGCCATACCAGATCGACCTAGTTGGGTTATCCTCGTCATCCGTATTCAGTACCCTCAGCCCAGTACTAGTGCCTAGGATGACCAGTCTGCCTTCGAGGATGGGTAAAGCGCAGGCAATACTTGAGTTGGAATGAGGGATAAATGCTGATCCGTAGTCGATACGGAGCAGGGATGTATTGGTCAGTGAAGTGGGGTGCGCAGCTGGAGGAAGGTAGCGGACTGGACCAGGGAGAGTCGAATCGTATGAGGGTGGATTAGGTGTATTGGGAAGCTGGAACGAGCAGGCGTCAATGCCGTCATGGGAAAACGCAGAGGAGTGGTGAACGCACCTCTCTTCGAGCAGCTCGCCTATCACCTCGACTCTCATCCTCATCTCGTTCGTTGGCTCGCTTCTCGACTGTGACGCGCGAATCAAGTCAGTCATCAACATGGCTTTGACGTTGCTGGCAATGCGAAATTTTTCGGATGACTTGTCGGTGCTGACAACAACGGGTTCTTGTGTTGTATGGCATAAGGCTGGCAAGAGAGGTGACGAAGATGCTCACCCCAATCTCTCCATCTTCCAAAACGTCTTAGACCGGCTCTCGGAGCCTCTCCATCTGCCTCTCCTCCGTCTGAAAGGCGCTGCGCGTGTACTTGTGCACGCGCAGAGCTTTCGGTAGGTATTCGACACCTACTTGCTTGTGCTGCACTGTTCCGCTGTTCCGGTGCATACCGTCCACTCTCAAGTTTAGGCTCGACTCGACTCAGATGATCCAGTGCTGGAAGTCCAACTGTGATTTCTTCGTCTTCTGGCTCTTCTTCGTAAGCTGGCAATCCTTCTTCGCGTGCGTCTTCTAGGTCTTCTATGCCCAGCGGGACGGGCGGAAGGCTCCTTCGTGGTCTGTTCGGGTCGAAGGGCGTTGTCGGATGAGTATCGGCCAGAGCGGGGGAAGGGCTGAGGGTATGAGAGGGAGCGGGAGATGCGGGGAGAGAGGGTCGGCGGGTAGTCTGTGTTGCTGGTGGAGGGGATGGACGGCCCATTTTGCTGAGATGTGGGAGCAGCTGTATGTAGTGCTATGACGGTTGCTGTTATCTACCACTTGCCATGTCGGTCAATGTCTATTATCATGATCCTCATGAGCCCGGGTCATATCGAGTAATCGATGGAACGGATGTATATGTGCTCTCAGAGTCTTCCAGGAAGTTTCGGAAGTCTTCCCGGCGCTTGGACAGGTACAGGAAGACCTGTCTTTTGATAGGAGTCGTCGTCGTCGCGGGCGTCGTCGTTGTTGTCGTCAAGCTAGGTCATTTAGTTTGGTCAAGACTTACACAGCCGGAATGCCGTCTCAGGCTATGCTATCTTTGGACTTTATCAGCATGCCAGTCCATTCATCGCCTTGACAACCTCCCGACGCCATCTTCTTCAGCGTCGTCTTGCTTCTGAGCATCGTGACCGTGTTGTACCCGTGTCGATGTCGGACAGGGATTGTGACTGATGCTGTGCAAGCTTGAAGGCGGCGTGCCAATGAACCAAAGCCAAAGGACCTTGTAAAGTGGACAGTCTGGTTCAGGATCTTAGCCGGATCACCGTGCGCGCGTCCGCGCGTCTTTGTGTCTACTACCCCTATATACTCGTGCAGCTGTCTGTCGGTTGTGACGCTGAGAATGTGAGAGAGTGGATAAGAATTGAATCGTGACAGCAGGATCAAATAGTCCGAGATCAGATCAAGGATCAAGAATTAAACGAAAGGTCAAGTATGAAAGGTGCATTGAAGAATGGATTTATTGAAAAACGTTTGTGATAAAACAGCATAGTATCCGGAAGCTATACCTAAGTTTGGCAAACATGGAGAGCCCGGGATTTGTAATTTATCTGGCCGCCTTTGTTTCCTCCTGAAGAGCCTGCACAACCATATGGGCTGTTGCTTTGGCTGATTGAGGGTTCTGACCAGTAACCAGTCGACCATCGACAACGACATTCGACGTGAATGGTAGCAGGGCTTTCTCATATAGCGCACCTCGCTGCTTGGCTACGTCTTCCGCATTATATGGCACCTTTTTCGTTACGCCAGCGAGCTTCTCTTCGGTCCAAGAAAATCCTGTCATTTTTCGTCCCGCAATGAGGAATGAACCGTTGGCTAGTGTGACGTTGAGTAGCCCGCAATACCCGTGACATACAGATGCGACAACGTGACCTGCTTCCCATACCTCTCTTGTGAGGCGTTGTAAGGGGACCGAATCGCTAAAATCGAACATGACAGCGTGACCTCCGGTAAAGTAGATAGCGTCAACGAGTGCCGGGTCGATGCTATCTGGGGAAAGGGTGTTTTGCAGTAATGCTGTCTTGCTTTCATCCATTAACCACCCCCGGCCCGAGGCGTCGAGATTAGGCCATTTGAGCGAAAGCGGCTCCAACGGTACATGGCCACCTTTTGGACTGACGATTTTCTGAGTGTATCCCTTGGCCGCAAAAACGTCCCATGCGTGGGAAAGCTCCGAGAGCCAAAGTCCGGTGGGTTCTTTGGGATTCTTGTAATGGGACACGTTTGTGACGACGTGCACAATCGTTGTTTCTTTCATGGGGGACAGGAGAGAATCAGAGGAGATGTTCAGGCGCGATTGACGCATGAATCGCGATGTCGTGGTTTGATATATATAGCACTGGAATGATACACGTAGCGGGCAATGGCAAAAGCAAACGTGACGGGGAGAACCTGCTTCCTTCAACTCGACACTTGCAGAATGGTCACTGCCCGAGATCTGCATGGAACGGCCAATGCCAGCTGAACAGGGGTTTCAGCGTCAGTGAATCAACAACCAAAGCGCGTGCTTTCGTTGTCCGCGCCAATGGTGCACAACCGCCGGGGGCGGTCATTGGCCTTTATGGTTTAAGCCAGTGGTACTATTCCAAAACGAGTCTATCACAAGATCTGGCCAATGCCCGATATCTGTTCCTTCGTCCGGTGTGCTCATTTGCGGCTTATCAAGCCGTTGACAACTAATTGGATGACGCAGCGGCTTCCAGTGACCTGTGGCTCTCCACTTTCACACGCCCTAGGCGAGTAGGCCATCGCCCAGCCGGTCAGCGTTTTCGTTGCGAAAACAACATATACACACGAAGTTGTACTGGTATATCCGCTACACTGGCATTCACGGTTACAAAGCCAGCAAATCTATCGTCCCCAATTATTTCATTCAATGGCCAATCCACACTATTACGCGCTCGAACCGGCTGCGCTTGCGTTCGCCACAGAGACGTCCAAACCCCCCTTCCTCTTTCAGCTGTCACCCGAGGATGGTCGCAAAGCAGTAGATTCCGTCCAGGACTCGTTCATTCACAAGCCCGAAATCGATGAAGAATGGATCTCAGTACCCGGCGGTCCGACCGGCCCAGTGCCAACGCGAATCATCAAGCCTCGAGGCGCCCAAGGGCCGCTGCCTGTAGTGCTATACACTCATGGTGCCGGATGGGTATTCGGTAGCGCGCACACACACGACCGTCTCGTGCGCGATCTATGCATTGGCACCGGCGCCGCTGTTGTTTTCCCGGAATATACTCGCGCCCCAGATGTCAAGTACCCCACACAAAACGAACAGTCCTACACCGTAGCGAGATGGATCGTCCAGCATGGCAAGGGGAAGGGGCTTATGGGTGACAGAATGGTTGTGGCCGGTGATTCGGTGGGAGGCAATATGGCAATCGCCCTCAATCTTATGGCTCATCAACGAAACGACATTTCATTCAAGGCGGTCGCCCTATTCTATCCGGTGACCAACGCCAACTTTGATACCGAGTCGTACAAGGAGTTCGCCGAGGGGTACTTCCTCGCTCGAGATGGGATGCGATGGTTCTGGGACCAATACACGACTGATGACAAGCAACGAGCGGAAATCACGGCCAGTCCCCTTGGTGCCACGGAAGAACAGCTCTCCCTCTTCCCTCCGACCCTCGTGATCACCGCCGAGTGTGATGTGCTACGGGACGAAGGCGAGGCGTTTGCGGCAAAGTTGCGCAATGCAGGCGTCCAAGTTACGGCTGCGCGTTACGGCGGCATCATCCACGACTTTGTAATGGTCAATTCCCTACATGAAACAAACGCGTCAAGGGCGGCTGTATCCCAGGCGATTGCGCACCTCGCTCAATACCTTTAATCTCCAAGATCATACCCCAGGAAGCCAAGGGGATGTCAACGCAGTTTCGAAGAAGGGTGGATTGGTCGCCGTTGGGCCAAATACCAATGACAACTAGCCACCTATTCAACGTTCTGTTTCTGATCAACGTATACTACTAGTATCAACATGCCAATCCAATACAGAATGCAGTCGTGATCTAAAGAAGAAATCAATAGCAACACAAGTTTGCATCACACGTGATTATGGTAGATGCCGCGTATTATAGGTAGTACTAGGTGAGGACGCGGTCATTAAGGACGACTCAATGGTGCATGTGCTATATATACCGTTAGAATGCTCTTTGCGGGCTGATCTTGCAGGTTCATGGTCAGTATGAACAAATACTGATTATCACAAAGAGCACAGGTTTACTGCATGATATTGCAGAGGAAGATGTAAAGAAAGATAAGTTGAATGATTTTGGTCGATGAGACCAAGACTGTATGTATTTACATATCTTATCCGCAAGTATATAGGCTCTTGCAAGAAATGCTTTCAGTAGTTTATACGTGTGCAGGTTGAATGCAACCTCCCCACGCTATGCAAATGGTATGTACATACGATGTAATTGACCTACGTGCTCAAAGTGCCATTAACCCGAGGGTTTTGATCAATCTCCAGAAGGATGGACGATTCCCTCATCTCACAGTCGATATATCTGTCGAGAGATTCAGCTGGTTGATACGAATAAGTCATGAATGCTCACCTCGTCCACCGTCGCAGCTGTTTTGTCCACACCTTCAGCGTACTCTGCAGCGGTCCGTAACCTGGTGATAATTCCTCTCGCTTCTACCCTCTGTGCTTCGCCTTCACTACCGAGCGTAAAGATCGGGCTGGTCAGCAACAACCCGCTTGGACAACTCAGGACGACTCGCCAGTTATGATTGCGACCAGCCGCAATCCCACTCCATGATTCAGCTCGTTCGCTTCTTCAGACGCAGTCAGAACTGACCAAGATGACTTTTGTACTTCCGGATCAGAATTGGGTTTCTTAATAAGGTCAACGTCGACAGCGACCTGGAAAAGAGAGTCAGTGTCAGCCATGAGCTTGTGCGGCCGATAACAACGACTCATCTTCAGTCTGTTCACCATGACTCTGTCACAGACGACGAAATGCAAGTTCCCAACACTTTGTTGCAAGCAGCTAGTTTCCCAAATATGCAGGACCTTCTGAAATCGAGATAAGCTTTGTCAAGCACGGGATTGAGAATCAAGCATTTCATCCACCGTCAAAACAGGGTCAAAGGACGTTATTATTGTGTGCACCCACACAGAATTCAGTCATCAACGCTCGGAATGTATCTAATCTACCATCAAATCGACTCGTCACGTCGGCAACGACGAATTCTTCTTTCTGTCTCGAAAACGATTCTTTTCGTTTTCGTTCAATCACCAAAAAACACTTGACGAATGCAAAACAAAAACTTCAGCACCCGGGATTCCCAGGTGGTCCCCCACCCTGGTACTAACCGAGCGATACACATATTAAACTGCGCAGAGCGGACGGGATGCGGTGCTTTATGTGTTCTATGGCCGAAGATGAAAACCAGAGACAAATGGCGTACATCAACTTTGCGAAAAGAACAAAGATTTGGGCGGACGGACCGCCGGATTCAGAACATTTTGGTTCGGATATGCTCAGATGAGGCGAGACCTGTCCTGGTACACGCCTGGTGAGGTGAGGGCACCGTTCTATAGAGTCTTTGCGTCATGTCTGTATGTCCCTCTTCGAGAGCAATCGGATAGCATTACATGGCATTTAGCGAGACTTGCCCCCGCTTTGGGATCGATCCGTCTTGGGGAACGCCCTGATTATGAGTCATACAACTACATCGTTTCGGACCGGTGATCGACCCGATCACCTCATCTATTGTATATATCGGTGACTGGGATTCTCTTTAACAATCAACCGACTTTTGGTGTCTCGGATGACTGGGAAACCACTAATCAAGCTGTAGGTGGGTTAGATGAGATTAACGATGTAATGTACCTTTCACTGTAAGGTGTGCGGAATGCCGGTTTCACAATGTTCACCGTGAAGATTCCGATCAAGTAAACATTGCGCAGACTGACCATCATCTATGACAGAAACAACGTAAGATAGCGGTCCTTCCCTCTCTTTCAGTTCCGGAACGAGGCGACAAAAGGCAGAGCAGTATGCGATGTCACATGAGATAGTTGACTGAGGACGACTGGATGTGGACAGAAGAAGAGATCCAGTCCGATGAACTGACTCGACAGGCTTACAAGTTCACGTCCGCTGATGGAGGCGCTAGCCTGGATACAGGAATGGATCGCATCGAATGGGCCATGCAAAGACGCCCAAACAAGCACGCAATCAGGTAACACACGAATGCAGGGACAAACGCGGTACTATACTAGTTCGGGTACCCAAGAGGCCATGCCATTTATCAAGCTGTACTGCTTGTGGTGTACTATATCGCATGCACGATGAGGTGCCACTGTAGGCTATTTGCACCACGATCCGGCCATACCGCGTTAAACGAAATTCAGAAACTGCCGATCGATCGATGGTCGATCACGAGCAGGAGTTGATCGGTGACCTGAAAATGGCATGACATAGATGCCGGTCCATCCGATATGATACATATGATCTGCGGGCAAACATCGAGTCCTGACTTTTTTTGGTCATCATCGATGCCGTCTATCGGCTGTCTCTCTTGTGATTAATGCATCTCGATCCGATCTGCACCAAAGCTCTGTCAGGGTGGTAAGCTTGCACTCGCTATCCTGAAGTCTGTACGGCATCATGCAGGAAAGAACTTAACGAAGCGAAACGCGCGATCGCCAGCCTCGATATCGAGAACATTACTTTTCGTGGGGTCTCCACCACTCTTACCGCGCGATCTTCGCTCATAGTTAGGTGAGTCGCCGATTCCAGCACATGGTTCTGCTCATCGATTTCACTTGTACATACGTGATTCATTCGATCCGGATCGGGGGCGGGGGTTTCACCTTTTTCACTTGCGACCAGGAGGACATCTCATGAGTCAACCGTCGCGAATCATATGATGCATTAAGCTGGAAACTGCGGGGAAGTGCGGACTGAACCAGGGAAAAGTCATCTATGAAGCGAAAGCCACCCGGTTTAACACATACCGGTTGACGCAACTTTACACCATCTCGCCATGGACGATTCACCATCGCACACCACACCGTTCAATTTCGATGTGCTACCGCTGTCATCTGTGCCGTACGATCATTCAGGGAGGTTTAAATCCATCAATGGCTTGCTCGCTCGCTCGCTCGATCTTGAGGTGAAACTGTCCTGATCAATGAATCATCAAGTCGTCATTCTCCACCTTCTCCACCAAACACCTCATCGTTCCTGCCATCCTCCTTTCCTCATCAGATCTGATAAGCTGAGCTCTTATGGCACAAGAGTGCTGCCATTTGCTCCTATCTCTAGCTGGATACGGTATCTTGCCTAAACCGTACTAATCGTACCGGTGTTCGGGCACAAACAACCCGATACAGACGGTCAGACAGACATGACGTCGATGATGAGATGACGACAGTTGACATCAACCAGACCCAAACAAGTGTAGTGGGATGCTAACCCCTTCTCAAACAACACGTAGAGCACGTCAGACTGAATGGAGGCCATTCGAGCCGATTTCGCGTCTATATAAACCCCCTCAAATCCCCCTTGTTCGTTTCTTCTTTTTCTTCATCAACAACACACTTCCACAACAACACAACACATCCACAACACAACACCACACAACCAACCAACATGTCTACCTATAAGCCCACTGAGGTGAGTTTACCGCCCTGCCCACCCTTTTTCAACTCGCTCCACTCCCCGTCTGTCACCACGATCATTGTCTTCGGTCCTTGCTGCTTCCATCTTCCACCTGAACACAACGCCCAGTGCCGCGAGACTGACTTCCTCTACCCTTCATCTGCAGCACGACGGCCTTACCAAGGACGGCCAGCCCGACAAGCGAGTCTCTTCTGAGCACGGCTTCGGCGGTTCCGACGGCCCCGACCCCCACGTTGAGGGTGCCAAGGGCGGCAAGGCTTCCGGTCAGACCGGCGAGTCTTACAAGCCTTCCGAGCACGATGGCCTCAAGAAGGACGGAACTGAGGACAAGCGAACTCGATCTGACCACGGCTTCGGTGGCTCGTGAGTTGACTTTGAATCTGTCACCGCCTGTCCACTCCCTCTGCCTCCCCATGGACTCATCGCTGATCCCAACTTCCCTTCCTTCCCCAGTGACGGACCCGACCCTCACGTCGAGGGCCAGAAGGGCGGTTTCCAGTAAATCTCGGCGCTAGCCTTATCTGATCATCGGAAAAGGATAGACCGCAGCGCAGGGGGATCCTGGGTTATATTGTAGCACTAGTATAGTACCCGTGAGAAGAACAATGCGAATGTAAAGAAGTAAACAGCAGCAAAGCCCTCCTTGACATACTGTGCACCTCCAGTCCGAACGCTCCCGCCAATCATGTTCGCGAGAACCGCGACGACTCGCAACCTCTGGTGCTGTTCACATTCATGTGATAATCTGATATGTGTAAGGGAAACATGTTCCCATAACGTGTTGCTCAAAGCACGGCTAACAGGTAGGGTGGGACTAGCCAAACGTACCACTTACATGCGGAGTTCCGTATCGAAGAATGTCCTGGATGATGTATTATAGAACATGTACCCCCCTGCAGCATCCGACTGCACCAGCCTGGCATCTTGCCGTTGCCATGCATTATTGGCGGAGCTTAGGCTCCGCCGAATAATTCTCTTCCAAGTCCGTAGCGGCGGCCCCAGATGTTCCGCTGCTCTCTTGTGTCGTTGCCCCGCGGAGTTCAGTGTCCACATGCCGCTCCTCCCCCCCTTCTTCCTCCCTCGCACGACCTTTCTCATTCACCAGTCCTTGAGGACTCTCGGCGTCATTCGACCCTGCACTGAGAGTGGAATCGCGTTGCGCAAGCTGAAGCTTCTGGAAAGAGTGGCTCGCTCGAGTGACGAAGAACCAGATGATAATGGAGGCCGCCATCAGGGCGAGGGTCAATGGTTGAAGAACCCATACGCCGTACTGTACGAAACAACACGCGGGCTGTTAGCAAACGAATAAACACTGACGCTAACGCCCGATGGTTGTGCGGTAATGATTTAGGGGAATGATGGACGAGTTCGCTGAGCCAAGTCGAACTCACTTTCTCAGCTATAGCGCCGGTTATGCTAAGAGATGGAGCGAAGACGATGGTCAGCATCGAAAAGAAAGAAAAACAGTATCCGCCATACTCGCGGGCGCTGGAACAACTCACAAAGGCAATATGGCACTCCCAGCTTGTCCGAGACTCGCACACCAACCGATCGTTCCACCCTGGATCTCCGGCGGGATCATATCCACGATGACATTCATGACGATTGGATACATGGGTCCGAGTAAAATGCCGACGAGGGAGAAACAGACTGCATTGCCGATGATGGTCTTTGTGAACCAAATGATGAGGGTCAAAACGATTACGAGGACCGAGCTGAAGGGAGCATGGTGGGCGTTGCCGTTGATTAGTCCATCGGTGATCCTCGGCGCTAATCACTCCCGCGTGCAACTAAAGAAAGACGGCTTACTAGACATAGATGGACAAGTGGTTGCCAAGCCTCTTGGTCACCGGGATCAAGATCACTCGACCCACGGTGAGGCCTAAAAGCGAGAGAATGCGTCAACTCCACGATCCCTATCAAGCCGGCGTCACTACTGGAAATGCTCTGTACTCACCACCGAAGTAGCCCGCGGATACGTAACCGGAATCGTCGTTACCGCCTCGTTCGTCGATCAGATATGAGGTCTGCAGTATCCGTCAGCGTTGTGCTCCAAGTACCAAGTACGCATCAATTGGCGATTACTCACAGCCCAGCCTCCAATCATGACTTCAGTGCCGACCTATTTCACAGATAGAAGATCGACGTCAACATGGCCTCTCACCGATGGATATAGCCTATAATGGGAACCCGGTGACCCACGTATATCACCATGTACACCGCCATAGCGTGAATGACAGGCATCTTCAAGATCCTCGACAACTTGCCCGCACTCCCTCCAGCAGCGGCGTCGCCACCCTTGTCCGGCGCTCTTCGACCAACCACTTGGTCCTCCGTCCTTCCTCTGAACACGATCACAAGTGAAAACACGGTGAGCAGTGCCAGACCGAGCGACGCAGCGAAGTAGAGGTAGACCCGACGTTGCTCGTGTTGGACGAAAGCGGTAGCCACAAACGGCGAAACCGTAGCGCCAAATCCGTACATAGCGTGCATGAGGAACATCTTGGTCGTGTTGTTCTCCAAACGGGTCACAAGCGAGTTAACTTGTGCATCCTACCGGGACGTAGACATGGACGACTGTGAGTGTCTTTGTTCTGTTGTCACCTATCACAGCAGAGGTAGGTACATTATCGTTACTCACCTGCAGACCCAGCCCAAACCCGTTGAAGACGTATGCAATGACAAACAGGGGGTATGGTGGACCCCAGCATATCAGGCAATACGCCACCGCTTGCATGGAAGCACCAAAGGGTGCAGCAATGCCAAAGCCAAACGCATCCGATATGAAGACGTTGGCCACTCCTGAAGTCATGAATCCCGCAAAATTGGCCAGCCAAATCGTTGAGACTAGAGTATGGCAAAGGGTCAGCTGGCCAACGACATCGAGGAGTTGCGTACAGGTGTAGCTGATATTATTCTATTACTCACTAACAAGATAGTTGACCTGCGCGCAAACACATGAAGCACCGCTGTCAGTTTGCATGTTCCCAGAATTGACGAGGTGTCACTCACATTGTAATAGTTCTGCAAAGAGGGCAGCAGCGGACCTTGACTTGCATCGTTCCATCCCGCTAAGAACATCACCAGGTAGAGTACCGCTCTGCATTTCCCTTGTTAACAGCGACTCCAAACAGCAGCGGACGCAGAAGATGCATAACACGGGAATACGCGCGCGTGACGCCTTGTGAACACTCACAACATGATCCTTGCCAGCGTTTGTCCCGGTAGCGGCTTCTCCACCCTCAAGAACCTGAACAGGTAATGACCATGCTCATTCGACACCGTTCCCTTCTCTTCACCCTGCAATCCTCTTTCCGCCACTGCGTGAGCTAGCATGTTTGATTCTGCGGCGATGGTAGGCTCGATAGGTTCGCCAGGACCATAGTCCGATTGGTGACGATGGATTTCGTGGGTCATCTTGCAACGAGTCTAGTCTTTTTTTTGCTCACTTCCTCCCTCGTAATCCCGTGATTTTGATAGAATGGTATGTGAAGACCGATTATAGTGAAGGTATTTGTTCAATAAGGAGGATTTGATACTTTTTTACACACGAAGAGTCGCTCCGGCGTGCATGGAGCAGAGGTCCAAGGACCTTATATACAGAACGCTTCGGATTGCGAAGATGGGATAACCATGACTATTCAAACCTGTTCATCAGGTCCTGCCAACACCTGATTGTGGTGAGCATGTGGGATGTGGAGGATCTGGATTCTGGAATTTTAGGCTATATCGATCGGATAAACCGCGCGGAACCGTGATAGATGTAGTGACCATTTGCACATTTTCAGGTAGTTGGTGAGGCTTCGCTGTAATTATTAAGTGTGGAAAGTGAGCCGTGTCAAGGAGAAGCGACTCGTCGATCGGCTAATTTGATACGGCGAGCGGCCAGCGGCCAGCGCCAGCGCGGCTGCCAAGACTCCACATATAAGGTTATTTTCCCCTCGGTCCGTGCCCAATCGCCCCGATCAACCGTTTACCAGAATCATTGGAACTGGTTATGGAAAGGAGACGCCCGTCACAGTTGAATGCGCAATAAAGATTCCTCTCAAAGTGACGTTTGATCCGACTGATGAAGGTGAGTGTATCATCATTGTATATTCGGTTACTGTTCGACGTCGCTCAAGCGCAATGCGATGATGTCTGCTGCCGTCCGCGGAAATGTTCCTTGAGAACATAACTCAACCACACGCCGTGAGTTTGCTCATCAAGACTCTAACTGCTCTGTGCCAGATGATTTGGAATGGCGGTGGTTGGGTCGGGGTCGTGCGTGGTGTCGGTTAGAGCTGGATGGTCATCGTCTACCTTCCGAGATTGCTTTCGGACCGAGAGGACGTGCTTCACGTTGTTCGGTGACAAGGGAGCATGATAATTGGTACTGACCGCCTGCCAATATGAGATAGCAACTGGCAGATGACTCTTAAGGCAAAACATCGATGATGGATGGATGGATGGATGGATCAGACTTCTGCGCTTCTTGTCGCTACAGCAGCTAGCTGTGTGCCAGGACACGTGGCTTGTAGTGTCTGTCACGTCGGAGTGACGATCATCAGTGATGCGCACAGACCGCCTATGAGTATCATGTTTATTTTCCCATCAGAATCAAAACACGAGTGTGGTACAGTCATCCTTGTACTGTGAATTCAAGTTATTCAAGTTGATTGGATGCTTCTCTTCCAAGAGCACGAGTACACCAACTTGACCAGTCACACCGCTGACAGTATCAAACTACCATCTACTCTTACAATTACTCTACCGTTAGACTGGCTATGCCTACTGACATCACATACAACTCCTCACTGCATTGACTAAGTTGATCTTTCTCCCTCCCTCTTTCTTCCGTACCTCCGCGCAGCTTCATCCACTTCGACTCACCGATTAAGTCTGGCTGACATGTCAGCTCTTTCGGAAAATAACGAGGGCCCACTCATTATCACTCCTGAAGAAGAGGAAGAATTAAGGGTAAGATCCGCCCTCGTCCCTTCTGGCCTCCTCTGTTGTGTGACCTCGTCCAGCCTATCCTTCGAGCGGTCGACGAACGACACCAGTGCATTGCAGCTGACGATATACACCTTCAACCACAGGAGGCCCTTCTCGCGATGACTGCCTCAACTGTACAACCCCTACCTCCTGCTCTCCCTGCGAAGAGGTACATCGATCCCGCATCACTTCAAACGGAGCTCAGTGGCCATGTCGAGCAATTTATGTTCCCTCAGCCCTATCTCTCCTGGAACGGCCACGACTATCCTTTTGCTCCCGAGATGAAGATCAGCCATTGGAACTCCCCACCGGATAGTACCGTTTCGAGCTACGCCGACTGGAGGCCGACTACCCCCGTTCCTGCGTCAGCTGAGGAATCTCACCCAAGCAATTACGAGGAGTTCGCGTATTCTCAAGGTGAACTCGATGACATCCTCGAGAGGGTAGCCAGGAGGAAAGACGGGCAAGTAACGGCCTCTAACACGCCTCAGGTGAGTACCACAAATCGAAGCCCATATCTCGACTTTGACAGGACATATGCTGAGCTGGCTAACGAAATGCCATCGAATGCTGATAGCCGGCTACTCCGATCAAACAACATCGCTTGCCCTCGAATGGCTCGATCCATCTTTCTCCTCTCCTTACCCATAACACAACCTTGCAACGCGAGCGTACGTTGTCGACCCCCCTCCTCACTTCCACCCCGACCAAAGATCGACAGAAGTCCCTTCCAAGCAAGCTTTGTTACCTCTTCAGTGACTCCGAGGAGGATTCGGAAGATGATGATAGCAGCGACATAGAGAGGCCGGATGGACCAGCAGCCAGCGCAAAGAAGACCACGCAGCACTCCATCTTTTATCGTCCTACTTTGACCCGATCAAGCTTCTTGCAGGCCGCAGCACAGTTGAAGTCAACCGTTGCATCTCCCGATGCGCCGGCGCGAGAGATCACTCTTCCTCGACTATCGCTCACATCGAGTCAGACCAACGACGAAGGTCCTGCAAGAGCCAGCGAAGAAACCGCTGCCGTCATGACCGTCTACACCCCCTCGCTGAATGACAGGTGCGATCAGCCCACGGATCTCGCATTACGTCCTCTGCACGTACGGGGTGCAGGAGAGATTTTCTCTGCGAGTACCGGCAAGCTCAGCACAGAATCGCCTCACCGTGATATGTCGGAAGAGGAAGATGAAATCAACATTATTCTCGTCGACGCGAAGTCATTCACGGCTGCAGGTCCCTCCGCTCCTGTCCGACCGTACGATAGATTTACTGTCAGTCCATCCGATCGATCAACATTGCACAACTGGCAACAACGGCTCCAAGCGCTAAATCACAGCGGGGAAGAAACAAAACAGAAGACATCAACCTATGCTACAGCGTATGCATCGACCAAACAGTCGGCCAGCCAAATCCCAAACCCGACTGTTCAACCGGAAGACCAAGCGGGAGCCCACCGTCCTGTGCCGATGACCGCAGGCAAGATCTTCCTGCCCAGAAATGTCAGACACTACCAGTCGGTTCCTCGGGAAATCAGAAGTAGCAACTCTCCCTTCATCTGCGATACTTCCGCATCGAACTCCAGACCTGCACGCTCAGAGGCTCCCTCGAATGAGGCGGAGACTAAGGAAGACAAAGTCGACATGATGAGATTTGTAGCTCAGGAAGCGGGTCTAGAGTTGCAAGATACAAGTCCTGCACGCACGAGTAATCTGCATCTACTCGTCAATGCCATGGATTTGACCGTGGAAAATCGGGATCAGTAAGTGCCATTGGATGACACTGCTGCTGTGATCGTCATTAGGAGCTGACCGCATTCGCTTTCACTAGAAACCTCCCCTCCGCATGTGCCTCCGGCAGCTCATGGACCAGTCGAGAGGGAAGAACTGCACGACAGCGAGGAAAGGGAGAGTCGGTCATTGAAAGCACTCCAGACAAGAGCATCACAGTCGCATGTCGAAGCAGACCGACAAGATCGGCTACATCCTCCCAAAATCAGACCGATACGTATCATTTTGGCTACAGAGAGGTGAGCTGGCATTGCATGTTCTTTGTCATTGATACTGATAAATATTGCTGCTCGTAGGAAGTGGGTCACAATATGAAGTCTCGTACTGCGAGATCCAGTACTCAGACCGCATGCCTCGCGCCATCTCGGACTGTCAGAGCAGGAAGGCGGTCCAAAATTGCAGGGGCCGAAGGGAGTGCTTCTGCTACCACGAGGTGTTCCCGTAGAAGAAAGCTTACTCTCGAGGAAGAGAAACCTTCGGTGAGCTATCCGATAAATATCGAATCCACCTCAAATCCAAGCTGGCGTGATTTTGCAGGAAAGTGAACTTTCTAGCATCAGACCCTTATGCCGACGGACCAACACGGTGGCACGTACAGAAGTCAGAACCGGTCAGGAGCGGATGGGATGACTGACTGACTTGTCCTCTCCAGATTCCAGACAAAGAGGCCGTCGCAGACACCACGTTCCCCAGTCCATTCGTCCGAAGGAAAGCTGCCATCAGAGCCGAAGAGAATTGGCAACATTCACCATTAGAAGAGCCGCCATCCTCAAAGCCTCTCAAGGACGGGGGAAGGAAGAGGTCCATGGACGAACGATCTGCTGACCCTCCCAGTGCAAGCAAAAGGACCAAGACTACCAATAGTGAACCCCCGAAGAGGTACAGTCCTGAAGAGGTGAGCATTCGGTATCGTGAAAAATCTGGAACTTTCAGGGGGCTGATGGAGACTCTGACGGCTGTTCACTGGCTCGGTATCAAGAACGATATCATCCGGGCATTGGTCAAATCGCATCGTGCTAATTCCGACAAGACAAGTACTAAGGAATTACTGGCGACCGTTCAGCAGGCTTTGATTGATGCTGGCTTCAGCAAACGATCACTCGACGCACTCAAGTTTCGGTAGGTTGTTTGTTTACCACATCTCATGATGCACCTGTCCCACTAAGTAATAAACAATTCCTTGCAGAGTCAGGCAAAGTGACACCTCGAGGTCATGTCTCCTATCAACGGTCCAGGTTGCCCCCGATGCTGATGTGGACGAGGTGGAGACTTCTATCATCAAAGAGGAGGCGACAGATGGGGAGGAAGAGGACGATCCGCTTCTTCTGAAGTGATCTCGCTCTGTGGTGAGCCTCACCAATCGGCATGTCTCGATAGTTGACGGAGTAGTGGTCCGTAGGGAGATGAAGACGTCGAGGTTCATAAATGATACTAAGTTCACGGTCGTTCTGATCCCACAATAGCATGATTCTCAGAAACAGCACAAGTACTGTATATCCTAGATCAGACCCAACATTGCGGAGGAAACCTCGCCATCATGATCTCCGCCATATTCGCATGATCCGGACATGGATATATCCTGTACACAAACGCGAAGCCCCGTATATGTCTTTTCAGTACTTCTTCGTATGCCATGTCTGTATCATTACCATACATCAACATGCATTATGTCCATCTATATGTACAGTACATACTGAACGGATCTCCAAGGTCATCAATCATTAATGCAATGCGCCTCTTCGTGGTCAGATGTCACTCCTGGCTCGAGACAATTCAGATCACGTGATGTACCTGTTGAGCCTGCACGCGGGTGGTGATTTCCATTGCATGGCTCGCTACCAGTAAGGTAGCTTCAGTATAGTTGGTCCAACAACTTTCGATTTCATGTGTTCTCCTGTCAGTTCGAACGATATATCTGCATCTCATCTCTCGAGAGTCGTCATCACTTGAATCGGACAACACACGCGGTCTCAAGTAGGATCCTCTCGGCGGCTGAGAAGCTTTCTCTACTGGACGCGAACGCAAGCCCGTGAAGCACGATGTTGACCTCCCTACCTTCCTTCTCGCGACTCAACCAACTTGCTTCCGACTCCAATGCCAACAACCTCCAGCAATCTCAGCAGATGCAGCAATATCAGCCCATGCAGCCCACCCAGCCCATCTATCCCTCTTTCCCGCAAGGCCAGGGACAGGCGCAATATGGAGGAGGCGGATATCAGGTCCAGCCCTACATCGGGTATACGCCTCAACAGCACCAGCAGATAGCGACTGCTGGGCCTGGACCATCGTACAACCAACACCAGCAAGTCGCACCTTATGGCCAACAACAACAGCAGCTCCAACAGCAACAGCAACGGCAGCAGATTCAGTATGGCCAGGGTCAGGGTCAGCAAGGATACGCCGTCAACAGGTTTGCTGGAGGTCCATCCAATGTTTCTCCTACGACGCAGATGCAGAGTCGGCTCCAGCCTCAACAGCTCGAGAGCGTTGGAAAGGACGAAGATCCCATCTACGGACCGCTGAGCAGGGCAAGGAACAAGATTACCAGAGCATTGGTGGGGGATGAGGAATCGAGTGGGGATTTGGCTGATGGGTTCCAGCACCCATTGTGTGAGTCATCCATACATTTCACAATCGTACAGCTTCGAGCTGGTGAAGCTGCTCGCACGTCCGAGTGTCGAATCAAACAGAGTGTACTGCATATGGGTGGAAGTATGAGAGGCAGGGCTGGACAGATATAAACTGACCCGTTTTGCCCTTTTCAGCTCAACACGAGCCATATCAACCACTTCCCAGCAATGCGGGAGCTTTCAAGCCCGCTCGAGTGACCAAGCGGACTCCTCTGCCAGATGCGCTTCATCAAGAGCTCAACTGTAGGTGTCTCTCTATAAGACCCACTTCATCCTCATGTACGTAGGTGTTTAGGCTGCAGCTGATCCGTATGATTCTCGTAGATAAACACCTCACCGCTAAGATGGGCTTGTTTGAGGAAATTGAGCGTGCGTGGTTCACGGTAGATAACAAGCTTTTCTTGTGGGACTACAGCGACGGGTAAGCTCTCGAAGTCTAGGCGTGCTGTTATAAGGGTCTGTGTGCTGACACCGCCCTATCATTTGTGTGGCCTTGTGTAGACGTGATTTCAGTCGGTATGACGAGCAGAATGATACGATCCAAGCTGTCGGACTTGTGAAAGCGCGAAAAGGTTTGTTGATCTTTCACTTCACTATGCTCTGCGTTGTCTACATGCGGCTGATCTCGCCTCCATCTCGACATTCAGACGTGTTCGTCGACGAGATCACCCATGTCCTCGTAATCTGTACCTCGTCCAAAGCCACCCTCCTCGGTCTCTCTCGTCCAGCCAACTCCCGGGAAATCAGTTTGTACCACACCAACCTTTCAGTCGAGACTCCCTCAGCGATGATCGATATCAAGGGCACATCCGCTGGTCGAATATTCATGCTCGGTGCGAACAAGGATTTGTACGAGCTTGATTATTCCTCGGACGCCTCGTGGTTCTTCGGAAGCTCAACTAAGGTCGGACTGCATAATCGATCGAGTGGCAGTTTGGCGAACTGGACTCCTGGATTCTTGACTTCGAAGAGTGAGTCGACTGTCATTCCGATATGCGGTACTGTTGACTACAAGGCTGATTACCTTCAACCATATTCCATAGCCAAAGAAGGAATAGAGCTGTTTGCGGTCGATAGTCAGCAGGGGCGACTCTACACTATCCATACCAATGGTGAAATCGAATGGATAGACGTATCTGGAGCCCGATACGAAACCCGCGCCAAGTTCTCTCGGGTGAAGCAGGAACTCAACCGGAATGTTCAAGTAGGAAACGTCACCCCGATCGGACTTGCTGCTATCGGCGGACACGAGAGTAGACGGGCCTGCGTCGTCATCACCGGTTCAAACGGTAGGTGCCTTGACTCCAGGCTCCTCGCCCATGGCATCATGATGCTTGTATCTGACTTTTGATTAACGCATTCCCTGCTCAGGTGTCCGTCTCTACCTCGGTTTGAACCCGGTGGCTTATGGATCCTCGCTTCAAGTGCTTGCGACCCGGACCCCTGTGCCGACGCAAGCCAACCTGCCCGTCGCTGCGCAGACATTCTACTCATCCGGCACTTTCATCTCGGTACAACACGATACTAATGCTCCTCTGCCTCAGACGCAACTCAACATCGCAGTACAGCTTGTCGGCAGACAATCCGCTTTGAGAGAGAATTACGATATAACCGAAGGTCCCGCTTGTTTGGAATGGACGTCAACGGAAATCATCCCCAGCCAAGTATGGAACATTGTCGAGCTGCCTTCAGCCAACCCTGCCTTTTTCCCACCTAGTCTGACGGCGTCCAGCGGTATCGCTCTGAGCGAGCTTCCACGACAGGCGACGACTCAAGCTAGAGAATTTTTGGTGCTTGCTACCAGCGGATTATTCTGGATCTCCCAGCCTAGGCCTATCGATATTTTGCAAGATGACCTAGAATTGGAGAAGGACGCTGCGATCAACACCGTTCGGATGTCGTGAGTATAGTGTGACTGAATACCAGTAAGTCGAAGGAGTACATGCTGAATACGTTTTGAATCAGGTTCGGCAAATCCCAATTGGCGGCCATGTCACTTCAGCTCGGTGCCACGTCAGATTTGAAGCAGGCCGATCTTGCTTCTGCTATTTCGACCATCTTAGTCACATCAGGCGAACCGATCATCAAGGACGGAACAGGCGGAAAGAACATCTACTACTCTGGACGACACGATGGTCTTGCTATTATCATTGCGAGATATCTTCGACCTATCTGGAACGTCAAGGTCACCCTGCCTGTTGGTCCGGGTAGACTGGCGCTAGGTGTACCAGAGAGCCTGCTGTTAGCTGTTCAAGGTAGACTGGAGAAGCTCAAAAGGTATCTCGATGAGTGAGTAGCATAGCGGATCGTCCACACATCCAGGAAACGATGTGGCACTCCCTGATGTACTTTATCATCTAGGCATCCGTTCCAACGTTATCAAGCAGAGGGCGAGGCCAAGATCGCTTGGGACCAGGAAGATATGTCTATCCACGGCCTGCAAGTCTTACTCAAACAGGCTGTGGAGGCGATTTCCTTCATCCTTCTTCTCTCGGACTACAAGATCTCCGATATCATCGCCAAGTAAGTCGCCACCACAATTTTCCATGGAGTGCTGCTGACTGATATCTGACCACTAGAACCGATATGAACACCCAGAACACCTTATCGAATTTGACTTTCCAAGACTTGTTGACCAGCTCGGACGGCCGGGAAGTTGCCAGGAAGCTTGTGACTTCTTTGATCGAGCAGCAGATCGGACAGGAGCTTGGCGTGAGTGTCGCATGTAACTAAACTGTAGTCAAGGATGCTGGTTGACTGTGTTTGTTCAGATTGATACGCTCAGCGAGATTCTGCAGCAGCGATGCGGATCGTTCTGTCAACCCGGTGATGTGGTCATGTATAAGGTATGTCTTGTCTGCATCGCTGCGAGCACCGGACGAGGCTTAGCTAATTACATTCCCTGCGCCGTAGGCTGAAGAGTCCATGCGACGAGCTGAGGGGTCAAGAGACTACGCCGAGCGATCCGAATCTCTGACCGAATCATTACGCCTATTCACCCGAACCGCTGGAACGATCCCTATATCGAGACTGCAAGAAGTATCCAGGCGGTACCGAGCTATGCAATACACCGTTGGTAGGTATCAGCTGCAAGTGTCGTGTGCCCTCGAGGAACAGAGTTGCTGATGCGGCGTGATTGTCCACAGGTGCTATCGAGTTGCCGCTGAAGACTGCGGTCCAACTCGACCCGAACGATAAAGCTGTAGACTTTGTCAGAGATGGCGAGCATCCTCAAGATCCGCGGAAAGCGCTCTTTGAAGCCAGAAAGCAATGTTACGAGATGGTCATTGATGCCTTGGGCATGTTTGACGAGCTGCTAGACAAGGCAACTGCTGAGGGTAACAGTAAGTACACGTCCTTGCAACTGCGGGGAAGTATTGATGGCTGATTGGCCGTGGATGCAGCCGCAAGTGCGACACAGAAGCGAGACGAGGCGTATGCACTTGCCATCGCTTCCGACGATGAGCTTTTCCATTTCTATCTGTACGACTGGCACGTCGAGCGAGGTCTGCAGGAACAGCTTCTGGAGGTGAGCACTTACGTTGCACAAGTCTTTCCTCCAACCTCGGGCTGACATTTTAATCATGTTTGCAGTTCGATACCCCCTACATTGAGCAATACCTCAAGCTCACTATCAACAACGTCGAGGATCGACGAGATCTGCTATGGAAATTCTACGCTAGAAGAGAGGACTACTTGCCTGCTGCAGAGGCGCTGTCCAGCCTTGCCACTCGACCTAGGTGAGCTCAGCTATGCGGAGCGGAAGATCTATCTTAGCTGACATCGCTGACGACTTGTTCCAGTCCCATGGTTCTGCACGATCGTCTCTACTACCTGGCCCAAGCTTTGACTTCCGCCAAATCAGCCGCTTCGCTCGGATCGGAAGATGTAGAGTTCACAAGCCGGTTACAAGAGCAGATTGATGTCGCTCAAGTACAGATGGAAGTGTGTCGTGCGGTCGAAGTCCATCCTGAAATGACTGGGGAGGAGAAGAACGACGTGCTGGCTAAGCTGAACACGGATCTTCTTCAGCTTGATGAGGTATGTATGATCAATGATTGCGCTACATCGTCCTTCTGTTTGATCCACAAAGCTGACGTTCTGTGCGTTATGGCCTATCAGCTATATCAGAGCTTTGCGCGACCCTTACGGCTCTACGAGCCTATCCTTCTCATCTTGAAGACTGCCGATACGCGAATCGACGACGTATGTGAAGCCGTATGGAGACAACTGCTGTCTTCTTACAGAGTGGCAGGCGCCACTGCTCTCGATGAGGCTGTTGTCAGCCTCGTCAGACGGTATTTCCCATCCGAAGCCGCGCCTCTCGGTAAGTGTATGGAGTATTTTCTCAGAACAACATCAGCACTTCTTCTCAACGGCCGGAAGAGAGGGCGTATGCTGACATGAGTCCTCACAGACATCATGGTACCGGTCGTCTACGCCGAAGCTCAGGGTGCTGTGGGAGGTCAAGCGGGCTGGGCATCTTCGGCTTTACTGGAAGGAGGCGTGCCTCTGAGAGATCTATGGGAGGCCGGTGTCGGTCTGTACGAAAATGTGAGTGTCTTTCCTCGCTTGTCATCATTTCACCCGTGCTGCAAAGCTCGATATCCTGTCCGCATGCCATAGCTCAAGCTGACATCTGTCTTGGTACAGTCCGACGATGACGAGCGGGATTACTACGCTGAAGAGCTCTCGGTCATCGCGTCGAGATGGATCGGTCGGAAGGATGAGATCCCAGCTGCTGAGGTGTGTATCGCCCTTGAGTCGTTGTGTACTGCGTAGATGCGACATCAGCTGACAGGTGTCGTGTTATGTCTATTTTCTGTTGCTACAGGTCGAGAGGTTCGCTTCTGCTTATTTGCTCAGAATAAGCGGTGCTCAATTGGACGAAGCTAAGAGGGAGACCAAGGACAGGCTGACGGCTGCCAAGCAAGCTGCTGTAAGGTATTGATTGGTCGCTGGCGTCAGTCAGGAAGCAAAGGGAAAGTGAGAGAACTATCAATAGGATCGAAAGTGTCCGTCCAGACTTCACATTTATAGTACTAGAGTGAAGAGTACAAGAGTCAATCGAGGGGAGCTGGTGCCCGTATACGGTCCAGTCCATCTGATCTAATGGAGAGATATGCATTGTTTTGGCTCAACAAACGACGTAATGACAAGCGGGTCTTGTACTCTGGCCAGGCCCCTTAACTAAGCACTACGCTCTCCGTATCTGATACTTCACACGTTATATCTCATTATTCTTGAACAGTTCGTATATACATACAACTTGACTCACATCACATCAGAATCGCAGCAGCGTCGATGCGTATATTGTCCATTCCGCTCCAAACGACCCGAAGACCCTCGTAGACGAATGATCTTCAGACACAGTACTCAGAAATGACTCTCTGGTCAGGTTCACAGTTGTCAGACCAGAACCAGGACCAGAACCGGGACTGAAGCAAGATCCGCTCAGTACTTGGTCCCGTACCACCATCCAACAGCGGCAATGGCACAGCCAGTCACAAAGTTGACTCCTGAATTACTGAGCACGTCCAGCCCGAATCCAATCTTCTTGATACCCTCGTTGTCCTTCTCGTCTCCGTGATCCTTCATTGTGATTGCGGACTTGGATGACGATGACGCCTTGAAGCTGATATATGCGTCAGAGGTATCCGTGAGGATCTTGCCGCTGGTCTTGGAGTAGTATGTCGATTGAAGTGTTGCGCCTAGGATGCTGTCGAGCTGTGTATGTGGGTGGGTATGGGCGGATCCAGGCGACGATGAAGACGAGTTAATCAGCTATCACTCTCTGTGCCAATGATAAGCGGACCAGACCACAGATCGACTGAGGATGACCAGTATGATCAATGTGATCATACCATTAGCGATTCCCAGCTCACAATCGACCCAACTCACCAAACTTCCCGCGAGTCCCAGGACCATGCCCACCCCCACAAGCTCCAATGCCCACCCAGCACCGGCGCCAGAAAGCCTCGTCGCGAGATTCTCAAACCACAGATCAAGCGCCATGATCCCGCCTATCGCTCCGCCGCCAGCGACGGACCATACCAATCCCAAGGGGGATACTCCGCCATTCGTACCCTTGGGTACGGGTTGCAAGGTTAGGATGTGTCGTGGGGAAGAGCGGGAGAGGATCCCAAGCTCTGAGGCGAAGGTGTCGGCGAGGATGGTAGCGTTGAGACTTAGCGAGGGGCAGCGCGTAAAACGGTAGCAAGCGGTGTCAGTGACAGGCCAGGTCGATATGAGTCAATTGCCGCCTGCTCACCCCAATGAGACGTAGATGAGCGGTCGAGCGATGGGATCCAATGCCAGGATTACACTCTTCTTTTCCAGCTGCGGGACGGCCGGCGGAGAGAGAGAGAGAGAATGAAAAAATTTCATCATCGTCAGCACCTCTTGCAAAGGTTCTTGTCAGACAGGCAGGCTGGCAGAAGAAGAAAGTTGAGGGGGGGGCCAGCAGACAGTTGCGCCGGTATGGATGCGATTTGTTGAACATTACAGTAAACTATCGCTGTATTCGAATGTGATGCGATGGGATGGCATGCGTGCGATGTTGCAGTGTCCGCCGCTGTATTGAACTCAGATGCGATGCGGTGGGATGTAGAGAGCGACAAGAAGACGCAGACGCAGATGCGAACGTAGAGCAGCTCACCTGAGATGCTGGACCTAGACGGTACGCAAGAGCTGCCAGTAGCCCAGGGAGTGAATTGGACAGAACCTGCCAGGGGATGAGAGAGGTTCAGTTCACTTCAGTCAACGTTCCTTCTCCTCTCCACGGCGTGACCTGCTGTATGTATGTCTACAGCTTCACCGGAGAGGTGATGGTTCCGGTTGGGATCTGGACGACCTGGCGGCTCGGACTAACTCACTTGGATCCAGTTCCTGTTACCGCTCGGTTTGAGCGGATCAGGCCCATCTTCGAGCTTTGCTTTGACGTCCACCTTTACCTGGAGAAGGGGTACAGAATACCGTCAATAAAGCTCGCCAGGCAGCGGCCGCATATGGACTGTGCAACCTCGCTGGAGGTTGTGACCGCCTGTTTCTGCACACGAGAATCTGGTCGTTTAGTGGTTGGTTAGCCAGCTCACTCACTTTGGTAGCCCTCGATCCGAGGAGATACATCCCGATCATAGTCACCCCAAACACTTTGGCAGGATTCGCAAGATGTCCGTACCCTACGAGAAAGGCAGCGATCGCCCCGGACAGGGAGAGCGATCCTTTCCTATAGCCATGCAGGCCTAGGGTGGTAGCTATTAGGGCTGCACCGGGGTACAAGGCCGGGATGCCTGAGTTTGGTGCTGACCCCGCCGCGAAGGCTGAGCCAGATGTCATATTGGATATCGTGGCTCGGGACCTGATGCTCGAATTCCTGGTTTATGGTTTCGGTCCGTGGAGTAATCACCAGTGGCTTGATTTGTTCTTCAGTGTATCACAGAAGACGTTATTTCCGAGCAGCGTCGAGTGAAAGAAGCAATTGTTATTGAAGGATGACACTTCCGTCCAAAGTTCGACATTCCTTCGTCGTCATGCTTAATGCGGCTTCTTACGTTACTGATTAGTATCATATGGCTATAGCCGGTTGACCGCCATTCCGCACCGCGTAGGGGCTCATTCGGTATCTGGACATTGACATGGTCTATTACTTGTACACAGATGTGCATGTGCGTGACAACATAGCTTGACATGCATGGCATAGAGTGACAACATGACAACATGATCACTGAGCACTTCTTCTTCCCCGCTCACAACGTGTTACAGTCCGCGATCCTCTTCAAAACAAATAAATCACCACTATCACAGGTACATCTCATTCTTGAATCTACTCAACTTCCTTCCTCCAAAGTAAGATGAAGCGACCTCGTCGCCTTTTGATGTTGACTGACCGCTCTCTCCAAACCAAAGTCAGGGTGCTGTGCTCCATTGACGGTATCGATGAGCGATTGACCCTCTTTCGCCGGGGTAACCCCTTGAGCGATATCACCTTCCGTTACAAGATCAGTCCCCCATTCCTGTTCGTCGTCGCCCGGCTTCTCAGGTCCCTCTACAACGGGCGCTGGCACTAGAGCGTCCGCGTGCGCTTCAAGAGCTTCTCGAACTTCGTCAATTAGAGCTTGCTGAGGCCGACTTGGCTTGACACTTGGCACGGGCGGTCCCGTTGAGAGTTTAACAGTATCGCCTTGAGCGACAAATTCATCAACGAGTGAAACGACATTCGAGTCCTCTTGAGCTTGAGATTGAGCTTCCACGTTGACATCTTGAGTATGCTCGACGCCTTCTGACGCTGGCTCGATATCGTAGGAAGCGGATGAGATCTCAGCAGCTCGAGGCAGCTCGACAATATCGGGGGCGTCAACGTTGATGCTGTCTGATACGGCAACTGGACCAGGGTTGTCCCGCTGCCCCTCGGATTCAGGACCTTTGGCGGCTCCTAGAGCTTCAGCATTCTGTTGAGTTCTCTCAACGTCATATTTGTTGTCGACCTCGTAAACTAAGCTGCTAGCCGAGATCTCCTCCACTGCGACCTCAATCTCGGCTTGACTCCCCTGCGCAGTCTGTAGGGGAACATCGGCGGCTTTGTCTAGCGCTATGGTATCAGGCGTATCCACATGTGAAGCAGCTGACGCGTCGACGGACATCGAACCGTCCGTTTCGGGTGGTTTGTCGACTGACACAGGTAGTGCGACGGTGTGAGATTGCGTGAGCATATCGGGATTGCCACCGGCTTCTTCGTCGCTGGGCAGAATCTGGAGTTCTTCCTCCATGGTAACATCCTCATCAACATCCGCTCTGACTCCTTCTTGAGCGGCCTCAGCTGTTGGTGCATCAGCCTCAGCGTCACCGGCCGTGACTTGACCTTTCGCCAGGTTGGCAGCGGCTTGAGCGACAAGTGGCCCAGCCGTGATTTCTGAAGTCGGCTCAGCAGCTACAGGCTGTGCGATGACAGTAGGATCTCGGGCTTGACTTTCCTTCGCATGCTCGGGAATAGCGATATCGATTACCGGGTCCGAGTTGTCGCTAGTGGCGAGATTGACGTTCTCCTTTTCAGATTCTCGATCTTCCTGAAGCGCAATGTCTTCGTGGACAGGAGCTCGATCGATATTTTCGGTCGTGCCTTCAACCTCTGCGAATGGAGCACCTGCTACAGCCTGATCCGCTGGCTGCGTTTGCGCCGCGGATACTTCAACGTCAATGTCTACAATACCTTCTTTCGAGGCTGGTTGGCCGTGTACCGGCAAAGGTGAAGCAACAGTCTCCTGTATGTCGCCTTGAGCTTTGTTCTCCACGGAGTGCTCATCCGCTGCTTCGGGCAAAGATACTGTTGCTGCGTGGACACGATCTACGCTGTTACCGCCATCGACTTCCGCTCCGATATCATTCAGAAGGGCCGCCGGCACCTCATCTTTGGCTTCAACCTCGCCCATCTGTCCACCACCTTCGACCGGACCCTGTTCTTCTCGATCTTCGTCGTCGTCGTGCTCATCCTCAGGGTCGGACAGGTAATCGCCCATCCAAGGCGTAGCTGCAATCTCTTCCTGGTCCACCCGGCCGTCGCCACCGCCATCAACGTCAATGTCGATATCGCCACCGAGGTTGAACAGGCGTTCTTGTTCACGTTGCTCTAGCTCGTATTCGTCCGCTTCGTCCCGAGCCAGAGCCTGGACCTGAGCCTCGGATTGATGCCGATGGTCGTCCTTGTCCTCGTCTTCTGAGTCGGATTGGTAATCGCCCATCCAAGGTGTCATGGGGATGACTTCGTCCTGATCGTCATCCTCGTCTACATCTCCGTGTCGAGCGTCGCCCTCATCATCCCCTGTGGCGTGTGGATCTTCTTGAGATCCGTCTGCTGCGGCGTCCAGCTGTCGTAGTAATTCAGCGGGGTCAGGAGCACCGTCCTTGACCTGAGATCGAGCGTCATTGACATCTTCGTCGTCATCGTCATCGTCATCGTCATCGTCATCGTCATCGTCATCGCCATCGCTTGACAGGTAGTCGCCCGTCCAAGGCGTTGCAGCGATTTCTTCCATGTCCAAACGATCCTCAAACGATGGTCCAGCTTCGCCATCATCCTCTTCGACATCCTCGTCCTCGTCGTTGCCGTTGTTGTCGTCGACGTCCGCATCCGCGTACTCGCCTGCCCCGGGGATCGTGGCAATTTCCGCCTCAGCCTCAGCTTCGCTCTGAAGGTCGTCATCGTAATTGTCATGATGCGTGTCGTCGCGGTTGTCCATCTCATCGTCGTCATCGATGGATGGCACGGACCCAACCGCATCACCCATGTCTCTGTGCGCGGAAACAGAAAGCTGACGGATAGGTCGCCTCCCTCTGGAAGGGATCTCAACGACAACCTCATATCGCCTGCCCTTCCTCCAGCCCGTCCTGTCGACCAGTAATTCCTCCTCTTCCTCTTCCTCAGTTTCGTCTTCCTCATCTGAATCGAGGAGAGACTCGTCACTGTCATCGATTCTCTCCAGCATATGAGGCGGATGCTCAACAAGGATGATGGGGTTGGGACCAGCGAAGCAGTGCGTCGCGACCTTCTGGCGGATCCTCTCAATGTGGTAAGCTGAGCGATGGCTCGAACCAAGCACGATCGAGATGGTGAGTTCGTCGGTCCGCGCAGTCTCAGGCAAGGGCGGAAGAGGATCAGATTCGGACGGCGAAAGTCTGACCGTTAAGTCGGCAAGAGGGACAGGTCGATCGGAAGGCAGATCGTGCATTTTCGTGACGTGCTGTGAAATTGGGATTTTATAAGCTTCTGTACCTCCAATCAAGTACACAGATCAAGAAGCTCACTCTTGTCAAATGCGATGAGTTGGGCGACGTCAGACCGCAGCCTATTCAGAATGACCAAAGTCAGTCATGGGACTAAACCAAGCTGTTGCTATTGCTCACCTTGATAAGGACAGTACAAGACGCGAGAAATATGCCGGGCCGTCAGGTGTTGAGTCAAATCGACCTCAGACTTGAAACAAGGCTCCTCACACCCAGACCAATGGCAGCTAAATGTTTTCCAGGTGTCAACTGTACATCGAACCCATAATCTGGCAAGTGGGCAGAGTGGTAAAGGTCAACTACTCACCGGTAAACCCATCTGGCCGACCCGACCTCACTGTCCGCCTCTTCTCTACCCCGCTTCGCATGCTCTCGGACGATTACATGCCTCTTCAATAACTCTTCACTGCCCAGTGTGGCGTCGCATCCCTTCCATTGGCAGGACCGCTCGATCGCTCTGTTCAGAAGACTCTGTTCCGAGAGAACGGTCGCGAAAGGTTCAAGCAGCGCGAGTCCTGGACGAGCGAAGAATCTAACCGGCACTGGCTCGGGAGAAGCAGGTCGATTTAATCGTGCATTGCGCTGGGAAGCGGTCTTCATCGTACGAAGAACAGCATGACTCATATGCTGGTGCAGCTGGTCTGTATCGGATTCGTCGTCGCGGGACCTCTCTGCACGTACCGTGAAGGGCATTAGCAGGGATCCTACACGTCAACACCTTTGTATCTGGATCCACGCGGTCTCTAAAGAACACTCACTGTACGCGCCTTTAGCGATCAGATTCGCCCGACGCTTTCGACGGATGGGAATGACAACCTTCGCCCGGTCGACAGGGCCCGTCGGCTTCCGCTTCGGTTTTGGTCGCGGTCGGGAAGGGCCGTGAGTACGAGGTCTTTGAAGCTTCTCAACGTCTGGCCGTGCTTTCGGCGCAGGCTTGGCAGGTGCTCTTCTTGCTTGTGGCTGTAAGACAGCCTTCGGCGGTGCCCTCGACACAGGCTTAGGCTTGACCATTGCTTGAAGTTGAGGCTGGACTCGGGGCACTGACTTCGCTTGCACCGGTTTGGCAAGGGGAGATGGCCGAAGGGGTCTAGCATGTACCCCGTGAGGCTTATCCTTGACTTTGCCGACCGTCCGAGCCGGTTGTGAGCTTGGAAGTGAACTGCGCAGCGACCTTGCCCCAGATAATTCCAGGGGCAACTGCTGCGATCGTATCGCCGCTCTGATAGGCTGAGAACTTGACGGTAGTGAGCTTCGACGTGCCTTCTTTACAGGTGCCTCTTCCTTTGTCGCAGGAGATGGCCGAGCGCGAGGCGGTGTTGAAGCCGTCGGTACGTCGGTATCGGTTGGGCCACGTCGTGATCTGGTCAGTCTATACTCTTGCAGATGAGAGACTGACGAAGCTCGATTTCGAGTCACGGTCGTTGGCTGCGATCGAGTCAAGGGGGAGGCGTTTCCTCGTACACTTGGAGATGGTCGTGACTGATGCAGCTGAGATACAGGCGACGGTCGAGATCGAGTGGCCGTCGAGCGATGAGGCGACGGCTGTGATCTTGTGATAGCAGTCGGTCGAGAGCGAGTGATAGGGACAGGCTGTGATCGTGTAGCAGGCGGTGGTCGTTGAAGAGGTTGTGATCTCGTTGCGACACCTGATCTTGGCCTTTGAGTCAATCGAGGTGTAGGCACGGTAACAGGTCTGTTTCTTGTTCCGCGCATGGGGGTGATCTCACGGATCTCCTCGATCTCGATGTCACTTTCGGCCTCGCCTTCAGCCTCAGCGTCATACTCCGACCACTGGTCGGCTTCTACTTCATAATCCGCATCCTTGTCATCACCCTCTTCCTCCTCGACAAATACATCCTCGTCTTCGTCGATGCCCGGCGCTGGGACCTCAAACTTGACCTTACCCTTTTTCGAGCTAGGTAGCTCAATGACCGGAACGCCTCGTCGGCGTGGTGTGAAGGGAGAAGCGCTCGAAGCTCGAGCCAAGAGATTCGCTCGTGCACTCGTGAGATCGATCGTCGCGCCTCCAGGAATTTCGCTAGCTAAGCGCAGGGAGCCGGCCGGGAGACTGGATCTGCTCTGTTTCCTTTGCTTTTGCTGTTTCTTCGTACCAGGAGGCCTTCCTCGCTTCTTGCCCTTTCCAGGCTGAGTGGAGACTGGCGCTTCGTCAGGAACGACTTCCTCCTCACCCTCTTCTTCAGGCCTATTGATCCCGTCGGAATCAATCCCTGGGAGGGAAGAAGGCAAGACTGATCCCACAAGTGCTTTGGCAAGCTCGGACACATCGGGTACCGGCATGTCAGGATTCATAATGAATTGCGAGTCCGACTCGAAGATGTTTGAGTCTATGTCATAAAGTCCGTTGTATGATTCCGAGGTAGATGCCAGGATGTTCTGTTGAGCCGAACCAGCGAGATGAGCGGTTTTTTGCTTCTTCTGGACCCGCTCCGCATGAGTCGTCGAGGCGCCAGAACTCGTTCGTTTGAAGATCCGCGTTGGCATATCGTTAGGTCTCAGCCTAGCAACAGCTGATTGCCCACCGGACAGGTCGATTCGTGTCCTCGGCGCCAGATCCTGGACGAGTGGGATGAGCGGGGCAGAATCTGAGTTGGGTAAAGATAATTTCTGCTTTCTCTTGCCCTGGCTTTGGTTCTTGTTGACCTCTGGGAAAAGGATACCTCGTGCTTCTTCGAATCTCGCCCAGCGCGCTTTAGCCGCCTTTCGCATCGCATTACGCTGTTCCTCAGACATGACTTTCTTCCCAGGCACTGGCTGATTGTCAGTCGGCTGCGAGGAAGGTGGAGCGACACTCGTGGAATTGGGATCGTGCCAGCCTGAGGGTCCTGCTGCGGCATTTTGGGCAGAATCCCAAACTTCTCCTTGATTTTGGAAGATGTGTTCGAAATTTCCGGCAGGACTAGACTGACCTATGCTCTCAAGCGAGGCGAAATGGCCCAAGCCGGAGTGTTCAGGTTGTGAGGCAGGCACCAGGATAGCGTTGCCAGACTGGTCAAATCCGTTCGACAGAGAAGGATCATGCATGGCGTTGAGACTCTTGCGATTCACCGTCTTCGAGCCTTTAGGACGACCTCGTTTCTTCGGGACTTGCCCGCTTTGAGACACAGGCAACTGGGGGCCCGAATCCAGGAATGAAGTAGGTTCAGGAGCTCGCACTTCTGCTCCGTGGTCGGCTGGCGGAGCGATCGATGCTGCAGGGATCGGAGCAGATAAGATCTGAGACAGAGGATGAGATGCAGACAGGGCGCCACTTCGCTCAACAGGCTGGTTGATGGTCACTTCTGAAGACGACGTCGCTGTCGACGAGTGCTGCGGAACAGCAGGATTATTGTATGGTCGCTTGGCCGTGGGGGTGTCTGTGCCACTAGTGACAGGAGACGCATTTCTATCTTTTCGTTTGTTCTTCGATCCTTTCGGTCTACCTCGCTTCGAGGAGTTTTTCCCGTTCCTGACCGTACTTGCAGTTTCTGTCGAACGGCTCGACTCGTTCAGCGGATTGAGATCAGCTCCCGGTGTGTGAGAGTCGGAGGGCAACGCGATTGATGAGGGGTTGGTTAAAGAGCCAGGAGGGTCAGTTACAGGTGGTCTCGTAGGCTTGAGTATAAGATCGGCAGGATTGACCGATGTTGGCGGTTGCTGAGAAGGTGGACGATCTTCCACAGGAGGGGGGACCACAGTTGGGTTTCGCTTCATGATAGCCACTGATGGTTTAGAAGACCAATTGGGTCAACCGATATAATGACGTGCGGCGCAGATGGAGAAAGGATTACACGACTCACGGAGCTTGGCCCAAAAGACAACTTCTTCCGGTGAGATCTGCCGAGCCGGTTGACCGGCTTGCAGCCTCCGAATTGCATGTCCCAGCTCATGACATTTCTTGCTGTACAAAGTAAGAGGATCTCCGCTCCATGTCCCATTGATCGCTGACGCCTCCCTGCTCATCTTTGGTAAGGGCAAGGCGTTGGACGAGACCAGCTCCTGGAATGACGTCAATCTCGGCACAAGGTAATCGCCGATGTTGTTGCCTCCAAAGTGCAACTGTACTGGCTTCGCGAACTGCGGTTCGGACGATGTCGATGATGACGCATGAGCGGATTGATCCGTAATATCTGCTGTTTTTCTCGGTTGATACAGCGCTGACGGGGCTATCGAAGTTGGGAGGACAGGGGATGAGTCCTGAGAGCGATCGTGCTCCGCATGTGTGTGCAACGAAAGGAACTCTGGCAGTCGGTGCGCCGGTGGATGAGAAGGGATTGGTTGATGCAGATGCATCTGAGTCGGCATGCTGGGCGATGCTTGCGTGTGAGAGGAGGCAGCGGAGCTTGGGCGACCATGTGAAGTCAAGTGAGCGGAATATTGGCGATAGTCGTGCGTCTGGTTTGCAGTGGACGATATCGATGATGTTGGCACTGGCTGAACGAGCTGATTCACACGCACGGGCATCGAAGAAGATGATGAGGCTTCGACATTCCACGAGGGCGCGACGTGGGCCTGTCTGCTAGACACTGGTGTCGGAGCGGGCACAGAAGTAATCGAACGGGCACTTTGAGCCGGACTAGCCTGTTTCCGGCGTTGAGAGTAAGAAGCGGTGCTCTTGGTGGGACGAGAAGTGTTTGTAGCGGTCTGGGGAGGCGGTCTCTGGTTTTTAGCTGCTGCATTCCGACGAAGGTTGTTGGCAGCTTCCTCTGCTACTTTGGTCCGTTCCCACAATATTTCCAGGCCACCCAGCATCTGCAGGAAGAATTCTTGTAGTTGCTTGCCCATGGCCACGCGAGTAGGCGAAGGGGTGTTCTCATCGACAAGGTGCAATAAGCCGGCTAGGGTCGGCCACCAGTCTCGGGACGATACCTATAAGTGCAGGGTTAGGAGTGCATCGTACGCATAGCCAGAACGGAAGAGAGGAGACCGTAGCTCACTTCTGTACTGCCCCCTGCTCTAATCACGGAACTGAGCAAAGAATACATATCCACGCTCCTTCCTTGTATCCTCCAATTTGTCTCCAAACCGTTGGGTTGGCCCATATGATCTCGCAGCCAATCGTGAAGCTGTTGAGCCGATGGCAGGGGTACGGTGTGACTGGAGCTGAATGAAGCCGAAGTGGGCGTTGGAAGTACGGGTGATAACTGCGGAGAAATCGACGAGGATGATTGCGCCGCGGCGACTATCGTCGACATCGCGTGCGTTGATCGCGAGGGAAGTGATTGTGAGCCACCAGCATTGTAGGTTGATCTGCAGCCGAGGAGTGAAGGTGGCCTGTGTGAGTGTGAGTGAGAATGCGAATGTGGTTGTGACTGCGCTTGAGGATCCGATTGAGTGGATATGCGACCGTGGGATCAAAGGCTATGATACTGCTCATACGGCGACAGCTGACTCTGGCTCTGACTTTGGTTGGGCCATGATGTCGCAGAAGTGCTGGTAGCGGTCGTAGCTATTTGCGGCTGCGGAGGGTGTTGTTGATGGCCATAATTACGCGACGATGAAGACGATGATCCCGGAAAGGCCGACGGTTTGGAGACGGTCGCAGCCCATTGTGGAGGATACGATCCAGAGCTAGTGACGGGTGTATTGAGAGCCGATACACTGCGGGAATCAGATGTGGCTCGATATCTTGGAACATGAGAGTCAAGCTATCAGCGTCAGACCGATGAGATAGACAATGTTGCAAGAAACACTCACTGCCTCTCTTGCTCATCTAGTTGCCTTAATTGCTCTTCCAGTAGCCGTCTCTTAGCCCTCAGTTGCTCCGCATCTATCTCGGACGACATGGCAAAGACAGACGCGGTCCCTGTTCACACCAATTCACACGATCCTTCTTCTTTTCCTCACTCTCTTAGCGGTGGAACATATGTAAAGCTGCCGGATTGCGTCATAGAGGAGATTGCATCCGTCGAGCTGGGACCTTGCTTTCGGTCGTCCGGCTGCCTTCTTTACCGTCCACATACTGAATGAACGAGCTGTATGCAAATTGGCCAGATTGCAAGCGGCTTGCTGGACAGCAGTAGAGATCAGACTACACAGACGTGAGGAGGATAGGACGCGCAAGGTGTAGCGATCTCCGGAATACTAGATACTAGATTGTTTGCTACATGAACATGGAATCGGGTCGGTAAGAAGGGATGGATGATACGCGATGGACAACATTACGCAGGGATTTCGCACTCAAGGATAGGCGTGCTTGAGAGCTGAGTTGGGTTGATTTCCCCCTTCTTCCGCTCTAGGCACGCGTATGATCATGATATCACTCTTTTGTTTTGATGCTCAACGCGACGCAACGCCACGCAGCAACCTAAGTTAACAACAGACAACGAGCGATCAACGAGCCAAACGCGGTATTGCTGCTCATGCTGGCCCACCTATTCAACGAGAGCGATATCATTACAAGTCGACACTAGAAAGCTGAATCTTACCTTGGTCCAAAAGGTAGCTAGTCCAGCAAGTAATACCTAACAACCGCTCAGCAGACGAGCTTCCAAAAACGAAAGATTCTTGAGACTCGAATTCGACAACGCAGGCAGGTCAGGTTACTCCCGCTCGCTACGACTGTCTGACGGGCTTCACGACAGTCAAAGTCTTTCGATACACCCATCATCCTTGTCTTCGCATGGCAAAACCCGTACTCTTCTTCTCGTTGTCCGAACGTCGAGAAATTCAGCTAGGCAGTCGGGTCATCACAAACGAAACCTCACAGAACAACGAACCACCTCGAATCGGAAGCTTCCGACTGGATCCCAACCTCGGAAACAGTGAATAGCTTTGGACCATCCAGATTTGACTCTGCTTAGAATTGCTGTGACGAGAATCACTCCGAGTCAACCTCCGCCATGTCCGAGACGGTGGAAGTAGACGCACCCCGTTCGCCAAAGCGTGGAGGCTTGGACGGCGCGTCAGGACAATCAGGCAAGAGTGAGTGTAGATAGACTTTGCTGCAGCTGAGGCCTTGACGATACGTCGTTCGGCACCATGATGTGAACTATGGACCGCAGGGCTAATTCCTCTGCTCCGCTTCCTGCTCCCTCGATATCAGGCGAGAGTCGTCCTTTCGATACCTTGGACAAGTCCCCAGCCAGTCCTAAGATAGTTCAATCGCCATCACCTATCTCGACAGAACACGCTCTTTCCTCACCACCTTCCAAAACCTTCAAGTCTGTACCACCTCCTCCAACGACCTCTCATGAGCCAGTCATCGACTCCCCTTCCCCTTCCCCTTCTGCTTCGCACTCCCAATCCCAGTCCCCACGAACTCCCAAAGTATCGCCAATGAAGCGCGACTCAACTTCCATCACGCACCTCGAAGATCTCCAGACATCTCGCCCTGCTCCAGCCTCACCAGCGTCCTCGCGCCCTAGCTCAACGCTATTTGACAACTCAGCAGCAGCAGCAAGGGATAGATCAGGTTCGACGGCTTCTTCATCTGCTCTAGCGGGAGGTATGGGCGTCAGCGTTGGTAGGCGAATTTCTTCTGCTAGTTCTTCAAAGGGCTCAACGCCACGGCCCGGGTCTGCGTCCAGAAACAGAAGTACCAGCAGAGCGGGAAGTACGGGACAAGGACGCTCGGCGGCCAGGCCGAAGAGTATGCTCGGGACCAATATCACCCTGCCGGAACCTACAAACTATTCGTCTTCGAGTCTCGATAGACAACGAGACGAGAAGACACAGCAGGCCGATAGCACTCGAGACGAAGACGCGACGAAGAAGCAGAGCAAGCATGAGTCGATCCCTGAATACCCTCAGTCGAACATCGTCACTGAGCATCAGGTACGGGGAGACACTACCACGCAACAAGCTGAAAATCAACCACAACCACGAACTTCCACTTCGACAACAGCCACACTCGGTTCAACATCGACTATAGATTCCGAGCAGCGAGAGTCCGAGCAGCGAGACTCATTAGCGCCCACTCCGCAAGTCAGTGGTGACTCTGAGACCAGCTCATTCGTCCTCGCTGGTAACCTCGAGCCGGAAGAACCCGGCACATCCTCGACTCCCACAACGACTTTGAGCTCCGCGTTGGAGAGCGTTGTAAAGGAAGTGATAGTGCGCGATTTCGCGTATGATCCGTCGGATGAGAGGTTTCATGGTAGAGGCGTGATCAGTCTCCGCGAGTCGACATCGTCCATCACCGGCGTAAGGTGGCCATGGAGGAGCGGTGCGGGTGCAGGCGATGCTCAAGGGTCTTCACCAGAATCCAGTACTGCTGCAGGTGGCGGCGGTGGTGGCTGGGGAGGATTTGGGCTGATTGGTGGGTGGAGAGGATTCGGCAATCGGGCGAAACAAGCTGCTGCTCGAGGTGACGACGAAGACGATGACGAAGACGACGATGAGGAAGACGAGGACGACGAGGAAGATTATAGGATCGGCGCTGGCGCTGGTGTTGGCGGACGAAGGGGAAACGGGAATATTGAGGGAGACGACGAGATGTATTACTCTTCTCCCGCTCAATCGGATTCACGTTCCTTATCAGACCAAGAAGACTCTCAAATGGCGGACGACGACGACGAGGAACGCGACGGCGCTCGAATTAGCGGTAGCATCCACCTGAACGCGGATGAAAGTTCTGGCTCAATCACATACAAGTACAAGATCCTGCCGCTCTTACCGGAATCCGAAGAGCCTTCAGGGCATTATCGAGCTTCGTACCCATTCGAAGCGTTGAGTTCTAGCGAGATGACTCTGTCGGAGGGTGATTTGCTGAAGATCAGCGGGAGGGGCAATGGGGATCCGGGATGGGTCATTGCTAGAAAGGTGGTATTGGGTGAAAAAGGGAATGTTGAAGGTATAGAAGAGAGGGTGGGGCTGGTGCCAGAGGGATATCTGGAGAGGGTCGAGGTGGTAGAAGATGAGTGATTGGAATCATAGTAGAGAATGATTCTACTCGGGAAAGGAAGGAGGGTGCAGGGCGATGCGACAAAGAAGCTGCTCCTAAGGGGTTATATCCGGTCGGAAGGAGCGCACAGAGACTCTTTTTTCTGTCATGGACAGTACTTGAGTCGGGAATAGCTTGGTTCCATGAAGTAAAGTCACTTTACTGTATTGATTACATGTATAGTAGTGGTAGTCTTATATATACATATACTTATATTTCGCAGATCAGCAAGGATAGTAGAATCCAGCAGAGAAAAAGTCCACACCGCCAATCACATGCCAATGACTACACCCCAGGCAAAAAGCTACAGGGAGAAGAGAAACGATGCTTTTCATTCCATCATCCATCATCCGTAGGCCATGTCAAGTCTCATCAATGCATTCTGTATCATGTGTCATGTCTCTACAATGCTCGCACAGTACAGTGGCATTGAGGTCAGTCAATTTCCCTTATACCGGGCAATCTGCCTGTGTGAGACTATTCAGGCAGTTCGCATACCATTCTTCTATATGTACTACTCAGAAAACCGACAAGCTCCCTCTCCGGACTGTGGTAAGGTAGCAGGCAACTGACAAGAAGAGCCCAAAGCTGATTTGATGTGATGCATGATACGGAGATACGGAGAAAGTCTATGATACTGATAATGGATGTGTTTTTACATAAATGATTCGTCATACTCGCTTTGCTGACCCAAAAAAGCCACCTAGCTTCTACTAGTTTTCGTACACAACTGCCAGCTTCGCTTTGTTCAGCTTAAAGATGCGCGCTGACCTGGGCAGCGGCCTTGCCATCATGTCCGCCGATTTTGACCTCGTCAGCGATCATGGCAGAGCCGCCGGTCTTGCCAGCGTGGCACTCGTCAACAAAGTCGGAGAACATCTGAGGGAACAGGCGGAATCGTTAGTACGCCTCTCTTTGTCAGATCACAACCAATAATCCGAAATAATATCGAAGCGATCGTTGAGGATGACATGACAGGGCACTCGAAACATCCGACTCACCTCGATGGTATCAAGGGGACCACCGGCGGACTCGGGGTGGAATTGGACACCCCATACTCGCTTGCCGCTCTCAGGAGTGGAGATGATACCCTCGACCGAAGAGTCGTTACAGTTAATGAAGAAGGGAGCCCAGCCCTCAGGGAAGTCCTCGGTCAACTTGAGGGCGTACTGGTGGTTTTGGGACTGAAAAATGACAGAAAGATAATCAGGTCATCAGCATCGTTTGCCGGTCAAGCGGTGAATCGGGAATGCTGCACTCACAGTAACGTAAACTCGACCGGCCTTGATGCTACCCGAGCTAGCAAGGGCGAGGACCGGCTGGTTGTGGCCTCGGTTACCGAAGGTCATTCGATAAGCCTCAAGACCAGCAGCAAGACCGAGGACTTGGTGGCCCATGCAGATACCGAAGATGGGCTTGTCCCACTCATCGATTGTGGTTCGGACTCGGTAGGCGGTCTCCATGATCTGCTTGGGGTCACCGGGGCCATTGGACAAGAAGAGACCGTCGAACTGGTCTCGGACGGCGTTGAAGTCGTAGTCCCAAGGAAGGACAGTCACGACAGCGTCCCTCTTGACCAGCGATCGAAGGATGTTGGCCTTGGTTCCGAAATCGAGCAGAGCGATTCGAGGTCCTTTGCCCTGGGCGTTGAGTACATACGGCTGCTTGGTAGAAGCCTGAGCGACGAGGTTCTCCGTAGAAGGGTCCCAGTACTCGCCGGCGCTAGGGGCGGGCTTGGCAGCCTCGTCACCTACGGCCAATCGACCGAGAGTGGTTCCTTGGTCTCGAAGGAGAGAAGTGATGGCTCGGGTGTCAACACCGGTGATACCAGGGACGTCGTATCGCTTGCACCACTCGTGGAGTGACTCGACAGCCTGGTAGTGGCTGTACTTGAGAGCGACGTCGGAGACTACAACACCGGTACACTGGATCTTGTCTGACTCAAGGAAGGGAATACCGGGGTATCCAGGGGCGGAGGAGTTGGAGGGGACACCGTAGTTTCCGATCATGGGCGAGGTGAAGACAAGGATCTGACCGAGGTACGAAGGGTCGGTCATGGAGTCGGTGTCTGGTGGAGGAGTAAGCGAACAATGATCAGCCACGGCTTCTTGACATTGCTCAAGGACGATAGTTCGCCTGGAGTGTGAATATCAACGACATTGCCAACTCACAAGAGGTGATACTGGTGGAGAAGACGGTTTCACCAAACTTGGAGTTCTCACTGCCGAACGAGTGACCATGGTAACTCTGACCCGACTTCAAGTGAAGCGCAGCGGGGATCTTGGCAGGCAAGACGGGTGTATAGAGGTTGGTGTTGACGGGAGTCGCGAGAGTTCGCTTGGGCAAGCTGAGCTTGCTGGCCTTGACCGCTGAGGAGGCGGTGGCTCGGAGATTCAATGCTCGGATGGCGGACATCTTAGTTGTTTGAGGATTGTCTGATGTGTTTTGACTTATGTGTGTGTGTTTGTTGATGTGAATTTATGACCAGTTTAATTTCGCTAAAGCGTAATTAAAGATGGTTGAGCGTGAAAACGAGGTCGGAAAGATAGCTATAATACCAGATAGGGAGGAAAAAACGAGGATGCGTGGAGGTTAGCTGGCTGTCATGTTCACAAGACGTGGATCGACCGGTTCTGAGACACGAGTATGAATTGGGAGATGATTCTGAATTTATTGGACGGATGAAGTGAAGTATAATGGGGTGTATACAGCCAAAGATAAGAGATTTCAAGAAGCGAATTTCTGAGTGAGCTGTCCGATGACATGGTGCGGGGTATGCGATCGACGACGATCGTGAATCGTGCATGGGGGTGTCCAAGTATTCCAATGAAATGAGGCACGATAAGGAGGGATGACACGGGATGATGTACTACTGCCCCCTGCTCCGATGAGTGCAGGTTTTGATATTTCGTCCATCGCCGATAAGGCCCAGTTTGAATGGTGACCCCTCTCCAAATCGACCCTTCTCCCACTGTGTCCGCCTCTACAAGTCTCAAATCTCAAACAAGTAGTAATGATGCGGAGACACTTCGCCTCCAAGGTGAGGGGAGCCAGGGAACCACTTGGATGGCAAATGCAACAGGTCATGGCGCCCGCCAATACTCACTCGTCAGAAGTTCGTTCCGTCCACAGCATCGACCAAAGCTAGCGCGAGGGCGTGTCTTGATGTATCTATACGTATATGTTGATGGGGGCTTGGTTGCTTGTTGCTACTCTGAGTGATAAGCAGTAAGAGCAGTGTCTGATGAGGTCACTTGGGTGTGATGGTGATGATGTTGTTGGTAATATAGAGAAGAGAAAAGAAGAAGGAGAAGAAGGAGAAGAAGGATCAAAAATCTAGATAGAGGAGATAGCTGATAGAGAGGGAGGGGAAGGGCAGGCTGACGAGTTTCGCTGTGCACGCCAGGCTGGCTGACTGCCCATTGCTCATTGGTCATTGGTCATTGTGTTATAGCTATCTACCTATCGACTCGGTTGGGCACTAAAACTAAAGCAACTGAAATTAATTCCAGCTCTAATACCCTGAAATCCGCCAAATTTCGCGCGGCAAGCTCGTACCTTACCCGAATTATGGTCAAGCTTATTAGCTCGCCCCCTTTAATGGTCAGATAGCTTCTACCCTATAAGCGATCTCTATCCTCGCTTTTGTCTCGTGTTGACATAAGCATATATCACATGGCATGCTAATGCTAATACTCAACACGTAGTGTTTCCTGTCTCGCTCACCCTCCTGTGCTCCAACAGCTCTATATATAGTACAACCCACGACAGCCCCTTTTGTGCGCCAACCGCGCGTCATCCATCCTAAAGCATGGAGGAAAGCAAACATCCCTCCGTCCAGGAATAATCGCCTTCGCCACCCCAGCCCAATGCGTGCGCTATGATGGGGCCTTTCATTAATCCATCAAATTCACCAGATCAGCAAACGCATCCTTCTTCTGAGCGGCAGGCTGCTGAGGAGGTTGACCGTTCTGTCGACCTGCATTTGAGGAGGGTTGAGGCGACAATGAGTAGCCTTGTACAGGCTGAGCAGGAGGTTGTATAGGCGGGAAACCATAATTGGGCTGCGATTGTTGCTGGTATGGCTGAGGCTGTGATTGGAATCCGCCGAAACCACCAAAGTTCTGCTGTTGTGGTTGCTGGTGGATAGGTTGAGGAGGAGGCGCGGTGTTGAAGAAAGCCATTGGACCTTGTCTTTGTTGCTGTTGATGAGATGGACCGCCGAATGACGAAGAGGGGAAACCAGGGCCCGAGGCGGGTGCAGGCGAGGCTGACGGACTGGGCGCGAAAAGGTCGAACGGAAGTCCAGCTGCCGTCATACCAGCATTCGAAGCAGAAGGGGTCGTATCGGTAGGTAAGGCAAGACCACCTCCGCCACCTGAGGTGGAGGAGGATGGCTCGTCGTCTGCGAAGGCATCGAAGGAGATGAGATCGGCCGCTTTCTTGCTGGGGTTGTTGCTGAGAATACAAAGCATAAATCAGCCTGATGAACTGATCTCATCTGTGATGCTGCTAAAACAGAGAATTTGACTTACGCCTCAACGACAGCCTGTGCTTTGGACCAATCACCAGCTTTGCAGGCTTCAAATCGCTCCAGAGCGGTATTGATGAGATCGTTACAGAGCAGTAACCGGTCTAGATACACGTTATCAAGTTAGCGCACGCTGTCTGCGTCGTGCAGAATCAATCGCATCAACTCACCCATCATACCCTCTCTTTCGCCCGTATCTTGCTCAATCCACTTCTGGATCTTCGGTCTAGCTCCCTTACAGGCAGTCGCCACTTGGTCGTACACATCGCCTTCCAGTCCGATCTTCTCGCCTTCTGATGCGTTGTTCAGCATGTCGTTGAGTAGGATAGCTTTCGATTGTACCTTGTCGAGCTCATGTAGTGTCTGAGTGGTGTAATCGACAGCTTTTTCAGGCTCCTGCGATAAATCAGACAGATCGTGGGGTAATCAGCCCTGGACTCGTATACCCAAAGGAGTCCCCAGACAAGATGGTATACGTAGTTGCGCAGATACCTACAGCACCGGCCAAGTACTTCATCAATTCCTGCGCGGCTGCCAGATCTCTAGGCGTTCCTCTTCGAATCAACTCTTGAAGTTTCTGAGGAGTATGGCGATCTTTGGTCAGCTTTTATTTCTTGGTGCCACGTCGGTAGCTAAACGAGCTAACTCACCGCGCTCTTGGCTTCTCTGTCCTCTTCCTCGAGCTCTTCAGGCGATTTTAGGTTCTGCGAGATATAACCCGGCGAGTCAGTTTCCAGCGACATCGACGACTCTCGTTCGACATGAGGGACGACACGCACCTCATTTGGGTTGGCGGCAGCCATAGCCCGAGCAGCATCAAACGACTTAAATCGGTACCCTGACGACCATGGCAGAGTCAGCTGAGCCCGCGTCTGAGCGTCATTTAATCGTGAAGCTGACACACCTTTATAGCTCAAAAGCCTATGCATATCCCTTATGTGAACGAGGTCATCTTTGTACTTCGAGTGTACGCAAAGGGTATTCTTCCATTCGTGTATCAACTACACTCAGAACGTGACAAGTCAGCGACCCGTACCTCGTCATTACAACTCCACCCTTGGTACATGGCGGAGATGATGAGGAAATTGATAAGCGAGGGGACGAACGCGGGAACTCCGCAGCGAATGGATTCTTATCATAAAGCAGGCTCGTTGCCGCGAGAACAGATGCTTACCTCCAGGATCTTCCCCATCACACGCCCCACCACCATAGGCGGTCTCTCAGGGAACCTCCTCACCAGCTCGTTCAAGAACTCCTTCGTACTGATCTGAAGGTGTATGGCGTATCCGCAGTTCTTAACGAGATGATCTAGGACAGCGAGAGCAATGAGGGCTTCGTTGGGATTTCGGGAATTTATGTGTGTCAAAAGACCGTGGGCTGCTTCTCTCGCGCTATGATTGTGTGTTGTATGCACGTCGGCCGAAGGGTGATCGATGATAACGGATAGGACGATTTGGACGACAAGAGTCAGTTTTGTTCTCAGCGCTGTCGCAGACATCCGCTATAACGTTGATTGGATTCCTATGGTTCTTCATCACTCACCTGTTCGCCTTCTTCTTATTGATCATCTCGGCCAGCTCGATGTTCACCACGTCATTGGGCGCAGGTAATGTTGGATCACAAGCTTGTTCTGGGAGATTTGTATCGGCTCAGCAGCTCGCTAGATCAACAAGATGCATGAAAATGTCTTCACTCACCGACCAACGCTTGGACAGGCGTCAGACTCGCCCAAGGCCGAGTCGCGGGTATCATCCTGCTGGTATGTCTATCACTCTCGCTTCTGCTTCTAGGATTGTCGGTCTGATTCTGGTCCTCGTCTCGATATGTTGTATGTACAGACCTGCCTGATCGCGATGAATTCACAGTATGGGGTGCGGTGGAAGCTCGACGGTCTACAGCTGCTGCCGTTGCTGGGTCTGGTTCAGGTTCGGGTGCAGGTTCGAATAGGTTTGAGAAGAACTAAGCGAGTGCTGCATGTGACGCGTCTATGGTGGGTATCTGCCTCTTAGAGGTGTATGCTGGAGAAACGGGAAGTGATGGCTGCTCAGGGCGTCTAGAGCAGCTCTGCAGGAGGGCTATCGTATAAGAGATTACCCAGGTAGAGATGCGTCGAGGATGACAACGTATGGGTTGAGCAACAACAACAGTGCGGTGTATTGTGATGGATGACCTGGCCGAGCGTTAGCACAAGCACGAACGACCTGAGATAGTGGGATGACACAACGCGGCGTGGCACGGTTATTGAGATTGATTGAACGATGGTAAGCCCTATTTGGGTGCACCACTTTACTGGTAACGGAATCAATTGTTTGTGCCACACCGTCTATGCAGATGAAATCCGATAGGAGCCTTGCACCATAGGCCAACCACCAACCAGGAATCAGTCATTTGCGCCTATTTGCTCGCTCACACTGACGTTGGGAGAGGGACATTGTGAACAACATAATTCTACATCTGGGATAGATATAGACATAGATTAACCTATAATTCTTCTGGCCTCTGCTTCATCGCCAATTCCCGCTTGCTTGATCACGGACAAAATGGCGTCCTTGCGAATGAGTGAGCTATCGGAATTGTGAAGGAGGTGCTTTGTATCAGCTCGCATTCAGCTGACGCTTTATACTCTACACTCGTTCGCGTAGACCCTGTCCTCCGGTCAAAGACCGTTGCTCGAGGTTCGCTCATCTCGAAGAGGGTGCGTGGACGATCTCTTGAGGCTTTTTCTCAAATCTTCATTAGACACACTTGGTCTATATCAGGAGGAGAGATATCAATTGTGCTTATATGTTGAGACCACAGTCCGCCCACGACCTGACAATCACCTCATCCCCCGACCCTGCTCACACCCCTCGACCCATAATCAAGTACGGACCCCCTACCGGCGGTCGATCAAGTGACTCAGGCCACACTGTCACCGTATTCGGATGTACCGGATTCCTCGGTCGATACCTGGTGCAGAAGCTTGCTAGACAAGGAACTCAGGTCGTCGTGCCATACCGAGATGAGGACGAGAAGAGGCCGTTGAAGATTATGGGTGACTTGGGTCAGATCGTACCTATGGTGAGTACTGATGCTGCTCGTCTGATGCAATCACCGGTAGCGGAACCGTCATATCAGGAGGCGATAGTGAGAGACGGTCTTGGTCAGGCGGGTCATACGAACAAGAGACAAGGGACTTCGTGGACATCGGAGCAGCTCAAGGAGGACTGGCGAGGCATATGAGGTATATTGGGCGTTTGTGGCGCCGCCTTTATGGGAAGGAATCGCGCTTTCCGAGTCGAGTCCATGGCCGATGTCGCTAGCACGGGACGCGAGACGAAAAAGATCAAGTCCTTCTCTGAGGACGTTCATTCGCTCAAGGACGACACGAAATGACAAGAGGCGAATGAAACCCCACACTCGATCGCAGATTCGCCTATCAAGCTGATGCTTTCCATCGCTGAGCCTGTGCTGACAACTGACTACCTTTTTCGGCCCCGCAGGAGTGGGATGCGCGAAACCCTGATCAGATCGCCGAATGTGTCAAGCGATCAGACGTTGTATACAACCTTGTTGGACGGGACTGGGAGACGAGGTGAGTATTGATGCCTTGGTACACATCACAAACGTGATTACTGATTCTTTCGTGCTTGAATTGCTATTCTACAGAAACTTCAAGTACGAGGATGTTAACGTCAAGTGAGTTGCTCGGATACCGGCGTATAGCATCCCGGCTCTCGTATTGACCCTGCTTTTTGTATCTTCTCATTCGTAGGGCCGCCGGATTGATCGCCGAGGTATCAGCCGCTGTCAACGTACCCCGACTTGTACACGTCTCTCATCTCAACGCTCACCCCGACTCGGCATCCGCTTTCTACCGATCCAAGTACCACGGCGAGCGGGCCGTCAGGGACGCTTTCCCCACCGCCACCATCGTTCGACCGTCGCAGATGTTCGGATACGAGGACTGGCTGTTGAATGCTATTGCTCGTGAGTGGTTATGTTTCAACAGTATATGTATTCGCGTTGTTCAGTGGCCGAGTTCGATGAACTGCTGCTGATGTTCAATTGCGATTGGTCTTTCAGAATACCCCATCCTGTTCAAGTTGAACGAGGGAAAGACGAAGATCTTGCCTGTACACGTTATGGACGTTGCTGCCGCTCTCGACCTGATGCTTAACGCTCCCGTTACCTCCGTCGCCTCGACATTTGCTCTTCCCGGACCTGTATTGCACACGTTCAACTCTCTTCAGGCGCTCGTATCGAGCATCACCCTCAACACCGTCTCTAGCGCCCCCACCGTACCCAAAGTCGTCGCCAAGGCCGTCGCTACAGCTTTGAACAGGGGTATCTGGTGGCCCACCACTTCGCCCGATGAGATCGAGAGGAAGTACATCGATGATCTCGGCGTGGAGGCTTTCCAGACCCCCGACAAGGCAAAGGTCGCCGCTGGTTGGGCGGAAGGCTACAAGCCTGAGATGGTTGGAATTGACGGCGAGCAGGTTAAGTCGTGGGGCGAGCTCGACATGACCCCTGACCCTATCGAGGAGCACGCTATCAAGTACCTCCGAAGATACCGAGCCGCGTGAGTGGAGTGTACCATTCCTTCAATCGCCGTCTCACAGAATTCACCCTGGTTGAGGGCCGCATCATTCGTCTCGTTGTGGCTCGACTGCAATCTCGTACTATGATTTACTGATTATGTTCTGTTCTTTTCTATTGCTTGCTTTAGGACCAACTACGACGTCCCCGTCGAGACCGGTCGACACAAGTCCCCCAAGCAGTACCACGTCCTCCCTTAGACAGTTTCTATGATTTGAAAATCAGCTTAGAACGGCACGTAGATGTATGTGGACAGGGATGGTGTGACTCTTTCATTTTCAAATGAGGAATGAATGTACGATCTGCCACACGCTGCTAGCTGGATTCAGAGACTAGCAGACCGATTGTTGGCCATTCTAAGAGCTAATCACCGTAGCTGTCCTGTAGCTTAGGAACAGTCCTAAGGGTGTGTTACCATGCATCGTATCTCACGGCTGACAGGACAAAGTATGCCAAGTCAGAAGCATCACTTAGGTCCAACAGCACTCTTGATCAGCTTGCAATCTGCTATATACATGTGATTTGGTGTAGTAGCGCTCTCAACGTCATGCGCATGTACAGCACAATCAGGCGGTATTTTCCGACGGATTGTTCTGTCCGCGTAGAGTGCATATGCTCTCGATCTAGTTACAGATACTTCGGAACAAGGACATCTTGAGATTCTGCTGTTGCTGTTCCAAGTGCTTTTGCTTGTACCATCTCCTCAAAATAGATACATACTCGTCTCGATCCACCTTGAATCTGTCACTATACATTTCGCATCAGTCAAGATGTCGTCCTTCGTTGCGTCTTCTTCGAAGCTCTGCCGATTCCGAGCCAGCAGTCCAGCCTCGACAATAGGATCCCGTCATCCGAGATCGGTAGCTAGAGCATTGTCATCTCACGCCTACTCTCCCACCCCCTCCCCCTCTCAAACTCGAGCAGGTCCCTCGACAGCAACATCAACATCAACGTCAACAGCAACAGCAACAGCAACAGCCATATCATCACCTTCTGATATAGAAGCAGTGACGACCACTCCCAACTTCACCGATGCCGAAAAGGAGCTAGTCGACTCGATCATCAGGGTCGACCAAGCGGGCGAGCTGGGCGCGAATTGGATTTATAGAGGTCAGAAATGGGCGATGGATCTCAAGGGGGATAAAGTGACTTCCAAGCAGGTTGAGGTGGGTCAGCAGTCGTTCTTGGCATCGTCATCGGTTTCTCAATTGCAAATCTGCCGCATCGATCTCGCTGGGTGTGTAGAGCGAAAGCTGTCCTGCTGTATCGCTATCGCATTGGCGCATACTGGCCTCTGCATGGCCCGAAGCGATCTGCAGATTGGTGCTGATCGAAGCTGTATCTATTGAACCGCATCTCGTCGCTCCCCTCATTACTCACCTCGATATTTCGTACCCATTCTTCTTTCCATCCAACAGGAAATGTGGGAGAACGAGCGCCACCACCTGACCACCCTCGCGCATCTTCAAACGCAGCATCGAGCGCGGCCGACCCTCCTCTACCCCCTATGGCAAGCTATGGCGTTCGGGCTTGGAGCATCGACCGGTCTGATGGGGAAAGAGGCTGCGATGGCCTGTACCGAGGCTGTGGAGACTGTGATCGGGGAGCATTATGATGAGTGAGTAGATGCTCAATATTCCTGAGAGCGAATCGTTGTACTCGGGTGTCAGTCTAAGGAGGAGCAACTCTGAACGAGGGGTAGACTTGAAGTGTCGTACGATCGCATCTGTGATTTTTCATTCTGCACCACTTTGCTGACACGATACGGATCTATAGCCAACTCCGCGCCATCGAACCTCTCCTCTCACCTAAGGACGGATCGACCCCCCACCCCTCCATACCGCTGATGGCTAACATCCTCCGCGAATTCAGGGACGACGAGCTAGAACATCTAGATACTGCCGTCGAGGAAGGAGCGCAGAAAGCACCTGGACATAGTCTATTATCGGCTGTCATTGGGTTTGGATGTAAGGCTGCCATCAAGGTCTGTGAGAAAGTATAATAATCATTATGTATAGTCACGGTAGAAGCGTCTGCAATGCATGCAGGCGAGCCATGTTGTACTTCATAATAGTCCCATGGGTAGGGCGAGCAGGTATATATTGAATCTTCAGCGCGAGTCTCGCCAGACATGCAATCCGTATTTCTTGCTACAATCCCACCTTCCCACCTTTGCCCCTGACACCCTTCCAGACGTTATCGACCCACTCTTTCTCCTCCCTATCAACCAATACAAAATCGTCTCCTCCTATACCCTGACCGTTCTGCCCCTGCTGTCCTTGACCTTGACCTTGCCCTTGTCCTTGTGAATGATCGAAGAAGAGCCCACTCGAGTTTTTGGAGGGCGATTCGCTTGTACTCAAATTAAGAATCTTGGCTGTTGAGCTCGATAGAGGCGAGGCATTCACCGGCCGTTGGGTCTGCTTCGAGGGCGATAAGTTGGAGTTGGAATTGGTAGATGTAAGGAGTTTATTACTGGGACCAGGGGTGGAGGGTTTTCGAGTAGGGGTTTGAGGTGCACCGCCGGATGAGGTGGTGTTGGTGCTGCCGTTGGGGCGGAAAATGGATCTTTGCAGAGACTGCGATTGCGAGGCCGAGAGAGATGGCTGGGATGATGCTGAGCTTGAGCTGGCAGAAGAGGGCTTTGAGGGGGAATAAGATCGGGTCTGGGCGGATGAGGAACACATGGATCCAAGTCAGCATATACATTCAGTACTACATGCGGAACAACCTGCTGGAGCAAGTGTGGGTGTACCTCTGAGCAACGGCGAGGTCAGGCAGTGCACAAGTGGTATAGTAGCAGATTCGAAATTGAGTTGTAGATAAAGCTTACCAGCGGCGAAGACACTTTGACAGGCGTCATCTTCATGCCTGTAGGCTGAGCTGGAGTGTATGTTGATGGATATTGGATGGCCACTACGGCTTCGAGGATATTGAAGAGCAACACAAGGTTGGTCAACAATTCTGAGGCGTGATCGCATCGATAGAGTCAGCTCCTCTCCCTCCTTATGGCGAACCGCTTGTCGCTGAATGATCTCGCAAATTGAATGGGTGAGATTGTTGTGGCTCGAACACAGGAGAACGCCTGTCTTGTCGGTAGATCTGGCAGTGCTCGGTCGGACGCATTGTTCTACATAGCAAGGCGTGCCGGCTCTCCGGTACATATCCTCGCACCTTCCTGGACGTACCAAAAACCGTGTCCTCCGACAGGACACAATCATGGTACATATATGTTGATCCCAGGGTAGATTGAACGGAACACCAAGCATACAAGCTGAATCATTAATCAAAACTCACCCAGAAGGTACAGCACCGTATCCCCATAACTAGCCTCCCTGCCTTTCCTTCCTTGTACAGCATCAGCGACTTTAACCAGCCCAGCGCGGAGCGCCAGAAACGGCGGGAAGACGTTCCGCAAGGTGAAGAGGAAGAGGGCGAACAAGTTGGATTTCAGCCTCGTTCTCGCTAGTGGAGGCGATAGAGGTCGGAGCACTTTTGAGAGACCGAACGGTAGCGTGGATGACATCTTGAAGGTACCTTTGGATTAGAGCCGGGGTGTGAGGGAGACGTTCGGGCTATTCTATGCTCGCCGTGGGTATTCAGAGTATGCAGGAAGAGGATACCTTGATATCGTTGAGTCAGTGGACATGGATAGCCTGACCTGCAATCATAATCATATGTGCAATGGTGACGCTTAATTGATCGAAAGCTTGTGGACGGCGACCTCCGCCAGTCGCGTCGCATCGATTGGTTTCCTTCGAAGCGGCATCTGGGACTGGACAATCGACATTACAAGAGCAGAGCAATGAAGAGACGTCCCTTGTCTCCGCTTTCGCGTATCGTACAGGAAGCAACAGACCAAAACCGACGACATGGCGATACCGATTCCTGCTCCCGACCCGATGGACATACCGGAAGCCGGACCTTCAGACCATGCCGCGAGGTATGCAGTATCTGAGACTCTGTCGGCGCATAATAGGGCAGTCACGGCTTTGAGGTTCTCGAACGACGGTTCGACGCTAGTCAGCGCTGGTGAGTGGGCAGTGACAGCTAATATACACCTTGGTACACTTCCCTTGCTTTTCACTGTGGACTAGCGGTTCATCCTAATATCACTGATTTTGGAGGGCTGGATTTCTCGGGATGATATCCACCCACCTGCGTCGTAGCTCGTGTCGATGGGTGAGAGAAGACGAGAGCTGACCATACTCGCGATGTGTGTCCAGGTGCCGACGGATGGCTGCATGTATGGTAAGCTGAGGTGGCCTGTTCTGTCGTAGACCGTTTTGTCGTAGATTCCTAAGAAGCGTGGGTGGACCTCGGCTGATAGACTCTCCTCACCTATAGGGATCCGGAAACCGGTGATCATGTTAGAGGGTTCAAGTGTCATAAAACCGGTAAGCATGGCTTCAAAAGCACTCTTGATGTAGCAAGTGAACTGGTTTGAATGATCTGATTCATGTTACGACATCATCTGCTCAGGAATCAACGATATCTCTATATCGCCAGACTCGCTATACATAGCTACAGCATCAGACGACTCAACCTCCCTGATCCACCATCTTCATCCGCCGCCACATCCCCTATCGCAGACACAGCATCCGTTAGATCCTGACTCGAATACAAACACCTTTCCATCCACATCCTCTTCCTCTTCGCCAACCCCCCAACCACTTAGGGTTCTCGCTTCACATACGGCTCCTATATTATCCCTGGCATTCTCGCCGAAATCGAATTTGCTAGTGACGGGTTCCTTTGACGAATCAGCGATCATATGGGATGTGCGGCGTGGGAAACCGCTGAGAGTGTTACCTGCCCATGCGGATGCTATCTGGTGTGTTGGCTGGGATGGAGAGGGCGGGATGGTATTGACGGCTAGTGCGGATGGGTTGATGTGAGTGGAGCGTTCAATGAGCGATCTGTAAACGTAACAGGCTTGAACAACCGAACATCAACCATATACTGCATGGCTGATTTCGTTCGTGAACTCGCTGTGCTCCAGCCGCCTGTGGGATGCCAGCAGCGGACAGTGTTTGAAAACGATCGATAACGACACGAATTCGCCTGTGTGAGTGAATCACTTGATCTTGCACAATCAGCAGATCAGTCTGCTAAATCGTGACCACATCTTCCTTCTCGCTCTCGTACCTCCTTATGCGGCTCTGACTCTGGTCGGGTTGTTCCTTCATACACAGCTCGTTCGCCTCATTCACCTCTTCATCATACTTCTTAATCTCTGCGACTCTCTCGTCGACATTGCGAATATACAACATCCACACTTCCAAAGTCCTCAAAACCCTCCGTGCTCCGGGAACATATACCAGCGAAAAATTCCCTTGTCCCGCTATAGTTTTTGCTGCGCCGTGTCGCCTACCGTCCGACTCTCGCTCGAACGGCAGCGGTAAAGGGGGGAACGACAACGGGAACCCGGAAGGGCAGGAAATGGATATCGATGACCACGTTGGTGCAGGCGACGGTAATGAGTCCGGAGGATCGGCAGTGAGGGGCAACCAAAGCAGTGATCAGATGCAGGTTGACGGAGAAGGGGCCTTGACATCTACGCTGAAGCACAGCCGCACGAAGACGAAAGCGGATGCGTGGATAGTGACAGGTAGCGAGAATGGCAAACTTGTTATATTTGACTTGCAGAGCAAGAGGGTCGTGCAGGTTTTACAGGGCGCTGAGGAGCATCGGAGCGCCGTAGTGGCTGTAGCTGTAAGTGTCGACACCGTGTCAGTCCGGCCACGCTTCGATTCCTTCATGCTCAAAGACTCATGCCACCATTGCGACACAATCCGACCCCATTTGAGACTCGGCATGCCAAAGCTGCTTGACATCCGTCAAGAGCTATGCTGCCTCAGAGACAGAGACAGGAGAGGGTATGCATTGACTGACTGCCTGACTGAACTTGCATCTTCGCGATCTCTCTCGCTCGTTCGCTGGTGACAGGTGCATCCGAGTGGCAGGATAATAGCAAGTGGATCGCTGGAACCCGAAAAATCTATCAAGCTCTGGCGGATAGATGATAACGCAGGGGCAGAGGTTACATAAATGCATGTATTACGGATGGTACGGTGCTACTGCTTGCGCGTGACAGGCGAGTACATGTACTTTTATCTATCCATCAGCTCCACATCTGTTGACGGTAGATACATAGCGATGATGGAACAAGGTCAAGATGAAGAGAGGAGGAAAGAGTGCGCAAGTCGCAGTGAAACCCTTCAGACTTCCTCTCGTCTTTCGTTGTGATCGGTAGTGTATGGGAATCCTATTCCATACATGCTGTTTGCATGTGCTCACATACAGGCTAGTTCAGACTTCCAACTTATATCGCCCCTCGCGGTGTGTGTAGCATGACTCCATGCCATGCGTGTCGTCCATCTTTGGCAGTGGGGCTGCACACCATACACTGTTGCCTGCGGGGGGCATCCCCAAGCTGAAATACGGCGCTCGTAAAGTAATGATGTACGGTACACCCCGGAACATGGATAAACAAGTGTTTATTCCTTTCTGTTTCCCCTCGTTGCTCGAGTGAGTCCATTTGTCATTCCAAGTGGGGAGTCTTCCTCGTCATTCTGCCAGTATGGGAGTTACACACCACGACACGATGTATCTCGGGCAGGCACAAGGCAGAACTATACCCCTGCAGGAGCATTTGTAGTAGCGGAACTCCAGAGAGAGATCACATGGTGCTAGGAGGGTCTTTCGTTACAAGGCTCGCCGGATGCTGCAGTGGGACTGTCAAACGCATCTCCAACGCCAAACAGGGCGGTCCATAGCACTCGTTCCGATTATCTGTCTTGATGTGGTCTTGCAGGTATGTGGCTTGGGGACCTTGATTTCTGAGTTCTGACTGGTTTGGCGTTTGTTCAAGATCCTGTTCCTGTCCCTGACGGTCAACCCTTCTCGTCTCTCGACGCAGTGGACTGGTTGGTGGTGTGTGATGCGTAAGGCTTCAGTGATAGTCCTGTCCTGTTTGGTTTTCGGCCACGGTAATCTGCCGAAGTATAACGGCGAGGTCTCGAACTTTCCTGTAAGTCAGCACAAACTGCGGCGCAGCTCAATAAGGTTCTTTATGTCTTTGTGGCCTTTTATTTCTGTTCATTCACTCCCACTGGTGGAGCCAGCCAGACAATAGAAAGGGACGCATCGCTGCGGATGGCGATACACATCAGACTGTGACAGTTGTAGGGGTGAGTCGCATAATCTCGCCGAGAGTGGTACTTTCCCGTACAGCTCCTCAGTCGGTCAGTTAGTCGACGTGACGAGCCTGTCCAAAGTCAGTGCAAAGAAAAGATATCATTCAGGACTGAAGACCGAGGCATAGACGAAGGCGGGCATCTGATGATCGGTATTCAGCTCGGTGATGATATTAGATTCGCCACAAGACGGATGCATCGGGAGCGCGTCGATACCGTAGCTCTCCTGGAACTATGTAGCCCGGTCCACTTACAGTCAAGTCTATGTGAAGGATTGCCGGCTCAGCGAGAGATGCCGTGTATCGATCAGTCTTATGCACGCCTTTGTCACTCCTGCCACGAGGGGGAGTAAGCTGCTCGACTACTCGCTTCACTCGAAATCAAGAGAAGAGAGGAGAGGAGGGGAAAGAGCCTTCAGCAATTCGCTCCAGATCAAAGCGAAGTGCAAGTCTGCTCGGTCGCACCTGGGCGCTGCTCAGAATCGTATTGTAACCCAGGCCTAGACCTGTGACACAAGGACACAGCATGAGGCATCCAGTCGAGAGCAAGATTTACACCACTCGGCCGCCATTCCACGGGATGGTATCGTGCTGAGGGGTCGAACGCAGAGCATGGGTGCCACATCTACCTCAGAGTGGACCGAGACGTGCATCCACGGAACAGCCCCGCAGCCACGAGCGTCCGATCCGGCCACGGCTTTGCTGCGATCGCTTTCCGAAGGCGAGAGACGCCTCTTCTCCTCTCGCCTCATCTCGTCCCGACATACCAATACCGACTGTATTCTTGCCCCATCCAACACTTTGCCAAAGCCTTCTCGTCTGCTGCGTGCTGCGTGCTGCGTCGAGTCGCGGATGCGATGCACCACTTTGCAAAGTGAGTGTAATGCGATGCGGATCCATCCGTAGCCCATCTGCGGATTCGCCACGAACACGAACCTCGCTTACGACGATGTCGCCCCTACTATGAGATGACTTTCACGTGTAAAATCTAGCTTCTTACAAAAAATAAACCAACATTCCTCGATCACTCGCTCGCTAAGTGGGATTTCACGTTTTTACGTCATTACCCCTCTTTTGCTCCTCCCAGAGAGATATGAAACGGCACGCCCAGCCTAGCAAGGTAATAAATATGACGGTAGGTCGATCCTGTAGGTACGTGTATATAGATAGATCCGCAAATCCGCAATTACCGGGAGCGAGGGCGCATATGGTAGCAAACGTTTATCCGATCATTCATTATTACAGTTATCCCTCTCGCCTCATTCCGAGACTTATCGGAGTCCGCTCGTCCGAGGTTTCCTGCAGGTTTGATCGGGTTCAGGGAGACAATAACAGGGTTTCGTCGTTCTTCGTTTCTTCCCACCTCCCTCACTGTTCCGAGGCATCTGTATGATCGCCTCATCATAACTGTTATCGTACAAATGCGATCGGCGAAAGGCAGGGTAGGGCACACTCCACAATCTTGTACCGGGACCACCACATCTTCGCTTCAGAGGTTGTGGAGTGGGAAGGGGACATGGCATCTCTAATATGATAGTAAATCGATGGGAAGGTTCTGCCCCCCAGCAGTGTCATATTGTGATGAGAATGGTCTCCCGAGTGCCCTTGCCATTGTCATGGCTATCGCCGTTGTCCTCCATGGCTTTCACCACGGCAGCGCGTTCCTAGGCTTTTGGCCTTAGCGTCGGGCCTCTGCCCTGGTCGTCTTGGTGCAAGGTTGCAGGCAAGTGAAGTGCCTATGACGGAGGAGGGCCTCACTCGCGACAGAGATGAGGCGAGGCGACTCCGGATCGGACAATGGCCGCAGCTGGCGTAGGCTATGATCGTGGCTAAGAGGAGGTAGGAGGTATTTCCTTCCGATCCGCAAGCAAATAATTGCATGCCAGACGACTCAAAGCAATGAAGCGAAGGGCCTGACGAGGATGAATGATGACAATGGCAACCAGACTCCACACTACTGGCCAGGGTCATCCCAGTAAGGGGGGGGCCTCGGAACGCTTCTTATGGGCTAAGGTAGGAACGCGATCGAAACAGTAGCGGATCAGATACCGGAATGCCACTGTTTAGTCGTTCCTAAGATAACAACGTTTGCTTCGCTTGCTGAGAGGCCAATGTGTGTGCATGTGGGACGAGGACGAGATGAGCTTGACCAGCCAGCTAACCAACCGCCCACGGACACAGATGCAAAAGCATGAAGCGTTTCACAGATCCGGTAGCAGAATCCGCAGACACAGAATCCGCAGCAGCCATTCCAAGGTTACCATGAGAAGACAGATGTTCTTTGTTGCGGTCTTCTTCCTCTCCTGTGCAACCCCGTCATAGCTATAGATCAGGTTCATCCATAGCTAGCTACCGAATTCTTGTCTCCCCTCGTCTCGTGGGACCAATAATCAGCCCAATAATGTTGAGGCCTGAGATCGTTTAAGCCAGCATCATCATCGTCTTACAACAATCATTCATCGACGGTGTTTGTCGTCTGTTGGACCTCTGCTGATCCGTTTCTCAAACCCCCCTCGTTTCATTGTCCATCGTCATTATCATCATTTTCCATCTCATTCCATCGCACTCCCACGCATACACACACGCTAAATCGTCCATCGACCTGTCTGATCTGTTCTATACATCTTATATATGGAAATCATTCATTCGACACCCTTCAACTTCGATTGCCTTTCTTCCCATATCTCTCACTCATACCACAAAACAACGAACGAGACACCAAATCAGAGCAGAGTTACCGACATATATCGATTGGGAGCCAACTCGTCATACCTCGATTCTCGTACTTTCTCCACCCAGGAATCACATCTGAATCCCCTTACATCGATCGCATCGCATCGCATCGCGCCTGTCTTTGCTCGACATACCAACGCCTCCAGCTCTCTCAGTAGGAGACAGTCAGCCGCCGCACTCACACATCTCTCGCTCTCGCAATCACTCAATCGATCTCGGCCGATCAGTTCTACGTATACATTCCATTGCCTTGACTCTATCACTCTTCTATTATCCAGAGTCCAGAACCAGTAACTCAGCACCGCCAGGCAGGCAAACGACGGTAATAACGACACGACTAAATCGAGCACACCGCCAACGCGATCCACGCGGATTCCGGAAATAGATTTAGCCACTCGGTGAGTTCTGGATTCACCTACACATCGAAGGGGGGTCCATGCATGGGTATGAGGAGAACGCGAGAACGCGAAATGGGAGGCAGTGGAGGAGCTTCGGGAGCCCGCGGCCGTGAGAATCGTTTCGTTTTGCGTTTGCATAAGCGATACAAATGACCCGAAGCGAGGGGGGAGGACCAAAGTCAAGATTTGAAACTGAAACTCGCGTCACTTCAGGAGGAAAGGTGGGGAGAGAGACCCTCGTCACGCTGCCCTGATGCCTTTCTTTTGCCTTGGACGTTTCTCACCCTTATACCCTTTTTCACCTTTTCTGGTTATTTTATACCCTACCCCTTTTACCCTTTTTCACGATTTGACTCTGCTTGAGCACCCACACCCACACCCACACCGACACGCACCGCCTCAATCTTCCGAGCGTAACTACACCCCTCACCCTTTTGTATCATTATCCTTGTGCACAAACACCACCACCCAGCATAGCGATCCCTTCCCTTCCATTCAACAAGTTCTCACGCTCTCTCCCTATCCCCACCATACTCCAACCACATAACAATTCTTATCCTTTCTTCACACTTCGATACCATCATCCATAAAACACATATCATTGCAACACCATCTCTTCATCCTCATCCATCTATGCCCGCTGCCCGTCTTCACCTCTGTACAATCGAGCTCAGATAGCGAAAGAATCATCATCAACGTCGAATCAAATAAATCATCAGGACATACAGCTGACATCGACCTGCAATTGCCCCTTGATCAACCCCCTATCGACCGCCTACAATCGACAAACCCGTGAGTACCCTCATCTTCATCCAGTGAATACGCAACTATCTTGTCAAACTCGTGCTGATTCTCCGTCTACAGACATTCTACTCTCTCGCTCATCGACTTCCACACGCATCAATTCGATGTCATCGATGGCCCCCTTATCCACCGCCGCTCTCGCCCCTTACCCTTTCACCATCGGCTCCAACAGCAAGAAGGACAATACGTTCTCCTTCCCTTCTCCGCCGGCGTCCATATCTTCCTCATCTGAGAGCGGTGCATTTGACCTCGACTTGGACGCCTTCTCCCACGTCTCTCCAGAGATCAACGCATTGTTGGAGCCCCTGCCCATCGACGACAAAGTGCTCTCTCAGCAGGTCTCTCTCGATTTCGATCTCAACCAGTCCCTTGAGCTATCGCCGGTCGCGTCCACTTGCACACCCACCTCGACCACTCTCGTCTCGCCTCGCTCCTCGATCGCAGAAGCCCTTCCGGTCGGTCAGCGCCCTCTTCTTCCTGTTGCCGAGAATCCGGACGTAGAAGCCGACACCGCCGAGGCCCTTAGCAACCACCACCTGCAAAGGTACCTGCACTACAAGGCCCTTGCTGCGCGAGCCGAAGCCGACCGAGCTGTCGCACAGCAGACCCAGGACAACCAGTTCGACGCTTTCTTCCAGGCGTGCGAACAACCCGACCTCTTCATGCCAGGACCCGGTCAAGTGCCTGAGTTGCCCTCATTGAAAGAGACCAACAACATGCTCGCCTATCAACCCCAGCCTGTCCCTTCCTCATCATACTATGGTGTGGGCCCTCAGGTAGCCGCTTGGTCTAGTGCCCCTGCATCATTCACCTACCACCCTCAATCTTCTCAAGCTGCTCTCCATCACGCTCAGGCTCACGCCCATCTTCAGGCTGCCGATGCTGCCCGAGCTCAGGCTCAGCACTCTCGATCGCTCTCGATGACCAGCTACTACATGCCTAGCAGCACCCGGACTTCGTTCGACGTAGCCCAGCAGCAACAGCTTGGGTCCTTTGCTCGACCTACCTCTTCGGCGCTGTCTTCGCACAGTCCGCCTTACCCCTCGACGCCTACCTATCCCGGCGTACCCAACCTCGTCCCTCTTCAGATGTCGAAGACCTCGACTTCTACTAGCCTCCCTTCGTTCACGTCCGCTGAACCCTCACCCATTGTCCAGCGATCTTACTCCAACGAGCACGCACAGGAGCTTGAGGGCGAAGATGAGATCGGCGAAGACTACTCGCCACCCCGAGCTCACGGCATGGATGAACTCAAGCCGATCATCCCTGGCATGCCCATTCCCAACGCTCACGGCGGTGGTCGGGGTTACGTTCCCGGTCAAACTCCTGACGACCCTAAGAAGAGGCACAAGTGTCAGATCTGCGGTAGGGGTTTCGCTAGAGCTTTCAACTTGAAGGTGAGTGTTCATATGTTCGCTGTAAAGCTGAGAGAACAGGGCTGACATTCTTTCCCTTTCCAGTCTCACGTGCAAACCCACAACCCTCTTCGGCCCAAGCCTTACCAATGTCCTCACCCTTCTTGCAAGCGAGGCTTTTCGCGACTACACGACCTCGAGCGTCACCGACAGGGTATTCACTCTGACGGTCCCTTGGTCGAAGCGAAACGACACGGTGTCACCCCATCTGTCGCCCGTGCGCAGACCAAGATGCAGAAACGAGCCGAGTCGGGAAGTCTCATCTAGTCGCCTGACTTTCACTAGTCAGGCGACCCCAAATGAACGGGAGCTGCTTATCGCGCTCCACCGAGACTTTTTACCCTCATCCCTCGTTTCTATCATTCTTGCCTCTGATCGAGTCGCACGAAATATACCAACAACCCACTTTTATCTCTCCTCCGACTCTACCCCTTCACGACTGTACCAAGTCCCTTTCCAACCCCACAACGTACCCATCCTATTCTACATCGTCACGCATCAATCCACCGAATCCCAATCATCACGACCCGTCCCTCACTTCCGCACCGAATCATCAACAAACTCCAAAACGCAGCGCCGCCACATTGGTGGCATTATCATCATCCTTGCTCGCTGCGATTTTGAGTGTTTTGTATTGTTTTGATGCTGTTGTGAGCGTGAAAGCTGTGTGGGATCAAAGGTGATTGCGATCGCCGATTGATGAGTAGAAGACTGGAAGTGCGAGGAAGACCTGCTCCACGAGCGGGTATGGACAAAGGGTATACGTCGGCATGATAGTCGGCACCCCTATCGAATATCGAATACAATACACAACCAATCGAAGCAACAACGGACCCGATCGCCAGTCTCGTCGACCACGCTCGACAATTGGCATGGCCCCCGTCCTTGATTTTCACACTATTTTTTTTTAACTGTGCTATTCTTATCGTTTCCTTGTTATGTTTCTTCCCATTTCTTCCTTGAACCACACGATCACTACTTGACCGCCTCATCCATCCCGCGATCCGTCCTCGTCTCGTACAAATCGACATCAAGCAATCGTCGCAAAACAACCACAACACAACTAAACCATGTCATCATCAAAACAAAACGCGATTGCTTGCTCTTGTGTCTGAACGTAGACGTTGATAGGGGAGCCTAGTGATAGGATCTTTGGACCGTCATAGTGAATCTAGTCTATCCACATAGTATAACCATACTTATACACGCAGTATGGTGTTTCTTGTTTTCTTCTGTTTTGTACTCTTCTCTTTGACCGCTTAGTCGATAGTATCCAATCTCAGGTCTGAGACCTGGGACTCAGAAATGGTCGCTAGCGCTGAATCAGAAGAAACGAGTGTACGATAGGTATTCTATTGAAAATTGGAAAAGACTGCGTTGATGGTTTACCGTATGCGATAGTAGACACAATCTTGCCTGAGGTGGCACTCGTACCTATGCATATCACATCAACGAGCGTATTTTCGTTCAATGCTAGAAGACACTTCGGCCTGCGGTTGTGATGCTTGGGCGCATCAACGGCCTAAATCAATGATGATGATCAGAGGCCGGGCCTGCCATCTCTGATCAGGCCTGCCATCTATGTCGCCCGATCTATGTTGAGCAATGGATGTACCGACTGTATCGACACCAAATGGTTGGTCTTTCGCATAAAAGTCATATCACAGCCTCTTAATAGATCAAGTATTACAACACAGAACGCACAGTACTTTAACAGGGTACCAGTAAAGTGCAAGATACACAAGGATATGTAAAGATAGATTCAGCTATATCAATATCTACGAGGTGGCGCGTGGTCTGTCTGTTCGGCCCGCCTTTGGCTTAGCCTCTGCGTCGATACAGACGAGGTAATATATATCGAGACGATCAATCAATCTCAATGGGGTCATCCACCGAAGATCCTTTACTGCCTCCCGTACCCGATCGTTCCATTCTCACGCCTCCGTCCCCGCGCTGTAATCGCACATCCCCTTCGTAACCATTAGATTCCGATCCGACTGTACCCGCACCCGAAGCACTGCCAGCATTCAGAGCGCTAAATGCAGACCCCGGCCCCGGGTCTGCGCTGAGATCAATAGCGCCTTCCGTCTCGAACGATCTTGATTTCCTCTTCCTCCCTGGCGGGGAAGCGGACAACTTGCGCTCGCTCTTCGAGCTGACAACATCCGCGATGTCAGGATCAGGGACGTCCTCTGCACCGGCCGTCGTCGGAAGTGCGGCTGTACCAGGCAACGGCGAATGATACTCGATGATGGATGGTGTCGTCGAAGCGGCAGGCGGCTGGTTACTGTCTTCGGCCGGTTCCACTGAACGAGTGAGGATCGATACGAGCTCCTCGGTGGTGGTGGCTGTTGGAAGGACGTGCGGAGGTGGTTGTCTCGACAACAGAGGCGTGGCACTGTTCACCGAAGCCACAGGCGGGGAGTTATGCACATATACTGATGAGGAACGGATGTTGTACGTGTCTTCTCCCGTTGCGTGAATGCCGAGCGCCGACGGCGCTAGATGAAGATTCGGTGTGGGATGGACAGGGAGCGGCGAGTGGCTATACGCGTGGGTGTGGGTCTGAGTGTCACCATTCGCGTATGCGGGTAGATCAACCGTAGTCAGAGCAGGGGGGAAAGGGTCTATAGGTTGCGGATTGTATATGGTATGGTGCGATGACGAGGGACCTGCCTTGCCATTGACGCGGGCATCGGTAAAGTTTGCTTGCGTCGGCGTGGCAGAGGTCGGAGTCGCGTGGCCACTGGATCCGCCATTCACAGGCCCGTTAGTCGACCTGTACAGGTCACCGTGTACAGAGGCAGTGTGGCCATTGATGTCACTCGTCGCTACGTCGGACGGTCGAACTTTCCTCCGCTTCTTGGACGCATCGCCTCCCTGACCCTCAAACGCCGAGGCATCGCGGCCAATGTCTTCTGGCAAGATCGGTGGGACGAACTTGGTACATTCGAGAAGGATAACATCCGACGACGGCGGCCAGTGGACCATGATTGGGGTTTCGGCATACTCGTTGATCGTCGATCTGTAGTCGATGTATTCGTTGGTGCCGAATTGCTCTACAAGCACGGAAGTGGCCAGAAAAGGTCAGCCGGTTCTATCGCAGCTCCCATTCAGAAGCGGGAAAACTCAAACCTACCCTTCATCTGCACCCTCACCTCCACGCCCTTCTGGTAGTATTTGGCTTCTTTGACCGCACAACAAGGGCACCTCCAACCTTTCCCATCCGTGCCAATGCATTCGGGCGGTGCCCTCACACAGCTCGCATGGTACACTTGACCGCATTTCATACAATCCACGAGAACGTTGTAGTCGGGAGTTCTCTGACCTGCAGGACAGATGCAATGTAATTCTTTTGGATAGGCTTGGGCGAGAACGAATCGAGGTTTTCTTCCTCTTGTTCGAGTCCTTTCCTTTGGAGGAGCAACGCCGTCTTTCAAGAGACCGGCGTGGAACTTGATGGCATCTTGCATTCGCTTGAAAAGCCACTTCACAAAGACGACCCTTTCGTTGGTCTTGAAGTTGTATGCGTCGTATAACAGGCTCAAGCTGTAAATCTTCCGGATGGCGTGCTGGATCTTGTCCACATCTCGATACGGTTCAGCCTCGTCCCGCGCATCGATCATCTTGAGCATAACCACGGAATATCGTACGGCGGCATCGACCAGGCTTTTGGCCATCACGAAATCAGGTGGAGTAATCTTGAAATTCCATCGCTCGGACGTGGCCAAAGCAGCGAATTCATTGAGCGAAGGCCCATCGCCCGGAAGGATGCGTAGGCACATGGCGCACTGGAATGGGTTGGAAGCATTCTTCGGAGTCACACCTACACATCGAGGGTGATATTCCCCTTGACAGTTCCGACAAGTGACCATGACTGCACCAGGAGGGTTTCGGCAAAAGCACACGATATCATCCGATGGCTCGTCGTCTTCTGGGTTGAAATGATGCTCGAACTCCCGTAGGAGGAACTTGACAGTGTGGGTGACTTGATTGATTGGTACTTCGAGTATCTCCGCGACCTTCTCCTGCCAGAGGGCGTGATGGTCTAACTCTTCCTGAAGCTCGATGATCTCCGGAATCTCCACGCGGTTGATTGGCGCGGAGGCAGATGACACGTTCTTGCACAGTCGAGAAGCGGCCAACGCAGACCCATTGGATGACAAGAAGTTTCTAGCCGAAGATTGCCACCCAAGGACGGTTTTCCTCATGTTCTCGAGTTGTCGCATCTTGTCGACAGCGACAGGCACCAGTTCCTGACCTTCAATCAGTGTTGAGATCTGGTCAATCTGTATGGTGGGCGAGATGAACAGTTCTTCAACTTTCTCAAGCCAATCCGCGCCTTTTTGTCTCCTCCTCTTGAGTTCAACGATAGTAGGATGGGTTTCGGGAATGTCGAACTCCTCAGCTTGTTGCAGAAGCTTAACTGTGTCCTTGTACTCGAGGGTGCGATCATCCACTTCGTCTTCGACCTTTCTGAACCAGGTTAACCGGTTAATGATTGTGGAGATGGCGGCGATCTCGGGCAAGTCCAAATTGAGACTCTCGCCGAGGATGAGCACCGTCTTGCATTTCTCCAGGTCAAGTTGGTCTTCCGGCGTAGACAGAATGACCGAAGCCTCCGATTGGAAGCTCTGGATAGACAGCAAGGACTGCCGGAGTTGGAGTATTTCTGGGGCATCGAAGGCGAGTGTTTCACCTTCCTTCAGAAGGGCGGAAAGAACTTCGGGACTCCGGCCTACCATATCTTCGTCCTCTTCCTCGTCCTTCTTGCCTTTCCTTCTTCTCCCCGCTGTTTTCCTAGTCAAGAGGGCAGAGACCCTGTCAACCCAGCTGTAAGCTCGATCGACCAAAGCGCGAAGATCGTAAGTTTCGGGCATGGAGTATGCAATTTTTTCGCCCTCGGCAAGGAGTGTCCGCATCGACTTCAAAGCGGGCCTGGGTACTTCGAGAAGACTGTATAGCTTGTTTCGCCAGTTTTCGGGTTGAGAGGCTCGCGCAACAACTATCGCTAAGATCTCGTCCAACTGAGCTTCGGTATATCGTTTGCGAAGCGTCCGCTTTGATTTCGAGCAAGAACAGAGCTGCTCTGCGTGGTCGAGACAAGTCACCAATTTGGTGCAAGAACAGGTTATTTGAGCGAGGTAGCAAAACGCCTTGCAGACCGCGCATTGATATTGATCCTCGGGACCATCGTCCTCCACGATAGTCTCGTTGAGATTCGGGTATAGAGCTCGAAGGTGGTCGCGCCGCCTCGTCTCTTCCTCTACCATCTCTTCGAGACTATCTCGCAGCCTGTCAATAGCATGTAAGCGGACGTTACGGCAATTCCGTGGTGCAGTCAGCTCACCAGATTGCGGTACGTATCGTTTCCGAATACAACGTGATTGTGATGAGCAACTCGTTGTGGTCAAACACAGGCGGTTTCAGATAGCCTTGATATTTGACGACCGATTCTTTGCCTTCAGCGAGCCAGTCGGGCAAAGCGAAATTGACGGCCTCGTTCATGTTGATCTGCAGGAATATACATTGGTCAGAGACTGTGTTGGAGATTAAATACAATACACTCACGCCATGATTGAAACCACAATGGTAAGCTTTTGGGAACGTGATAACAAACTCGTTTGGCCTTTGATCGCAAGCGACGACTTTCACTCCTGCATCTCGCACTCGACCAGGATTCATCATTGTGACCAGCTGGAACAGAAGTCCTGGTTGTTGCTCGAACAGTTCGGGAGCCTCAGACTTCATCGCCTCTTCGAATTTCTCGGCATCGGAACCAGGTATACCATACCATGTCTTGGTCTCACCCCAATACACTGCGGAGATCCCATTGGGTCAGGTGGCTATCAATGCTATTGCGCCTGACGAGACTCACTGTAATTGACACTGTACGTGTAGTGATCCTCATTGTGCCAACAGAAAGTCGAGAACATCATCCCTAGGTAGATCCAAGGTACAGTCATTCCAGAGATATCCGATCGGATATAGCGTAACAACCTGAAATTGTGATGCTGGTTAATCTATATGTCACAAGAATGCCGGTCTTGGTCAACCACTCACGAGTCCGGCAAGATGGGCATGTTGTTCAAATTCCAACCATCAGCAGCGTAGGGGTCGAGAGGATGTGTCTCCATCGTTGGACCCGCACTGAAGCCAGATTTGAATTGCTCAGTCCTTGTTTATTTATCTTTCCCAAACCGGAATATCTCACCTTCCGTGCGTGGTGGAATGTACATCCGCGCCATATTCAACTTCAACAGTATCCGTCGCACTCTCAGTCAATCTCCAGAACTCTCGCTCGACATCGTCTTCCGTCACAGAGACTTTACCAAAGTTTCTCGCAAGTGGATTATTCGGCTTGATATCTTTGATCAGGCCATTTGAAGAAGGGGGAGCAGAGCTCGACGTGGCCTGCGGACGGTGTCGATTCCACCAGTGATAAGAGAAACTCGCATCTCGAGCCTGGAACGAGGCCATCGAGTGATCCTCGCCCTCGTCGAAACCGAAGTCATCGCCCTGGCTTAGTAAGCAAGATGTGCAGAACCATTCCTCGTTTGTCGGTACAGAAGCGAGAGGCGGATCGAGGCAATATGTGTGGAAACCTGGACAAACATGCTTGGTCGTCAGCGCAGCTCCGTTGTGTTGAAGTCAATGCGCGTGGGTTTAACTAACCTCGATCACAGCCATCACAAAGGAGTATCTTGTCGGCTGCATGTCCTCCTCGACAAACTTCGCATACCTGCATCAAACTAGTGAGTCAGTTGGAGGTCACAACCTTGGTTTGTCTGGTATGCACTCACCTCGCCTTTTTGATACTCTGGGGTGGCCACCTGGGGCTTTCTAGGGGAACCATCGGATAACACCGAGTCTGCATCACTTAATTCGCTCTCGCTCCCGTCTCTGGTTGAGAAGCCCGGAACCTTAATTTTGACTGTTGTCGAAGGATCACCGTTCACCAGGGTCGCCTGCTCGATCTCAGCTGCCGCCTGTAACCCATTCACACTGCTGAAAGGAGCTGCGTTTGCTGGAAGTGAAGCCGTTTGCGCACCCATCCGACTGCTCATTCTAGTCCTGGGACTGACCTTGACGGATCCCATTCGGCCTGCCGACTTGATCTGACTGGGTGATGGTGGTGTATCCGTCGTGAACGCAGGCGGGCGTGTTCCATTGGGTGCCTGCATCGGCGTGAGTGGGGAGACAGAAGCTGATTTGGCGCGCAGAGCCCATCTGTCGAACGGAAGGACGATAGACATGTACGCTTCTCGAACGTGAGGGCCCCAGATCGGTTTATGGCCTAATGTTTCAGTGATCTTGCCCCAAGCTTTGGTTCTGTCGAGCTCAAGATATCCGCCTGCTTTATTCACTTCCTTTCGCAGTTTCCAGACATCAAGCGGCTGCCTGTCGATTCTGGGGATGCTGATCTCGTTCTCGCTCGACTGGTTGTGGAACATAGATAGCTGTTCCAGGAAGTTGATCTTAGCTCTGGAGGCCGCTTCTAATTGATTTAGCCTCTGTAGCCGGGTCTTGAACCTGAATGTTTCGGATTCCAGGGTGAAAGGCATTTTCCAACCTTCTGGCGGTACGATCTTGCAGATACCGTATGGACGAGCTTCTTCGGTAATGCTGCTGATGTACGCCATCGTGTCCTTGAACTCTTCAGCAGTGGGGTAAAAGACTGGACATTCTTCCAGCCCGAAAGGACGAGTCGCAGTCCGCGATGTTGGGTAGCGAGGAGCTTCTTGTCTTACGGTGGAAGGGGAGAATGGTGGATTGATGACCGTCGGTCTGTGCAACGGATTTCGAGCTGCCGATGGTCCAGCGATGGGCTGCTGAGGCTGAGCGGAAGGGGGTAAGAACGAAGTCGCTGTAGGTCCAGTATTGACCTGAATCGGAGTCCCACCTCTGTCAAGCTTGGCATTGGCTTCGGCTTTGCTTCGACGTTGACTACGTTGAAGCTCCCCGCCTTCTCCTGTCCCAGCTGAGAAGTAGGTGGGAGCAGGTAATACATCGGGATATTGCAGCGAGCTCGTGAACGTAGGTTTCCGCTTCGACTCTGATGGAGACGATCTCTTGGTCGGAGACGTATTGCTGTGAGCGGCACCGTTCGGTCCGTTGGACATGTTCGGTGTCCGTGGTGGTTTGGCGGACGACGAGGACGCCATCCTCTGCCTGGTAGGGTACGACAGTGGTTTGGCTGTTGAGGCACCTGCACTTGCACTTACATTCACACCTGCACTCGTCACACCGAGCGGTGGGGTCTGCGGCTGAATCATGTTGAATGCTGTATTTGACGATGCACTGCTTGTATGCGAGAACGAAGTTGAAATCGCCTGCATGTTTTTTTTTAGGGTTCGAGTATTCACTCAGTGTTCACTGGGTGGGGATTGCGTTGCGTCGTGGTGAGTCGGAATCGGTCGTCTTGATGGTGGTCGGTCAGTCCGTGAACGAGTGGAGGTGAGTGAATTGAACAAAAGTCGAAAGAAAGACGATGGCGCTGCTGGTCACGGGCCTTGCGAGCATGAGCGCAGGAGAACAAGGCAACGATGGTGAAAGAGGAATGCAAAGTGTGGGCCGTGTATCCCAAAGGACGTCTGTTGAAGGACAGTCGAGTGATTTGAGGCAAGGTCAAATGTCGCTCGAGTGCGTATGTATGCTATCAGTCTCTGTGGGGTCGGTGCAGCCAGCTTGGCTTTTTGCCGCCTAAACCGCACTGTGCGTTGATGCCTTGCAGCATTCATCAATTATCATTAGATTGCCGGAACTTATCGTGCTACAGTGCTACAGTGCTACAGTGCTACAGTGCTACAGTGCGACAGTGCTACTAAGCCAAAAGTACGAGCTTGGAAACGAGGCACTTGGTATTCCCCCTTAGATGGAGATCTTAGAACCTACCCCCATTTTAATGTTTCCATCTACTCGTAAATAATGAAATCTCTCTCTCTCTCTCTCTCTCTGTGATCGAACCGACGGAGGCTGCCATCTGAAATGTCTGAAAGTGATTGAACATTTGTACATTTGTTTTGATACCTGCATTGTTTCTTCAGCAAAGCGACACACTCTTTCAAAAGCAGACTGACCTCAGTGCTGCATCAATTTAAAAGCAGGATCCTCACATAGACATCATCACTGCCCGAAAAATGTCGGCTGTACCTACACCTCCTCCCACAGCGGCTTTGTCCACTGAGGCCGCTTCACCCTCAGCCGCCGGCGGTCGAGCCTCGAAATCATCGTTCGGCGCCGAATCAACCATGTCTCTGCTCGTAGAGTCTCTCAAGGACAGACTGCTCTTCGCCGTACCCAAGAAGGGAAGATTGATGGAGAAGACGCTCGAGTTGCTGGCTGGTGCGGATATCAAGTACAACAGGGCGCACCGGCTGGATGTTGCGCTCGTGCAGAACCACCCCATTGCTCTGTGAGTGCAATTTGTTTCTTGGTATTCGACGAGCCATTATGTGCGACTTGGTGGTATTGTCATTAAAATGATACGAGGACATGCTCCAGCGTAGCAGCCATGTTTTGCCTTTGCTCGAATCGCACGTTCGTAAAGCAGGTCATCAGGAGGAGGCGACTATAAGAACGTATCCCTTGGTACCGCAGCTTGAACCTGTCTCATGACAGCCTTGCCAGCCTTCCACTCCCCATCAGCTGGCCGAGATCATCCGCTGACACTTTTGTACTGGTTCATGTTTGCGCTGGTATGCAGCGTCTTCCTTCCCGCTGCCGACATCCCTCGATTCGTAGCTCTCGGTTCTGTCGCGCTCGGTATCACCGGCCAAGACGTCATTGCCGAGTCCACCCACGCCGAACAAATCACCGAACTCCTCCCTCTCGGTTTCGGCAAATGCTCCCTCCAGGTACAAGTACCTGTCACTGGCCCCATCCAGACCCTCGAGGGATTGTCCGGGGGAAGGATAGCTACTTCCTTCGAAGTGCTCGCCGCGGAGCTGTTTAACGGCAAGGAAGGTGTAGATGCCAAGACTGGGAAGAAGACCAAGGTGGAGTATGTTGGTGGATCGGTCGAGGCTGCTTGTGCTTTGGGTATGGCCGACGGTATCGTCGATTTGGTTGGTGAGTGATGGTGGCAGGCATATCTGGATTGAACCATGTATTTCCCCTCGACTATCTCAGCGACAAGCTACACGATCGCACAACCCTGCGACAGTATAGCATCGACCGGCCACTGAACCTTCGAGTATCCATGGTAAACCGTGCTGACATTTGCCCATACCTGCCCTCAGAATCCGGCGACACCATGCGAGCAGCTGGTCTCCACGCCATCCACACGCTCATGAAATCCGAAGCCGTCCTCATCACCTCGCGAACTCCTCACCCGACTGTCACTCCCGACCTTGCTCCCTTGATCCCCCTGATCAAATCCCGATTCGCTGGATTCCTCGCCTCCAAGAAATACGTATATGCCTCGTACAACATCAAGCGAGAATCCCTGCCCAAGGCGATGAAGATCACCCCCGGTAGACGAGCGGCGACCGTTTCGCCTCTTGACGAGGAGGGCTGGGTGGCTGTCAGTGCGATGATTGAGAAGAAGGAGGTCGCGAAAGTCATGGATGACCTCGAGAAGTCTGGTGCCGAGGATATCCTCATCTTCGCCTTGGATAATTGCCGAGTCGGCGTTTAAGGGCTCGTTCTTGCTATCTACATATATATGCTCTAGGTATCGTTCGCTTTATACGCATCATAGATCGTTCATAATGGAGCGGACAGCTTCTCTCATCATGCATAGAGTACATCATGTTGATTTTACGGATTGACGCCAGGACGACGCTTGTTGCGCAACGGTAACTTAATGTTTCTTTCGTCTGAAGCATTAAAAGATTACAAAGATTACCGGCCTACAGAGGATGTAACCGGGTATCGTCCATCCACCGTGCACGCGTTTGAGCTATGACGCACCGATACATGGGGCAATCCGGAATCCCATCCCTCCAATTGTGTACACTGTGTACACCCTTCCAATCGATTCATGAGATCATCCATCCATCCATTCATCAATCAATCAAACATTCGAGCCTCGACATCGGCGCCTGTTAAGAATTGTGGAATCGACTATCTTCTTTCTCTTCTCGATCAAATTCCGCAAGTCGGTTAACAGACGCTCTAGCGTCGCCATCACGCCTTTATACGACTTCTCTGACGAGGCAACGACGATAAAGCCCGAACCAGAGCTTGGCGCGTAGTGAAGACATTATGGCCAGCGTTCCTCCTCCTTACTCCTCGAGAGACCATGCTCAAGGTATGTCCTGTGTCCGCTGCTTCGCGACGCAACGCAAGAGTCGGCAGCATCTGAACCCGTAGCTAATCGCCGATTATCACTTCTTCACATCTTCTCTACTCGGTGACAACAGTCCAACCTGGATCCTCCTCCTCTGCAACTGTTTCATCTGGCCCAGGCGCTACCTCAGGACCTGGAGCTCCGGAGTTTCAAGAGACTACTTCGATATGCCTGGAATGGAGATTGACCGGGCTCAAGGCTATGTACGAAAGTACGAGGGGGGAACAGAAATCGTGAGTATCTCATACAACGCACATGACTGCATGTGCTCCGTTATACGGATTCTCATCGTCTTGCTTCCCATCCCGGGCTTGTCGTTACGGGACTTGCTCTGTCAAGCCGATAGCCAAGTACGTGCGTTGGAGCTGATGCTTCACCCGCCGATCCAGCAAATGCATCAGGTCTGCCGTCTTTGGCGATGCCGATAATCTATGGGAGGTTTTATGGTATCCCAATGCTGGAACGTCGAGCCAGACGGCCGGGGACCATGTCAGCTTGTATCTGTCGTGCGTGGTGAGTCTAGGGCGATGGGATGGATCGTTCGACGCTTCCACCGGTGAATCAGTAGCGTCCGTTCGCTCCTTATTTCACGACGATCGCCGCATCCTCTACCAGAGTTTCTTTGCATGAGGGCTTGCTTATCGAACGCGTCCGCTGACATCTTGCGTCCCCTCCTTACCAGCCTACGGCCCAAGAACGAGACTCCTGTCTAGGGAACAAATGGACACGGAAGGGTTTATGGTGGTTCAAATTCGAAGTCCGACCTCTGCCCTTCGACTCAAGATCTGTCCGACCGGAACCGCTGGCAGCCAAAGACGCCTCTGACCATACATTTGCCGTCAAGACCGCCAATTGGGGCTGGCAGGCATTCGCCAAGCGAGACGCCTTGTTCCAACACCCCCAAGTACAGGCTACGGACAGCTTTATGATTGTCTGTACGATACAGCCCCAACCCCAGCCGCCGGCGGGTCTTTGGCTCGGCGTCGGTCTTCAGCCCTCTTCAGCGACTCAGACGGGCTTCATACAGCCTAACTCACGAGGGGTGGGAAGTGGAGGTGGACTGAGCGCGTGGGCAAGTTCGGACGGCAGCTGTGGTGGGGTAGCTGGCGGTGTAGCCGCTGGAGGCGGGGTCAGGAAAGTCGTACCGAAGGACCTGATCCGATCGGTTGGTGCAATGCTAGATGATCCTTGTGAGTAGGAAACCTTCCAGCCCATAGATTCACGGTTCGTCAAGACCATAGTCATCAGGACCAGAGAGAATAAGTGGAATACTGACTGTGCTTGTCTTGTCAGTATACTCTGATGTCGAATTTGTCATCCCCTCGAAAGGCGGCACAGGCTCGAAACCCCGCTCGATTTACGCCAATAAGAAACTGCTGAACCGGTGTGAATACTTCGAAGCGATGTTCAATGGAGGGTTCAAGGAAGTTGAGGGTGTCTACGAAGAGGTACGTCTGATCTTTCCTTGGAAACGTCCAGTATATATATTGCAGATTCTGTTGTGGAAACGTACTTATATCAGGTTCGATCAACCAGGACGATTCGGACGAGGATATTGATATGCTGTCGGACTCGGACATGGATGAAGAGGATTCTAAACCGTCGCCGTCATCGAGCAGGTCCTCCATTTCACCAGACTTGCACCTCACGACGACGACGAGCCGAACATCTTCCGCTCGGCGTGCATCGACCTCAGCTGACCGACCGTCAAATGAACATCTCCGGGGCGCCGCTGAGGACAGGCACAGACCTGAGCTTCCATCCACTGGCGATCACGTATCTGCTAGCGACGATAACGCGCCGGCCGTCGGCAATATATCAATCGAGCATGGCCATGCAAAGGATGACGATGAAGACGACGAAGGCGCAGAGCAGAAGGAGAAGGAGGTGCAGTCCAAGAAAGCTGTGGAGTCTGCACCACCATCAGAAAAACAAGCCCCTTCGAGAGTCGCAAGAGACACGATAGGCCCTAAAAAGACGAGAGTGGTGGTTAGGGATGCAGCCTGGAGTACCTGGTGGGCGGTCCTCTATTGGGTGAGTGCGAGCGAAGTTATGTTTAGATGTCATCTCCTTCACCAAACGCCTTGAGCTATTAGAGCCTTCTATAACTGCTGATACGATATGCAGATCTACACCGACGAAATTTACTTTGCTCCCCTGACATCTTCGTTTGAGCACCAAATACGCTCTTCGAACTCTTCAGGCCCTCTTGGATCTACGTCGGGTCCCGAAGATGGCCCGAAGACACGGGCAGAATGGATATCGAAATGGATGATGGAACACGATATCGATCCGCCACCAGCCCCTTCTATCGCTTCATCCCGTGGTTTCGGTGGCAGTGTCCAAGATGCGCAGGATGACGATGAGGATCTAACTTTGGGTCCTAGGCCAGTCAGTGCTAAGGCCGTTTATAGGCTTGCGGATAAGCTGGACTTGCCGGCTCTTAAGCTCAGAGCGTTCCAGCATATCTGTGGCCAGTTGACGTCGGGCAACGTACCTGCTGAAGTGTTCAGTCGGTTCAGCTCTACTTACGAGGATATCAGGAAGGTGAGTGGGGCAGGCGGCTATTATGGGGCTGCAGTCCGAACACGAAGCTTGTCCCATCGTGCTTTCACAACGTTTGCAACTGGAGCTCGGCGCGACTGCCGGCGATCAGGCAGCCTGACGCTAATCCCTTGCTTGATTTCTATCCGCCCCTCATACAGGTCCAGATCGCCTTCTTCCTCAAACACTGGTCCGAGATCAAGAAATCCGAGACTATGATGCAGATCTGGCAGCAGATCAGACACGGCAAACACGTCGGCTTCGAAGAAGGTGAGTGGGATAATACCGAGTATCTGAGGCGGCCAAATGCCTTGAGGTCCAACCTGTGGGTACCGGCGGATAGCATTATGCTAACGCAAAATGCATTCACGCTCTTTAGTATGGCCACTCATTGTCGGTCAACTGGACTTCAAGCCCTCATAGGCTGGCTGAGTTCCGACTGAGTCGTGTCGGCAATCCCTCGGTCAGAGAGAAGCGAACACGGTTGAGGTATATGTATATATAAATACGGGAAGATCATGTTTCTGGGTGTCTACTGTGCAACCCCGAACCCGATGGCTTGTTGTGACGGCGATAATGACTATGATGAACCGGATCGAATGTGTGTGTAGTATATTATTCTGGAGCAAGCCTTGTATATACGATATAATGAGCACCGCTCCGGACTCGTTTCCCCGCTGTTCTTTCCTCATGTCAAGTTGGTGTATCGTTATCGATGAATGTTGGGAAATGCCTCTGTGCGAATCCGAGCCGATAGGCGCCACAAACGGCAATACCACATTCTCCTTACATCGGCCGAGCACGGCGCAATCCAGGCTAAGCTTATTAGGTGGTTGGGGTTGGGACCGGAGGTTACCGATAGTCTACATAGTCTACCAATGACGTGCGCGTAGCTAGAATAGCGTATGAGATGACTGTATACCCGCGTTGACTCAGCAGTGAGAATGAATGCTTTAGAACGGTAGAACGGTGGAACGGTGGAATGGAATGTCAGAGTTGAGGCCTTTTATCGTCGATATCATTTATTGCCTCTTTCTTCGCTCGCTTGCTTCCCTCTTGCTATCCAATCTATATCTAATCAATCTACTACAAGACAAAACAATCAGCTCAATCAAAATGGTCAAGGTACGTCGATCTTTCTTCAAACAGATCTGATCTGATAAGCCTCAAATCGATCGGATCGAAAGAGTGAGGCATTAAATTATATCGGTACTGATTTGCTGACGACTGTCTTGTCCTCACGTTTACATGATTCCCGCTATCGATAACACAACCTCTCGGGTCGTCAAATGCTACCTACCTTCCGCACTCACATATATCTCTCACTTTGCCGACTTGTCTGATTCTGTCCTCCTACTTGCATGGCTGGCTGGCTGGCTGGCTGGCTGGCTATAACCATTGTCGTATCGCTTCAATGTGCTGCACTGCGCACCCACACCTACCCAAATACAATCGGAACGTCCCATCTTCCTTTTATCCACTATACGTCTACACTGGAACCCCTCGCCTTTCTCCCTTTACTTGCCTATCCATTCTCGCTATCCCAACTCCACTGTCTACTCCGATCTTGCCGCTTACCTGCGTACTTCGCGATTCAACCGACCATTCGCTATGACCTATCTACCGATCCCCTTCATCGACCACGCATTTCCTTCGCTCTCGACTTGGTCCTTCCTCCACAATCTCATCGACGACATGTGACCAACCGGCGATGTCCTCGGCTCTGCATGTCATGACCGACGATACACCCCACCCCACCCCACTCACAGGCTATCGCTGTTCTTAAGGGTGACTCCTCCGTCCAGGGTGTCATCACCTTCACCCAGGAGAAGGACGGAGCGCCCGTCACTGTCTCTGGCGACGTGAGTGTTTTGTTTGGCGTCTTAAACATCACCTTGAGCTGCAGTAATCATTGATACTGTCTCTGATTTTTTGATCGGAGATATCGCACAGAGAGCGAAAGCTGACAGATGTCACGTACATCACGCAATTGTTCATCGCTCCATTCCATCCCGCAGATCAAGAACCTCGACGCCAACGCCGAGCGAGGATTCCACGTCCACGAGTTCGGTGACAACTCCAACGGCTGTACCTCTGCCGGACCCCACTTCAACCCCCACGGCAAGAACCACGGTGGTCCCTCCGACTCTGAGAGGCACGTCGGTGACCTCGGTGAGTGGGGCGAATCTCCCTAATCATCCCAACCTGTGACACCGAAAGGCATACATGTTGTGATCTGAGTCGCATCAGATCACACCTCAGCGGCAACGCATTGAAGGGACTGATCGCTAATGTGCGACGTCCGATATCCATCACCCACAGGAAACGTCAAGACCGACGGTTCCGGTACCGCCTCGGTCAAGATCACCGACTCGTCCATCTCCCTCTTCGGCCCTTACTCCATCATCGGCCGAACCGTCGTCGTCCACGAGGGCACCGACGACTTTGGCAAGGGCGGTCACCCCGACTCCCTCAAGACTGGTAACGCCGGTGGCCGAGCCGCCTGTGGTGTCATGTGAGTGGATGTTTTATTTTGCGTTGTACCTCCCTCCGTCTTGATCAACTTGAGAGACCCTGTGCTCGGCTCCCGCTGGCATATGTGTCGGTGATTGCGTTGGGTCTCTCAGTCCACCAGCTAGCCAGCTGGCGATCCGCGATCCTCATCCTGTCATCGTCTGTCATGGATATGCAACTGCAAACGTGCGCTGACACTCCCCTGTTTCGTATCTACCCAGCGGTATCGCCGCTTAAGCGACCGATCCGATCAATAATGGTACCTTAGAAAAGCAATCGAGTATGTAGTAACGAACGAGGCGAGGATGAGATGAGACGAGGCCAAGTTGTTGATGAAGTATAGTAAAAGAGAATTGATTGAATATGCAATTGTTTGAAGTTGTCAACGGTTGAAGATGCGGGACTCTGATGCCCGCCCGACATATGAGAGCGATTCAGTGTGCACACGATAAGCAAGGCGACGGTCAAGGTCAACTTGCCTCTATTTCTGTCCGACTCGACTTAGAACAGACGCTCGCCAAGCCGATGAATCGTTATCCATGCATTCAGAGATAAACATCCCAGTGATTGTAGCTAAGAAAGCACAGCAAACTCAAGAAGGGAAGGGGAGGCGGTCAAAGTTCCGATCAGTCACGCTACACTATAAACGTGTATACGAAGAGATAGAGAGAAAGGGGGGGGGGGGGGAGATTTCCTTCCAAAGTTCTCTTTGGGTATGGAGTCAGACCGTATCAATCATAGCCGTCCCTTTGATAACAAGGTAATTTGGCAGCCGGACGACAGATATCATGAAAGAAGACCTCCAAGCTCTTTAACCCTATCTTTCGAGAAAGAGGAGGGGAGCGGTGGCTTTTGACATATCTCTGCTGCCGAGGGTAGTCATCATTTCTTTAAAACTTGGAAGGAATAGGGAGAAACAACATGCAGGTTGCGCTCATCCTTGCATATTTGTACGACGCGGTTGTGGATGGGATGGTGTACTATGGTCGATAGTGGAGGGAGGGTGGTCGTATGGTGCAGTAGTAGTAGGACCTGGAGCATCGAGTGATTCGCCGTATTCCCGTTATGTGATGATCGAGTGTGGCGATTTGATTTGGTGAATGGGCATGGCATGGTAAAATGACTCGACCACGCTTACCCCGTCATGCGAGCGAGTTTTGGAACACGAGTGAATGAGCATATGTGCGCTATTGTATTGTCGTCCATCCATCTAGTCAAACCTCTTCGTCGCTATCATCATCTGATTATCAACAAAAAGAAGAGTGGTCAATAAGTCTTCATTGAAGAACCGCCCTTGTTGCTCAGATCATCATCGCTCAAATATAAACGCGAATACCGCGAAAAACGACAAGAACAGACGGCTCACGGGAACACTTTCTTGAGATTATCTGGGAAAACGAGATAGACAAGACAGGATAAGAAGCAATTCGAGAGTCAAGCTCAAGCTCCAGCTCAAATACAAGCAGCTCTAGCGAATATCCTCGACCAATCCACCGCCCACCAATCTATCCACCATGTCAGACTCGATCAACGACCCGGCTGCCGCGGCAGCTTCTGGACCCTCAGGTCCTCTCGAAGAAGTTCAGGTCGACGTCACGAAGTTGACTGCTCTTTCTCCGGAGGTCATCTCAAAGCAGGCTACTGTGAGTGATTCCAGGGTCTGGTTCTATGGTCCGCACAAAAATTTCTTTAGTGGGCTGGAGGGAGGAGAGGTACCTGAGGGATATACTTGGACCCCCTGCATAGCCGTCCGGGCGGGATCGCTCGCGGAGCGACCACACTCTCAGAGGTAGACAATGTTAAGCGGCGACGGCGGGCATGGAAATAGTAGGGCATCGTTAGAGTATCGACTGATTCTTTGGTTTCCTCTGTGCATTCCTCAGATCAACATCGGTACGATCGGTCACGTAGCCCACGGTAAATCATCGACCGTACGAGCCATCTCAGGCGTTCAGACCGTCCGATTCAAGAATGAGTTGGAGCGAAACATTACCATCAAGCTTGGTTATGCCAATGCCAAAGTGAGTCGAGGGCTGTTCAACTTGTCTCACGCCGCACACTTTTCATTTTCATTGCTTGGGGCAATTCAATTCCGAGAACTTTCATCTTTGAGCAGTATATTGACTTTTCACTTATATTGGTCATCTGCTTCTCTCGTAGATCTACAAATGCCAGAACCCCAACTGCCCCCCTCCTAGCTGCTACCGATCATATCCTTCCAGCAAGGAGGCCAACCCCAAGTGTGAGAGACAAGGATGTGAGGGTCGAATGGAGCTGTTGAGGTGAGTTTATGAGTGCAGTCATGCACACCAACATGTCGACTTTTCACGGCACAGCGAGATTGGGAGTAGGATCATAGGGCGATTGGTCATGTCGGAGGGGCGACAAGGGGATGAAGCGAGTCCATGTCTACGTGCTGGATCAGCTGCTGACGTGATGCGCTAAACATATAGACACGTATCTTTCGTCGACTGTCCCGGTCACGATATTCTGATGGCTACCATGCTTACAGGTGCCGCCGTCAGTGAGTGCTACTTTGCACATGTGAAAAGTATCATCATCGAGGGTCAGGGGCGAGACTGATCAATTCGTCTGGTTCCAGTGAACGGTGCCTTGCTCCTTATCGCTGGTAACGAGTCTTGTCCTCAGCCTCAGACCGGAGAACATCTCGCTGCCTTGGAAATCATCGGTGTAGACCCCAAGAACATCGTAATTCTTCAGAACAAGATGGATTTGGTTAGGGAGAGTGATGCGTTGGAGCACTGCGAGAGCATCAAGAAATTCGTCGAGGGTGAGTGCAGTGTGGCATCTTGCTTTATCCCTACACACGTAATCGTCTTCAAATCGATTCTTGCGCGGGGGGGGGGGGGGGGGGGGGGAGATTGTGGCTAATAGATCGTTGTTGTGGCTGCTTCGGCTACGCAGGAACCACTGCTCGACTCGCACCCATCATCCCCGTCTCCGCCCAACTGAAATTTAACATCGATGCCGTCGTTCAGGCCATCACCAACATCGCACCACCAAACTACGACTTCACCGCCGACCCTCGAATGGTCGTCATTCGATCGTTCGACGTCAACAAGCCTGGTGCCGGTGTCGATGAGCTCAAGGGAGGTGTTGCTGGTGGATCTATCTTGCAGGGTGTATTCAAAGTGAGCAGTGGTCTCTTTTTCCTTTGGGAACCCTTCGTCTCCGCATGAATGTATACCACCGTATCTTGACAGAGGTCTTGACAATGACGGGTCGACGTGCGTTTCGAATCCGTGCAACGTGGAAGTCGGACTATCTGTACATGATGATAGCGGATTTTTTGTGCACGATGAGAGCCACATGCTGATCTTTATTCAACGCCTGTCTCCCTGTTCAGGTCGGCCAAGAAGTCGAGATCCGACCCGGACTGATTACGCGAGACCAGAACGGAGTATGCACCTGCCGACCGCTGAGATCACGTATCGTCTCTTTGCACGCCGAGCAAAATCACCTCCAGTTCGCCGTGCCGGGTGGTCTGATCGGTGTCGGAACGCTGGTGGACCCCGCTTTGTGTCGAGCCGATCGATTATTGGGTATGGTCATGTCTTCTGTTGGAAAAGGACCTTCGATCTACACTGAAATCAAGGCTGAGGGTGAGTGGGGGTCTCTTTAGTCTATCCTGCCGTATCAGCCATTCAGTCGACTCTCGGGCTATGACTAGTCATTCGTGCATCGATGCGAGGGAGTGTAAAACTGAAAGCTGACCGCTGAATCGAATATGCGCTCCTCCTCATGTCCAGTCTTCCTCTTGCGAAGATTGTTAGGTGTAAAGACGGACGACTCGAAAAAGGCCAAGGTCTCCAAACTCGTAGTGGGCGAGACCTTGTTCGTCAACATCGGAGCCTCTCAGACCGGTGGTCGAATCATGGCCGTCAAGGGAGGAGACGTCACGATCGCGCTCACCACTCCTGCCTGTACCGAGAAGGGAGAGAAGATTGCTCTCTCGCGAAGAATCGACAAACACTGGCGATTGATCGGTTGGGGTAAGGTCCGAAGTGGCGGTACGCTCGCAGAGGTCGTTGACCAGGAGTAGGGTAGGGAAGGGAGGAGCTGAGCAATGAAATGAAATGATACATGGCAAGAGTGGAGGAGAGTTGGGTTGGGGTCAAGGTGTTATGACAAAGCTCTGCAGCTGTTGTTGTAGAATGCGGAGAGTGGCTGAGCGATGTCACGGTGATTAGCATGAGCATGGTAGATAAGGGATTTCCCTCTATCCATGTATATCGCATCGCATGTCAATCCCCATTCATTGGTCTCGTCGTCTTTACTGAGAGATGCAGATACAGATAGCATTGAGACGAATCTTATCGTGCTCACTCTATGCAATAGATATCTGACTTCACTGCGTGGATGGGAACAAACTGAGGTTAGCTTGATATCTCAGAAGAGAAAGGAACACGCAATTCCTGACATCTCATCATTCGGACCATGAGCCTGCCTGATTGATGATGATGGCTTGGAGTGAAGACTCTCCTTTCCCTGGGAACAAATACTGTATGCCCACTCATTGGCAGAATCACACGACGCACGCAATGAATACCGCGGATTTGGTCATATTCCAGTCTACTCCACAACGATTCAGTCTTCCATAGACGGTTAGTTGTTGATGGATCATGATTGCATCGTTTCATACTGTACACTTCACTCACTACATACAAATAGACATTCATACTAGGAGAAATATGTTGATACATACACAGTGTGTTCTTCTTTGAGGCCACCGACACCACGGGCGTGTCGGGGTTGATAATTCGAATTATTCGATACAGTACGACCTCGTAGCGTACAGAATTGTTACATGAATGCTTTTACATAGACCGCCCTTCCTCCCAAGCGACCGCATCACATAGCCCTGATCACAGAATCAATCCCAACAGATCCTCCTCATTGGCATCGCCACCTAGCGAAACATCTCCACCCTTATGCGCAGCAGAAGCGACATTCGGCATATCGGCCACAACGCCGTCGGCATCTTCGTCGGCCAGATAGATGGAAGTACCGTTTCGGACGCCTTGAGACAAAATTCGAGATTCCACTGTTTCCATTGTGGCGTAGCTATATAGAGGCGGATGATTGTCAGAAGGCCAGCAATTTTGAGCTGCCGCGCTGTGCGATGTCATTACTGCAGACTCACCAATAAACGGTCGTCTCCTTGTCCTGTCCGAGTCTGCGAGAATCCCATCAGTCTATGAGATACAGTCATGATGCGGGAAAAACAGGAAGAGGGCAGAGGGGTAGCTCATTACGTACCGGTCAACTCGGCCAATAGCTGAAGGAAGAAATAACTATCAGCGAGATTTCTGATTTCCACTGCGATCAAGCTCACCTTGCAACTCAAAGCTATGGCTCAACACAGGCTCGAGCAAATGTACAACTCGACAAGTAGTAAGTGTCAGACCAGAGCTGTATGAAGAAACGGCTGGTCTTAGCGATCTTCTGTAACTCCATCAACTGTGCGGACTCACCTCTCTCGCTCGGCGTGTAGCAAAAACACCGAGATACTCTCGTCTTTCAAAAAGGTGTCCACCACATCTTTCTGCTTGCGGCCTGATTCGAAGGAAGTGAACTTGATGTTGTTCTGCTCGAGAGCTTGCATGACGACTTGAGTTACTCACGGGATCAGCAGACCATTCACACACTTACTTATGCGCTACGCCGCCTATCAACCTGGACTTACTGTTCAGACTGTCCGACCAGTTGGAGAAGATGACATGTCGGGCTGCAGCGGCACATGACGTCAGGCTATCCGAAAGACGGAGAGCATCATCAGCCACTCACTCTCCGGCTCTTTCGATCGATAGTACATGAGATGTTTGATGAGGAAATTGATCTATCGGTTACAGGCGTTAGCGGGTCGTAGGTATTCATGGTCCTCGTGTTGACTCAATCCTGTGACACTCGCCTTCGATCCGAACTCCCCCAGAAGATCCATGTCCGATATATCCCTCCTCTTTTCGTCGTCGAGCATCTTTAGCTTGCTAAGATCCGTCTTTCTTCTCTCTTGTTCAGCCTCGGCAGAGGTCAGATCGGGTATCTCCATCTCCTGAGATTCGTCGTCCAACTTTTCAATCTTCGTTTGATCAGTTGAACCAGACATGTCCTTCCGAGCGGCGTTCAATCGTACTTGAGTGACTTGTTTTGGATCAACTGTGAGAATAATACGGGATGTCAATGGGTTGAGACTAATTCCCTTGAATGATTCCGAACTCACTTTCAGTACGGCAGGATGGGCATTTCCGGCCCATTTGAGACTTCCTGAACTCTTCAAAACAGGACTGTATACACTGTCAGCTGTCATACACCCCTTGCGACTAGTAATCAAGCAACTGACCTTGCAGAAGTAATGACCACATTGGAGTAGTACTGCCTTATTGTCATCTGAGCTCCCGAAGCAGATGATGCAGTCCTCCCGTATATCCTGCTCGCCCTCTTGCTTATTACCGAGATATTGCAGATATCGACCCTTGACCACCATACGAGCCAATTTAACCTCCAAAGCAGTGATCTCGGCTGAAGCGGTTTCCACGTCCTTCGCAAGACGGTGATACACATCTGCCGAGACCTGCGAAGGTGAAGTCGTTTCAGTTATGCATCCAACTCTGGATGAATGAGGAGATGCAGAGCTTACCGAGTCTGAGATCTCTTGAAGGGCAGCAAAGTAGACCACTCGTCGGTTGAAAGTGGCTCGGAACATATCGAGCTCCTTGTTGAGGGACTCGATGCATTCAGCTAAGAGAGTACATGTAAGCGCGATCGGGGCCACGATTTCGAGATTGCCGGAGAAAAGAAACCAACCTTGTTTGTGGATGTATCGCTTCAGCCATCCTGCCATTTCTGTGCAAAGCAGTATCTCTTCAGGACGATTGGGTCCATTGGCGATCGCTATTTCAAGTTTCAGCGCCGGACCATGCCAGTAAATAGTTCACATAGAATGCGGCCTACCTCTGAGATCGATCTGATATCCCTTCAACGGTCTTTCACACTCTTTGTCGATCCGTGCTTGTCGTAACGCCTGGCTCGTCAGCTCAAACTCGTGTAACGCAGAACTCACTTGTCGCTCTTCCATGAGCACCTTGACTTGCTCTTTGAGTTCATCCGGTACGTCTGGGTTTTGGTCGCCGGCCATGGCGTTGATCGCTGCTTTGGTAGCTCGCTGTTTATCCCAGGCCAATAGGTCAACGAACGTCTGAACGGAATGTTCGCGCCGCAAGATCCTGACTCACTTGCTTCTTCTCCCTTGCATCATGAGAGGCGAGTAAACTACGATTTTCGACCAGGAATTCTGTGAACAACCGAATAATGAGCGCTTCCCTGCGAAATCTGCAGGTCGATCCTTGACTGACCTTGTCGATCCGCTACAGCCGCAGCAAAAGCGATCAAATATGCCTCAACTGCAAGACCAGTCAGCACTCAAGAATGAATTCCACGCAAAAAGAGAACGCACCTTCTCCTTGAGCTTTAAGCGCCTCGGCATAATATTCTGCTTCAGGATTCTGAACCTCTGTACTTTGTCCAGAAGCGTCTTCTGTATTCTCAGCTTCGATAGGCGAAGAGAGCAAAGCCAATAGCTTCGCTCGCCATTCAAATACGAGATAGGCACTGAGTGTGTGTCAGCGTAGACCAACAGGACGGAGCTTAGAGATCGTGTCTCACTTGTCATTGAGTATCTCGAGAAGATCATTGACCTGTGCGACGATATTGCTCGAGAGCAGTCCACCCCTGTGATTGACTTCTTCTGTCTGAAGATCCGATACGTCTTGAATACCTCCTTGACTCGTCATAGCCTTCTCGAGAATCTGAACCGACAGATTAGCTCGTTTCAGTGGTTGCTGTAGGATTTCCTTTCGAATTGTATCTGCTTCGGCATAGCAGTGGACTATTTCAAAGATATCAGCGCCATTGGACGCCTTTTGCAGAGCTTGTCGGGAGCTTACTTTCTGCTTCCTGCTCTTTTAGTATATGTCTCACATCGCCTTCGAAGAACCACACTTGATGAAGGATGATAGAAACGTCACGAATCCTGGTGGCTCCAGCTCAGCCCGAACTCCATTACGTGACGGTCGCCCGAAGCATCACTTACGTGTGTCTCGCAGCGCTGATAGCGAGCGTCTTCTCTCTCTCTTGCTGAGACTGTGCTCGATCAGGTGTCGCTTCTCGCTCGAGATCGATCACATCCTCTTGTCCACCAAGCAAAGTCTTGAGGTGTTCGCGCAACCGTTCAAGCTGGCTTGTGGCGGTCGTGCGGACTTTCTCGTACAGCTGAACCTCAGGTGATCAGTCTTTGTCTCGCAGTCAGCACGATACTACCACTCACGTTGAGGGCTGTCAAGTACCGGACATCGTCCACTTCATTTGTGATACTCAGTTGCGCTTTGCGAATCATCAATTTCATCTGGATTAAGAGTCAGAGGCGTAAAGCGTGAATCAACAAGTGGAGACATACCTGCTCTCGAGAATCAATTAAGAATTCTTGCGAGTGGTCGTTGCGGATCTTCTCGAGCGCTTCGGTCATACTCAAAATCGTCCGACCGAGGTGCAAACGCCTATCACCTCTGGCAATTCCGGCGTGAAGTTGACCGACCTGTATATGGGTGCAGACCTGCCTCAAATTCCTCAAACAAGCGAAGAAGAGTTGTCTGTCAAGGACCCAACCATACGGTCGGGCATCCCTAAAATCGTGGGGAAGGTGCAATTGATCCCGGAATCGGTCTAGTGTATCGTTGTAGTAATGCAATTCAATTTCGGAAAGCTCGATAGGTACCACGAATCTGGTCTGATGAGGGAGATTGAACTCTCCAGAGACCTACTGAGTATAAGCGACTAACCACATGATTCAGCGCGCGCGCGCATTCGAGCCAGCTCACCTCCTTTTTCGTTGTGCGTATAGCTATACTGCTGAACAACCCTTCAAACGCCTGCCTCATTCCAGGTTGTTGGAGCCGATGCCACAATCGATTGTCGTGAGGCAATACGGGCACACGGAGGAATTTGAGAGATCCCATGAGATCCTTGATGTCCGCTTTCGCAGGCGTTCCAGAAACTGCTAAGCCGTGTTTACGTGGGATAAGAGATACCATGTTGCTGTAAGGGAAAAGTCAGGCTGTGATATTCATCAGACAACGGTAACTACTCACGCGGCATCTGTAGAATCACCATGCAACTGCACTTCATCCATGATGACTCGCCACCACCTGATAAAACCTTAGCACTGTTCATTTGCAAATACTGCAGAATCAACTCACTCGACCATGACGAGGGGACTACGCGGGCGCTCATTCGGCTTGTAGTTTGCCGTTGATCGACGGCTTCGAGGCGGGGCAGGAAGTGCAACCTTGAGATCTTGCGATACTGCATGACGGAGATCAGTGAAGGCTCTTGAGAAGGGCGAAGGAAGAACTAACGATCCCTACGCGGTTCATCGTCAGCCCGGATTATGGCACTGTGCCAGATGTCTAGGGAGAACTTACTGATATGTTGTGACCACCACATCGTGTGCTCTAACGTATTCCACAAATTGCCTCTGCGTCACCTGAAGCGTGCCCTCTTCGTCAACTGGCTCTTCATCCTTGACATCAGCCACGGCCACGTCTTCTGCATCCTCAAGCTCAGACTTGACCCTTGTTCCGTCGAATTTTCTGGCATATTTCGCTCGAGTCTGATTCCTTAGCTGCTCGGCCTTACGCTTCCGGGTCGCTTCTGCTTTAGCACCTTGCACCTTCAGTCGAGCAGCTCGTTGTTTGTCGACGCCCTTCTGCAGAGACTTCCAGCCTTCGTACACGCATACCCGGAGGGTCGGCGCATGTCGTTGCATCTCAGCTACCCATTGTTTGAGCAGGGATGGAGGTGTAACGATCAGCGTGGTCTACAATGCACTGAGTGTGAGCTGACATTCTAGGACGACCCCCCATTTCATTTTGAACTCACCGCGACTTCTGTAACATGAAGCTGTGCCTGCTCGTCGTATGCTCTACGATCAGTGAAAGCAGCCTGCTCGTCTTCGATCCATTGCTTGATGTAAGGGTCGTCCATGCCAGGTGTTCCTTTCAGGAGGTCAATAACAGGAACGGCTTTCTGACCGGAAGCGCTTTGGGAATTTGACGAGCTATCGCCATTTGCAAGGGGTGTAGGCGTAATGCGAGATTTCGAGAGCGGGTGTCGGTGTAAGAGCACAAGTGCGATGGCTTCCAGGGTCTTACCGAGACCTGTGATAGAGCCTTTTGAGCTTGGATCGGCAAAGGAAGAATGCAAGAAACTCACCCATTTCTTCACAAAGCATTGTGCCGCTGACGCTGCTCAGATCAAGCAATACAGGCAAAACATCCCTCTCTTTCGCCAACAGATCATCCATGTCTCGCTCCGGCGATCCCTCCGGAGCACGTCCTTTGCCTTTCCGATCGATCGTGACGGTTCCAGAGCCGGTGGGCACAAGATCGCCCGTGACTCGTCTATATGCTACTCTTCCTTCTTTCAAGCCAAAATTGTAGGCTTTCCAAAATCCGGGTGGATCTGAAGCCGTTCTGGCCGGCTCGAGCTGCACGTTGTGCGATTTCTCTCGCTGTAAGAGTTTATGTACGGTTCGGGTCTGGAAGGGGAGGAGCCGAGAAACCATTTCTTTCGGTTGCATGTTATTGGCAGAATAGTTGAAGGGCAAATCAGGAGCGGGTTTGAGAGCGGCGTAGAAATGCCTCAGAGCTGTCGCTCTGGATTCCGATGCGTTATAGAAGGTAGCGGCTGTAGGCGATGGAATGAGAGAGTGAAGAACAAGGCCGAGCATGTCGTTTCCGGTTTCAGGTAGTGGAACGAAAATAGTCTCCATATTGACGAAGACATGGATAGTGATGGAGAGCTTGAGATCCACTCCCGCACTTTCCCCTTCCGCATCCGGAATCCAGCTGATTTGCAATCCCGAGAGCAGAGAGAACCGTTTTTTGTCATCCCTGTATCCGGCTTTTCTGGTGGGATCCACGCTCGGATCCAAGGCTAGAATAGCATGTAGCCAATTCTCCATATCCCAAGCTCTAGTGCCCGGTGCCCATTCCTCCCGGAGACTGTTTGGTAGCGATTTGTGTAGTCTGGCTAAGTGCTTGCGTCGGTGGGCTTTCGGAGAGTAAATCGTGATGCCGGAAAAGGGGTGGCCGGAGTATACGAATCCTGGACGAACTACATCAGAAGACGGTGAAGCCAAAGTCAAGGGGGTGAACGGCTCGACAGCAGCGGCGACTTTCTGTCTGATGTCAGTAAAGGTATCGTAAGCTTCGTTTGGTCGATCCGGCTGACCCCAATAGTGAAGGAGCGGCTCGGGGGGGTGAAGAGATGACTCGATGGTGCATGTGTGAAAGTGGACATGATTAGGCGAAGGCGACACCGCTGCGGAAGAGGAGCCATTCATTGCAGAAGAACCATATGAATAATCAGGGTGCGTGGTTAGGTGCGCACGGTTGTTGCTGGGTTCCGCCTTGCCCTCATCTTCGATTGCACCTTCTACAGCTTTCAGCAGCTGATCAACCTCGTACCTGTCCGCATTGAGGTCGAGAAAGTGAGAGCTGGTCGAAGGGAAGGTGGTGATGGCGGACATGGTACTGCACTGAACTTGGTTCGTTTGCCATCCCCTGCCGGAGCGAACCAGTAGTGAAAGACGAAGGTCAAGCTGGAACGATAAGAGGAGGAAGAGGAAGAAGAAGTAGAGGAAGGTTTGGGTTGATCGTCGTGTACCGGTGAAGCTGAGTGGACCTTTCCTCCTTATAGTTCAGTCGCGCTGATGCAGCTTCGCACGCGAGCCAAATAGATTATTATGATAAGTGTAGATACCGTCAGCTTTCTCACGGTGGCCGGCCAAAAAATCCTATTGATAAGATGGCACGTGGCGGGCATGCATCGATTAGTGAGCGAATTCTCCGATCGCTGCAGCGCATCAACAAAGAGAGAGAGATCATTGCGACCAGATTTCAACCTGACTGACTTTTGAGAGTGCTGCCGAGTGATCTGGGAGATATTTCACGCCAAACGATAGATATTGCTTGCCGCAAAAGCGAATCCCGATTCAACACCGACATCTACAAGCGAAGCCCGAAACATCATCATTTATCCCGTCATCGGGCTAACGTGATTCACTCATTCTCGTAATCGCGGCATCTACTCGACGCCTTCACACGCACGGACGGAAACCGTCCCAGGCATTCGCAGGTCCGAGCTGAATTGGCGACCATACATTCTTCGACTGAGCTCAGCAGGTTAGAACCGATCATTTAGCCCCTCATTCGCCCTCACGACAGCGTTCTGACCAGCTCGGACAGAAATCTTTGCCGACAAACCAAGTCATAAACAACTCACTATCCTTCCAAATATCCGAAAAGCCAGCTGAAGCAATGACCAGCCTTATGAACGACACGACTGTCAAGTCAGGCTCGTCACGCTCAGCCATGAATGGTCCTCGAACGATAGATGACCTCGGAGACATAGACAGTATACCAGCACTATCTGACCGCATGGACGCTCAGAAATCAGCATTGTCGGCTTTGGAAGGCCTAGGGCAGCAATTGGATAGTCAGAGACGGAGTCCGCCTGAGCAGCTCAGAGATCCCCATGGCGCTTTGTTGAAGGTATGTTTGACCAACGCGGACTCGACCTATAGTTCCATCACATGCTGTTCTCGCGCGAACGTGGAAAATATAAGTGAAGGGTGAATGGAAAGGCTGAGATCATATCACCAACACCTGACCGCGAATGCGAATGCGACCTCTTTTGCATTTCAACATAAGCTAATACCGCTACGCACTGATGATCCCCATCAGTTTATCGAGCACCTTTTATCGCCGGATCATCAAGATACAGATCCTCAGTTCATGGCGATAGGCTACGAGCTCGAGGCCCTCCTTTCGATCTACTCTCCTGATTCTGTCAAACTTTCTTTCCCATCCCGCCCTTCCTCTTTGGTTGTACCACCTCTATCGGCTCAACCACCTGCCTCATCGTCAACATCGTCAACATCATTACCATTGTTGATACCTTCGTGCAGCGGAGGAACGGGAGGGACAGGATCAAAAGTAGCAGAAGGGCTGTCGAGCGCGAGGATGGAGAAAGGCAGAGATAGTCAGCAGTGGAACGATGCTGTGTGGGATGCAGAGTTAGGATTCACGCCGGGAGAGAGAATACGGTATGAGATTACTCTGCCTGTGTGGGAAGAGGGGGAAGAGTTGGAAGGAGTTGCTAAGGAGGCCGTACCGGACCAACCTCCTACGATGAGAGTGCTGGTCAGCCTACCGCCGACGTATCCAAATTCGAGCCCACCTCAGCTGCAGCTGTTGGGGAGATATCTGGGCAGTTTCTCAATCGATAGTGGCCTTTGTGAGTTCAGTGGATATTGATGCCCATGACTGTTGCTCCGCAAACGAAACTGCGCAGACCGAGCTTGGATCGTCGCAAGATGAATATATGCTGACACAATCCAAATGGATGCTTCTGTATGTCGGCGCAGTCGGCGACATTACGCGCACATACATATCGTCAACAGGCGTACCCTTTACGCCAGGAGACGTCTGCGTCTTCGAAGGTTTGACGCACGTCCAATCCGTCGTAAGAGAGTGGTACATCTCGCATCTTAAGGTGGTCGCCGAAGGAGAAGCCGAACGATCACAGGCTCATGCGCAAAGCCAATCGCAATCGCACCTGATACGAGGCATGTCAACGCTCGACATCACCCATACAGGGGAAGGAGAAAAAGACATAGGCCAGCTGGACCATCGACTCGGGAACGACCTGCTGAACAAACGACCCGATACTCTCCGCTCAACATTCTCGTACTCCTCCACGGCTACACCTGACAAATCTCCAACATCGCAACTAGACGTCTCCCACCTGAAAATTGTCTCCTCGGAGCCTATCGTCGATAGGAAATCCACGTTCGTCGGACACGCTGTGAAAGTCACAGACGAAAGAGAGGTGCCGCTTGTGATACATGAGTTGTTGAGTGATAGGAAGATTGCAAAGGCGGCGCACCCTGCGATATTCGCCTACCGGATCGCCAAAGACGTGGGCGGTGCAGCTGGCAAGGTGTATAATACTGGTAAGTAGGTCCGCGATGTGGCTGGGCGTCAGAGAATATATCCCTTCTTCCCTGAGATCGCTCATGTCTCCCAAAAAGGGCGACGAAACACCTTCGGAGCAACGCCAACTTCATAAGATTTCCAGACCAATTAATTTTCTCTCTGACTCTCTATGGTATAGACTACGACGACGACGGCGAGACAGCCGCCGGCGCGCGCCTAAAACACCTGATCGAGATCCTAGAGCTCGAAAACGTCTTGGTCGTAGTGACTAGATGGTTTGGCGGGATACATCTGGGTCCGGATCGATTCAAACATATCAACCAGGCCGCTAGGGACGCTCTGGAATCGGGAGGGTTCTTGGATGAGAAGAAGGATGAGGGTGGGCACGGTGCGGGCGGGAGACGAAGAGGAAAGAAGTGAGCCAGGCGGAGCTGTGCAACAGTTGTACTGTACGAACTCTGTCCATGCAAGATCGCCTATCTACGATAGTCGACCATCGATCAGTCTGTCTAACCTTTCAGACACCGCAAAACGCTGTAGAAGCATTGATGCAGTATGATCGGTATAACACACTATCAGCTCCTGCATCCTGGTCTTGCAAACCACTAATCCTGTTCAGAGATCAGACCTCAATGCATTAGTCATACAACGGGCTATTTCTACACGTAGATTGCGTCTCGATATACACTGATGTTCCATCGCGCTTCCTTCGGAGAACACTGCTGCCATCTGCACTCGCCGCTCTTTTGCTGCTTGTGTTGACAGTCCACCTCCAGCTCATCCGTATTATCTCCTCGTGGCCGCTGCCTACCTCTTCCTCGCCACACCTCGACCCCTTCCCCGACCTCTCCAAGCTCCCCTCCGACCCCATGTCCCCCTCTTCACCGCCGGTCCGCTCCGTCCTCCTTTCGTTGTGGTGCCCGCCCTGCCCCTCTTCTTAGCGGACGCTCCATAGCCTACATCATTGTCGTCGTATGCCTCGTCGTCATCGTCATCTTCGTCGCTCTCACTGACGAGCTCGACTCCATTCCTCGATACCACCCGACTCTGGCCCTGACCCTTTTTACCCCCAGCCGTACCAGTTAAGAAGGTCGACTTCGACTTCGATTTCCCATCGGCACCCCTTCGCCAGTGATTGAGGTAGAATTCTTGCCATCGCTCCGGTAAGTCCGGTATGAGCGGTATATAGTATTGATCAACCGCCTCGGCGATAGCGACTCGATTGGATATGTCGTCATCGTCGATGACGGCGACATGGCCCTGACCTGCGACAGCGGGACGAGATGCACAACTCGACTTGTGTACACGATTCGTATCGATGGTAGGTGGAGCCTGAGAAGACCGCTTCGTAGTCCGTTTTGCACCATCACCGCTGGATGCGAGCGCCGAGGGGGTCTTTGAGTGAGGGATGGGCGCATCGAGGTCGATTTCGTCGAATGGAAAATCATCAAAGTCGCTATATTGAGTGTCCAGCGGAGCTTCCCCTTCCGCTTCCGGTGAAATCTCTCCCGTGGTGCGATTGTTGCTATTGGATTTATTACTGGAGTTGGGCGGACCGGCGGAATGCTTCGGAGTCGGCTCATCATCAAGTGGGAAGAGCATGTTTGCGAGCTCGTCATGATCTAGCGCTACCACCTGTCGATCCATGGAGGACGACAACACCGCAGTAGCTCTGCCTTTCCCCTTGTCCTGTCTCTCGACTGAAAGCTGGCGGCTCAGGGTTTCCTCATCATCCGAATCGATTATCCTCCTCTTGCCTTTGCCCGTCCTGATCAGAGGGGATTGCCGCTCGTCAAGCACGATCCTCGATGGTGGAACATTCTCGTCATTCACCGCACTATCGTCGTCGTTATCATCGGATAGCCTAGCCACAGGAGTATCGAAGAGTATGGCGTTGTCTCCGGGCTTGTCCCAGCCTGATTGAGTGCGCTTCGCTAAGCGAGATCGAGATGAAAGGGGTGAAAGCGACCATGAGACAGGCGAGGACACCTTGTGAGGATGATGTGGTGTCTGGGGAGTTTGCGGGTACGCGCCGGATGGTAGGTCAGAAGAGGTGTGGGTGAGGGAGAAGACAGGGGTCCTGATCGGTTGTGGCGATGGTCCAGCTAGAAAAAAAAAGAGTGAACCGTGACGTGAGCAATCTTTGCTCTTCTCCTTCCGCTATTCGACGAGCAACATACCAAGCGTAAAAGTGACATACCTATCGGCGAGCGGGTGGCGAACATCTCTTCGTCCTTGGCCCACTGTGCAGCCCCCTCAATCGAGTGGGCGATATCCTCCGTCTCTTCTACCAGCACATCCACTCGGGTAGACGTTCTGCTTTTCTTCTTGAACGTGGGTACTTCCCTCTCCCATTGGGTGGCACCTATCACTTCCATCCCTGCAAACTCAGGATCCTCCTCTTCCCCTTCCTCCTCAGGACTTATTGATAGGTAGTCAGATATGATATGTTCCGCAGACGATCGAGGTGTTGTGTGGTTGCGCATATCATTGGCCGGTGGTGGCGGTGGAGATGACGACGGCCCAGGCGAACCTTGCGATGATATGGGAAGATGAGAGGTTCGACCGGGAGGAGGGAGGTTCGGATCGCGATTGAGAGTGAAAGAGTGAGCGAGGGATAGCGAGATTGGTTTGACTGACGATCGTCCGCTCATGCTGGATTTAACAGTCCCTTCCCTTGCTATGACTGGCAAGGCAAGGCAAGCAAATGTCAAAGCGCAAAGAGTCGAGTGACAAGACGGCATCCAACGTGCGATAATACATATGGATAATACATATGGGAGGTTAGTGTGCTTTATGGTTGTGACGCGTCTGATTTCCGAAAATGCAATGTTCCAACACCAAGTCACGTGGCAGCTCAGGGTCACCGTCACCTCTCACGAGCTCGAGCCCTCGATGATCCACATCTTCTCCTGCCCCTGGGCACATTCACCGTCTACAAGACGACAAGACGAGCTTGTCGATATCCGTACTTTCAGCCTCAATCTCGGGTGCGGAGGTCTGATATGATCTGATCTGAGCGGTCAATCGGCAAGAGTGTAAGGCCGGAGGGGGGGAGGATAATCATCGTTCATCATCCAGGCCCTTCCCACGCAAGGTCCGCCGTTGTCACGTTTCAGTATCGGTGCCCGACAACAACTCTTGGCTGTCATGGCATCCGGACTCTCCCACCTGACGCCGAGAAGCCGCGGAGCGCTCATTGTCACTTGCCCGAGCGGTGAACCACAATTTAAACATATATATACATATATATATTTCCCTTGTACTGACACAATCACTTGTGAATGACAGGATCTCTGCTAAGCCTCACTACTCTGCGATATAGGAAAATCGTCGCTGGTCGACCTCTCACAATCACTTACGCACACAAAATTCGCTCGATCTTCCGCTGAAGACGTCATTGACCGCTTTGTCCAGTATGCCCATCCGCAGATCTTCAAACCTATCATTCGACTCCGGTCCACCGCTCAACTACGCCTTTGCAGGACCCAATGCCGCCATTTCGTCCTCATCCCAAGCTGAAGACAAGCCGCTAGTTGACCGTCCGACGTTCCTTCAGAGGAACAAGACGGAGAGGACTAGGCTGCAGGGACTCGTACGTACTATGAGTGATGCTGGCGCTCGTGGGGCAGTAACGGGAGTTATCAGGAATGGCGGATGGGGTGAGAAGATGAAGGTTTGGATGGTCAACGAAGGTGCGTGGGACCTTGACTCAGTATGATGATGCTTTGAATATCCATGAGCGCTGATTCGGTATGCTTCTGTCCATTGTTTACAGGGGGAAGGAGGATCTTCTTCTTCCTGTGGATATTCATCCATGTCCTTGCTTTCGCTTTCGCTCTCGTTCACTATACCCTGAAAGACAACTTTGTCACCGCTCGATCAAGTTTTAACTGGACCTTCTGTGAGGCGCCGTCTCTGTCTCGGCTACATCTTCCTGATATCGCCTGATTCACTAATGCTCGTATCGGGATCCGAAAAAACCACAGCTATCGCTCGAGGTGCAGCCCAGGTTCTACACAGTGAGCTCTTGAGAGCGCTTGACCCGCATGCGTCCGTAGCTGATCATTGATGCTTGTCATAGTCGATGTGATCTTCATCATGTTCCCCGTGTGCCGCAACTTCATCTCGCTATTGCGAAGAACACCCCTGAACGATGTTATCCCATTCGACAAGAACATCACGTTCCATAGTACGCTTAAGCTCATTGTATTCACCTTTCTTTCGAGCGAAGGACATAATGCAGAGCTGATTTGATGTTGTGTCCTCCTCATCAGAACAAGTCGCGTGGATGATTGTCATCTTCTCTGTCATCCATATCGTTGCCCACATGCGAAACTTTGTACGTGCCTGATACGGCCGTCGAGTTCAGCCATACTTTAAGTTTGGCTGATGTTACTTGGAAACACAGGCTCTTCTCGCCATTGCTACCAATACGTGAGTGATCCCACACTTATGCTCTGGGCACAGCTGCGCAACGGACGAAATGCTACCGTAGGAGCTGACGAAGGCGTGTAGTGGAGTTGTCGGATTCCTTGAATTCAACTTCATCACCGGACCAGGCGCCACAGGGTGGGTTATGACCGTGGCCCTCGGTGTCATGGTCTGGTCTGCGATGGAGAAGAGAAGAAGAGCACACTTTGAGAGATTCTGGTATTCTCATCATGTAAGCGCGAGAGCTCGCTGGCTCGAGAGCTCGAACGCTTCAGAAACGAATATCGAGCTGACATGTTTGGTCCAGCTCTTCATAGTGTTCTTCGTCGGCTGGCAGTTACATGGGATGTTCTGTAAGCTGTTGTGAATGAGGTTGTTCATGCTCCCTGGACACCAGCTTACCGCGCTCACAGGCATGATTCAGCCCGACCGACCACCTTTCTGTTCAGCGGGACAAATCGGTGTCTTCTGGGTGGGTGACTGACACTGTGCATTGCATGTTATACTATATTGTTTGAGCATCATGTCCATGCTGACTACCTGGGTCCTCCTACGCAGAAATACTGGCTCCCAGGAGGTCTTGTCTGGATATCGGAGCGTATACTCCGAGAAGTTCGGGGTGAGCTACCTTCTGAATGACAGTACGAAAGCTCTCACTGATCTGTCTGGGATTGTATCCTAGCGCGACATGTAACATATATCTCGAAAGTCATTCAGCACCCCTCGAAGGTCCTTGAAGTGCAGATCAAAAAGGAGAATACGACTCGTCGAGCCGGACAGTACATCTTCGTAAATAATGATGATCTACTGACCGGGTGCTACATACAGGACTGACTGACGTTCCACGATGCTGACGCCGATGCCGAAATGTATTTCTGTAGATCAATTGCCCGGAGGTCAGGTGCCGCCGCTCTATCTGATACGATTCCGCAGCAATACGGGTCAGCTAATATCAATTGCAGATCTCATACTGGCAATACCACCCATTCACCCTCACCTCGGCCCCCGAGGAGGACTATATCTCGGTGCACATTCGATGTGTAGGCGACTGGACCACTGTCAGCTTTCTCTTCTAGTTCGTCCATCGAAACGGTTCAGCTGATCGTGGCGGTCATTTTTTGTCATGCACAGGCGTTTGCCAAAGCTTTAGGAGCGGACTTTGACGCCAAAACCACCAATAAAGAGGAAGCGAGCGGCGGAAAAGTGATCAAGTCGCCTGTTAACAAGGTCGGTCTTGCCTATCGGCAACAGCTACACAGCAACCATAGGTGTGCTGATAATATCTTCGCCAGGTCTTACCACGAGTGATGATCGATGGGTGGGTCTAACAGTTCTCCGTTATCTGACATATTGCGCTAACTGACAGGGTCCGGCGAATAGACCATTTGGATCCGCAAGCGAAGACTTCACAAAGTACGAAACGGTTCTCCTGGTCGGGGGTGGGTCAGCTTTCAGGTCCGCAACCCCAGCCCAGCTGACATTTCGCCTGAAATTTTAGCGGGTATCGGTGTGACACCGTTCGCCTCAATCCTCAAGTCAATCTGGTAAGCAACAATCTCCCAGTTGATTATGTCGTTATCCTGTCTCAATCAAAATCACTAAATGTCTCGAATGATTTCGACGGACTTTGCAGGTATCGAATGAATAACTTTGGGAATGACAAGAAGACCCGCTTGTCCAAGGTATACTTCGTCTGGGTCATCCGTGATTTTGGTTCAGCAGAATGTACGTCAGGATAGTCTTCGGATCGGGTTTTAGAGGTAACTAACACGAGCTCCACTGGGGGCTAGGGTTCCATTCGTTGCTCCAGGCCGTTGAAGCCGAAGATCTGGAAGGACGGATCGAAATCCACATCTACCTCACAGCTAAGATTGAGTAAGTGCAGCTGGGCGTTATTGCATGACCTGGGTTAGGATGTCCAGCTGACACGATATATGTCTGCACAGCGAGGACAAGATGCACAACCTCCTGATTCAGGATGTGGGTGCTGAGAAAGACACTATCACTCAGCTTCGTGCGCCTACGCACTTCGGACGACCCAACGTCAGTAAAGGATATGAGCTATTGTATCATATATCACTATTCCGACAGTCCCGACATTCAGCGAACTGACCAAAATACATGAATTGGCAGTGGGATAGAGTCTTTGAATCAATCGCTAACAAGCACCCCGACACCGATTGCGGGGTCTTCTTCTGCGGTCCACCCGTATTATCCCGCACGTTGCACCAGATGAGTAACAAGTATACCTCACCCCTGGGTTGTCGTTTCTTCTTCGGCAAGGAGGTGAGCTGCATCCCCCTGCCAGTCGTGCGGTGAGGTCATAGCTGATATGGGGCACGATACGAAGAATTTCTGAGGAAGCGGTCGATCTGAGAAGCGATCGATGCAGCTGGTCTGCGTCCGCGCGAAACCCACTCTTGATACCACAATGGCTACTCAGTCTGGCTGGCGATGTGACGTACTCGACTGTGATTTAGTCTGCGCACAGGATGTGGGCGGTGGAGATCCTATACCAAACAAAAACGATCGACACTGTCTCGGCTGGCACGGAGGACCGGTAGCGATCGCATCGCATGCAAAGATCATCCATGCATATGTCTTGTCGGTGGAGCTTGGATTGCATCGAAACGGTAAGACTGATCACTATCGCCAGTACTGATGGAGCAACTAAAATGATGAAAGTTTATTGCGGTTAAGTTGGCTGTGTTTTGTCTGAGACAGTGTACATGTGTGTATGTCATGCTGCTCAGCGACGACAAATGGATTAGTCGGATACATACCGCTGACGATCGAGGGGCATGTACCGGAGATACCGCTACCAATCTTCGGTGATGTCTCGCCAGATCTTTTTTCTCAGTTGAGACACTATTTCTAATACAGTTCCGAGATGATGAAATGCACGAGCTACGGTGCATGCTTGCATCATTTTATCTGGTGGCATCGAAGCAGCAGAAGCAGAAGCCAAGGGGGAGAGTGGCGTTTTGCTGGAACTTGCCCAAAAGAGGAAGATACAGTATATCATAGAGTATTCGATTAGATGCCGAATACTCCGGCCATCTGACACGACGCCGGTTTCGGCAACTTTCAGCCTTTCCGGAAACTCCACTTCTACCACTCTTTCTTTAAGGTTATTCATTCATCTTCGTCTTCGTCTTTGTCTTCATTCAAAAGGAATTTCAGCTCAATGCTGATCACTTGCCCGGTATACTTCCAATATGATATTCCCTGGAACGCCTGTAGCGCCATTCCATTCCTGGTACGATGCCCGATCGCTCACTCACTCACTCACTCAACGCCGATCACTAAAACACGTAAACAAGCCAACTGTAAAATTAAGATATGGCGCAACGCCTTCCAGATGCGTCCGACTCGTTGTCCTTCTTTGTCCGATGTCCGGCGGTGCTTTGCGGTATACTCTGAACTTGCAGCATGTTGATCACTTTGACCTTGCTCCTCACTTCGTCATTATGTCCACAGTGACGCCCATAATGACGCCCGCGCCAGCGGCGGGGGGAAGATCTTTCAATAGATCTCTTGGAGCTTGCATTGATGGAGACTTTGACCGATGGTGGAGATACAGAGCTTACTTGATATAAGACGATCGTCGCGAACATGTCGTTGTCCGATCCCTTTTTTCCATTCAATTGACTTGTCTTCTCGTCTCAGATCATAGCACTAACTATCATTGCTCTCGTATACCTCTGCATCGACGCCACTCACTCTCACCTGGCTAAACTAGTCGTCGATTTAACAGACACCCTTGAGTCACCTACAAGCTCGAGCAACACGATGCGTGGTTTCGCCACCACCGTAGTCTTTCTGACATTCCTCAACCTTGTCAGCGCACAGTGAGTCAATCCCACTTGCCACTCTCAAGAGTCATCAGCTAACGGTGGTACCACCGCTATGCAGTGTCGCGCTGTGGGACAAGGGAATGTTCGGGTTGAACTATCCCTATCAAGCGGATGGTACGTATCCTCATCTTGCCGCATAAGTCCCGATCTCAACACTGACTACCCTCTCAGATCCCCAGAACAACAACTACAATAACGATGCGCCAGTGAAGCCTCTTCGAGAACTGGACGGGCTCACCACGGACCAGTGGTTCGCCCACGGGCATAAGGGGTACCCTCCCAAGGCTGGAAACTTTATGGTTCTTCCTGCTGGCGGGTCGTACAATGGCAAGTCCTGTTTCTTCATTCCTTCAGTCCTCGTGATACTGCAATTCGAGTGCCAACCTTTGACTACTTACTGGTCGCACAACAGGCGAAGTAGCTTGCAACCGAGCTCAGACGACTTTGCGTAATCCGTCAGATAAGACCGCCCTATACAAATACGCCTGTTCTGTATGTCACCCCTCTTCACAGCGGAACTTTCGATTGCATCGAATCTAAATAGCTGATATCATGACCGTGGCAATTTTTAGGGTGACCCAGGCGTCGGAGCTTTACATGTCATGAATTCGTACAACGGTACCGTCGACAACAAGTGGTTTGGTGGTACCGCTCTCGCGATCGCATACACCTCGGACGTCGACTCACTCCAACCGAACGACATGACGGTGATTAGCGTCAACTTCAACTCCGTTTGGGAGCGAGAAATCAGCTATTCGATTCCTGCTGGACTACCTGCTTGCCCCGCTGGTGGTTGCCTTTGCACATGGAACTGGATCCATCAAGGAGGTCATGGGGAGGGATACCCTTTCGAGATTGTGAGTATGCTTGTTCAGGATCATACCCGACGACAAGGATGTCACCAAGCTTACAGTCCGTCTTGTCAGTATAACAACCTCTATCGATGTACAGTCACAGGAGCGACTGGAACCAAAAAGGTACAAAGGGGAGCCGTGCCAGTCGATTGTACCTTGAGCCCTAGCTCGTGTGTCAAGGGGCCGAAGACCCCTATGGTAAGTCAACAAATCCTTCCCAAGATCTTTCAGTGATGAACGGTAGCTGATCGCTCGATGTTCATGTAGTACCTGTACCAAGCCGAGTGAGTGGTCACCGCACAAGCAATCGGAATATCATGTCACAATGCTAACATGTGTTCTCCAGTGGCAACAACCTTCCTCATCTTGACACTCCTCCACTGTATCGATCAGAATGGGGATTCACGGATGGAGCTCAGAACGACATCTTTACTGCCGCTTCGACTCCTGCTCCAAGCGGTACCGGGTCAGTAGATGCATAATATCTCGAGGTACAACGGAAGCTGATATACTTCTTCAAACAGTGGTTACGCTGCGACCGCGACCGCTTTACCATCTGGCTGGACTGCCTTGGGATGTATGGTCGACGACGTGAACAAGCGTGCCCTCGATGGTGGCGCCATAGACATTGCCAACAACACCATCGCTGCCTGTACATCCTACTGCGCTTCAAAGGGATACAACTACGCCGGTGTCGAATACGGCTACCAATGTTGGTGCGGAAAATCAGCTACTCTCACCGCGGCCGATTCATCCACCTGTAACGTTGCATGTCCAGGAGACGTATGGAGCATGTGCGGTGGATCTTCCCGACTGAACGTGTTCCGAAGTCCCTCAGCTCCCACCACTACCGTAACCCCTTCGGCCTTCCCAACTGCCTCGCTGCCTTCCGGGTGGAAGAGCCTGGGCTGTAATGTCGATTCAGGCGACAAGCGTGTGCTGAACAAAGGCTCGACGACCTCTGCTAACAATACCATCCCTTCATGTATCGCAAGCTGCGCCAAGCAAGGATTCGCGTACGCGGGAGTTGAGTACGGAGTCGAGTGTTGGTGTGGGACTGCTGCAAGTCTTTCGCCTGCGACGGACGGCTGCAACGTCCCTTGTGCCGGCGATGCCGGAAGCTTCTGCGGAGGATCGTACCGAATCAATGTCTTCAGCAGCAGCAACACCGCTGTAGCCGCATCTACCACAACCGTCCGAAGCACCACCTCGACCTCAGCGCAGACCTCGAAAGCAGCATCTTCATCCACCGCTACAATCAAGACCTCGACCACGACCTTCAAAGCCACCTCGACCACAACGTCTAAAGCCTCTTCAACAACAACCTCTAAAGCTTCAAGCTCTTCGACTAAACCGCTCGTGACTTCCTCATCCAGCGCGAAGGCTACCCTTGCGTCATCGTCTTCAGCTGCTGTCAAGACTTCGTCGACGAGTAGCGGTCGGGCTGCCACAACATCTTCAGCTAAGCCTTCGACTAGCTCGGCTAAATCCACTTTGGCTTCGTCATCCACTACGAAGCCGGCCACTACCAGTACTGCCGCGAAACCGTCCACCTCTACTACTGCCAAAGTCTCCAGCTCGACTGTCGCTCAAGCCGCAGCATCTAGCTCTGCTTCCGCCTTGCCTTCAGGATGGGAATCTCTCGGCTGCTACGTCGACACTACCCCTCGAATCCTGAACTCGACATTCGCCAACGATAATCAGAATACGTACGCACGCTGCATTGCACGATGCGCTGCTCAGGGCTACAAGTACGCGGGAGTAGAGTACGGCGAGCAATGTATGTGCGGCAACATCGCGTCCACGGCAACGTTGAAGGCCGCACCCACAACTCAATGTAATGTCGCTTGCAAAGGCGATGCGAAGGCAATGTGTGGAGGATCATGGCGAGTCAACTTGTTCCACTTGAAGGACAGTTCGACTGTACCTCGTTCCTTGCCGATTCCGGAAGGTGTCAAGTGGACCAGGAGACGAAGGGGCATGTGGCGAATCAATGATGGCGACCATCACTAGAAAATAAGGACTACGAGCGATATCCAGAAGAACAACAAAGAGAATTCACCACACTGTATCCATAGTTCATTCAACCTTGTATCATAGCTATCGGAGCCATCTGCTCGGCTGTATACACCAAAACATAATGATATGTATCTCACATTTACCAGTCAAAGGAGCATAAATGTACATGTGGTTTCAGCCTGTTCACACTTGTAAGACCTCGCTCCTGGTCCTTCTTGATATTCCCGTCGACTCCGATGATCTTTCTTGGTGTCTGCTCACTTCTCCCGATACCGATCTCAACCCATCCTCCTCCCCGCTATTCCCTCTCAAATTCCCTTCTTCCTCTGTATTCTCCTTCTCATGCTTCTCCATCGCTTCCGCCAAGAACAGCTCACCTGAAACGACCGCCGGCAAGGTGAACACGATCAGGTACAGCCAATATATGACCACTGCAACAAGGATGATAGTGGAGACAACGCGGAAAGCCCTTGAGTCGAGATCGCTAGAGAGTTTGCTGCACATCAGACCATACGTTCCGAGAGGATAGATGGCGGACCACATATTGAGGTTGAAATGAGTCTTGGGGATATCGCGGACGAAAGCTACGATGCAGATGAGAAGCCAGAAGCTGTTGATGTGACATGTCGTGTCAGCGTGATTCGATTAGTTTGTATTTCATCTTTATCAGCGCCCGGCAAGACCAAAGGTTCGTTATTTGTGAAAGCGGGACTTACGTGGTAAAGCCCCAAATGGAAAGACCTATCAAGAACCCGGTAGCGTAGAGTGCTTGACCTGCAGAATCATTGGTCAGCCGCACTGCTGTAAACGACCCTGTATGCTCCTCCCTTTCCTCGTGTTGAAGCGCTTTGTTATCTACGTCACTCTGTTTACCGAAACCGAGACAGATGTCGCGGCAGCGCAATTGGAGCTGTATTAACGCACCGAATATGGGATCTACAACCGTGCCTTTCGCATATGTCTGAAATATATGCCGTTTCGGTCCAGCAAGATTCCCGAGTGCGTCGAACGAGTAAGCGATGTTGGAGAACGGAGCCAGCGGTATCAGCTGAGTACCGACTTTCTTGGGCTCGGGAGTCTGGTTGTGAAGAAGTCTGAGGAAGAAGGCGGCAAGAGTGAGAATCGCTAGCAGGAAGCCTGTACAAGGTACGAGTATGAGGTTAGCAATAGACTAAACGCTTTGGAATGATGGAACAGGGAAACTTTGCTTGATTACTCACCCGCTCCGACTAGTAGATATGCTACAATCACCACCGGCATGGCGAGTCTTACACTCAATGGCGTATATTCAACCAATACGCTCCCCGCCGAAGCGGTGGCGACGAGCCCCGTGACGGGGTAAATCAACGTAGGCGTCAAGTTTGAGATCTCCACCTCCTCGTCCCGGATCAACAGCCAGTACGTTGTCGTCGACGAGATCAAAGAAAGGAGTACCGTCGCCCACCATAATCCGTAGCATGCATACTGCCAGTTATGCCACGTGCTGCCGCAGATGAGGGATACGAGCTCGACGAGCGTGGCAGCGGCTATGGTAGTGGTAGAGAGGTAGGTAGTCTGCTCGACGTCTGATTCAAACATCTCGGCTGTGGATCGCGGGAAGAATATCCATCGTGAGAAGAAGGTCAAGGCTATCGTTGCGAAGAGGAGCAAGTCGAGGAGAAAGACGGTCGTGGAGATTATTTCTGATGAATAACATATCATGTCCAATCAGCTTATCAGTCTCTTGGCATGTTAAGAGCCATACAGTCTACCGGAAGAATGCTCGCAGAGCCGACAAGAGCGAAGATCATGGAACACTGCGGCCACTCACTCATCCCTTTGAACTGATAAGGGTTGTTCTGTAACAATACAGCCAATATACCTGTACCCATACAGATGGTGAACATCTGCGGAGTGAAGCACTCGAGCGCCGTCCGCCGAGCGTCGGGGACATCCTTCCAATAATTCCGACTAGGGCGAGACAACTTGAACCCGTGCATCGTTCTTGTAATTATCGGGAGACTAGCTAATTGGTTTCTTGTTTTGATCACCTATAGTACTGTAAGATCGGCTTGGAAAGGGATGGCGCATCCATAGGCATGGACTCTGGCCAAATAGATTGGTGGAAGAGAACAACATCGCGGATCGCATGTAGAGAAATCTAGTAAGACGGCCTGAATCTCCTCGCAAGAGTTGATTGAATGAGATAGCTGTCATTGTACTATACTTGACAGGATCTCGAAATTTCAATGACGATGAGGTTACGTTGTTAGCCCCAGAGTGACTCCTACAGCATAGGCTACTTATAGATCTACCGATCGAGATCGAATGGAGCAAGGGCTTGGCGAGCAGTTGTCAGGTACGGCCACGTGGCGATTGGTCGGTCCGGATTCCCGCCTTATGGTCCCGACAACCACCATCCTTCTGCCCCTGCCAAAGAAGAACTGGGGGAGAGAGAGATACATATGATCAACCCTAGGAACCTACAAAGACAACTTTCAGAAAACATTTCCATTACCCAGATACGCAAAATGATCGAAGCAACAAGACGTCAAACCTTGACCGGTTGAGACGTCTCGGCATAAACGCTCCTCTCCGGCTTTGGATATCTTTCCAGATATTGACCGTCGAACCGCTCCCCTGTCAGATACTTGCTATCTACCGTACCGCCAGTTCTCTCCGCGTGAGCCTTCATTCGCTCGAGCTCCTTGGCCACTTTGGCATCTCGTCCGCCCTGAGTGTAAGGTTGGAATCGACGATGAGGATGGTCGGGCTTCCAAGGAGTTTCGAGGCCGTTAGGATACCCGATGGCATTGAGGGCATATTGCTCGAGAAGAGACTACGTCACATCGTACTGTCAGCGGACAGGAAGCAGCAATATCGACTTCTGAGGCTGACTAACATAGTCACCATCGGGACGACTGTAGTTGAACGGCTCCTCAAGGGTCAAGACCGGATTGCAGATCGCTCGAAAGAGCCTCAAGTGGTTTCTCGATTTACTATGCGGCTGAAGGGGGCCTCCCGCTGTCAGCCTTGACATCCAACATAGCGCTGGGGATACCTTGGATATCTGATCCGCTGCTAACTCACCATGAATGGGTGCCCGAAGAAGACATCGCCTTTCTCGCCCGTCAACTGCAGAATTGAAAGTCAGACCTGCCTCAACTCCGATCCTAGGACCCGATGATATTCCCTGTGGATACCTCCCAAGGGCTCACATAGACGTAATCTTCTTCCGGGATATCCTTCAGCATATCTTTCAAGATTTCATTCGACCAACCCCCTTCGGGGTGCTCGTACATCCATCTGCACACCATAGGAAGGGCTTTGGGGCAGATCAACGTAGGCCCGCCGTCAGGCACGACGTCGGTATAAAGTGCCACAGTGAGCAGGCCCTGGTCCGACGAGTCGAAGTAGTGATCGAACCAGTCCCCGTCGATGTGCCTGAATCGCGAGGCGACACCCAGGTAAGCTAGGCGGTAGGTGACCGTGGTCGAGGCATGAAGAAACGTATTTTGGGAGACTGAGACTCACCAATTACCGGTATCTTTCGGGTGGACTCTTTGGCCCGCCGTGGCCTCGGATCCAACATTAACGATCAGGCTGTCTCCGCTGCTTACCCACAGCTCCTTGTGCCATCGGTCCTTGCCGCCAGCGAGCTCGGCTACTCCTTTGTCTCAGCGCCACATAACCGAGGGGCTACTGAAGTATGGGTGAGCTGAACTTACAAGCGGCAGCATAACCTATCGGCATATGTTCCTCATGTCTTTCCTCCCTATGCCTTGGCATGTGATAGGCCTCCGCATCCCATGTCGACTTGTCATCCTTGTCCCATCCCATTCGGATGAAAGCATTCTCCGCCCAAGCGTCGATGCGTTCTTTCGAGATCGCGCCGGGAACCTTGATCCAACCGTGCTCGAGGAAGTGCGCCCGTTGTTCGGGCGTGAGGGTTTTGTATTCGATGGTCATAGTACAATATCAGAAAAGCGCGCTTGATCGAAGTGTGCGTGCCAGTAAGGTCAACGTCTGTGCGTCCTCTGCCCGGGACTTATGCATCTGCAGCCTGATCTTGAAGCAGCTTATATACTGCTAGCAAGTGGACATTGCAAGGTGGAGGCAATACAACGAAAAGGGCCGAGAGATCGGGATCCCCATGTGCGGACGACCCAAAAGGCCCGAAATATATTGTAGTTGCTTCGCAGATGACCGATGACTCAGAAATAGAATATTGACAGTCCGGGTGACTAACCAACCCGTTGACGGTTGACTTGTTGACAATGCATAGTGCAGGTCATTCGACAATACTTATTATACTTCTCTTGCTTAACCATTCACACTCTCTTACTGGATCTTCTGATCACAGAACACTACAAATTCCCGATTTTGCGTATATTTAAAGATAGGTGATCACGACGACCATCTATCGTCCTCCGTTGCCACAACTGAAGCCGTTGGCGAGGGTGGAGGCGATGGCACCTAAAGCGGGTTTGACCTCGTACTCCAGACCATACGGGCAGGCCGCACCTTGACCAGCGAACACACCCGGGATCCAAGAGATTGCATCAGTGAATTCCCAGATGGTGACACCGGGGCAATTGCCATTATCGAGGCAAGCTTGAACAACAGTGGAGTAATCGTCGGCTCTACATACACAGAACACAGCACAACCTGGTCAACTCCCTTCACACATATAGACCAAAGATGATCACAAGCAACTCACTGAATCTGCAACCAGGTCGAGTTGGCAATCCCAGCATTGTTGACTGGGACCCTGACATCGAGCTCGGTAATCGCCACATCGAGACCCTGATCGGTGAACTGCTTCATGCTCGCCTGCAGGTCCTTTGGTACGGACCCACCGATGAAATGTGACTCAAAGCCAATGCCGTCGATAGGTACTCCATTCGCCCTGAAGCCCTTGACAATGTTGGCCAGAGCGATCGACTTGTTATTGACCGACTCGATGTTGTAGTCGTTGATGTAGAGCTTCAAATCCGGAGCCGCGTCCCGGGCATATTGAAGACAGGTGGCGAGGTAATCCTCTCCGAGAACGTCGTACCAGACCGAAGCTTTGATGGTACCGTTGTCGTTGAGGGCTGAATGGCACGGCAGCGACTCGGTAAGCATGCGTGAGACTTATTCGTCAAGAACTCAGGCCACAAAGCTCACGTTCATTGATGATGTCCATAGCGTATAGATCATCCTTGTATCGGCCAAGTACCGCATCGATGTGCTCCTTGAGGACCGACTTGAGCTCGTCTGGGTCGGTGATGTTGGTGACATATGATGGACTTTAATTCGGTCATCACGTCAGCAAACGAGGCTCGCACGAGCCAGTTGGCATGACTCACGTTTGCTGATCCCAGCAGAAATTGTGGCCCCTAACAATCCCGCCAACTTCTTTGGCCTTTGCGATGACCTGAGAACGGACGAAAGGTCAGCTACCACACCATCGAGCCTTGTCAATCACAGGATGAAGCGAAGAAAGCCTACCAGATCAGATCCAGTCCAGTTGAAGACTCCTCGCTGAGGCTGAATCACCTCCCACTTCATCTCATTCTCAGGAGTAAACTGATCGAATTGAGTGTCAAGAATGGAGGTGTACCTATCATCGGCGGCATAGAATGTCTGGAAGGCAGTACCAAAGTATCTGTTCTGGTTCGCCTCAGCGAGGGACCGGAGAGGGGAGTTGGAGCACTCTTCTTGAGTCCATCGGGCGCTGATGGGCGAGGCTGAGGCTGACTGAGTGCCCAGGAGAGCGTACGCGAGCAAGTGAAGCATTGTGGATGAAGGGTGCGCTGTTCGTGCTGGGCTTTCGTTGTCGATACTCGTCGCGATGGGAAGGCCATATAAGGACTTTGAAAGGTAGACCTGTCAAGGAGGTAGCATTTTCCGAGATTAGATGGACAAAAACAGATTCCAGCGACAATCTTCCGGTTAGTCTGCTCCGTATCCACCGGAGGGCCGTATAGGAGAAATATTTCCGGCGGAGGGATTGAGGCATGTGCCACCGGGAGATATAGGAGAGGCTAAGAACGTCTATAGAAGCACTTTGAAGCACATGACCTGCTCTGATCGAAATTCTCGTACGCCTTCGAGATCAGGTGCCCCACGGGCAGCGATCTGAGTCAGCAGGTTTGAGGTGGGATGTACATGTAATGTTCAACATGACATATGGTATTCTTAGATCACGGCGCAGAGTCCAAGCCAGTCGGCAATTGACCGGCTTCCACTAGCTTCGGATTATATCTCGGTGCAATTTGACCTCCACTTTTCAGGTCCACCCACCCACAGGTCCCCATATTCGTATAAGTTACAGCTCAAGGCAAGTTGATCGGGTGACAATCATCTAGATAGACGGAAGATCGATAAAAGGGCGAAAAAGTCAGCTTCTGATTACTGTGCGACAGTCAGACGTTTCCCTCAAATCGCCTACAATGTTCTCCATGGCGGTGCTTCTCTTTGTAGGACTCGTCATCGCGAGATTGTTCTCGACAACGGCCTCCGCCACCCCATCACCTCAGTCCATTGGCTCAGGAGTGACCATCTTGACCCACAACGACTTGTACGGTGCGTAACCTTCTCCTGACTTCGGTCACAAAGCTTACTGACTTCTCACGTATAGGCAACTTTTCTGCGCGAGATGAATCGCTTCTCGTTCTGAGCGATGGCCTGTCGTACGATGCCGCCACTGCCGCTTGCAAATCGCTCGGGGAGACCCTTTGGACGCCCTCAGAAGCAGACTTCTTGCCTTATCTGGCTCATTCGGGACAAGGGGGGCAATACTGGACGCAGAGCGGCTGTGCCAACTTGTCTTCATCTCCGATCCCAAATTCATCTGGCCAATGCGATAAGAATCAACGCCTACCGGCCCTGTGCACGAATTCTGCATCATACAGCACTGCAGCCAAGCAAGACAATTCGACCTATTGGCAGATCAAAACCCAAACAGGCGAAACAGCATGGACCACTGGGTAGGTAAAAAGCTGCATTTGGCAAGTAAAGTTCAAAAGCACCAGACATCTGACATACGTCCTTTCGCATCGGATAGATTCCGCGACAAAGTCTCATTTCGCTTCCAAGGTGTTCGGTACGCTGCTCAGCCGAAACGGTTCACCCATTCGAAGCCATACGAGACAAACAACGACACCTCCGCTTTAACTTATCAGTCAGCTTGCGTCCAAGCGCCCAACGTAGGAAGCGAAGACTGCCTTTTCCTGAACATCTGGACCCCTCATCTTCCCTTCAACGCATCGGGCGACGACAGTAACACCACCCTGAAACCAATTATGCTGAATATCCACGGCGGCGCTTTCACCGGCGGTACGGGTAATGATCCGACCTTCGATGGTGGTGCGTTAGCTAGTAGAGGCGACGTCGTGGTTGTGAACATCAACTACCGCTTGACCACACTCGGTTTCCTGGCTCTTAACGACGGATCGACCAACGGCAATTATGGTATCGGAGATCAGATCACCGCGTTAGATTGGGTCCATGCGAATATCCGAGCGTTCGGGGGCGATCCGAACCGAATCACGATCCTTGGACAGTCCGCCGGTGCTGCTTCGGTGAGAGCGTTGATGGCTTCCCCGAAAGCTATCGGTAAATTCGCAGCGGCGATCCCACAGTCTAATTTGGCGGGGTATGCCTATGCTACCACGTACAGCGAATACTACAACATCTCGACGGAATATGAGGTCGCGGCGAAGCCTATCCTGAATGCTACGGGGTGCTTGAACGCTACATCTCAGGTTGATTGCCTTCGACAGATCGATCCGTTCGTACTTGCCAATTTGTCTACAGTAGCGCGATACGTCGTCCAGGATGGCACATACATCACTAGCGATCGCTTGCAGTTGACTGGAGCAGGACCCACCGCAAATGTTCCACTGATGCTGGGGTTCATGAGAGACGATGGCGCGTCATTTATCACGTATCCCAAATCAGCTACAAATACCTCCGCGGTGCTTGACGCAGCTGGATTCACCTCTCAGCAACTTACCCCATCAGCCCTAGATCTCTACCCTACTCCATCGGGGCCGAATGTCACTACCAACATCTACAACGCATCATCTGCCTTGACCACCGACAGCGAATTCCGATGTCTCGACATCGCTACCGCTTATTCCGGTGCTTTACACAATACGTTTCCCTCGGTATACGTTTACGAGTTCAATAGGTCATACGACGGATACGACCCAAACCCTCCCGTCTGCTCTGCTCCTCCTACACCGGACTTCCCGAACGGTGATCCATCGCAGGAATACTTCAAGTGTCATTCCGGAGAACTAAGCTATGTCTTTGGCACTCACGCTTACATGGGTCGACCCGATCGTGACGGACTCGACACGCCGATGAGCCAATTCGTTCTTGACACGTGGGCCAGCTTCGCCAGGACTTATGACCCGAACCTCGATCCCGCCTTTTTGGCGGCCAGAGGATTCACCAATACAACGCAAGCAGCGAATCAGGCGGGCAAGTTTGACAAGCTGAGTCCGGAAGAGCCTAGCTTGAGGGTTTTCCAATGGCCGAGCTACCAGGCGGGGTTGGAGGTATTCTCATCTCAGGAGAAGTGTGACACGCTGGGCTTGCCATTGGATTTCTACGAACGCTGAGTCTGAGGAGACTGGGAGCATGAAGGATACATATGTACCTCGGGCGGGCCGGCTATGACCGATGACGTGAAGGCGCTCCTGCCAAGACCAGTACTAGGTCGATAATAACCCTGGTTCTCCTTATCTGATCTAATACCACAGTAGTGACTTTGATGCACGTTCTTCTGAGATTCGCTTTTTCACCGTTTTCCACCTCAGCATACCAGGACCATAAGCTCGCGAGATGCGCAAACCACCGGCAGCTCGAGATTTATGATCAGGATGAACGTGCCCATGTCTCTTCGTTCGCTTTCACCTTTTTAGCTGTAGCAGCACACGTTTCGCGTTCAACATCGCATCTTTTGCTCGACCACACGGAGTATATGAACACGGTGAGCCACACATCATGCAGGCCGAAATCGTCAAATCCCCCTGCCTCTACTCCCTGCTAGAACAATGCGGTCCGTCGCCCTCATCTCGCTTGTCCTTGGTCTTCAAGCCTCCGCTTCGCCTATCAGGCGATGGGCGTATTCCAAGTACTTTGACCTGCAAGGTCATCGAGGTGGTCGAGGCGAGACAATAGAAAAGTAAGTCGATGGGACTTTCGATTTGATTCTCGGCTCCCCTTTCCATCTGCTGTTGAAGAAGCTCTTATTTCAGGTCTTAAGCTAACCCTCGCTTTCCTTCAGCACTCTCCCCTCTTTCGCTCAGGGCTTGATCAATGGTGTGACTACCCTCGAGATGGACCTCGGTCTGACCAAGGACGGACACTTGGTTGTATGGCATGACGAGAGCATCGACCCGACCAAGTGCAAGGATACTGGCGCGGTCACTGCTGATGACCCATCATACCCCTACGTCGGGAAGTACATCGCCAATTTGTAAGTCTTCAGCCCTCTTTTCCTTGGTCTCAGTCATGCACTTCCTACTGTGGGACCTGATACTCGAAAATTCCTTGCAGAACCCTAGCTCAAGTCAAGACTCTCGACTGTGGATCGCTCCGGCTTGATGGATTCCCCTTGCAAGGTGAGCGATCTTTCCTTCGTTTCCGAGGTTATTAAGTACCCTCGCTGACGATCGTCCTCCTTGCTAAACAGAGGTGGTACCCGGCACCAAGCTCTCCACCCTTCCGGAGATGTTCGACTTTGTCTCCTGCGCTACCGACGAGGAGGTTCTCTTCAACATTGAGACCAAGATCGACGGCGACTTCAGAAACCTTACCAGGGGTCCTGAAGATTTCGTCAAGGCCATCGGTGATGTGTATGAAAAGTACAACATCATGGATAGGGTTACACACCAGTCTTTCGATGTGAGTCAGCGCATCCTTCAGCACACTGCTAGGAGAATTCGGAGAAAATCACCATTTGAGATAGTACACAACGACCTGGCTGACGCCTCGGATACGCGCAGTGGAGAGCTCTTATCCTTTCCAAGGAGCTCTACCCCCAGCTCAGAACAGCTGCTCTCTGCGATGACACCACCCGTAAGCGTCACCCAATGCATATTCATTAGTTTCATCTCACAAAGCCGCTGATCACCCCTCTTCACAGTTTACAAGCCCCTCAGCGTCGGCGAGAACGGTAACCTCACCACGCACGGTGTGGGCGCTTCCAACTGGCTCGCCGGTGTTGACATCGATTCCTTCGAGGGCGCTACCGTCGGCGAGCGAGTAGCTCGAGCGGCTGCGTCGATCAAGGCGGACATACTCTCTCCTGTCGCTACCTCCGTAGGTCATCCTTTCTTGACGCTTTCTCGGCCCGGGCCCCGTTTCCCTTTGATAAGGCCAAGCCTGTGTTGCTGACGTTTCTGCATACACAGTACGCGTCTACCGGCGGAGCTGCCGATCCGGCTGAGAAGGGCTGGATCGCGTTCACCAACGAGACCATGATTGATACAGCCCACTCACTCGGCCTACAGGTCAAGCCATGGACTCCTAAGTGAGTTTAGCTCGTTCGCCGCGTCTATCCTTCAACGTGATATCGCGCAGCAGTAATCGGAGAAATCCCTGGTAAGATATGTTAAATATCTGGGACAATGGCTAACGAAAGTCCATAAATACTCATCACGTTAGCCGAAAGAACCTCTTCGAGTATCTCCTCGCGATCGGCGTCGATGGCTTCATCACCGACTACCCTCACGAGGCTCGTCGTCTTCTCGAGCACAAGGGCGGATATGCTCTTCCCCCTCGAGGCGATGTCGAGAGGATCAGCGGGTGCTTGGCCAAACTCAACCAGTACACCGATGCCAAGGGGGGCGGGAAGGGGTATGAAAACTGACGGACTGTCTGATTAGTAGATGGAGTATAACCTTCGGATCAAGCTGAAGGCGAAACAGATCAACAGGGTTAAGGGGTCTCTGAGAGTAAGAAGGGGAAAAACACAAGACGGCAAGGTGACGGAAGACCAAAGACACTCCGGACAGCTTTGTCTAATCGGAGAAGTATCTTATCCGCGACAATATAATCGTTTTCAGGGTTGGAAGTTTATAAAGGCATCAAAGATATAATATGAAGTTTTCTTGCGGGCCGACCCAGAAGGCGTTATCGAGCGAACAGCAACTCCTGACGCCACAATTGTCGTCAACGACGAAAAGGGGAAGCTGGTCCCTGTAACTCGTGAGCAAGTGACGAGCACCTTATTCTCCAAGCTGCTTGTCCGTAAAGAGCATGATTCATAGTCAATGCAACGATTCAAACCGATCTACACCATAATGTACTTCTCAGAAACCTGATACCCCGTTGTTTCGAACCTTAGAAGTTGATGGGCTTGTCATATGAAGCAAGAGCGGCCTCTTTGAAAGCTGCGGCCGGGAAGTACAACAGAGTCATGTCAGATATGTTCCAGACGATACTCGACAGAAAACAAGGCGAAAATACCCAAGAGAAGGCGATTCTGTCCGGGAAGCTTCACTCACCTTCTGAAAGGGTGGGGTGGGCGTGACAAGTTCGAGCGATATCTTCTGCAGAAGCCTTGTATTCCATAGCGAGAACTGCACTTGCAATCATTTCTCCTGCGTTCGGTCCCACGATGTGGACGCCCAACACCTGATCAGTCTCCTTCTCAACGATCTGTGGACGATTTGTTGAAGAGGAATGAAGAGGATTGAATGAAATGGATGAGAATGAGATGCGGCGTGTGAACAACATCAATTAGCTTTGACCCGTGCGTGAGCGGAAACCGCCGCTTACGAATTTCACGAAGCCCCTGAATTTCGGAAAATTTCCCAAAATGGCGAGTTCAGGCGTCAGCATTCAATCCTCCTCAGGTTAACGTAGAGTAGCAACAGTGATACTCACTCCGAGTCCTGGTTGGTCTTGGCTCGAGAATTGGCGGCGAAGGGGTACTTTCCGACCTTGTACTTGACCCCAGCAGCCTTGAGCTCCTCCTCGTTCTTACCGACCCAAGCGACCTCAGGGTGGGTGTAGACGACTGAGGGGATGGCGTCGTAGTTGACGTGACCGTGGCCGGACTTGATGATCTCGACGGCGGCGATACCTGCCCAGATATGAGATGTCAGATCAGCTCTCTGTCCGTTTGGCGGAAAGAGGATAGTCTGTCTAGAGTCTGAAAGGGCTGGACAAGCATGCAAAGTACGACTCACCCTCCTCCTCAGCCTTGTGAGCAAGCATGGGTCCGAAAGTGACATCACCGATACACTTGACGCCCTTGGCGGAAGTGTTGAACTGGTCGTCAATGATGATTCGTCCTCGCTTGTCAGTCTCGACACCAATAGCCTCAAGGTTAAGACCCTTGGTTACGGGACGTCGACCAATAGCGACGAGAACGACGTCGGCCTCGAGCTATAATACGAAAAAAAGTCAGTCAGGCAGTCCTTAAGTGCTCGAAGATGGTTTCTGCTCGGAGTTAGGAATCACTCACAGTCTCCTCCTTACCGCCCTTAGCAGCGTCGACCTTAAGAACGACCTTGTCGCCCTCTCGCTGACCGCTAACGACCTTGGTGTTAAGCTTGAACTTGAAGCCCTGCTTTGCGAGGATCTTCTGGAACTGCTTGCTGTTGATGTCACGTGTCACAGATAAGAAAAAACCGTCAGTTGGATATCTTGATGGAAGAAAGCCCACTCACCCGACCTCGCCGTCCATACCAGCACCAACAGCGCCGAGGTACTCGACAACGGTGACCTCAGCACCCAATCGGGACCATACGGAACCGAGCTCAAGACCAATGACACCACCACCGATAACGATCATCTGAAGATGTGATGACGAAAATCAGCACAATTCTCTCGTCTCTGGCATGCCGAGACCGAATGACCGTGATATGGCTCCTACATTCCCGTTCTTTGTGTTTTCAGGCAAAGTGACGCCATATGGGTTACGGGATTGAGCGCGTCTTGCCTTGCACCGTATAGGAGAGGAAACCTGAATGACCCGGAGAATGCAGTAACGCTAGGTACGAGAACGCGACACTCACCTTCTTGGGAACCTCCTTCAACTCAAGAGCACCGGTAGAGCTGACAATTCTCTCTTCGTCGATCTCAAGACCAGGGAAGGGGGTGACCTCTGAACCGGTGGCAATGATGACGTTCTTAGCCTCGACCTGAGTCTCGCCGCCTTCGAGCAGCTTGACGTTGATCTTGCTGGGTGAAGCGAACGATCCCTCTCCCTTGATGTAGTCTACGCCGTTCTTCTTGAACAAGTAAGTCTCGATACCGCCAGTCAAAGCTTTTACGGACGACTCCTTGGCAGCCAACATTTTGGGGAGGTTCAACTTGACGTCTCCGACGTCGATACCTCGGTTCTTGAGGTCATGTTGAGTTTGGTGGTAAATGTGCGAGTTGTTCAACATGGCCTTGGAGGGGATACAGCCGACGTTGAGACATGTCCCACCGAGAGCGCCTCGCTTCTCGATACAGGCGGTCTGGAAGGTTCAAGAGGTGAACGTGTCAGCCTGTAGTGATCGTAGCCCTACCAGGTCCATGATTAGATTCGGAACAGCCTTGATCCACTCTCTCGCCACCTAGTAGAAAGCCAATATACTGTGGAGATCTTTCATCCCCCGTTGTAACGTGGCCACCCCTCGATTGTCCAATTCTGCATGTATTCGCGATGCCACTCTCTATCCATTCCGCGCTATCCTGAAACTGCACTCCCAACTCACCTTGAAACCCAACTGAGCGGCCTTGATAGCGGCAACATAACCACCGGGACCTCCACCAATGACTACCACATCATAAGGGTCGGAACCAGTTGCCAAACCCCTCGATTGGAGGAAAGTGAGTCGAGGGAGGGTGGAAGATCTGGCGAAAGAAGAAGAAGGGTGAGAGAGGGGTCGGAGGAGGTTTTGGGCCTGCAAATTCAAATAGATACAATGTTACAAAGATGGGCGAGTTAGCGAGTGAACATTATAGGCCAGCAATTCAAGATCGGGATAGCCGATTCGAATCGGATCGCAGCGGGTGGATATTTCGACGCAACTCGTCTGCCCAAGTGGTCACTTGCCACTGCAAAACAGTTACTCACGAAAGGCTGTCGAGAAAGCATTTTTGCGACAGACGATAGAGCGATTGCGTGTAAAGAGAATTATCTAGGGGTATAAGAATTAGAGAGATCAAGCAAAGCCGGAGCCTTATGAAGATTGCTTATTGATGAATCTTGAACTTGACAAATACAGCGTCGACCATCAGCTGAGCATCAGTCAGTCGGTGAGAGTTCGGATGGTGCTCTCGACGCGGAATCTGGCGGTAGCCGATAAATCCGTACCACTCAAAGGACGAGTGGCAGCCGTATGTATATATGTTTCTACCCCATCATTCCGTCCGTCCATTTAAATGAGTAACCTTTTATTCCTCCAAAGATCGGTCGGTGATCGCCGTTAGACACGTTGCCTCCATGCTACAATACACGGGTACGCCAACACGCCTTGGCCACGATTGCTTGTTGTGTGTATTGGCAGCATCTGGACCGATCTATTTCTATTGTCCCTGCCGAGCCGAGCTGGCTACCCTATAACGATGCTAACCCCATTTCACGCCTCGAAGCAACAAGCAACAACAACAAACCACATCATCTACCCTATCTTTGCCTAGTGAGGTACCGCGACTGCATACGCAAGCAGCTCAGCTCGAGATCGACACGCCGACTAGGACTAGGACGTTGTACAATCATCGAAACGCTCGCAATCAATATAAACAAGCGCTCTTGCCGAAGGGTTCGCATCAAGACGCCTCAAGCTTAGCTCAGGTCAAACGCATACAGGTTGAAACGGGTTTATTTGTGCACGGAGTCTCTATAGAGCTGGCCTGGAAGTCAGTCAATTTACTTTATTGAGCTATCACAACTTTTGTCGTTTGCATTTTGGGCTTCCATACATAATCCACATCGACATTCCCGGCTCCGACCTTGCGACCACTGGGAACTGGGAGCGTTCGCTCGGTACTTGTGCAACGACGCCTGTCTGCACAAACGTCACCATTTCCCCTCTTAACGAATTGCACGGACGCTTGTCGAAACCAGGCCAGCCTTACGTTTTCGCCTTCGGTTTGACACGACTTGACGAAACGTTCTTCCGCTACGACCCATGTCCATGACCATTGCAATTCCCACATCTCCCTAAGCCGAATCTCACTCATCACTCTCGCCTGACTTCACACGGCGATTGCGCATCTGTATGGATGTTTCGATCATGGCAGCACCTTATCAAGCTACAGCTGGGCCGTCCCGCTCATACCACCAGCCTCCACCCCAGTCATCCTCCCCATCGCTAGATCAATGGGCCAGCGGTCCTCTCCCCCCAATAGTCATGCCTACACCGGGTAACGGCGGCATCGGTGTAGGGAGCATGCAAATGCCTGAACCCAACAGAGGATCAGCTTCAACATCAGCCTCTACGTCGGTATCGCGGTCGGCGTCAGCTGCATCCAACGCTCAGGGTGTAGGGAACAGCGATGCAGAGGGGTCAAAGCGGAATCCGCTGGTGGACTTGATCGACAGCGAGAAATCATACGTCGAGCAGCTCAGCCTGGTCATACGGGTAAGTTCGATCGCATCTACGTTCTCAGCTCATCACGCCTTTCTTGTGCATCACTGAGTTTGTGTCGCTTGATGAGCGATATCGCTGATGCTGCGGTAAAATGGGACGACTGACTGATTGTGATATCGCCAATATAGCGCGTAGCTGCTGCTTGGTCGAGGAAAGATTTCCCTCCGCCGAAACTGGACCAAATGTTCAGATGTTTAGAGGCCGTGTATAGAGCGAACCGTTCGTTTGGAACTGTGAGTAACAATGGCATTGTCACTGTCGTCAATGCAAGATAAACCTTGCTGATTGGATATGCCTTGTAGAAATTGAAAGAGATCGGTCCGAACCCCACTAGTCCTAAAGCCCTTGGCGATCTCCTTATGCGATGGGTGAGCAGGTCTTCTTTCAACGACACACTCAGAAGCGCATTGAATACCAAGAACCACCGCTTACGTTCCCTCTCGTGTCACAATATAGATCGACGACCTCGAGCCCGCCTATCACAAATACACCACATCTTTCCTGACCGGGTTCGACTCCTATACCCCCGTGACTCGAAATACCTTACTCCCAGGCATACTAGCTGAGATTTCCACATCATGCGCACCAACTCCGCCTCTCACTCGTTGGTCGTTGGATGCGCTATTCATTCTGCCCTATACCAGATTACGGTACTACCGCAAACTCTATGCTCGATTGCTTAGATCGACAAAAGAAGGTAGAAGCGATCACAAGCTTCTTGTAGTCGCAAATCAGCGACTTGAGGCCCTCGTGAACGAGGTGGAAGGGAGACTGGAGATGGATGTAAGTGAGGAAGACGGACAAGAGCAGATCAGTTCAGCAACAACGAACAACGGTGGTGATCCTGCGAGCGGCAGTGCAAGCGTGGCTGGAAGCACAGGTCAGCGATCACGAGAACAAAGCTGGGCGGAGAAGGAGAGGAACAGTACAACGAGTTCAGCTATGGACAGCTCGATGGATTCTCACACAAAGTATGTTGCAATCTAATCTCTTCTTGCTCTCAATTTCGGCGCATGTTGAACGTTCTCTGGGTCATACGATCGTTCTGACTGAGACTTTCAGCTTCTCGCCGTTCAGCAGTCGGATCGAAGATCGTAATTCGGCTGGATCGGCGGTAACCAACCTTACTAGCATGACTCAATCACCTCAACGTAGACCGACCATTCAAGTACCGGTGGGCAGTACCCTTTCAATCGCCACACCAATCTCGGCTAGCAGTCCCTTGTCAGATCTGGAGCTTAGGATAGATCCCGAGAGAGCCATTGACTTGTTCTCTATGAAGCCCAAGGTGAGTGATTTTACCTTCCCAGGCGAAGTTGGATTGTAAAGCAATCCGCTGAGATCTGCTGTCTTTGGCCTAATGCGACGCAGAAATGCAAGCTTCAGATGAACCCACCGACGCTACCATTCACTCGAACCCTTCGGTCATCGCACGACGTCACCATTTACTTCACGCCCAACTCAACAAGTCAACAGGTTGTTCATCGTCGAGCTCACATCTTCATTTTGTCTGATCTGTTCCTAGTAGCCGAGTGGATGGAGGTCAGCGATAAAGCTGCAAAGGCCATTCAGGTTGCGCAAGAACAGCCTGAACGAGTTGGCCAAGGGGGACCTATGCCTGAGATGTGGCTAAGTTATCCCCCTTTGGCAGGCAAGGTGCTCATGGTGGCTGAAGGTCAACAGGGTGAGTGATAGCAACAGAGGACGTGCCCTACAACTGCCAATGTTTGTCGATTGTTGCTGATATCCATCGCCCACGTCAACACAGCAAACGTGCTGAACGTCATGATCATGCGGAAAGAGACATTTGTGATTCACGCCGAATCCGACGTAGCGAGAGACGCCATCATGAAGGATCTGATTGACTGCATTGACTTTGCTACATCGGGTGAGTTCTTTGCTGAAGGGAGGTCTTGGGGGTGGGGAAAGACTGACAAATCATCATCATCAGTGACTCGTCCAAACACCGCTGCCCCGTCCCCGGTCAATGCACCTGACCCTCGCTCACCTTCCGTTGCATCTCTCGAAGCGCGATCAAACGAAAGCACTTTCCCACCACTTCGATATCCCTCGCCGTTCTCGGCGACCTCTTCGCCTGGAACCAGTCCTCGGCCTGGAGATACGCCAGAGCAGCCTCCCATGCCATTAGGCGGGAATGCTCTCGTTTCTCAATTGAGCCAAATCTCTTTGCAGCCTGGAGAGGCTATCGCATGGCCTCGAGGACCTACACCCCATGGACAAGCTATGCCTCATCCTCACGTCCAGCAGCCGCAGCCACCACCACAGCAAGGGTTACCGCTGGGGCCTGCCCCTGTTCAAGGTGGACCTCAGATGGCTGTATTGCCTCCACGGGGAGCGAGCTTGCGATCCCGTGTACCGTCGAACAACTTTCAATCGCCTCAGAACCAGCAATTGCCTCAAGTGCCATCTTTACCTCCGATGGGGTTCGGCAGTCCTTCAGAGCTTCCGATGCCTCAACCAACAGCAGGTATGGGTGGTGCTCCATTGCCCCGTTCACCCTCGGGCCGATCAGTCCAATCTGCACCACGACTCGCGATGGATCATGAGCTCCCGCCTGTACCTCCTATCCGAAACTCCAGTGGGGCTACCCATCACTCCGACCACGGTCACGGATCAGGCATGGGACCAGGACATGCTTCTGGACCTTATGCTTCTCAGCAAAGTTTGATCGCTCGATCAAGATCGCTTGAACCTCTCCGGGCACCCGAGCCTCCCTCGGCCCGATTCTCATCCTTCCCGGATGTCAATGTCACCGCTGGCGGAGGTGTAGGTAGGAACTCTCCGTTGAGCATCGCCGTGGGCGGAGGACCAGGAGTCGGAGAAGAGGACTCACCGCCCGCTTCACCTGTCGAAGAAGAGGCGGCGACCTTGACTGGACCAGCTGTGATCTCTGCGCAGATGAAGTGCAAAGTCTTCCTGAAACAGGCGCACCAGCAATGGAAATCGCTCGGATCGGGTAAACTGAAACTCTACGTTCAAAGCACTGGTACACCTGTGAAACAGCTCGTGGTGGAGAGCGATTCGTCTAGCAAGCAGATGTTGATCTCGACTATCGTCCTCACAGATGGTGTGGAGAGGGTAGCCAAGACGGGGGTAGCTGTGGAGATCAGCGATAGGGGACAGAGGACGGGAATCGTGTATATGATTCAGCTTAGAAACGAGAAATCGGCCATGGGCTTGTTTGAGTCGTTGCTCCAAGGCAGTGATAGAGCCGTGCAGCGATAGAGGGGAGGGGTTACATATATTGTGTGGCCCGCTGCCGAGACAGGTAGCTTTATATGTCCAAGATAATGAAATTACGGATGTCATGGATATGTCTATGTCTTTGTCTTGACCGCTGGCGTCGGCATTACTATTTTAATTTCTTATAGCACGCATCGCATCGCATACATCCATGCATGTCGTATATTCATGATTCATGATTCATGCATGGGTTCAACGAGTATAACGAGTATGCACGTATCATCGCTTATGTCGTTCATGGCCTGTTCGAAATTATGTTACCTGACCACAAAGAAAGACGGACCCCGAAACTGCAGGACAGGACCTGTTCATGGCTGTATTCCAGATGATGATGAGCGTAAAGTGAGTGAGGTGAGATTTTAAGCGACGCGCACCCGTGCGTGACCGTATGGTGTAAGTCGTTAGGCGACCTGTGCGAGTACACTGTGGCATTTTGGCACGAGTACAGCTAGTCCAAGTCACGTGTTGCTCGACCTCGCCTCGTTGAGCTATGACCCCCTTCAGAGTTCACTTCACCAAAATCCACGCTACGCTACTACACGCTGCACACGCTGTACACCGAATCAATCAATCGAAAATGTCACTGTCACTGTCATTGGCACTGGCATTAGCATTGTCATTGTCATTGTCACTGTGACTCCATTGCGTTGGGCATTCAAGCAGATCAATCACATCTCGAAATTGTATCTTCGCATCTTCATCACACCTCGCTTTGCATCGTCTGATTCTCTCCTTGGGTCGTCTGAAATTCTACACACACACTCTCTCTCGAGTGAACCAGGAGAATCCGAAGATCAAGTTCGAGCCCACCAGCCAACGCGTATCGACACCGGATCCGTGAAGAAGCACCGAATCTGACTCATCACTGTGCCGTCATCGCTCTTACCGCCTCAAACCGAGAAGAGTACCCCGAAGAGCAAGTTAGGTAGAAATTAGCATAGGCATAGGTATAGGCAAGACAGCGAGGTACGTATCGTATAATTTGCGACGGGACTCCCTGGAGAACTCTCGACGACGGACTTCTCGGTAAGCCGAGTGATCGATTATCGATAGACACGTCTTTCTTGATGACCACATCACACAGATTCACACACACACTTTTCAGCTCCATTCACCTTCTCATCATATTCTTGGAGACTACTGCCACGCCGACCTTACACACAGCGCTTCCTTCACCAGTTGAATATCTAATACTTGATCATACGCACATCATCTCATTAACAAAAATCAAAAGCTGATGATCGTTTCCTCTATCACTTCGCCCATCTCGTTTTACCTCACACCCAGCTCACGGCACTTCTGAATCATTCAAACCACGTTTACAATCACTTGCACCTCACCTTCGATTTACTACACCCCATCAAATGCCAGACAGGATGCATCCGGGCGTCCTTCATCGACGATTTCTCAATGACTTGTCGACGAGTCTGTTCAGCTTCGTGCTGCCGCTTTTGCCGACGAGTGAGGAGCTCAACGTCAAAGAGGAGTGAGTGGATATCTCTATCTTCATTTCTTCAACCCATCAACTCATCATCATTACCCCGGCTTGTCGGCGAGACCGTGGTGAAACTCGCTCGACATCCTGCACTTCAGTGCGGTGCCGGAACCAAGATGACGAGATCCTGATATACCTATGCCATGTTGTTTGACCTTTCCTTTATAGGGTCCGAGGCTTGATCGAGAAACTCATCAAGACTCTCGAGCCCTCTGCCCGACTATTGAGCTTTGGTAGCAGTTGCAACTCTTTTGGCCTGAGAAATTCTGGTGAGTATCGGGAATTGGAAGCAGCTTCATCATCCTCCGTGCATATCCGATGTTCTACTCCAACTGTCGTCTGATTATATTTCTACTAAAGAATCACGGCGCTAACTGTCCTCTCGGGATCGACTCGCAGATATGGATTTAGTGGTACTTATCGATGATCCAAATGCGACGATTGATGCTGGGAATTTTGTGGAAAGCATGGCTGCCCTTCTTGAGCGGGTGAGTAGCGTGAATCTACATTGTTCTGACTTGACGCAGAGGGCAGCAGATCGAGCTGTGTTGACTTATGTCTTGTTTCTTCATACCAGGAAACCAACTTCAACGTGAAACCCCTGCCTCGCGCACGTATCCCCATTCTCAAGCTCGAGCTTGCCCCGTCTCCTGCTCTTCCATTCGGTATGTAATACTCGATTGCTCCGCCGTGTTTTGCGGTTTGTTCCACCATGGCACAACAAGCTGACATCATCGTGGACAGGTATCGCCTGTGATATCGGTATCGAGAATAGGCTGGCGATCGAGAACACCCGTCTGCTGTTGACGTATGCAACGATTGATCCGGCTAGAGTGAGGACGCTAGTCTTGTTCCGTGAGTCTTGTTAACCTTAAGTCTTCATCCGCGCGTACCAGTTCCCATCAACCTTAGATCTGTTGCTGATCAATGTAATTACAGTCAAGGTATGGTCTAAGAGACGGAGAATCAACTCCCCTTACCGTGGTACCCTCTCATCATGTAAGTCAGGGGTGTTCGGCTTCACTCCGTTGTGAAGCTTCGGCGCTGATTACGTCTTTTCCTCTTATAGACGGCTTCACCCTCATGGTCCTCTACTTTCTGGTCCACGTGAAACAGCCGCCAGTCCTGCCAAACTTACAACGTATCATGCCCATGCGGCCGATGGAGGAAGAAGAGGTCATGCTGGAAGGCAGGAACGTATATTTCTTCGATGATGTCGAGACGCTGAGACGAGAGTGGTCTTCGGTCAACTTTGAGAGCGTTGGAGAACTGTAAGTCAATTTATATTTCGCCCAGCCGGGATGCCTGGAAGACAACGCTGACTTGCGTCTATCTCTAGCCTGATCGACTTTTTCCGATTCTTCTCGCATGACTTCCAGTTCAACAACTCTGTCTTGTCGCTAAGAGCTGGTCAACTCACCAAGGAGAGCAAAGGATGGGTCAACGATGTGAGCTGAAAATTTTCTGCATCGTTGCGGACAGCCAGCTAATGTGCTGTGATTCGTAGATTGACGTGGGAGGGTTGAATGAAATGGCTAGGGACAGGAATAGGCTATGTATCGAGGTGAGTCATTCGCAACTCTGATGAAGAGTCATGCTAATCTCTCGTATCAGGACCCGTTCGAGGTGTCGTACAATGTCGCTAGAACAGTCACTAAGGACGGATTGTATACCGTAAGTGCGAACAGCGTGCTGGGGTTTGGGATGGCGCTGATCCTACTGTTATTTGCAGATTCGAGGCGAATTTATGCGAGCGACTAGAGTCAGTCTGCTGATATGTCGCAGAAGATCAATGTAGCTGACGTTCTCATGCACAGATCCTTACTCAACGACCTGACCGAGCAGTACTTGCCCTCGCTGAGCTGTGTAGAGAGCGAGATGACGACCTGTACCGAGCGCCGCGATCATCTTCCCCAGCTCCCCGAGCTATGTCAGCAAACCGGGGCACGTATCCTACTCCCCACGTGAATAACGGCTGGAGAAGTCACTCCCAAGTTCCATTTGATCGAATGGGTGCAAGTGGACCGATACTTGAAGCTCCTCAAGCTGGTCGAAGAGGCCGACAGGGCGAGGATGACATCCCGGAATACTCGGCGCAGGATCTTTGGCTGCAAAGCCAGGGTGCCAATCTCGGTGGAGTGGGTTCGTTAGGTCTCGGATTTGAGGATCTTTCGGTCGGAGAGCGAAGCTCAAGAGGGAGAGACACCATGTCTCGTGGCCTTGAAACTCCTGGTGGCGCTTATCGAGGTGCTCCGACTTCAAGACGTTCGGCATCTGCTTACGAGGGTGGCTCAGCACCTGCATCGGGTACGATCAGTGCTCCTTTGAGTCCCCATCGGTTATATGCTCAATTAGAACTGGGTAAAGGTCTTCAACCGCCTTCTCAAATAGCTTGGCCAGGCTACGACCCCAGATTACACGCTTCGCCCGGCATGCCCATGGACAGAATATCCGGACCATCGACCGCACGAAGCCATACGACTTCCGGCGCACCGAGATCGGTGTCCGGTCCCGGTAGTGGTCTGAGCCCTGTCTCCGCACCTGCCAACGCTCGATCTCATGGTCTTCAGCTTGGTGTCGGCGCACATGATCTCGACCCTCCATCGCCGCTGCCTGCGTTCGCTCCCTTCGATGCTGCTCCTGTCCCTCCCGCTCCCGGATCAGCAAAGACAGCGACGGCCCCTCCACCTTCGGCAAGGTCGACCGCTTCGACTTCTTCAGCCGCTCGAAAGGCTGACGCCCCCGCAAACTTCATTAGCCCAAGCACTCTATTATCGCCGCCACATGAGTCGACTGCTCTTCCCGGAGGAAGCAGTACTTCCAGCGGTTTAGACAACCTGGCCAGCTCGTTCGGATCACTCGGAGTCACCACCGCTGCTGCTGCGAATGGCAACAAATCGTCTGTAGGAGGAGGAATGATCCCGCCGCCCGCTGCGAAGAGCGTGGGAGGGGATGGACCGAAGATTTCGGGTGACAAGCAGGTTGAGCATCCGGATCCAGCAGTCGAGAAGAGATAGCCGGTCGGCTCTGCGGCGATCGGCAACGATAAGGCCCCGAGGGTGATCATGCTCTAGGTTCACAGTATTTGGTGAAACGACAGAACTAGAGGAAAGGAGGACAACAAGGCGACGGAGGAGATACGGACGACGGAGGAGAGTCGATTTATGAACGAGGCAATCGAAGAAGGACGGAATTGATCAAGCAATCAACGACCCAAACCACATACACATTTATTAAACGAATGCGTGAAGTACTCGTACATACAACAACATACATCCCAATTTCTCTTTTTTTCGATACCTATCATTGCTAATATATACTCAATACAATTAGCTTCTCTTTTCTATATTCATTGCACATGCACCTCATCACATCAGTCGACGAATGAATCAATTTTTGGAAATGGCAAAACATATCGAGTTTGGGTGGCAAAGCTGAGACTGAGATGATGAGACTGAAGATCAGCATTGACGCGTCGAGCGAGCTATGACAATGACTTGCGACGTACAGTAACGTGACTCGCTCTCTTAAGCAGCACTCCAGTAACTTGTATAAATGTTTGTACTCATACCCTTTGGCCTCTACATGTCGTACATACAGCTTGGTCCTGTCAACGTCTCACTAGAATCTGCGGCTTCCGTGCATCGGCCGCAGTGACTTGCCTATAGTGGATTTCGGCTTGCACGACGACTTTGACAACAACTTGCCGCGTGTCTCGTCAGACCTTGACTTGCGGAGCGCAAGACATCTCCTGAGTCTCAACTCCGAACACGATACGCCATACGCATCCCAAATAAGATGCCCGGCTCTCCATCTGCTCATGGTCCGATTGAAAGACCTGCAATCGCGACTACGACTGCGAGTCTGATCGATCGAATTCCCTCGCCTCCCTTGAACTTGACTCAACGACCCTCATTTTCATCTTCGTCGTCCGACGAGCCCATAGTATTAGATCATCATCATCGTCCCTCCCTGACAATTACCGATAATGCAACAGCGGGCCCTTCACGTCGTACTGCTTATATCGCTTCTACCCCTCGCTCAAGAGTATCAAGTGGCGCAGGGAACGCTCCGGTCAGACTGAATGGAGGGACAGCCCAACCCATTAGCGAAGACGACGATGAGCCGATCTTCGTTGGAAGTATTAGTAGTAGCTCAACAGCCCTGGGTCATCTAGCCAAGAAATACACATTCAAGCCCTCTCCTACTCCGACTCGGATCGTCAACTTATCGTCAAAGAGGAGCTCACGTTCTGTCACGCCTATACCCAAGACAGCCGGAGCAGGAGCGGGACCAGCAGCGAATCCGAGTAGAAAAGGGCTGAGTGCTAGATATGGTGGTAGCCGCAGCGGAAGTGGGAGTAGTGGTGAAATTGTCATTCTGGATGAGACTTCATCTTCGCTCGTGACCAAGGCAAAGGTGTATGATAGGCGGAAGAACGATGATGGTATAGAGTTCTGCCAGTCGGCTGAGACAGCCTCGGTCGTAGACGAGTGCACCAAGAAGCCAGCGAAGGGTAGATTAAAAAGCACACTCAAGGAGAAGGGCAAAGGCAAGGGCAGGATGAAATCAGAAAGAGGGGAAGGAGTGGTCGATATCTCACACCTTCCAGATGACGTCCCGCCCTTCCCTCGCAGACCAAAATCAGAATCGAAATCAGCGTCAACAGACTCGGCTCCGCCTCTAGCCCCTCTCCCCTTGTTACCCGATCTCGCTCTTGAACCTGCTCCCGTACCTTCATGGCTGGGGAAAACGGCTGTATTGCTTCAGTTGCCGGCTTGTGCTGTATGTAAAGTGCGGTTCAAGAAGTCTGATTCGGGTGCTGCGAGATGGGTGAGTCGTTGAGTACTTCACTATATCATGTCCCTTCATCTTGTCATCATGAACAGAGCTCCGAATCTTCCTTTGATCCTACGACTCCATGCTCTGCACTTGGGTTGAAGCTGATGGGACCATCATCTTACCTGCCTGATCGACCCGTTCTTTTGCACGACGCAGAGACACATGTCCACATGCCGACCGCCGTTATTCAGACCCCCCAACCCACCTCCAGATCTACAATCCCTAATACACGAAGCGCTACACGCCCTCTCTGCGCCCTCAGAACCCACTTCACTATTCGACCTGCACGTCCGTCTCTCCGACACAGATCCTCTCGGTGCGGGTGCCACTGCGTCTGGTAGTCGAGACGACTCGCCGATCAAAGGCGCCACTGGCAAGAAGAAGCTGGGTATAACGGGGCTGAAATCGTATACAAACGTCCGAGCTAGCTTTGAACGGGGCGACAAGTGGCATGAGGACGTGCGGCAGCGTGTGAGGGACTTTATAGGCCCTTCAAGCCCCGTCCGAGGTGATTCTGCTTCACCAGAACCTCACACAGAACCGCGATTAGGATCGACTTCGCCATCGCGCAGCGTGCTAGACTCGCAAGGTGGCTACGAGCTCAAGTCAGACCAAGGATACCCGACTAAAGACGACGGTAGCGAACGATCGGAAGACGAGATGCCTTCCACGCAGCCTTTGGGAGAATCTTCACTTGCCCAGCTATACGGTAAAACCGGCTACGAAACCCCCTCGCCGTCTGGCACCCCATCGCGATCGCCCGTCACCCCAGATTCTCCTATCAGCATATCGATCTCCCTTTCTTCCACGGAAGAGATACCTCCGCCTTCTTCTCAAAAGCGGTCCATCTCTTTCCGGCAAGATGACAGCGCTGGTGAGGATGAGAGACAACACTGCGATGATCCAGCTGAAGAACGTTTGAGCGAGAGCGGCGACGGGAATGGCGATAATAGATATAGGGAGAGGGATCCGAAACGACCCTTTCGACAGTGGGGAGACTCGCGAGTCGATGCTGGTCTCCCCGCAAGCAGGTCGACTGAGTTCAACAGATCCGTCCCGCCCGGATGGGGCGGCGGAGAACCAATCCTTACCGGCGAAGAATGGAGATGAAGCTTTCGAGCGCGAAAATGACGTTTTCGAGACCCCAGACTTGATTACATCGAGACCCCCTGTATCTGAACCGAAAGAGACTTCCTCTGTGGGAACTCATGACGTGGTGGAGATACCTGACTCTCCTTCGCCCGAGAAAGAGAGCACACCTCGTCACCGACATGGGGACGAACAGCATCTGACACCTTCCTCCGTCACGCCCACAGCGGCTAGAGCAACAGGCGTATCGCGATTACGAGCCGAGGACAAAGCAGGTTCTGTGACACCTACTGCACCAGCCGATCGGATTGTATATACGTTGCCAAGCAGCTCGCCGGAGTCGGATTTGGAAGCCGCTGATGCGTGGGGTGACGAAGCTGTTCTCACATGGTCTGCACTAGATGAGGCTCGCGAAGATGTCAGCAGGCACAAGGAGAGAGACGAGGAAGTATGGTCCGTCGACTCTTCCGATGCTGTATCGTCAGTCCCGCCGTCTGAGGCTGGTTTGGGCGGCGAAGATTTAGATCAGGATGAGGACGAGGACGAAGGTGATTGGGGCAGAGATGCGTATCTCACTTGGAACGCCCAGGTCTACGAGAACAACGATGACGATGACGAAGAAGGAGGGGAAGAGGATGGCGGCATTGTTACCATGGATGGAGAAAGTGAGGATGACGATGTCCGATTTGTGCATCATGGCGAAGATGGCGAAGATGGCGAAGACGAAGAAGAGGATGAAGTGGCAGAGGCGGTGGCGGAATCTGTGACCCAACTGGTCGCGAGAGGGATGCCTGATTACAGCCGGTGGGATCTCAAGAAGCTTCAGGTGAGCAGTCAGCTCTGGCCAGCACGGGGCGGGCGGGTGTCATTGACGGTTAATATGGCATCAAACATTGACCTTCGTTGGCGACGTTTCTTGATGGCCATCAGAAACTCGTCGTATCATACGGTTTTCGTACAAGCAACGACCACAAATCGCTAGAAAAAGTTGCTGTTGATTGCTGGAAGGCCATTCATCCTCCGCCCGTATCTATACCTGCAACCGTTCGTTCATCCCCTAAAGCTGCAAAATCAAAGCGATCCAACGTTCCAAGGAAGACCGTTGATCTCCAAATCGACCTTGATAGATCTCGAGATTCGAGCATCTCTTCAGCTGATATACCCCTCGCCAAAGTCCGAGGTTCAAGTCTTGCGAAACCCCGTAAGGCGCAATCGAAAGCGAGAGCCAGCGACGGCGGTGCCGAAGCAATTGATTCTGATGACGAGGTAATGGTCATGGACGATGATGCGATACACATACATATGGATGGAGCTGTCAAGAAGGGCAAAAGCAAGGGCAAAGGCAAAGAGAAAGAGAAAGAGCCGTCACAAAGTGTTCTGACGAAAGATCCTGTAGATATGGATCAGAAGTTTTATGACATGATCATGGGCGATAGAGAGCTTTGGTCAAGAATACTTAGGTATGAGGTGAGCGTGATATCCTCTCTCTTTCATTTTCGACTTGTTTACAGGTGCATTATATTATACTGATCGAATAATAATGGTGCATGCCACCCAGCCAATCAACTTCGACGAGATGATCAGTAAATCGATCGCAGCCGGGATCGACAAGCTCTCAAGGAGCTGGAAGAAGGAATTGAAGCGGTACTTGGACTTGCAGGTACGTACATCAAGAGCAATGAGTCCGAGATCGCAGTGTATATCATCGCATATGCAGTTGTCGAATTAGCAGAGCTGACAGATCTCTACGTTCCTTCCTTCCGCGCTTGGCTTCCCAACGCAGAGCGTCACGTATTTCACGGAAGACCCGACTGGCGGCCAGCGAAGACGACATTAGCCTCGACCTGCATATAGATACTGTAGACTAAACCCGAGTTCGACTCTACCTTCTTGTTCACCTTGCCATTCATACTTTACACGCATACACACATATACGCACATAAACACACATACATGTTAACTGTATTACACATGACGACTATGATGACTAATGGATGCATTGTATATCTAACCATGCATATAGTGGATCACGAACGACATGGTCATTGTATTGGTGCTTTGGAACGCTCGCAGCTTCGACCGCATCGAAGTAAGCGAGTGACCGACTGTGGCAAGCCAAGGGACTTCATACATGTACATGTACTGTACGTTGCTGCTTCCTCCACCTGATCTGTCAAAGTGGACTCCAATCGTAAGACACTCAGACACCTCTGTGTAGAGGTGCTAGGAGCTTTTGTTTTAACCGAGTTATGTTTATCATTCACGAGTTACCTCCTGAGCCTCACGACAGGCTCTCCGTAAGTCCTTGGCCTAGCGCCCTGCTGCCACACAGTCGGCGTGGCGCACACAAAGTGGATTTCCCAATCGCCCCTCCTCTCGCTCTTCCTGACTTCCGCCTCCCTCAACCTTCTCCTGCGCTCTCGTCGCCTGATTCTATCTCTTTCGGATTTCCTCCAATCCCTCTCCCTTCTCGGGAGATACATGTCCATCCGCCTAGCTTGTCGCTCTTCGTTCTCTGCATCACTATCATCTCCAAACCCGAACCCTGGTCCTGGTCCCGAACCGTCTCTCCATGAACTATGTGCGTACCTATACTCATCTTCCTCATCTTCCACCGATCGATCATCATCGCTCCACTCTTCCGCGTGGCTGAACCCCCTTTTGGTAGGCAGCGGCTCGACAGGCGGTGGGAGCACCTTGCGCCCGTCCTGCGCCGCGTAGACCTTGATACCCCGCGGAGCGAAGAAGGCAACTGCCCAACTGGCTAATAAGGAATGAACGGCCTCGGACAGGATCGGGTCGGGCCCTAGGCCTTGGCCGCCTCGGACTTGGCGCGAGAGAGCGTGCTGGGCACCGTGCAGCGCTTCTCGGGATAGATCTTCGATGAATTTCATCCTACACAAGCACGAAAACATCGCATATCAGCATTCTTTTTTCTATCCCTTGCAGTGTGCCCAACTACAACCAGCGATCATGACTTCATGTACTGTCTCCGGCTTGTACAGTACACTGTACTGCACTTCTTGTGGGGTGCATCACTCGTTATTATTACGCGCCACTCCACTCACCAATCCTCCTCGTTGACATCGTGGCTGACGAGCTCTGGCGGCAAGTGAAGTTGATGGGCCCTGTTCAAGCTAGCAGCAGGGAAAGAGAAGGCCTCGAACCCGTCGTATCGGTAGTAGCTATCCGCTTTTGCTGGCGGTCGATCGAAACATGCCGGTCTGTGTGCACGGGTAGACGATTGACAGAATATATATGAGCATGCATCGTTCTTTCATTGATCGCTCACTGTTACAGTTGTACAAGGCTCCGATCCGATCCGGCCCCATTCAGTCTGATTCAGTTTTACCTACTCCAGCCCCATCATCTCGTCGTGAGGATATCGCTTCCCCGCGACATACCCTCTCTCACCACCACCACCACCACCACCAACATCACCCCCTCTTCTTCACCTTCTCCTCATAGATCTCCCCATACCCCCTCGGATCATCAAGATCAGATTTTGGCGAGACAAGATAATAATTTCTCCAGCCAACGTACTGAGCAGGTCTCCCAGTTCCTTCGCTCATTGTTGTTGAGCTCGCACTAGGTACTATCTGTCCTCGACCTTGGCTTGAGGCGTATGTTGAGGGAAATTGCATATCGCGCGTTTGCGTGGTACCGCCTGGCATACCGCCACCACCCATCGCCATGGGAGGGGCCGTTTGAGTGGGTGGCGCGGCTCCGGCTGCTGCAGCGGTGAGAGGAGCTGCAGGGGCGTTGGCGCCCGCTGCTACGAGTGGCCGACCCCAGCCATCCCAGCCTATTCAAGGTGAAGAGTGTCCCCCCATAAAGGATGTCACGTCAGTTCCGCAGACTCTCCACAGTTTGCAATCGATACTCAAAATTCGGATCATCGCAACGGCGTGATCAGAGCGAAATGGTAAGTGCTGATGGATATGGTTATTCATCACAGCCATCGTGGAGATGGTTTCGGATGAAGGCAGGCTCATCAGGAAGATCCAATTGAGTGAATGTGGCGAAATCGAGAAGCAAATCTCGCGAGAAAGAACGTACCTTCAGGCAGATCGGGTGGCACTAGATGACCGTGAGGGATCATCTCGTTAGCGTGCTGGCCTACTTTCATGCATATTTCACAGTGACAAGGCGACTCCACAGCTCGGTCTTGAAGCTCTTGGCAATGAGCTTGGACCGAGCGCACAACACTCACGCATCCTCCCGTACTGATCGAAACCTTCTTGACCCGGTCGTGCGACAAACGGCAGTCCGGTAGGCATCGGCGGTAGAGCCGAAGGGTCGGGCGGTCTGTAAGGTTGACTGTGGAGAAGTGAAAACAGGTCATACAGTAGAAGTTGGTCAGCCCGGTGATTCAGCTCTCAGGTGGTGAGAAGGGCGCAGGGAGATTGAACCACGCTTTTCAGCTAGCAATTGTTGTCATGTACGCTTTTCCCGGAAATGGGGAAGAATTCATGATCTCTCGACCAGCAACCTCGGGCGGCCCGCCACCATCTCAGACCCGAAGATGAGGGATGGGATGAGAGGTTGGAGTCATCCGCAGGGGTATAAAGGGAGGTCTAATGAGATCAGACAGGGAAGAAGAACAACCCACCTTGAGCCAACACCGCCTGGTCCAGCAAAGTCTGTGCTCACGTCATATCGAAGATGACCAACAATAGGTCAAAGAAGAGACAAGGGACAGACAAGAGACCAATCAATTCATGCTCTGGAACCATGATCGCAAGACACCATCCCACGCCATGCCATTACGTATCAAATCACATCCCATGCGTACCTCTTCCAAGCATGTCTCTGCCAAATCTTCCAGGCATGGAGTTGATGTATCCCATCCCTGGTTGACCGGGTACGACTCCGGGTATGGGGGCGGCCATGGGCATCGACATGCCCATAGGCATACCCATACCCATCATCGGCATGCCCATCATTCCCATACCTCCCACGCCCATACCCATACCCATCATGGGGTTCATACCCATGCCCATCATTGGCGGTCCGAACATCGGTGTTCGAGTGCCGACTAGCGGTGGTGGTCGAGGAAAAGTCTGAGGTAGAGGCGGCGGATAAGGTGGTCTATGGTAGGGTGATAGTCGTATGGTATGTGAAAGGTACAAGAGATACGTATAGTGAAGGTTACAAGTAGTGTACAAACGAAAGTATAAGTAGTACAATGTATAAGATGCAGAAGATGTGGAAATACAGAACAATGGAATACGGAATCCATCGCAGTAGTCGGGTGTGGTTCACACAGTCGCCGAAAGCGTCGTGCAGTGTGAGATTGAGATTGGCGAAAGGAGGGACATTGTTGATGGTGTGTAGGTGTGTGTAGATGGTAGGTGTGTCAGTGTCAGTCACTTGGCTCGCATCGTTGAATGATGAGTTTCAACGTCGAGTATAGTTGAACCAAAGGATGATCCCTTTTCCCTCAACCACCGAACCCAGATTTCATCTCTTCATTCCCACTTCTGATCAGCTTGGTCCCACCAAAGGCACGCTCGGACACGACATATCAAGGTGATAATGACGTTTGAAATGACTGGTCCAGAAGCTGAAACATGCACTTACCCCATGCTCATACCTATACTTGGCATACCAGCGATAGGCATTCCTGCTCCACCTCGATTAGGGTTATTGAACCGATTATGGAACCTCTCTTTCGCTTGTTGCTCAATCACAGTTGGGGCCGGGGGATACGCGTATCTGGGTGGCAAGCGTCAAGTTCGTCCATCCCAAAAGTGGGAAAACAGTCATCGAAGTCGGCGTCCCTCCTTCACCAACGGAGCATCCTTGAGAGTTACACCTTCCGCATACAGCGGTCACAAAGTAGCCTTTGAAAGATAGGCTATACCGATCCGTGACTCACCTTTCGCTCTTCGGCGGAGGAGCTGTATTACCAATAGGTTTATACGGCGTTCCACCGTCCAGTCCAAGCCCCAATCCCTCAGAAGCAGCAGCGGCAGCGGCAGCTTTCTCCGCTGACTTCTTCTCTTTCTTTTCTCGCCTCTTCCTCTCTTTCTCGGTCTCCAAGAGGTTCTCACCTGTATCGAGATCTAAGCCCTTTGTGACGCCTGTATGGTCTCTCAAGCGCGCATGGAGATGTTCGCCGCCTTTGGAGTCTCGGTCCAGCTGAGCAGAGAGTGTGACTATTGTTTGAGGAGCGGCAGGTGCAGCTGTTGGAGCTGGTGCGGCGACCGTAGTGGGCGCTGAAGGGGGCGCAACTGTCGTTGGATCCGGCGCATACGTCGTAGCTGCAGGTGGAGGAGCAGGAACGGGTCCTGTCGTTGCTGGTGGTGCCGGTGCATATGTCGTGGGAGCTGCATAAGTTGTCGGTGCGACGTAGCTGGTAGGAGCAGGTGCTACTTGTTGTTGTTGCGGCGGAATACCCGTATGGTCTCTCATTCTTGCATGCAGATGCTCGTTGCCTTGCGAGTCGTGGTCTAGCTGGGCGGAAAGCGTGACGATCGTTTTAGGAGCCGGAGGAGTAGGTGTTTGCGTTTGTGAGGCGTAGGCGGCTGGGGCTGGGGGGAGGGATGGGATTGATTTGCGCACTGAGGGTGGTTGGGTGTGTCGTATGAGAGCTTGGTAGTCGACTACGTCGATTTTGGCATGTTGCGATGAAGTGAGATGATGAAACGAGAAACAGCCAAGTTAGCTTAGCCGACAATAGGACTTGAGGTGGTCGGTCTAGCAAGCTGGACTGAAACGAGTGTTTGAACAGAACGAGCCGGTCTCCGAGTTACCGAAGACACGGATGGTGTGTGCGACATTAGCCGCCGAATTGGATGACGTCTTCCGGAAGAAACTGCAGTATTATTTGTAGGAAGATGTTCGCACTCACTCATTGGGATGGGCCTGATGCCAGCTTTCGTACCAGACTGTCTTCCCGATGTGGCGGTCAACGCATTACTCCTCGCTCCCCCGATCCCCTTGGTCGTAGGTCCTCCAATTGTCGTGGCTGCCGTGTTGACGTCCGCGTCTGGGCCGGCTACTTCCACATCCACATCGACTTCTACGGCTGCGCCACCTCCGGCATCTGATTCAGCGGGTACAATGTATCTCTCAACAGTTGTCGTCTCGACCATCTTCATAGGCTTCTTTCTCCCACCTGCCCCTCCATCGCCACCGCCACTAAGCGGTGACGATTTGAACAATGAAGGTAGCTTCATCGGAGTTGCTGGGACCGGTGTAGCAGGGACGGATTTGATAGATGGGACAGGTGTTGGGGGAGGTAAACTCTTCGGCTTGGATTTGACAGATTTCGCTTTTGTCGAAGGTGCAGCAGGGGCCGGTGGCGGCGTCGGATCGTTCTCTACTAATGGGTTATCGGTGGAGACAACTTGGGGTGGAGAAGGAGGGCGTCGCTTGATAGTAGTTGTGGTAGTGATTACCTTTGTCTCCTCCACGATCTCTTCCTCTTCCTCTGGAGCTGGCGGCGACGGTGATTTGGATTTCGGCTTGAAGATGCTTGAAAGCTTGGACTTGGCTGTAGGTGCTGGGATGGCAACAACAGACGGCGGTCTGCTAGCTGGGACGACGAGAGGCGTAGAGGGCACGATCTCGACTACTTCTTTCTCGACGACCTCCTCCTCTTCTTCTACTTGTTCAGGCACGACCGTAGCTGGTTTAGGGGGAGCGGCCACGGAAGGAACACGAGTAGGCGCGGACGCAGGTGGGGGTGCAAGGGCGGGGGCAGGTGGGGGGATGGTCACATTCACGATGACTTCTGGATGATGATGCGATCGATGCGACCGTGTAGACCTAACACTTAGGGCGGGAGACGCGGGTGCCGGTGCTGTATGTTGTACAGCGACTACCGAGGGCGGCTTGACGGAAGGGGCTTTGGCTGTAGTAGCAGGTTTGACCGTTGGCGGATTGGCGGTGGTGGCAGTGACAGAGGGTGGTTTGGCCGATGTCGATGATGCTGGAGCTGGAGCTACCGATGGAGCGGAGGGTGCTTGCGCTGTTGGGCTTTCACTAGGTGCCGCCTTGCTTTTCGCCTTCTTACTAGCTGCTGCTGATGCAGGGGGCGGCGCCGCCACGTCGTGAACCGTCACTACCGTAGCAGCTTGCGTAGCCGGAGGAGGGATCTCCTTCACTTCCTTAGTTTCAACAATCTCCGTCTTAGTCTCCACTACACCTCCATCCGAATGTACCGACCGAGCGTAATGCGAATGATGGTGATGATGCTCGTGTTCGTGCTCGTGCACGTGATGCTGTGATGGCGGACGACTATTCCCGTTCTTACTATTGCTATTTTTACCACCGATATCAATGTCGACATCTACAGCTACGTTCGGAGCGGGAGCTTCGGTAGGTGGTTCGATAGAATGAAGGGAAGCAGGGGGAGCGGTCTTTTTCTTCTTGGCCATCTTGCGGGTCGGTGATCGCTATGCTAAATGTTACGGGAACGGGTGGGGCCTGCCAAAGGGGGTTCGTTCTCTCGCGGCGCGAGTTCTCGGTACGGGACGACGCGAGAAGAGCGGCCGGTGGAGGCCGAGAGGTAGAGCAATTGGTCTGACGATAATTGACAATGGAGTGCAGAAGCAAGCCGATATTAAGTGGTATGTTATAAAAGCGATGATCCTCCGACTGTGATGCCGATGGCTATACCAGTAAGCTATGAGCTGTGATATCCGTGCGACGGTCAATCGATGTCCTTTGACCCGGTATGATGCGAGGTCTAGGAATGTGAATGGACTAGTAGGCAGCGGACAAGGATCAAGAAAGTTTGTCTTTGCTCGTGCTCGGTATAAGCAGCGAGAACAAAGCAAGGTATGTTGAGTTATGTGATGTGAGGTCAGCTAAGCAGAGAGCTATTTGAAGTGACTAATCAGAAGAGAAAACCCAGAGGTCGTTCGTAGCAGACTGGGTTGGTGCTCGACAAGGAGGCAAAGGGATCAACAAAAGCTTTAGTAGGCAGGATCAGTCATGTTTAGAAAGGATACCACTGCCCTCTCTGCTCTGAGAACACCGCACGAATTTCGTCGCCTGCCGGAAACGGAAGCGGCATGTCAGCTGAATGGAACAATGGTGTTAGTGCAGCGCACCGTGTGTCGTTATTGTCGATCATGCCTTTGTTTGGTTGTTTGATGTGCTGTTGAGTGTGTGTGGGTGGACGCCATCAGTGCGTTGGAAAAGCGCCCGAGATGCGATGTCAAAGCGTGTTGAGTGTGCCGAGCCGGTCCTTTGGGCGTCCTTTGGCTAAGGGCTAAGGGTATGCACTCATCATTTGCATCTAGGTGTTCCCTGTATCGTCAGGAAGAGGGTAATTCCCGATATTGGGTTCGTCACGTCACTGGCGGTACCGGAATAGCTGGATTGTCCTTCATAACACCTCCTTCCAGTAAGGAATGGGACACGAAAAGAAGGGTCGATGAGTGATGAGTGTCAAAAGCCAAGATGAGTGAGGTGATCATGAGCTTTCTTGAGACGCTTCATGAATAAGTTACGCTGAGACCGGGGATCGCCGCTCGTGGAGAGCCCCACAGATGAAGCTGTGATGTGGCTTATCAAGAAACGGATATTCAAGGAAGAGCGGGATCAAATGTATCTGAACACTTGGCTGTTGTTGCGAGAGCGGATGGGATGTCTAGCTAGCCAGTGAGAAGTGAGACGTTACCACCGTTCAACGGTGTTCGAGATCATCTTGACGACCGACGTGTTTTCTTGGTTCACGTTCCTCATCATCATCCTTACCACGCACGTATAGTCTGTCATAATGGCCGGAGCAGGTAAGTCGGCGATTCGGGTTTTTCCAGGTCGACCTCGATCGGAATGTCGTGGAGCCCGAGATGGAGGAAGAAGAAAAGGGTCTTCTTTCAGATCATCGACTTGGATTTTATCGATGAAGTCACTCGAGCTTGACCTGCGGTCGGTTGGCTCTGAGGATGTTAACAGGAAAGATACCATGGAGCCGATGTGGTGTCAAGACTGGAATCGCGGGAGGAGTGAACAGGAGTGGGATGAGGTCAGACGAAGATGGTCTCAAGCGACGCATATGGATGGATGCGGGAAATTCAGGCAACACGATGCTGGGGCCAAAACCGATGCATCGCTATCTCGAGTGGTTGCGCGAATGGTGTGTCAAGAGGGAGAGGAGGATATGGTTACGGTAGATAAGGGGATTGCATGTGGTCTTCGAAGGGAGACTGCACTCAAGAAGGGCGAACAAGACAAGACGACAGGACACGAGATGGGATGGGATGGGATGGGATGGGATAGGATGAGACCGAGTGCTTAATGGAAAACAGGGAGCTGATCAATCCCTTCTTCGCTCAACATTGTGCCCTCGTCGCAGGATTCCACCCCCACCCACCATCGCTCCTCCATAGGGGACTCGCCAAGGCTCTCGGCGCCGGAATGTGGTTCTTCATCTTCTACCGAGCTCGGTGAGTGCGGCTTGGAATTTTGCGGGACATGTCTATATATATGAGTATATGTTGCCCCTTCGGATACATCGCTGACTCAAACGTTTTGGCATGATCAATTAATATAGACAAGACGGACCTGCTTTGATCGTACGTCCAACACATGACTTCTTATCCCTTTTCGCCTCTATATCGACCGGTCTGCTCAGCTCATGTGTCGGGTTATCGATATCCGATTGCTGGTTCTCTCTCAGTTCATAGCGTATGCGTATGTCGGATCGCCGCTGACGCTCATGCCTATGCCGATTTGACGTTGACAGGGCCTCAGACATCCTTGGGACGGACACGGTCACGGACACGGAGAAGAGCACCACTAGGTTTCGGTTCACACTGGGACCAAACCTCATGTATAGCCTGTGAAAAGACGTGATGCATACCTTGTATCGATGGCTGTCTCTGCGGTGTGGTGCGTGCTCGAGTGCAAAGCTCGGTTTTCCTGGCAACTTGTCTTGGAGGGATAGACATCATCATCGCAATTTTAAATGAAATCACATCGGCTGTCACCCAGACGCTGCTCCCAGTGCAGCAGGTATCTCGATGATCGATGGTCTCAAGGGGCATTCATTGTAATAGATGGAGACTCGCTATGGGAGATTTTCGTCTAAGAGTCCATCTATCCCTCTCATTCACCTCTCTTCTCTGGCTGACGAGAAGTTGCCGCATGACAGCCACTTCTCCGCAGCCTGTCAAGTCTAGGTACCCTAGGTGACCCTCTTTGTGCAATCTACGCAGGCCCAGTTGGCTTCGCCTGGTTACATCCCCTGTCCCGCCTTTTCCCCCTTTTAATCCGCGTGATGCTTCTTGGCTTCGAAGTGCAGGGTCCAGCTGCTGAGTAACTTTCGACGGTTGACTTGCTCTCCCGACAACCTGAGTGAATGAGATACAATACAATGTGTCATCAGCTATCTGCTTGCAACAGCGCAGCGCAGGTGCAACGAAAGGCAACATGTACTCACGTGACTCCGTATGTCAAGGGAGATAAGAACAAGAAGACCGCTACCACAACCACCAGCAGCCCGAGAACTACACTCCAACCGACTGTGCCCAGTCTCGCTCGAACAGCAGGTCGCAGTCGGGTCTTGGCACCAGCAAAGCTGACCGGGTAATTTACAGCTTCGACCAGGACGAAGTTGAGCACTGACCCAGCCACTAATGCCGAAGCCAGGTGAGCAGGCAGGTAATGGTGCAGGAATCGTTGTCGCTGCATCAGATAGAAGGGGAAGTAGTGGAACGCCCATGCTCCGAGGAAGAATCCCGTGTTTCGGTAGAGACGGTTACGGATCCCTGATGAGAGCAAGTACGCGTCAGCTTGGGTCGCCCCTCTTCCTGCACAGACTCGGCAGCTCACCATCCTCGATAGGGTCAAGACCTCTTCTTCTGGCCAACATGTCCGCAATGACGATGCCGACGAATACTGAGAGCGAGATGGCACAGACCCACCAACCGAGCAAGTTTCCAATCATATAGATCTGCTGGTTGGTATTGTTGTCTGTCCAGAAGCTGATACCGCTCAAGCAGAACGGCCATTCGATCGGGGTAGAAGCGTACGGGTGTGAAGAAGTCAGACCCGCGTTGTGCTGGAGCATGAGAATCTGAAGCTCGAAGAATTTCTTGATGAATGCCCTCTTTTTGACGGCCTTGGGCTCAACGTGGGCCGTGCGATTCTTGAAGTCATTGCCCGTTCCATCCGCGATGATGTCCTCAACAAACCATGATGTCGTTCGGTCCTGCTGGTTCTTGTTACCATTCACTTCTTGTTGCCCGTAAGCCCAGTCGGGTAGCGGTTTCGGATGCGTCCACAAGACGACTTTGGTAGGCATGTGGATGAGTTTGAAATGGCCCGAAAGTGACTTCCAGGGCTCGCCCTCATGCGCATCGGTGATAGAGACCTTGAACATGGTATCATTCTTCCTGTCCTCATCGTCAGGGTCGACAGTGGTAAATTCTTGGTTGGTAGGCATCAAGGGAGATGCGACATCGTGCGTAAGCAGGATGGTGTTGGTATTGACATGCTTGAGCTGAATAACATCGTTGTGTCGGACGACTCTGCCTCGACCGGATTCCGGAATCTCCTTTGTGGGAAGGACCTGCCAATGGTTGTTGGTGTCGTTGTGGGGGTAACATGTGACTTGCTGGCCTTGACTACTGATTCGGCCATCGTCATATCGCAAGGGATACTTGTCTGGATGAGAATGCAAGAACTGCTTGGTATCCTTGTGCTTCATAGTAATGGTATCGAAGTATCGGATCTCTGGGTTCGAGGATGACTATCAGCTACCGATGACTGATGCCTGACATCATACGCTTCGTAGCCCACCTTGCGAGTTCAGCAAGAGCTCGTTACCGGCCAAAGTCTCCTGGAAGGCAGGGCTCATGAAGGTATCCCCAGGACCCGAGTACTTGAGGACCTTGAAGTGTACCCAGAAGAAGGACAGGTAGATGAAGAAGGGCACAATGATAAGACCTACGACGCGATAGGCAAAATGTCGATAGAAGTATGACTGATAGCAGTCGGGCGCAAGTCAGCTGAATCCCCCATGACCGCCGAGAACCTTCTGATGCAGACCCGGGAAACCCAAGCTGTCACACTCTAGACGAGTGTCATTAAGCTGATACCATCACTCACGATAGGTTGGCCCCTCTTAACGTCCAAGATGCCCCACAGATCCCAAAGAACGGCCGCACCGACAGTGAGGAACGTGAACAGCCCGACCATCTTACATCCCAAGGTGCACGCCAGCCAAGCTCCGGTTGACAAAAGCCAGAACCACCACCATTTTGTGAACTCTTGATATCTGTATTGGTGGAATTTGACATATGAAAATAGGGAAAGAGCCATGAATAGGACGAGGGCAGCATCCAGAAGAATGAGTCGGGTCTGCGTGATGTGGCCATTGTCTGCGGCATTGAGATACTGGATTAGCGGACAGTGATAAAGTCCCGATAAGTGAAGAAGGTTGCACGATTTAGGACTTCTTTGCACTCACCGAAAAGAACAAGTGCAGCTGAGAGAAGGGCGATTCCAACGGGATATCCTGACTCTCGCATGATACCGTACACGATTGGGACGGTGATAGAACCCATAATGGCACAGAAGCTTCGCATGCCGATATACGGAACCTGCAAGGAAACAGCCATTCAGTCAGTGTCATTCGTCGAGTCGTTGACCTGACCCGCTTGATCTAAGCGGGGATTGTCCCTGGCCACTTTGGCCGTCTTCTCAGAACACCCAGAGCAGTATCAGATCTTAGGGAAGACATTACTCACATTGTGCGAGATATAATCGTCGCCAATCTGCTCGAAGCCGAAATCGCCGTTGAAGCCCACGACCCACGCCGCGAGGCCATTGAGCATCTTGGCCAAGGGAGGATGCACATCGAAGTAATACTCTCTCCTTATATAATGGCTGGCGAACGATCCGAAATGGACTTCATCGAATACGACTTGGGAGGGATGACCGATCCTGTAGAAACGGACAATGAAAGCGATGATGGTGAGTAAGGTGCCGAGAGACCATGAAAGGAGGAGCTCGGAGTGGATGGATGAGTCAGGAGGGGAGGGACGGGGGGAGCGACGCTGTAGACATGGCGGTCGCGGGCGCGCATCGTGGCGGGGTGCAGCGGAAATCGATATGCGTATGGACAGAGTTCGAAGTCGTTGTCGTGTGAGCACATTCGAGCGTTGACAAGTTGATCACAGGAAGAAGCGGATCGTCCGATCAGCTCCATCTCACGGAGTGGCATCGTACCAGAGGTTGCAACGTATGAGTGACCCCGCACTTCACTCACCTTCTCCTCATCCAATTCATTGTAACTTCGCACATTCTGCGGGAGAGCAGGCGCCTCCTGCCTGTCCGTCCGTCGCTTACGAGGAGCTAAAGACATGGTCGGATGCCCACAAGCCCTAGTCGCGTTATCGTTCACGTGCGGGATCGAAGACGATGCTGTAGACAACAAAAGATATAATGGATGGTGATTGGGTGGTCGGATAAAGGAATGTTGTTAGGTTAGAGAGTGTGGCTGCGTGGAGGGTAGGTTCTTTGTCTTTGAGCGAGGACCGAGAATCAAGCTCATGAACGCGTCGAGCATGTTGTAGACCAAAGATCACGTGACCGGCAGGGAGAGGGCATTCGGCAGGCTGTAAGTGCCACAACCGAGAAACAGGGAATCGGTTCGGGCGATAAGTGGGTCGCCTGAACAAGTACAGCGAGATGAACCGAATTGATCCAGTGAAGTGACTAGAGCACCGGCTCTGATCAGCCGGCCGAACAGGACAAAGATCACAAGATACAACTCAGTCGATTGACGATTGTCTTGATCGTTTTATATCTACCCTCTTCATATACCCTCGTTCTGCAAGTCAAGATGTTCGCTCGAGCCGCCCTGAGGACCTCCCGACTGTCAACGTCAGCAGCCTCAACGCTATCCTCCACGGCTGCGCTGCGAAGAAGATTGGCATCTTCGCTTGTCTTCCTGGAACATAAGGATGGGAAGCTGAATGACTCGAGTCTGAGCGCCGTAATTGCTGCTAAGGTATTAGGCAACGACGTGAGTCTTCAATAGTGCCCAGTATCCATTTCATTCTTCCTTCGGTCATCGAGGAGAAACGTGCGCGGCGCAATGTAACCTTCGGGTAGAAGGGGTCGTCGATACCACGTATCCAAGGCTTGGCATTCGATGTGTCGGTCTTTTTGCCCATGCCCTTTACAGGTTAGGTCTATCCAGAAGTAACAGCATAAGAGCGCTGATCTACATCATGAATTTCCTTTCACCGATTACGCCGCCGTAGACTGCTGGTATTGTCATCGGCTCAAAGGCTGATGTGGACGGCGTGATCGAAGAGGCGAAGAAGTAAGTACTGCTTTCAAAAGTCAGGATCGCTTGGTCGTCACCATCCGGTGATCCTCATCATCCCGGAGCTGTGTCAGCTGCTTACCCGGACAACCCAATCTGTGCTCAATAGGATCGAAGGTCTTTCCAAGATCTACACCGCCGCTTCTGACGCGTACGCTCACGCCTTGGCCGAGAGTAAGTACATCATCCAGTTTCATGTCACAACGGCACTTCCTCGCTAAATTCGCGGCAAACTGTGCTAACACCAGTGATTTGCCTCTCTATCGTCGATTCTCCCGTCTCCAGACGTCGCCCCTGCTCTCGCCAAAGTCCTCCCTGCTAAATCAATTTCACACATCTTTGCCGCTCACACCGCGGTGGGAAAGAACGTATTCCCTCGTCTGGCTGGTCTCCTTGACTCCTCTATGGTTAGTGACGGCATCGAAAGTACCAGCTCAACGCTCTATCGACAGTGGGATGATGTGTCGAGCTGGAACGAACAGCTAGTATTGCCAGAACCAGGTAGCTGAATGTCACAATTGCAAACTTCAACAGATCGCCGACATCATCGCTCTCGAGTCATCCGGAGACACCTTCACGAGACCAATCTACGCCGGTAACGCTATCCTGAAGATCAAGTCTTCTCCCAAAGATGCTATCAAGATCGTCACTGTCCGAACGACCGCTTTCGATAAGGCGTCTGTCGGAAGTGGATCAGCCGCTGTTGAGGAGGTCGAAGCTACCACTGGAGACTGTATGTTATGCTGATTCATGTGCTGCAAATCCTCGAACTGTGCGATTCACACGAGGTGTTGGTCATGCTGATTCTGATCTTTATGATCTGTCCTGGTATCCCATAGCTCCCACTAAATACCTCTCAGAGGAACTGACTGTCTCCTCTCGACCCGACCTTTCTTCTGCTCCTCGAGTGGTTTCTGGGGGTCGAGCCTTGAAGTCCCAGGAGAATTTCAACTCTGTCCTTGACCCCCTCGCTGATGCTCTTGGTGCCGGTGAGTCAAATCCCAAGCTGGCACAACATGGGCTCGTGGAAGCATCACTGATTGCTTCCGTATTGTTCTAGCGGTCGGCGCTTCTCGAGCCGCCGTTGACGCCGGCTATGCCGACAACTCTCTCCAGGTTGGACAAACCGGAAAGGTGAGTTGGATTGCGGCATTTCTTTTACTTCCATGAGGCTGTTTTTCGCACCCTCGAACAACAGCTAACCAGATGACACCTATCAGGTCGTCGCTCCCGAGCTCTACGTCGCCGTCGGTATCTCTGGCGCTATCCAACATCTTGCCGGTATGAAGGAGTCTAAGATGATCGTAGCTATCAACAAGGATCCCGATGCGCCCATCTTCCAGGTCGCTGATGTCGGCCTCGTCGCTGACCTGTTCGAGGCCGTACCTGATCTTGCTAAGAAGATCGAGTCTGCCAAGGCGTAACAGTGGCAATAGTAGACAGTTTGGGGTTTTATAGGATATGATGAGAAGAAGGAACGTAGGAACGGCATTTGTTCATTGTAGTACGATCGACGTTATGCATGGCTTGTGCCAGCTGATTATGCTGCTTTCAAGCTCATCTTTCCTCTCATGGAATGAGCACACTGGCTCTTTCTCTGAGGTGAAGCCAACAAGCGGGGTCGAACAACATACTGTCGGTTAAGGGTATGTCAACTGTATGCGTGCCTGAAGACGATTAGCGCGTACGGTGGGTGTTTCAGGTTGCGTCTCAACGTAATCAATCTCTTTGTTCTCACTCCGAGTACTATAGCGCTTAGCGCAACACTCCATTCTCTTTCGATCGCTTCGATAGATGTCATGATCATACCTTGACCGACATCTGACCAATCGGCAATAATCCGCTGTAGTTTGTGATCAAGCATCTGGACCGGAGGAACCACGAAGTACGAGAACCGGAACCTCATGATCGCAATCGACGTCGATATATGCCTTGACCTGATGACCACTATATGACACCAGCGAATGTACTCTGCTTGATACCGATACACGAAACGACATCGCCAGATCTGCAGCACTCAACCGACCGACCGAAGTACCTGTGATTGACACTGCGCCCCTTCCTATTGCGCCTAGGTGGACAGCACGCCGGTGATCGATTGAGGGACGCCAAGACACGGTGATTCGCTTGCCTGTCGGATGCCGTGGCAGTGCATTATATGACTTCCGAAGCCAGCTCGTAAACTTGATGCCGGCTTTAACACCTTCTCCTCAAAAAATCTACTTTGGGGATGTGCAACATCGATAAACAACGATACCACAATCCGTACATCTTCGCTGCGACACCATGAGCAGCTTATCCACCCTTCGAGCGCAACTACAACCGATAACCCACTCACCAACTTCGTCTGTCTCTTCACAAAACACCACACCGACCTCGCCTCACTTTGCTCAACATGCTCAGCAGCAATCTTCCAGACATCCTTATGCTTCTGTATCATCGCATCACCTCGATCCGGCCATGGCAACCGTCCCGTCAGGGAGTAGTGCCATCGGGACTCCGACGCCTCGGCATCAATCGTCCATCAACTCCATTTCGACCATGGCTACGTCCTCCTCGTCAATCAACGTGGTTCATCACCCTCGACCCCCGACTCCACCGCTGCTCCATCCTCCCCCCGGACAGACATTCACCGCGTACCTTCGCTCATGGGGCCAGCAGGAGCTCACCTCGTTTCTGAACCTGTACCGATGCGGTCAATATGCGTCGGCTTTCCAGAAGAACGATATCGACGGGAAAGTCCTGGTGGATCTGGATATGTCTGCTCTGAAGGAGATTGGGATCGCCAAAGTAGGAGAAAGAGTGAAATTGCTAGGAGGAATCAAGGATCTGAGAAAGCGAGCGGCGGCCAGTCATAGCAGCACTTCGTCAAGGTTTGATCTGGTTTCCAGGTCCAACAGTCTGGTATCGGCAACAGGAAAAGGAGGCAGAGGAGCAACGACCACGCCACCCCTTGAATCACTGGATCATATGGTCCCTCCTTCGCCTCCCGATCCAACGAACAGGACTCAGGCTTCCCGCCTGGTACAGCCTAGTTCTAGCTCAACTTCAGGCTCGACCAGGCGGCTTAACACCTCTCGACCGCCTCCACTGGATCTGCAGCAATACAAGTCCTCTCGACCATTGCCTCAGGCGTACCAGAATAATCTCCCCTCAGCCAGCTCATTCAGATCCACTCCCCCTCGCGCTAATCCACCGGCTCAGAGCTTACCTTCTCAGATCAGACCATCGCTCTCCACTCAAAATAGCTCGAGCAATACTATCACGCTCTCAAATGCCGCCACTAATACCAGCTCAGTACCTGCTCCTAACCCGATTTCACGCCAACACAGTCTCCGACCACCCCCTTCGCGTGATCCAGGGAGAAGATCGCCCAGCCCCATACATGTCGACTCTTCAAACTTTGCTACACGCCCTCTCCCTCCGAACCCGGGGGCTGGCACGTCTAGCCAGCAATCATCGGCAGCTGAGTATGCCAGCGCTTTCACTCAACAGCATCGTCAGCGAGAAGCTGAGACTGGCCGCCAGACACCCACATGGGCCGGCACAGAACACCAGTACGGGCTCAATAAGGGCTCCGCTCCTGCCAGTGGATCGAAGATCTCTATCATCAAGAACAACGACAGCTCCGGTGCTGGAGTGCACCGCAAGTCTCCTAGCAGCTCAGGCCTGATGGGCGGTAGTACAACTCCGAAGCAGAGCAGTCCCATCAAGGGCAAGTTCCCGTCAATCATGGGGCTTGGTGGCAGTTCCCGATCGGCACCTCAGCATCCGTTCGCTGCTGCCAGCAGAAGTCGGGAGGAGCTTGTACCTGAACGGCAAGCACCCGATACACTCGGATCCAGCACCGGCAGTCTCCCAAGCAAGCGATCCATCACCCCCACCCCGGGCTATGTTGTCGGTCGCACCTTACCTTCATCCTCTAATAGGATGCGGAACAAGACCGGCAGTGAATCGATACTCAGCACTACGACTGCTTCATCTTCCGGCACGGGTAAAGGCGCTCCATCGCTCGACGATCTCAGAAGGCAATTGGTCAAGTTTGTGAACGCCGAAGACGGGACGATGCGGACTGTCAATGTCATGCATGTGACGAGTGGGGTAGAAGTTTTGGAAAGAGCGCTCAAGAAATTTGGCAAGTGGGGGACAGGCGTACATCCAAATACTGATACGGAAAGTGATGAGGATGGCGAGAAGCTAGAGGTGGACGGCTGGGGAGTCTACGCAGAGAGTGACCCGGACGATGATTGTAAGTCAAGCTATTAAACATCCGACAGGATCAACAAGCTGACTGTTCCTTGCTTTTTTTTGTGCATCGATCAGCCAAACCATTGTCGGAAGCAAATCTGCTAGGTATCTGCTTGTCACATCGTGACGGAAGCGCTATACGAGATAAAGGTCTGACTCTTCGACGAACAAGAAAGCTCCAAAACCGAAAGAACATGAAAGAGTACCTCGGCGAAGCTCCACCTCAGCCAATGTCACCCACATCGCCTACACCTTTCTCTGGGCCACGGTTCGGCGATGCTCACTTGCTCACCCCCATACGGTCAGCTTCTGGTGCCAGCAAGAAGATGAATCGAGCGAGTACAGTTAGTGTCATGTCTGGTCTAGGCGTTCCAATGACTGGCGAGATACCACCATCGCCAAGTACAGCTCGAAGTCCGTCATCAACAAGCATATTTAGCACTAAAAAGAAATCAGTCTACAACTTCTTCGGACATCGACCACCCAGCGAGCTCATTTCCAATCACTTGGCAGAGTATTTCCCTTCAGCGAAGAAAAGGGATGTTGAAAAGGCTCGGCATAGTATGCTGAGGATGAGCAGCGGTCCCAAACGGATCAGTATGGCTCCTAGTGAATCCACGGGACGACTCAGTTTCGACTCGACCTTTGCTCCTTCGATGAAGAGAATGAGCATCCGAGCCGCCGATTCGAACAGTGCCGACGTCAAAGCTTCACCTCCTAGACGCAGTAGACCCGCGAGTCGAAGTGTCATGTCAATGATGACTTCCCCTCCCGGGGCAGGCACTATTCCGGAGGAGTCGGAGGTCCTAGACGATGCTCCGCCGAGACTGTCCGTGTCAAACGATGATGGCCGACCGAGAAAACCTAGTATCGATGGAGACTCGGACGCCGAATCTCTCGGATCGGTTGGTAGTCAGCCACCCTTGTTACCGCCATTCCAGCCTTCGAACGAATCCTTCGCCGATGCTCTGCAAGCATACTCACCCGCATCGAAAACGCACGGACGCCCGAAATCCATCGCGCTTAACAGGCGCAACTCAGCAGATTCGAGTAAATCCAGGATTTCCTACCTTTCGCAATTACGGCGTAATCGAGACCGTTCGGACACGGCTTCGTTGCTCACGGTCGATGAAATCACGGCTGAAGTGGAGAACAGGCGAGCGAGCACGATCACCTTTGACGAAAGCGACGAAGAAGGCGATGATGGAATTGTTTTGCCTGCTCCTCCACCAATGGCTCCTGGACAGGCTGTACCAGAGGATGAGATGGCCAGTGACGAAGAGAGCACGGAAGATGAGAGCGAAGAAAGCAGCACGGAAGAGGAGGACAGCGAAGACAGTGATACAGAGGACGATGAAGATGATGAAGAGGATTCAGAGGAGGACAACGAGCATGGCAAAGCGTTTACTTCTACTGGATGTGAGTCAAGCTTGTTATGCCATGTACTGTTGAACTCAATCATCTTGACTGACCGTATTCATTTAACTGCATAGCGAAACGGATCATCAAGTGGATCAAGGGCGCTCTCATTGGTGCTGGCTCGTTCGGATCGGTGTTCCTGGGGATGGACGCACATTCAGGTCTTCTGATGGCTGTGAAGCAAGTCGAACTGCCTACTGGATCGGCGAGGAACGAGGAGCGCAAGCAGAGCATGGTCTCTGCGCTCGAGAGGGAGATTGAGCTGCTCAAGGAGCTGCAACATGACAACATCGTGCAGTATCTGGGTGAGCATGCTCCGATTGTACCCAACGATCGAAAGGAGAGCTGACCTGCAGATATGGTGAAAACTTCGCGATCACAGACTCTTCCGCCGACGCCAATTTCCTCAACATTTTCCTAGAATACGTACCTGGTGGATCGGTTGCTGCTCTATTGAGCAATTACGGCGCATTCGAGGAAGCGCTCGTGAAGAACTTTGTCCGACAGATTCTTATGGGTTTGAATTATTTGCATGAGAGGGAGATCATCCACCGAGATATCAAGGGAGCAAATATCCTTGTGGATAATAAGGGTGGAATCAAGATTTCAGACTTTGGTATCAGCAAGAAGGTCGAAAGCAGTAAGTTGCCACCAAGATGGACCAACACCTCGAGGCGCCCGCAGCTAGCCATGTCCCAGTCACGCCGATGTTGAATCATAGCAGGCAAGACCGCTAACATTCACGATTTGCGTCTCCAATATAGACCTCATGACAGGACTCAAGGCCAACAGACCATCCTTGCAAGGATCCGTGTTCTGGATGGCACCTGAGATCGTCAAGCAGACTTCGTACACTTCGAAAGCGGACATATGGAGCGTGGGATGTCTAGTGGTGGAGATGTTGACGGGAACGCATCCTTGGGCTGATCTGACTCAAATGCAGGCGATCTTTAGGGTGAGTAAATTGATCGTTCCTGCTTCACAGCAATGGATATCTATGTATGCCGTGAGACAGAGCAAAAACAATTGTTTCAATGGCGTCTTGATCAGTGCTGATATCCAATCATCACAGATCGGCTCGCAAATGCCCGTACCGGCTACACCATCCGACATCTCCCCCGAGGCCGCCGACTTTCTCCGCCAGACATTCGAGATCGACCATAATGCCCGACCGACTGCTGCTCAACTGCTCGAACACCCCTTCATAGCTTTGCCTCGATCCGCTTCGATGAACGGTGGAGGGGCAAGAGGGAGCATGATTTCTGCTGCGGAGGCGCAGAGGAAGATGGGGATGGCTATGGCCAGTGCCAATCAGGGCATGGGAGGTTTCATGGGCAAGTGAGGAGATGCGATCGCTATGCAGAAGATGTCCAGGTCACGCAGGCCACGCACGCAGGTGACTTTCTACCTGATACACGTATATACTGATTATAATACGTCCAGCTTTATTCTCGACATCAAGTCGTAACATCATCACGTATTTACTGCATGTAATAGCTAGACACATACTGTAATCCGATAGATAATTGCGCTCAAATCTAGTGGCAATAGGCTGAGAATGATGAAATCCTCAGTCGGTCGTTCAAGAATGAGCAGAGGTGTAATGCATGGCAATCAATGTGTCGAAAATGTGATTGTATTGGTCGGTCAAGCAAGAAGACAAAAAGACGAACAAAGAGAGATTGGCTAGCTCAGTACAAGAAGTAGAAGATGAAACGGGCGGTGGTGGTTTGCTTGGCTGATATGCTATTTGGATGCGGTATTCGATGCTAGGGTATAGATAGAGGTAACTGTATGTATGTATTTGCAGTATGCGATTTGTGATCTGTAGATACGTCTTATGAGAAGAAGTAAGCAGACTCTCTCACTCTGTCCACTTGGAAGACCCCTCGAGGCGGACAAGGCGGGAGAGCATCCTTGAATTTCACCCAATTTTGCTTCCCAATTCTCTCGGTCGCCAACTCTACCTTCTTCTCACCGTCACCTTCGCCATCTGTTCCTCCGCGCGCTTGCGCTTGGGCCTGAGCGAGCTTCTCCACAGAGATGCCAATCGCATCAGCGGCTTTGGCTTCGACTTCCTCGGCGGTCGAAGCGATTATATCAGCCTCGACGTCCAAGGTATGTTCGTCGAACTCGGGTTCGAGACCAAGCTCGGAGTCAGCATCAGCCGACGAGTTTGTGGCTTCGTAGCCATCGTCTTCGCCATCGCCAAACGCAGAGCTATCGCCTAGCACGGCGGACATTTGCTTTTGACGGATTTCGGCGGCTGCTTTTCGCTTGGCCGCAGAGCTCGAAATGTTCTTGGCGCTGTTAACGGGAATTCGGTGTTCTCCGTATCGTTGGATGAACTAAGGAACAAGCGGAATCATCAATATTCTATAACCGGCTTTGTCTTTGGTGACAGGTTGCTTGCATTTTCTGTTTTGTGTATAAAAGAAGCCTCAGCAAACACTCACCTCATCCCTCAGCTCGCCGACCAGATCCTGCGAATGCAGGTGGATGAACGTATCCCGAATGAGATCAGACATTGATTCGACAGTCGATGCATGGGTCCAGTATGAGTCGTGCACACTGGCAAAAGCGATTTCATTTTGCTATCGTATCAAGGAGCAACGTCAGCCGTGCCATGCGCGAGGAATAGCCGAAGACAGCCTTAGCGGAAAGATATCGCTATCGGTATCAGTCAACTCACCCTACACTTCAACGCTGTCAAGAGCATGTGCGTCGCATCGAGGGAATGGATGAAGTTGGGCGGGAAAGCCGTAGCTTGCTTCTGAGGCGATACTTCGCTTGGGGCATTGGGGTCGGAGATGTATACAGTCTGAAGGGCGGTCATAATCTGCTTCTTCTGAGCCTTTCTGTACGGCTGAACGACGGGCAGACCGAGCGGAGTGGTCCATACGACTGAGGTCATGAATTCACGCGCAGCCCTCGATTTCACTTTGCCGTTTCGAAGGGTCGTAGTAAGATTGTTCGCAGCTTCTTCGACTCGCTCAGGTGGGACAGACCGCGAGATGAGCTTGGCGGAAGTCGTGAGCCAGTCCATGATGGCTTTGGCCCCGGAGAACAAGTCTCCGATACAGTTCAGAACCTAAGTGGAACGCACATACGAATTCAGCATATGTAGGGTAGTGGAACATTCTATTCGGGTGACCGTGATGGAGCCATGTTTGCACTCACTGTCTTGGCAATATAGCCGGATACCAAAAAGACATGCTCCTGGGCGAAATCACCTCGCGCCGTGAGCTGTTTGGCGATCTGTTCTCGAGCACCGACGAATGTTACACCTGAGCAGGATCACGATCACAGTCAGCTAAACCGCCGGGCTCAGTGCGCCAGTGAATAGGGCAGCTCACCATAGACAGTGGTCATGACAGTCTGCTTGACGACCTTTCGACCCAAAGGCTTCTTGATCAACAATGCCACGTCCAGACCCTTCTTCTGATCCTCCTCGATGACCTTGTTCACAATATCTACGACACCAGTGTAGATATCGGCCGGTCGATCTCCGTGCTCCAAGTTGACAGCTTTGGCACCTCGTACATCACCTCCCAAGGCGGCGTAATGTTGCATGCCATTACATGTACCGTCTTGGTGGATGGGCAGAGACGATTCGTATTGCGTGGGGTCGGATGATCGGAGTGCAGCGGCGATCTCGAAACAGGTAGCCAGGCACTGCCAAGGATCTTCGGCTTGCAGCCACCATCGTTTACCCTGGATATATCATTGAGATCAGCTATGACACCGGTTGACGGAGATGACGGAGATGAGTGAGCTGATGAGACTTACATCGAGAGGATTGTCTGCTGAATCGAAGATGTCTGCTTCGTGCTCCTGAGCAAATCTCGCTCGTTCCTCAAAGCTCGCTTTATCGAAACCGTACACGTTCGCCAAATGAATATGAAGCCATTTCAGACCGGTTTCACCCAGCGCCTTCTTGTTACCGAAGGTCAAGAGACCTCGACACAGGTCGTCTCCGACCGGACTGAGATGAGGGGGGATAGGATACGCTCGACCTCGGAAATCCATGTTATGCGGCAGATAGAATACGTCGTTGAGGTATGAACGAGCGATTTCGAGGTTGTAGTTGAATTTACATCGCTCGGCGTGATCTTTTCGCTGAGCGGCCATGACACTCTTCATTCTCTCGATATACAACGATCGCTTTTGTGGATCCTGGTCTCTCGGGTCGGGTTTCTCGGGAACATCGTACGTTGACTTCTCCTCGGATGCAGGGATATCGGCGATAGCCTCTCCGGAATTCCATACGTTCAGAATGACGTCGAAGACTTTCCTGTTGATAGACCATGCGGTGGACGACAAGACATCCAGACCGTGGAACACGGGCTCTAGATGACCTTGTTCCGACGCCGTCTTCAGATAGCTTTGCTGCTCGGCAGATTCCTTGTATCGCATGATAGGCACTGAGCATGGGAAGGGGTAAGATGTAATCAGTATGCGACCATGCCGTAGTATGAGGAACGGATGCTTCCGCTCACCGCTATGTAACAGGTAGCCTCCGTTGTTGTGCGATGTCCACGGTTTAGGCTCGACAAGCATGGGAAGGTGCTTGGGGTGAATGACCACTCCGACACTATCTCTCGCCAATCTCGCAGCAACGACCGGGTTGTGCTTGATTACACCGAGCTTCTTGCCTCTGATGTACTCGTAAGCATGCGTGAACGCCGGTTGCTCCTCGACCACTTCTTCTCCGGTTTCGGGGTTCCTTCCCACTCTTTCTACTTTAGCGACCTTCAACAGGGCATCGACAAGCTCGGAACCGACACCGAGCTGAGCCATTTGAGACCAAGGAGGAGTCCACACCTGATGTAAATCGTCATGCGTCGCTATGGACAGCGAGTCAGATGTCTCTTCCAGCTTGGACGTCTTGACCTGTTCTCCAATCCGCCTCCAGACTGATCCGACTAATTGCCTACTTGGCTTCTGGGTTTGAGGGTCTATCGTTCTGAGCCAGTGGTGCGAGTCGACTCCGGCAATATTTTTGATAGTTTCGGCTCTGAATTCCGTTTCTACCGCTTTACCGACCGCCAACATCCCTCTCAGAGCCTTCATTCCGTCCGAGATACCTCCAGATCCGCTCATTCTCATTACTTCGAGAATGGTAATAAGCGCCAGCTTCTCAACGGGAAGAAGCTGGAGGTACATGACCAGGACAGATCGCTTCATCTTGCTGGAAGCGCTGTATCTTGGTGGCATACCATCAAGTTGTTCGTCCGATAAGCCAGCTTGCTCCGCCTGCATAGCAGCGATCCTTTGCTCTAATTCCGTCGTCAAAAGACCAAGCCAGCCGTGCATCCAGCTTTGCAGTTTGCTTCGTTGCAAACTTGCATTGTCCTGGGTACCCTGTAATCGCTTGGAAGCCTCTTCGAGTTCCGCTCGAGCGGCTTGCAGAGACGCTTCTTCTAGCTTTCGTTGTCGATTCAGTGGTAGTGAAGCGGATGAAATGGCTCCAAGGGTTTGTCGGAGATTGGTAATCGCGAATCTAGCTTCGGTACTCATACCACCCGCACTGGCTTCTTCGGCTTTTTTGCTCTTTCCAGCGCCCTATCAAGCAATCAAACAGTATTAACACTGTTTTCGACCGACGCTTGTTCAAACAATTGCTCGACTCACCTCTAATACCGGCTTCACCTCCTCGATTACCTCTCGTGCGATTTCTTCACGTCTCTGCTTCTCGATCCCCTGAAACTCCCGGACTGCCTCCTCCAGCTCTGGGATATCTTGCTGCTTGGCTGCTTCAAGCACGGCATCGATCGCAATGGGTACAGCGGAAGGTTCCAGACCCTCAAGAAGAGTGGCAATGGGGAGTGAGGGGTGAGCGAGGTATGGTATTATAGGGGTAACAGGAGATTGCGAGCTGTACGTGAATAGTACGGAGTGAGTAAGTGAGTGAGTGAGTAAGCTGAGGGCCTTCATTCATCAGTTGCAGCTAAGATAGCTCACCTGATAAGACCGTTGAACCATCCCTGGTATACCTTAAGACCACCTTTACTCATACCGGCAGGCTCTTTCAAGTCCCAGACACCGTTCGCCGCCTCCCACTGGCTCACTAATCTTCCGGCCCTCTTCCTCCAGTTCTCCCAATGTATGTTTTTCTCTGACTCCTTACCGAGTCCAGCGACACCTTCGATCACTCTAGCCCAAACTTCTGCGTCAGGTATTCTTTGCCTTCCCGATGCTGAGTCCTCTAATAACTGCTTGAAGATCTGGTAAGCTCGCGGTACGTGTTCGGGTCTTCTCAGACAGATGGAGATCATGGAAATGGAGTCGATGACACCTGTTGCCGGGTACAGGCTTGACTGAGGCGCATTTGGCCCGGGGGTGATATCGGTCGGTAAGGGCGAAGGAAGATGCAATGCCGGATGACTTCGACTTGGGTATTGAGATGTCTCCATGCGTATTCTAGGCTCAAGGGGATTCAAGCGGGGTAGCTGTCGGGGTGCATTGTGATAGTATGATGGCGTGTGGTCGGGGTCGGCTTCCGCTAACTGAGCAGCAGGAGGCTGCAATCGAGGGGAAGTTGGGTTGATGAAAGATCGGTAGGATGATGGGCTTCGCTGGGCAAGCAGTCTCAGTGATGATACACTGGACGAAGAGGAGGAGGCAGAAGAGGAAGCCAGGCGCGATCTTGAAAGAGCTCTGAGAGGCAGCATGCTGGGCGATTCAGATTTGTTATTTTCTATATGCAAGGCAAGTTCTTGAGGTCGTTATTGGTGGGTGGTCGGCCGAGGTGGCAAAGATGTTGCCGATGTTCGTCTGAGCTAAGCTACCAAGCGGGATCGAGACTACGGTATCTCTTAGGTGGCACTGCCAAGGTGAACGGTTCCACCCGTCTTTCCCCAGTTTTCGTTCTTGTTGACGATGTATACAAATGTTATAGGCGATAATCGATGTCCGAAGGTAATTTTGCAGACGGTGGAGAAGGACGATGATGGGCTCTGTTAACTTTTAGAGGACCACCAAGATTTTGTTATTGGTGCTGTCCCACCATACAGGCGCGGCAAAAACAGCTTCACCGTAGGTATAGTCACGTGATCAGGAGGAGGCGTGCCCCGCCGGACGGACTACTCCGCCCAGAGCAAGTGATCTGCATACCCGCATACCTGCATACCTGCATACAGAAGGTTATGCCTTAGGCAGGCTAGACATGGCGACGAGCAAAAGCAACAGCTATCTCTCCCTCTTCTTCGCTTGACCGACAGACCTAACTGTATCCACAATTAGGGACACACCCCTAGACTCCGACAGGGCACACGGCGACTGATCGTTCCATCTGATTTAGCCGGCGTCCCACTTGAGCTAGCAAGCAGTGGGCGGTGAAAGCTACAACAATGACGACCGCTGGTACTCTTAGTCGGCTGACTGCCGCAAGCTCCCGAACCGACCAATTGAAGGTCCTTAAGGATCTCAAGAACTCGGTGATCGGCAATACGTGGAAGAAGGTCGAAGTGGCCGAGGACGAAGCTCTGTTGTCATTGTAAGCTGCACGGCCTCCGCTACCCATCCTAGCAGGCGATAAGCCAAGCAGCTGAACCTCAATAAATACCCTTGTACCTAGCTTGCTATCTTTCCTCCAGCTGCGTCCGCCGTCGGAAGGTGATTTCTCAACTTCATACGACTTGATCAGCGAGACGGCTGTGATTGTTGGCGCTTTGGCGAATGGTGAGCTGTCCGTCATCTTTGTCCCTAGCAAAGTGCGTCAGCTGACAAGTCGTTGATTAGTCGGTAATCTAACCCTTCGACCTCTATTGGCGGTTTCATCACCCTCCATCCTCCTTCACTTGATACTCAGTCTCGCGGCAGATTCCTCAACAGACTCGACAATCTCAGCAAAACAGCTAGACCGTCTGCTCATATCGCTGCTACGTGCCCTCAGGAACCTGCTCGTATCGACTGCCGATATGGTGTGGGGCCACATGTGGGGCGTGGGCGCCGAGCGACAAGTCGTTGGAACCGGCCTGATAGGGGTGGATGTGATGAGCGAGAAAGACATGAGGAAAGGCAAATGTCCTGCTGGGAAGAGTCGCGGCTGGAGAAGGGATGCCAACGAAGCTCTCACTATGGTTTTCGAGGTGAGCTATCACCCTGCGATTGTGAAATGCCCCCTAGACAAATCAAAGCTCACGTCAGATACGTAACATCACCAGCCAACCAATCTTTCGACGCTCCTTCGATTACTCAACACTCAAGATGATCCTCAAATCCTGCTACCCGTCTACCAGATACTTTCGCGCTTGGTTGTTCTGCCCTCGCATCGCGAGGCCCTTGCCCAACGCGTTATGCCAACACCCACTTTAGTTCGGTCATTCTACGAGCAGAGCGAGTCAGAAAGATCCGAAATGGACTCCTCGATGAGCGGCGCCACCACATCCCTCGGTACATTCGCCCAATCCCAACCTGAACCGTTCAAGATCTCCAATATCCTCTACAGGATATCATCGAGGTCAAGACGGTACGAAGGCATGTACTCTGAAAAGCCGAATCCGAGACTGGTCGAAGCAGGATTAGACCTCCTAGCAGCCTTGGTCAGAGGTCATCCTCGACTCGCGGATCTCGTAAGAACAGGCAATGAGCCGGTGGACAACGAAGGCAGGGAGAATGAGTGGTGGAGCGATATGGGTTTCGGATCACAGTTGCAGGAGATGGTTGAGTCTGGTCCCATCACCGTCAGGATCGCTGCTGCCAGCTGGTGCGTCCGAGATACCCCACACATCGTATCATTGAATACCCAGAGTCCATGCTAATCTCGTGATGATCCCGTTCAGCTTGACAAACATACTGAAAGCGGACAAGAGCAGTAAACCGACTGAAAGAATAGGTCTGACAGTCATCAGCCTGAAGTTGCTCGAAGAGGTGATTAAGCTTTTACAGACAGAAAGCCTGGAAGAGAGAATGCGGTTATGCTTTATCCTCGGTAAGTCCGCCTCGGAAATGTCTATAATCTCCGTAGCAGGCCGCCCGTGTCCTTTCGCAACTGTGCGCTGATTTCGCGAATATGTTATGCAGCCGCTCTTGTAGCAGACGATGCAGCTCTACAGAAAAACGCAGCCGAGAGATGCTGCCCCACATTGATTGTTGGGATGCTGCATTCGATCAACCAGGATGAGGCGAAAGGCGAGTTAGGGAATGATCTGGCGTCCAGAAGTCGTGAAGTGAGCTACGATGGCTTTTTGCGTCATGTTTGCGATCAACAGGTCAAGCTGACTGCCCATTTCCTCTTGACAGGCTACAATGCTCGCCCTCGCTTCACTCGCAATGCAATACGAGCCCACCAGGTCTTTGATAGCAGACTACAGTCCTTCTGTCTTCCCTCATCTCCTCTCAGGGTTATCATCGCCTTCCTACGGTGTCCGAGCGGCATCCTGTCAACTCGCTAGAGCGCTCAGCAGGGCCATTTCTGTCCTACGTACCAGTCTGGTTGATTCCGGTGTGGGCGAGGAAATCATTAAGCTTCTTCAGGCAGAGACCGATCGTCGTAAGAAGGAAGAAGAAGCTGGGTTTGATGAAGGAGGCGACGATATCGGGACCAGAACGTGGACCGTGGAAGTGGCTTGTACAGCTGTCATCTGCAATATGATCGCAGATTTCTCGCCTCTCAAAGCTGTAAGTTCACCATTCTTTCGGCGTTCGCTTTCTCTTCTCATGGTTCACGATCGTTTGCATGCTCTACGCTTCGGTGGGATGCTGAAGCTGATCGGTCTTCCTGATCATGTATGCATCCAGATCCTGGTCAAGGAGAACGCTCTGCAACTGATCTCCGAGTTGACAAAATCGCCGCATGAGCCTTTGGCGTTGAATGCTCTGTGGGCATTGAAGAATTTGACTTTCCACGCTATGGAGAGTACGAAGGCTTTGGTCACATCGACACTTGGTTGGGATCGGTTACGAAGGTGAGTCTCGGCTCGAAGTTAACATCCGCCCCGAGCTAGCATCGGCCTGAGAATCGCTCCATGTAATTCGGCTTGATCACAAAAAAGCAGCGGTCCCGTCCCCTTCCGGCCTGCACCTTTTGAGTCGCTTTACTAACCCTGCATATTGCGATGACCAGCCTCCTTACCGCACCAACACCGCAAGGACTCCGGATTCAGGCATTCGAGATCACCCAAAACCTGCTCGCGGAAGCGTCCTCGTCTGAAATAAGCCGTACAGTAGAGGCGTTGGGCGAGAAAGACCTGTTGGATCTCGTCACGGAAGCCGCGCGGGACAAGGAGGACATTGAGCTTAGGATTCCGGTGAGTTGCTATGGTTTTGGATTCATTCGCAAGGGAACTGCAGGTGAATTTCGACGATAGCTGATCGACTGTGTTGACTGTATCGTGGTAGGCTCTGTACGTTCTATCAAACCTTGCGCTGGGTAACGAGAAAGTCAGAGCTGCTATCGTGAGCAGGATTGAGATCCTAGAGGTGCTTTCAGAGGCTCTGGTAAGTTCTCTTCGACATCACAATTTGGCTGTATAACATCGGAATGGCGCCTGCCTTCTTCGTGAAACCCCCTTGAAATTCCGCAACCAGCTGTACACAGGGTATTCATGACCCTGACCGCTCGGGATCCCATCTATTCATCGTTCCTCGCTTGTTCATTATTACCCCTTCGCAGAACTCGAAAACGGACGCATTGAAAGTCCCCTCCTTGCGAACGATGCGCCATCTCATCGAATCAAACGCCAAAACCCACCGACCCCGGAGCGGGATGATCGAGCTCTTTCAGCCATATCAGCTGAAAACGCGACTCCGCGAACTTGCTGAAGGGTCGGTCAGTCTCGATGTATGTCAGGCCGCCGTGGGGTTGTTGGACGTACTGGATCGAGAGAGGGGAGTGGGCGGCGGTAGTGGAGGGGGTGTCAGTTCTGGTGGGAGATGATCGCCGCACAGATACGATACTGCAAGACATGACACCACTTAATCCAGCAAGATACGTCGACCGGAACTGGTTGTACTTGATCCAGAAATTCGTCGTCGTAACTAAGCTGTCGCCATCGCCTTGTAACATCGACGCACTGAAACAAACGACAACCAGAAATTTTAGTGTAGGCACATTTGTATACCTCATGATTCCCGTCCCGATTCTCATACTGTAAATGTAAACTCATACTGCCTGTAAACAACTCATTCTCCTTGTACGGTGGCCAAAATGATATGCGAGTACTGCGAACGGCTGTTTCTCGGCTCGTCTCGTCTCGATTCCAAGCTGGGCAAAGAAAGGAGCCTGCCTGACATTTGATGTAATACGACTTCATCTGCATACGATTGAATCCAGTTTCATTGACCATAAGTTATATATCATGTATCAATTGATAATGTGTACTTTCTTCTTTTCGTCAAAAGTCATTTCTGAAATGAGATGAATGATGGACGAAACGACTGATCTCGGGTGAGGGACTATGGGCTACAGTAATGGAGAGGGAAAAAATGGAAAGTCAGACGAAAGAAGGAGGATAATGACATGCGATGCTAGAGATTTCGAAGTTGCGTGTATGCTGTACTGGTGATGAGATGGAGCGTGAAATCAGGTGTTTTGTGATGAGAGTCAAAAGCGACAAGGAGCAGGCAGTAATGACTGAAGTATGGCATTCTGCTCTGCTTGATCTGCTTCCTTGCCGCCACTGTCTCGGCTTTATCTAATGAAGCTCGGAGACGACGTTGAATCCTTGACCCCTCGCATCGTTCTTGGTGAGATTATCAGCCGCACCAAGTGCGCCGCCGGAACCTACAAACCCAGACGAGCCGCCGACGGTGTTTTGGTCTTCGCCGGGCAGAGGGATATTAGCGGCGAGGTTACCGAATCCTGCCGTCTGGGGCTGAGTAGGGCTCGAAGCGCTCGAAAGAGAAGGCTTGGACGTGGGTGGAGTCTGGACGTTGGCGGTGGAAGGGTATGCAGACGAGGAAGAAGAGGAGAATTGCTTGGCGCCGTAGGTGTTGCTGCCGGTGCTAGAGCCGGAGTAGGAGCTAGAGGCGGAAGATTGGGCTTGCTGAGCTCGGGCGAGGAGGGGTCGGAAGACGCTCTCGTTGACCTTGAGTGCTCCCTGGGTTCGGGGGTGAAGGAGATAGGCGAGGAAGAGAAGCTTGACAGTGTAGTATTGGGCTATGAGTTGCCGGACAACGCCAAGGGCAAGTCAGCATTTAGTACTTGCTTGGTGTTCGCCGAGGCCTAGCTAGGAAGCACAATCATGCTTTTGCACACTGAAGCTACATTGGATGGAATGGGAAAGAAGCACCTCCGCGCTCAACTCAAAACTCACGGATCCTTCGCTCCAGGAAGCCAGCCATGAGACTCTCTACAGTTTGGATGAAGCCGAGAACCACAAAGTACGCCAAGAGGCTCTTGGTCTTCTCGTCGTTCGCCTTGGAGTCTTGTCGGTCGAGGGTCTCAGCCGAGAGTAAGGTCGCCGGGAGGATGGTCAGCAGTTGAGTGAGGGGGAGGGCGAGACGGAGGAGGTTGAAGGGGATGAGAATGAGGTAGCTGCGGGGAGAGATCCGGCTAGTCAGTATCGCGTGATACTACGGTTTGAAGAACAAGGCAATCATAATCCGCACATGTACAAAAATAATACGAAAGGGAGTTAAATCGTTCGACTCACGCAGCAATGCCGCCAAAGACAAGCACGACCCTGTCGACACCAGTCCTCTTCTCGAGGTCTCGCACGGTCTGACTCCTACCGAGCTGTTCCCTAATCTGAGCAATCTGGTTGTTCGCTGCGCCCTTTGCGTTCTTGACAGCCGGGTGATCGCCGGCGCCCTCGAGCTGGACCGACAACTTTCGGACTCGCTGTCGGAGGCCCGTAGCTGCTTCCGAAGCCTTGTTGGAAGCGTGGTTGGCGGCATCTTGAACCTTGGCTTGGCCCTGTTGAATCGTTCCAGAGGCCGTGTTGGTGTTGCCGGTGGTGTCGTTGGTGGTGGAGCCGGTACGTTTGTGCGAGGCAGTGCTGTTGATGTTGTCCCTGTCGTTAGGGTTGGGGATGGAAGCACCGGTCGTGAGCTCACTGGCCTTCGCTTGGATGTCATCGTGGAACGATCCAGTACCGGGTCCGGAACTGGTGCTGAGACCGGCACCGGCACCGGCACCAGTGTGGTGCTGGGTGTGAGAGTGAGTCACAGCAGGACCGCCGGAAGAAGGCGCTCCGCCCAAGGTAGCTGAACCAGACACGAAGGGGTTGTTGAACGCCGCATTGGTAGAAGCGGACGGGACAGTCGAGGTCTGGAGTCCCGACGTGTCCGAGACGGTGGGCTGCTTGGAAGTGAGGTCGGCAGCGATACCTGGTCCCGAGGCGGAGCCGGGGTGGGCGAAGGGGTCGACGTGGGCTGAAGTGGTTGGGTCCATGTTGATTGGACGGTTGATCTTATTTCTTTGTGAATGTGAGTTTTGAACGATTGAAAAGAGGAGAGGAGAGGATAGAAGGGAGGAGAAGAGAAGCGGGTAGCAGTCGGCTATATATGTATGCTCTTGTCGTGTGATGTGTGATGGTGTGATGAAGTGATTCCAGTGCCAGTGCATGTATTGTAAAAAGAGTGACTGATGAAACTGTACACTAAAGTAGTACGGTGATGTCATGATTCACAGTGACACAAGTGACGCACAGGCACTGCTGCACTGCTGCACTGCTGCACTTCTGCTGCATGCTATAACCGAACTCCCGGTTCTCAGTCAGTCACTCTCTATGTCATCGTCATGCATAAGCTGGATCAGACGGGCCGACCACATTGGACTGGAAGGGGAAGATATATTCTGCAGGCAATGCAATGTATACATGAGTATCGTGGCAAGTCATCTTTCCCTCATACAGATAGATAAGACGAGAACGACCCTACTCCACATCCATCTCCTCCTCGTCGGCTTTGCTCGCGCCATTGGCGATAGCCACTACGGGAGGCGGTCTGAACTCCTCGGACCACTGCAAAGTCGAAAGAGAGGGGTAAGAGAGAAGGATAAAATCAGCATTTGACCATGTACAAAGTAGGCGGCACATTGTCATTACATCTAGCATAGTACTCACCTTGGGGTACTGCCTCTTGTATAGACTCATGCAAATCGTGTCCATCTGCTGAATAGGTCCATCAAAGTGCGCCTTGAAGTAACCGTGTGTACCGAGCGGTTCCTTGATATGACCGACTTTGCCGTACTTGGTATGCAGCTCGACAGACTTGAAGTATTCGATATCTTCTCGGTTGAAGAACATGTATCGGATCGTAGCCGTCTTCTTGTGGATCTTGAATGGGTGTCCTGTCAAGATGATTCGCTTGGAGATGATTCGAGTAGGGTCAGAGGAGAGGAATGAACCCATTGCGACTAGGCTCGGGACTGTTGATTGAAAAATATGGTCATGATCAGCAACGATTCTTGAACCCAGAATTGTTCGCCACGACAACCATCACTACTGGTAAGGCAGCTCGACTGTCGAGCGAAGAGACACATATATACGTGTCCAGACCGACGACGACTCAACACTCACCTCTGTCCGCGCTCTCGTCTCTCAGCAGCAGACAAGCAGATTTGCCGAAACAGATCGGTCCGTACGTCGTAGCTACCGTCGCCGCACCGGGTCTCAAGAACTTCTCCGACTTGTGCACATTGTTCACGCCCTTTCCGCCACCTCGTACATGCTGAGAGTATAGCGGTCGGATCACGTATCGTCTTGGTCCGACACACAGGATCAGGGGGTCCTGAACGAATTGAACATCAAGTATATCAGCTATGATCACCACAAATCGAGCCTGATCTTGTAAGCTGAACACCCAACGCAAACGCACCTTGGCCTTGACTGGCTCAGTGTACTCGGTATTTCTTTGTACAACGAAGTGAAGTACGGATTGCTTGTGCTCGTGCTGCAGCAAGCCGTGCACGATGAACGGCAATAACGCATCTCGTTGGTCCATGACTGATCGTGGCACATCTTTGAGTACAAGGACGACCCTGGTTCCAGCCTAAGAATCAACACAAGCAGTGGATCAGCTTCGCTGAAGCCTCGGAAAAAAAAACTATCCCGCGTTCGAAAGCTCACCTTGACGCCTTCCTCCACGCCCTCTCGCTCAATTCTCTTCTTTGTTGCACCAAAGTTCTCGAATTGGAAGATCTTGGCATAGTCCACCGGCAAGTTCTCATACGGATCCCAAGGACTAGTTCTGAACGACTTCAAACCCCTGTAACGCTGGAACCGCGTCCGGGCTGCGATATGTCGTGGTGTGTCGATCTCATCGGGGAACATGGCATCTTCCTTGTGCAGTTTTTCTCGCTCTTTCAGGTAGGCTTCGTATCTGCGAAGGTCCCCATAATCATAAGCAAACGCGATCAAAGGGCGTTTACTTTCCAAGGAAAACCAGGGAACTCACTCTCGTTCCTCTTGCTCTGGATCAAGGTCTCGATGCGCCTCATCTTTTCTCGAATCCAGCTCGATTTCTTCTGTCTCCTCTTCTTCATCGTCCTCGTAAACCTCTCTTCCATATCCCTCAGCGACACCGCCTAATCCCTCATCCCCAGAAACGTCCATCTCATCGTCGTCTTCGCCATCGTCGTCGTCGTCGTCATCCTCGTCATCTTCGTCATCGTCGAAGATCCACGCAGCCTGATAAGCACTCGTACCCTTCGGTACCCTCTTTGTCCTCTTCTTCTCGCCCGTCGAGCTACCCGCGACGGGTGCCCCGTCTACTGAACCCGATGCACCGCCCATCTCTTCCTCCGTGGGCCAAGTTTGCTCGTTCGCTAGTAAGTCTGGGGTATTGGTAGCTGTCAGGTCGTCGGCGTTCTCGGTGGGAATTGAAAGAGGGTCCGAGGCGGCATCAACGGACATGGTGCTCTGTTTGTGCGGTTTGTTGGCAAGAGCGAGGGAAGAAGGAGGAGCGGGGAGGATCTGCGTATCAAGTGCAAGGTTACAATCAGCTCTTCATAACGACAATCGACGTGATGATTCAGTATATCCAAGAGGCTTAGACTCACAGCTTCGACCTGGAAATCGCCCTTTCCAGCGATATGTACCAGCCTATCGGCACTCAATGCTCCACCTCGAACGGTCCCGACAACTTCCAGCCGCCCTCTCTCCTCTCCATCCTCACCCAGCAATCCGTTACTCGTCCATCTCACCGAATCTGCCCCCGAGCTCGAGCTTGATCCCTCGGCTACGATATATGCTCGGCCCTCATCGCTCTTCGTGCCGCCCGGCGCAGCCTCACAGAGCGCTCGAGCCAGGATGGCAGACTCATTCGGGGTATCGCTGGAGTGAATCTTGGCGACTGATGGGAAGAAGTATTTGGTGAATGACAGAAGGGATTTGTGGATAAGTTGACGGGTGTCGGGCTTGATAGGGTTGGATGCGGGAGCCTAAGTAGATCACCAAGAGTAAGCTACAGCCATCCACTGGGAATCCGGTAGGTCGATCGTTCAGCTTACCTGAACACAAGCTACAATCTCGGCTCCTCCAACTTGACCTTGCAAACACCTCAGAATCGCCTCTCCCTCCAGCTGCACTTCGTCTACGCTACTCAGTAGCAGTACCACATAATCACTGATCAACGCCGAATCGAGCGTAGGGTACAGTGAGAGCGGGGGCAAGAGGTTGATCTGCACAGAAGTCTTGAATCGCGGTGCTCGAACAAGATACGTTCCTCGGTCTTGGAGGGTTGAGGAGATCTCCTCGAGCTCCGATTCGGGGATACCGAGCGATGGGAGGAGGTTAGCCAGGAAGGTGCGAGGGGAGAGCGAGGGGAGTAGCGGTACGACCGAGACTATCCGGGGCACTTGGCCTAGAGCGGGGCGTGACGTAGGGTAAAGATTGGGAGGCCACGATCAGCCAAAGCCCGTAACGTGGGGTATCGGAGTAGCATGGACGAAGGTGAGAATTCTGATGCTAGGTTAGGGCTCACTCACCTCCACCGCTGCTGGTCGAGAAGAACTTCTGATCCTCTACCACATGCTTCCTCTTCAGATCCCTCTTCTGAGCATTAGCATTCAGTCTAGCCTTCTTCGAGCTGGCGGTGAGGTTCTTGGTGTTCTTTCCAGAATGAGATGAGCCGCCAACTTTGCCTGTTCACAACGAGCGTTGGGTGAGTCAAATTTCCAAGGTCAACTGAAGTCCGTCTCTTGGGACCAGTACGCTCAGAGTTGAGCGGAAGGCAGCTTACCCTTTGCAGCTGCTTTGAGGGCACCCTTCGATGAGTGCTTCGACTTGAAGCCCTTGTTTGACTGCGGGTGGAGCAGAGATAGAGATGAGGACATTGATTATCAGTATATTCCGTTCAAAACTCTCTCATGCGTAATTTTGTTTCTGAAAGCTCGCCGCACCTGCTTGAGAGTCGGTCGATGTCGATGTTCCGAGCTCATCTTGGCGTGTGTCGCTCGGCTGAGTTTCGTGTCGGATCGCCAGGAGATCCAACGCGGTAGCTGATCACAGACTCTACTAGTTATATAAGACGATAGGCCTATCTGTCCAAGCGATCTCTGAAGATTTCTGACGGATGGAACGATAAATTGTACATGAAATTCTGACATATCTTGGATGAACCGGTTTTGAGGACTTGTACTGCTATACCGAGACGGTGGACGCAAAAATATCCAAAAGTCAGGCAGCTCGACCCACGTGGCACACGTGTTTCTACCGGGTATGCTCCTGAAACGTGTCTATCGTTGTTGACAAGCTGAGTGACGGCCTATCTACTAGCTGCGAAGATGGCGTGCAGCACCGCTGAGACTTGAGAGTGGGTAACGACAACAATCAAAACTTGGAACATTCATGCGTACTGTCTGGCTCCAGCTGAGGTAGACCGGATCATCACTACTCGCTCAAGCGAGAAGCGAGAAGCAAGTGAGAAGGTAGATACCGCCAACATACAATATATGTATATCCCGAATTTGTCGAGGCGAGAACGACACGCGATATGTCTCGAGATCCGTACCTCGACGTGAAGAGGTGAGTGTGGGGCTTGGAAATGACCATCCAGCTCGATACGGATAGGGATGCTCAGCTGACTGGACCTGAGTCACGGTCGCGGACGACAGAAATGCTAGAGGAGAGAACTAGAGCTGATGTATACTTTTACTTTTACTCGCAACTTGTGCTCTTAGAGAGGTCGAATCGACCCTCTCAACGCTCCCAGCGCTCCTCCAAACTCACTCTCAAACGTCCCCCACCTCCCCCTCGTACGACCGAGTCCAAAATGACCTGCGTGGCACGTTAAATATCCTGGAGGGTGATTTGGAAGATCTGGAAGAGAGCGTAGAGGTGGTAGAGAGTATGGGAGATAAGTGGGGGATTAGCCCTAGTGAAGTAAGGACAAGGAGGCAATTTGTCGAGAGGGTCAAGGGTGAAATCGAGGTGAGTGAGTGAGAGAGCAACCAACAGAGCGAGCGAGCGCTTTGATTCAGTCACTGTTCTTCCATGTCAGCGAGGGGTTCGTTATGGCTCCTCATGGCAAGTTACATGCGGTGAAGGAAATTGGCTGGGTACACAGAACCCTGAACGGTCGGAGGGGGAAACTGAGCGAACTATGTAACTGGAGCAGAGCACTGATACCGTGTGCTGTTTCTGCGATCCCCTTCGTTCCGTGCAGAACCTTCGAAGCAAAATCTCCACCGCGTCCTCCACCAGTGTCAACAAAGGCAAAGGGAAGGGGAAGGCGCCCATGAATGGACGATATAGGGACGAGCCGGAGCACGGGCGTGATGTCGAGCGAGGGACCAACGGTGGTTACGATGGGGACGACGACGATATAGAGGAGGCCAGGCGGTGGGAGGCGGAGCAGCAGCAGGTGAGTCTGCCTCTCTTGTCTGACCAGCTTCGTGCCAAGTGATCATCCCTTCTCTCTGCCTTGCGCATCTTTAGCCAGGGAATATCTGCATCGTGGCCGTCCACGATCGAGAAAATGGTGACGTGCCATTGTTGACTTTGGTTTCCTTTTTGACTTTCGCTTCACTCCCTTGACCTTCCCGATCACTTACGTTCCCTCATACTATCCCGCTCGCCCCACAGCTCTTCGTGCAGCGACAAGATGACACGCTCGGCGTGATATCAGGGACACTGCACACGCTAGCCAGTCAAGCGGGACTGATAGGTCACGAAGTACATGCCCAGAGCGAGTGAGTTACTGGGACTGACATGTTGTCGCTTTTCTCAGCAGATGATCTCCTGAATCACTTGAACTCCTGTGATCTCACCCTATGAGCTGACGCTCATGCTGATATCGATTTGACGTGCCTTGCAGAATGCTAGACGACTTGGGTAATAGAGTGGATCATACAGACTCGAAACTACGCAAAGTCTCGAAGACCATGCAAGACTTCATACGGCGTAACGAAGGTGAGTCTGGATTTGAAGATATGTGCTTGAGTCCCAGAATCTTGTCAGGACATGTGGATATCTATGAGCCTCATCTTAGCCTCCTCACGTTACCTTACCGTATCTTGACCTACCTTATCGCACAACAATAACTCACCGCTACGGCCGATATGAGATACGCCCATCACGGTTGGTTCAGATGCGCTGACTTAAGATTCTGTTTCTCGCAATCTCTCACTTCGTTGTGCGTGGTCTGCTCTGTTCTACCGCAGAAACGAAAAGCGGGTGGTGTATCGGTATTTTGATAGTCATCCTAATCATCCTCTTGATGCTGGTCATAATCACCTAATACGTCCCTCGTCCTCGGTCTTCCGCTCCTGCTTCGCCTTTGTATGCCTATGCCTCCTACAGGAGCCGAGATTAGAAATCCTTATCGGTCCCTGAACATACTTCACTCACTCACCTACTTGTAGCATAACCCACCTGCGCATCGCTTACCGCTTCATCAGTTGACGACTACGATACGGGCCCATTCGAGTCAAGGTCAGTCGATCTACTCCCTTGTATGCATTTTTTATACTAGAAGCCTCTGTCCTCGGCCCAGGCCCTCTCCTCTCTTTCTCTTGGCTCGTCATTAGGCCCGACAGTTTCCGGTTGAGTGGATTGATGACATCAACGTACACGGCCTTCATCCTAGTCCCAGCTCGTTTCGAATCGTAGTCTTTTGATATGGCATCATGAGCGATTGGTGCATCATATGACATGAGTGAGAATGAGAGGGTATCTACCAGAAGATTGTTGGATATAAAAGGAGGTAGGGTTGTTGCAGGGCGTCCCGTCCTACGGGGATGGTATATAACGAGGAAATGGAGGGATGGTTTACAGTATGGACAGTTCAGTAGCGGACAGTTCAGTAGCTACTGCATGAGCATAAAGGCTGTTACACAACCAATGGGAGAGATCGAAGCAGCCGGTCATGCTTCGGCTTGACGCAGTTTCTCATCGATCTCCTTGAGGAAGTTGTTCAATTCCTGAGAACGGACAGGCCAGGGTATGACACGATACAAAAAGTGCAAGATCAGCACTACTTCTTTCTTCACTTGTTTCTTTTTCCACCCATACACATGCTGCTTCCCTTCAAGAGGAGTGTACGCTCCGAAGACTGGGTAAGAAGAATCCCACATCATACGGCACTTCACATCACGTACCTTGTCATTGGGCTCATATTGCATGCCATCGATCAGAGCCTGTCTCGCATCTTCCAATCGTTCCAATCCTACAAGAGCTCTAGCTTTTCTGTAGTTGCGGTACAATCGCGCGCCAATTACGATGCAGAGATCAGTCTGTCAGCAGGGACTCATTCTTAGTCGGCAGACATGCGAACGGCAACTCGCTTCAACGGTTGACGACGAGAAGAAAAGGGGCAGAGGAGGGTTGAACCTACCTGAAGTGACCCTTGGTCCACGGTCGCTTCAACGTTACAACAGCTTCCGCATCAGCAAGCGCGTTTGCCCTACGTGATAAGAACCCCAAGACCATTAGTAATGATCCTTGACTATTCCGAGGCTTGGTCCTGTTCATGTTATACTGTCCCCTTCCCATAGCACTCACCAAGCGTTCACGAAAGCGAAAGCGGCCGATCTGTTACACAGTGCGATTGCTGTCTCGTCTCTCGACAGCGCTGCTAGTTCCCAGGGTGGTCTGGAGAGGGCCATGTCTGCTGATTTGGAGTAGGCTTGGATCGCCTGTGGAAACTGCTGGGCTTTGAACGCGGTCTACGAGTTACCAGTCATGTTTGTGCAAATCAGTATACGTTTCGTATGGCTTCTGGCGCATCCTGCTAGGGGTTCTCTTTTCCATACATCCATTTCAAAAGAGCTTGAGAGCCAGTACATCGCGTCGATATACGAGGCACGATCGTTCAGCATTGGTAAGAGGGAAGCCCCAGCCGACTCACATTGCCCTGTTCTTTGAGCTGCTTGATGGCCTCTGCTCTCTGGGGCGGAGGCTGTACATTCGGTGGAGGCGGGATAGCTTCCTTTGGAGCGGCCCTCAAGAACTGATGCAAGTAATTCAAAGCATTGAAATCTACTCCACACTCTTCGCACGCGCTGTTCTTATGCTGGGGACAAGTGACCACCACACCCGTTTGCGGCGGGACGTTGGGCGGTGTAGGTAGAGGAACGGTCTGAAGTGCGAAGGGGACGTCGGTATGCGGGATAGAATCGAGGAGGGTCTGGAGGGCGGGGTTGACTGCTATTTGGGCTGGACCGGGACCGCCGGGACCACCGCCCATGGGCATGGGCATACCTTGAGGCGGGTGCGGATGAGGATGAGGATGGGCCATGGCGAGATCACGAAGACGATGAAGAGAAGATCTATGCTGTATGTAGCACGTCAAGAGTACCTTTGTCCACTTTCACTCTTAGGTTTGGACTGGATGGTGGATGGTCCCAGTGTGGACGTGTTCGCTGACGATCAATTCCAGTCACGAACGTTGAGAAGCGGAGCACGCCGACGAGTCGGGCACCAGCTCAGCAAAAGAGGGAGGCGCAGATACAAGAAGTCGAAGGGCCAGATCCTGACGTCACAAGAAAGTTAGCTGGGTGGTGAGTCCCGTGATCTGGAAATGGCGGGCATCTCCACTTGCGGTATAAACTCTAATTTGACGCTATGCGGGGTGGCTGATGACGAGCGAGCGAGCGAAGGGAACAACAACAACAATCAATCATCAGGCAATGGCAACATTACCATTTACCCCCCCGTCCCTTCGTCCGACGATCACCAATTCCCCCCCGTTGTTCTTATTTGAACCCTTATATATTCATCATTTATATCTTCGTTTTCCTTTTCATACGTTTCACACCCCTAGCGCAAATCTTCTTATCTTATCCTACCCCCTTTTTACCCTACATCGATTACACATATCAAGTCGTTCATCCACGTTCCACCATGTCGTGAGTCACTACATGTTTCACCCGCTGACGGTGACTCCTGCCTTCCCCTTGAGACCGACTGGCAAACCATGTATCGCGTACCATACAAGTAGTGCATGCACTGACTCCGTTGTTTGTTGGATGAATCGCCCAGGTCATTCGCAGGAGCTTTGAGCAGCAAGCGAAAGAATGATCTGATCGAGATCGCCGACGCATTAGGCATCACGGACACCGAGGTTCGAGTGGTAGATCTAGTGAAGAGCATCCAGGCTGCTCTCGATGAGAGGGAGGATCAGCTTGCCAAAGATCCTCGGTTCAGGGGCCTCTACTACAAGAAGAGGGCGTGAGTTCAGGCATACTCTTTGTCATCAACCCCTGCTCCCTTGTTTGCGCCGTTCGTCGGATATTCTTATGTGTCAAGATCATTCCGAGAGAAACCGAGGGAAGGGGCTGATCAATCCACATTCACCTCATGACCATGCAGCTCCGGCACGCATCCACCAGATTCCGACTCCGACTCGCCATCCTTCTCCGCCGCCGGCGCTTCAGCGGACATCAAAGCGGTGACTGCCTCGACTATCAAGTCTGGCCGAAAGTCACTTAGCAAGGCTGCGGACCGATTGCAGAATGTTGTGGACGCGGCAAACCTTCCTCTCCCTGATTCTCCTATCGCATTGTAAGTCTGTTGGGAACGTACCTTACCATGGCCCCTGTACCAATCGCCACTCTCTCGAGCTAGCCATTGCTCTATATGCGCAACCTTTAAAATGTCCGTGACTGTGGCCGCTAACATCAAAGTTTTTCATCCTCAGGTCTAAAGTCTCAGACGCTGTCGAGAACGCCGTCGAAACCGCTGTCGACACTGTTTCCCAGGCGCTTGTACCGTCCAACCAAGATCGACGAGTCATAGTTGGCCGAGCCAAAGAAATCACTCACTCATTGATCCAGTACACCAAGGACGGCCAAGTCAGAGTCGATCATGCCGTCCGACATTTGCGAGATGTGAGTGCTATATGAGACCGAGGCTGGCGTCTCAGAGATAATTTTTGGCAACAGATGCTAATTTTCCTCTCAATTTAGCTGCTCTCTACGCCCCAAAAGCTGGTTACTACTTCCCTCGCCCTCGAGCTTACTTTCCTCCTCATTCACGTAGTCCAATTCTACGACCATACCTACTACTTCCCCCCTTCTCCCGGAGATTCAGGCACGATCGCTTCGCTCTTGAATATCCTATTCTTTTGGCTTCCTAGCGCCGTTCTCAAATTCAGGCTGCCCGAATTCGCCGCGTTCAGGGCTGGAGACGTATGGTCCGCCGTAGCATGGTGGTAAGTGTTTCGCAGACTTGCTACCTGTCGTACGAGATTTGTGTGAGGCCGACGTAGCAACGTAGCAAGTCGTGCTGACATCGACAATGCTTGGTTGTTGTAGGTTCTTCTCCACTGTCCTACCTCCTTACGCCTTGTCGACTATCGTCTCCTTCGTTCCCCAGAAGGGCGTGGCCAGGCACGCCGGCGCGCACACCCGATACCAGAGTGAGTATCTGAAGAACCAGTCTCGGTAATACTTCCAAAAGCGTCTACAAAGAGCGCGCCATTTTTGCCGTTCATTCTACTCTTCATCTACATAAGCTGCCGCCAATTATGGAACACTGACTAATGAATGTCGATTCCTGTGCTGCTACCTCAGCTGCCCACCCTCCCACACCCACCGCCGACCCCTTATCATTCGCCTTGATTAGGCTTGCGCTCCTCATCCTTCCGCTGACTTCAGCTGCCCCCAGCTCGATGGTAGACGCCCTCGAGATTTCGGGTAACTTGCAAGCTCGAGCCCTTGGTGCTGGATTGACGGCTGCGCTCGTCCTCTCTGAGCGAATTGCGCACCTGTAACCTGTAACCTGCAACCTACGACTGTAGTGCGGATCGGGTCGGTCGTTCAGTTGGATTGTCTGCTTGCCTGCATGTGTGAGAGTAAGACGCAAGTGAGAGGTCATTCTGTGTTTGGGTGAGACGAAGGCCAGTGTCTAGCGACAACGTGTTTTGGTGTCAGACAACAATATCATCGCCATGCTATGTCCTGTATACCCAATCCAGGATTGTCAGATTGTCCGCCAGTCCCCTCTTCTTCTTGCAATGCGCAATGGAAATGGAAATGTAAAGTCATGTGACATATGGCATACACAGTAGCTGGTAGCCAGTAGTACGCTCCTTCCTCCCTGGCCCACTCGAGGTTGTGGTTGTGGGTGTGGGTGTGGCTTGGGTCTAGTGTTTTTTCTTTTCTTTTTTCTTGGTGTTTTCCGTATGTACAAAGTATATTAACTTTCTATAATTGATGAAAATGAATGGATGATAGGTTGGCTTCTGTTCTGATTCAGGTCGGGGTTTGTTGTTATTATTACCCGTCCCCTCCCCTCTTCTCACCATAGATGTGGTGACGCTGTGTATGGAAAGATTGGATTCTCACGATAAGTGTCTTCCAAATTGCATTTACATGGGATGATACTGTATCCTTAGGGCCGCGAAAGATACAGCGACATGGATTTTTATCACCTGGTTCTCCGTCCGTTCGTCCGTCCGTCCGTCTATATATCTATCTAATGGGAGATGGCAACACCAAGAAATTGTGACATTAACTATATACGGATCACTTCTAATTCATTTCTACCGTGCGCCCGCCCGACTTCGCGCTGTATACAGTATTGCTACCGCTCAATATCAATACCCCGCCGCTATGCCGTTTTTCCGCGAGTCGCTAGCAGCTTGGATGAGCCCCGTCTCGCTATCGACGACGATACCTTGCACTGAGAGCGTGGAAGATGAATATCAAACAGTGTTTGTCAGCTGAAAATCAAGCCCAGTTGACGTGAAGTGACGGAATAGATCGTTTGCGCGAAGAATCAAACAGGCCCGCCCTTGCACGTCCCAAACATGCTTTGAGTATTGATTCACGCATACGCACCTTCCGAAATACCAATATTGATATCGAACTGGCCGATCCTATGACCCCTCGCCTCCAGTCCCTCTATCATCTCCTCATCCACTCCCTCCGGACCGACCTCGATGGTCGTGAGATCAGGGACAATCTGATTATGTACCCTCTCTCGTTCGATGGACGCAGAGATATCTAGTCCCGAGAAGAGGTTAAGGATCACTTGGGCTACCGAGGGGAAGATTCGGGAGCCGCCTGATCCGCCTAAGACTGCATAGATGGACGATGATAACGCCGATGATGTCGACTTGTTTTCGTTTTCGCTATCTCGTTTGGCGGCACGGTCGAGGATGATACTAGCTGATGTCGAGGAGAGGGGTCTGAAAGGGTTCAGATCGATTTAGTTTCAACATTGATCTCGGTGGCTGCGACCGACTTGGGCTGATTATGACTGATATAACGGAACAGCGATGTCAAGTTCCCGGCGAGGTCGTTGATTACTCACTTCTTGCCTGGCGCAGGGTAATTCCATGGACTAGGCCACAGACCGAACGCATCAGCCGCTCCGGGTACAGCAAAGTCGTCTAAGTCCACCAAAAAACCACGTAGAAACAACAGAGACAGGCGTCAGTTAGCCTTGTTCTCAGCGGACAATGTCAGACGGGGTCCACCTCATGGTAAAAAGCATTGATGGACCCATGCAAAGCGAAAGTCCCGGCTATCGGTACTCACCCTGTTCATCGTTGAAGATAATACCGGTGTTTGGGTCCATTACATGGCTGCCCCAAATGAGGTTGATCTGTGTGAGTTTGCGGAAATTGTATCAGTGATGAACAGATGAACAATGCTTTCCATGCCTATATGCACGGCAAGAACGGATGGCTGATATACGGATGATAGCGAGCGCAAGAGAAGAGTGCGGACGACTCACGGTAGATGTTACGCTCGCTGCCCCGCCCCATTTGTCTAGGACGCTCAGGTGGGTCGTACCATGATCAATCGGGGTATCGTGCTTGAGGCCGTAGTAGTCGATGTCGTGGGTATGGTTCTATTTGGAAAGCGAGATCGCCAGACACACACTCGAGTCAGTCTACGAAATGAACAGTCCACTCGGCTCGGATATTGCTGCGTGTCTGGTAATAGATTCCCCGAGAGACCTGAACGGGCCTGTAAACTGAGGTATGAGAAGGCTGGCTCACAGTGATCTTTGCCCGTTGCTCATCCGCCCAATCGCCCTCGTAGAACTCCTTGAACCTCGTCAAATTCCCCCCGAATCCGGGAGCCGGATCCGTGACTTCGCTCCGCGCTCCAAAGGCAAATTTCATGCCTTCCAGCAGGATATGAACATTGCTCGTATTCGTGAGGCCACCATAGAGGGGGATGTTGAACGGTTCCAGGAGGCGGAGGAGACCTAGGAGGACACCTCCGCTAGAAAGGTGTCAACACGTAACGTTCAGATGGCGTGTCAGTACTCAGTAGAATCGACGAGACCCCACTGAAGTGTAAAGGGTCTCACTGAGAATTCGTGGAGAGGATAGAAGGTACCGTGGAACATTAAGAGCGAAGCATCAACTCACGACGAAGGGACGTCCGTGGTGAATATCTCTTTACCCATGAAGCTAGCGTGAATAGCAGGGTAACTTCGCGCCTTGAACCCTTTGAGCTATTGGACATCATGAAGATCACAGAAGTCAGCCAAGGGTTAGCCTTGCATTGGTGTTGCTGTAATAAATCTCGTTCAGTTGGCCGATGACGCCGCACCGCACTCACATCATCAAGGCTCAAGATCCCGCCAGCCGCACCAACGGTCTTCACCGAGCTCTGCGCGATCTCGCTTTCATAAAACGCGTCGGCGCCACCTTCTGCAATCTTGCGTAACGTTTCTCCATAGTTGAGCCGCTGGACGAAATCGCCCTCTACGAGCAATGCGCCGCGGGGCGCATAAATAGAGGCCCAAGGTGGGGAAGAGAGCATGAATTGACTGTTGACGTGACATCAAGACAGCAGATAGGTCAGCGGTCTATCATCGGAAGACTGATTCGCTAAGCCGAAGCCCGTTGAGACGAGTAATCGTTCAGACTAGGGATCGAGGGAAAAGATTGTCCAAGATGGAGAGAACATTCGGTGGACACGCACCCAAAGAGCTGTAACAGACGACCATGAATGATCAGTATCGAAGTATCCGTTGTTCCACACCTCGCCGCAAGGCAATACGACTCGAAGAGCAAGTTCCCAAACTCACCCTCAACCTCCTTGCAAGCTCCCTGCTGACTCGCCAGCCTTTGGCTAATTCAGCGACGGGCATAACGACGTCTTTCCATGGGAGTTTTCCGTAAAGCTTGTGGGCTGCGCAAGACGTTTGGTACATCAGCGGTCTTTCTGTCTCAGACTTTGTGACACTTAGAGGGAGATGGGATCGGTGTAGCAAGATCATGATGATGGTGATTGATTTCGGATTGCGAGTGTAACGGCTGAACATTGTGCTACAGAGGGAAGAGATGGAGCGGAGAACAGCTCCCAGTCCGAATAGCTGTACTCACCCGCTTCTAGACCCCTGAGCTCGCCTGGTACGCCCACGGCCAGACCGCCAACCTGTGCGGCGGCTCTTCCAGCTTTCTTGGTACCGTACATTTCTTTTTCGCTCTTGGCGGGACTCGTCTCCCTGAAATCAATCGCAATAACATTCTCGTCCCTGTCCTGGGCACCCGAGCCCCCCATGATCTCGGTCACATCTTCAGTGGTGTGTTCGGATGGCACTCGAACGACCATGAACCCGCCTCCGCCGATCCCTGAACTGAAAGCGTTGAGCAAGCCGATACATAAGGTAGTGGTGATGGCTGCATCGACGGCTGAGCCGTTCATATCTCGCAGGACGGAGAGACCGAGATCGGAGCATGTCTTGTCTTCGGATGCTACGGCTCCTGAGGTTGCATTGATCAGGTATGCGTCGTTTCGTGGCAGCCCCGTTGGCTGGGCACACAGACACATGGCCGCGACAGAATTCAGCATGTGTTTAGCTTTAACATGACACAGGTATGACAGCGATCTTCGTCTTGAAAACAGGTGGAGCAGTTTCTACACAAAAGAAAGAAGGGAAAAATGATGCTCACCGGAGGCAGCGTCCATACAGGCGGTACCATTGGCCCGTCACCGAGATCGTCGTCTCCTCTGCCTGTCAGCCCCCTCGTGAACACTGACCCTAATACTATGCCCAGCAACAGCAAAAACCCGTACATAATCCATTGGCCTCGTTTCTGATAAGCGGGATGATGATGATGGTGATGCTGCTTCTTGCTCGCCGGCACAGCATTTCCAGCCCCGTTGATCGAAACAGGTAATCCCTCTGCTTCCCCGACGCCTCCATTGGTCTGAAGAGACTGGTCATCTCTGTCGTAAATGATAGCTGAGTGCTCCTCATCGTGATCTGAGAAATGGACTCTCCTCGCGAAAGGAGGGTGATTCCAGAATTGCCACGCAGGAGACGTCTGTCGTTCCATACCTGGTCGTTGACCGTCGCCATCTGCTTCGAGATCATCGCCGTCGATCGAAGAGCGGTTTCCGGCTAACGAAGCGAGCAGAGGGCTGGACTCGATTTCGTCCTGTGTCCGGCGAAAAGGTGATGCCATCGTGGCGATACGCGCAGTGTCTGCGTTCGATAAGCCGAGATATGGGCTGCGTGCGTGGGCTGGGGAAGTCGAGATTGGGTACGAGACGTTCACCACACGCTATCTATGCGCAGTGCACCAAGAGATTATCTGTTTGGCTGACTATGCACAGGTAATATTGCTGGATTTCACTCTTATTCATTCGCGTCTCTTGTCACCATAGTAACGTCATACAGATGCACATGTATATGGTCTCCCTCGTTCGCACATCGCCGACGGTCACATACGGCAGTACAAGCAAAGTCCTTTCGCCACATCATACAATGCCCGGCCCCGGCAGCCGCCGCTTAAATAAATAAGAGTGAGAGTGTGATGGTAAGCTCATGGTGCCCCACTCCTTTCTTGCGATCCGCTCGGTTTCCAGGGACAGGGATCCGAGTCCATCACAAGAAGCAGCGGCGTTTAAGCGAGAAGCGAGATGCGAGAGGCGATAACGCTCAGTCGGGTAGCTAGCTATATATCAAATACCAATACCAATACCTCGACCGAAAAGGTCAAATGCATCATCAAAAAGGTCAAATATAAGCTTGAAAAGGTCAGATCCAGTCCCAGTTCTTTCAACGACGCCATCTAAATAGACCACCCTTCGCAAGAGAGTGACAGAGAAGGGTCAACTAGCCGACTTCCATCTTTCCATCTATAGAGGACGACATCATCCCTTCCCTTGACTTGCCCCACCACACGCTTCTCGTTGCTCGTTTATCCCCATCCACATCAAGCGAATCTCTTCCTCTTCTCGTTTCACGAGCGTAGTTAAAAGTACATATAAATAAATATATACCATTGCTTGCATCAGGATTCAAGGATAGGATGCCCTCTTCCCTTCGTACACTCCGAAATCAAGCTCGTATCACTGCCATCCCCAGATCATCCCAATCTATCATCGTTAATCCGCTCGCTATCACAACTGCGCGAAGAGGTATCACCACCGCCACCATCAGACCACAAACTGTCACTGCTACCGCTAGTGCTATCGCATCTCAATTTCAAGCAGTGAGGAACATGTCCAACTGGCCCAAAGTGACGGCCGAGAACCCTGTAAGTCATGCCATTTAGCTACCTATCAGTAGTCCGGGGGATTCCTGGCGGATAGTCGAAGCAAGACATGACTTCCGTCTTCCATCTGGGCAACAAGTAAGCTGACACGCCCGGTCTTACCTCGCTTCCGCAGCTCGGACTCGACGACCCCTCGTTGTTTGTTCAGAAAGGTTTCATTGGCGGCAAGTATGTGGAGACTGAATCCGGAAAGACCTTTGAGGTGGATGGTGAGTAATCCTGAACTTTTGTCGTCCATGGTAGTCGTCCAGTAGCGTATGTGTGACTATTTATGGAGAGTCGAGACCGCATTCTGGAGCAGATGATCATTGAGTGGATGCGGGCGAGAGGATTTTCCAACGAACTTCCGGGTCAGGGATACAATCATGACTTTCTTGCTGACTCGGTCAACCCCGGTATTTCCAGACCCTGCCTCCGGGAAGATCATCGGCACCTGTCCCGAGATGACCGTCGAAGACACCAAGCGAGCGATCGAATCCGCCCACAAGGCCTTTGCCTCATATAAAAACGTCTCCCCTCAACAAAGACAAGCTTACCTCACCGAGCTCCACAGGCTCTTCTTGGCCAACATCAACGACATCACTCGATTGATCGTATGGGAGAATGGTAAATCATGGAACGACGCCTTAGCCGAGGCCAACTATGCTGCATCCTTCTTCTCTTGGTTCGCGGGTGAGGCTCTCAGGACGTACGGCCAGACCATCCCTTGTTCCGTACCTGGTACGAGGAACATCACTATCAAGCAGCCTATCGGTGTTGTAGCGCTTCTCGTGCCCTGGAACTTCCCGGCCGCTATGATTGCCAGGAAGCTTGGTCCCGCCTTGGCCGTAGGATGCACCTCGGTTGTCAAGGTTCCTTCCGAGACGCCATACACTACCCTTGCCATTGTCGAGGTGAGTCAAGCAGATCCTTCGTACTTCCTTCAGCATCGCCCCCGCTTTCTCTACTAGTAGAGGACCTTCGATAGCTGACGACCTTCACAAATAGCTCGCTCGACGGGCTGGTGTGCCCGAGGGAGTTGTCAACGTCATTACCACGGACAAGAACCTGCAGGATGTCGGCAAGGAGCTCTGTACCAACCCTTTGGTCCACAAGGTCTCTTTCACCGGTTCCACCAGGGTTGGCAAGATCCTCGCCTCTCAATGTTCCTCCACCCTCAAGAAGATGTCTCTCGAACTCGGTGGTAATGCCCCCTTGATCGTCTTTGACGACGCGGACCTTGCTACCGCCGTCGCTGGTACGATCGCTTCCAAGTTCAGGGGTTCCGGTCAGACCTGCGTTTGCGCCAACAGAATTTACGTCCAGGATGGTATCTACGACAAGTTTGCCAAGGCTCTTGCTGAGAAGGTCGGACAGTTCAAAGTTGGTTCTGGGTTTGACGAGGGTGTCACGCACGGTCCTCTGATTCACGCCAGACAGGCTGACAAGGTTGACGAGGTGAGTCGAGTCGGGGCTTCGCAGTTTGAAGAATAGCTGATCTAATAACCATTGTACCTCACTTTTAGCATGTCCAAGACGCCGTATCTAAGGGTGCCAAGGTGCTCGTCGGCGGAAAGAGGGGCAAGGGAACAGAGTACATCCCTACTGTGCTTGCGGACGTTTCAGATGAATGTGTGAGTGGGCTGTTGCTCTACCTGGACGGTCGCTCATCCATGGCTAGACCACTCATCGAGGAGGACCCCCCACCTCGCGAGATGCTCCCGTTTCTATTCGTCTACTCGCTCGCTGTTTCATCGGTCACTGACATCCGTCCCACGTCTGTTCAGCTCATCGCTACTGAGGAGACCTTTGGCCCCGTCGCCGCCTTGTTCCGATTCAAGACCGAGGACGAGGTCGTCGAGAGGGCCAACAACACTGAGGTTGGTCTGGCCGGATACTTCTTCTCCCAGGACGCCGACAGAATCTGGAGGGTCGCCGAGGCGCTGGAGACTGGTATGGTCGGCGCCAACACCGGTATGATTTCGCAAGCTGTCATGTGAGTTGGACGATGTGATATATCTCCAAACTTGAGCTTTCACTTTTCTGCTGTCCATAGAAATGCGAAGCTGATCTGTGGATTTCTATGCAGCCCCTTCGGAGGTGTCAAGGAGTCAGGTTACGGCAAGGAAGGAGGTGCGGAGGGCGCGGACGAATACACCATCACCAAGCTCGTTGCTGTCGGCTCCAAGATCAAGCAATAACTGTGCTTGACGTGTGAGAGGGGCAAGGGGCAAAAGAGGTGTATGCTCGCGTAGACTTGCAGATGCAAGCTGGTTCGGTGGATCCGCGACTGGAGTCTAGGATGCCTTCATAGTGTATGGCAGTAAGGAAACCGCCCCGGGAAAGGATTGTAAAGAGTATTCAAGTTATCTACGGGCTATGGGCTTTGATCCGAAACATGTACCAAATAGCGATAAGAATCAAATGTCCTTGAGAATGCACACTATTGCGCATTTGTCTTTCGAGCGAGCACGACGTGTATGACCCGCCCAGGTATCAACTTGAGATCAAAATATCGGAAGTACGAAAAGTATGGATTAACAGAAAGAAACCTAAGTAGAGACAGGCAGGCAGCTAGCTACGTGCGTTCTTCACACTCGTTCGTTGCCTTCATTCGTTCGGTTATTTCGTTTCTCCTTCTCTTTTCCTTCCTTCCTTCGTCCGCCTTTTTCTCTTCTTCATATCACCTTAGCATCTTCATAGCTTTCATCTTTGCTTTCCCTCTACCGGACGCGTGTCTTATTAGGTCTGCCCCTGGAGTCAAAGCCGGTGAACCTATTTAACCTCAAGCTGGGACCGCAGTCGCATGGAACAATCGAATCGACAAAGGGCTGCTGCTGTTCTTGCCGCGTCGAACGGAAATTTCATGCTGGCTGCCATTGACTGGATGTCATTCATCTTCGACTTTGACTCTCAAACCAATCTTTCCGACTTCAAATCAGCATTCACAGTCGCTCCCAACTAGGGGGCAGCTCCTCAACTTCGAAGAATAAGCATCTGGTATCCGGATCTCGAGCTACGGCCACGGACACACAAATCATACATACAGACACGCCGGCAAGAGGATCGGGCATCGAAACACTTTCAAAAGTCGAAGTTGGCCTAACGGAAACGCCGCTTGATCGACTGAGTCAGTCTGGTCAATAACGGAGGAAAGAAAGGTTCAAGCAGTCGGCGTTGCAAGCAACTTCGACCTCTGTTGGCCGTTCAGCGTGGAAGAAACGTTCAACTGGTTGCAAAGACGAAAATCCAGACGGACCCAAGAAGGGTGCAGGTGATATCCGGGACAACACCGGAAGCCGAGGCCTGGAGTTGTTGACTGGGCGAATCCGAGCTTCATTTCAGAAGATGGTGTTATCGGGATACAAGGTCACTTCGGCCAGATTAGCCAATGGGGAGACAGTCGCTCAGAATGGTCAGTCCAGGTCCCACTCATCTTTGTCGTTACGATTCATACATTGCAGATCAATCGCATGACGGACCAATCTTAGTCCGCAAGAGGATCCAGAGAGTACTCGGACAACAGCTGACTCTTTCCCATGAATATGACGCAGACCACGTATATGTCTCATTACCTTGGTCCGACAGAGATGGTCAGTAGCCCTTTCGAAGTTGACCTCTCCCTTCATCAGATCAGAAGAGTCACCGGTCATGGCTGTTGACCTGCTGTCTTTGGAAAACAACACATCCCGCTACCATGCTGTCCCGTCATCCAAAGGAAGCAGCTGGTAGTCGCCCGCCGAAGCCATGAGACCGTCATCGTCTTACGATGATTGCGAGAGCTGATTTTTATGAACGTCCTTTCTTGCCTTCCCTGTTACCCGCCCACAGGCACACCCTATAACATCGCGAGGATCATCGAGTTCCTGCCGCCCCATACGACGCCCAAGAAGGGCTCTAGGGTTGCGCCCTCGTCCGAAGTCATGGTTCGATTATCACTGTACTACCGACCAGCCGATGTGCGTGGTCCTATCGCTTTGGTTTCCGCCCGCTCCAGATCTTTTTGTTACTACTGCAGGCTGACCCTCCTTACAATGTTTGATTGCTTGCCCCTTCCAGGTGTCTGCACGAAGTATAGCAGACTACAGGCTCCTCTTAGCGACGATTCACACCGACATCCAACCACTGTCAAACGTCAGAGGGAGATGCCATGTTCGCCATAAAGACAGAATCGATGATCTTTTGAAGTGGAAGAAGCTGCCGGACCACTTCTATTTTGTCAAATTCTTCGATCCGTATATCAAGAGGGAATTTGAGGTCATCAGGACTGAAATGGTTAATAACGGTACGTCTTCTCACTTGATGTTTCTACAGTGTTAACGCGAATACTACACGAGACTGAACGCTCATCACAATGGTCAAATTATACACAGTCCCACCGAAGGTCAAAGAAGTCCTGTTGAGCCGATATGAATACCTAGTGACCGAGCGAGAGATGGTCTCTGACCTTATGGAGGCATTCCGGAGTTGTTGTGTATGCGAGCAATGGGCTTCTTATCAAGAGTCCGTCAAATGCGAGTGAGTCAAAGGTATCGTACTGACATTCTCTGCACCGCACTGCACTGCATTGCTGATACTCATGCCCTGTTCACCCTCACAGAGCTTGCAAGAAGCATTATCACATGTCATGTCTGAACCCTCCGTTGGTCGCAAAACCTGCTAAAGGATATTCATGGGTCTGTCCGCCATGTTCCTTCCAACGGCACCAAGATGTAGAGCAGCACAAGTTCCTCTACACCCAGACTGGGTTGGCACCCGTAAAAGGCAAGGCGGGAAAGGCGAAAGAGAAGATCTCGGCTGCAGATGCTAGACCGGACGTGTCATTCCGAGGATGGCCATGGAGGTATTTCGGGTGAGTCGTGTAAGCTCGCATGCCGGAAACAGGGATACGACTACTGATGATCGAATATCTATGAGACAACAGCCTGTACACCACACCTGAAGACACATTAGGTGAGACAGACTAGACATTACAAACCGGCATTGCATGCTAACCCGAATATCGTTTTGCAGATCCCGAAGACGCTATCTTCCCTCGTGCAGCAACCCGAGTCGGTATGAAGTATCAGGCGAATGTACCTAGCTGGGAGGAGGAACAGGAGAGGCGGGGTCTAGGCATCGTAGAAGCCGAAGCAGGGCCATCGAGACATGGCCCTATGCTCGAGAGAGGACATTCGCCCGAGGAGCGGAAACACGAGATCACGATCGAGTTGAAGGGTCGACCGAGCGATGAACGTGAGTGTGCTGCTGAACATGGCGTCTTCTTACCAATATCGTCCAGCCGCTAACGCTCTCTGCAGTATCAGATTATATGGACGAAGTTCGGGCTATGGACCTCGCTGTTCCTCCTTGGGACGTAGAGCGCCTGAATCTTGCTATGGCGTCCTATACCAATCTAGGCCGAGAGAAAGCTCTGAAATATATGCGACGGACGAAATTGGCAGATTTCAAGCCAATTCATGTGAGTGAAATTCATCCTCTTAGTACGTGGTATCTATCGCGGAGCGCTCGTGCTAATTGCGAGTGTCTGTCGCTGTTCCTGTCTAGTTCTCCGATGCCGAAACAGTTACTTTCGAAGCTGAGCTGGAACACTACGGTGGTCTCGAGGCTCATGAGATTGCCAAGCTTCTGAAACGAACGCCTGCCGAGGTCCTACGTTTCTCGTACATATGGAAGAACCAGCAACTCAAAAAGGAGAATGAAGCCCTTCGACAACATCACAAGGTCAACATCTCGCACGCGCGACAGAATAAGACGCTCGGCGCGCCTTCACTGGGCAGGATGCGGGCCAAGGCAAGAGATGATCAGGACGACGATACGACGTCGTTATACAATGCGACTTTCCTAAAGGAAAATCCTAAGGTCCAGTGCGCGGCTTGTTCAACAAGGATCAGTAATGTTTGGTGGAGATGCCCTAGGACTGTGCCTGGTGTCGCTATGTGCGAGAACTGCGGGTGAGCAAGATCTATGGCAATCGCTGAAATGTCACGAGACGGACCCCAGCTAAGTCTGCTATTTTTATGCGATTCAGTGCAAACTATAGGAAGTATGGAGTGATATCGTTCGTCAAGTCCGAAGACAGCAAGAAGGCGGATAAGAAAGAAACAGTGACCAAGAAAGGTGCCAAGGTGAGCGAGCTGCTCTCTACCGGCTTTTGCACGCGGCATTTCGTGGCAGTGAGCTGAATTGTTAAATCTGTTCAGGGCGATACGAGCGGGACGTCTACACCCGTGCCTCCGCCACCGCCAAAACTACCGCCTTGCGCTGTGTGTAAAAAGATGGAACCCAAGCCGATGATGGCGAGGTGTAAGAACTGTACTTTCTCTGTACATGCGGGTGAGCGAAACAACATATCAAACGACCAATCGTTAGTGTATGGGCCTGACGGAGTCTGTGTGCTGGATCAGGTTGTTATGGCATTCCATCACAAGACATGGGTCCGGGATGGGAATGCGATCTGTGTACGAATGCTAGGCTAGAGGAAAACAACCTGGTGAGTTCCACTCAGCTTGTTCGCCACATACCAACCGCCGTACTGATCTGAGTGACCGCTCATTACACCGCTATAGGAACCTCGGTGTACGCTCTGTCCTCGCGATCTGACTCCCGTCACAGCCAAGATCAAGCGCAAACCGGCGGCCAACTCTGAATTCGATCTCTTGTCCGTACTTAAACCTACCGAGGGGAGAAGATGGGCTCACATCCTATGTTCGACATGGATACCGGAGGTAGTCTATGCTGAGCCTAGTCGCCTGAAGACCGTTGAGGGGGTCATGACTGTTTCCAGGGACAAGTGGGAAGACGTGAGTGACATTTACTCGAACACTTGGCATGTCAAGGTCATGTGACGGAAGCAAGATTAAAGTACTGACCCGTTATAACCAACGTGATATAGACATGTTCGCTGTGCAATCAACGAGATGGAGCCGTCATCGGTTGTACGGATTGCGAAGCACTATTTCATCCGGCTTGTGCTTGGCTATCGGGCTACAGGATGGGCTTCGAGTTCAGCTTGGTGAGTCGTCAACCTCTTCGCATGATACCGACTAGCAACCTAGAGTGAGACAAGTATATCCTGCATTCGCATGGAAAATAGATCTGTGTATCTGATTCTCCGTTATAATCGTTGCATAGGCCAAACCGGGTCGACATCAAATTGTGGCTGTAACTAAATTCAAAGACTCTGAGGGCGTCATGGGCCCGGGTGTGTGGTGTAAAGGCCATGATTTGCAAGAAAGGGTCATCTATGATCTGCATGAGGTCGATCCTGAGCAAAACGAGGTGAGTTTAAGAGAGGATAGATTGCTTGTCGTTTTTGCCTGGATCGCAGAGTCCTTCCATCTCCCAATAAATAACCTTTTAATCGATATGCTGATCAACTTCCCCTATCCTATGTTTGGCGATCATTCATACGATAATAGACCGCGCTGCAAGTCTACTCGAGCACGTACAAGGCCATCCCGCCACACGACTCGTTCCCCATGCTTCGCAAAGCTCAGCGTCTCGAATCTTACCTTCCATCGTCGTTCTCAGACGAGATCATCAGACCCTATACGTCCGGCTGTACAGATTGCGGAGTAGACGTATCTCCCCTTTGGCATGATGTCGATGTCGATCGCGGTTTTAAAGCCATATCAAACGAGGTCAAGGACGAGGAGGGCGATCATCACGAGAAGATGGATGTTGATGGGGATGGCGATGGGGAAAGTAGCGCTGGCAGAGGTGTTGATAAGAATGAACATGTCGTAGGTGGCAAGAGGAAGGTCTGTCATCTTTGTTGGTTCAAATATCGATAAGGCGAGTAGCGTGATTAGTATATATACAATAATATATATATACATTGTCTTGACCCGCATGACGGCAGGCATGACAGCAGCAGGCATATATGTGGGCTGCATCCGGACTTATTAGCTTAGTACCAAATCAACCTTTGTGATCTCTCGTTGCAGGAGGGATCGCTGCATCTTTGCCTGGCCGAACCGTACCATGCATGTTCACCATGCCACACTCTGCGTTGGAAGGTCCTGTGCGCCTGCCATGCGCCGACGGCCGATTTCTGTGATCAACGATGGGCCTTCTTGATAGGAGCACATGATAGCAGTAAGAGGCATGCATGTCGAGTGCAGAATACAGAGTGCTAAGCAAGATGCAAAACGACCTGACACTACTACCACCAAGCCGAGGGCAGAACCGATTAGGCAACGACGACTTCCTCTGTCTCGTCGATGAGTTCCTCGACGATTTCCTCGACTCGCTCCTCCTTCTCCTCGACCGCAGCGACGGGCGCCTTCTTCTCCTTTCCTCGGGCCTTCCTCTCCTCCTCGATCCTCTTGTTGTTCCTCGCTCTCCAGGCATTCCACTCTGAGATCTCTCGCTGTCGCTGCGCGAGCTTCTCGGCCGAACCCCTGTTCTCCTCCGCGGCGTCCTCTTCGTCGAACGCTCGCGAGAACTCCTTGAGCTCCTTTCGGACCTTTTTGAGTTGGTCCTTGGACAAGAGGGTAGGGGGTCGAGGTCGCCAGAGGAACTGCTTGAATCGATCCTGAGCCTCGTGCACGAGCTGTTGTCCCTTGAAGTCCCAAATGCAGAAACCAGGCTCAGGCTATGTAAGGAACAAACATAACGTGGAAAGCATCAGCCATCTTACGTCCCTGACGTGCTGATAACAGAACAGCAAACTGCAAACAATCTGCGCCATAAAATCCAACTCACAGTCGATCGCCAAGCAGAGGCAGAAGTAGCAAGGTATCTTCCACTAGGGTCCCAAGCGATGTCGGTGATACCGTAGTGCTCACCAGAGTTGAGGAGGGTGACGTTGGCTCCAGGTTCGGTCGCCTCTCGTCGCTCGTCAACAATGAAGTCAAGATCCCAGAACTCGACGTCGAACTTGGTAGAAGAGCCGATGGTGGCAAGGGCGATGTGTCGGCCCTTGGGTGACCAGAGGAGCGTGTTGGCAATCTTACCATCGAGGTGCTTGATGGGAGCGAAGTCGCCCTTCTTCTGGTCGAGCTGATAGAAGTCAATGTTGTACTTGACTACGACACCGGGGATACCCTGGCCGTAGTTGGGGTCGTTGGATGAGACGATGGCGAATCGGTTTCCTTGGGGCTCCCAAGCGAACTGAGGAACGTAGTCTGTGAGGTAACAAACGGATCTACTATTAGCGACATCTTTCGCAGAGATCATCTACTGTCACGAAAGGCTGACCCTTGAACTCGATGACCTGGACAGGGTAGTCCTTCTCTCGAAGCCTGAAAAGCTCGAGGTTACTGGAAGTAGCCTTCTTTGACTTGGCCTTTCGGGCGTGTCGATCAACCTTGACACAAAGGTAGTCACCCTGGTTCTGCCAGTAGAATTTACACTGAGAAAAAGTGTTATTTTTGTCAGCGTCGGTCTGCGATTCCGCACGATGATGGCGGGCTACTCACGTCGGTGACGTTGAAGAGGTTCTTCGCCCGGAGGACGTTCCTGCTGGGGATAGCCATGACGCTGACACGGGCAGGCTGGTTCTGAGCTTCAGGAGTCCAGAAGACAAAGCTGCATTCCTTGCCCTTGCCGTTCTTCCTAGCCTGGAAGTCCTTTTCGCTCATGGGACACCACTCAAAGTTCTGCACGCCCTCGATCTTGATACTCTTCTTGTCGAGGAGACCCATACCGGGGAGCTCGTAGACGGCGATACCGGAGCCGACGTTGCACTTAGCGACATAAGCGTCATCGGGGGACCACTTGAACGAGGGCCAAGCCATCTGCTGAGGACCGTCCTCGCCCTGGACAGGCTTGTCGGCGGGGAAAGATCGGAGCACTCGGGTAGACTTGACGTCCCAGACAACAAAGTGGTTACCCTCGTCCTCGGGGCCGAAAGTCTCCCGAAGAGCAGCGTTGGGGTGGTTCTCAAAGTTGTCGAGGGGCTCCTCAGACCAGGTGACGAGGTAGTTCTCGCAAGGAGAAAACTGGATAAGTCGGACTCCAGGGTGGGTGAATCGGAGGACGTTGACACCGATAGGACCGTCGAGCTTGGGTCCTGACCAGAGGGCGACACCGACTCGGTGAAGGGAGGCAAGGTAGGTACCGAGAGGAGACCATTGGAGGTAAAGCTCTCCCCATTTCTGCGAAGTAGACAAGAAACATCAGCCAAAGAATGTTCACGAGGTCCAGCTGAAAACAGTCGTCACTCACGTTGTTCTTGAGAGGCTTGCCGTCAGAGCCCTTGACAGGCTCAGCGGCGCCGTTTCGGCCGTTCCACCAGATGCTGACATCCTGGTCTCGGAAAGTGAGGTACTGGTCTCGGCCAGCGCTGTCGCCCAACCAGCTTCGGAGGTGGTCCTGCGGGAATACAGTTAAGGATAAGTGAGCTGTCTGCCGGAGTCGATATGCTCCCAAAAGCTCACCTTCTCGACGTAAGGCTTCTCTCTCCAGCCGGTGGGAAGCTCGCCCTCACCGACGGGGAGGTTGGCGAATCGCTCGATGTCACCGAATCGGTTGACGTAGAGGGTGTTCTTACCGAACGAGGTACCGTCCAAGACTCGAAGAGCATTCTCAGCTTGCTGAGCGTCAGGGTACGTCAAGAAGATGAAGCTACAAGGATGGGGGTGAGGGTGAGTCAGCTAGTGCGTGGATGAGGAAGACACTAATCGCTGGCTAGCTTACCCCTTGTTGGTGCCGGCTTCTTTGTCCCAAGGCATGTTAACCGACTCCTCCTCGATAGGCGCACCAGCCTTAGCGAACAACTGCCTCAGCCTGTCCACAAGCTTTTGCTTCTTGCCCTCGTCGACGACGGGGATGTTGTCGACAACAAGCACATTCTCAAGTCCCTGCTGAGTGTCCACGGCGTACCTGCAAGCGAGAACCGGGATGTCAGCTGATTTGTGCGAGCAGAGCAGTTTTTCCGCTATGCGATTGTCCACTGACTTCTCCTCGATTTCGGCGTAGCCCTCCTCAAGCTCGGCCTGGAGATCCAATTGTTCTTCTTCGGTGAATCCGTCAATCTTTTCTATTTCTGACATGGTGACTGTGTGCGATGTATAATGAGTATGGTTATTGATGTTGAATGCTGATGAAGAAAGTCACTGAAATGACGCTTCAAACAGGTTTGTCCTGGACAAGGGTGCAAGGGGTGCATCGAAAGAAAACGATCAGTCCTGGAGTGGTTTCGCGTGTTGCGGATATCACCGCTTCGGGGAATATGGGTGTGGCACTTTACTGTACGAGTATGAGTATACATTGATCACTTGAGATGCATAAGATTATAGTCGGTAATGTGTGATGTATGATGTAGAACAGAACCTATGTGTGCGTGGATGTAAAGAAGATGGATTATAGACATGCCAGAATCGACGTATGCCAACGGAGAAAGAGAGACGAGGAAGGAAACCCGAATGCAAGGCCAGAGGATGGTTGTTTCATCGAGCTGAAAGAAAGAAACCCTTAGAACTGTAAATGTAGAGATGATCAGCGAGATGCCCCAGGAGAAGATGTCTGTTAGAGAATAAGAGTATGCACGACTTACTGAGAAACTGAGGAACCACGGATTCAAGGCGAATGGGTACAAGAGATGCGATCCGGTGATGATACCCATCGGCACATAAACCTCGACACCCAAGAACCGGTATCCGGGCGGCATGAGGGACGACGAGGTGATAATCATCATTGGCTGCATAATGAATGGGGCATGACATGAGGAGAATTGATCAGCTGTTGCTTGGACATCATGGCAGAGGCCTAAGTTCAGCTAAGCTCGACTCACGACACAAAGACCGAAAAACGATAGTTGGGGCCAGAATCGACGCCAGATAATCGGTAATTGCAAAAAGAAATTACTCTTCTCGACAGTCTTGACCGTCGTTGACCATCTACAATTATCATGAAGACGGCGGTCAGCCATGACACGCCCTCATGCTGAACTGTGTGAAAGAGAAACACTCACGTCATGTTGTAACCGACCAGATGACTAACAAGGGCCGCTGACATCGGCATAGACATACCGGTGAAGAAGATACTAAAGTAGGCTGTTTGATCGAAAGCGTCGTTGTATCAAAGTCAGCGCTGTAGCACTGTCATGAGGACCGCGCTTGCAGCTCCATATGTACGATATGTCAACTCACGAATCCACTTGATCTGATCCACAGCCATCTGACCACAGTTGGGCAATTTGAGTCGGTATCGAAGGGTGATGAAAGCGACATTACACAACCCGGTAAACAGGATGATACAGACCAAAGTGACTTGCCAAGATGGAAGGTCTGCGAGACGGAAGGAGTATCATTAGAAGCTCGAATCTCGGATCCAGCGTCAACTAATCACTCACAATATCCATCGACAGGCACTGGAAGGTGGGGGAAACAATTCAGCGCTAGTTCTTCCATGACACTGGTTGCGCTTGACTCACGGTTCAAACCCATGATAAAGTAGTTTGCGACAGTCAAGATCCAAGCACAAGAGATGGCGTAATAAGAGAAGATGTAACCGCAGATGGTGAACTTGGAGTGCATGGGGATGTTCGACCAGACGAATTCACGGAAGAGCGGCGTGATGGGACCTCGGAAGATCCAGTTCTTGAGCGGGTGGAACAGAAGCTCTCTGCGGAAACAGACCAGGTCAGCGAAAGCCCTTGCGCTTGACTTTTAAGTCTTAGTGAGGGATATTACGACTCACGAGCATCCAAACGCGTATTTCTGCCATCGGTTGATCTCATCGTCACAAGTTAAAGATACACCCTCCTCGAAATCACCGTTACTGTACGTAGCCCATCGAACGGTATAACCCTGATTAAACGCAGCGGCTCCATCAGTTTATGCCTCTTTGCTCGATATTCGGGTTAGACGTTTCAGAGATGTGCAGCTCACTTTGATCTGAAGTGTAACGGCAATTTGGAAATCCTCAGACACGTGATCTTCAGACCAGATCTTGTTAAGGCCATCATCGGGATCGATGGCTAGACATTCCTGCAGAGCGGACCATCGAAGAAAGCTGCACCGATAGTTCAGTTAGCTGGACTATGAGTAGTGACGAGGGGTTATGAAGGCACTAACGCATTGTGACCGACGAAAGGAGCGACTGCAGAGGAGTCGTTCATTAGCTTTCTGAACGCTGACCGAAGAATAAGGAGACATAGTTGAAGTGCTGACCTACCTTCACCACTTGAGCAACAGTAGGAGATAGCGTGCTGAATACTTCTTGTGAAGTGAGCGATACCGTTCTCGAAAAAATGGTGGGCGACTTGCATGACACCCGACATATGCTGAATGATGGCTACTTCGGGAGACTCTTTCATCTCTGAGACGGCATCGGCAAAGCAGTCCTCGGGTACTCGAGTATCGGAATCGACAATCAGAATGACCTCTCCAATTCGAATATTACCCGCTGCCCACGCTCTGCCCTCTTTCTCCTCAAGGGCCTGTGCGAGCGCTTGATCATAGACGTCCATCTCGTCGAGTTCAGACCAGAAATGTTCCGCGCCGAGAGCTTCCTGAGCGCCAGGTCGAAGATCATCCATGATCTCTTCGACACGTAACGACAACGCGGCGGCGTAATTCATATTTCCGGCCTTCTTGAATCGACCCTTTCGAACAAAACCGTCGACGCCGTGGCCTGGTCGAGCGACATAAGCGATATTATTATCAAAGTAGAATCGTCTCCTCTTGTCCGCTTCGGCTTTAGACAGCAGTTGAAGACCGTCATCGCAGATCAGGATACCGACCGAACCACCTTGTCGCTCGTATGTCGTGATGGCTTTCTTCAATGACTCGACAGTAGGCATGATGACTTCTTCGAGGGATTCCTGTGTTGAAAAAGAACAAGTCAGTCAGACCTACGCGACCTGAACCAAACGGCCATTGACTCACCTTGTAAACAGGCAGTTGGACGGTAACATGTGATAGCTCCCCCATGGTTCGCTTGGGTGCAATACCAGAGAAATACTTGGACTTCTGGGTGACTTGTCGAATTGGACCGAAAGTTTGCCACTGTATGACGATTCACAAGGATCATTAGCTCAGACGCTGGTTATTGATCGTCGAGACTGCTGGAGTCGGATAGGCGGATCACTCACGATTGAACCGATAACACACATGGCCGCAAAAGAGGCGATACAGAAGAGTCCCGGAGCGAAGATGAAGAGGATGAAACGCATAGGCTGACCGTCAAGAATGTACTCCTTGATGAGTTTCCCTAAGGTTGGACAACGTCAGCCGGTAGGGTTCGTCTCCCCAGCGAAAAAGCGGCTGGAGTATGTGACTCACTCAGACCAAGCGAGATAAGGGTCATACAAAGCATGATGGCGAAGGCGTCGGAAACGGGTGCGATAAGCATGACTGGTCTATCCCTCCAAGACTTCTTCAATTCCCTCATTGCTAGGTCCTCAGGATCCAGGTCTTCGGCCTTCTCTTTCACTGACCCCTTCTCATCCACCGTCAACTCTGGTAAGACAACGCCATCGACGCCGTACTTCTCACTCGAGTTCTGCGAGTCTCGTCGTTCTTGTTCCTGCAGCTCCTGTCGATCCTTTGCATCGGCTATCATGATCTGGTTGAACTTAACGTTCACCTCGGGACCTTGCCAAATGAACTGGATCAACGATTCCTCCAGTGCTTCCGCTGCAGGGATGACATTTTCGACCGAATCGGCCCATACGACGAGAACTTGCTCGGACCGGATGAAAGCTGCGTATTGATGTTTTCTGGCTCGAGCCAGGAGTTCAATTGAGTCGAGAATCTGGATACGGGTGTTCTCGTCGATAACAAGCTCAGTCATGGATGGAGAAGGATTACTGGATATGTCAAGCCAAGTCCGTAAGTACGGAAAACACAGAATGGACGCAAAAGGCGCAGACGACTCTCACATGTATGTCTCCATAATCGTTCCAACGATATCTGACCTCATTTTGATGGCCACTTCGGGATTGAGCTTGGTAATGGCGTCTTCGAAAGGCTTGAGCGCCTCGTAGTCCACAGGGAAAGTTCTATACAGCCCTGTCCTCGCTCGGATAGTCACACCAGTCGCTACCTCGTGTCGCCTCATGCCCATCTTGGGAGCTTTGAACCATTTCTTTCGCTGCGCACCAATTCGGAAGATGTGGTCGGCCATGACGTCCAACGCATCGAATCCGTCACCGACCAACACAGCTCTCGGCCGATCACTCTGGTCATGTGTGGCCAGAGACAGTGGCACAGAGTGTGAGGTGGGAAGATATTCCTCTTCTTCTGGGATGCCCGGGATAGACATGAGGGGCATCGTCATCGCTGGTTTCTCATCCGTGGAGGGTCCACCTTGTCGAGTGAGGGGTACGAGACCGTTCTGAGCGTAAGCGTTGTAGGCGTCCATGTTCTCGTCAAGCTTCCGCATGACTCGCTTCGATCGGTGCCGTTGCTTCTTCTTCCCGTCCTTGCCTGAGCTCTTCTTTATCCTTGATCTCTTGGGCGGAGCGGCATCCCATCCAGGTTTTGTATCGTACTCCTTTGCTTTTCCCTTGCCCTTGTTCCTCCTCGTGACTGATAGTCTACTAGGCGCAAAATCGACATCCGAGTCATATGCCTCTTCGTCCGACAGATCATCATCAATGGTCAATTTGGCCTTGTAGAACGCATTGTTCATTCCCGTCTCGTTGCTCTTGTCGGTTTCTCCCAATCTCAGATGACTGGGATCCGTATCTCTCGCTGCCAAAGCCAGACTCGCTTTCCGGTGCCATGAGGGTACGATGGCTTGAGAGAACTTTCGACCGCCCATCGTCACTTGAGTCTGACCAGAGAACGTCCTGCCCCGAGTGACGGGGTCGATGGGAGCATCGGCATCAGGCTCGTTGAGACCGATGGAAGCGAGCGAAGGGAAGATGGAAACACGTCGCTGAGTCGCTCGAGCTGGGACGGCATCTGCGGTAGTCGTAGGTAGCTCGGGAGGTGAGAAGGCCGGCTTGGCCTTTGACTTGGAGAAGATGCCCATCTTGGCTGATTGCTGAGTGTCGGTGAAGCGATCGAAGTGAGTGATAGCTCTCCGATGACAAGCGAGCCGACCGGATGACTCGAGGCTTGTAGTGATAGAAGAACTACGGGCACCTGCCCAGTGATTTGATGTTGCTCCCTCTATAAGATGGTCGCCGAAGTTTAGGGGTATATGGTTAGAGCACCTGTGATGATGTGTGATATGAAGAAGTGTAGGTGATCTCTATATTGTAATGCTGTTGTATGATCTTGTCGTTTGTGTTGTCGATCTAGCCCAAAATCCCCACTTCCCACGTTTGACGAGAACGGATGATAGCAGTACCAGTCTGACACTCCACACGAGTGCTGTATCGACAGAAGTCGGTGGACAGGACGAGATTGACAGTAACCGTACTGACGTTGCCAGCTAGGTAATGAAGCGGTAGGGATGTGCTGATCTTGGCTGTAAGCGTGCACTCGTTGTTGTCTACTCGCTAGGCTGAATCAATCAGTCCACCGGTATCCTTGTCTAGGCGTCTATGGAAATTCTGTCTAGCCAGGCACTCATGGGAGATGTTGATGATGTGAGGTCTCAGGCAACGTAATGTCACTGCGCTGAAAGGCATAAAGATCGAAGTCAGGGACCAGAAATTCATATCGCATCAATACCGTACCGTGGTCGGAAAGTCTAAGGATGGTAGGGTTATCATATGTACGTACACTCCATCCGAGCCGGATCGGAAGAGGACGAGGTAGGCAGGAACGGCACGGCGACTGACTGACTGTCTGACCGATCCTGAGGTTTGCTTGGCCCTTCATCCCTGTTCTCCAATTTTTCCTTAGACTATACGATGCGCTCCACTTGCAAAGTGGTGCTGTGATGCCATGTATGTGGCTGAACAGCTGCGAGCAATGAACGTCAGATCAGCAAACATGGTACATCAGGCAGTTTGGGAGGCGCGGCGCGTGAGCTTGTACACCACGACTAACCCGAGACATGGGCTAACTGGATACAGCGAAAATAAAGTGTAGGGTTTTGATTCACTACCTTCTCGCTAATAACGTAATGCGACTAGCCACAACGGATCATCCCTCGGATCAGCCGGATTAGGAAGGTTCTGCCTTTCCGGGTGTTCCGTCTCAGGGTCCCGGAGTGATCAGCACCTGAACATTGAAAGATCTTCCTCAGGGTTCTTGGTCCGATGAACACCCTTCTACGACGCTATACAGCGGTCAAGAAAGATGAGATGAAAACCGTTACTATGACAGGAGTGAGAGGACGATCGCTCGAAGCGGTCACCAACAAAGAGCAGTACACCTTTCACACGCATGAATCGTCTCATGTATCTCTTCCATTGTAGCAAGAGCAGCTTAAGACAGCGAGAAAGAAAGAAGAGACAGTCTGCAGGCGAGATAAGCAACGCGATCATAGCTGTACGTACTGTTGTCTTGGTCTGTGCGATCGTCATATCCCACCATCTCGCCAAATCCCGTGGCGTGAGTAAGCTTTACGTCAATATATTACGCCCACGATCGACCGGGAGCAACCAAGGCCAGACAACTGTATTTTCCGCAACGGGTTTACAGTTCAGGGCACCCGGCATTACGGGTTATATACCGTACGGGATGCCTGAACTTGACGGATTAAGTGCAAGATACTCCTGTACTCCTCAGATGCATGTGCCTTACCTGGGGACAGGTTGAAGTCGGCTGTTGCCCTGATTCTGGGTAAATCTCTCTTAGGATCATCCTATCGTAGCGTATGCAGCGTAATGTCTGCATGCAAGCGAGACACAAATTCACAACAGTAGTAGTCTTTTGGTGACTGGAGCCTGTATTGGTTAGACCATAGCTGTTTTAGACCATCAGGATCATCGTCTGCACTTTGCATCTCCCAGGAGTGGAGTAAAGCAATAGTCCGATCTGTAGTCACCTGTGACTAGCTAGGTACATACGGCTCAACCGCGCTATATTCATCACTCATTCCATCGTCTATACTCAGTCACTGGTCGACGATCGTACGTTTCTTGATCCAACTCGAATAGTCAGGAGATCGTTGCATCTCGGCGGCCAGGCTCTTGTGAGACTTTCCGGATCGATAACGACGTCGCCGACGATTCAGACTGGACATTTACTTCTTCACATAATCAGCGAGAACATCGCCCAGATCAGGTGACGTTGACAATACCCCCTCTGGTGAGGATCGACCTGCGTATTCGGATCCTCTCAAAAGCCTGTCACATCGTCGAGTATAGCTCCGAGCTGACACGTTCTCTCCTACTTAGTCGGACACAATTTCGCTCTCCTTCGACAATCCTACCACACACCCCTTGTGATCACTTGGACGCAGGGAACCAGTCAAAAACCCTCGCGGCTCTGGCTCGCCATCTTCACCATCGCAAATCTCGTCAAGATGTCCTTCCTTCGACGATTCTCTTCCGCCGCCTCCTCTTTCATCCCCTCCATTCCAAGCGCCCAAGGTGTACCTGCCCCTCATGTGCCTCGTCGAGCGACCGAGACCTCGTGGGCGAAATCAGCGTTTCGTGAGGACGAAGAGGATATAGATGAAAAAGCTTCTCGAGCCTCTTGGGAGTTATCAGACAATGAGTCCATCTCTTCAAAGGGTACCGGATCGAGCAAGTCTGGTCGACGATCTTTCGCTACCTCCGAGGGGTCTTCGGATCTCGACAAGAAAAGCTTTGAAGAGAGCGACGATTCAAGCAGCGATGAGGATGACGACTCGATTTTGGACCGAGGCGGAAGACCTAGAGATAGATTCGATATGATGGTTAGACACCTGTGGAACGTTGCTGAGAGACAAGGATGGTTCAGAGATGCCGAATTCGACGGTCTCGTCTCCCTTCGGTGAGTGGTCTCATTCGATCCTCTCCGCCTAGTACGCATCGGAACTAGGGTGGAATCGTCTGACTTTGCGACCTCTTGGCATTGCACAACAGAGTCAAGAAAAGACTGCTTCGAACATACCCTCAGCCCAAGAACTCGAAACGGGGCGCTCGAGATCTTGCTAGAAGGATCAAGGAGTGGGACGCCGCTGTCTCAACTCTGAATCCTGAAGTAGCTCTCAAGATCACCAGCAAAGTGGTACAAGCTATCATGGCTCGGTGGTGAGTCACCAATCAAATTGCTGGTACTCCCTTATATGCTTTGTTTCTCATGAGGCTAACCCGCGGCTTTGTTGTAGCCCCGACGATGCAATTGAAATTACACTCGACGTCAACACCCGTATTCAGATTTTAGACGACCTGACCCAGCTGGCCGGCGCGCGTAAACATCAGTTTGCAGCGTTTGTCCGAGCAGATGCGTGTCTCGTCGTCTGGGCGGATGAAGTCGAGACCCTCATTTCCTCTGCAGAGGCTTTGGAGCAGCGAATGATCGCCTATGTGTGGTCCGGAAGGCATCACGAGTTGAAGCTCCTTGAACCGGAGGAAGAGTCTGAGGAGGAGCTGGATGAGAAAGACGGCGACGATGAGGAAGGCTGGGTGGACAGAGATGCCCAGAAGGAGAAAGAGTTGGCCGATGCGGACGAAGACGAGGAGGGCAAGATCGCCGCCGAGGAAGGAAGTTGGGAGATGCGAGACAGAAGACCGGTCATGCTTTATGCTCCTCTCGTCTCCGGACTGGCGATGATCCTCACTTTCGTCTTCATCGGTTCCGGTATCCGTGAGTTACTGTGGCGCATCGTTCAAATATTGTACTGTCAGGCATCATGCTGAATTAAATTCGATATATCCTATCAGGAAACTTGATCAAGGAGGTCATGCTCGATGGCTCTTATGCTCGTCTCGCTTTGATGGCTACATCACCTTTCGGTTATCTGCTCTCTATCGTAAGTTATTCCGTAAGGAATGCGATGAAGAAGGCTTTATTGCTAATGGTGACTTTTTCGTTTTGACAGTTCTTCTGTATTTGTGTCATGGGTAATCTGTGGCAAATGTTCGGCCCAGTCGCTCAATGTCAACAGAATTCGTCCTACTACTCTGGTAAAGCGCCCAAGCGAATGACTGGTCGACTGCCACACATCACCATTCAGATGCCAGTTTACAAGGAAGGTCTCGAAGGTGTTATTATCCCCACAGTCGAATCTCTCAAAAAGGCTATCACTACGTGAGTGAACTGCTCTTACGGTGTCTAGCTTCCAAACCGCGCTGATTCTGTTGCACGGAAATCAGCTATGAAAGACAAGGTGGCTCTGTCAACATCTTTGTGTTCGACGACGGTATGCAGCTTTGGGACGAGGAAGAACAGGAAATTCGAAAGGCCTACTACGACCGAAACAACATTGGCTGGACGGCTCGACCCAAACATGGCAAGGATGGCTTCATCCGAAAGGGTCGATTCAAGAAGGTAAGCTGAGCCTACAGCGCCGAGGGGGCCAGTCGATGGGGCGATCGAGCTGACTGATCGGTTCATTAGGCTTCTAACATGAACTTTGGCAACCGACTTTCCCTTCGAGTCGAAGAGATCATGGATGAACTCCGACCTGTGCCAGGCGAAGAGGGCGAGGAAGATCCCGCTTGGAACTGGACCGACGAAGACGAGCGAGACATCTATGACGAAGCTCTTCAGAAGGCCCTCGAGGAATCTGACGGTATCGCTTGGGCCGCTGGTAACATTCGAATTGGAGAGTTGATTTTGATCATCGATTCCGATACTCGAGTCCCCGAAGACTGTTTCCTGGATGCCGCTTCGTGAGTGAATTTTGCCGGTCAGTGCCAGGAGCACTCACAACGTTTCATGGCTGACATCCTGATCCATTTTTCGTAGCGAGTTTCACGCCTCACCTAACATCGCGATCATCCAGCACGAATCTGCGGTCATGCAAGTCGTCGGACATTTCTTCGAGAACGGTATCACCTCTTTCACCACGCGTATCAACACTGCCATTTCTTTCTGTGCTGCCAATGGCGAGGTCGCTCCTTTCGTAGGACACAATGCTTTCCTCCGATGGACCGCCATCCAGGACGCGAGCTTCATCGACCCCGATGACGGTATCAGGAAGTGTTGGTCAGAGTCACACGTGTCCGAAGATTTCGATCAGGCTCTTCGATTGCAGATGCGAGGCTGGAGTTTGCGATGGGCGAGTTACTCGAACGGTGGTTTCCAGGAAGGTGTCTCTCTTACAGCCGATGACGAGGTGAGTTCGAGTCTACGTCTCTATCTCGCTAAGGAAGATTGTAGCTGATTGACTTGGTCTGCCCCTTTCAGCTCAATCGATGGCAAAAGTACGCCTACGGATGTTCAGAGCTCTTGTTCAACCCCTTGCGAAAATGGTTCACTAAAGGTCCTATCACTACGCTTTACAAGTCTTTCGTTTGGGCCGATGGTATCCCTCTCCACTCCAAGATCTCCGTCTTGGCTTACATCTCATCGTGAGTAACAGAATTCTGCTATTGAACAAAGAAAGGAGGTCCCGCTGATTCGCTGTATTATGTTACAGGTACTATGCCATCGCTTGTGCCTTGCTTCTTTCGTTACTCAACTGGGTGTTGATCGGTCTCTTCGACGACGTGCTCGATCTCTTCTACCTCGAGTCATGGCAAGTCTTCTTGACTTGTATCGTCATCTTCTGTGGTCTTTCCAACATCTCATCATCCATCTTCCAATACCGATTGAACACCAACTCTCTTGGTAACGCGCTCGTCCAAAACTTCAAGTGGATTGTCTTCTTCTTCTTCTTCTTCTGTGGAATGTCTTGGCATCTGTCTACTGCCTTGTAAGTCGCTCCGACCCGTACTTCGCCGTCAGCCTGAATCGATGAGCTGATCAGTATGATTCATCTTGACTTTAGGTGCGCGCACCTGACCGGTTACAACATGCAATGGGCGTCTACCGTCAAAGAGGTCGAGCTGTCCCATTTCTTCAAGGAGTGGCCGGCCATGTGGAAGCGATTCTGGGACATCTGGATCGTGTCATGGGTCATTATCCTCGGTGTCGCCTTCATGGCGTCCCCTCTCGTACCGTTGGGCTACAGAATGTGAGTGGTTGAGATTCCATATGCGCATTATCATGTACCCTATCTCGCGCTTGCATTAGAGAAGACGCGGGGGACTGACAACGTACGTTATCTTGGCAATACAGTACCAACTTCACCTGTATCCTCCCGATCATGTCCCAGGCGTGCTGCCACTTCCTCTACCCTATTGTGTTGAACCCCTGGTGTGAGTGGTTTACGTCTAGCATTGCCGATGTCCGTGATTGCATAGCTGACAAAATTTCTCTCATCGGCCCACAGTGCTGCTCTTCCAATTCTAGTGGTTTCATTCTCATTTTCCCCGCAGCTTCAGTCTCATCTTCTGGGCGGCTCTCACCCCACGCTGCCTGCTGTATCATCGTGGTATGCGGTGTGGCAAGATGGGTCTGTCGTCGGTCCCAATAGCTCGTGGCTACGTTGCCTATACCACTCATCAACAGTTCATACGTTGATTAGGTCTGACTTTCTCTCAATTCTCATTCCGGATATACAAACATTATACTCTACATTCTATATTACAAGGTCAACGCCAATGCATCTGTCTATAATCGATACACATAGCACACAAGCTGAATGTCTAAGAGAATGATTGCGCTCAGCTGCAGACGTGCACTGTGATCCGGCGAGCGAGCGAGCGATGGATGTACGGAACAACAAGTAGGACGGACAGACAATCAAGGCATAGGATCATGTTCTATCCTGCATGCATCCGAGCTGCTGACGCTGATGCTATATGAAACCCCTACTCGGTCCACCCCTACGCATCATCTCAAATTCCTCTGCTGAAGACATCATCCCCGCCCGCTCGTACGCCAACATGCCGCCCCTATCCATATCATCCATCTCGTACCCGCCTCCGGCAGCAGCCGCTCCTCTTCTTCTCTGTCGCTCGGCATCACGCGCTCGGACGCTCGATGGGGTGGGGAAAGAGAATGCTTCTACGAGGTCGGATCGCCGGATTTGGACGCCTAGGCATGTGGAGAGGAAGCAGTATATGATCGAGCATAGGCTGAGAAACGCAGAGAAGAGACAAAGGTCAGCTGTTGGTAGTGAATCGCTACGCAGTCCTGGCTGATAGTAAGCCTGATCGAAGGGGGTCGTAGGGCCCGTTGCAAAACGGCAGAGAGGCTTGTCTGTCATATCGGAAGGATACCACGGGTGATACTGTAGGAATACATGGAGCTTCGTTGGTTCACTCACAAGAATAGCCCGCAAACCAGAGTAAATACGAAGAGAGATTCGTCCATTATGTTCGTTCCTCTATGTCGGTCCCGGATCTCCTGTTTTGTGAACTTGGATCGAAGAGTTCCAAGAAGATGGTCGATGTCGTGGTCGCAACCGCGAATGTGCGTTCGATATTCCGCTAGTGAAGTGGGCCCAGTAAGAGCCTGACTATAATGGTCAGCAGCACGAGGGCAGTTCGTCTCCAACAGAGGTTGTCGTGCGCAGTTCGTCAGGTGTCTCTATTGATATGCATGACCCATTTGAAGAGTTCTAGACGAAAGCCAGCTGAAGAAGAAAGGAGACGGCGTAGAGGTTACAAAACGAACATTGCTCGGTGACTAGCATACGACAAGTTTCCCACGGTGTCCGCTCCCTATGCTTCGACGGGCTACAGGGCACAAGGAAGTTGTCTACCGCCCACGGGAGGTGTGTACTGATAGACTACGTATATTTAAACCTATAACTAACGCAACGAGAGGGGTATAGGGTATCAACGGATATCTGGCACGTATACCGGACACAGCAAAGAAGACAGCAAGATTACTTTTTTTGTTTCTCATTTCAAGACGAGTTCTGTGTCTATTGACTAAATAGGCGAAGAGATGGGAGAGGAGGTAGAACCATTGGGGAGGAGTGATCGCGCTGGTCAAGAAAGTAGAACCGGTCACCCTAGTCGAAGGACTCTTCAAGCTGTTCTTCCAAGAGGATATTGGTATCATCACAGGGCAGGGTATATGTGCACGAGGTGTCATTCGGCTAAATGGTTGTCGTGGCTGTTGCGTCGAGCCGTCTTCTACACGTAGCGAAGTGCAACGGAGTTGGCGCTAAGAACATGTCAGACGTCAGAAGATACTCCTCTACCAAGCCTAGTAAACACGGACCAGAAAGCTACTCGAAGACTTACCGGAAGTTCTTGCTGAATAACTCGTTCTATTCGAGAATGCCACTTGGCACATCGCTCGGTCCAACGGCCGTCCATACACCTAGGTAATCCACTTCCGCCCTATACTCATCGTGCTCTCCCAGACTCGGACTGTCTTGCGTAGCCCCATCACTAGCGGCTGTCCAAATCCAGCCCCTTTCATCCTCGTTCGAGTCGTAAATCTCTTGACTCCTCACAGCGAGATACGAGAACGTCAACACCAAGAACAAGATAGTCAAGATGGGTACGATCCTCTTCCTTTGCGTAAGGGCGTTTTTTATCTTCTTCATTCGATGCTTCGGCGCTGTAGTCACGATTGGCTCGCCCTTTTCGCTGTTGACCACGGGAAAAGTCTGGGCGTAAGCCGCGAGAGCATGGCTAGTCTTGCACAGGAGTTTATAGAGCGGATCTTCTCCGTGCGTAGCCTCGGCATCGATGTCAACATCGACAGGGTTGGTACTGATGTGACGATGGTCTTTGGCGGATTCCGGGGGCGGTGAGAAGGTATTGTAGCTCGACGAGTATGAGTGCGGCAAGTATGAGCTTCTGGAGCCCGAGTCCAGCTCGTAAATCGGGGATAGGGGCCAGGTGGTCATAGGCATCATGGGCAGAAGATATCAAGCTGGATCGAAAAGAGTGAATACAGTGGGTTTTGGAGCAGATGGTTGGGGAGATCAGGTGAATGAGCAAGACATCGATCGCCATAGGATGGAAGCGAGAAGTCTTTATATCTGTCTATTTCCGTCATTCACATCTTCCTTCTATCTTCCGTCGCTTCGCACCACCTTTGCTTCTCGTCGTTCACAAGAAGCTCCACTTGGGAGCGTCCGGTGAAACTAGTTCTCGAGTACCTGTCCTGTAAGTGTGATCCTTATCGCTGGCTTTGCAAACTCTGCCTCAGATGACGCCTTCCAAGCGACACACGGCGGTCCCATGACGAAGTCTCAGCCGCAATGTCCATGCGAGAGCTTGTCTTCATACAGTTCAGCACGGACCTGACGTGCCAGAGCGAGGTAAGCATGCTGCCTACCAGTGCTGCCAGTGTTCAAAACCTTGCTAAGGCCTAGGGCCTTCTCACTCTTCGATATCAGTGTCTATTGTTCGCGATCTCATTCCCATACAAGCATTTATTGTCCTCTCTTTTCATGTTTCACCGCCACCCGACCATAACATCTGATATGATATGATTATTGTATGCGTGCCTGACGTTTCAAGATGTTTCTCGGGTAAAAAGCGGCCACTGCCGAACGAAGACGTACGCCTGGCGATGATCAACTCCTTTTGTTCGTCTTTCTTCATGTTACCAAGCGAGAGGACTAGATGTCTGAGGACTGAAAGGCGGCCCAGCGTGCACACTGAGATGGCGTTCTACGACGCGGTCTTCAGGTAACACAGTATGAGGGCGCAAGGAACAGCCGCGGCTCGACAGTGCCTGTAAGAGCTTCTGACGGTCGATCCTTTTGTCTTCGTGTCTCTCCTATCGTACGCCTGGAAAGAATTGCTAGGTAGGGTTTCGACTTGGACATCCCACTACAGGTGCAGCCTTACTGCGACTGGTTGGCATTTACCAAATATATTCATTCGTGGTAGTACAGTGAGGTCAACGACGTCCTACAACATTCTGACCAAGCAACGCAGCTATCAGTATTGCGCTGCACGTCCCCTACCTAACTTTTAATGCTGGCTTGTATTCTGCCCCTGGCCCTGCCCTAGCCCCTGGTTCGGGTTCTGGGTCTGACTCTGACTCTGACTCTGACTCTTCCAGTGTAACAAGCCCCCATCGCCCCATCTTGCTCGAGCTAGCAATCCTTCCCTATTACCCGTCCCTCCAGCCTGCCCAGCCGGTACCGGCGTGCTCGACCTCTCGTCTACACCCTCCGGACTCAGACCCAATGCTCCGCCAAGCACTGCACCTTGTCCCGAACCAAAGCCGGTGCCCAGTCCGCTAGCGCTGGCCGTGACGCCCGTGCTAGCTGGCATCAAGGAAGAAGAAGAAGACGGGTTGATGCCGAGTCCTTCTTTGATACTGCCCAACTTGGCTAAACTGGCATATGTGACCCTGCCTCGTCCGCCGCCGCCAGCGCTGCTGCCATTGTCCACTCCGCCTGATCCAAACCCGATACCAGCCGAAGGTGGCGAGACGGGCGTGATGTTGCCTCTGGCGAATCCCCTCGTTACAGACGGACTAGGTTTGAGGCTTATCGGGATGGTATAGTAAGGGGTCGATAGGCCTCTGTGTGCCAAACAGGAGCACGTACAGGACGAACATGTCGTGGGAGGAGTGAGCGGCGAGAGGAAGTACGCTTGGAAGCATTTCGCGTGTAGTCGATGTGCACAGATCGAACATCCCATGGATAAACCTGACAAGTGAAAGATAAAGATGTCATCAGCTCCCATAGATATGAGTGCAGCTATGCGACAACGACAGAATCTGAAACTCACCCTTAATAGGGATCCGGCAGTACGAGCAGAGAGCAATCTTGGGCGGTTTGTTGCAACTTGGGCAGATGCCGTCTATCTTGTTCGAGCAAGCAACGCAGACTGTGATCAATACGAACGAAAATGTCAGGTTGGTTCAGTACAACGACAACATCGGACAACCCCAGACGAACCATGCCTAGATCAGCAACCCACCTTGAGCTTGATTCTGCGGATTCTGCGATTCCTTATGTCCGACCAGCTTTATTTCCACTATCTCACCGCTCGCCGCTTTACTCGATACGCTCTTCAACGATGACGACGGAATGAACTCGTAACCCAGTAATGTCGTTCTGGCTTCTAGAAGGTCCATACGGAGGAGGAAATCTGCGTACGCCAGCTTCCATGCTTCACAAAGACTTCGCATTTCGGCCGGTAAGAGTGTGATGGTCGATCTGCGGACATGCGGTGGTCAGAACGAACGTCAGACGAGCGGGAACATTCAATGACCGACAGGCGTAAGCGATCTTGGCTCGAATCATGGACGAATATGTCACAGTATGAGTGCGTGCTCACGATACTCACGTCTCGTCTTTAGGGAAATCTATGCGAATCGTACAGGTCCTGACCATATCCTTTCCGGCGGCCGATTCAGGCCCTCCAGCACTAGGGGTCTGCGCTCCATATCCTGCGGGTGTATTATACGCTGTCCCAGTCGCTGAGTTGGGTGCTGTAAAAGCCCTGTTCAGCCCTTTACCAAGCGGTGAAGCTGACCCGAACGATACTTTATGGGATCTCGCTTCGCTGATGCTTGAATACGATCGATCTGTCACGGAACTCCTCATAGGGGTAGTAATGGGCGGAGAGGCCGAACTGCCGGCGGCATTGAGCCTCTGTTTGTCGATGTTTCTCTCATGATCTTTCTCCCTTGGCCTTTCTCTGGCGTTGTAGTCTTTCTCCTTGACTTTTGGGCTGTCAACCTTTTTATAGCCGGGTATTGTCATTCCAGTCGGAGAGGCGTCTTCGAAACTAGCTCCAAGCGGTGTTTTGGCGAAAGGCAAGTCTGAGAATGAGTTCCGATCCTTGGGGGTCAGGGCGCCTCGTAAGGATATGCCGGATGGGTTGAGCATTTGTGACCAGCCTGAAGTACGGAACGAGGAGTGATTCGGGCTGTGTGGGGCAGATCCGCCGACCCGGTGTGGCAGTCGAGTGGGTGTGATGTGCGAGGTAGATACGCGCGGTAAGGTGAAATAGTCTTGTTCTGGACTTCGACTGATCAGCGTTTCGGGTTGTGGAGGAACAGGAGACGATTTGATGTGGTCAAGAAGAACACATGATATCAAGGCTAGCATCTGCACGTCCCGCTCTGCCATCAGCACGGTAAATCTGATACGAAAGTGGGGTCAGCGCATCCATACAAATCTGCCCAGGGTCTCGAATGCCCGTGACTCACATCTGATCTACAAGGCGCTTCTTTCTCGCCATCGATTTCTCCCATATATACCTTTCTCTTCTCACATCATCGTGTCGTCGCGCAATGGGTGGTAAAGCAGAATAAGCAGGCGGCGGATCCGTCAAGACGCCTCTGAGCGTCGACCAGATCTCAGCGTGATCAAGCCTTTTCGCTTCCAGCGCTTGGAGCAGGTTGTTCTCGATCGACATCTTGTACAGTCTTGCTAGTGTCGCTGACGGTTGTGAGAGATGCGAGACGTTATGTATCGTCATGGTTGATCCGGCTTGTACCTGAGGCGGGGGGATCTGGTCGAGCCGCCTTAGACGAGGCTTGACACGAATCGTGTTCCGCTTATGAGGGTTTTGTAGACGGGCGAGCGCGGTGATGGCCTTCAACATGGGAGAAGGGTTGGCGTCCCGCGTGATTGAAGGTGAGCGGGAGATGTTTCGGGCTCGAGGAAGGATGACTTGCTTAGGGAAGAAGCAGACGAGTTGCCCTGTGGACAGAATGCAATCTCAGCGATCGCACGAGGAATGAAAATAACAAAGACCGGACTCTGCGCTTACCATTGGGTCCGAAAGTTGCTCCGCATGTCCTGATTAACATGGGCACATTGGTCAACCTGGTCGGTTCGCCCTCTTTCTCGCTCTCAGAATCACTCTCTTCCTCGATCCCTCTCCTGCCCATCCGTTCATGTGATCCAAGCAGGTACCCGCAGGTCTGTACCAAACACTGCTTATTATGTGCTCTCATCTCCTTGATCGTAGTCACGATACCATGTCGGGTTATCTGAGATACAGTCGGATTCCGTTCGAGGTCGAAGGTAGGGATGTCTGGGCCATATGGGTAGTTCGGCGGGAATGACCAATGTATGCGGATAAATGCCATCCGATTGCCGTTCGCCCAAGGTCCTTGCATCGATAAGGTTAATTTACGGTGAGATAAGTCGATCTGCGAGAGTTCGAGGCGGTCTTAGCCCCGCGCCTCAACGACTTCCCCGCCGTGAAAGAGAGAGCCAACTCACCTTTTCAAAGTTGATTCTGGGCCTGGGGAACATCTTGTTGACCATGACAACCTCGTCTTTCAAACTCATCCACTCAGTTTTGTCCTCTACGCTTTGACCTCTAGCTCGACTTGGGGCTCTGCTGACCGCTCGGCTCGGTACACCACTCGAATCGGGCGAGGGTGCATTCTTGACTACCTTTGTCAACCATTCAAGCTGATCCATACCCTTCGCCTTGTTTCCTCCTCGCGTCATACCCGCTTCCACCTTGGGGGTCGGCTTCTGTCTTGTTAGATTACTGGGATTGACCACTGGCGGGGGAAGCTTGGCAGCCTCACTGTCGATGTCGGAGGGGTCTTTGGTATATGTAATATCCTTTGCTCCTCTCCGAGATACGAGGACTCGTATCGGTGCGCCGTACTGATGGCCCACCCTTGCGATGACATCCCTCTCAATCGGCCAGATCCTAAGCGTCCGATCTTTGCCCCATGTGATGAGCTGGAAATCCCTATCATCGAACGAAGGGTCCTCTCCACCTCTGACTCGCCAAACAAAGTCCTTGACAACGTTCTCGTGACCCTCGAAACGCTCAATAGGTGTATTGTCGTCCGGACCAAACATTTCCAAGGCCCTTTCACCTCTCTGAGGCAATGACAGGACACCAGAGCCGAACGGGAGGTTTCGGGCTCGCCAGACAGGATAAGTCGTGGTGATGACCGATGTCGGTTTGTCTGGGGCCGAAATGGACGAGTAAAAGTCGGCGTGGGAGGCTGAAGCGGAGGGGCTCAAGTCGGGGACCGTCCAGAATTTGATTGTCTTGTCTGTACCGGGCAGGCAAACGTCAGTGAACAAGGCCGCTAGATTTGTCTCTGTCTCTGAACGATCAAGGCCACACATACCCAGAGAGCAGGTGACGAGCTTGTCTCGATCCCTCCTGTCCCAGTCTATGCCATATATCTTGGAGTCATGCGCGCGTATGGTAGTGATGGGTACCGAGCCTTTCTACTCGACCGAATCATCCATTCAGCCTTACATCTCGACCGAATCAAATGCAGAAAATTGAGGAGACCGCACTCACTCTATCGTCCCAAATGTTCACTAGGCTCCCGTGGGCAGTAGCCAATATATGATCATGTCTCCTATTCCATTTCACCTGTGTCCCTGCTGCGCCCCACGCACAGAGCCTCATGACCGGTTTATCTGCGCACCTGAGATCCCACCCTCGGATCCCGGCATCCATCGAGACGGTCGCCATGAGGTTCGGGTCAAGGGCGTGCCAATTGATATCGGTGATGGCTCGGGCATGGGCATCGATACTTCGATGTAAGGCTTTCTGGGCCGCTAGGTCCCATACTAGCAGCTTCTGGGAAGATGTCGAGAGGATTAGGTGCGAAGTGACAGGATGGGGAGACCATTGGACGCTATGGACAGCAGCGCCCGTTAGCTGCTATGACCTCTCAGCCATCACACTCTCATTAAGCAGTATAAGAACATTGACTTTGGTTTACTCACTCGGCAATCTGCCATGTCCCGCCCTGAGGAATGAACCTCGGCGCGTTATTGAGGTTCGCTACATCTAAAATATACAATCCCTTCCTTGACGCCAGACACACATCCCTGCTGCACGGGCTGATCGAGATAGATCCTACGGGCTGGTTGACACTGATGGTTGACCCCTCCTTGAACGGGTCAGGCGGCTCTTGGCGGATCGTAGCGGATGTGGGATTCCTATCTAGGCGTGGGCGAAACGAGATACGGGGGGACGAGAGCGGTGAGGGCTGATAGTACTGCGTCGTGGACGCCGAGGATCGTCTCGAGGCTGTCGTCGAGGGCGAAGCGGGCAGCGGGACATGCGCTGGGGACAGCATCATGGTCAGGATTGGTGAAGTTGGTTGGTTGGGCGGGCAGGGAGACCGGGCATCCTTTCAGAGATCTTATTTGCCTGGACACTACTCTCGCTTGATCGATCACTACTTCTGAATGCAAATGTAGCCGCAATGAGGCAGATTGTAGGCCAATGTTGTATGTAGGTGTCGAGGTGCACAGATGCAATGGTCTTCACGAACATGGGCAAGGGTTGAGACGAGACGAGACGAAACGAGATCCGGTGACCGGGCGGAGCGGAAGTCGTTTCTTAGCACAGTTCAACGTTGTAATAAATGCAGCAGCAAACGCGCCAAATCGATTGACGAGACCGAACCCAATACAACACTGCAACACGAACAACCGCTATCTTGAAGCTCCCTCTTTCGCCTCAACTTCATCAGACCATTGAAAAACTCAGCGGCGCTCTGCCTGTGCTCGTAACCTGAGCTGATCGGCTCGTAGCTGTCCGCCCAAGCGCTGCAGTCTGATTGCGATCACGACTCGACTGACCACAAATACCTCTCCATCTGCTGGGTCTATTGACGCGTAGCGTAGACAAGACAGCAAGCAAGTCCTAGCGAACCTGCTCTATAGGGAGGGGGGGATTGACGGAGCCCGTGGAATTGCCCCGCTGGACCGCAGGTGACCCGAGAAGACGCTGCTATTCATTGGTCCTGATTGTCCAGGGCCGACAACTATCAACAAGCCGCTGGAGCCGAGCGATATACTGCAAAATAAACTGGTGATATTCCCGTTGGCAGGCTTTCACCCTTCACTCGCAACAAGCTTTACTGCTCCCCCTTCGTCCGCCTCGCCATGCTACCTCTCCCATCCTCGTCGTCGCGTCGACCGAGGACCTACTTCCCCTCTCTACCGCCAAACCACAATATCTCTTCATCGCAGCAGACCCTCCAGATCCTGAGATCACGAACGAGACTCACGAACCTCGCTGTCGCGCTCTTGTTTCTCGCTCTGTCAGGCTCGATATTGCTCAACCTGAATTACCTGTTCAGCGGGCCATCATCATCGTCATCAGCCAGTAGACACAATACGCAATCTCGTGGTCGACTGAAATCGCATGGACAAGGAATCTCGGCGCAGGTTCAGTCACATTTAGAATTACAGAAAGGATGGGATGACTCTGCGACTCCTGCTCAGCTGGATTCATGGATACCGTTGAGTATAGAAACGACCGTGGAACGGGACGTACGGTATGGGGAGCTAGACCACCTGATCATGGTACCAGGGCACGCTATCTGGACGGGCCACGACCCAGACAAGATCAGGGAAGACGACGACTGGGTGCTGGAAGCGATGCAGAGGGGAGGGAGCATCAAGACGTACGTGAAGCATATAGAGAGAGGCGTGGAGGAACTCAAGGCGGATCCCAAGGCACTGTTGGTCTTTTCTGGGTGAGCGAACCATCTCAATCAAATTTGCTTTTTCTCAGCGTTCATCCGAGCTATCGCGTCGTTTCTTCGATCACCAGTCATTAGGGAATGCTGAACCTTGACTTTCACCTACGTATCTGTATGTGCCAGCGGAGCAACACGTCCCCCGCCTTCGCCACCACTATCAGAAGCCGTTTCATACCACAACCTCGCCCATGCCCTATCCTTGCTACCCTCAACCCCGCTTCCGCCTTCGTCCGCCTCGGCCGCATCCACTTCGGACCAGATAAACACCAAGGGACAATCGTCACCGTTACCTCTGAATCTGAGAGCAGCGACGGAAGAGTACGCCATGGACAGTTATCAGAATTTGCTGTTCTCCATCGCCAGATTCAAGGAGGTTACAGGTGTCTACCCGGGGCGGATCACGGTGGTAGGCTATGGGATGAAGCGGCGGCGGTAAGTCGAGGTTGATTTGGCGCAACGCTGCGATAATATTTCTCAGCCTCGTCACACTTCTCCCTTCTCCTGGTCGTATTCAGATGATACCCCGTTACGAAGAAACGCTCGATCGCTGAACTCTCTCGTCCCTATTCTGCTCTGCCCAATTATAGATTCACAAACCTACACCGAGCGGCTCTCAATTTCCCTTTATCGCAATTCACCTACATAGGCATCGACGACGAAGGCGATACCTCTGCGCACTACGCCGGCGAGCTGAAATACGGCTTCACGCCGTTCGTCCACTCTCCTTCGGGCTGCCATCCGCCTCTTTCGATAAAGCGGTTGGTGAGGAACCCGTTCAAGAGGTATCATCCGTATCATATTAGTTGTCCGGAACTTTGGGATCTGTTTGAATGGTGTCCTGATCTGGGCGCGAGGTCGGGAAAGACGAAAGGAGGCAAGAACAGTGGTGGTGGAAGCGACCAAGTGGAAAAGGTCATGGGTGAAGACGAGGAAGGGATCAAGTTCCCGGGCATGTTGCCGTGGACTGAGGGGTATGATCCCTTGGACTCGGGTAACCAGGGTACGGTGTGGGATAGGGAGAGAGACTGACACGTATAGGACAAAGAGAAGAATCGACACATGCGTATGAGATAGAGAGCGATCGATAGGAGCGAGTCAACTTGCAATTTGTAGAATTGTAGATCATAGACAGAATCACATACACATACACAAATATATATCCCACTCTACCAATAGTAAAGCAATTCGAGTATATTTAGCATACACTGGATGACTGTTTGAGAGGACCCATCCATAGCATACACCTTGCTCGATCATCTCAAAGACTCCTAGGACAGAGGACGGGAAGAGGGGGGGGTAAAATACACTGAATGACTGATTCTCACGGGCACCTTGGACGACCGTCCGGCAACTGAGGGGGACATGGGACCGAACGATACAGGTCCAAGGGCCGCATCGTATACATCTATTCATCCGTATTCAAATGGCATTGAGCCATATAACTAGCTACTTTCTACTGGTATCTCAGAGAGAAAGGACTCAAGACCTATAAAATGTCGAAGAGTCCGACCATACAATATCCGCTGAGGATCCAGGTCACCATAGAGGAGAACAAAATTTGAGAGAGCTTGATAGAAGATAAATAGATAATTTATCAAGGAGGGTAATTGTGGTCTGATATGATAATGTATGGGCGGACAAAAAGAAGACATGAACCAGGCAGGCAAAAGCAAGGAGATAGTAATACTGCACAGTAATCGACAGGAATTGGGGAATCAAGAGAACAAAGCAGGTATGAGAATAATGATGACAGGTGCTATATGTATACAAACGATAACGATCTCTCCTTCCAAACTCCCCGACAACGAAACGATCAATTGCCGTCCTCCTTCTTCCCTTTCCGGGTACTATACACGACACGGCACATCCAGGCTCGAGTCGTAAAACACAGGCAGCTTGCCCGACCTAAGCGGCCGCTGCCACACCTAACGACTCGCCCTCGGCTTCACCTTCGGGCCACAGCTTGTCCTTCGCCCGGATATCGATGTTCTCGTATGGTCGGGCCTGGTCGAGCTTGACACAATCCCTAGTGCCGAGAACGAGAAGCTCAAAGAAGAATGACGAGGCGGCTCGCTTGGTCGACTGCCAGGCGTAACACAAAGCAAACAGTCAGCACTGATCGATCGTCGTCTTGCATATGCAAATCAAATATATGCCGATTGAGTTGGATGAGGTAACCATGCTACGGTAAAACCGAGAAGGGTTGAGAAATCGACATTAAAGAGGGATTAACTCACCTTATCAGCCAGCTTGTCGAAAGACAGGACCCTCTCGCCCTCCTCGATAGCATCTAACTCCTTTCTTATCAAACCCATTGCCATAGACGTGTTCTTGGAGAACCCGGAGGCGGTCGTCCTCTCGCTTGACTTGGTAGGAGTCGAGAGCTGACTGAGCTGACTTTGACTGGCTTCCTCCCTCGCACCGGCCGCTCGCGCGTCGAACATGACCAGCTTGTAATCTCCGCTTTCAGCACCGTACTGGACGTCCCGAGCGATCGATTCCGCACGAGAGGCGGCGATCGATGGTTCCCTCTGAGCTCGGGGTAACGTTCGTTCAGCTCGGGGGGTTGCGAGGGGCTCGTCGAAAGGCAGATCCTCAGGCTGGAAACCGAATGAGTCGTCGCCTACTCCAGCACCGAAGCCTGACTCGATCTGGAAAGGCGCCTCGCTAGCTCGAGCGACTCGTCGGCCAGCTTCCACACCTTCTTCCTCCGCTTCTTCGCCTTCTACACGGGCTCGCTTAGGTGTAGGCGCCTCCTCCGCGGCTTCTTCGCCTCTTGTTCTTCGGAGAACGGTGGTTGGGAAGGCGAACAGCTCTGCCAGCTCGGGAGCAAGACCTTGAGGGCCGGCAAAGATCATCTGCTGACCGCCAACTCGAATGGTAGGCAAGAAATGGGCAGCAGGGTCGGCGATGATCTCCCTCAATCGCAGTACCTCGGGGTCAGCCGGAATATATTGCTCTTCGCCTAAGATCGAGGTGACATCCCGCGGCTCGTCAGGAAGCTCCAATTCTTCATCTGCTTGTACGAGTCGAGGTCGCTTGACTTTGGGTGCAGGCTGAGCGGCGGCAGCCACTCGAGCAGCGGTTCGAGGCGTCAACTCGCCGAGGGCTTCGGGAGGTGGTGACAGCGGGGGTGGCGTGGAGAGAGCGCTCGCTACACAAGTCAACATACGAGATCAGCACCAAGGCATATTTATTGGGGGAAAGGGATGCAAGAAGCTGAGTCAATCAGTCAGGTTCTCACACTCTCGTCGGGATCTGTCTTCCAATTCAGGCAATGGTTGATCGAGATTATCGAAATCCAAGCCTAAGTCTAGAGGTTCGATATCCGCTGGCGCTTCCCCTTGTATACTCTCTCCTCGACCCAGGGAAGCCGCTCGACTTCCCGCTCGCTTGGCGAGGTCGCTACCCTCCCTGCTGAACCTGCTCATGGGAGTCATGATGTCTCTTCCTCGCTCCACGTCCATGCTGAAATCCCCTTCCAAGTCCAGCCCCAGATCGATACCCGAGAAGTCGTTCGAGTCAAGCATACTTCCGTCCGCATCCTGCGAACCGTGTCTCGACGCTGTGGTCGATCCACCATAGATGGAAGGGGCGGCTGGTCGACCGAAATTGTAAGCACCGAATTCTTTTTTACTGCGGGGCAAGTTGGCTGGAGGTTGAAGAGCGGAAGCTTCGGGCGCGGTAAACGATGGCCCGGACCACGTCCAGTCGAGGAAGTCAAAGTCGTTTCGGACATCAGGGAAGGTGATGGCATTTTTGGAGGCTCGGACTTGGTCTTCTGGCAAATCGACTATACCCGGTCGGAATGCCTGTGTACGACAACGATGTGTACATGAACATGTAATGAGCATCGAATATACACATATGTTCTGTCGTTTTGGTCGAAGTGACGTACCAGTGAGATCCTCTCTCTCGCTTCTTTGCAGTCATCGAACAGGTATCCGACCTTTCGCGAGTAGATCCTGACCACACCCAACATCAACGGACCTGACGATCGAAGAGGAAGCGCGTCATCCTGAGTCAGGATAGCCTCTGCAGCACAATATCAACATGAGCTTATGTCCGTTTTCGAGAGGAATGTCGCGAGACGCGGCACAGCGCACAGCCGGTAGTCTATCACTCACCTACAGACTCTCCGACATCGACACCAAGAGCTTGGGCTTTACTCAACTTCTTCTCCTGATGCGCCGACAGCCAGATCTTGGCCAATGGACCCGATTTGACGAGTTCGTTGAGGATCATGGCCGGGGCTGAAGGAGGTAGTACGCGATGCTATCACAGTAGGATATTTGGGGTGTATATATGATGCAGTAAGTGATATGAATAGGGGTGTATTGACAAGAATAAGCACGGAAGGGGATGTCAAACGCGAGGTGAACAAGAAGAAGAAGAGGAAGACGATGGATGGATGATGAGGACATGACTTGTTCAGGGTTAAAACCCGAACGGGTTATTGTAATGAGCAACCGCAAATCAGACGCGTTTTGCCAGCCATCCCTGAACAATACCATACCATACTCACTCATCACACGCGGATACACGTCAACTGCCACACTCGTGCTACAAAAAGCGCACACACCCCTACACTCAGACCCCTCCTTTAGATACTGGTACTGTGTGCATTTGATCGCAACCTACCCATCAGCTATTCGCTATTCCTATCTGATTGCACTCACCTTTCTTCAGCTTCTTCTTCTTTCTTTCGACAGAATATAGAGATAGCTATATATATAGCTTCCAGTCGAAAAAAGGCTGTTCAAGCAAAAACTTCAGCACCCGGGATTCCCAGGTGGTCCCCCACCCTGGTACTAACCGAGCGATACACATGTTAAACTGCGCAGAGCGGACGGGATGCGGTGCTTTATGTGTTCTATGGCCGAAGATGAAAGAAGGGCCATTATGCCAATATGACCCTTCTGTAAAACTTGCGACTGAATGCCAGCATCCCGTCCGCTCTGCGCAGTCTGCGAACGAGCAGGCTGTGATCTGCCTCATGATTAGGATTGAGGTCGAGAGTATGCCTTCATGCTCAACAGAACAGGACGAGGAAGAGGGCCAAAGTGAATATTGTACAACGAGGATCGAGAATTGGCATGACAAGTGCTGTTTCGACTTATTGCATGCCGATGGCTACTGCACACCACCTCCTGAGCTTCCTTGCCCGTCGAGTGAACCTATGCCGATAGAGGGACGGGTTGGTTCTCCTTCAACAGCTACCGGAATCGTCTGCGGGAGATCAACCGGGGCATGGAGTGGCACCAAGGGAGATAGATGTCCTTGGCGGGCCCCTTCGAGCTCTGATCGTTAGTTCTCTTTTTTGTCATTGTATACTGGGGGAAGCCCCCACGCCGGGGACGGAAGGAAGGCTGATGTACGGAAACATCGAAATACAACTCTGTGTGCCAAAGTACGATCGCCGACATGGTATACTATCACCTCACAGTACACGTACCTACGACCAGGGTGTGACCTTCCCCGAAGACCTGTCATCCTTTGATATGAGTATTCGCGTGGCAGAGCATGGATGATGGTGATGTGCGCAGGGCACGTCAGCTTACCTCAGTTAACAGCTGGAGGCTCATGAGTGATCGGGCTCACGGCGATTCATACTAGCCTCGGGCTTGATGATGATGTCGGGGCAGTGCGGGCTCGACATGGGTGATCTGGGGATGCGACGTCAGGGGCTCATGTGCAACTTCAGCTCTGAGCCGGTCTGATGGACTGTCAGCCGATCTGAGCTGTGGTGGCCAGCAGGATCTTTCTCTGGACATTCCCGATCCTAAGATACTTGGCGGATCAGTGTGCAAGCCCAACTGATGTGCGAGGTGCGAGGTCCTAGAGACGCCAGCCTTGGAAGTGTAACCCGACGCATTGCACGAGCACGCTGATTCTGGATGACGGTTCTACTCGTGTGACCTCAGACGAACTCCATGCACAGTCACACCGACCTGTTGTTGGTAACGATAGAAAACTGGACAAGAGGAGCTATCCGTACATCGATTACTGTGTGTAAGAATATTTGAAAACCATGCCCGCGGACCGCTGCTGAATCTCGATCTGTCCTCCTGAACAAGTGCAAACCAAAATATGCAGAGAAGGAATCGCTATGATATTGCCTATGAAAGTGTAGTGTGTAGAAACCCGTCGCCACTTCGAAATATCCCGGATCTACAGAACGTGTACATGTTCCTTGTCCGTCTATGACACTACACGCCGTCCACAGCCCTCCTTCCGCAGATCCTCTCCAACATCGTTTCCATCCCGATTAGACGCTGCAATCCCAGTGACACGCCTGAGCTTCTGACCTATACCCATACTTTGATTCACAGCTATGATACTTGGATCGCCAGTCTTCTCACATGCGGTATATTCAGCCAAGCGGGGACGTCTGTGCACAGCAACGTTCAAATCAGCCAACTATCCCTCACGACACGAAAACTATCGGCCTCCTGGCAGACGCTGTGTTTATGACAGAAAGCACGCCACTCACAAGTCTCCAGACCGGCGATCTCTCGAGGCGGAGGCAACTGGTATGGTCCCACTTCATCCGTCTCGGGCGTCAACAAGAGGTGGTCTGACTTGTCGTCGGGTTTCACTCTCGCCGCTACCGCCTTCAGGATCTCGTTTGATATAGGGGCTTCGTAATCGGCGTTGTGGTACTGCGAAATGAGCTTCTGGATCTGAGAGGGGGAGAGGATCCAGCACACATCGAAGAGGATCTCGATGTCACCCATTGTAGCCTGCAAGAAGGAGAAACAAAGAGGTTGTAAGCAGATGGTCCAGGGTGGCGTTCTCGAACGCGTATCGTCGAGGTAAGATGAAGGTCTATTCGTACTCACCTTCTTCAACTGAAGAAGCTTAGTAGCTTGCATGAGGTGTTCGAGCTGGAGGAGGCCTTCTGGCATGTCATGGGACTTGCACCATTCTGCAAAAATTCGCGGGGGATCATTATCAGCATATCGCTCAATCGAGATGCAGACCGGCAGTCGGCTGATAATGCTCACCTTCAATTCGAGTGATGTTGTACTGAATTTGCATCGCTGCGGACGCAACAGGAACAAGATCAGTTCATTCCGAATCTCTGCCACGAGACATCACAAGACACAAATCACACGCCTTCAACTCACCTCGCTTCCATGAACAGAAGTTCCTTCTCATGATCAAATCGTTGAAAGCAACCTGTCCAATGAGCTTCAACAGCTCGGTCACGACCTGCTGCATGACGCTCTCCTCCATATAGTAGCTCTTGAGGCACTTCCAGACCTTATTGAGCAGATTCAAGATATCATCCATCGTTGCTGTAGGCTGATTGGTTTGTCCCATTTGCAGCATCCGGCTGAACATTCTACCTGATCCATCAGAGGTGATGAAGCCTGGTAGTGATTGGGATTCGATCAGGGCCGGGATAACCATCTTGTTGAGCTTCTTCTTGACTTCAAGCATGAACGAGTAATAGATGTTGTATTCGAGCGAGTCGAGGTCGTGTTTCACTATGCCTATCAATCGCTCATATGTCTCGAAATCGACATCTCGACCATCCGATTGGTCGAATCCTGGACCGTAACCCTGAGCGGCATCGTGCTCGGCGATACAGATGAAAGAAAGGATCTCTTGCACATTCGACAACCAGAAAACACCGGGAATGATAATGTCCTCGCCTTTGAAGCTCTGCAAATACGGACGACTCGTTAGCTTAGCTTCAGAATGATTTAACTATTCATCTGGACAAGCCTAGCTTTGATTGTCTCACCGGCCTCCCACAGTGCGGATCATCGACTTACAATGACGTATTGTTGGATGGCTTGCATCACATTCGCCAGGAACCTCTCGCTCTCCACGATCATGCCCTGCTTCCACATCTCGTTGGATATCAGACTGATCAGATGAGCGGGGAAGATGACTTCTTTGGCTGAAGGCGGACTGTGTAGGGATGGCTGGGGGATTTTGAGCTCGTGAATCAGGCCCTGAAGGACATCCTGATCAAGCTCCTCGGCATTCTCAAGTAAGCGCACGATCTCGTCACTGGCGTTATCAGAGATGGGCGGTAAGGGTAAACCGGATGAATCTCGGGGTCGGCCAGGGCCGTTCGCAGGGAACATGACTGATACTGCTCGTGGAGCGTTGGCGGCCTTCTTCCATGCGATAGCGTCGTCCCCAGACAGGTTTCGAGCGTGTCCAGACGGTCCTGTACCGGTCGTAGAGTGTCGCCTGTTTCTTCGTCGCGAAGTTGACGGCTGTCGGTCTACGGAGACACCCAGCTCCTGAAGCTGCCGTAAGCCATGATGAGGCTGAGTGGGAGATGTGGGAGGTTCTCGCTGTCTCTCGTTCTTCGTAAGAGCGTTGAGAGTGTTGTGCCGACTGATCTGCTCCTTGGTGGCGGATAGCTCGGCTCGAAGTCCGGCAATCGTCGATTGATCCTCTGCGCTTCTCGCAACGGCGTTCTCGATAGTGATCTGCTTCTCCTCCATTTCATGAGCCTGGGCCTGAAGCTCCTCCGTGAGTCGGCTGATCTCCTTCTCTTGCTCGGTCACTCGCTTAGCTGTCTCCTTAAGTTGCGCGTCAATCTCAGCCTTGGCAGCCAAAGCTTCCTCGAGCTGATTGAGAGGCACAGTGGGTTTCGCCAGCTCAATCTCGAGCGTCTTATGCTTCGCAATAACCTCATCATGCTTGCCCTGCCAGCTCTCGATCTGCTTCTCCAGTGATTTCACACGAGAGCCAAGCTCCTTGTTATCGGCAGTACGCTTTTGAAGGGTTTGAGTAAGTTCGACCACCTTGTTCTCGAGCTGGTATGAGATCTCCTTGAATTTGCTGGCCGACTTGGCTTCCGCCTTGAGACCTCGGAGTTCCCGGACGGCAAGCTTGCGTCGCCATTGTGACTGGAGGACAACGACTTTTCGGATATGCGAGAGGTATTGTTTGCGAACAGTGCTATAAGGGGTAGAGCCAGTAAGCATGACGACCTTCGGTGATCATACTATCTGATGGAGAGAAGAAGGCTCACATTCCGCGGAACAACGATTGTAAGGTAACGACAGCGTGTAGAGTTCGTTCTTCCAACGCTCGCTTCCTTGCCTGATGACCACGTACGACTAGTCGAAGTAAACGGTACCGATCAGTGCGCCGTCTTCAATACTGACTGAGCCAAGGGTCGACCAGCTGAGGCCACGTTCTACTTACTCGCTTGAATCTTGACAACCGCTTCTCTTGTTTCTCTGAAATGCTTCCTGGCAAGCCACCCTCTGGCAGCTTTTTGAATCCTTACAGCAGCCATTTCCCTCTTCCTTTCTTCCACCAACTTCCTCGCCAAAATTCCTCTCCACCAAGCCTGGATCTTGATCGTCGAAGTCCGGAGAGCTTGGTATTGCTTGTACGCGATCCTTCGTCTCACGTTCTTCTGGACGAGGGTGACGAGTTCGTTCAATCGTTGGGTTCGAAGGGATTCAAGGACGGCGAGCATACCAGCTCGGAAGAAGATCTTGGTCAGACCCATCTGATATTTGTCCTCGTCCTTCAACGTCTTCTGGAGGATCAAACCACAAAGACCCCTATAGCCCATGTCTGCTGACCACTCTTTCGAGCTGACGAGCATGTAGTATCTGCGCGCGATAAAATCAGATCAATGATCAGCGGGATCGATGTTTGAGTACGACACACGCCCGAGGACTCACCGTTCACCGAACTCCTCGAAAGTCCATCGAGAAGGATAACCAGCACAACTGATCCTGATAGTCTCCAGCACACCACACGCTCGCAGCTGGGCGAGCACCTTCTGCGGTTCAAGATCCCACGGCTTCTTCGCTTCGTTAGGCTTGATACACCTGATGTAGTGGACGTTAGTGTTGTTGATCGTGTCCATGAGGCTCATGAGCGAGTGCTTGAAGATGGAACCGAGGGTAGGCTTTCGAGTGGCTGCTCCAACTCGCTTGGCGGGGCCGGGTCCAGCTCCGGCAGCAGTCTTGGCCGCATCTCCATTGGGCTTCGCGGTATTGGCAGCCGCGAGGGCAGCGTCGAGAACTTCCCGCAAGAATTCGTTGGAAGAGTTTTGCAGGAGGGCAAGATGCTCGTCGGGGACTGTATCTCTGTTCTTGTCGATGAAGCCATCTACATCGTAAGTCACATCATGAGCATAATGAGAGATCGTGAAAGCGTTCTGGTTGAATCGAGGCTTCTTGAACACTTCCTTCTGCTCGGGCTTGGTGAGCTGCTGATGCAATTTCGTGGCGAACGAGGCGTCTGCTCCTGCAGGAAGTCGCGATTCCTCATCAAGAAGGGTAAGAATACCCATCTTGCCCTCGATCACATCGATACAGGCTTGATTGTCCGCGAATTCGATGAATTTCCAGTTGATCTCCTCACGCATGTACTCTTCTTGCTCGAGCTGAATGGGGAAGGAGGATTCGGTCAGTATGACTATAAACGTATAAGCCACTAGCTTAGCTCACCTTGAAGACGTGAGCGTTGAACTCTTGTTGCAACTTCTCATTGGCCCAGTTGATACAGAATTGCTCGAACGAGTTCTGTAGGGGAGTTCATCAGCATCACCCCTTCAAACTCTGGAGATACTGAAGTGCTCACCTTCTTGAAATGCTCGAAACCGTACTATAGAAAAGGTCTGTTAGCCCCGTTGCGAGATATCGAGGTACAAGTTAACTCACGATATCCAGTACTCCGATGAATTTGGTAGCCTTGCTTGCGCCCTCTCCACCTTCGCCAGTCAAGCTTTCGTTGACGACACCAACAAGCCACTGCCAGACTCAACACATCAACAGCTGTTCACTTGTCCACCCGATTGCCTAAGTAATACTCACGTCGAACAGACAAGTGTAGATAAATTTGGCCACTGAGTCTCTGACAACCATAGCCTGAGCCGAACCCAAATTGGTGACAATTTTCTCGCTCCTCGTGATGAGCTGCTTCTTGACGGTCCACTTCTTAAAGTCTGCCGCGGGTAGACCAAGGAGGTTGGTAGCCAGTGCTAAAGCGGGATCATCGTCTGCCAAGACGGCGTCGGTTCGAGCTTGAGTGATCTTGATATTACCGATATGTAAGAGCGCTGCCAGAAGCTTGAAGACATGCCATTGTCGCTCTACCGCAATTCCAACGGTCGATAAGGCGGTCTGGGTATCTCGGAACTCCTTGGCATCGTCTACTCCAGGGATAGGCGTGGACGTGGGTCCACCGCCGGCCATGTAGGCAAAATCCGAAGGGTTGGAAGAAAGCGAGAGATCTTTGCGTTCTTTCGACGGGGCGCCGGCAAGTAGCTGGTAGAAGATATGGTAGTTTCGCTCGGCTTCTGGTTGGTAGACCAATCGGGATCGCTCCAGTAAGTAGGTACGTATCCTCGCACCAACAATTTCATGCGATTTGTCGAAGAGAATCTATTCGGATAGGGTATCAGCGTGAGACAGGGTATCAGCATGGATGCACCATCCGTAAGCCGCTCATGGGGTGCTCAATGGCTCGTCTCCCACAGGCTCCCACCCCGCAAGGCGGTACTGAGGTACCTGGAAGCCATACGTCGAAGATCGATCGTATAGGCGAGTCGAGTCCACTCACCTCGATGTATTTACCGAATCGCGACGAGTTGTCATTCCTCGTCGTCTTAGCGTTACCAAAGGCTTCCATGATCGGATTGCTGGCCAAGATCTGCTTCTCCGTCTCGCTCATGCCATCTTCATCACCCCCTGCTTCCCGTCGTCGACCGCCCGATAATTCGGGCCGTGAGGGATCATCTACTGAGGCGAAGTATCGGAGGATAAATTTGGCAGAAACGGTCTTTCCTGCTCCACTGCAGGATGGGATATAGGAATTAGTCCCATATTCTCAGGCAGTTCTGGCCTCGAGGTGAATAGAACAATCAACGCACCTTTCTCCGCTTACGACGATAGTCTGATCGCCTGCACCGGTCGGGTCCGTGCCGCCTCCACCAGCTCCGCGTCGCATACAGTCCAACGCCTCCTCGGCGATGGCGAATAAATGAGGCTCCAGCTCGCCCTTCTTTCTTCCAGAATACGCCTGAATGATCTCCGGTCCATCTACAAGTGCAAAGAAGTAGATGTATGGGTAAGCTTTGCCTTGACACCACGGGGAGTTAGAGAACGGAGACTTACATATGGCGAGAGGGCTGAAAGGGTTGAGAGCGACCTGTCAGAGATGTTCGTCAGCAAGGAGTTCCACTTCGTTCAGGACGGGAAGCCGGTCGTCACTCACCAGTACGATACCTGAATAAGTATACGGGAGATGACGGCTATATCTAGTCGCGATGGCATGAAGAACTGATCACGGCATGTCAGTGAACACAGACTCATCCCGCACACCGTGATGGTCAATTCCGCAATATGTTCACATTCACCAAAGAAGACGATTCAGCGCAGAACTCACCAGACGGCTCGTTCAGATTACTCAAGCTGGCCAGATCCTCGGCACTCTCTAAGAGAGGCGGATTTCTCAGCGGCGGTAGTTGATCCTGACCGGGCGGAGGCGTCGTTGGCACGATGTTAGCTGCGGCAGCATCTGCGGTGGCAGCCTGAAGCGTCGAGTATGGGAATTTGAGAGTCTTGGTATTCGATTCGTCTGCTTCGTGAGATACGACCAACGTCACTTCTGACGAGGGACTCTCATCTGAAGGGATGGTGATGGAGGAGACGGTGCCCGCTACCCAGCCTGTGGTCGTATCGGGCAGCCAGACCCTCGTTCCTTTGCCATACACCGATGACATTTCGATGTCAACCGGAAATTATTGATTCAACTGGTATAAATCGATGTGGTGGTGGAAGATGCGATTGTGATGAGGGAGAGCCAGAGTCCAATGAGATCAACGTAGACTTGCAAAGGTCGTAAGGTCAGATGAGATCGTGGATGGTGATGTGGAGATGTTGTCCGATGGTGTTTTTATGTGGTACTTCCAGCAGCGAAAGCAAGCAAGCAAAGGGATCGTTGTATCGATTGTGTGTTGTCGTGTAAATCAAAGGACCGTGCGAAGAGTGGGACAACGACAGCGACGCGAGAAGAGCCTGTGATGATGCAGGATATGGTCTCCTGTCGCCTGGGCAGGAAACTACGTTGGGTATATAGTCTGAGATGGGCGGGAGAAGATGTAGGATAGGATACCTGCCTGTCTGCTGATCGAGTGTGAGAAGATTCAAAGGCGATGATGAAGGACGGTTGTGGAGATGGTTGCGTACATAACAGTAGCAGTGCAGCACACCCACCCCAGCTGTGTAACAGCAGCGAAAAGACAAGACAGACAAGACGCGCCGCGCCGCTCACTCACTGCAGTCACACACAATACAATCAATGCGCTAACAGACAGACAAAGTTGACGCGTGTGAACCTGAAACACCGCAACCAACAGACCGACACTGACACTGACCGGCATAATATGTGGCATTTTGATACCTTTGATACCTCAACAGGGTAGGCACAGCTAACACGTGGTTGGTATCAGAGTGTGCATAGCCATTCGGCCATCTCCGTCGTTGATTGGAATGATCGACATGGACGCGTGGGGGAAGAGACTGTGATGGATCCGAGCGAGCTCAAGTACGAGGGACTACCGGTCCAATGGATATCAAGAGCAAAGTTCGGTCTCTGTTGCGTCGTGAGAACACACTCGTAAAAAAGGCTGATTGCGCTTTGTTTAAAGAAGCTTTGGATTCTTCGTCGATACCGCAAGACATAATGGCCGAGTCTGCCGGGCGACCGGCCCAAGAGGTGGACCAGTTCTTGTCGACCCTCCCGAAAGTTATCGACCACATAACCTCACGTCACACCGACCTCCACACCCTCCCAACTCTGGCCACTCCCTCGTCAATATCCAATACGCTCTCATCCTTACCACGATCTCTGCCCGAACAAGGCCTGGGCGTAGAGGGGACTACCTCTTACCTCGTCAACTCGATCTTACCAGGGATTCTTCAGGCTCAGAACGGGCCGAGATACTATGGTTTCGTAGTTGGTGGCGTCACGCCAGCTGCTCAGCTTGCTGATATACTGTCCACGAGCTACGACGAGAATGTGCAGGTGAACCTGTATCAGCAGACTGCCTCGGTCGCGGTTGAGCAGAGGGCGTTGGAGCTGGTTTTGGATCTGCTGAGTATCGAGCGGAAGGTGTTCATGGGTAGGACGATGACTACGGGAGCGACTAGCGCCAATGTGCTAGGTTTGGGTGAGTAGAAGGAACTCTGACGAATCAGTGCTTCCATCCCAGAATCCTTCCATGTGCTTCTAGCCATGCAGCGTAGCGATGTTATCCATGGCTCATCCTCGCTCTCTCGTTAACGTTTTTTTTTTTTTTTTTTTTTTTTTTTTTTTTTTTTTTTTTTTTTTTTTTTTCCCCGACCTGCAGCCTGCGCAAGAGACTATCTCTACGCCAATTCGCCCCATCTGCCACAAGGCTATTCTTACGCACAAGACGGACCGCCTTCATCCCCCACCCTCCCTTCGCCACCTATCATAGTTCTGTCCCTCTACCCGCATTTCTCCATCCAGAAGGCCGCCTCACTCGTCGGTCTCGGCTCCTCGTCTCGAATCATCCATTCCATGCCTTCTCAGGCGGACGACGAGCTGGCTTTCGATGTATACAAGCTGGAAGAGAGGCTGGAGGCTGAGAAGCAGGCTGGAAGAGGGGTGATAGTCGTTTATGGTATAGGGGAGGTGAACACGGGCGGGTTTGGAAGAGGGTTGGGGGATGTGGCGGAGCTCTGTAAGAAGTACGGGGCGTGGCTGCACGTTGATGCGGGTGAGTCGAGCTGCAAGCCTATAACACCACTATTAATCCATCCCAGTGTGACTCGAATCGACGGACCCCGATAATAGATCGCGGTTCAGCAGCGTCAAACAGCGGCTATGCTGACGATGTTGAAACTATGCCATACGGCTGCCCGCATACACGTCAGCCTTCGGCGGCTTCGCAGGACTGATGCCTGAGCTGGCGGAATACACCAAAGATATGGACAAGGCGGACAGTCTGACGTTGGATGGTGAGTGGGCGAGTGGGCTATCTACTGCTCGACTTTGCAGGGGACACAGGGGCACAATCAGATAGTAGCAGGACGGCGGGGCAGCAGCGACAAGCATGGCTTGTTTGTGAGGGACCAGCTGAAGCTCAGGAGGCGGCGAGGGCGCTTGCGACGACTATGCGATGCGGATGATCACTGACCTCGTTTGTCTGATATGTGTACCAATCCAGGTCACAAGTGGCTCAATGTGAGTCGAGCGCTCAGCCCACACATGCAAACGGCCATCCACAGGTGACTAAGCTATTCATGTACTTGATCGCTGACTTCAAGGGTCGACCGCTTTCTTCGTTAGGTACCATACGATTGCGGCCTGTTCTTCACCCGCCACACTTCTTCGTTGACTACCGTTTTCCAGCCTCCATCGGCCTCAGCACCTGCCTACCTCGCCTCCTCTAGCGCGTCACCGCAGTCCGCTCAACCTACTGGCCTGGCCGAAGCCGAGGGTACAGTCCAGGCTCAAGACGTACCGAGCCCGTTGTACGTGGGAATCGAGAATTCCAGGCGGTTCAGAGCATTACCTCTCTTAGCCAGTCTATTGAGTCTAGGCAAAGAGGGTTATCGGGGTGAGTGGGGTTACTGATAAATCCAGCTGAAATCTGATTGATAACTCACGACATCTTTGCTCTGCGTTGTGTGCATCTCTTTCTATCGGTTCTGTTCTAGTCATGGGGGCCAGGGCTCGGGATGTGTGCTAAACTCGGTTGCTTTATCGTCTTGTTTGTCGTTTCATGATGAATTTAGACATCGTCACGCGAAATATCCTCTTCGCTAGGAAGGTGGCAACGTTCATCAACGAGTCACCCCACTACGAGCTGCTCAACCCCTCGCCGCGGGCGTCGGTCGGCGACCAGAAGACAACATCAGAAGATTCAGGTGGTCTCGATATCATTCCATCCAATATCGTCTTGTTCCGCGGCTCATCCGCTTCGCCTTACCCACCTTCCAGCCCAGGTTCCTCGACTGAACTTACAAAAGCTATCAATGATACTAGGCTGTTGTACGTCTCAGCGACAAAGTGGAGAGGTGAAGGAGCTGTCAGAATTGCTGTGAGCAATTATCTGACGGATGAAGCGAGGGATTTGGATATTGTTCTAGGGGTCCTTGGGAGGCTTGGAAGGGGCGAGAGAGGCGTCCAGGGGGGGGGGGTGAGTGTGATCCAGAGTCGGTGAAGGCATTTGGGCAGAGAGCGGCAGTCGTCATAGACAAAGGCACCTTGCCGTACCGTATGATGGGAAATTGAAGTTCGAACTGAACATACTGTAGGTGGGAGCTACTTACGATTCGTCATTACCGTGGTATGGAGAATGCGCAGGAATAGTACAGAGTGACTGTATTGCATACAGTATAAATGAACGGTCATTCCGGTGGGTCTGATTTGGTTCAGCTGGTCTCTCCCAGTCGGATCAGATCACGGCTTACAGGAATAGCATACCAATACCAACAGACCAGATATATCGTTGTAACCGATGTCGTATCTGTGGTTGTGCACATAGACATGCAACGCTATGCATGGTGATGGTGACGGTATTTCTGTATCTAATTACATGTAACTACAATTTTTGACTGACTACAAAGGGAAAGAAGAAAGATAATCCATCTGCCTGGGTTATTTTATGTCCGTCCATCTCAATCATGGCCTTCCGACCTTCCATCGTTTGTAACCGCATCCTCCGACTGACATCCCTTCCCTCATTTACCCGAGCGGGGTCTGTTTTGACCTGTCCTGACCTTCTGCCTGATGCTTCTGAGTGGTCATCGTCGTCGATTGTCCGCACAGACGAGGTGATAGTATGCGATCAATGTCACGGGTTTCTGACTCAGTGTTGCTGATGCAGCACTTTGGACGTCCTGCATCTCAATTCGCCTCAACCCCACTCGCTGACTTCGCTTAGTTCTCCCTACGTAGCGAAAGCAAAAGACATACAAGGATCAGCTGAATCTGTCCAGTTCGCCCCCATTTCAGAACATCTATGATCCCCTCAACCTTTGTCTGATCTCGTGGACTGTGACCCCGTCCACCCACCGCACACACTCACGGGATTCTGAAGATTGTGATTTCCTGCTGTTTGAAGTACCTCCTGTTCTCCTCGTCGATCAAGACCAAATTCAAATAGTATCTCGTGCTAAATTTCTTGTTCACATCTCTGAACGTAGGGGTCAATTCGAACCCTCCCAAAAACAACCTAATGGGGATAGTCTCTCCTCGGACGGGCGCGCCGTCCATGATCTCGAATTTGGTGATGGTTTCAGATTCGTTATATTGGTTCGGTGGCGCGCCGGTCGTCTCGCGCCGGATGATGGAGAGTTCCATGTGTTTGATCTTGATGCGGACCAGGAGAAAGTAGATCTTGCCTACTATCACGTCTTTCAGGTGGTATCTGTGGGGGCGAGGCGAGCGGGCCGAGCGGAGCAAGAATTGCAAGGTGGCAACGAAGCAGGACAATCGAACGAAAACATGGCGAATCAGTGTTTTGTCATGTTTAAAAGCAGGGGTATAGCTCAATTCGGCCTGTTCAGTCCTCAGCGTGTTCGATCGGCGGTTTCCCGAACCGGCGTACAAAGCACGAAGATAGATGGTCGCTTTGCGGAAGAACGTGAACCATTCACTCACTTGGCCTTGTTGTACTCAAACTCAATATGCAGACAATCCTCTATTCCGACCTCCATCTTTATAGACGTGTTCGCCTCGGGAGGCATTCGGTACGAATGTACCCAGATCTCACGCTCCTTCGCCACTCTGTTGAGTGTTACTCGAAGGTAGTACCTGGTGAAGGTGGATCGGGTTAAGAGCGTGTGATATCCATTGTGAGCGAAAATTTCACAGCCAACTCGGTGGGGATCGTCCTCATGGACGACGGACGAGGCCCCCTCATGTCGACCTTTGAACCCAAAGTAAGACTCCACGCTGAACAGTGCGCTTGTTCTAGCGTGTCTACCCTAAAATCCGTTCCACGACGTGGTTGATCCTCGCCTCGCAAAGAAACCGCTCATTCCACCATTGATAGCTTCCTCTCGGCTACTCTCGCTTCCGCATTGTGACATGTTTCACAGCTGCCTTACGCATCTCCCAGGCTAGAAGGATATCAATGATTCCACTCACCGCAGCTTCACATTGATACCGGAATACGACTCATACTGCTTCTCGACGTTCTTGAAGGTGAAATCAAATGTCTGCGCTTGACGCATCTCTCCCCCGCTCGCTAGTTCTTGCGCCAGCGAGACGAACTCGTAATGGTTGCCTCGATCGTAGAAGAGCTCTACTGACGGGAACAAGTCCGCCATTTGAAACTCGGTCAGCGTTTCCTCTCTAATAGACACCACAACTGAATGTCATTCTGTTACGAGCTCGTCCTCTGTCTCTGATTTCAAGAGAATGATTCAACGTAGCTGAACGAAACCCGACCCACCGATGGATCCGATGAGCTCAATCCTAATACCATCATGTTGAAACTTCTTGCCATCCTTGACCCTCACATTAACTTGACCAGACACAGACTCTCCGTCGTAGTAAACGGGACACATCTCCCTCTTATCTTTATCACCTTTAACCTCGACTTGACGTCGCTCATCCTCGCCCGCAAGCTTGATCTCAACCTCCACCGGAGCCGAGGAGAAGTTGAAGAAGGAGGCCATGGCGAGAGACGACGACTGCTGTGCGGTAGCAATGAAGCCCAGAAAGGTAGGATGATAGGGTGGTTGTTACGCTACCGTGAAGCAGAGGAGGCGAGTGAGCGAATGAGCTGGGAATGAATGAATGAATGAAAGCTGCAGGGGTGGTACTATCGCACTCGAGGCGAGTCTACCGGTGCGCTCGTTCGAAGAATTAGCCAATGAATCTGGTCCAAAGAAGTGCGCGCAAGGTATCGGTTAGTTGGCAGTTGTCAACATAGCCCTTGGCTCGTTATCGGTGTTCTTGATCAGTGAGTGAGTCAGTCTGCACTGACGATCATCCGGTGCATCGCATCATCACCATAAGCGTAAGCGTGGCATGCTACATACGAGCGTGGGAAAGTAGACGGTTCCGAGGAATGCCCCGTAACGTTACGCGTAAGTCATTACTACGGAACCACACAATCAGAGTCGCACTCAGTATACAGTAATGCAGTATACAGTGAGTAGCATGACTTGTCCACCCGAGACGGTGCAATGATCGGTGATGCAACTAAGTTTCGATACCAAGTGTAACACTTGGTTCAACTGCAACTGCATTCGGGATGACTAGCTGCTACACTGTAGCATAACGAAACAACTTGCACAGTGTCATATCTTCAACGAAGTGCTCATTGCCAGTCCCGGCCAAGATGGATGGCCCGCTTGTTGGTCGGTCCTTCCAAGCTTGGACGCCTATAGGGTGAGTCGCACATCATGCGGCAGAAGAGGACGCCCCACCATCGCATTGTGACTTTGTAATACCGTCGCCATGGATTGCTAACGTCGCTTATCGAGGCACACATAGTCAAACATCCAACCAGCTCATCTTGTACCACCCTCCTTCGCACGCATTACAAGTCCGCCCCCATCCCTCATCGCAAGGGTTTTCCTCTCTCGCCGGTCCATCACGACCGAGAGCTCAATCATTCTCAACGCCAGACTCTCGGCTCCGCATTCTGAGTTCACCGCCGATAGAAAGCATAACTACTACTCCTCACTGTCCGTACTGCTCCCAGCCACTACCCACAGATCACTCGTTCACTACTCCCCTGGATACCGACTTCGACACGGAGCGAAACCCAGCTGAAGCGGTCTTCAAGGACGACGATATCAATGTGCCAGCGGGAAGTCAAAGAAGGTATTTCAGGATCCTCGAGCAAGCTCACGAAGGCTCAAGACCACCTTCACCAACTCCTTCAACACCGCGAAGGAGGTTTCAAACCCCCTCTGTATCTGGCGAAGAGGAGGAAGAGCAAGAACGACATGGTCGAAGAGCGCAAACGGAAGAAGATGACGATGAGCTCGACGAAGCGGATTTTCCAGCGAAGGGATATTATGATAGATTCTTCAGGGAGGAGAAGAAGCTGGGGATGGGTGCTGAGGGCAGTGTGTTCCTCGCGACGCATGTCATAGGCGGGAATGTGCTGGGTGAGTCTCACGTTTCTGGTCATTGAATATGTACCGCAAAAATACCACCCAGCGCTCTCGGTACCAAAGATGCGAAACGTCAAAGAAGATGTAAACATATGATAATGAACACTAAGGCTTCGCTTTCGTCCCACAGGTACTTATGCCGTGAAGAAGATCGCGGTCGGGAGATCAAAGTCATACCTGTTCAAGATGCTACGCGAAGTTCGCTTACTGGAAGCGCTGAGACACCCGAATATTATACCTTACCACCATTCGTGGATCGATATGACCAGATTCTCCAGGTGAGCTGTATCTCCGTCCCTCATTGCCGGCTTTTATGTTCTCGACCCGCCTGTCATCTCTCAAGTGTGTCGATGAGGTGCTTATGGAGTAAGCTGCAGCTTCGGCCCCCCCATCACCGCTCTGCACGTCCTCATGATGTATGCGACAGCTGGTAATCTAGACACGTACCTCTTGACACGCTCGCACACCAATGAGCCCCGTCCCGACCTATCCGCCAACGACATTGCAGACTCCGAGTCACTGAGCCAGCTACCGAAAGCCGAGCGGATCAAGGCTTTCAAGAGGCGTAGGCAAAGCGCTGTCGATGGAGTACAAGGGGGTATGGGAAGAAAGAGGAAGCAAGAAGAGAATAGAGGCGTACTCTTGCTTGGAGTCGAAGAGATAGGCAAGCTCTTCGGGGATGTCGTCGAAGGATTGGCCTTTTTAGTGAGCCCGCCGGACTCTTTCGAGAGTTTCAACCAATTATGCTTTGGTCCCGATGCTAATCCGAACATCGCCTCAATCCCTTACATTCAGCACGCGAACTCGATATTACACCTCGACCTCAAATGTTCTAACGTTTTACTGCATTATGAGGAGGGAAAGTTAATGTGAGTGTGTCTATGCTTGGATGGAGGGCGAAGCTGACCTTTCATTCGTAGCCCAAAAGCGCTGATATCCGATTTCGGGACTTCTGAGGAGATGTTGCGTGGTAAACGAGAGCGGACGGGACACACTGGAACCATGGAGTGAGTTGTCTCGCCTTATTTTGTGATCAGCTATGTCTCTCCGCCGATCAATCTCCCCTTAAATGATGTTCGAGTACACGCTGATGCTGACGTACGCTTCCGCTTACGATGCTCAGGTATATGGTGGGTACCATGCACAGGTACAAAGCCCCGCTACCGAAGCTCATCGACTGTTATAGGCCCCTGAGACTCTGGTGCAAGACGTTACTGGCCGATGGCGGCCTTCTGATTCTCACGCGGACATGTGGTCCCTAGGTGCGTAGTTGACTTCGGTACCTCTCGTTGACTGCTCCCTGGGACTCTCACTCATACCAGGACCAATTGATACACGCAGGAATGATTTTGCACAAAATGTTATTTCTGCATCTACCTTATCCCGACACCGAGGACTACGAGGCTCTTCTGAAAGAAATCCTGGCTTATCGAGGGTGAGCGCAATCAGTGCAATCCTAGCTCCTCGCTACACTCCGCTTCGTGGCACGTTCATTGGTTGCAGAGGAATTGGGGTGAGGGAGGCTTTGGGCTACGCTGCTGACACGAGACCATGAACAGCTTCATACCGACCACCGAGCTGTTCCAATCCCTTGAGCGAAGACATATACCTCGAGACTTACTTATCCTGCTATCCAAGCTTGCGCATCTGGTCCCCGAGGAGCGGCCTACCGCTGAGCGAGTAAGAGTGGGACTCAAAGGCTTGGTAAGTCGCGCACTCCCTGTTCTTTCGCTTCACCAACCTAGACCTCTGATTGCCGATTGGTAGTCCTGTCGCAGTGTATCTTGCGCTAAATCGGTACCACACTGCGATGATGTGTCTGAGACAAAAGCTAACAGGTGACACCATTGGATCATACGAAATATAGGAGGACAGAGCTAGGTCAACAGGAAGCTTCTCCTCGCGAGCTGGCGAGTTAGTCAGGCGGATCGTCACGCCCTGGTCAGGCGTCATTGGCGAGTTGCAAGATGCAGGACAAGGAGTCGTGAGTCTCACGGGGGTGTTCTTCACAGTCTTAGTCTTTCTTGGCCTGTCTTAAACACCCAGTCTAACCAGATCTCGGGATATCCATTCGACACGATCGATATCGCATTCCTGAGATTGCTTTGAGCCTAAATCGCAGTGCGCCGATGTGAAGCTGATCGCTGCATGGGCCTATAGCAAACTTCGACATGGATACGCGAGACAACGCCGACCGTCACGCACTCGCCCGTCCGACCGATCCTAGCGCTCCCTTCCCCGACAGACGAGCTGCGTACGCCTTGGTCCGAGGCTATACCCATGCTGCCTGGTTCAAGCGAGATCGAGATCGGCGCTATCAACGCCAACGGCATCGGAATCAGTCGACGACCAAGAGATGCTAGCAACTTTAGGTTGTCCCTGGGGCAATACTGCGAGGCCATAGCAAATGTTCTCGGCGGGAGAGCCGGGTTGGTGTACACGCCTCGATTGGCGCGGAAAGTGGTGAGGGCAATCGTCTTCATACTGAAGGTGAGTCATGCTTGCTTTGCTTCACGATGGCCTGCAGAAGAAGCTACTAGGGAACATCCCTCGGAAGTGGCATGAGATCTTCTCCCCGTGCAGTCGCAAGCTTCTCTTCACCTTTTCTCCTGCACACGTACTCCCCACTATGGAGAGTTATACGATACACATCTTGCTGACAACAATGATTTTCTGCACTGCGAACGCGACCTCACCGGTTCGTCTCTTGCTCGTCCGCGGCTTTGACATTTGTTTTTTTCTCTTTTTTTTGGGAATGATACAGGTGATTTCCCTTCAACCCCAATTGATCGACCTCGACCTCAATCTCGCACGATCGACCGTCCTGTTCCTCTTGGCTATGTCAACGTTCGAATTCACTCTTGATCTGCCGGTGATCCCTTCCGTCGCGTTGGGGATATTGCACGTCGCCGCTATCATGACCAGGAAGACGACAGCCTAAATCAGAAAAGAGTCCTCATACGCTGAAGTCTTGTGCGCTTAGCCGTTGCTTGTGATCAACACTGAAGTTGCCACTTTTCACCTACCTGCGTGTTTCCCTCGAAATCCGCCTCTGCACCCGATACGTCTACCTTATGCTCAGGTCGTCGTCTGTCCGGATCAATCTCGCTTCTGCTCTCGTTGTTTCTACGAAAACCAATCCATCCATATGTCCCTTTCGGTCATTTCGATGCATTCTCACTGCAACGTATTACCCCTGCCCACGCGGTACCGTATTCTTGTCCGCCTTCGTCCCGTTCATGCTCATATGTCTAGCGCCGCCTCGCATTCACACTTTGATCATTGACAGAGTACTCGCTCGCCCTCATACATTGTTCAGTCCAACACACCCTGAAAATGATTGTACATTCCTGCGTGAGTTCTTCCTGTTTTGTGTTGTAGTATTGTCGCACAACTTGCGCCGCCACACCTCACTCATCCTTTCCGTATAGTTCACTTACTGTATTGTACCACTCTGCGCCGAGAGTGATCCATACAAAAATATCATGTGGTGCATGTCATTTCATCCTGTTTTTTGGATATCTGCCATGTACGGATCATTCGCCTCGACCTCGCCGCTCACGTACCGCGTGTACATACCAGCGTTATGACTTCCTCCTGCATCCGTGTTCATTCGTTCTCCCTTCGACGTATTCCAATCATGGTTTCCTGATACTCTGGAGTACGTGCAGTACATGTGCGCCACACTGCGCCGCACGCTGTATAGTGCGAGATAACATTACGGCCACAGCCAGACAGGATCAAGTGACTTGCCTGGCTGGATCGAAGCACAGTCTATCTTGTGAACGATGCATGCTTACAGTACGTACGTGGACCCCGAGACTACAATTAGACCGCAATGACTTCTTCGGCCACTTACGCCCTGTCTGCGCGTCCTATCATGATATGAAAGAACATCCATCATACCCTGTTCGTCCCGCCTCTCGCTGGACGATTTGAGGATGATCGATCGCCGGTCGCAATCGAATGCAGAATGGGCAATCCATCAGGCCACCACCACCCCTTCCTTTCTTCTCATGTCGGCTTCTCACATGATTAGCCTTGTCTGATACCCGCTTTCTACCTTCTGATCGTCCAGTTTGTGTCTATACCACTTGAGTAGCCTATTTGAAGATTCAAGTGCGTAGTCAGTAGGCGTAGTCTGATGGTGAAACGACTTATTGGACGGGTACATCTTCAAGCGCTCCAGCGAATGTTCCCCTCATGAGAAAAGAAGGCTGCAGGACAAATTCATGCCCGAACTCACCTTGTCGTACAGCGATTTAACAACGTCTCCCACTTGTTTGAGGGTATCAAGGGCGGTCGTGTACATAGGCTGCAGGGAAGAGTGCCGGATCAAGCCAGTCAGCCATACTTCCCCGCCACAGGTACAATGAGAATGCACGTAGCGCGTCAGAGATCCAGGAGGCCACCAAAGACGAAGAGAGAAGGGGAGGGCGAGCGTGTCGCACGACCGCTCGGCACAGCTGCATGGCATCTAAGCGGCGGCTCAGGCCGAAATTCAAGCGGAATGATTCGAAGGTAAAACAAGGCTTCGAAAGTTTGTGGGCGACTCACATCCTCTACCGGCTCATCGTAGATCTCCAAGGTTCCTACGCTCTCATTCAGTACACCATGGAACACTTGGTCGAGAATCATCTGACTGAGCCTGAGCGAATAAACACAGGCACATGATCGTCGTCAGCTTATCCGATATCACCGATACGACGATCAAGCAAGAGGTAATGATGTCGTTTAGCCAAATCCGTCACTCACTTCTCCTCAACCACCTGTAAGCTCTGACCGACTTCCTGAGCAATGTAAGAAAGCTCTACAGCAGAGTAAGGCTCGATCACTCTGACCAGGTTCTGCTCGAGGAGGGTGTCGTACAAGTATGAGAGATGAGATCGGATCAGAGGGTCTTGTTGAAGTTCTGCGAGGGGTATTTAACGTTAGTCAATCGCGATCAAGCTTCGATACGAGAAACCATTATACCAGCGGTGACTGTCGTTGATCGCCAGGGGGCCTGACGATGAGGTACCAGGACGAATGACAGGCAATGCAGCTTCACTCACGTTCCTGGTAGTCCTTCAGGGCAGTCTTGAACAGCTCCAAGCTTCTCTCCTTCAATGCAGTTGCCGTTGCTCTCAGGGCATCGAGATCTTTACCAGCGTGAGGAGCGGCTGATTTGAGCAGAAGGAGAGGCGGAACATCGTCAGGCTGATGGAGGCATGTAGAAGACAGTCAGTGTCAGGTCCTGGCTTTCCCGCTTCACCTATGCTTCCGTGGACCCTTGATCGTCTCCTACTCCTCCGAAGGCGCGACCGCCATGTCTCTCGAAAGATGATGCAGAACGATGAGAGGACCAAAACGGCACTCACCAGACCCATCATCACTTTACACAACAACATGTACTTTAGTGCCTTCAAAGCCCTAGGGTCCTTCTCATCGATCTGGCCAAATCCTTCAAACGCCTCGAAGAAGTAAGAGTAGGCGGTCTTGTAGTCTTTGTCGTCAGCGTTGATGGCTCCTGATTGCAAGTCGAGCTGGGCTTGGAGTAAAGGTGGGCAATAGATCGAGTTGGCGGTCGTTCGGGCAGAGGCAAGGGCAGACTGAGATAGACAGCAAGATCGGCATGAATCAGCTCTGCTGTCTATTCCCAGCCGGCTTTGGAATATCAACAGGATAAGTCGGTTGGTCTTGCACAATATCTCACCTTCGCTCGAGGCAGATTCTGTATAGCATGGGCTGCTCTCGATTCTAACAGATACACCTCGGTGAGGATGATCTTGTCATCAAGCTGCTTCAGCTCCTTCAACAAGCTCTCGGTGGCGCTCAGGGCAACTCGATATTGCTCGGCATCGAGTTGTCTGGATACATCGCACATACCTCGATCAGCCAAGTACCACACATACGTAGCGCGGAGTGTCAGGTGCCATAGATAGCATGCGATACGTACAATCCAACAAGCTTGATCTCCAAGGATTGACGAAGGAATACCCGCTTCTCTTCTCTGGCCCAATTGATGTTATCGGTCGTCACTTGCATTTGCAGATCTCGTGATGAAGCCGGGAAGTAGTCGATCAGGGTTCGAACTGCAGGTTAATTTCACCTGTTCAATATGTTCTTCTGCAGAGAGCGAGGAGTATCCGCACATGGCATCCAAGCAGCACAGAGCCAAAGGCAGCGCGATCGCAGTCACTCACTCAGCTTAGCAGTCTTCGCCTTGGCGATCTGGGACATGAATGTTCTGGAGTCGGCGACGAGCTGCGCCAGTTCTTTGGCTTTGCTGTGGATGCGGCCGCACGTCGGCAAAGAGTCGGTGTGGGTGATGAGCAGCCAAGTAAGCGAAAGTCCGCCTCTGGCTAGCTGATCCGATACCCACTTGTGATCTCTGTACAGAGCACCGAGCTTCACCAGCGCGGTCTCCTGATCTCTCAGCCCATCCTCGTCCGCTAAGCACAGCAAAAGTCTACGTCAGCATGAAGTTACCGTGATTGCTTGCTCAGAGTCAGACTCGATTGGTCGCATGGATCTTTGGACTGACCCGCTTTCTTGCTTAGTACATCTCTGTAGATCTGCTCGGCCTTTGCTGGATCGCTCGTGGCGAAGGAAGAAGCCTGATCGAGCTGTTCCGAGAAGTCCTGTTGCTCAGGTGCGATGGCCATGGTGTGTCGGTGTCGGTGTCGGTGTCGGTGTCGAAGGGAAGGTCTGCAGCCAGAGGATATAGACGGTGAAGATGGTCTACTGTGTACTTTTGGGCACAAGAATGATAAGAGTTGAGCAGGGAAGTGGATTGAGCTTGTCCTGGGTTGAAGATGACGGAGGGGGTGAACCGCTCGAGATGACACAACGCGTAAGTTAGTGCAACTGCAGTAAGCAGCACCACGTGGTCGCCACGTTTGCAATTCAGAACGACTTAAGGGGAGAAAATGCAAACAAATTGTACCGTGAATATTCTTTGGTGGGCGTGACTGAGGAGCTGTGGAGACCCCAGATCGAGATGATCGGCTAACCAGCTTTAGTGTACAGTGTGCAACGAACAATGGATCGGGGGTGGAACGTACTTATATATACCTTGACATCATGTCAATAATCCTGTAATCAAATATCTTGTCAAGAGAGCAGTCGATAAAGGCGACGACAATCAGTCTTGCCTGCTCAGTACAATCCGAAGATAGAACCGCACATTCAGTACAGGACACATCATGGCGACAAATCTCCCCTTGCCCCTCTTCTTCGCGCAAACCCTCAACTCGCTCGCACCAATATTCGATGACACGCTCTCCCTCTCTTCGTCCGAGGCGCAATCGACCCTCACATCAGCTCTGGATAGCCTGTACCTGATTCAGCGGATGATCAACTCTTTAGGAGTGTTCTCCGAGAACGAAGGTGTCGACGAGATCAGCGAGAGAGAACTGGTTTTCATGAGCGTAAGATGGGTGATAGGCGCCACCGAGGAGAAGGGCGGACTGGGAGGAAGGGACGATAGGGTGTCTACTCTCAGGAGAGCGGAGGTATGTCAGCTGGCGAAGTTACTTCAGCCGAACTGAAAGGTTGAGCTGATTTATACGGTGACAGGCCGCTTACAACAGCTTTCTCGAGCTGATCACCTCGTACGGCGTCCTGTCGCCTGAGGAACAAGCGGGGAGTTCTGCTGCTGCAAGCGGAAGTGCGCCTCGAGATCCAGCGCAAAAGAGAGAAGCCAAGATACGGCAGTACAAGCGTGAGAAGGAGCTCAGAGAGAAGATCAGTGTGAGCTGTCGATAACCCCGCTGGATTCACATCGGAATTGACATGGGAACTGACAGCGGTGACTGAACGGTGTGATCGAACCTTCATCACTAGTCGTCGACACGGGATCAACCTGAGCCATCTTCCTCGCCCATTGCATTCCTTCTATCCCTGTTACCGCAGACACCCAGCAGGCCGGCTGTGACTTCCACGAGTTCTGGCTACACCTCAGTGAATCCTGAGGAATCGCCTGAGATATCCAGATCAGCCATCCTTCTTGTTCTCCGCTTGCTGCACACCTTGACCCTCTCCGCCCTCTCATCAATAGCCATGGAGCTGGACCTTCTCGCCTCCGCACCTGCTTCAATATCGCCCATACCGGAGCCAGCTTCCGATTCGAGGCAATCGAGCAGAGGAGCAGAAGATGAGGAAGATAACTCATGGAGGTTGGATAGAAGACCGGGTGCTTATAGGCCCAGGGAGTTGGTTTCTGGTGGGGGGAGGGTGTTGCGACCTTTCACGATTTTACCTTCGACGCAAGCGCTGTCAGATAGGGAGAGGCTGAAGGGCGAGGTATTCAGACAGAGCTGGAGACTACCGACTATGACTATCGATGAGTATCTGGAGGAAGAGCAAAGAAGGGGTAACATCATCACGGGAGGAGGGTAAGTCGAGCGACCTTGGCTTTCCATTGTCTCCCCACTGGTTCTTTTTTTTTTTGTCATAGAACAGCGTGTCCATTCGAATCAACGCTGATATACCACGGTGTGTTCTGGATAGACAAGCATCCTACGATGCGCCAACAGAATCGGAGCTCCTAGAATTAGCAGCCGAAGACGATGGTACCGTACTAGGATACGAGAAGGCCGAGCAGAAGCGCTTGAAGGACGAGAAGTGGGCTCAGTATACAGACGAAAACAAGAAGGGAGCTGGAAATACTATGAACAAGGGATAGACGCGGAGGATCACCAGGTCCAATGTCCCAGAGCTTTTGAAGGGGGTATGTCCACCGTCTAGTCTATTACCTCTTTAAGAGAACTCTATGCGATGTTCGATGACTGATCAGGTCGATTCAGAATGGCTGATATTCAGCCTTTCTGACAGCTTACAAATTTTTCATCGATGACTGGTCATGTGGGTCAGATCGCACGGCCGGGCGATGCGCAGACATCCGGTGGCCATAAAATTCACAATCTGATGATCCGCATATGCAACAATCCGACTAGCATAATAAGAAATCGCCATGTATGGCCAAAACACCTGTCGACGACCTTGGCGGTCTTCGTCTCTTGGTAAGGTTTTGTGGGCGGGTCCTGATCTGGCGAATGGGATGACAGGTCTCTTTGGACCCAGACACATCGCCTTATCTGCGACTCCGAATTTCTGACTGATCAGTCAACGAGCTGATTGCCCGGATCCTCCTTTGGCCTTCAAGCCCGCCATGAGGCGATTTGAGTTACAGCTTCGGCATCGTTTGACCGGGAGCTGACATGAAGCCAATGTATAGGCAGACGTGTTGGAGATAGGCTCCATTCTGAGCCTCCTTTGGGCAGTGTCATACGTCCTTTGTGAAGTATCATCTACACTGACGCGGTTTACCGTTTCAAGCATTCCTGGTCGTATCGAGATCTGTGGTCCGAGGCGAGTCGTCAGGATTATGCGACTAATTAGGCGGTTGAGGGGTTGAGAGGGCATGTGTCATGCCCGCATTATCATCACTTGATGACCTCACCTTGTTCTCACCTGACTGACACCACAAGATACTAAAAGGACCACAAGGTGATTCATGGACAGCGCGGCACTGCCTCAGCCAAAGTACTAAAACGACACCAAAATGAAAGACTTAATCGCCTGAATTGAGAGCCCATCCAAAACATAGGCATTGGCCAAGCAAGAAGGAAGATAGCCCTCTTTCTCCTATACTCTATAGGAAGTGCAAGATCGATCATAGCGGTACTTACTGCACGTCATCGGCATCAAGTATCGGCATCATGTCAATCCAGCTGCCATCTCCAAGGCTCAAAACGCCATCAGACTATCTTCACTCCCTGACTCTCTCTCCACCGTCGCCATTCGCTCGAGCTCCCACTCCCGCTCCTACTTTCCCATCCGCCTCGAACAGGTGTGGCGCAAATCAAACAGCTCAGTCCGTCCAATTGCAAGATTATCAACTAGGATGTGGGCGTGGATCAAAGATGGACGGAATACGGGACGCACCTGCTTCTCCCGCTCCTCCTATCGTCCTAAATTCTCCGCCTTTGTTGCCGAAATCAGTACCAGCTCCCCCACCACCTTCTACTTCCACCTCTTCTCCTACCTACGTCCTGTCCCGTGGGTATGATAGTGAGACGAAATACGAGGTGGATGGTCGAGATCGAGACGAAGATGAAGACGATCCGCTGCTATCCCTCGCCACATTTAGGTTCCCCGGGTCGTATATAACACCGCCACCAGCGGGAACCTCTTCGGCGGCGCGAATGGCAGAGGAGGAGCAGCAGTCCCAGGATGATGAGGAGACGTTGTCCGTGGATGATGTGTCACCGACTTTTGTTTTCAGATTTCCAGGGTCATACGACTCGGCTTCCAAGGCTGCCAATGACGAATTCGATCTCGATGGCGACGCTGCTGTTGGTGTTCATGGAGATATAGACCGAAGGAAGCGAGAAATAGGCGTTTCCTCCCAGCTAAAAGCTGACATTCCTGCCTCGTCTCCCTACGGCATAAGAACAGCCTCGTCGGGCGGTGCTACCAGCCTGGTGGAGAATGGCCCTCAGGCTCAAGCTCGACTACGGAAGGATCAAAACGCCCATCCCCATCGTTGCCTCACGCCCATCGAAGCCAAACAGCTCGCCACCTATCTCACCCAGCAATTCTCCCTCAAGCCTAAGCCTAAGGCTAAAACGCGCACAATATCGATATCGTCAATCCCGATACCTACCATAAATATGAACATGAATAATAATGCTCAGAAGAAGCAAAAAGGGATGATGGAAAGGTCTATCGAATGCGCCGAAGCTTTGCACGATGCTGGGATCAGGTGGGATAGGTCAAGGAGGGTCATGGGGATGCATTTGAGGGGGATTTGGGAAGCATCGGGCGGGAGGTCTGATCTTGAGTGAGTGCGGAACACAGTAGTGCTTCTTTCTTGCGGATGCTCACGCTAGTTCCGAGTGAGCGAGGTGGACCGACCGTTCACACACGAGTAGCGCTAATGGTGTTCTTGACGCTTGATACCTGACTGTCCACAATCGCCATAGCCTGTACGTTCAGGGCTCTTTCCTGACAATCGCAGAAGAGCCGCACCCGCTTGATGATGCGTAAGTCTAAAGCCTGCTGGTCGTCCTCCGTTACTCGAGTGTCTTAGGGGTATACCGCCTGTATGAACTCTGCTTCTTAGAAGGCGATCCATCAGCGAGCCTGCTACATAACCCAGTCGTCCGAGGGCCATCCCATCCCGGCCTTGGTAGCGACAGATGTAATCGTTCCTCGTGAAGTAGTGCTCGACTGCTAACCTTGCCTTTGCCCGACGCCGCCTCGCCTCTTCGCCTCAACCCGCGCCTTCCTGCCCTCCAATGACCCATGATCCTTCAACACAATGCATCATACACGTCAACGCAAATTGCACGTCTCCACACACCCACGTCCTCATCGAGTGTCCGTAGACCCATACCAATCCCAATGGACCCGCCCACCTACGCTCCCTTACCCAAGCTGAGCATCCAAGCAGGTTTATTTAGCGCATTACCGGTCTCCAGGGACCCCAGCCCGCTCCCTATCCCAACTAGCAGACCTGTATCGCGGGCCATCCCACTCTCCTTCGGTGCGACAAGCAACCCAAATTCCGCGTCGTTCAGCGCATCCGATACCAGCCTAAGCCCATACCACGCTGCCTCAAGTGGACAAAATTTGGATGTGGATGTCGAGATGAAAGATCGAAGTCGACGCAGGTCTTTCAATGGACTTGGGTTCAGCTTCAGGTCGACGTCGAGGTCCATGTCCAAGTCTCATGGGTCGAGAGCGTCGATATCGTCCTTCATCTCCATCGCTGCGTCGGCTTGCGCGCCACGATCTGGACTCGAGCCAGCAGCTTCCGCGAATGGACTCGCCCCTGAGCCAGCACCTGCTTGTTCATCTATCGAAACTAGTACCTCTGCGATTCATATTGACGAGAGCTTTGGTCTGGATGGGAGGATGGAGATAGACTACCAATCGCGCCGAGGATCGCTATCGAATTCGAGAGTCGGTTCAGCGGTACCGGCGCTGGCCCCTGACCCAGCACAAACCCAAGCCGATGATGTCCAAAGCTCTTTGAGAGCATTCCGCTTCCCTAGCACTGATGCGGGTGGGGCCCAGGTCCAGGGTAAGGGTAGAAGCAAGAACGGCGAGAAAACGCACAGCCAAAACGTCATCCACAGCCAGAAGAATGGGGATAATCCTCAGAATCACAGCCGCAGGAAGTGGAATGAGCGGAAGATGGATGTCACTTTGAAGATCAAGATTGACGGGTGAGTGTGAACTGAACTGTAATAGTCACCTGGTCTTGACATGCACCCAAGGGAGACTTCTTGGAGCCTCGGGATGGCCCCCAACGTGCTCCCACTTATTCGGGGGTATGCTGCAACAGACCTGAGTTGAGCTGATCACATTCCGCACCTGGTGGAATTCACCACTTACTCCCGAATAACCTGCTCGTTTGAGTCCTTTTTGTCATGTTTATCACAGGCACCAAACGTCCATCCATGGCCCTGGGGGTCCCCAGCACCACCAGCACCACCATCGCCACTCTCACACAGCCGGGCTCACCTCCTTCTCAGCTCTTTCGACCTCTTTTCCCCACCCTCAACAACCATACACAGCTGTACCAGCTCATCACGGAAAGCAATACTCGCACGCAAGCGCAGTTCCATACGTCTACACACCCTGCACTGCTGCATCCCACTCAAGGACGTTCCACCCTCGTACACCACTGACAGCCGTCCATGGGAATATGGGAAATAGGTGGACTTCCTCGAATAGACAAGGTGGTCTCGGTCGCGGTCGATATTGGTCCAAGCTCTCACGCTCGCTCTACATCGACTTCAAGGTCGGCAAGAAGAGGTTCCGCATACGGAGTGACAGGAGCAGGAACTGCCATTGTGCGCACGAAGCGTACGCGTTAGCGTCATCTGGAGGAATCGGAACCGAGGGATGGGCGGTTACACCTGGACTGAAGAGTGGCGTCGGAGGCGGTGGAAGGGGCAAAGGTAGGAGAAGACCCAGGAGTGTGAGGAGGGTCAGTTTTGGTGGGTACGAGGTGAGGTGAGGGGAAGTGAAGACTATAGCCTTGTGCTTTCATTTGCCGTTGTTGTTGTTGTACAAGTTACGATGGTACGGCTGGAGTATAGGCGCAGCGCATCGCCTCCCTTGCTCGTCCCCCAGAGCAATACTGTATGTACACTGTACTTGATCAATTGACACTCTCATAGCTCGCCGTGCCGTACCATACTGCACCATCCATATTTAACTACACTCATCTTACATGATGCATTGTTTCTCCGATTGTGGATCAGATATGATGTTGTATATACGGTACATGACAACAGGTTCGATGGCTCTAGCTCTGAAAGATCTCTTTTTTCTTCTCTCACTCGCTTTAATAACTATGTACGTATGTGTGTGTGTGTGTGTGTGTGTGTGTGTGTGTGTGTGTGTGTGTGTGTGTGTGTGTGTGTGTGTACAAGTGTATATGGTGTCCATTTAAGGGGATAAAAAACGGTTCGATATCAGAAAGTAATGACTGGTTGTTGTATACAAGCGAAGGTCCGACGTTCAATAGCGATCCTCAAATGTTAGATGATGGATAGACATTAAAGCCTACGATAGACGGCTCGGACGACAAATCACAATCCGCTCCGTCTGAGCAGCAGTTATGATTCCTCAGGCGTACCAGCCTCGATTTGAGCTTGCACCTCCATCGGTAATCGCGTAGCAGCTTCGAGGGCAGCTCGGACTTCGCCTATATGGGTAGTCAATCAACAGGCCAGGTCAGCATGAGTTTGGCAAGAAAGCTGGTCGTATCTGCTCGCGACGAACAGTCTCCCGCCTGACCGAGCCCCATTGGCCCCTTGCGGGTAGCAATCAGACGAGGACGACCCTCACTCTCGGAGATCCCTCTTCTGACTTCGAGCAATTGAGTCCAAGCTTTCAGAAGCAGAAGAATCCATCACTCACCAGCCATAGCATCAATCCCCTCCCACATGGTCCCATAAGCCTCCAAACCAGCCAAGATGACCTTGACGTTGGTCAACAGAGCTTCAACTTCCTCGGAGCGCGAGTTTGTGTATCCTGTGAACGTGTTTTCGGCTTGGACAGCGAGAGCGAGGAGGAGGAACGCGTAGGCGCCCGTTACCAGACCACAAGAGCAGAACGGAGGCCATTTGGGGCTACATCACAGAAAGAAGAAGTCAGCGCTCGCAATATATCGACATCATATGATCGTGGATTCTTTCATAGCAGGGGGAAGTGACCGCTTTCGAACGGTAAGGAGTGGGTTGGTGGGATACCACATGTCGCAGCACTCACGGTCCATCCCACATCGCCATCACCGCGCTCCTGTGCAAGACCTCGAGCCTCACGATCGTGTGCGCCGCAGTAGCACATCTGGCGAGACTGATACCAGGCGGGAAGACGTCCAACATCTGGCTATCAGGCGGAGGCAGTACTTTGTCCGCCTTGTCGTCGACACCCCAAGCTTTGTGCGGCTTATTGGTGCTCGCTGTTGACGAGCCGTGCGAAGCTCGTCTGTTTCCGCTTCCATCCGCTGACGCAGCCGTAGAGGCTGATGGCGGCGTGGTAATCGGCGCGATCGACGCTGTCACCTCGGGATAATGCGTTGGTTCTTGCATAACAGGGGCGTATAGCGCAGCGGCACCACCAGGGTATGAGAACCACGGCGCGGGAAGGTTCTCTGGATACATTTCGGGAGCCCACAAGTCGTCCATGACATAATCGAGCATCTGAGCTTGTTGATCGGCAGGTACTTCAGAGTTGTCGTATGCCCAGTCGAGCTGCTGGTACCCGTTGACATTGTTGCTTAGGCCCTCAGAGAACCCATTTTTACCGACACCATTGTATTGATGCAGTTGCGCTCCATCGGCATTCGCGCCTGTACCGCTTCCGACACCGCTGAAACTATTCGGATCAAACGTCAATGCACCCGTGTTGTTGTGCTGGAACATGTCGTAAGTGGGTTGGATCCCATCCACTTGAGGGTTACTGTGACTGCTCGTATGCGACGTATTAGCTGAGCTCGCAGGCGAGGTGAACGGGTGGACCGACGGGTCATCGACGCTGGTGGTAGGTGTGCCGGTCGCAGGTGAGGAGTTGGAGAAATCAGGCGCCTGTGGTAGACCGCAAATTCGTTTACTGAACAGTGATACCTCGGGGAACGCTTGGAATCGGTGAATGTGAATATGCAGCACCGCCAAGCCTAGTCTCGCCTGAAGCTGCTGATTTCGGACAACTTCCTCTTCTCCGCCTGGCACAAGTTCGATGACACTTGTCACCTCTGCCTGCTTCATCAAATCCATGATCTGCTTGTCCACGTCGTATATCTGCTGCCGCATGTCGCTCTTGTACTCGGGCGTATTGGGAGGCTTCGCACCCCAGGCTGGACTGTCGGCAAGTTGAGGGAAGTAGACGGTATTGACGAGAGTGAAGATCCGGACGCACTGCTTGACCGTCTCGATGAAGTTGGGCCACGACTTGTCGTTGATCGAACAGACAGGATAGTTAACCTTGATACGAGGGTCATCCGGTCCCACAACAGGGGTCGAGCCCGACACGATCGAGGCAGTGAGGTTACCGATATATGTCGTCCACCAAGTTCTCCTCGCCATATCTCCTTGCCAGTCAGCTCCTTCAAGATTCGTTCCTCCTTGAGAGTACTTGTCTATCTCGTGCAATCCCAGCTCCATGGCGATCTGTATGGCCTGACCAGCTCTTGTCCTATTCTTGGCGACGCTTCCTGAATTGGACCACTCCCACAACGCCAAGATAGCGAGCGCTTGTACACACTCCAGGTTGGCGTTTCCGTTATCGACCATCGAGTCGATGAGTTGAAGGGTCTGCTGATTCAGGGATCGCGATGCGATTTGCCGTTGTCGCTTAGAGTGACTGGAATTAGGGTTGGGATCGTTCGGGTGCGGCACCAGTACAAGAAGGGTTTGAACGGCAAGAAGAAAGGGAGAAGCAGGAAGTAGTGTTGGTAGGATTGTCTCGATGTAGTTACGAGGAGGCATGACTGTTGCATAAGGATGGACGTCGTCGTAATATCGCTCGAACCTGTATGGGAATCGTCAGAGCCGTGCGTAGAGTGAGCCAAATGGCGCTATCGTTGAGATGAACGAACAGCTTGAGATGGGCAGCAGATCACTCACACTTCCTCCCTTGTTGCGAACTGTTTGACAATATTAGTCGTATCCTCCTGTATGCCCGCAGGATCGGCGGGAGGGGGTGTGAAGTTATCGTGCTCCATCGCAGGCGCAGCTATCAGGTCATCCAGCTTCTTGAGGAAATCCGACAGCGCTGTTGGCGCCAGCACTGTTCGTAAGGTAGGGGAATCGATTCCAGCCGTGAGTGAGCAGTGATTTCCGGGAACAAGCAATATGGGTATCGAAAGAGGTTCTCGCTCACCTTGACGCCTCTTCCTCGCACCTCCTCTTCTTGACTTGACAAAGACGCATTCCAGATTCTTCTTGGCACACTGCGGTTGCACAAGGAGCAATCAGTATTATGCTGGCGCCAATCAAGCAGAACAATATATATTCCTCCCTCCCAATTCCCGTGGGGTCCCCATTCCGGAGAGATGGGAGGTGAACCGGCCACAAACTCTCGAGGTCATACCTGAGCCCAGACTTACCTGCCCGCATACAGGCTGCTTCCCATCACATTTCGCCTTTTTGGTTCTACAGCTCAGGCAAGCTGCTTTCACCGGCGCAGCTTTCGAACCCGTCCATTTCCCCACGCCACCTTCTCCTCCCAGTCCCACGGATGAGTTGAGCAGGGGAGTGTTGGTCGATTCTGAGCCTGAGGCTTGTGGGGATACTGAACTGGCGCTGTCGAGTGCATGATCGGTCGTTTGATACGGGTGATAGGCCGTCATCGTCATTGGTGTGTGTGTGTGTGTGTCTGCGTGTGTTGGGGTGTGGATATTTATGTGTATTGCTGTGAAAATGAACAATGTTGAGGGAGATGAAGCTGGCTGTTGTTGTCGGATGACAGATGACTAATCGACGGAATGGGTGGCTTTTTCCGTTCGACTCGAGATGCCAAGATGTGCTGAGCACGCCCTTCACTAGTGAATTCCCTTTGACAAAGACCCGGCAAGTACAAACAACCGTGGAGTGGTGAAGAGAGAAGCGGGGAAGACGATCTACGCTACGGGGAGGGTCAGGCGACGAGTAATGTTAGTGAGAAGAGATAAAATCAAAGTTGTCAGACTGAGACATTGAACACAGTCTCGTGTCTCGTAGCATATGTCTGTGCTGTTTCGATGTCATATATCTAGATGATGGTACCATCCCCTTGACCACTTCAATTTGTCGAATCGTGGGGTTATATTGCCATTATTACCTAAAAAGAACGCTTCCCTTGCCCTTTCCGATCTAAGCTCCTAGTCCCTTGGCCACATGCTCATAGTTCAGTTGATAGTTTTGTTCACACTGGCGGTGGGTGGCAAGACCGCTTATAGAGCTACACAGCGTTCCGTGCCTTTACGTACGGTTTTCTGGTTGGCTCGAGTCAGTCGTAGATCAAATCCGATCGTTAATTTGCTACAGTATATGAATTGCCATAAACAGCTCATCCTTCCCACATCTTTAGACTCTAAGACCCTGATCTAACTGCCGGACCCTGCCCCCGTTGTGACTCCCACGATCGTGCTATAACCTTTGTTCTGCCTACGTCTGCAATGTTACTTTGTTGACCTCCACCTCGGCATACCTCCCACTTTCCCTGTGCCATCCGAAAACCACGCATACACTTTTGCTTCCCTCTATTAGGAGAAGGCGAATCGTCGCCACAGAATTGTAACACCGCGGCACCCTCCTCGGCGTTATCGCAATCTGAAAGCGAAACTGCCACTTTTGCAGGTTTTGTCTTTGCGAGATGTGATTGAGTCTGTCTGCTAGCAATATTGGAAGCATGCCCACGCTTCACTGCACGCTACCTACCACTGCCACTGCTGCACCTTGACGCACCCTGGCCCTGTGACTGCGACTGTTGACTGTGACTGTGACTGTGACTGTGACTGTGACCCTCTGCCTGGCACCACCAATTTTCAACATCCACCAAAAACAATCTTATCTCAGGACTCCTCTCCTTCTTTTAACCATCAAGCCGACAAAAAATCAGTCAAAATGGTGAGTGTGGACGTGCTTTGTGCTCGTCATCGACCCCTATCGGAACAGTATCGCGGAAGCACGGCAGTGGCACGGTACAGCGTAGGCATTGGCATAGGCGCAATACGGGTTTCGACTGTCGACAAACTCGAATACGATATCGTGGAAGGAAGCATGAGGGAACGCCGAGAATTTTAGAAGGACACGAACAGGGTTGGATTGGTGGAAACCGCGGAGATGGGAGAGAAGAAGGTGGTGGGCCATGGGTCAGTGGGACGGCGTGAGGATGAATGGTCAGAAGTAGTCAACAAGATCGTCGGAACGGCGGATGGACGGACGAAGGTGTTGTGAAAAGGGGGAAGGAGCGCTGCTTGAAGCGTGTGAGATTGGACCGACATTTACAAAGCGGACAGTTTGCGGTTGCGGGCTCTTTCGATGAGAAAATGGTTGTCCTGTTTGACAGCCGCCGAAACTCAGCTAGCCTTTCGAAGGTATCCCATGATACCGGACTGCGCTAGCAAACGCCGACACCATTGCCTGGGCCTATCCTTACGCCGACGCCAATGCCACTGCCGAGGCTGCACTAGCCGCTTGCATCCGGTCTATCGTAGAATACTATAGCTTATACTGACAATTCTGTTCATCCGACCCTTATGTTGTATCGTTTCACTTGACCCCACTCAGCCTTCCCAAAAGTCCTTCATCATCAAGCAGAAGCTCGCCAAGAAGGCTCGTCAGAACCGACCCATCCCCCAATGGTTCCGACTTAAGACTGACAGTGAGTTGGGGCTGTTCATTCCGGATCTATCCACTGGAGGACGAGGCGTAGAGAAGGAGGTCAAGACGGGCCGGGCACCTTGCCTGGGTCAAATTTGGGTGAAAACCGTGCAATATCGGGACGGATCGCTGACTGATTTGTTGCTTTTCCCTTAACCCCTTGCAGACACCATCCAAGTTAGTTCATGATCCGCTCTTTTTCCTCCCCATGACATGCCCTGTTCCTCCTTCCTCGATAATCCTCATACCCGCTATTTTCAAGCGTGATTTTGGGCCTATCACAAAGTCAAACCGCGTTGGGATGGGTCAAAGTTATGGAGCGAAGGACAGAAAGGATCGCCGTGGAAGAGATCATATTTCCCGTTTACCAACTGCATACTGATCATTCGTTGTCATCATTCACGATTCACAGTACAACGCCAAGCGACGACACTGGCGACGAACCAAGCTCAACCTTTAAGCGGTGTTTCTCCGAATCAACACGTCCTTCTCTTCTTTCGGTTCCCTCTCTCTCCGTCTCGCCTTCTTCGAATCGACTTGATCATGACCGACATCGAGTTTTCTTCGTCATCAGCGATGAGCTGGAGCTAAAACCAGGATGCGTCAGATGGGTTATAGTTGGAATGAGAATGGATCTGGAGCTGGAGCTGGAGTCGGAGCTGGAGATGAGAGGATATGATGATAGGCGAGATGCAAGTCTTTTTTCCGGGTTTGAGCGTTGAGTTTCACTGTATATCCCCAATGGATAGGATGGCAGGAGCAAAGGCGACTCTCAGTCAGATTTGGTTGTTGGCCTTGGTGAAGCAGGAAGTCGACGGGGCCTGACTCGTTGGTCGTTCTCCGTCTTTCGACCCGGTGTCCAAATCACCCGGGAAGAAGAGAAGCGATCACGAATCTTGTATATCATGGCGGGCTCATCCATCTGTCTCCTCATATGCATGAGCCAGCGCGGTTACGCTCACGCTTCCGATCGCGAGATGTTGTCTCACGAAGGGGTTCATCTGAGCTCGGAGGATCGTGGTTGTTCTTGGACTAGGAGTTGGTTGCATGTCGGCATTTTGCGTGACGGTACTGCGACTCGAGGATTGCGTACGTGTTCCGCTGTGCTTTTCTGCTCAGCTTGCTCTGCTCTGTTTGGTAATCGCTCCTCCGCCTTGCTCGGCCCCATCCTGCCCATGGCGAGACTTCGCATGTGCTTCAAGCATCGAGTCCCAAGCTTCCTCCTTCTATTTCACGCCTCGTACGCCTCCTCCTCGACGCATCACGCTTCGCGCGTCTCGCTCTTCAGCTGCTTATTCTTCGCTACTCCTACTACTCATACCATCTCCGTGTCCCTATCGAAGCGCGTCGAAGCCGTCCCCATGTCTCCTCACCTCATCTCTTCTTGGTTGGTGCCGAAGGTAAAGCGGTATTGCGCGCGCGTTTATCAAGATAACGAGTCAAGGTGTTCAGTCCAACTCGACGCTGCTCGAAGAGCTGACCTCTGTTCTGCCTTGTTGCCATGCGTCTCATTACTTACTCGCTACTGACTCAGCAGCAAGCCAGGAAGGCATCAATTTGTCATACCGATCAACATGGCGGATGCGGACCTCAAAATCGAATTTACTCAGACGCTATCTGACCGTCCATCCGTTCGTTTGAGGCCTGGTCGTACCGATACTTTCCTCTCTCACTCTTGTGTCTGTCGGTCGATCTGTCGATCGGTCAATCGAAAAAACTACGGTACCAGTGGTGACAAGCGGTACGGTAAGAGCAAAAACCCATTCGTATCCTCCAGCGATAACCGAGAGATTTGTAACGTATACTGTGCACTGACAACGACGAAACAGGTCTGGAAGGATCGACTGGTTGAGTAAGAGGTCAGACGGTATGATGGAGTAGTCTCCGTTCTTGCTGAGCGACGTCAACGCACCGCGGTCAAGACATGTCATATCTCGAGCCTAGGAAGTCGGCGGTATAGTCGATTAGCCGACTGGCGGATCAGTGCTATCCTCTATGTCGCATGCGGCCATCCTGAACACCGCGAAGGGTCAAAGATTGGATTGAGCCTGGCCCATCCTCTGCTTAGTATGCACGACCCTAGTCCGCGGAAATACGTCAAACTTGAGGTCGTGTCGAAGAAGAGATTGGACGACTTCGCTCAAGGCGAGATGAATTGATCACTTAACTTTTCAAGGCTTGGCTTGCGTGTCAAACGGATTCGGATTCCTCTAGATTGCTCCATATAAATTCGCTGTGGTAGGCAACAACGTCTGATGGCATACACTGAGAATATCTCTCGTAGCCGTCCGACCGTTCAACTGCAACTTCAACTTCAACGCCAAGGCAAACAAACACGAATACGGGCTCCAGGAATCGGACATCTAAACTCGGACAGCGGTTCCGAGAACGTATCACCTCAACTAGCTTCTCAGTCGGCTACTGTTTGCCGTCCGCTGTTTGCCGATTGCGATTGCAATCCGGCCATAGGGTCATGCACCAACCTAAGAGCCAGTCGGTGCAGTACCCATACTCCGACGTTGGATCGCTTCTAGTACAGCACAGGACGTACGAAAAATCGTGATTTCAGCTGACTGATGATGTACCCGTTGGCAGAGGCAGCGAAAGCAACCGCAGCGAGCATCATCGCGGCCACGATCCTTACATCGACGAAGATCCTTAGCAAAAGCATAAGTCAACGTGCATCCGTTCGTCATATACATCGTTACAGTCATCAAGGAGGTCGTCCTAGTCGTATCGTAGGAACCCGTACGCGCTGGCGAAGGGTCGTTTAGGTCGTGGTCGAAGTGTAGGAATGGTATGATGTGCTGGTGTATGTGTGTGTGTGAGTGTGTGTATGGGACAATTGTATTCCAATTATCCAAGCATGGTATAAGGCATTCTATAGGTTTCACTCTTGTCGATCATGTGTGCGAGGTATTATTGTGGGGTCGACGTCAATGTCGGTGTTGTGTCTAGTGAAGCTATATCGTTCATTCTTTGGATCGTTAGGTCGTTGATTTGTTCATGGATTCGTGTATTCGTTCAGTTCGCTGCTTTGTTCGGTATATGCGAATCGTAACCGTGGTTTGCCATTGAGGCCTTTTCTTGTTGATCCGCAGTAGATCTCTTCTTGTACGCATCGACTCAGCTCCCTGCGTCTCGGTGAAATCATTGGCAACCCTGTCCGGCCGACACTGCTGAGTACCTTTTTGATGCGAACTTCGCCCCAGCAGGTCTAACCTGCTCTTTGCCGTATGGTGGACTTGCCACTCTTGCTCTATGCCTCCGCCCCTCCTCATTGCCATCTCAGCTAGTTGGCCCACCAGTGCATCATCCAGGCAGACTTCAGCCTTGCCAAGCCCTCCTTCGGTTTCACTCCCATCTCCAACTACATTTCTCCGCCCATGACGAATACAATCTCAGAAGGTCTGACGAACAAGGCTCTCTTCCTTCCGCGTCCTGTTACACCAGTGTCACCCCCATCGCTACCGTCCAGATGGGAGGAGCTCGAAGGTAGTGCCGATGAAGGGTCTGGCTGGGCAGTTGGCTGCAACCCCAGTCTGGCAGCATCACCTCACACTAGAGTTTCCGTCGAATTACCTTTCGACGCCAAATCGGATACGACTGCTCCGTTACTCCTGAATTCAGGAGGCGAGAAAGTCTCGTCTAATCTGCCATTAGGATGTGACGAAGTATCGCCATCATTGATTTGGGACTCATGCCTTGAAAGGTTGGAGATCGGACGAGTCGGAAAGCCGCCCCTGAGCTGGCGGCTATCAGTATTGATCACTTTCCTCCAGTGGATGGGAATGGAGACTATGTGAAGAGGCAGCTTCCAAGCTCGAGATAGATCCACGCGAGCCGTTCGTCGAAGCCATGAGTCAGTACGCCGAGGGTGCACGCAGACCAGGCTTCGATTGCTTTGTGTTGAGTGTGTAAGAGTCGGTCGTTCGTATCTGTCGGGTTTCCACTCCTACGCATAGGATCGCACTCGAGACAAGGTCCAGTCTGTCTGCCAGAAGTTCTATCTGTGTTCTACAAGAAACACATTCCTCAGGGGAAGGATCCATGAGGAATGTGGTTGACTAACTACTTATATACCTGACAGTCTAACTAAAGAGTCCACGTAGTCTAATCTAGAATACATGAAGTCTATCTACTAGAGAGGGTTCATCGGGATATCATCCCGAAGACCCGGTACAACGTTCTTTTTATTTGGGTGGAATCATGCCGACCATGACAGAGTGCTACTCGAGTTCACAACAAGAATCGGAACAAGAATCGCAACAAGAATCGCGACAGAGTCAGGGGTGAACGCTGTTTGCCCCGACCCAGAGAGTGGACTCGGTGGTGGGATAATCAAAGGCCAGTGTACTTAAGCCGACTGGTTTGTCACGTTCATCAACAGATCACAACTCTTCTTTGAATACAACTCTTCTACACGAAAACGATTGCGAGAGGCGCGAATGAGCATCGTTCAGCTCGGCGGAAGGGATAATGGCTATAAAATTTAGTCTGAACCCAACCGAACCCTAATCCGTGCTGAACGTCAGGCCAAGTCATCTTTGGTCTGGTTGGGTTCAGAGTAGGCTTGGCCTGAACCGGATCCATCTGAACGGTCAATAGATCCGTCTCTGTACGTCTATTGAAGCTGACACAGCGCGCAAAGCCTGCCTTACAAATGGAATAATACGTCTCGTATACTCAGCATATACGCCTATGAAGCCCCATATATTCGACGGGACAGCGACAGGTGAATGACTGGCTTTCAGGTGATCCCCGTCTGCTTCAGCTTGATGCCGGCCAGTCTTCGCTGTCCGACTCCGACCACAACATATCGGCCAAGGCAGCCTCACTTTCCCGATGCAACAGATCGAGGCCCGTCAGTTTCTCCAGGTAAGTCGGTCGAGTTACCACTTCTTTCAAGAGATGAAGCGGATCATCGCGAAAAGCTTCGGTGACCTGGGTGATCAACATCGTCAGAGAGGTCCGCATTGGGTTCGTCGAAGCACTCACAGCTCGACTACAGCCGGTGCATCGACCAAATGCGGGACCGTGGACCAGCTGTGATCGCCAATCTGTAATGGAACCCCGAATTTGGTGGGGGGGCAAATCATTCGAGGCAGGATATCGGATCGGACTGTCACTTATTCCGGCGGTGTGGGCTGGCGCAGCCAGACTGATTCCGTGAGCGTCATAGTCGCATGAATCCACTCACCCTAACGGATTCTGCAAGATGGTCACAAAGAGCTCTACTGCAGTGGCGGCAGCGATCGGCGCGACTCCAGGTCGTGTTACTGTGCACATCTGATCCAGTGTCCTATCTGTCAAGGACTAGCCATTATTAGCGTGGTCTCAAAACCCATCTGACTTACATCAGCTGGTGCCACGACGTCGTTACAGAAGTAACAGCCTAGCCGAGAGGTGTTAACAGCACTGCGAGGTGGTCCATGACGCATCACCAGATACGTGTCAAATCCCAACGCAGCATTGATCACCATTTTACCCTGTGATGCGCCGATCACAGTTGGTAACCATCTTGACTCTCGCGAGTCCATGAGGAGAAAGACTGCGTCATGTTCGTGGAACAGATCGACTAAGGTAGCTAGGTCTGTTTCGAGTTGAGGAGAAGCTCGATGCCCCGGCATGGGTATGGCGAGTTTGAAACTGTTTGCATTCTGAAAGCCGTCAGTTCTCTATACTCTACCGTATCATTATGACCAAACGGTGTACTCACGACTCCGGGAAATACTTGGCGCAAGCGCTTTGCGGCACAATGTGCCTTGTCCGCTCCACCGTTGAGACAATCATCGAATAGAAATAGCGGCTGCCTGACTGGATTGGAAAACGAGACCGTACCAGAATCCACGAAGGTTATGTTCCTGACCCCCCAAGCCTGTCAACTGTGTCAGCTCCATGCTTCTGAGTGTTGGGCTTACCATAAGGTTTCTGGCAACATAACATCCCAATGTACCTGCCCCCAATAAGAGACATTTCGTCCGAGCGATTTTCTGAAGGTCGATGGTCGGCATGACGCGCCACTTCATCAACTTGAGGTTCAGATCCACCGCTTGCTCGGCCAGCCTGTCGCAGCCCACGTCGTCAGTACAGCGGAAGTTGTGAGTCAGATCGATGGCTCACCGAGTAGGATCCATACTAGAAGCCAGATCGGCCAGCCGACTAGACAGTTTGCCATTGCCGTCACGTTCCCACCCAACTGCAGAGGGCAAATCCTGACTCTGACTCTGGATGCGCGGGCCCACGGGCAGCTGGACTATACCGTGTCGGCTGGCGGTGCCCTCTCGCAAGCATATGACGCGGACTCGATCGACGTTGTGCTTCACAAAAAGGTAGTACAGGACATTCCTCAACGGCCATCCCGGATGCTCCCCAGAGGAGGAAGGATCGTGAAACGCGATGGATCGCTGCGAGGCGATACGTATGTTTCAGATCATGTCGACGTTTCTTCGCCCTCAATAACCCACCTGGTCAAGGGGTGTCTGACTAAAAAACTCGCCATACGCTGATAAAGGGCCGAGTTCGAAACCACTTGGAATCTTTTTGATCAGAAAGGCTGCATCGGTCAACCTGTTTCCTGGCACCCCGGTTATTGAGTCCCGCAAGGCCTCAACCTCCTGATATTCGAAGTTCGGTCAGTTACGATACAATAATCATGAAGCGATTACTTACAGACGGATCAGCTGGAGTAAATCCCTGCTCTTCGGTCTCCCATACAGGCTTCGTCACTAGAGCAGGAAAGGCGAACCAATAGTGATAGGTGTACCTCTTCAGATCGGCGAAAGTTACCAGAAGAAACGGATTCAATATCGGCTTGTCTGTCGAAAAAGACTCGACCATCTGGGTGGAGCCGTTAGCGAGACTCTCATGATGACAAAGTGATTCACCAATTCGACAACTCTATCAAACGCTATCCTCTTACTGTCGACCTGGCGGAATTCCTCTATGGTATTAAAGTTCTTCAGAAAGCCGCCGACAGGGATGGATTTGAGAGGCGGCCTAACAGCTGTCAGCTCCGCCTTCCACGAAGACGACCGAGGTATTTCTCACTTCTCGATATCATCTCCGAAGGCATTCCCAGCCACAACCAGGCTTCCGTCAATGCCAATGAATCTTTCGTCCCCTTGATGTGCGAAGGTGGCGTCTGTGTCCTGAATTGTCCTGCCTTCCTCCATCCACCCTTCTATTGATTGTATCGAGTCATCTAGCTTCGCCTTGTCGAGCTTATATGAGGTGAGAGCTGACCAGAACGACGCCGTGGGTCTTGATGTTAGAGGTTGAAATTGCAGTACCGGCATGATTGTCCGTTATAGTATCAGAATCCTGTACGCATTGTCGAAAGAGAAACGCATCGCAGGTCAAGTTATGTGAGCTAATGCGTAGTCATAGAGACAGAAACACACCATAGCCTGATATGCGGACATCGGTGCGACAAAACACGTGTTCACACGCGCGTCACCATGTCTTGCCGCAGCAGGTAAGCAGAATAATTCACTCTGCGTTTTGTTTGTAAACTGGTGCAGCATAACGGACGCTCTTCAATCAATCCACTCGTTTCACACAACTTATCAGACAGAGGACCTTAAGACGTGTGAGCGACGCTCTGGTGGAGCATCAAGAGCTTTGATGGCTCGATCCTGTCCTACATTGCAAGTTCCTGTACGAGCATGACGACAATCAACAACATCTGTATTGAGTGATTTTTACCTTCTCGCTTCATTAACATGATTGGCATCGAAACTAACGGCTGCATCTCCACCATCAGATACAGCCTTCGCATAGCGTGAGCTCTGTCCCACTTCTCTGCGAGAATGACAGGAACTTACCCGACTGTAGATATTTGCAAGATCTCCTCAGCTCTCGGTTGCGATGTCCTACGCCCCGAGACCACGCGCAACTGTCCGGTGTTGCCTCTGCGGATTCTGCAAGGCGATCGCATGAAGGTCCTTCATCCTTATTCACTTTTGACTTCGGTTCGCTTATCAATCGCGAATCTTCGAAATCTCCAAGATATCCGGAAAAGCTTTTGAAAGTGCTGGATAACAGTTTGCAGCGGATTGCTATGGGTCAGGAAGCAAAGTGAGTGGGCGCTTAAATCTTCGACCTGCGCCACTAAATCTCTGGAATGGGTAGATATGCAGACCAACGATTCAGACGCACCGTTGCTCGGTTCTGGTCTTCGACATGGCCCGACAAAACCTTTCAGAGACAAATGAAGGATTCACGTAGGATGGAAGATCTGATACTCGCATTCGTTTCAACCGCGACCAAGGCGTTACAGAAAGACGATGAATTAGTCGAGGGTGCCTGGAAATGGGAATTAGGACCCCAAGTGGTACTGTTTCTCGACTTGATCGGCCAATCTTTGCTCGTCTTAGGTCAAGTATCACCTGAACTCCACTCTAGATTGGAATCATATCGTTCACGACTACAAGCATCGTCATCCGAGGCGATACCGTCGGGAATCTCTAGCAGTAAAGAAAGAGCTGGTAACGAGAGTATCTCAAGCGCTCATTCAGAGCAACAGGCTGACCGTATAGGAGCGGCCATGAGAGTCGCCGGAGAACTCTGGAACTTGAGCTATCATGAGCTGATGCGGGAAACGGAGGCAATCGAGGCTTTATGTACGGAACAAGCAGCACTGGATGATTTGAAGGCAAGTACCGAGATTGATCATACAGAACTTGACTGAAAGCGGCGCTCTGCCACAATCTGACTCAAATCGTTCACGCCTAGACTTACCTCAAACTTCTGCACATGTCATCGCCGTATACCTATTCACCAGACGATTTCATCGACCAGGAACAATGGCAAAATTGGCGTTCGAATGAAATATCGACCCTGTCTGAGATGATGCTTGCTATGATGCAATCAAATCCGACCCTGTCGCAATCGTCCGAACGGAACTCAGTTTACGATATATCCGCAAAGCTCGAGTCAACCCACTTGGAAAAGAGCCACCATCCTTTCACGTTCATACCCCCTCGACCGAAGGAGGTTTACCAAGATCTCTTGGCTCAATGTCTCGATCGAGATCTTGAGGTTCTCAGAACATTGCCTGAAGAAGAGGATGTGTCGCTGGGGATATTGTCACCCGGACACATATCTCTGTTGGGAGAGTGTGGAACTCGGTGGAGATTATCGGCGGCTTTCCGCGGGCGACTTTTTCTCAAAGCTATACTTGATAAACATATGCAGGGCGAGGTCCCTGCAGCATGCGTACATGAGGCGACACGCATGCTTCACCGGATACAGCAGGATTGGCCGATTATATCTTGGACTAAAGAAGATGTAAGTCGCCCATAGGGGATTGGGCTGATCGGGCAGCGTTGCTCCCTCGATCGGACCATAGAAGAACGCAACCATTGCTTCGCACGCAATATCGACACGGGGCTTCAAGCCGACAGAGGCTACCATTCGGACGAGTTTCAGGAAGCTGTCCAGGATTGGCAGACGCTCGATCTCCCCAGCATGTCCGAGAATAATATGGGTGCTATCTTGGAAAGTATATTGGGTCATATCCAGGCACAGGCCTTCGGCTCGTACATCGAGCAGGCTTCCGAACATTTGGAATTGTATGGTTCAAAAAACAGCATTCTCGTCTTGAAAATGGCATCTTGGCTGGAGAACCAAGCCAAGAAACTGGATAGGAAATTTCGCGACCCTATCACCAGGTAGATCGTTCTGTGACGACGACAATGTTCTAAACTGATCAGCGTCACAGTGAAATCGATATCGTCCCACTCGTAGTCCGACAACACTTGACATTATGGTTTAGAGACCTGGAGGATGCAATGCAATTGCTCATGGCCGACAGCCCAACAGATAGTCTGGATGAAATGTTCGGACTTTATCGGAGAGCCTCGAGATTGGCGGAGGTGGGCGAAGCGTTCACGCGGTGAGTCAGCTCCTATCAATCAGTCCATCGTATTGACGCGCAGTAGTGAGAGTGATCGTCCAGTCCAATTACCAGTGACGGCTTTGTTTTGCCCTGTTATACAAGTATGGTTGGATCAGACAGCCGCAAAAACCAGAGGCTGGGCAGAACAAGCTCTCGTCGTGGACAAGGTGAGCTCCCGGCCGTGCAGAAGCCTTGCATGGTCCACTAACACAGAAGTCGTCTTAGTTCAAGCCCTCGTCACCAAACGGACCTTCATCTTCCGTCACCGATCTGTTCGACTCGCTGCGAAGTGCTGTCGCTTTCTTGATGGATCTAAATTGGCGCGACGAACAGCAACTTGCCGTGTTTGCCACACAGCTGGCAAAGGTACGGGATTCTTCACACGCCTGGCGCGAGGTGTGATCTGACCGCAACCTGCAGACCATCAGTCTTACAATCAACGAGTACTGCCTTCGGATCGAGCAACTCTTTGCCGAAGACATGCGCCAAGTGGACACCACCCAGACTGCCGCCAAAGAGGAAGCATGGTTAGAGAAAGCTAGATCAACTTTAGCGTCCTTGCAGGGTGAACGAAAAATCCAAGCGTTTTTCAATTTCACGCCTGAAGTCAGTGCGGTTCATTTACCTCATTACACTCATCATGTACACTTCACTTATGCCCTCGCAATTTTTCCCATAGTCCTGCGTCAAGCTGAATAACATCGAGATAGCTCGACAGCAGCTCGACAAGCTGTATAATCAGCTCCGGGTGGATGACCTCTCGGCGTATAGTCCGTCCGCGTCCGTTGTCGCAAATCAACCACAAGGGTTTTTATTCACCGTCAAAATTGTCTTGGCAGAGGGACTGAGTCTGGACAGCTCTCATAGAGCTCCCGACAGTTTTGTCATACTCAGCGATGAACATGGTAATCGCTATGCCAAGACGCGAACGATCCATGATGACGCTGATCCTCGGTGGGATGAGAGCTTTGACATCGCTGTAAATGGCGATGCTTGGTTTATGGCGACCGTTCGTCATCGTAACCTCTCCGGTAAACACGATCTTCTCGGCAGAGCTTATCTTCGCCTTGACCCATCTCAACACGTAGATATGGTATCCAAGGATCTCTTACTCCCGCTCGATAGTAGAGGCCATCTGCTCCTCAGGGTAAGCATGGAAGGGGTGAGAGATGATATACAGTATCATTTTGGCAAGGCATTCAGATGGCTCAAAAGGACTGAGTCGGACATGGTTCGGACCTTCGTTGACAAAGTGAGTCCGCGAAGAGTTATGCCGATCGCTGACCTGCAGATGACGCCGGTGCTTCGCCATACTCTCTCTCGCAACACCATCAAATCAGTCCTGAAGCCGAGTGCGTCCGCCCCTTTGGACTACAATGAAGCCTTCGGCAAGCTGTCTGCCGCATATCGCTCCGCCTTGGGCGCCTCTGATTACTCAATACCACCGATCAAGGACGAAAAACGACGAGGTCCCAGTGATTCCGAAATCGAAGCAGCGATCCATCCTCTGTTCGACTACTTGGATACCAATAATCACACCCTCGCTTCGACCTTATCATCTGATGCGATGCAAATGGTCATGTCTAAATTATGGAAACAGATCTTGATGACCATCGAGGCTATGATCGTTCCTTCGCTCTCGGACAAGCCGTCCCGCATACGGGCTCTGTCCGACAGCGAGCTTGATGTCGCACTCAAGTGGCTGAAATTCCTTCGGGATTTCTTCTACATCGGAGGAGATGCAAGTGGCGTACCGCTCAATGTGTTACAAAATGTTAAATTTAATGAGATATTATCGATTCGGATATACTATGACTGGAGCACGGACGATCTGATGGAAGTGAGTCGACTCGCTCTATCCTTTTCAAGCATGCTAATTGCACTTGGAGACTATAGGAATGCATACGAGGCTTCCAGTCTACCCTGAGACATCGCGCTCTCAAACCCAGCAAGACGGTGGCGTCACAGCGAAACCTGGGAACGATTCGTGCCAGAAAAAGCGCCAAGAAGGCTGTTGCCAATACTACCAGCAACACGGAGATGATCATGAGGATTTTGAGGATGAGGTAAGGTTTACATCTTGTACCCAAACATGTTCGGGTTCGATCTGTTGCTGATCATCGCTGTACGCAGACAAGGTACACAGGAATTCTTGGCCCAGCAGATACGAACGCTGTCAGTGGTGAAGTTGGAGAATCCCAAAAAAGGCAGCAGTCTAAGTGCGCGCAGGAGACTTTAGCCCATTGTAGCATGCAGGACCATGTGACTCACACGTGGAGGGAATCGCCAGCGTGTATATGGGTCCCCTTTGTTCTGAAAATGGTCACGTTGCACATTGGTGAAGACTCTCGGCGTATATTGTATCTTCAACCTTTCGGTCTCAATACGTGAGATATCTATTCTCGATTACTCAGCTTCTCTCGTTCAGACCACGCGCAATCCAGACTTGAGCCATCAAACGTAGCGACGTCTACGCGTGAGAGATTGCCTGCCTTCAAGGCTCCGCGTAACCGAAAATGGCGTACAACCTATCTGCCCTCACTCCATCTCGTCCTGCTCCTGCTCCACCCAAAGTCACCAGCTCAGAACGCGCGCTGCACACATCGGCTTCTGCAACATCCCGTCAAGCAAAGTCAAACTTTTCTTCCACATCTTACGCCTCTTCTTTCCCCGCAATCAATCACGTCAACGCCCTCCCTGTCGATCGTCAGAACAGCCAAAGCAGTGGGGTTGTAAGGACCGGTCCAGCGAGCGTCAAAGAAGAAGGGTTGAGAGCTTTCTTGTGGAGCAAGAGATGGTTGGTATTGGGACACTCGGACCTGAGTATGTACAAGAATGAGGTGAGTATCTGTTCGTTGGCCCCGAAGGAGGCAATCTCACGCTCTACTGCATGGTATGGTTGGTCTGACGCCCTGTGTTCGATCGATCCTTAGCAATCTTCCGCGCCAGTATACACCCTATCCCTTGGTGAGGTTCAAGACGTGCAACGCGTCGATATGAAGCCTTTCTGTATCGAGCTCGAGACCAAGGATAAATTGTTGTACTTCGCCTTCCGGTCAGATGATGAGGTATACGCTTGGATGGATGACATCTATGCTCGATCGCCTCTAATGGGAGTGTCGGGGCCTACCAATTTTGTGCACCAAGTACATGTTGGTTTCGACCCAGTGTCTGGGGGTTTCACGGTGGGTCATGTCGATCTCGAAGTGAAATACATGTCGATGACGGTACCCTGATCTGGCATGTTTTCCAGGGTCTCCCTCCGCAATGGTCTAAGCTTCTCACTTCGTCAGCGATCACTAAAGAAGAAGCAGCTCGTCACCCAGAGGCAGTCCTGGACGTGCTACAATTCTACACCCAACAACAAATGGGTCAGTCTGGTGATAGTCAGGGATCTGTCTCCATTCCCTCGTTGCCGGCCCTATCTCGCACCACCAGTGTTGCGGCAACCAGATTTGAGGGCGCCGGTTTGGGCGGACTTTCACCACAACAGCGCGAGAAAACTCAAACGAGCAATGAAGGATCAACCTTCGTACCAGCGCGAATGCAATCACAAACGCGTCAATCGTTATCGGAACGCTCAGCGGTATGTCGTTTCACCTGGTAAAGCGGTGACAATGAAGGGTCTTGCTAATGATCATCGAAGTTGCCACGACTTGTCGCCGACCGGAAAGCACCACCACCTCCACCTTCCTCTGAAGTACCAAACCGAGTCAGCGATACCCATTCTCCAGCTAAACAGCAAATCATACCAAAGTCTCCTCCGCTTGTCACGACGGCTTCATCGCAGCCTCAGAGCTCTCGTCCCGAGAGGCGCATCAGTACAATGAATGAGGCGCAAATCATGGAGAAATTACGTTCTGTTGTGAGCAACGAAGATCCGGCTCAAATGTACTCGAAGATAAAGAAAGTCGGACAAGGGTATGTCAGATACCAACATACCGCTGTGTATTATGGGAGGTTGCTTACGTTTCGATGCAGTGCATCGGGTATGGTTTTTGTGGCCAAAGCTCTTCATTCGGGAAGGAGAGTGGCAATAAAACAAATGGATCTCGCTCAACAGCCTCGAAAAGAGCTGATCGTCAACGAGATCATCGTCATGAAAGAATCTCAACATCCCAATGTCGTCAATTTTCTTGATGCGTTCTTGGTTCGCAATTCCGAACTATGGGTTGTCATGGAATACATGGAAGGGGGTGCATTGACCGATGTAATTGAGAATAACAAACTGGCAGAGGATCAGATTGCGGCAATCTGCCTTGAGGTGCGTTCTTCCGGGGTATCTCGTCATGCGAGCTAAGTCTATTTCCCGCCAGACTTGTCGAGGCCTCCAGCATCTGCACTCCAGGTCTATCATCCATCGAGACATCAAATCGGATAATCTTCTCATGAACGCTCAAGGAGATGTCAAGATAAGTGAGTGGAGTGCTCGTCAAGAGGGTGTCCGTTGACGTGGGACCCCTTTCTTACATGTTGGTTTAGCCGATTTTGGTTTTTGCGCTAAGCTCACGGAGCAGAAGTCCAAGCGTGCGACTATGGTCGGTACGCCGTACTGGATGGCTCCCGAGGTCGTGAAGCAGAAAGAGTACGGCGCCAAAGTTGACATCTGGTCTCTTGGTATCATGGCTATCGAGATGATCGAGAATGAGCCTCCCTACCTCGACGAGGAACCTCTTAAAGCACTCTATCTGATTGCCACCAATGGCACGCCTACTTTGAAACATCCTGAACAACTGAGTCAGGATCTCAAACACTTCTTGAGCGTATGCCTCTGCGTCGACGTTTCTTTCAGGGCTACCTCGACCGAATTATTGAAAGTGAGTGAAGAGTTTTGAACGGGTCTGACGAACATCAACCGCAGCACGATTTCTTTCAAACTGCCTGTCCAATATCGCATCTCGCACCGCTTTTGCGATTCAAGCAAAATGTGAGTGGACTCCTCATCGCTCGATCTCAATTCTGTTCTTGACAGGACTTGTGGCCAGCAGAACCAGGCGTAGCCAACCGATCGATGCGGAATGGCAAGCACGGTGTTGTGGTTTCCGCCCCAGACAGGTATGTCTTATCTGGGGCACAGCGGCATGATTTCCATCTATGGCTCTCACGGAAATACTATGCATCGGGGAACACAATCTTCGCTAAATACTGTAGACTAAATTGGCAGGTCCATTTTGTATGACTATCGAGTACGAGTGGGGAAAGGTGCAACACTTAGGATAGGACCTGTAGGAAGGCCAGAAGTCAGCTTCACAGTTCAGGGCCAACAAGACTCACCTTTTATGTAGAACATGGGCATACCCGACGCGGCGAGCAATGGTGGGGTTCTCTGCAATCGTACACGAACCTCTATCCGAAAGATCTGGCCAGGTCTGGACATCGTAAGATCAGATTGGATCTTATCTAGGATATCTCGTATTGAACCTACCGATGTACACCATAATTGTGAAGATAACGTGCTTGCTTGAGAGACAAACTCAAGAGAATGCGCTTCCGCTTGAGTAAAGGATCTACGATAACAGCGAATGTTAACTTAAACACAATCCAACTAGACAAGAAACTGCTCACATTCGCCGCGAAGAAGACCTGCCCGCGTCACAAGATCAGTCAGCGCGCACATCGTGATATGCTTGTGCTCACTCTTCTCGTCACAAGGCGGAAATATGTAAGTGTCAAACCCAATTCTGCTTGGAACATCGTAAGCTCTGTTCACTTCCATCAGATCGGCCGCTGCACTCACACGGACCTCATCGTGTAACGGTCGCTTGCCTGTACTGGGGCGAGTTTGCCCCAAAGGGGTACCGTATGGTGACAACATGCCGTATTTCGAAAGTATGCGGTTAAGTCGATCCCCCTTCGGCGTAGGCCCTCATTCTGACTCGTGTGCATCGTTGTCATTGAGTCGGAATCACCGATATAATCAGTGTACTCGTTCGAGTGCAAACGCCATGTAGAATTCCATGCGTCACTCACCAGTTGCCATACGAAGGATGAGATAAGTCGTATGCCGACTGAGCAGAGCCGTTGCAGAGTGGTGAAACTAGTGATAGTCATGTTTAAGTTACGATTAATACTGATTTTGTCGTGAGAAACAGACTGCAAGGACTTCACCTTCCACTCCTGATTCTTATACGCCCTTCATCTCCTAGTCATCACGAAGATAACAAAAGGCACCTTGCTCAGATATGACACGGTAGGGAAACCCCTGATCAGAAATGAAGCGAATATGGACATTGCATTGCGGACGGAAATTAACGCGTTTACTTCTCATTATTAATGTTGAACCCCTGTTTCGGCGGCTGCCGCACGGGCCTACGTTCTTTTTGTGAACCAACAATCGGCATTCGAACAACATGCGAAGAAGCTCTTGAAACAATTTTGCCCCTGGGCTTGGCGCATTTCGACAACTAGACAGTATTCGATCTTGAACTTGGGTGTTCCCGCCCGAGTGCACATGCTGACTGATCTCGTCTCACTGTCCCGATGACCGAGGAGCTGATTGAGTACTGACTGACAGGTACACCGCTTTCTAGTGCTCAACCTTCGCTCTTGCACGATCACACGGTCTGCAGGCTCGAGCGCAATGTTATTGAATAGCCTGTGAAGCGATGGGGGCTCTGGGGGACGAGGCCAAGGTCCTCACAGTGCAAAGCGCTGACGAGGTGAAGATGGATACGACGAGGGTCTGAAGGCTTCATCTTGACTTCCTGGGGCATTGCCCCTTGTCTGATATCGAAGGTCCGTGAGTATGCCATCAACAGCTACTCGAGTCGGTTGGCAAGATCGCACGTCAATTTCCCATATCGTGACGAGCAGCTGAAGGATGAAAATAAGGTATATAAATCCCCCAAATCTGGGTGATTCTGTTCGATTCATTCATCACAATCTTTCCATCCTTCACCGATCACAAACAACACTTTCACAAGTACCTCCTTCCCTCATCGCTTACAAACATGCTCTCTACCTCGGTCACTCGTCTTGCGGTCTCGAAAGCCGGCCTCTCTCCAAGCGCCAACGCTTTCAAGGTCGTCGCTCCTTCTGTCCTATCCACGAGGCTTGTCGTCAGGGGTCATCACACTGGACCCAACCCGCCTTCTGAGAAAGCGGAACCGAAGACGAACAGCTCCTCTCCGGAGGCCGACACGAAGCGGTCCTCTACTGAAGTGAGTGCGCCCATCCCCCTCCCCTCTGTATGCGCTGACAGCTTTTCTTTCAGGCGAGGCCGGCCATCGTGCACAACCCAGGCCGTGTGCTTGACAAAGCGGACATCATGATAGAGTCCAATGGTGTCACAATGGACTTGACTACCTTCCTTGACAAGTTTGAACCGGTCGAGGCAGGGTCTACGATCCGACTAGACGAGAAACTCTTCGCGCCCGACCAATGGCCCTACGCTTTGTTGTCCAAGGATGAGGCAGTGAGTCTTGGCCCTGTACCTGGTATGTTCACTGACTCGTTATCACAGTTCGAACAGACTCGACAGATCCTCGAACACTGGGAGCGCTTGTCACTCGAATGCGGGCCAGTCCACGCCGTTCTCTTCGAGCATGTCGTGGAGCTTGTTCGACGAAACGCATTGTTCCTCAAGATCAAGGGATTTCTGCACCCTAATACCAAGCTCATACTCAAGTCTGGGGCCAGCGTTGAGTTACTCTATGACTCATTTCGCGGAGTGGTGAGTTCGTCGGTCCGGAGTGAAGCGAGGCGGTTGTGCTTACGATGTGCTCTCAGCTCCAGCCCATCGAGGACGTTATCGGTACCGATAAGAAGGCACACTTCCAGATAGAGACCCTTGGCTGCGAAGGGGGTATGTTCGCGGTCACGGCTAGGGTATCAGGTATCATCGAAGGTGCGTACAGATCGAAACATTCGGACCATATGATACTGATACCACAACGTTTGACAGGTGTCTTGCTCTATCGCCCAGGGTACACCATCGATGGCTTCCCCGCCGTTTATGTCCCCATTGTTAAGGGCGTTGGCCAACACTTCATGAAGCAGCTTCGGATCGGTAGGTTGATTGACCCCTGCCCCCTGCCCTTGCTTGTGGCTGACGCGTTCATGTTCAGAATGTGCAAAACGCTTCCCTCCGGGTCCCGTCGACTTCGAGCTCTCTCCTCAGGCGATCGAGAGCATCGCGCTTGCCCTGTCTGTCATCAGCGGCTCGGGTCCCAAGGATGGCAGTCTTCGACTGAGCCCTCGCGACCTCAAGATCATCATCCCCGCTAAGAAGGCCCACACCACTGTTACCAACGACAGGAAGCAAAATGGAAGCAAGGGTACCAAAGGCTTCACGGCTAAGCTGGAAGTGCTTCCAGGTATGTTTTCCCACTAGACGAGGAGTTCATTCGCTCATGAAAGACGTCAGTTGAGAATCCTACCGACTCAAAGGCGAAGGCTGGACAGGCAATCAAAGAGGACACGAAGGACAAACCGGAGGCGCCTGTCTATTCCAAGACCAAGGGGAACCAGGGTGAGCATCTTCCTCGAGAAATGAGTCCAGCACTGACACCTCGTCGTAGCCGCTGAGGACGCTTGCTTGGCGGATATCGCTCGGCTCACTGCTTACGAAGGCGCCTCAAAAATCATCATGCCTCTGGCCAAGAAATATGGCCAGCCCAAGGTCAGCCAGCGGAAGAATGGCTCCTCGCAGACAGGTCAAGCGAAGAAGGGAGAGTCCAAGGATGGGAAGTCCGAGTCTAAGGATTGATCATAGCATATCCTGTGGCGTTAGGGTCCTCATGGCCGATCAACCTTTTTGTGATTTCCAGCTTGTCGATACTTCTATATGCCTCGCTTTCTTTTCTTTTACTCAAATATACTCTTTTTAGATAAATAGCCTCGTATAACCCAAAAAAAAAAGGAATGGATTCGATGACGTGGAAGTTTGATCAGCCCTGACATGCCTTGAACGCGTCTAAACATGCTCCACTCAGGTGAACACGAAGTAAACACGAAGTAAACAGTGTCTCCCCCAGTGGTCGTTCATACACATCCTTCTCGACATGGATTTTTCACACGCACGCCACAGTTCTCTGCACTTCAAGCCTTTTAATGACTCGTTGACGAGCAAATATGCCCGATAGTCTGACCGGGAACGCGGTCCCTACTCAAGCGACCTCGAGGACTGCAAATGCTGGGCGCGGAATTCCGCGACTGTCCGCTGCTGCGATATCCTCTCACGCGCCGTCCATGGCAGCTCAATCGACAAAGAGCAAGAATTCATCGAAGTCTCAGGCCACCAATCATCGTCCCAGCCACATCGATATCTCGGACGCTCATCCTCTGACTGGTCAAGCTGCCCGTCGATCAACTCTCGCTTCGAATCGCATGGCAGATCCATCAACCTATAGCGCAAGTCGAGGTGATGGTGGTACATATGGCCGTACACCGCAGGCAGTGAGACATCTGTCAGCAAGGTACGGCTTTGACCTTGAGACAAGATTTTACTATGTTGACTTTGCTTGTCTCGATAGCAGGCGAAGTACTGCTTTCTCAACGGCGGTTTCAAGTCGACCTTCGACACTTCCCACCCCTCATGCCTACTCGACATGTCGAGATAATCGCCCTGTACGCGATAAAAGCTTTCAGGCTGATTGTACGCGGAACATCAGCGAGTTCCTTGCGGCCGCTCGCTACTCCGCGCCGATGACGACCAAAACTTTGACTTCGCCTACTGCCAAAGAATTTCAGTCCATATTTCGCTTTTTGGTCGATGATATTCTTGGAACGGGAACAACGTGGATCAAGAAGTTCGAAGATGACGCTAACCTGATCCTGAAAGATCTTCGGTATCCTAGCATGGATCTGGTCAGCAAAACAGCGTTGTTGGCTCCTGGATCCCCCCAGTCATGGCCAGGTCTTCTAGCTATGCTCAACTGGCTCGTAGAGCTCTGCAGAGTGAGTCTTCTTGGTCATCATCGAGGGCAACTGCTTAGCTCACCGTCATGCGCCAGGCTCACGAAAATTGGCATGACACACGCTGCGTCACCGATCCAATCTTCATGTCTTACGATGAGCTTCCTGTGGATCAACCGAATATTGAGGATCGCCTTCTATGGATATTCGCTTTCAAGACGTACCAACAATGGTTCAATGGGGCTATAGAAGAGTTCTCGGACCTTGAACAGGAGCTAGAGGAGATATACGGTGAGTTCAGGAATGCGTAAGCTGGAAACGACCTGATGATCTTATAGCTCGCCTGATGAGCGACACTCGCAAGGAGACTGAAAACCTGGAAAGCCGACTTCAAAGAACCGAAGTCGAATTGAATCAGCTACTCGTACAAGAGGTGAGTCATATTTGACGAATTCAAGCTGATGACCGGTAGCCGCCGTTGAGGAAAATCGAAGATGAATACGTTCAACTCATGAGCGATAAAACCAAGTTTATCGCGTTCATTGACCTACATAGGCAGAAAGCGGATAGAAGTAGACAAGCTATCCTAAATATACGGGCTGGAATCGTTACTCAAGGTGAGTCACTGCGCCGACAGAGATCATACTGATTCCGAACAGAGCAAGAGCTCGAGACTCAACGCGCTGAGCTGGCCCGACTTGAACGAGCCGTGAATGCTCAGAATTTGTCGCCGGACGAGATAAATAGGATGAGCAATGAACGTGACACGCTCACCCGATACCTTGACGAACTCCGGGCGAAGATCATCGAAGTCAGTCAAACGGCCTATGATCAAGAAATGACGGTTACGAAGTCTATGGACCGTTTCGAAACCTTACAATCCGAATACCTAGCTCTTGGACATCAGATCGGCTTGCCATCCGCCAGGATCAACGCCCCCCCCGGTGACGCAGACACTGTAGATTACGATCTTGATCTAGATCTTGGTGTGGAAGATGTCGGGTCTCTTCAGATGACCGGGACCAGAATGCGGTCATCGATATGGCAAGGCTTGCAATCACAACGAGAACTGGCCAGGCAATACGTCTCGGCACTCAGTAATGAAATTATATCACTTGAAGATGAATATGACAGAGTTGAGCAGCAGTCAGAGAGGCAGAGGGAGGAAGTTGGCAATATGGAGGTAAAGCTAAGAATGGCACACGACAAAGCTGATACCGCACAAAGCGTGAGTCTGTTGCCATGTCATGCAAGTAAAGAGACGTGTTGACATGGACACTTGCCATCCAGAACCTTGGGGCAGAGAATACCGACACAAACAAAATCATCGCGCAACTGGAATCCGAGGTCACAAATATGCTTGCGGCAAGCCAGCAAGGTGTTTTGGCGACCCAGTCGCAACTAGAGAGTACCAAGATAGCGTGAGTCATCATTCGAGGTTTGCTGTGCACAGTAGTGTCGCTACTGATGTCCTTACAGCTTCAAAGAAATGAAACACAAGGTCGCGCTCCTGCAAGATGAGCTCATTGGACAAGTGAGCGGACAAATCGGTGTAATCATCAAAACCAAGGAGCATGCCGCGTCCAGTCTTGGCAGCATCCGTGCTATGGCCGAGAGTCATTGAGAGAGTCATTCATATAGTTAACCCTTTTGAGCCGATGTAATTCAGATAGCTTTCGTTACTTTTGTTACTGCCCGTTGGCCCATGAGATAGTGTCAGAGTGTTTACGTTGGACAATTTTGTGAACTATGGCGGCGAGGCCCGCCGATTCATTCTGAATGAATCTGTAAACGTGATCAGGCTAGGCGCGTTATCATTCTCGGATTCGAGCAGTCTTGAAATATACTTGTCATTACGCTTACCGCCAAAAGACGTTCGATTCTGGAAGTCGATAGGGCTCAGTCGTTCTTCTGCTTCTTGTTCGCGACTGTATGGCAGACACACCTATCCGTCGGACTCATGACTCACAAGATCAGCAATGTGGATTTCCCGTTTGTCGAAGAACAGGTTCTAAACTCGATAAGAACTTGGGCTAGCGATCTACAATCCCTGCACGACTGTGCAAAACAGCGTTTCGCCGATATCTGCTGGACCACGTACCGGAATGGGAGGACAGTTCACGCCCACAAAGGTGAGCTAGCTCTTAGAAGAGGCCCTGCTGGCTCACGATGTCGTCTGGTTACCAATACCGTCAGCTATTGTATACGCCCGAGCATCTAGTGAGTAAAGTCTGCAGGAACGCGTGCCGGAGCTGATCAAGTGATTTCTCTTATCCAGGAGAGTTCATCGATCTGTACTTGCGCGCAAGCGTGCCGACATCGATCATCCGGACTCCCCTTGACTGTTCACTTGTGCGTCCACTATGTCTGTTCCACTACTCACAAGCAGCTGATCGGTATTCAGGATGAACCAGAACTCGATCACAGCAGGGCATCTTTCATCGAGACAAAAAGCATACAGCTCCATGAGCAATCTTTGCAGAAGATACACGCAGAGCTAGGGTGAGCCACATTGGTTATTCCACTTTGTGCGGACAGTGACAATGCATATACAGATGGATTTACACAGGCAAGCAAGTCGATCTTGTCGGAGATTGGAACCGGCTTCTGCACCAGACCTCTTATGACGAAAGCGTTCAGGCGACATCTGGCAGCGCGTATCTTGGAAATGAGGCCTGGGAGAAGCTTGGGCAGGATCTCACGTACATGTGGCGGACCAGTCTTTACGCCGATGTGTCGATTCGACTTTCTGAGAATTCCGTGATTCATGAACATCCCGAGATTCAGGCAGCGACTACCAGTGCATCAAAAGGTCAGATTATATCAAGCACAACATTCAACGCACATCGCTGCGTTTTGGTATCTCGCTCAGCTTACTTCGCCGCTCTGCTTCTCAATCATTCCGCGTTCTTGGCGACATCATCCGAGCTCAGTCTTCCCTCGCCTCCGTTCACGCCCGCAGCACTGCACTTCTGCCTCGGTTACATGTACGCAGGTCGCCTTGACTTTTCTCACCGTAACTTCAACCTCGAAACGGCGTTCCGCATACACGAAGCAGCCAATTATCTGCTATTGCCAACCCTTGTGTCCGAGGTCGAAGCCCGCATAGTCCATATATTTTGTCATGGCATCAACTGGGACCATTGCCATTGCGAGACATGTGTCGTGCGGGTCCCCAGAGTGTGGAGATTTGCTAGCCGTCCCGAGGTTTGTGCAATCCAGCTACACCGCACAGCGGCTCGCTACCTCACTCGAGGCTGGTGGCACTGTCTAGCTAGCCCCGATTTCCGACGAGCCACAACCGAAGAGCGTCGCAACCTCGAGATTGATATTCTGCGCTCTATAAATCACAGTAATCTGCTGATGTCACTTCACCGTGCGACTCTCCTGCGAGGGCGTATGCTTGAAATCTTGGGAGCAGAGAAGAACATCGACTGTCATTGGCAGGAGGAGGTAGATCGTACAATCGATCAAGTGGAAGCCCATGTCATGCGGCTACTGGAACGAGATGTGGCAAGCGTCTGGCAAGGTAAAGAAATGTGGGATTTCCTCAGAGGAGGACATAGCAAGCAAGATGTCTTGGAGCACGTGCTGCGTCTCATAGTCTCAAGAGCAAAGAGTGGTCCAGGCTGCGCATACAGCCCCCTCCACTACCAGGTGAGCCGTCTATGTTGTACCTGAGCTCACGATAGTCTGTCCTATCTGTCATACGACATGTGCGAGCCATCCAACAGCCACTGGGTTCAAACCCGTACCAGGCGAAGGCACTCTCACTTCTCTATAAGGCGAAAAATGATCTACTCGAGTGTATCGAGCGGCGACGGATGCAAATCCGCCAAGAAGGCGGCTTTGACGTGCTGGACCATGGGGTTTTGGACGATATTGCCCAAAGTGAGTCATGGGCTCACCGCGTGCTGGCATTGACCGAGCTTCACAGGTCTCAATATACCTGTCACAGAATTCACATCTACCAAACGACCTTGGCCAGAGATGACGTCCTTCAATCAAGTATCGGCTATTTCGGCAGCGATATACAGGTATGAAATTGCAGTATTTCGAGCAAAACTCGGACTACAAATCTAAAGCAACGATCTTATCCCGTTGCAGTAGTAGCATGGCTTCCACGCCGCACCCTAACCCCCGAAAGCATCAGCCACCACTCGTCAAGTCTAGTATCATCTCGACAGCCCATCGAGGCACAGACAAGGCGACCGGAATGTGTACAGGTGTCAAGTTGCCGCTTCTTAACTCTGCACCAGGACACGTTCCGCATGTTCCGCCCAGTGACAGGCACCTCGGACATACTCAACGTCTTCGGGACCCGCTGCTAGTTGGCAAGTCGGCAGTTAGTGATGTACAGCATTCTAGAAACAAGGCAAGTCGTTCAACCTAAGCATCAAAGAGACAGGCCGCTCAGATCATTTTCAACGCCGGGCTCATTGTGCTCCACGACTTCTAGTGCGCGCAAGGTGGGGCAGGTAGTTCGCCGAAACGGAACGCACGACGGACCGAGCCGTACATGCTGGCCGATACCACCGGTGCGCCCTCTTGCGATATGGGCATAGTATTGCGCGAAGCGATACCATGTGTGGTATCGCTGCATGATTCGGAGATCCGTTTCAAGACCGTAGTACGGTATATTGGTCAGCTGCCCCAGGTGCGTCCAATCACCATATTTAGGCAGACTAATACTGATTGCGGACACGATTCTCAGCTTGCGGGCCCGTGGTTAGGCGTTTTGCCTGCTAAACAGCATAGCGGCGCCAAGCACGAGTCAGGTCATTCGACGGTCAGAGCCCAGGGGCGCCATTCCGAAAACGCTCGTCTCGTTCCCCTCACGGCGTGTCCATCTGGCCCCGACGTCGATCATCAAGCAGAACTTCGCGATGAACGACTATGTCTGGCTTCAAACGAACATTTCCGACAGATTTCCAGAGAAGCTACACCTCTACCAGACTCTCGGCATATTGATAGCAGTACACCGGATTTGTTGTTCGTTCGTCCTCATCAAGTAGTTTTCGTTTTGGGACGATATTAGCATCTAGACTGTTCCAACTGTGGATGCTCATGAACAGGATTTGAACGCGAAGGAGACTCAAGAGAGATCCATGCATCCATGCCAGATAATGACCGGGACTCGATGACTTCGGATACCAACGATCACCGCGTTCGTCGTCTACCTTGAGACCGAGTTTGTGCCTACGAATCTAAGTCAGTGAGGCGATACGAACGTTGAGACGACCAGAACTAACCTGCTGTGCCTTCAGTTTCTGGCGCCTGATTGCTTCAGCGGAAAGGAGGCCCGCAGCCGAAGATGATAGCACCGTGGAGGGCTTGTGTAGCGGATCATTCGATTTATGGCCGATTGTGCGTCGAGTGCCAGGTGGGGCCGCTGTGGCTCCTGTAGTGTTCGACCTCGAAAGATTTTCAACATTCCGTCGCTTTGCTTTCCATTCGTTGTAACGTCCGCTGTTGTATGTCGCAGGCAACATGGCGCCGCTTTCGGTCCGAATCATTTTCACATTATCAGTTCCCGGGGCGTTCTTCACAAACTTCCGCTTCTTGCGGTCCCAGCGCAATTGACTGGCTTTTTGAGCTTTGGGACCATGACCTTCATCGGCGGTCATATCAAACGCCGAAGCCGATAGAGACTCTGGAACAGCAGCCCCACTTTGTAGGGAGTAGCTGAGGGCGGCGAGTCAGCCCACCGCGTGACATATGCGATGCGACGTGCATACTCACCCTTTTTCCGAATCGGCTCCTTGTCGTGAATGGTCCAGATAGAAAGAGGAATCGCGAAATGTTTTTGTGGGACCAGAAACCTATGGCAACTTTCAGCTAAGTCTCGGCATAAATCCACCAGACACTTACTGGTTTGTTCCTGGCAGGCACGCCATCGAGATCACTCAGCGGAGGCTCTTCAGCGGGCGGACGTTGACGACGACTGACGACTTTGCGCCGATTCTTCATGAGAGTTGCTGTACTGGCATCGCCGCGTTTACCGACTTCAAAAATGGTCTCTGCAGGCGTGTAAGCCGCAACTGAAGATAGTAGGCGCGATCGACCGGAGACAAGTGAGGATTCACCACGCTCTTGCAGACCGATATCGACAGGGATATGAGCTTGCCCACTGTCTAGCTCCTTGCCGAAGAGCTTCGCCTTCCGATAGGAAGCATGGTCGGCTTTACCTCGAGACCGTTCGAACATGGCTTGACCTTTGCGCATCACATTGCGCTGCATTTCCAGATTCGGGGCTTGTTCATCAAGACTGGTGGTTATGTACTCGATCATCTGACTGATATTGTCATCGGGTATAGTCCGCAGCATATCACCGTTCGAACCCATCCGGTCCAACCCAAGGAAGGTTTGCAGGTCAAACAGGTACGGCCAGTCGTCCCGTGTGACAAGCGACCATGCATTGCCTTTACGTCCTGCACGAGCAGTTCGTCCAACACGATGCACGAACACTCGAGGACCTGAGGGAAAGTCGTAATTGACGACGTGGTCCATGACGGGTATATCAAGTCCCCGCGCAGCCACATCGGTGACGACTAGAACATCGGTCAAGCGATTCCGAAAATGGTGGAGTTGTTGATGTCGCGCAACTTGGTCCAAAGAACTGTAAATATGAGACGACCGGAACCCAGCAGTTTTAAGCAACTCGTTGATGTAATCGACGTGATGTTTGGTGGAAACGAAGACGATGGCTTGTGGGGAGTGACTGTTGTCACCAGACGATAAAGGCACTTTTATGACGTCTTTTAATAGGACCAGCAACGCCGCATCCTTCTCGATGGGTTTAACGGAGAAGAAGCGAAGGTCAAGATCGGGACTGATCTTGTGTTCGGAGTCAAGACGGATGAGTAGGGGGTTCACAAGGCCAGCTTTGGCGAATTCGGCAACGGAGGACGGCAGAGTGGCCGAGAAAAGCAAGTTCTGACGAGTCGGGGGTAGACGGCTCAAAATTTCTCGCAACTGGACATCAAAGCCCATTTCGAAGAGCCTGAAAAGGGTATCAGCTTTCAGAGGAAGACGTGTCTGACTGAGGTAAATAAGAGGCATACCGATCGGCTTCATCGTAAACCACAACTTGAAGATGCCTCAGGTCCAGCCGCATCTCCACGGCCAAGTGGAGAAATCGTCCGGGCGTTGCAATTACACTGATCATCAGCATTGTCCTTGGTGGCCAAATCACTCACACGTCAGGATTCCTTGACATTTTGTCGAATTGAGTGTCTAGACCCTCTCCACCGATGATGAGCGCCCATCTAAGACTCTCAACTTTCCCATCTCTGTCAGACGTCTTCTCCTTACCCTTGTCCTTGCCCCTGATCGTCCCTCTTGCCAGATCTTTACCGACAGAGTATATCTGTACTGCTAATTCTCTGCTTGGGCACAGAATGAGAGCCCGTGGGCAAGCAACATCTGAATGGGACGAGCCAATCTTTTGCAATAACGGAATGAGATACGCCAGGGTCTTGCCTGATCCCGTACGAGCCATACCAAGGATATCTCGCGGTGGGGTTGAGAGAGCTCCTGGAATGCTCGATCGCTGAATTGGAGTCGGGCTTTTGAATTTCCGTTGAAGGAGAGACTTGATGAGATCATCCGATATATCTATGGAGGCCACGTTTCACTCAGTGGGGCTTCCTACGCCTTGAAGTTCACGGTAGAGAAGCTTACTCAGTGCTTGCCATTGTGAGCCCGCGCCGGCAGATTTCTTGGATGAGGCTTTAGGCCGTTCCAGATCATGTGCCCAAGAGGGTCCCTCTGTGTCTGGGGTCATTGTTTCGTCCTCGTCGATGATCGATATGCAGATATTCCGTGGCGTCAATATCAGATGCGACGAGATGGGCTTGAGTCCTAAGCAGCTATGACTGGTAAGAGGATGGAGATCAACAGATGTCTTGAGATCGTTCTGTGAAAGGTTTAGGAAAAGTCAAAGTCAAGAGTTGAGAAGCCGTCGCGATTGCAATTTATTTATTATCTAATAGTATGAGCGATCTCCCAAGTCACGTGAGCGAGAGAACCCACTCCAACGTTAACGCTCCAAAAATCGCATCCACCACCCGATCAGCAATTATATTCATTATGCATTCTTCACCCTTGATCTCTGTTTCTTGTGACAGCATCTTCATAATTCCCATATCCTACATATCGATCCTCAAGTTCATCATGTTCACCTGCATATCTTGTCGAGTCGCCTTCGAGACGGCGGGCGAGCAGCGAGCCCATTTTTCTACCGATTGGCATCGGTACAACATGAAGCGCCGGGTGGCCAATTTACCGCCCGTCGCTGCTGAAGCATTCAACGAAAAGGTCATTGAACGGAGGGAGCAGAATGCCGTCCGCACGGATCCAAGAAGTCTTGTGTGCGAGACTTGCAAGTGAGTCCGGTACCCCTCAACGCATATCGCTGATCGTCTGTGTAGCAAAAACTTCTCCTCTGAGAACGCATTCCGATCTCATGTCCAATCGAAAAAGCATCGCGACCGAGAAGCTGCGCGACCCGCTGGCATAGCCTCACCGGAGCAAGCCTCTTCACATCAGTCTGGTGTAGTCAGTCCCGAGGTTCCGAACGCACTCAAACAGACAACTGCCAGTGTAGCCTCAGAAGCACAAGTCGATTCAGCTCAACCCCCATCTGGTGCCTCAAACCCGCCAGAAGAGGAGTCCGAGGCCGAATCAGACGTTGACGACGACGATTTTGTCTCAAGGATAGCCAAGTCTCGTCTTCGAATAAAGCCGACCGATTGTCTGTTCTGTTCGACATCCAAAGACACGATCGATGACAATATCGTCCATATGGCGAAAAACCACAGTTTCTTCATTCCCGACCAAGACATCCTAATCGATGTTCAGGGTCTGCTGTCTTACTTAGGTGAAAAGGTTGCCATCGGTAATCTGTGTCTTTTCTGCCCCAATGGCGGAAGGGAGTTTGGAAGTTTGGAAGCGGTTCGTAAACATATGCATGACAAGGCTCACTGCAAACTTGCTTACGAGACTGAAGAAGATCGGGCAGAGTTAGCAGATTTTTACGACTTCGGGGGAGATGCCTCAGAGTCTGATTGGGAAGACTTGGATGGTGATGCGGCGGAGAATCTTGAAACCGGAGTTCCAATGGAAGCGCGGCAGCAAGTACGTACCGTCACACCAGCAGGGAGCGTGGACTGATGTTCTTTAATCAGCGACCGATGTCTCTGGCTTCGGACGGCTTGTCTCTAATGCTCCCTTCCGGTCGCACGTTGGGTCATCGGTCACTACGAGTCTACTATTCACAGCGCCTGCGATCAACTATCTCTTCGCACGACAAAGCCGATACCATAGCTGCCAAGGTGGCCCAGGTCCGTGAACGGTTGGCGGATCCGTCACAAGCTCTAGTACCAGTGGCTGGAGGTCACGGTGCGTTTGGACGAGGTCAAGAACTCATGAAAGCTCGGAACGCCGGCGAAGCCAAGTGGGCTAGACGACAAGGTCGATCGTTCAAAGATCAATTCATTAAAGAGCAGCACAAGACGAAGGTCGGGTTTGTACACAACAATCAGAAACGTGAGTCCGCCTTTTGGCGTTACCAGGTATACCTCAGGCTGATACTGGCTTTACAGATTTCCGTGACCCCTTGCGTGAGTGCGTTTGTAATCTCCACCCGAATGAGCTGACGATCATGTATAGTGCAATGAAGGACAGTCACTCCCGTACACCAGACGGTCAGGTATCACCAATGCGACGATCTTGGTTGACACACTCTACTCTGATCAGACGGGCATCGCAGTACATATGTTTCAATCATGTATAGATAGCTACATGTAATATTTAACGATTGAGTCTCATGCAACCTGATACCTCACGACGTGTCTGGCGTAAAGTGGGTGGGCACGATAAACTGCCACATCTCGCATCGACAGCTGCAGCTGCTGTCAGGGCAGTCCTTCAGCATCGCACTTTCGCGATACTACTATCCAAATACTTTGGCTTTTCCATTCTCTGTCAACACGCGACCTCAAGCAGCCACATGACTCTCCAGGATGATAGGTGAGTGTGTCGAATTGAGAGACATCGGGGCTTCCGACTGAAGGAAGACCTTTTAGTGACAATCAAACACGCCGGTAAAAAGTACGAGATTGGGTTGGACGACGAAGCGTCGGGTGCCGATTTTAAGAATGCCGTCCATCATGCAACAGGAGTACCTCCCGGTAAGCAAGTATGTTGTCAAAAGGGACGGGATGCTGATTGATATCACAGACAGAATGAAGGTCATGATTAAGGGCGGCCTGCTGAAAGTAAGGTTTGCAATTTCAAGGTATAATGAGTGGTCCGATATTGACACCATTACTTCTTAGGACAATGTCAAGATCGCCGCTGTCAATCTACTCTCAGTGAGTTCGTCACCTGTTGAGTCGGGTTCTACGGTGGGCATGCTGACCCACCCATAGGCTCAGCCCGTTATGGTAAGTCTCGAATATCCAGATAAGTGCTGATTCCTCAGGTAATCGGCACGTCGGGTCCCCTGCCGGTAGCCCCGCAGGAACCCACTTTATTTCGTAAGTGTGCAAGGTATGGTACTAAGCTCACAGGTCTCAGTTGAGGACGTCGGAAATGGTGGCACAAGAATGGTGAGCATCAACCATAACTTCCAAGCTAATTCATCAGGACGATTCTCCTCCCGGTCTTGTCAATCTTGGTCAGACTTGTTATTTCAATTCCTCGCTGCAGATGTTGAAGACAATTCCGCAACTGTCAAGTGCTCTTGAAAGGTGAGTCATGACTGAAAGACACGCTTTGCTGACGTCAGGTTGCCAATCTCTCGTGATTCACCTGAGGCGCGATTCTCCTTGGCGCTGAAAGGCATTCTCACAACCATGTCGCGATCATCAGCACCTGTCCACCCGTTCACGGTCCTCAATCATCTTCGGGTCCTAGCTCCACAATTCGCCGAACATGATAGCAATGGCGGATATTCTCAGCAAGGTTAGTCGCGCACTTTGGTCCACAGCTGACAACAGATGCCGACGAGGCATGGACGCAAATGATTTCTGCCTTACGTTCGACTCTTGCTGTTGGAGCCGACACCTCGTTCATTGATCAGGCGATGTCAATCGAACTGTCCCGAAGGTATGTCGTATTGCAAGAATCAACGCTAACGGCAGTTTGCAATGCAATGATTCGCTTGAGGAGCCGCCTAGCCGCACTCAAGAGCGGGTTCTGAAACTACAATGCAATATCTCTATCGCTACCAACTTTCTGTCCCAGGGAATGCTTGACGTAGGTGTTGTATCGCAAGAGTGTCGCTCATTCCGCAGAACTTGAATCAGCAGATCGAGAAGACCAGTCCGTTCCTTGGGCGCATGGCGACTTATACGCAGTAGGTTTTGCTAAGTCTGTGAAACTGCTGAATGTTCGTCAGGCGATCCCGAATCTCTCGTTTGCCCCAAAATTTGGTCATCCACATGGTGAGTCTCTATGTTGACGACGCGATCTGACTCCGGAAGGTCCGATTCTACTGGCGACGGGACATCCAGTAAGTAAGAACATTCGGCTGTCGTCGATGCACAGCCCACATGGTTAAGCTGACTTCCGCTGATCACAGAAAGAAGGCGAAAATCATGCGCAAGGTCAAATTCCCGCTTCAGCTTGAAGTCCTCGATATGGTGCGTACGCCTGCTTGAGGAGCATCACTGATCGCGGCAGGTCACGGATGATCTTCGTCAACGCCTCCAACCAGCGAATTCTCTGGTCAAGCAAATACTACACAGTAGAGAAGACAGATACAAGACGGCGAAGAGGCTTGGTCCCCGCACTGCTACTCAACTTGCCGACGAAGAAAACAAACGTCGCGAGGAGAAAGCTCTCTTCGATCGCACCATAGAAGATGTTGACGGAATGGGCAAACCTTCTGGCTTGTATGAACTCACAGGTGAGTACCCTTGAGCTTCAGTGTATGCTAACATCGCATAGCTTTGATCACGCATAAAGGCGCATCTGCCGACTCAGGTGAGGGATCTGAAGGGATTTGAGTGCACTCGTCTACTGACAGATGATCAGGTCACTACATCGGATGGGCGCGAAAAGATAGTGAACCTTTTGTACCGTCAAACGAGCAGCAATGGTATAAATACGACGGTGAGTACGAGCATTTCAGAAAGTTAGCTGATGACGACAGACGACAAAGTTTCTTTAGTCAACGCGTGAGTAAAATGTCTACCACCAATACGCTGACAAGCTTCAGTGAGAAGATCTTATCCATGGAAGGCGGGGGTGAGGATTCCGTTGCATACATACTCCTGTATAGGTGAGAGGACTTTTGCGTACTATTTGATGCTGGTGTTAACCCACAACACGTAGGGCTATCGAGCTCTGAACGGTCGCGGACTCTCATGCATGTGACGAACATGCACAGGATCGTCTTAGATGGACCGCATTTTTTCGCATATCTCTGTGATAATGTATGATCTTTATTGTGACTGCCATGTTTCTTCCGTCGGACGGTTCTCGTCCGCTGTGTATGACTGCCATAGCTCGGTATCATCCGGCCGACAAGATCTTCGAAGCCAGAACAGGGTGCTTGCTCACTTAGCGACCTCCGTTGGCCGCATTGCCTATTTCCGACTTTCAGGTGGATGGCAGGAGATCAGGTACCTTGATCGCAACGAGGTGTGTATATCCAAACAATAGGAGCCGATTGATCCGGGAAACCTACCAACGACGATTCCTATTGTTCTTTCCTGGCGGTTTCCTGTAACGATGCATACTCTTATTGTTCGACCGGAAGCGTTCAAGCCGGGGAACCTTACTTTTGAGGCTTGGTGGAAAGAAACCCTGCAAGACAAAAGAATCAGTATTGTCTTTTGATCTATCTCGCGCGAGTGGCGCTCCCTGCCATTCCTTATACGCTTATTGTACTTTTTTCTGTTATTGTTCTCCCGGCATAGCACATGCAACAGTTTATTGTTCTTCGGCAAGCCAGTGAGTTCTTCACTGCGACAAGCGACCCATTTTCCTTTTGTTCCCGCCATACAGTTGCATGCCTTAAAGATATAAAAGGGGCCTCAGAGGATGTTAATTTCGATGGAAGCAACGAGAACTTCACAACTTCATTCACAACACGATCTAATACTCCACCAAACCTCGCCCACCCGAAACACCACTACAATGGACGCCTTCACTGCTATTTTCACCACTCTCTCCTCCTCTGCTTCCGGCAACACCGAGTCACCTCGAGACCAGGAGTACGGATCTTCCGGTGGCGGTTACTCCTGCATCATTGCTTAATTGCGAAGTGAGTCAATTTGCGCTGGCTGAGCACGGTGGCGTAAGCTAATGTGAACTTCTCGATATGTCAGCTTTTGGAGGAACAAGCGGAGGAAGAACTTGAGACATAAGGATTCTCTTTTATGGTTGGAATAGCATGCATATATATAGTTGTTCACATCCTTGTGGCAATGGTCGATTGACTTGAGTCACATTCACTGCGTTTGTATCCCAAGCCTTACATCCTACACATGTGTGTCGTGACGGATGCACAGTCACATAGCTTCTGCCTGTTCCGCCACTAACCGTCAGATATAGTGCTGGTGAGTTCGTGTGTCGCATCTGTATATGTTACAATGCAAGACCCGCAAGCTGGCCCCGCCAAAGGCCCACGATTCCCAGGACTGGCCCACCATCAACCATCAGTACTGCGACATGCCTCGCTTACATGGATTCACCATCTGTCGTGGCCAGTCTGTGCTTGACATAGAGACAAGTGACGTGAACCCCCTAAGCCTGCGGAGATGATCATCGATGTCCGGAAGATCCGTAAATCATGCCAAACACCGACAAATACGCATGCATGTCGCGATCAATGGGCAGATGGAGTATCATACGGAATTGTACTGAGCAGCGATGGGTCAAGAAAGTATGATGCGGGCTCCAGAGGGAGCGATGAAGTCGGGATCACTTCAGTAGTGTCGCCTGACCCAGATGGCAAATTAGCGGGGCCCATAATGGCAATGTGGGGGCTTGGAACAGATGAACCAGCAGTGTCGTATGGATGAGAAACGGTGTCCGAACGGTATAAGGGATCAATTGACAAGGGCGGCGTCGAAAATGAAGGAACGTTACCGCCAAAGACGCTGCTGTTGTAGCCTCGCATCATATCGAGCCATTGGGGAGGCGTGGTGAGGGACCGTATAAGATTGTTCGTCGGATCCAAATTCGACTTGTGTCTGAGAATGGGAAGTGTAAGCCAAATGTACTGTATGCTTGAGATTGTACACGTACGCGACTGAATTGGTACCTCGTGACATGGGATCTGCTTGTCCTTCCAAATATGTCGAACGGCTCCGCTTCCTTCGAGGCTGCGCATCAACAGGTACGCCCTTGGCGGATGGTGGATTATGCGTCTCGCTTTGATTCATCCGCTCGTGCGTCTTGCAATGTTGCAAAAGGTTGTCTTGTCTGCTGAATGTCCGTAAACAAACGGCACACTCGAAGGGTTTTTCATGAGTATGGGTACGCGCGTGTCGTTTGAGATGTTCTAACCGCTTGAAGGATCGGTCACAATCCGTGTGCGGACAACGATAGGTCCGGCTGGTCATCACCGATGATAGTATCCGACGTGGCGCTGAAGAAGAAGCTTGTGAGCCATCAATCGTTGATGACGCGCGGTGTATCGCAGATTCACCTGCAAAAGTCAATCAGCATGAATGGGAGTTTGACACCTTGCCAGGCACTCACCATGCTCGTTCAAACCTTTAGGGTAGAGCTGAGGGGATGAAGTCCATGGTCGATGAGCTCTTGCATCGTAGGGATCGGGAGGGACATGACGATCGCGGTTTAATGAGCAAGGATGCGCGATCTGTGTCGCGAGGTCGGCCGTCTTTCGTTTGCCAACTCGTCTTCGCTTGTAATCTGGAGTACCTGGGACCAAAGAACCCCTAAACACTCGCGGATCGTGAAGTCGCTCCGATGTGCTATCAGCCGGAGCCAGAGAGGTGGCCGGACGAGACATGGATCGTGGACGATCACTTTCGCTTCGGCTTGCGCCGATGCGGGTGTGGCTTGCGGGAGCGCAGATATCCAAGGGGATCGTAGTGACCTGGGCAGTGGTGTCCTGAAAATGGGTCATGACAGGTTCACGGAAAGGCAAACACAATTGCTCACCGCAGCAGACGAGCCCAGACCCGGATTCTGACCAGCGAATTGATCGTACAAGCTCCGCGTCGGGTCATATCTAATGCAACGATTAGCGTACGGACCTTCCGCAAGCGGTCACCCACCTGAAACTTAACGCAGGTTCTCCAGAGACCACTGTAGTCGGTGTCAAGCCCGCCTTCTCCCGCTTCAGATCTCTTTCCAAGGCATCAAGGAACAAGCGATCATGGGGCACTGAGAACCTGCTTGGAATTTAGCACGTTTACGGTCTACGATTTGAAAAGAGAGACATACCAATAGAACACCTGTACAAGCCAGGAGCTTGATTAGTTCTGATGATTATTTCGAGAATGACATACTTTTTGCTGCAATCAATAGTATCAGTGCTACGAATGGTCATACAAATGGACGAGCGAGAGACACACTTTCTTCTGCGTCCGTATGCATCCATTGCGGAAGAGGTACTCTAGCAATTTCGATCTAAGATAGTGGCAGGACTGTCAAGTGATGAACAATGCGGATATGAACAGATCGTCTCGGCTCACTTCGGTTCCTCCAGCGTTGCATCTGGCCCAGGTTTGAGATTGCGCAGATCGGAGAAGACGCCTTCCTCCCACTTCTTCACCGCCCGCACAGGGCGACCAAATGCCTCGAAACGGAATGCTAGAGCCCGGACTGGATAAGCAGACTATCATCAGCATAACAGATACTTGTCATGAATCAGCGGGGTCCCTGACCTATGTCTGTACCACTGATATGGTAAAGCCCTTGCCATAGAACGCATGAGACGTTTTCACCGTTCGGAAGTGTAAACGAATTCAGGAATGTTGTGGACTGTGAGCATATGAAGGTTCAGAGAGTCCCAGCGACAGAGCTAGCTTTTCATGTATATTGAAGGCCTACCAGCGGATTTTCAATCCAAAAAGTGGGCGCTGTCGTAAGAAACTACAAGATGAATTATTAGCGCGTGAGATATTCAGGCGTTAACTCACGAATTGCAACCGGCCCAGTGTCTTCACGCGGATCGATTCTTCTTCATTTAGCCGTCTAGGAGGTAGCCCGCACGGCATAGGCAAGGGATAGAAGTCCTCATGGAGATCCGTACTAGCCTTTGTCAGCGACTGATCATCCTGACTATCAATTCGCAGAACATCGGCTGTGACGCTTTCGTCACCGGGATCAGTAGAGCTTGCTCGGTATTTATGACTCGATGGACCATTTGAGGGTAGCGTCCGCAATTCTGTGGGAGTGCCGTGACTAGTACCGAGTGCAGGCATTATGTGTGTTGGTGGTGTATGACAAAACGAAGATGATAATGTGGGTGAGAGTATAAACCGGGCTGTGAATCAACTTGGTGTTATGAAACGAAGGTTACGAAACGTGTGCGCAAACATATATTCATTCTTAGCTTGAAACGTCTGTTCAGGGTCTTACCAGGGCGATTATGTAACAATACGAGGACAAAAGGCCTTGACCCTTCATAGCACATGGCGATTTTCTCATTTGCCTTATTGTCTTCCCGGTGCTTATTGTTCTCAATAGACACTCTTCGGTACCCATACCGCTGCAGTGATGTCCCAGAGACAGATGTATGATATAAAAAGACACCATGGCTGCCCGAAAATGTCATTACCTCGCACAACTTCATTCATCACCAAGACACAAAGAAACGTTACGCCATGCGACATCCCGACTATCCGATTTGGAGCTTCATCGCCATTCTTCTTGTCGCTCTTCCTGCTCCGTGGCACCTGCGAGCTCGCAATGTGGCGACCCTCTGCCTCATTTGCTGGCTTGTAATAGCTAATTCATGCACCTTCGTCAACTCTCTAATTTGGGATGGCAATTACTCGGACAAAAGTCCAGTTTGGTGCGATATCAGTAAGCCATCTTCTGCACCTGTTGTCACCAGCAGCCAAACGCTGATATGTCGTACATGTCTGTGCAGGCAGCCGAATCCACCTTCTGGTCAACTACGCGATACCAGCGTGCTCCTTAGCTCAGATGCGCAGGTTGGAGTCGGTCGCTTCCTCTCGACGTTCTCTGATATCTGCGCGTGATCGCAAGCGTCGATTACTACAAGAAATTGGGCTGTGCATTTTGGTTCCAGTGATACTCACTGGCCTATGTGTGGTAGTCCAAGGTCATCGCTACGATATCATCGAAAACGTCGGATGCGCCTCGACGACCTATATATCCGTGCCCGCTATTATTCTGCGCTTCGTTTTCCCTGCCGTGGTGGCACTTGCGTCCTTCGTTTTCGCAAGTAAGTTACGATAATTCCAGATAACAACATAGCAGAGTTGACCGACCTTCCCTCCCAGTCTTAGCGGTCAGGTGGTTCTTAATCCGCCGTCTTCAATTCCGCACCATTCTCGCGTCATCGGACTCGACACTGTCAATCAGCCGTTATCTTCGTTTGATCGCGCTGGCAGTCGCCGATAGCACTGTAGTTCTTGCGTACGTGATATACAATTTCACAACCTTCAAGGACTTCCCCATTCAGCCCTACGTGAACTGGGCACACGTGCATCAAAATTTCGCCCAAATTGTGCAATATCCCGAGGAACTGCTGCCTTCGTCTTATTCTGGCTTTGTGGCAACGATTTATGCGCCAGTATTGTACTCGATCGTCTTCTTCACGTTTTTCGGCTTTGGGGATGAAGCGGTAGCTGAGTACATCAGAGGGGCAAAATGGGCAATGGATTGTTTTCAGCGGGTTGCGCTTCGGCGACGAAGGTGGGTCAAGCGACGCCCCAGCAAAATTATGTCCCTAACTCCCCTTTTTGCAGCAGCGTGGAAGCCCTCGATATCACTCATCCGATCACGCTCGGATCTAAGGTGGTACCTACCGCTCAGTCGATAGCTGACGATTCCAAAACCGACCACAACGATGTGCAATATGATCGCCGCGATATGTACCTATCCGTTATGCCAAGCGTTCCCCACCAATCAGCCCACAGCGTAGCGGTGACGGTGGAAAGGTCTATTGTATAGGTCATGATAGTAGCTGTAATATTGAGGTTTCTCGTTCCAAACATGCATTTATTTCCCTTCGATCCACAGGGATCTTATATATTCATACAGCCGGCACTCGCCATACCACTTTATTCATCCCGCCTCTCCCGTTCATCATCGCGTTCGTCACGATCATCATTGTCATCCCGGTCTTCACGAACGGGGCTGTGATCCCTGTCACTTCGGTCCTGTTCTCGGGCAGGCTGGGGAGACGGGCTTCTTCGATCACCCTTGTCCGAGACTTTGTCCCTCGAGTCTCGCTGCGGCGAAGCGGATCGTCGACGGTCGTAGTCACGGTCTCGGTCTCGTCGGGGGGAGGGAGATCGTCGACGGGGCGGAGATCGTCGTCGGTCTCGGTCGTAGTCCCTGTCTCGATCTCGACGGTCGTTGCCACCGCCGTTGCCGTACCTATTACAAACAGGAGAGCGGAAGGATTGGTCAGTCTTGGAGCAGAATATGAATCACTATGTAAGAGCTGGTCTCGCGACCTATTGACGTGATCGGTGATGATTCAACAGAAGAGGAAACAGAGCGAGGGCTCCGAGCGACGAATGTGGAATGTAAGCTCACCCGTCGTGCCTCCAGGCTGAGCTAGGGGGTCTCTTAGCCCACTGAACGGTAATCCTTCGGCCATCAATGGATCGACCGTGCCTGTTATTAGGAGACATCCATCAGCCAACTCATCTGGGGAGAACGGTTGTTGACAGGTGAAAGAGCCACGTAACGGTGCCTGCACTCACATGTCGTAGTAGGCGTCCTCGGCGTCGGCTTCTCGTCGGAACTCGACAAAGGCAAAGGCTGCGTTTGAGCACATTTCGTGTGAGCGACGTGTGGTTTGTCTGCATCTCGCTCGACTAGCTTGTTCGTTGATCCGAAAGAGAGATCGGTTCGCAGAGCCATTTCGATCGAGCGATCGAGGAATCTTGCCCGGGCAAGCTAGATGAAAGAGGAGAACGATGGACAGGCCATCGGACTTCGTTTTGATGTAACGGAGAAAGGACGATCGTTCGGTCGGTCGACCTCGACTCGTTGCAAGATACGACGGAGTCCTCTTGAGTATACGCTCGTAGGCAGGAAATCTTATTTCGTGCAAAAGTATCGATTTGACATAGGATACAGGCGACGATCACGACGATAAACGACGGGCACGGGTTCGACATCGCTCGAAGCCTTTGTCAAGATATTATAAGGATTTCCCCAATACGCGTGCGATCACAGAAGGCAAAACTTGGAACAGATGGATCCCAGAACGTAGGAAGGAGGGGATCGCTGACTTGTACTAGATCAGATATGAAAGAGTGGGTCACTCACGTGAAGAGGAGGCAGACTTGAGAGCCGGAATATCACATCGGATCAATCGGCCATATCGCTCAAACTCGTAAGCAAGGTCCCTAGCTCGCAAGCTCGAACCGAAGCCTGAGACGTAAAGAACGCTGTATTTGAGTGTTCGTATCAGCGGGCTTCACATCGCCTTACATCCTGGAATTGGATTAGGTACGAGCTCGAATGTGGAGGGAGTGACACTCACGTTCGGTTCTAGATAGATGCCCCATCCGACCCAAGCACAACCTAGTCAGCCCTGTTGTATTCTATGCACCTCCCTCTCACGGTATCGGACATCCAGCAGGGTACCTACCATTTTCGGTCGTTATGCACTTGGTTGGATTGACACAAACAAACAGGAGACGAGGTATCGCGTTGAGTGAGAAAATAACGTCGAAGGACGGGAGCGAGAAGAAGTTTGTGGAACGTCAACTCCCTTAGGCGACAGGAAGCAATGACGACGGGTTGGGTCATCTCTAGTTATTAGGCCTGCGCAAAGGATCTCGGTCCTAAAGGCGAGCCTAACCTAAAGGTTCCGGAAATATCCGGCGATTGGTAAATTACGCGTTCTTGGCGCGCCCGTCTTGTTTTATATGACGGGTGGATATAAGGTGCCATCAATCGGAAGGAGTGGCATGTGTGGGCGTTGGCGCTTGGCTTCAGAAGGATTGTGGATGCCTTGTGACAACGTATAGAGGAGAGAAGAGATACCGAAGAGGATATTATGAGTGTCAAACACGAAAAGGCAAGGTTTGCGACCATTTTACACGCTCAGTCTGGATCGAGCTACTGTATGTCAGCCTCTTCGAGACTCGCAATTGGGATCGAAGTGCTGCTAAGTGGCATAGGATATCCAAGCTAATTGATGGCAACAATCGGATGCCTGCCTCTCACGTCCATGTCAGATCAACAAGAACCCGCTGATTGGATCGAATTAACTGAGGATCGCGAGGGATAACGTCCCAAGATACGCAGGTGTGACACTTTTGGATACCATAGCAAATATATAGACCGCCTGCCACTCAAAATACTAGCATTGCGTCAGATCAGAACAACCTGTACTCTTTGATTCTTTCATCATAAGCTGGACCTCCTCCGCATCGTATGCTGGATCAATTCCCTTCCCCCGCAATTAGAATATCTTGGCAAGGATCTTGTCCTTCAGGTTGGCAGGCCCATCCTCGTCCTTCTTGTTCTGGTAATAATCGTTGAGGGCCTCGAAGAAGGTGAGATCGGTCTGGAGATCGATCTCTTTAGCTCGCCAGAATCGAGTCTTGCCAAAGATCTTGAAGCCGAGTCCGATTCCACCGGCCAGAGCGATCTATCGACCGATCGTCAAGGAAGTTTGTGTCAGCGCCTGTGTTCAAGATGATGACGGTTGTGCGATGTACAGTAAAGATTGGGCCTGACACATCGTGGCCATTCGAACACTCACAATGCCATAGTTAAAGATAAAGGTAGCAACGTCCCAGTTACCACTCAAGAAGACAGAGTACCCTTGCACGAAGAGGAAAAGAGGTGCCCAGAACAGACCCCAGTAGCCGGCGTAGGGCTGCACTTTGGAGAGCGCAGGAAGGAACTCGGTTCTGTCGATACCTTGGGCCTTCATTCCCTTGTTGAACCGGACCCAGGTCAATGCCATGACACTCCAGTTGCTATAGTGACAATTGAAAGGACGGAAGAAACGCATCAGCGTCGCTCTGTGGAAACAACCTGAAGTAACCTCGAGGTGACCTACAACATGGTGGCCGCGGTGCAGAAGCTGGGCGAGGGGCAAGGAGTGAGATAGTTAGCTCTTGCTGGACATGTGCACGCGGATGGGCGAGACCTACTTCAAAATCCAGTTCAGTACCTTCGCCGAACTAGAGCCAAGGGCGAGGTACGCAAGACAAGAGAGAAGCATGACAGTGATGACGCAGGTGTAAGGAACACCCCTACAATATCAACGTCAGCGAGACAGGCGCCAAAGCAAACCCACAACGATAAGGACCCACTTCTTGTTAACTCTTCGGAGGTAGCCAGGAGCCTTGCGGTCTAGAGCAAGAGCATGAAGACTTCGAGAGGCGTTGAAGGTATATGCGTTACCGGCGGACACAATAGTAGTAAGGAGGGCAGCGTTGACGATGCTGGGAAGAACGGGAATCTGGAGTCGAGTCATGGAGATGACACTAGAAAGGTGCAGATAGTCAGCTGGCGATCAAGTCGACTGGTCTGATACCGAAAGAGAAGATTACTTACTAGGGAGACTTTCCGGCGTAAGTGTGGCTGGTTCCGAGAACGAGGCTACAGCGCGAAATTAAGTTGATGTCAGTGGCAGAAAGGATACGACAGTGTGTTTGACCCACAGGACTCACGTGGGCTCGTTAGAAGGAATGAGAATACCGACACACAGGGCACCACCGATGAAGAAGATGATGAGTCGAGTCATGATCGTTCGGAAAGCTCGAGGAACGGTCTTTCGAGGGTCTTTAGCCTCGCCAGCGATCATGGAGATGTACTCGGGTCCACCCATGCAGAAACCAGCGACGTTGACGGCATTGATGAAAGACTGCAGTCGGGTGGAAGCGTTATCGCCTACCCAAACTCCGGGGTCTTTCCAGTATCGGAAGCCGTAAACACTGGAGTAAGCGTGATTGTCAGCTTGTTTATAGTTTGGTGACTATCGCCGCGAGCGAACCTGCGCTCACTCGTGTAAGGGGTTACCGCCGACCATGGTGATGAAGGTGTAGAGGATTAAACCAGTGGCTAATAAGACTTTTCCCAATGCCAGCCAGACTGAGTGGAACGAACATGTCTTGATTAGCCTCAGTCCCGATCGGCGTGGACCTCCTGAGCTGCACTTACACTCGACTTCACCGAAAAGATCGGCTCGGTAAACATTGATGGCAAGGTAGAGAAGCAGAGAAACGGTGATCAGGATTGCGGGTGACTTGTCGTAGCCCCAATACTCGACCAGAGTGTTGATGATTGTCGCTTCGAAGATGACATAAGAGGTTTGAGCGAACTGCAGGACAAACGACGATCGTCGTCAGCTGTGGGTGGCAAATCACCACATGAAATAGTCGACTGACAAAGTGATTCCAGCCAACTGCGACGCCGAGCGCAGGGTCGACCATTCGGCCTGCCAGCCGAATGAAGGAGCCATCTAGAGGAAGCAGAGTGACGATCTCTAATTGGCATTGAGCAATCGAGTAGACGACCGTCGCCCAGAAGATAAATCCTACAAAATAGCAAGTGTGAGTTTTACGTCGGTGCTTGAGGCCGAGTGAGTCACGCACCGATCAAGAGAGCCAAAGGGCCCGAGAGAACGCCAGAGCCGATAGCGACGAAAAGGGCCGCACCGATCGCACCAGCGATAGATGAAAGCTGAATTTGTCGAGGGTTCAACCTTCGGTGGTTGACCGCGTGAGCGATCTTGGCATGCGAAACCTCGCCTTCATCGTCCGTCAGACTCGGTGCGCCTATCTCGGAAAGCTCAACTTGAGTTGTTATGGTCTTGCCAGCGCCATCGAACTTGTTGTCGTCGATCGGCTCAAAGTTGCCAGTCTGAGGCTCAGCCTGCATGTTGTCTTGTCGTCGTGAGTTCGAAAGAAGGTTGGACAAAGTCGGGTGTAGTCGCGATCCGTCTCAGCGCTCGAGAATACGAAGCCTTCCGAAGGGAGGTGCCGAGTCTATTGCACTGACCCACTTGTAGTTTATAAGCTATTTAGAGTAGGAGAGGATTGACAACATCTTATCTGCGATTGGAGGAGTGAGTGATAGCAGTCCATAGATGGTATGGTAGTGGTCGCTTCAGGCCTTCGACGTAATACCCCTCCGGAGTCCAAAGTCACCAATGTTTCCAGCTCGTTATTGTTGTTGCAGGGAGGCGAGGAGGAATCAGGGGAGTCCAGATGACTATATTCTCAGAGTGCCAGAGATACAAACCCGAAGACCCCAGAAGCCGCCCGAGAGATCTTCTTAGGCTAAGCTGGAGGGGATCATCAAGTGGCCAGAAGGGGGCGGACGCGCGGCAGCTGAGGACAGGGCAAATGCCGCCTTATCGCCTGATGCAGTACGGTCGAATAGTGCTGCCAGAGATAGCCAAAGCGGAGTCCCCTCTTTCAGCGGGGAGACCGTCCTCTTGCTAGCCAGCAAATCAGCTTATCTGGCAAGGGTTTAGCGTGTGTGTGGAGAGATGTGTGAGGATATGAAAGTCTGCTGTGCGTATGAGTGGAACAGGGAAGGCCGAATGGTCACAAGACCTCAAAGGATTCAAGTCAAGGGGAAGAGCCCAATGAGACGTTATCAAGTGGCGTAGGAACATGTTTTTTTTCAACATGCTTCGGAGATCAGATTGATGGTGAAAAGGAGCTATAATTTGATCGGATCATGCAAAGTAAACTCCCGGACCCTGAATGGATTGATTGATGGTGATAACCGTAAAACGCGGTATCTTCGGCTATCCCGTCAATACGTCGAGGACTCGACGCATCCAATCATCGCCTGGATGTCTTCCCTATCGCCATTGCTTTCATACACTCACTCTCCCATCGGACCGTCCTCCCCCGAAAGACACACAGCAGGCAGGAGGCCCTTGCGCGGAGCGCGGAGCGCGGACGGCAAGGAGGATGAAAGAAGGGGGAAGGCCCGCCTGTTCGGTCGAGTCGTTGACGATAAGCATGATCACGCGAGAGGATACAGATGCACATGATCTGGATCGGAGAGTATCAATCAGTTGGGGCAAGATTGCGGCCGAGACCGGACCGCGCCTCGGCGTGAGCTTTCTTCGGTCTAGGACTCCAGATTGAGCGAATACTTCTCGACTTCGAACCCGCGGGCAAGGAAGTCTCAACTCCCAGACTGTAGGAACTTCCCAGGTGTAATGTACAACGTCATGCTAAGCGCTGAGGGTGACGGTAACGGCTCGATGTTATAAAGATAGATAAGGGCGACAGAAAGTGAGCTGTGCATGAAGCACTGAAAAGCGCAAGTAGATACTCTTCCGTATTCTCTCTTATCTGACCGCCCTCAATCACCTGTGTCTACAAGATTATCTCCCTCCTCCCCTGTCGTTCGCACCTTCGCACCACAGTTATACTTATCGTCAAGTAACAATGACCGTTCCCCCTACTCCCGCTTCGCTCGTCACTATCCCCGCCTCCGAGGGCCTGGAGAAGATCGCTGAGGTCATCGCCCGAGATGGCGGTGTGATCGTTAAGGACTTCCTCTGTCCCGACCTCCTCAAGGAGGTCATGGACGGGCTCGAACCTCACTTCAAGACCCGAACCACCTGGAAGTCCAAGGCCACTCACGGCGAGCTCGGTAACGACTTCTTCCCCGAGGGTTCCATTCGACTGTACGCTCTTATGTCTAAGATTCCGGAACAGTTGACCAAGGTCTTGAGATTGCCTCTCTGGAACGGAATCATGTCCCGTTTCTTAGAGTAAGTGGAACCAGATCCCGTGACATCCCATCCCAACCGCCAGAGTGTCCTTCGCAAATGTTCATAGGAAGGCGCAGTGCTGATCGTTTTCTGCCCCAATATTCACAGCGACGAGTACTACTCCTACACTGGGGAGAATTTCCTCTCACAGAAGAGTGGACATATGATTGGCTCTACTGCTGCTCTTCGTTTGGTGCCCGGCGCTCAGAGACAACCTCTTCATCGAGTAAGTTGTAGTGGATCTGTTTTCTACATTTACGATCGAGCTTGAGCTGTGCCCTTGCTGATACCTCTCTTCTGATCCCAATTCCAGGATCAACTTGCCTACCTCACCCGGTACGATCCTGAGCGACCTCTCACTACGCCCATGCTCGGGTGTTTGATCGCTGGTACCAAGTGCACCAAGAAGAACGGCGCCACGCTCGTCATTCCCGGAAGTCATCTTTGGGGACCTGACCGCTCGCCCAAGCTTGAAGAATGCACATACGCAGAGATGGAGCCTGGATCTGCCCTTTTCACCCTCGGCTCAACATACCATGGCGCCGGCGAGAACAAGTGCGACCAGTCCGACCCCGATGCCCTAAGAACTTTGATCGCTGTCTTCGGCCAGCGAGATTATCTCCGGCCAGACCAGGACGAAGTCCTCACGACTCCTCTTGAGATCGCTCAAAGTCTCCCTGACGACATCCTCAAGCTTATGGGCTACTGTGAGTGTGCTACACATCTTCTCTTTGCGTCGTCTTGCTGTCATACCCATCTCCTTCCATTTGTCATTCTTTGCTTCTTTGACACACATATACATCCGGTTGTGGACAAGGCTGACCACTTGACCCGAATCTCGTTCATAGACAAGGCTGTCGGGGGTGTAGGCTACGTAGAAGATCACCAGCACCCTATAGAACTGATGCGAGCCGAGACCGGCGTCTTTGGAAAGCTCGGTAGCGGTGTGAACGGCAAGACCGCTTAGTCTCCGTTCTCGATATACATCACTTATTCTTCGCAATCTTTGTAGTCTCCTTTTCTGGCTTCATATCTCTCGGCCTCCCTGATATCGTATCGTAGAGCAGCACTCCTAGCAGCGTATGTCACTGAATGCATATCGTTGTGTCATAGCTTGGGGCTCGACGGTGTGCAGAGTCATCCTGGTGGTCGGGTGAATGCTCTTAGTCCCGGCGTGTGCACACTGCTCAGACGCTTTGAATCCGCTAGCCCCTCGCTCGGCGCACGCATTACATCAGCGTAACACAAACAATGTAGACAGCTGCGTTACAACACTGTCGAGTTTCACAGTAGGCGACGTGTGATAATTATCTTGCCTCGAGAGCGAAGGCGTCTCTCTCGGGCATGCAGCAGCTACCTTAACCCCCAGAATGGCCATAACGATAAGCTGGGCATCCATATAGGCAGACTTCGGGTTCTGCCGGCATACTCGTATGTTGTTGCAATTCCTTTGCTAAAAGAGGCAAGTGAGAAGAGAAGAGATGCACTAGAGTTGAAAACTGGACTCCGATAAACCGTGCGTATACAATACAGTACGAACACATGTACGGTGCGGTGACCTTTCTTACTACGAGTACAGTCGAGATTCTGCCCCTCGGTAATGCTAACACTTTCATTCGATAAGCAAGCTATCGAGGTCTACCTACAGTAGTGTTTGGTTCCCCCTTGCAGACAGCCATTACTTAGGAAAAACCAACCTCGATTACGTCTTATCGTCTGATTTAGGTATACTAGCGAATAATAACATCACAAACTCGGGTAGCCAGTACAACGTCGTAACGTGAAACGACAACGAACCCATACGATATGAACGATTGGTAGAACTAATCGGGTCCTATCAACGAAACAAGAACGCCTCTATCCTTGGACTAAAGCCAGCCACATTCATGCTGGAACCAAAGGACGAAGGCTGAAGATGTATACGACGGCTTGTGAGCGATGTAGGCGAATGCGGATGAAGTGAGTGTGCTTTGAGCCCTCTTTGAACAGACGTCAAGACACCCTCCCATGGATTCAACATGAGATCCACCTTGTCCTTTGGGAGTCCTAACACGTATCACATGGATCATCGATGGCCTTCTTGTACAGGTGCGTCCGACCTTCGAGGGGCCAGGACATGAGCGAGCTATGCGAAAGGTGCACGGAAGATCACGTCGAGTCGGAATGCATCACCAAGAAACGAAGGGTGGGCAGACAAGTTGGCGTGAAGAATCGCAAGTCGAAAGCTGCAAAGCTGTTGGAGCAACATCTACTGGCCGCGAATCGAGATGGAGGGCACGTCAGTGGGAATGGACTTGTGGGCAGGAACGTAGATGTGGATGCGGATGGAGACCATCTTCCTAATCCGCTGCATATGCTGGCTTCGGAGGCTGTGAGGAGACAGCCGACGCCGGAGTGAGTGTAAATAATGTCCCACGTCGGTCTCGCCTCACTGTATAGGCTTGTGCTGATCTTGTGCATGCGATTATATTTATATGTATGTGTGTGCGTTTATACATGCTGGCGCAACATGATCCGCCTGTAGATCAGAATCACCGATCCTCAATTCCGATCGACCTTCCGTCACTCGCACTCGCATCGCTCAGAACAGCCAGGCCATACTAGAACGGTACGAAGAATGGACCCGCAAAGTGCATCCTGTACAAGGAGCCAAGGTTGTTTCGGACCGACTGAACGCGCTGCTCTCGCCCCATAGGGACGGGTCTATGTCGTTGGTGGATGAGCCGGCGGTCTTCTCTGGTAGAGTGGATGTGAGTGCAGAGCAACGCGACGCCCATAAACACCCCGCGGGCCTTCCTTCCTTCCTGCCTTCCTTCCTAGCTATACGCCATGCTCTGAGATGCTCTCGAGGGTCAAGCAGCTTATATGTTGACATCACCTTGTGTCCGTCATACCATCCGCCATCGATATAGATGTCTCGACCGGACGCATCGCCGGAGCACGACGTGATATCCCTGCAGATGTTGACACTGCCCGAAGCGAACCACCTTTTCAGATCGTACGTCCAGCATAGCGCTTAGCAACCATACATCTCCTCTCTCTCTCTCTCTCTCCGACATGTCCATCAGTATACATAGCGTTACAGCAGTGCTGACGAGGTTTCCTGACCTCTTCCACGCTGGGCCATATCACAGCTTTATGGATCTCATCACCAACGGATCGATCTACTTTGATCCGCGACTACACACGCTCGCCTACATCCGCGAACGCAGTTCATTCCTCTTGGCAGTCATCTTAGCCATTGCATCCACCTACAAGTCCATCTGTCCCTCGGCTCTGCTCCACGCTCAACTGATGAACCATGCGACCCGACTCGAAATGAACGTCCGCAACAACCATTACAAGTCCATCGAGATCGTTCAGGCTCTCCTATTGCTCGCGAGTTGGTCAGAGGTACCTCATACGTTGTGCAGGGATAGAACGTGGCTGTATGTCTCGCATGCTACAGCTCTGGCTGTGGAACTGAGGCTCGACACGCCGCTGCCGTACTGTATACAGACCGACCCGCTGTACGATCATGCCAACCATGAGATCTTGGTGCGTAATGCCCACAGAGCCTGCATGTACCTTTACATACATGACAGGGTGAGTCAAGTTTCTCCCCTCTTCCTCCCACTCAACTAATCGTGGCCAACAAACACCTGCGCCCGGTCCCAGGTTATAATACTGCCCACGATATCCCCAAGATCACCAGCTTACGCGATGCACCCATCATGATTGATAGAATATGGCCATGGTTGCGGGGCGATACCCCATCTTCCCCGAATCAAATATATCATCAACAGCTTCGCTAGACAAATGGGGAAAGCAGCCAGTGAGTGCTTTAGCATGACTCTGATCCCTATCTCGCGGGACCTGCTACTTGACATGATCTGACATTGCTGAGATATTCGAAAGAGTCGATACAGATACGATGCTGCGTTGTGCGCCTCTGTGTCCCTGAGGAAATTAGTGGTGAGTCTGCGGCCCAGAATAGACTCACACCAACAACGAGAGGAATCACAAACCACAAGTAGTAAAAAAAGACAGTGGCTGATCGAGATCGATGTGCTGCTGTTCGATGCTGTTCACTTATTAATGTAGATCGAAGTACATCACAAATTGGCCACAAGGCGATTATCAGATTTCAAAGCGGATAAGGAGGTAATTGATCAGACTCTGAGCAATTGGAGGAAGAAGTGGTCCAACGAGACACAGCGTGAGTACGGCGAGTCACCAAGGATCGGTCCGGCTTGAGGAGTTCATCCGATACCCTTTCAAACACGTCTCTTGGAATCTGAGCTGATCATGGATGCGCTGCATGTCATCTCGTCGTACTGATTGACCGCTGCGAACATAGGTACCCTTGAATACGACATCATCGCCCGGTTCTCCACTTTCGTCCTCCACCTCACCTTGCTAAGAAAGGGTCAATACGAAGATAAGATGGAGCTGGAAGCGAGGCAGGCGTGCGAGGAGCTGGCGTTTGAAGTGTGTTGTACGTCGATCAACCATTACAAGTCGTGGAAGGGGTTATTGAACTCGGCTACATTCGAGTGAGTCGTGCAGTTTTTCAGCGCGTCTGTGAGCCTTTAGCCTCTTGGGAGAAGGAGAAGAGAATGTGGTGCCAGGTTCCACTAGAGTGGGAGAGAAGAGGAACTGACGCTGACGCTGTATTCTTTGTTTCCGCAGCACAAGCATGGTCGCCTTCTGTGCCATCTACACCATTCAGACAATCAATCATTCGTCTTCTACCCTCCAATCTTCTCCACCTTCATCTTCTTCGACCGGTACCCATGACCAACCTCACTCCCAACCCCAATCGCAAGCTCAATCGGCTGTCAATCATAAACATGTCCATAACCCGTCCGACCCTCCCACACTGTCCGAATGGTCCCTGTTCCGCTTATCGGTACTTCAGGAGCTCGTAGCTGAGTTAGAGAGTCAATCAGCAGCTAGACATCGAGTCGATCATTTCAGCGGTGGCGAAGGTGGCGGTGCAGGGATGGCGTTCAGCAGTATGAATGTGGTAGATGCTATGGCGAGACAGCTCTCACGGGGTATCAAGCTCGTCTTGAATAAGCATTTCCCGGCCCCCACCCCGCCAACACCAACACAGGCATCAACTTTGATTTCGGCAAATCGCCCTTCCCATCATGGCCCTATGAAGAACGTCAACATCAATGACTCCAACAACCAAATCACCGCTGAAGGTTACGTGAGGTCTCACCCGCACTCTCATGCTGCCGTGTCCGGACAACGAGGAGGAGGAGGATCGATACCTTCTTCAACATTCACGTCGTCCACTCACCAAATAATCGACATCGTGTCAGATGGCGGCCATTCAGCCCCTCACACCAACGCTGATACGTTCGACAACGATCTGGCGATGTTGTCCACATCCACCGCTAACCCCAGCGGTAACTCTGCCATTCAGGGGAATCATGCCCAGAGTGAGAGTGGGACCAGTATCGGCGACCAATCTTATTCGCACTCACACTCGCATCATCAGCATCAAAACCACCTTCATCAGCATGTACCTCAACATCAGCAACAGCAACAGCAACAGCAACAGCAACAGCAACAACAGCATCAGTACCAATTCGACGAGCTCAACCAGCTCATCTTCGCCAACAACGCTATCCCTTTCATACCTGATTGGAACCTGGAGAGTCTCTTACCTCCACTACCTGGCTCACCCATGACGAGTGACACGCTAAACTTCCCTTGGGAGACGAACCCTTCGTCCCACGATAGTTCGACGCAAGCGGCACAGCACGATGGAATGTGGTGTCGGGTAGATAACGTGCCGATGTTCGATTTTAGTGAGTAGCGGGGACGGTGTGGTACTGATCAAGGCAGAATAGGGATTAGGATGGGGGAGATAGGGGAAAACATTGTAGGCGTGAATAGCCATCAAGCGTGTTGTATCTGAAATGTCTCTCTGGGTCAGCCAGTAACTGTTGTATGTGCATATACCCAAAGTCAGTACTGCGTTGAAGACTGAACGCATACTTTCGTCAGTTTGCAAGTCCATGTGTTGCGACGTGGTTGCTGTGCGAAAGGGGGTAATTGTATGCTTCTTTATGTGTATTCATTTCATGGCTATCGATACAGTAGACTATTCCATACTGTTACTCCTTTACGAAGGCGAGCCGATTATGCGACGTCCTTGTTTCGGTTGTCGCCAGTGACTAGAGGGCGAGACGGAGATATCAGCGAGTGTTCAACTATTCCGAGGTGAAATAAGGCAGTAGAGGGAAGTACAGACAGTGAAGGTGTTTGTGTCACAACACGGTAGAGATTACTCACGAGCGTCACCGACCTTCTGGGTGGTGGACTTCTCCTGCTGAGGTTGGAGGACGGAGGCGGCAGAGTCGAGGGTACCCTTGACGTAGTCGGTGGCCTAGGAAATTGATAATGATCAGCTCGAGATTCCAGGACGCTGAGGAGCTCCGGTATCTGGTAGTTGCGCTGGGATGTAGTGACAAGAGCCGAGACTGAAGCTGTATTACTCACCTGCTCAACGTACGACTTTTCAGAGTCGGGCTTAGCAGCGGAGGTAACCTTGTCGGTAAGAGATTCTCGGCCCTGTAGATGGTAGACGAGTCAGCAGCTGACGAGGGTAGTCATGAAGCGAAAGGTAGTTGCCACCAGGGGCGGACCATGAGGATAGGTGGATGAAAGGAAGAAGGGAGCAAGCAGGGACAGCTTCAACTTACAACGTCAGACATTGTGATAAGTGTTGTTTGGTTTGGTTTGGTTGGTTGGTGAGTTAAAGTGGGGAGAGGTTGATTTGACTTGGTGTGTTGTGTAAAAGAGAGAGAGAGAAAAGAGAAAGGAGAACGATTCCTTTCAGAGGGGGGGGTTTATATATTCGCGAATCTGTCTACAGTAAGTTATACTCGAGTACCTCTATCTCCCACTTTCATCTCGGTTTCGGCACGACGCGGAGGGTGACACGTCACGCACTGTACGTACTGTACGTTACACCAAGTAGAACACGCATCACATCACATCAAATCAAATCACATCACGGGATCACCCCATAGCCACAGCCATAGCTAGCCCCTGGCATCAACAAACAAACGTGCCGCATACAGTGAATACAGTGATGCAAGTGCGTCATCTCATCTCTATCCCATCAGATAAGGGGGATGAATAATGTCGTCATTCCAGTAACTCTCTAATTCCCCCTTTGGGTAGATTGATCGACATCAACGGTGTCCAGTTAGGTAACCACTACGTCATACCCGAGTTATACCAAAACGACTCGCCACCCTGTTACCCTGTTATGACAGGACAGAGTGGGTCGAGTGTAACCTAAGCTTATGCTACGGAGCACGGGGTGCCAGATGGATCCATCTCAGATAGATAGATACATGGCACACATTTGAGTTGACGCCGGCCGGTTATCACAGCCTAGATTGGACCGGACTCCATAGTCGCCATGATTAATTTATTCTGGGATTCGGATTCAATCAGCTGAGGTACAGGTTCAGGTCTGGCAGAGTGACGAAGTGACGGGGTGGGGGGACGGAGCGTGAAGCGTAAACTGTACCGTTTAGGCTAATGATCACCTAACAAAATCAAATACCCAAGATGCGCCACGTAAGTTAGATCTTTCCCTCTCTTCTCTGTGGGTCATGGCGTCATATCGGATCATATCAGAGTAGCTTAGTACCACCTCCGTCGGATACACCGCCCCCTCAGCCTAAAGCTTTAGACCTATTCCAGCACCACACTCGTATTATGTCAGTAAGGAGAAGAACAAACGTCACGTGCAAAGGCGGCACCAAAATCCCAAGGGGATCAACACGGAATACATTGTCTGCGCAACATGTACGCTGAAGGAAAACCATTGTAACAACGTGGACTGTCACTGTCACCAATATAGCAAGGTAAGATACAAAGACATGCATGACAATGTACAAAGGCAAGATATGTCCGCACGCTAAGGGACTTGACAATACAGAGGATGATATGAACTATGCGTGTGTATAGAAGAAGAGCTTGGTCGCAACCAAGGGAACGAAACAGGGTATAATGCGAATGGTATCGAACCTGTGTGACATCAGGATGCCAGGCTAAACGCCCAGCCGGAGGGCTGGCAGAAGAGACATGTGATTCCCTGTCCTGCGCGACCCCCTCCTCCCGATTTTTTTGCGGGCTGACGGCTCTACGACTTGACGCAGAAGAAAGCCATCCCTTCCCTCGCCTGTCCCGTCGCCCTCTCTAGCTCTCGGTCGTCCTCGCTCAACCACCTATCCTCCTTGGCAATCCCGTCCGTACTTCCGAGCGTCTTGACCAGCCTCTCCCATTTTTGGCGTCGGGCCGTCAACTTCAGCATTGGAAGAGGATCCGAATGGCCTGTAACTACGATGAGAGCTGTGTTAGACGGTAAGGCCGAATGTAGGGTGGAGAGTCGGGCGTTAAATCGCTCCAGAGCGGGATCGAGATCCGCAGCGTTATAGGTCTCGGTGACCCCGCGGTCGTTCCCTAGAAAGGACCGATGATCAGCTACCGTCAAGAGGCTTTGTTTACTAAGTCGACAAAATCCGCTGTGTCCAGTTCTTGCAAAAGGGCCAGACAAGCAATGATGACCGCTTGACATTGAGAGACAAACTCCACTTACAACCCTGGACGCTAGCCAGCTCCATGAAGCGTCCGAAAACAAGATCATGCCCCTCGACCTCCCTCAGCATGTTCTCCACAACTTCATCGTCGGAGCTGCACTTGATAGCTGTTGTAGCTTTCGCGCCATACGTTCCTCGCGGGTTACCGTAGTCTATGTAAGCGGAGGTCTTGCCTGTCTGGGTCTTGTCGGGTCTGCATCGGTTCAAGCGCTCAAAGATAGGCTCCATATTTTCCAGCGCGTTGCCAAAGTCGGGGCCTATGAGGAACCCCAATCAACCGGAAGGTGGCAGGTGTAAATCGAATGGCGGGAGGTGCACAAAATGGCGCATATAAAAATCAGCGGAATGCAGCTTTTGTAGTATGCGATCTTGCACTGATGATGCAGCAGCGATGTATCCCGGTCAAAGTAGCGAGCATCCCTGGTCGCTCGGACAGACGGCATACAGAGTGTTATATGAGGCGTAGAGTGCAGATTTGATGACAACGCCAGCAACCAGAACTCACCATGGAGCAGCTTCATCTTAAGCAAATCCACGCATGTCCTCGCGTCTTCCTCGGAATCATGACCCTTCTCATTATCCTGTATGGTCCTCTTCAGCCATTTGCTCGCCAACCATCTCAACGCAGATTTATATGGCGGTCCCTTCGGATGCTTGTATATCAGCGCGGTGTCGATACATAGCGGATGTCGAATCCTGAGAGCTGTAAGATCGCATTCCAGAGAATGGCCAAGGAGGATGGTATGTGGTGTTATAAGTGGATTAGGCCCTGTGAGAAGCGCTGATTGGACGGAGGCGAGGGTATGCGTGGCGTGTGTCAGGCGTTCGGCGGTGATACCAGACCATCTGAGAATGAGTTAGCATGTAAAACGGACAGTGATATATCCCTATATCCTTGACTCACTGTGTTCTGTAGTCTATTACGTCTTTGGGCGGTTTTACCAATTCGTCGAAGACGTTTTCACCAGACTCGTAATCGATCACTGATACTCGAGCGAGCTCCTGGCCATCTTCAGAAACAACCTAGCGTGAAGACCAAATACCGACGAGTGAGACGGGAACTTGGACATAACAATGTTGACAATCCTACAAGTCCTACTCACCATCTCACAATCCATCGCCAGTATAGGATATCTGCCATTCGCAGGCATTCCCTTTGCTTCCGGTGTCTCGACCCAAGGATCATCCCTCCTGTTGCCTTTGCCTCTGCTGCTGCTTCCATTTCCGCTTCCATTGCCATTCATCGACGTACTTGTCCCTCCTATGCCAACATCAAGATGTACGTCATTTGGTCCGCCTGTTCCCGATAGAGCAGCTGCCAATGAGGGAGGTAAGGCGGAAAGGTCCAGGCCGGGAATGACAGGGGTATCGGAAGGTGAGATGTACGAAGGAAGAGCGTAGTCGTTATCGATCATTTGATGAGGACTGAGGAGGTACAAGAACGGAGGAGTGTTATCGGCTCGTGCCAGCTCTGCATACAGACGAACCAGCCAGTCAGCGCTATCTATATACGCCTGAGGACCGAGTAGAGCGATATTGTTGGGCATCAGTAGAGTTTACTCACCCGCAAGGTCCCTGCTCTCTTGCTCCTTCTTCTTCTTCAGCGCCTCAGGCATGGGACTCATCAGCAGAGTATTCAGCACCGAGTGCAGCTTTCGATCGTCGCCCGGCGCTCTGGTCGGACAAGCATACGTGAACAGCTTGGGAATTATCGGCACTCTTGCTGCGGCAACGGCAGAAGCAGGAGTAGACGTTTCAGAAGATGAAGGTGTTGTGGAGAACGGCATGCTTGAGACCATTGGTACTTGCTCCAAGCCTAGATGAACAGGTAGGAGACCGGGCACGAAGAGCAAGACGGTATGCGAGATAAATGTCTTGTGCTGTGAGGGCGATCAGAGAGACAAAGTCAGCTTGGTCGTCTAGGACCGCGAGCCCGAGCGGTGACTTGAAAGCTGACTGACTTCTACGTTGATCCATTGCGGCTTATTGGCTTCCGCTACGATGTACAATACCAGATCTCGAACGTGCTGACGAGAGGACCGATAAGAGGTCAGGTGCTGTCAAGTCGGTCCGTACAGCACGACAGATGGGGATGTACACTCACCGCGATACCGATCTTCTTGCCATACCTGAACTCCAAGGTATTATACTGGAATCCTGGTCGATGCTTGTTCACTTTACGCTGCTTCCTCTTCTCGTCCTTTGTCAAGATCTTGGTGAAACCATCGCCATCCTCCTTTTCGAGTGGTGCTTCCGATGGCGGTTGATCTTTCCTGACGAGGGGAGGCGACTTGCGCTTCGAGCCAGATGACGGAGAAGTCTCTTCCGACATGGCTGGGGAATGGGAAGGACACGAGAGAAAGCTGAAGATATGGAGGTTTGTTGAATGACCAGGCTGAGCGACGATGAGGGCAATCGACTTCACCAACACGTCAATAGACTGACTGGCTGAATCTGAATCTTTTGTATCAACAGTCGTTGGAAATTCAAGTTACGTAACTGTTCCGATGTGGAGGTGCGTGCCAGTACATGGTATTAGGCTATAGCATCACGCGTGGTGGAGGGGTTTCACCTTCTGCGTTTGATATGCTCAGTCCCAGTCTCAAATCAACGACATCTTTCAACCTTGATGAGAACCTTAGTCCTTATCAGCAACATCTGATTTCGCATTTATTCATCCCGGACGGACTCATCTGCGCTCGATGGACTCACAGATGAATGCGGAAAAGGGTGGGTGAAATTCACTAAAATTCCCGAGGGTCGCCATTCTGACTGATCTTGACCCTCTCCGTTATCTGTAGTTGAGTGTCCGATATGCTCTGCGACCGTGTCTCAGGCGGATATAAACCTTCACCTTGATCTTCAGTGTAAAGGTGGAGCGGGAAGCACCTCTATAGCTAGCTCTGTGGGACCCTCGGGCTCAGCTTCAACGATGGTGGGCAATGCCAAAGCTGTACAGAGCACAGGCCCAAGCGGGACAGGTAGTTCACAGCCTCAACGCAAGCTCAATACTAGCCAAAGCTCGCCGGCTTCCTCACAGGCGGTGATCGAGCTACTGGACGACGACAGCGTATCAACGCCCGTCCGATCAGCACCGCCTGCCTTTTCGAAACGCCGCATATCGTCTGATAAGGGAAACGGGAATGGACCCATTGCGTCCATCTTTACAACACTGTCATCTGGGAAACGGAAAGCGAAGGCCAACGAAGATGAGCTACCGAATAAGATATCGAATGTCAAAACAGAATCACTGGATAATAGAACTGCGGTGGATAAGAAACCGAGGTTGAATCCATTAATAGCTAATCAGCCGTGAGCATCTGTTTTACTTTCGTTTCTCCTGACCCGCTTCACCGCATTGGTTCCCTCTTAGTTTCATGGAAGCATGTATAAGTGTATGTCGTGATCTCTGACGGGTATTCTCATACAGTCTCGCTGAAAGGTCACGTCCGACTTCGTTATCAGCGTATATCGGTCAGACAGATTTGGTGGGACCGGGAAGTTTACTCCGAGCCCGGATAGAAGCGGGAGAAGGAGTGGGCAGCTGTATACTGTGGGGACCACCAGGATGCGGTAAAACGTGAGCTTGCTCCCCTATCGCCTGTTTGATTAAATTGGAAGGTCACAGCTCACTCATCATTCCACATTTGCAGGACCTTGGCTAGGCTGATAGCAAAGACGGCTGATGCTGATTTCAAAGAACTCTCAGCTACAAGGTGAGTTGCCATTCTCTGATATTCAGGTGCTAAAAAACTCCGTGCAAGAAGTGAGGGCCATCGCTGAGGTCGAATGGTTGCAGCTCGGGCACTTCGGACGTAAGAACGGTCTTTGAGCAGGCCAAAAACAGCCTGAAACTGACGGGAAGGTGAGCTCAGTAGCCTCGGCCGTACACGGAATCGCAGTGAGCTAATCATTGTCGTGTCGGCTCTCATATAGGAGAACGATCCTCATGGTTGACGAGATACATCGGTATGTAATGCAGCTACTGCTCGCTGGGTCACTAGAGCATCAAGCTGAAGATTTTCGATATACAGATTCAACAAGCCACAACAAGACTTGTTCCTACCTTATGTCGAGAATGGCTGGGTCCAGCTTATCGGCGCTACGACGGAAAACCCGTCTTTCAAAGTGAATGGTGCCCTGCTGAGTAGATGTCAGTGAGTAGATCCCAACCGTGCCCCGCTCATAATCCCAGTCACCGCCGACGGGTCAGATCGTGATCATTGCATAGTACACCTCGCTGATATCAACGTCAATCAAAGAGTATTCACTCTATCTCCGCACACACCGGAAGCGCTGCAAGAGATTCTCTCAAACGCTCTCGCATCTTCACCTCAACCTGTCCCTCATCTCCCTGCGGAACTCATACCGTTCTTGGCGGACGTAGCAGATGGCGATGCCCGCCAAGCTCTCAACGGTCTTGAATTGGCCCTGAAAGTATGCCAAGCTCCAAAGCAGATAACCCTTGGGACTCGACACACCACCGACACAGTAAAGTCGACAACCATACCTGCGACCTCTTTGAGGACAGATTTGGGGGGAGAACACCCTGCGGCGAAGAACGGGGAAGAGGAAGAAGACGAGAGGAAAAAGCGGGACGCAGAGCTGATGGAGGCTGTCAGGAGAGGGCTGAGGAAAGGGTACGATAGAAGCGGAGAGGAGAGATATGATATGATTTCGGCAATGCACAAGTGCCTCAGAGGGTCAGATGGCAGCGCAGCGATGTATTGGCTGGCTAGGTGAGCCTCGGGCCAATATCATCTTCACATCAATACGCCTTACCACGTCCCTGCAAATATCTGTCTCGACCATGCTCAGGACAGATCGAGCCCTATGCTCTGCAGATTTCTTTGACGTTCGGTCGGTGACCACGCTGCTGATCAATCAACTAGGATGATCACGGGAGGCGAAGATCCGCTGTATATCGCTCGAAGATTGATAGTAGTCGCAAGCGAGGATGTCGGCTTAGCTGATCCCCAGGGGTTGCCTCTGGTAAGTAATTCACCAGTCCTCGTCCGGTACACTGCTCCCAAACGACATATCTTCATTTAAGCCAGAACAAACACGCCAGCTGATCACTATTACATCTTTTTGAAATCCAGGCGATGGCGACGTATCAGGCGTGTCAGGTGATAGGATTGCCGGAATGTCGCATAAACCTCGCAGTAAGTGACCCGTGTCTGGGGTATGAAATCCCTTGTTATAGATCTTCGTGGACATGGCAGCAATCGCCTTTCACGGCTGCGCGAAAGTGAACTTACGGCCTGTTCCGCCTGCCGCTCGACAGCACTGCGTTGCTTACCTCGCGGAAGCACCCAAGTCAACCCGATCATACACTGCTTACAAGCGAGTGAGTAAGAAGGCTATGATATCCTTTCCTTTCTACTCTGGTTACTCACCACCCCTTCGGATCCAAAGCTTTATGTGAAGTCGATGCGTAGCCCACTGAGAGAGGCTTTCAGCAACTAGTTCATGCTGCTGAGCTGATTGTTCCGCACGGATACTTAGGCCGAAGCGCTGGCCAATCAGCCTCCATTGCCAGGTGTACCGCTGCAAATCCGCAATGCGCCAACGCAGCTGATGAAGAAGCTGGGATACGGCAAGAGGTATTCTTACGATCCCGACTACGCTCATCCCGTCTACAATGTGAGTGCTGACAGGCTTGTACTGTATCTGAGACCAGTGCTTCAGAGTGGTTAGGATGCGCGTGTCGGCACCCCAGATCCCCTATCTGGAGCTAGTGAAAGCTTCCGCCCACAGATACGCGTCCAGTGAGGCACTGCGCATTTCCAATGTCTGGCGTGATATGGTCTCGCTCTTGGTCTTAGTTCGAATGTATACAAGAGTTCTCCGTGCTGATCGACCTAACCGATGCAGGAATACCTGCCACATACGCTAGCTACCCATTCATCACATTCGGCGTACCCTGACGAGCACATCCTCAAGACGGCCGAGGCTGAGAAGAAGGGTAAGACATGGGACGAAGAGCGTTTGGGAGAATGGGAGTGGCGGATCAATGGTGGTAAGGAATGGGATGGAAGTGGGCGCCCTGCGGCCGGGGTCGATAAGAACATAGAGACGCAAGAAGAAGAAGAAGAAGAAGGACAAGGACGAGGGTAGTGTACTTGTGCAGCACATCCGTGAGATCCTGAAAATGACCAGGGAGACGAAGTTCGTATCACAACGGACTGGACGAGGCAGATTAACTGCAGATTCTTTCTGGATTGGATGGTCGATGCAAAATTCCATCTTGTAGGAAGGTCGGTTTGCCGATAGATCGATCGAGAAGCATATCACAATACTGTCGTAATTGTATTTTAACATAAGCACCACATAAGTCGATACGGCGCAAGCTTCTTTAACTTTTAAATTCAACTTCAACCGTGCTCGTCCAAAACGTTCGAAGTCTGTCCGAGCAAGGTGAATTTTTGTATCGTGATCATCCGTAAATTCATGTCAAGTCCCATAACGACAATCGTGTTGGTGTTGTAATGTATTGTGAGCCGTTATATACTGATTAGAGACCAGGGGTTACCATGCGGAGAATGGCATCAAGAGGCACGGATGTACAGTACAAGCGTGTGCGACAAGAGGAGGTTACCTCGAAAGGGTGAGAAACAGGAAGGTATGAATGTCGGGGGTATAAGGCATGGTTACTGTAGTGTGTGGTGGGGTTTGATTACTATGATAAATGGCAGAAATGAGATTGTCCTTTTTGTATACTGTATGATGAGCAGAAAACAAAGCTGTTTATAGCTTGCCATCTGCGATTTTGACGTGTGATATGAGTGGGCGAGGTCCGCGGTTTTGACTTATTCTGCAATATCACACCAGCAAGACAGGCCGTCTGTCAGCTCACTTCGAGCACCCCACGGCATCTCAATCTCGATAACAGTGTCGTGGTGTCCATCCACTCACCTGCCAAGACCTGCTCGATGATCCTGTTGATCGCGTCCTTCCTACCACCCAAGGGAGTCCCATACTCTTCCTCCAATTGTTTTCTCACCGTCTTCTTAGTCAGTGTATCGAGGTCCGCTTCACCGCAGATCCGCCTGATCGACACCTCAAGTTGGGCGTCCGTTATACCTTGAGCTCCGAGAGAGATACCGCCTCCGCCGCCTTCGGTTGACGATAAGGGAAGGTCTCCGAGGAAGTTGGAGGTCGGTCTGGATGCAGGGTTAGAGAGTGGTGAAGGGCGATGTTGCATCATCTGTTCAGGGGGGTAGTGTTGATTGCTCGGTGGGGGGTTAAATGACGAGTATAAGGATACTCGGTGATCCAAGCCCATCATGTTGGGGCTCATGCCCATGGTCATATTCATCTGAGGCACGCCCATACCTTGCTGTCCATAGCCCATATGAGGCGCTCCTGACAGTGAGTAGCTGGAGCCTCGGTTTTCGAGAGCAGGTTGACCGTAGAACGAGTTGGCATACAGACTTCTCGTATCGGCACCGCCGCCACCGTTTCCACCATAGAAACTTTTGTTGTCGTACATTGATCGGTTGTCGCCCATCAGCATATCGCCGTGCCCTTGACTTGAGTAAGGTAGTTGAGGAACACCTCCGTATACCGAACCACCTCGAGACTGGCCTCGAAGATCGCCATACGAGTTTGCGGGGGAAAGCCCTCGAGATCGGCCATCAAATCCGCCGTCATAGCCGTAAGCAGAACCCGGTCGCGACTCGTACTCGCCCTTCATGGCAGGAAGGTAAGACTCAGAGTGCTGAGATTCTTGATCCCATAATTCGTTCCTGCAAATAACATTGTCAGAAGCTGCATTCCAGAGCTGGAAAAGATTCCTTGTGACCCACTCGTAGTCGTTCCAGCTCTTGAGAGGAATCGATCGAGGGTCAAATTTGCCTTCATCCTGTGGTCAAGCTCCGGTCAATATGGCATCGCGTAAATCGAGTACTGAAACCAGCTCACGTGGATGACGATCTTTTTACCTTTCTCACCAACGACTGAAAGATACGGCCGATCTTGGTTAGCAATAATCGTGAAGTACAGCAAATAGCCCAGTAGACTCACCAAGTCGGGTGGAACCCCATGAGAAATCGTCCATTTTCCAGAACGAGTAAAGGGGCAAGAAGAACGAGAAGACGGGAATGGCCAGGATGTAGACTGTCGAGTTGATAATATACCCATGAGATCAGTTGATAATCCCTCGTATTCTGCCTCTTCTATGGTGTGCAGCCGATATCGCACTCACAGACCATCCAAGCGACCATATCCCATCGAAGCCTGAAGATGAACACCAGTGCCTGCAAGCCATAGATGGCAGCCAACATGATGATACTTAAAGCGGGAATACCCTTGTCTTCGCCAGCTACTAGGTAAATTAGATATACGATCTGGATAATGAGATGATGGTTATAGGTAGTCAGCGTTTCACCTGGTGCACATCATAGAGATCAGGATGCTCACATAAGCTACGGAAACTGGTGCAACGATAGTCGAAATAAGGTCAATGAACACGACAAATCGCATCGAGAAACAGCAGAAACCACAAAGTTGGTCGAGGAAGACCAATTCGGCCAGATTATGCACGGTAGAGTTGATCCATCGTCGTCGTTGTGAGAGTAAGACTTTCGCGGAATCGGGCGCGACTGTTTGAGCATAGGCATCTCGAACGAATTTGGTCTTGTAGTCGTTGAAATGTTTGAGTACAAGAGTTGTCAGGTATCGATCTTCACCAAGATGCAAGAGGTTCTTGAGATGCAGGGTGTCAACTCGGTTCTCAGAGTAATCCTGAATAATGGCGTTGGAGATGAAGAGCGGTTTGTGCGTGTCAGGAGATCGGAGTCGGTACATCGAGAAGCAACCGGGAAGACAGGTAATCGAACCGAAGAGGGACTCGAAAGCCTTGGCGAGATGATGGGAGATGAAATACTCGTAGACCTGAGAAGCCATGTCATTCGTGAGCTCTCAATCCTCATGACAGACAGATATGAGACTGACCTGGGACATGGTGACGATAGACTGTTTCGAGTTGGCAATCGATGTCTCTCCACAAACACCGATGATCTTCTTGTCATGCATCATGCTGTATGAGACGCTCGTCAGCTCAGTTATGTTCCAGATGACCTGCCATCGGCACTCACGCTGACACCAGTCGGTTCAAGGACAGTTCATCGACCGTAGTGTCCGCATCGACCATGAAGAGGTATTCATAGAAGCTGGGATTGACACCGATAACATTCTTGATCTGGTGATACATCTCGAGTTCGAGCGGGTTCATCGGCGCGTTAAAGTGGACCTGTCATAAGACGCGTCAGCAGCTGTTCGACATCCCACGCGGAAAGTGAGGGCATCTTACCTTGTTGAGGAAGTGCATCACGATCATCTGCGAGTCTCGTTTGCCTCTGTTACCAGGCTTAGGCCTTTCGGTGGGCTTGCCGACCTTAACTACAACGAGATATGGCACGACGTGGCCCGCGCACTCGTAAAGACCGGCGTAGATCTTGCCCATATTATGCTGCTTCGCACCTTCGCCCAAAGACTGGAAACTGAGGGGTTCAGGATCGGCGTTAGGGTCAACACCGAGAATATCACGGACGATCTGAGGTGTCGACTTGTCGTTACCGTAACCTTTGATATTACCATCGCAGACGACCAGGAGCAGTTTCCGCTTGTCGTCATACTTCAGCCTGACAAGCGAGTCGATAGTCCGTCGGAGCGATTCTTCGCCTTCGGTATAACAAGGCACCTGGCAAATGACGAACTTGTCATGGTTCTCTGGTGCACGAGAAGAACCGAAATGGAGCGCCGCCAGGAACTTGAAACCGATGATCGAGACCATGACAATACTGAGCGCAAGCAGGATATATGTCGAGAATTGACATTGCGCAGAATCTCGGCTGTCGACCTTACCGATGATGAACAGGTTCCGCAGACAGACCTTTTGACGATCAACAACGTCCTCACCGATGGAATTGCTCAAATCGTCGAGGAGCTTCGTGATGTCTTTACCGGCATTGTACGTGAACAGCTCGATGACTTGATCTGACATGAACCGCCTCGCGTTCTGATCGTCCGCAGTGAGATTGACACCATCGGGACTTCGTAAACCGCCTCCGTTCTGCTGAATGTAGGTTGTCATTTCATAAACGAGTCCATCGTAGATCGCTACAGCTCTTCCAGAGTTGGCCATCTTCTTGATATCCTTCTTGGTGTAACCCATGAAGCCGACCCTGAACCGATGACGCATCATGATCATCATCTCGGCGTACCAGTCGGGTCGAGAGTCGTTTGTGAATGCTCGGAAGTCGTGGTACTGCATGAAAGGGTCGGTGGTGTTGGTGGAGTCGAGAGTGACATAGGGGCTGATCGAGCCGGTGGTACCACCACAGAGGGCAGAGACCTGGACTGGGAACAGGTTTGAGGCATCCAGACCACCGTACTGCATCAAAGCCTTTTGGGGAACAACCGAAACCGCCGTAAGATGTGTGGGTGCGAACTGAGATAGATCGAAGACTTCGCCTCGGATCGCGACAAAGGCATTATTGGGGTCGTTCTTGTAACTATGGCTAGCCAACTCGCCGAAGGTGTAGACATGCTGAGTAGGACAAATGAGGGGTCCGAGGAAAGCGACAACAAAGACGGTGCAGCCACAGATGAACCAGATGATCATGTTGATCGCAAGCTTTTCTCGCCACGCTTGTCGGATATCCTGTCGCTTCATACCGCCGATCTTGTTCAAGACAAATCCGGGGATCCAGAATGTCAAGAGCATACAGAGCCAAACCCATCGTCGACGGACGATCGACTCTTTGTACTCTTCGGTGGTCTCGCCATCTTGGGGCTCAGCGTCCAGTGGGTCCTTCTCGTCTTTGTGATCGAAATCTCTGAACATATTTCGAGATGGTGCGTATGTCTCGGTGCCAACAGCAGAGGCTGAATCGCCGTACTGACTAGTGATTTGACTAGGTGCAAACCCTCGGATATCGTCAAATTCGTCAGGCGAGTCCTGTCGAAGGGGTTGGGCATGTTCTACGAGAGGCAGAGCGGCAGTAGACTCGTTTTGGAGGTAAGGATCGGTGTATCCCATAGCAGGAGAAGCGGCAGGTGATACGTCTCGGTGATACGGGGAGAATGGGTCGAGCTTGTGATCTTTTTCGTCCAGGTATTCCATGTCCTCGCCTCCTCGCTTATGTTTCTGCTCATCCTTCTCGTCGGCTCGGAGCCGGTCCTCAAATCGACGGAACACGGCGTGCGATAGGAATACCTAGAAAGGTACGACGGTGAGCTGAGATCTCACGTGAGTATATCGATTGCCAACTCACCCTGTTCGCGCCAATGGCCATCTGCGAGTCTCCTAGCTTTAATACCCGCTTAAGGTCTTGCAATCTGTCCACATCTGATGGTCCTTCCGGTATACCTCTCACTTGGAACTCCTCCGCATACCTATCGCATGCTTCGAAATGCGACATTCGTACTTCGTAGAAGGTCTGCATCCTCTGAGCCATCTCCGTCAGACCCATGCTTCGGATCTGCGCTTTGACACTCTTGATCTCCACTTGGGATGGGAGCTGACTATCGTTCGGTCGAAGACAGAAGACAAACCACGGCTGAGCCTGGTCGAACGTTTGTAACAGGGTATCAAGGGCAGCCCAGTGCTGACCAGCGATGCAGTGAAGTGATTTGCCGGCATTTCCGCCTTCGTTTCCTCCACCGACCTCATCGTCTTCCCCTTCATCGTCTTCGTCTTCTTCTGTGACCGCTCTGAGGGGTCTGCCCTTTCTGCGCCGGGTGGAAGGTGCTCTCATCGGTCGTACAGGCTGTTGCACAGCAACAATCTCGTCATCATTTCTGGGATGGGTTTGGGTGGCGATGGACTTGTTGGAGAATAGGCTCTTGATGAAAGGGTTGTTGGAGCCTTGGTGATCGGAAGGAGCACTGGCACCGCTGGTGTTGCCTCGCAGGAGACGAAGAATATCAGCGCTCGTCTCGTTGGCATTTCGCTCGAGGAAGTTTTCGGTGTTGTACGCGACGGGACCATCGTAGTGGTTGACGGTGAAGGAAGCGACTCCACTTCGACTGTTGGCGGCGAGAGAGAACGATGCATGGCCGTTGAATCGCTTGCCCATTGCTTCGAGGAATTGAGCCTCGTTTCGCTTCTTCCTGGACATATCGTCCATGATGTAGATCATTCCGCCCTTGGCGTCAGAGAGCATCCTGAGGCATTCAGAATTGTCGAAGTAAGGGAGTCTCGTTGCGGTAAGCTTCTCTTTGGTCGCCTCCTCAAGAGGCACCTCGTGTATTCGGTGCAGGAGCCAATTGTGCAGCTTCTCGTTCGCAAAGTTGAAACAGAACTGATCGACCGAATTTGACATGGCGACTGGACCAGAGTTGTTCTGTATGCCGGGAAGATCGAGAAGGGCGATGAACGAGCCGAAGGAGTCTTTACAGAGTTTCTGATTGATATGTTCGTTGAGCCAGGAGAACAAGAGGGAGTACAACGTTCTGGCCAGCTCGTCTCGAACGCCTTCAGCTTGCTCCGCATCGAGGAAGGTGGTGCAGACCTCTTTTCGCATGAGAACAGTCTTGAATGAGAACAGCTCCGCGAGCGCCTCAGACGAGACACCTAGAAATTCGGCGACAGTGGCAAGAGTATCGAAGTTGGAGGCGACAGCACCTTCTTGTTGGACGCCGTTCCCGCTCTCGAACTGCAAATTACCAATATGAAGGATGGTTGCGAGGAGTTGACAGACTTGCGCTACGAGACGATTGGAAAGCCCGACGACTCGGAAGGCCTGCTTCAGCTGCTCGAACCGTTGTCGATCGTCCATTCCCGTTCTGCGCACTCGACTCTGGAGATATCGATATGAAGACGGTTCCTCCAGTTTCAGGAAAGACTTCTCCTCGCCGTGTACGCCGCTGACCAGATAGTAGAAGACATGGAAATTTCGCTCGCCGCTGAATGGGGTTTGGGAGACTCGAGAGCGCTCAAAATAGTACTCGATCGTTTTGAGACCCTCTAGACGGCCTCGGTCGTTGAACTGCAGCTCAGTGTAGTTACCGAAGCGAGAAGCATTGTCATTGCCGAGGGTGTGGGCATTACCGAACGATTCGAGGATGAACTGAGAGTGTGGGTGACGAGTCATCAGCTTCGGTGTTCAATGGCCCAAGATCCGTGCCCAAAGGTCAAGAAATGGTTAAATGGGTAGGGAAAAGCAATGGGTCACCTACCTCTGCATTGGCTATTTGACTTCCGATCTTAGCCCCCTTCTTGCCTGGTGCGGCCACACTGACTTCCGAGATCGCCTTGATTGCAAGTCGCTTCATCTCGCTCTTTCCCGATGCAACGGGACCGCTGCAAATGCAAGAATGGGTATTCAGTTCATCAGTCTTGGAGGGTATTCGAACGATTGAGCGAGAGCAGAAGCGAGTGTGAAGGAGGCCTGGTGGGTTAATCTTCATGCTCAGAAGAGCTGGTTGCCAGCTCACCTAGTAACAACGATTTGATCCTGCTTCGTCCTCCTCATGTTGTAATAAGCACTCAGGGCCAGCTGGAAGATATGCGGGCCTAGCCTGTCCTTATCCCTCCCTCCGATGGGGGAATCATCCCCTCGAGATTGCTGTGATCGGGAGGTCGTATCGTCCGTTGTGATCTTGTAGTATTCCGCGACATAATCCTGGAGTGAAGCGTCGCCATTGACTGGAAGGTAGGTGTGCGGGTTGACGGATACGATGGCTGAAGGGGAGAGGGCAGTGTATGGCTGAGCGGAGAGGTATCGTTCCCGTAAGGTGACAATGACGGTGTCTTCGGCGATAGAAGAGAGGTTGCTACGGGGTACGAGTGGATGGTCGAGCGAGTGAGTGTATGTAATCAAATGATAGATGAGCGGTCAATGGCCATTGAGAACTGTGATGTGTGGGCCTTTCATCTCACAACAGAGTGAAAAGGGAGCCCATATATCAAGGAGTCATGCTGGGACATACCATAAATCTTGTATTCCTTCAAATCTAGAGGGTCCGAAACCTCCAACCCCGCCTCCCCTTCCCCCTCCTCGAGATGAAGGTCCGGGCGTACTGTATCCTGCCGACATGGCGATGGCGACCCCGACAGCGTGTAAGGTTAGGTGCTGTTGATGAGTAATGCGTTTGAGCCGATAACAGGAAGCGAGGTCGGGAAGGGAAACTGGTCAAGGAGTGACAAAGCTAGCCCTGAAGGCGGCACGTGAAGAACTGGAAATGCTGGTAGGTTTGATGCTTCTTGCGGCGCTGGCACTGCTGCTGCCGATGTCGTCGTAAAATCGATTCGTGACGATTAGTTTGCCGTGCGATCGATCGTTCTGATCTCGAAAGCGGTTGTTGTTGTTATCGCTTCGTCTCGTCTAGCCTAATCTGATCGATCGACAGGACGGTGCGTGTAAGAAAGAGAGACCGAAACTTAGTCGTGTGTCCGGGTCCGGCGTGAGCTGAGCGTGACAGCAGGGTGTGAATATTGATTGTAGATTATGGATCGTTACCGACCGAACAAAGACAGAACACGTAGCTGGCAGTCAGATAGGAAGGGGATGAAAGGAATGAAACGACGCAAATAGTGACTGTAATGGTAATGCAATGCTAGAGAAGAGAGTGTGTGGTGTGTACCGTGTGCATACACGAGACACACTCGCTTGGATGGAAGACCAAAAATCAATTGAGAAAGTAGCGTTGACAAAGGGTGAGTTGTGTCTACGTTGGAGGCTGTGCGTAAGGGATCGAATCGCTCGTGTTGCAAGGCGGGCGGCGACGGGCTATGTACTGACTATCATACATGCCAACGGCGAGTGCTTAGCTTCTTACTTTCCCCTCCCAATCATATGCATGCATGTAATCAAGTACGCGATCCAGTTGGCATCGTACATGCGATCGATCAGTGAGTAAAGCCCACCCATGCCGACATATCCACTGCCTTGGCACTCATATCTCTCTCTCTTTCTCTGGCGGGAGGGTGTGAATGATTTTTTTTTCTTCTTTTCTTTCCTGCAATTCGTTCCCAAGCAATCAATCCCACGCGCATCGCCCCGTCATAATAAGAATCTGAATCTGAAACTGAAACGTGTTGATTTTTGCGGAGACCCCGACGATACGAAACGTGTTCTCAGCTCGTTCCTTGCCTCAACTATTTACGGCATGGCTATCCTCTACGGCCACTAAGCACACGCGGCAGCCAATTTCGGATGGAGATAACCCGTTCTCCTGCAAGCCACACCGCCAGGTCATAGGTGTCTATATCTATCTCTAAAAAGGTCAGAGCTGCCTCTCGCCGCGTACATATCCACCTCGTATAACAGCTTATCTGCTTCCCTGACCCGCTTGATCGCCACAACGTCAAACTTCAGCTTGTTCTATTGATCTACCTCCCACCCTACCAACAGATTATCAATCAACCTGGTCTTGCCTACCCACACAGCACCAGCGACTACGAATTCCCGTCCTTCGCCTACAGGTCCTCTGATCGGCTCAAAGGTGTACTTGTCGAATACCTCGATATAATCTAACTGTAATTCGACTCCACGGCCCTGTTCCATCGACGTGGAGGGGGATAAAATCTGTTCTTGCTCGTCAAGGATAACTCTGGTCCCTGCGGCTATCAAGTCTTCGCCCGTTATTCCCTCGCTAGCCGATGAGGCGTACAAGTCTTTCGCCGCGCTGAGAGCACGGTACAAAACCGGCGACACGTGTAGTTCGGGCGGAGATAGATAGGCGTTTCGTGATGAGAGGGCTAAGCCAGTCGAGGATCGCGTCGTCGGTAGTATGTGGAGGTTGTCCGGCGTCGGATGAGATAACAGGAGATCTTGCACCACTTTTGAATAGACAAGGGTAGCCGTGTGTCAGTCATCACTTGTCAAGAACAGTTGGTTCCGGCTCTCACGTAAACTCGAGGTGTTTCCGGCTGTCCTGGTAGCATGCACTGCGACAAGGCGAGGTTGAGGGGAGGGACTATCACCCACAGATTTTCAGCAATAAAGCTTGCTGAATATCCTTTTGTCCAAAATAAGCGTGATCGGGCTAGGACATCCAGGACATCAGCAATCTCGGTCGGTCTTCGTCCAACTCGTTCGCGGGAACGCTAGCGAAGAGGTAAGGACCCACCTCAACAGCATTAAACAGCTTGGTACAAACGGTCGCTACTCCCTTGAAGAATTGGGCTGTGTCGATAGGTGGTCAGCCTTATCTTCCTCGTCCTTCCAGCACCAATCAGGAGGAGTCGGGGTATGCATTATGTTTTTGACAGTACGAGCTGATGACCCAGACGGTGTGGTCGTTCGGGTCCGTTCACACGATCGAATGGCAAAACTTGTCATCTCAACTTACGCCTCGAAGCACCCTCCATGACCTCGCCCCATCCTCTAAGCTCGACACTAAGTCCTCGATGCTTGCCCAGATCCTGCAGCTCGCCCTTGAGGGGATACATAACATCCGGTGTAGGCGCGAATACCACCAGAGGGGAATCTACGACCCCTCCGCCGTTCATTGCGGGGGATGAATCTTGGCTGTTACCGTTCAACGATCTTGGCCTGGGATCGCTGGCTGAGCGGGGTGAAGGTGGTGTCCTAAAGGAATCGAACTCTGAGACGCCTAAGCCACGCAGTGATCTGGGCTGGGTGGTGGATGGAAGTAGGGTTTGAAGAAGGGACATGTCGCGCTCGAATGTCCGAGGATAGGCTGAGAGGTCTTCGTGGGGGGCGAACTGTGACGGGGCGACAACGGCACGGCGTCAGAGCGGCCCCCATATGGCAGATGCATTGAGTTTAGGTCGATATGGACGTGATGCAGTGCGAGAACGATTCGCTTCACAGGAATGTCTGCCTTCTGCGACATTACTCACCTGCATGGGATTCACGAACAGTGTCATGACCGTCAGAGGATGCCTAGCCAGCGATGTTCGGACTGTATCAGTGACAGGAGACATCAGTTTGTGCGCCCTTTTTAGCGAAACCTGCTGGCGAGTTCGACACTATCCCGAAAGATACGAGCAAGGATCATCGAAGATGCTTATGCACTGACCGAGATTCAGGTGACCCTCATGAAGTGCCCCCATCTATGCGGAGGACGGATCACCAGACATTCTGAAGTCAGCTTCATCCGGAAAACCTGATAGGATTGCTGAAAGCCTGTTATCGGACGATAAGGAGGGTGCGCCCTGACGTTCTGGGATCTTCGGTTGATTCTGCAAGGACACTGCATAGCACATTCACTCACCGTGGGCACCACACCCACTTCCAGCCCTTTATCTCTCGCTTCCTTCCTCCATCTCCTCAGCTGACCCAACGTCCTAATCACAGGTATCTTGTTGCCCCCATTTGCCTTTGGCTTGGATGATCCGCTATACGTTGTCTGCTGCAGACTCGAGCAGGTTTGAATACTACGTCTCTCCCCCTCATTGCCGCTTGCCATCTTGGACACTTGGGGAGCAGAGTTGGAGGTAGGTCGCGCAATGGGGGAGAAGGTGTGAAGAGAGCACCCCTGGTTCAGATTGCGACAAAGCGGTACGGTTGCTAGGGCGACTGAAGTGTGTTGCGCGAACCGTCGAAAAGTGGAAGGTCCTGCGCGGGCAAGACGGGTCGGGGCTTGGACGATCATCTCGATGTTGCCTTGATCATATATGTGCCAGAGGTGGATGACACGCCGGGAGATTGACAGTCGGTTGATCCAGCCAATGAATATGATATGATAGGAGATCCAGCCGGAATTATGAACGGAGATGGGCTGATAGATGTCTCGTCAAAGTGTTACGACCTTATCTGTCTGACTAGCTACACTTTTTGGGGATATCTGGACAGTGCCAAAAGGAATGCATGTATTTAATATGAGACGATTATCTCAGCCAAATCAGCCAAAACACGCCAAGGGATGCTTCTATACTGTTTCGTTTGCGGAGCTCCACGGCGACACCACGTGACGTGTGTAGGCTAAGTGGGTTACGGAGTCAAGCTTTTTCGCTGCACTAGCTCACTGGGCTTCAAGCTTCAGACTGCAAGCGTATTTACAGACGTTTCTGACGTTGCAAGGTGACTACAACCGAATGACCTGCCAGTCAGCTCTGGACAGAAGACTTATCGACTCTTCGTGCCCCTCCCAAATCGTCGCAGCACAGTATTAGGCCGCCGCAATGGATATCGACGACTTGAGTGAGTTCGCCCTCCCCTCCTTGGCCCCCTCTTCTGTCCTAGCGCTTCGTCCATAATCGATACAGACTGACGATGTCGTCCTCCTCCCGCTGGGTCCTGCGTATCAACATTCAGCCGTCGACAATACCTACCAGCTGGGAGGCTCAGATGATGAGCGAGAACGAGCACAAAATGCGGCGTTGGTGGAGCAGCTCGAGAGGAAGAAGAGGTTGAGGAAGATGGCGGTACCGACCGACGATAAGAAAGTGAGAGAGAGGTTGAGGGCTTATGGAGAGCCTATCACGCTGTTTGGCGAAGGGGTACGTTGAGTCCTGTCCTTCTTTCCTACATTCCAGGCGAGATTTACCACGTCATTGATACGTTGTGCAATTTTGTCATGTCCTGTCTCATTGACTGATCCGTCGGTGTTCATGTACGTCTGGTCTATGTAGCCTGGAGACAGAAGAGATCGATTAAAATACGTGCAGGAACAAATCGAGCAAGCAAGAGGAGGAGAGGGCATGGAAGTAGACGCGGAGTCGGATGAAAGCAGTGACGAAGAGGAAGAAGAGGTGAGGTCGTCTATCATTCTACACCTGAGATACCAAGCTGACAAATTGCCATTGTCTTTAGGGCGAATTCTACACCGAAGGCACCGATGCCCTGCTCGAGGCTAGACGGAAGTTGGCCAGATACTCGCTATCAAGGTGAGCTGCTGTGTAGACGGATGTCACGCATTCGAAGCTGACATGCGGGACATCCTTCTGCTATAGAGCGCGGACGAGAATAGCTCGACAGAGAGTGGAAACGGGATTGCCATTGGGGAAGATTGTGAATCAGCGGAAAGAGGTGTTCTCAGAGTTGAAGGTGAGTAGACATATCCCTCATTCCGCTAATGCTTCCGCATGATGCTGCTGAATGGACGGTACTCGCTGATACTCTTGACAGACGTTCAACAACCTAGGATCGCAATTCGGCGACGACAGACCGCTCTCCACAATCCGGTTCTCGCCTAACAGTCAATATATACTCACGACTTCCTGGACGGGCCAGAGCAAGTTGTGGGATTTGCCAAATTTGAATCCCATATCGACGAAGAGAGGACATACGGATAAGATTGGAGGAGCGGCTTGGCATCCTCAAGCTACGCTTAGTATAGGTGCTGAGGGCTTAAATTTCGCTACCGGAGGTGGAGAAGGGTCGGTCAAGCTTTGGTCTATAGCAGGGTGAGTGGTGTTTTCTTCTATCCTTCGGTGTATGGTGTCGCGGGATTCCGGAACGAAGCTGAGTAGCTGTGTGCCAACGTTGTCAGAGACAAACCGCTCGCGACGCTCAACGGTCACGAGAACAGAGTAGGCAGAATAGCCTTCCACCCGTCAGGCTCATATCTAGGATCAGCAGGATTTGATGGAACATGGAGACTGTGGGACATGGAAACCCATCAAGAATTACTGGTGCAAGAAGGCCACAGCAAGGAGGTGTATGCGCTCGCTTTCCAGGACGATGGAGCACTGGTAGCATCAGGGTAAGTTTTTTCAGTCTCCATTGTCTCATCGAGCTTCTTTCATCTTTACCGTCGGCAACCCGCATACTCGCTGTTTGTACAACGGCTTACGCTGACCAACTGTGTCCTCTGTCCGATCTTGTAGTGGATTCGACGCGATTGGGCGAGTATGGGATGTAAGAACAGGGCGAACAGCGATGGTATTAGATGGACATGTCAAGGAGATCTTGACGATGGACTTTGCGCCTAACGGGTACGTGTTTCGGGGGGTGCGGCGCGATTTCCGCTCATTTCGCACAGCAATGAACTAAGCCTAAAGCTTCAGGCACAAAACTATCACGCAGGCAGGATGCAGAACCTAAGCTGACTCAACATGAAATTTCTTCTCCGCAGATACCAAGTCGCCACTGGATCAGGAGACGACACCGTCCGAATATGGGATCTCCGAGCACTGAAAACGCAACATATCATCCCGGCGCACAAATCGTCGGTATCGGACGTCCGATTCTTCCGATCTTCTGCCGAGATCGATTCGATAGCTATGAACGGACACTTGCCGCTATCTGGGGATGTACCGAATGGGGAAACCGATAGCAAGAAGGGCACGGTCGATTCTGCAATGGACGTAGATCCCGATTCTAAACCCGTGTCGGACGAGGTGTCCGAGGCCGATATCAAACCAACGATCGACGCCAACGGCTCGATCGCCGGTGCTTCGGCGCTCAAGGGATCCTCCTCCTCTTCCGAATTACCTCGATCAGGTTTGTTCTTGGTAACTGCAGGATTCGACTGCAACGTCCGAATATGGTCCTCGGACGAATGGTCGCTCATCAGAAATTTGCCTACCGACGCCGGTAAGGTTATGTCGGTCGACGTGTCGCCTGATGGGAGGTTCATCGGGTCGGCAAGTTATAGTAGGAGTTTCCACTTGTTCGGCGGTGACAAGAGCCTGTAGATATGCGGGCTACCTACAATCGAGAGGGTCAAGTATAATTGGAAGAGAACGTCAAGGAGGGAAGGTCTATCCTCATCGAGCGATGAGACGACCCGCCGTCTTGGTGCCTATTCAACGAAGACGCGAGCGCTGGACTTGCTAAGTCATCGATCCACATTGCATGCATACTATGCTATACCGTACGGATTGTACTCGAGCACATACGTGCTTATGTATACATGGCATCGTTCGTCTCAGTCTCATCTAGGACAAATCCAGAAAAGAACGGGCAGGTCTACCAAACAGTCAAGACGTTGGATAAGAAGTACCTACTACCGGATCAAAGGTGACAAGAATTTTTCCGTTTGCTGTGTACCTCAGTTGCTCACTTGTCGGAAGCAGTCTTAACATCAGATGGATGATTCATAGATATCAACGAAGATTGGAGCGAAGAACCGGAACCAAAATCCAACCTCGAGTCCGATCAGATTTTGACGACTTTGGCACCTAATCACACCGTATGTGGCGCACGCGTACTATACTTTACTGGTAAAGATGAAACGATTTATGACGATAGAAGCTGAATAACATACAAGGTCCAAGATCCCAAGACTCGAGACTAGACGAGCGGGAGCGGGAAGGATGACCCATCTTCAAAGTAATGAAGATCCTCCCTTTGAGATTTCTATCTCATCTCCCCTGTTCTTTTCGCTGAGTAGCATAAACGGTCCATACTCATACAGTAGCCTCCTTCATCCTACCCATGAAGTTGGATATCCTCGATAGATCGATCGATTGATCGTCTGATTCAATGGCAGCTACGAGTCCGTCGAGCATCTGGCAGCGCAACGCAACGAGCGGTTGTAAGTAAGGATCATAGTCGGCACCGGGACTATCTTTCATTGGATTTGATAGCGGAAAAGGGAAGATAAGATATAATGTAATCCCTTGCTCACTCACCCCATCAACCTTTTCCACGGGCACCTTAGTACACAGACTGACCAGTTTTCTGTACTGGACAGCTTTGTCCATACCCTCACCCTGAAGAGTATTGATCCTATCTTCAAGGACCTTGGTCACTCTGTCTTCCCACAGGACTATACGTCTCAGTCTCACCAAAGCACCTTCTTCACCCCTTTCAGGTAATTTGATGTCTGCTCCTCTGCCAGAGCTTGCCTCGTCCTCTGTGTCAGGTTCGATCTTGGGGACAATTTCACTCGATGGCGGCAGACTCCTGAAGGCAGCAGGCGGAAGTCCTTCTGAGGTAGCCGCCTCTGAAGAGAGCAGCACCCTGCCCGTCCACTCGTCTGGCGTTGACTTGTCATCGGCCGACACAGCGTTGCGCAGAGCCTCCACACGCTGGTTGACCAGTTCCAATTCACCGACTTTCAGTTGCGCGCGATGCAGCTGCTGTCTCTTATCCGCCAGAGCGCGCGTAGCGTGTCGCACGGATTGCTCAGTCGCGTTGAGCTTAGTTTGCTTGGCCATCATCTCGGTCGAGAAGGTCTCATTGATCGTCTCGAAGATAGCGGCGATATCTGCAACCATTCGGAGACAGGAAAACAGTGTATCAGTACATGGTTTATCGTCGGAAAAATCTTAGGATCAATTCTGTACACCAGTCGATGCCACGAGGTTTATCGCTCGTACTCACTTTTCTGTACGTCGCGACTCTTTCTCTCAGGTTTCGGTACTTCCGACTTGAGATTTGATACGACCACCTCACCAGGAGTAGCCTTGAGTGCCTGCAAATCAGAACGGCGACGGGAATCAGCGAATGTTCACGATATTAACAGTTCGGGTTCCTCGAGAGAAAGGGAAAGTGCGTCCCGAATATTCACCTCGATATCTAGGCCAAAGTCGGACGGCTTCAGGCCCAGCTTGTTCGCCTTGGTCTTGTCGGCTCCCGCATCGAGCAAAAGGTTGACCAGACCTCGATTACCTACTCTTGCCGCGATGTTGATAGCAGTATCTCCATGCACATCTTGCACGTCTATCAAGCTTTTCAGGCTCACTGGACCCGCGGGCCCACCTCCGGAAGATAAAGAGCCGTCCATCTCGACGGAACCCGAGGTAGAGTTGGCGTGAGCCTGCTGTTCCCTCGCTACCCATTCGAGCACGTTGCCCATGTATGACCGAGCCGAGGCAGCTCGGCCCTTGACACCGGCTACCATCGCGATGTGATGCACGACCGTCCGGTACGCGTGATCCAGCGTGCGGATAGAGGGCGAGAGGTATTCTAGCAATTGCGGGAAAGTACCGGCTTCAGATTGATTCGTCGTCAAGACTGATCGAATCAAGGGGGTTTCACCCGCGAAGTTGCCTCGGTGGATGTCCGCACCCAATTCGATCAGTTGAGAGATGACTGAGATCTTTGCCAAGGCACAAGCCCAATGTAAGGCTGTATGTCCCTGATTGTCGATCACCATGTCCACATCGAACTCGGCAGTTTGATCTGGAGCGATACCGAAAACTTGTCTGACATCGACATCTTCCTCCGAAGAGAACAGCGAGAGCAGCTTTGACCGCGTGCGTGAAGTATTAGCGTTCGGTCGCGGTCGAACAGGTTTGTTCGTTAACCGCATGGCAGAAGGCAAAGGTGGGGCATCCCGCAAATCATCTGACGAATCAGAATCATTGCCGTCATCCGCCGCGTCCTCTTCGGCTTCGTCGACGTCGCCGTGGATATACGCAGCATCTTCGGACTTCTGTCGTTTGGCAGGAGGAGGTGCCATTTCTGTGGTGTCGGCAGCGTAATGCGCAGGGTTATATGCTGGAGTAGGATGTGGTTGGCCGTATTGGTCGATATACATTTCCGCACCGGATGGAGGGAACCCAATACCGTTGATATCTGCCGCTGGACCGAGGGAATGATTCATCCCCCCGTCTCCGCTGAGACTCGGCGTCATGGCCATCGCAATCGCACGCTTGTTTTCGCCATGTCCTTGATACATGGAATGATGTGGGTGTTGAGGCGGCGGCGGTGGAGGGTAGTACATCATCTGCTGCTGGCCAGGATAAGCGATAGCAGGTGAGTGATGGGGCATGCCCATCATCTGGTTCTGATCGCCATTGGGCGATGGTACGAATTGTGGCGGAGGTGGAGGTGGCAGTTGCGAGTGCTGATGAGAGTGAGGGTGCGGATGACCGTGGCCTTGGGGGAAAGGAGAGATTACTCGGCCATTATTGGATGAGCCGCCAGCACGACCGGCAGACATCAGACCAGGGTTGTATCCTGCCATGCTCGATGCAGGCGTCTTTTGACCTGCTCGATCTGGTGTACCGGTCCGGATCACGGGCAGGGAAGCCACTGCCGTAGGTGAAGGTACGAAGTCAAATACTGGTGCAAGATATGACGAGACGCCATATTGGGCAGCTAGATCTTGTCCTCGTTCGAAAGGAATCCAGGTGCCTTGGTACTTGCCATCTGCGATGAGAGATTGGGGTCAGCGATGATAGGCGGGATCCAAAGAAGTCTATACTCTGTCCACACTCACAACCGCCTTGTACCTTCTCATGTACCCCTGGATGGATTTCCCTCTCAAGGATCTTTGTTCGAGCGGACTTGTGGATCCCTGCTACTTTGAGGATCTGGGTTGCGTTCACCCATCTGCGCCAGACAATCAGTAACAAGGATGGTGAGTGACAGTCCATGTGCGTGTCCGGAGCGATGATGACTCACGAGTCGGACGTCCTGCGCATGACTGAGATGCCCCGAATCATCGCCTCGAACACGGGAATCTGTCGACACAAGAGCCGTATGAGCATTTGGAAATGTCCACTATGAACAATTGTCCGACCTACACCTGAGTACACGCTGGCATATACTTTTGCCTGCGCATTTCCGCCACTTTGAGCGTTGCTGGACGATACATGACCTGGCGCGCTCCCCATGACTGACCCGAACACATTCTGATGTTGCTGCTGCAACTGCTGTGCAGGAGTCATATGCTGTCCGTTCTGTCCGTTCTGCTGCTGCTGCTGTTGCTGTTGCTGAGGTGGCTGCATGCTCTGATTAGAAGGATTCGGGCTTGGCGAAGGGCCGAGTCGGGGTTGAGGCGGAGGTGGCTGGGAATGCAAGTGAGGCGGTAGAGTGTGTAAAGGCGCGGGGGTCTGCTCGATCGATGCCGATGGTGATAAAGACGGAAGCAGGGATGCATGTGAAGGGGTCGCCGGGGGTTGCCCGTGGGTGTTGGTGGAGCTGTAATTGTATCAGAGGATCAGCGATGAGAGAATGATTCTGATCTATCGAAACAAGATCGACTTACGATGACGCCTCCATCGCGTCGAGAGGGTGGGCGGGCTTGGCTTGAATCGACGTCTCTTCCGACACAAGTGTCAAGTATGTTCTGTGATTCGTGCGTATTTGCGCTTGGGGCACTGATGACTGGGTTTACTTCACGCTATATACAAATGAGTGACAAGTCTGTGATATTCGTGTCGACCATTGATGAGAGGAATGAATGCAGCGACAGATCGGATGGCAGCGAGAGAGCGAGTGAGAGAGTCGCGCCAGTCTTGGTCTTGGTCCTTGTCGTGGTCATGTCCATGTCCAAAAACGCGACGCGCATCTTACGCGTAGCAGATGGCAGAGCATGAAAACCTAAGGGTAGGAAGGGTAAACGCATGGCTTTGATAGGGTAATTACAATTTTATTACTCCATTAACTCTTATTACACGCATTACAAATGACTAGTGGCACAATGACACGGCTGGGATTAAATGAGATAAATTTTTATTAGGGATATTCAGTCGACCCAGCAGTACCAATCAGGCAGCGCTTATGTAACGCACAGCCAGCCCACGAGTATCTAACAGCGTTAGCAGAAAGATTTCCGAAATGGAGGACGTCCACCTGGGTTTTGGTTTCAAGAGGCAAGCTCAACAACATCTTTGCTTCTGATCCGTAGACGCCTATATCTCAATCACAAATTGTGTGTCGATCAAACCAGCAGCCTGAGCCCAAAATGAGCGCCGAAGCTTCATCTTCTGCTGGTATCAGCAAGAAATCGAAAAAGTCAAAGTCGAAGGCCGCCGCAGCGGACTCTGTCAATGCCGATGGTCAGGACGTGGTGGACAAGAACAAGCGACATAGAAAGGACAAGCGTGAGTGTCAAGTGGAGACGTAACACACGCTTCTCCACGGATCTGTCTTCAAGGTTTCTCACGGGACCCATCCAGAGATCTTTACTTTGCTGATTGAATCGCCTATTCTACATAACACATCACCTACTGCAGCCTGGGACACAGACGACATCGATCATTGGAAGATCGACCCCTTCCCCGCACCATCGACCGACATCCACAAGCCATTCTTAGAAGAATCTTCATTCGCTTTACTGTTCCCCAAGTACAGAGAACCGTACCTTCGGTCCGTATGGTCCACCATCACTTCCGCGTTGGACGGGTACGGCTTGGCGTGTGAGCTGGATCTGGTACAGGGCCAAATGACGGTTAAAACGACTAGGAAGACTTGGGATCCGTATGTAGTCCTCAAGGGAAGAGATTTGTTGAAACTGCTTGCGCGAGGTGTGAACGCTCCTCAGGTGAGGTTTGTCTCTCGACGAAGACTGTCGTTGTCCCAGCCGTCTCCGGGACTCTGACATAAATGTATGCCACATGCTATTTTGACTTGCTCATCCCCGTTGCGTCCCCACAGGCCATGAAGATCCTGCAAGATGACATAGCTTGTGACGTTATCAAGATTAGCGGGCTGGTGAGAAACAAGGAGAGATTCGTGAAGAGGCGACAGAGACTGGTCGGACCGAACGGAAGTACTCTGAAGGTGAGTAGCTCAATGTCGTTGCAAACAATCGTTTGACTATCTGTTGGTTGAGCTGACGGAACGATACAATTCTCTCGCTTGACTTGCCATACAGGCCATTGAGTTGCTCACGGAATGCTACGTATTGGTACAAGGAAACACCGTATCAGCCATGGGCACATTCAAGGGCCTGAAGGAAGTCCGACGAATCGTGATAGACTGCATGAACAACATTCACCCCATCTACAGGATCAAGGAGCTCATGATCAGAAGAGAGTTGGCCAAAGACCCCAAATTGGCCGGAGAGAGCTGGGATCGGTTCTTGCCTAGTGAGTGGCTTCATTTTCCTCATTCAGGAATCGCGTCGCACGTGAACGGCGTGAAGCTATTTTTTCTCTGGGTTGCCCCCCCTTGTGAGCCAACTCAAAGATGTCAAGAGAGATGCCTTGACCTACATGCGTGGACCTGCTTGCCGCCGAAGCTGAGCTCGGTAATGACATGCTGACTCTGTTCTCGATCCTTTTCCTTCGCAGAATTCCAGAAGAAACATCTCAAGACATCCGAGAAGACGGCGAGAAAGAACGCCGCCCTGGAACGAGAAGCCGGCGGCGACGGTGCGAATGGTGTCAACCCCAACTCTATTCCCGTCGGGGCTGGCGACGGGGCCTCGGCAGCACCCGAGCCTTCATCCTCAGCACCTGCAACGGTTGGCCGAACTGCTTTCCCACCTGCGAAGAAAGCCAAGAAAGTGTATACTCCCTTCCCTCCCGCTCAACAACCCTCGAAACTCGACTTGCAACTGGCGTCGGGTGAATACTTCTTGAAACCCCGAGAGAAGGAGATGATTGAGAAGCGCAAGAAGTTAGAGCAGTCGGCTGAGAAGTCTGCGGAGAAGCGGGCGCAGAGGGAAGAGGCGTTTGTAGCGCCGCCTGAGAGCGTGGAGGAAGGCGTGGAGGAGAGGAGGAAGAAGAGGAAGAGGGCTAGGGCGGAGGACACAATGTAGAGTCTACAGGATTGGTGCGAAATCAAGTGCTTCGAAGACAGTGCGCAGAGCTCCTCGGTGTGCGGGGACTGAGGAGACAAGTGAAGGCAGGAAAGCCGAACATAATGTTGAGAGCCATGCGGTCAATCCCTGTCCGCCTGATAAATACTGCGGACGTAAGACTGGCTAGCTACACGCCTTTCTATAGTCATTATTGTGATCCTCCGGCTGATTCGTGATCCCCTCGCACGCATGGGCACACACACACACACATATGTATCGATTATGCGTCCATCTACTCTATGGACGCTCGTGAGAGCGTCATTGATGCATGGTATCATTTCGATTGCTGACAACTCGCCAACGAGGGCAGGAAGGAATCAGGTGGGTTTCGTGTTATAGATCCGGGTGGATAGCTGGCGATAAAGAAGATTGAAAGTCGTGGGAAAGATACAACATCATGGACGTGCGAGGTAGTACAGATCGTTCAGCTGGAGGTTATTGGAGAGGCAGTATAAGATAAGATGAGATGACCAAAGATGTGTTATGCGCTGTGACGCGGTCCAACGCGATGATTGTGATGTGACGCGAGTAGGGAGCCGGTGAAAATCTAGTATGAAAATGCCAAGAACCCCCCTCCGCTGTCTGAGGTCCTTGTGAGTCACAGGATATCTATGTATATATATTAACCCATGCTCGCCGTGAGAACCGATCACCCGCGTCGGGTTATACGAAATAAGATGGCGTGCCCTGCAAGGGATGGCGATGGAATATTCAAATCCAGCACGTCAGCATAGTTTTCCGCAAAGTGATGGCAGCGAGATTGTGCAAATTGTGCAAGCCTGATTACGCAACCGCACAATTGTACAGTCGAAGGGCTAAGACAGGAGACGGGTAAAACCGCACTCACCATCCTCCTCAGCGCAGGGTTCTTAACATCCGTCTCGTTCTCGTAGGCCGCATCGTACACTTTGAAACTCGTCTTGCCGTTCTCATCGACTTGCATGATCGAAGCCGAGTTGCCGCACCTGTAGCAGTAATTGGGCGCGGACCAGACGGTGACGAGGGCGTCGTCAAACATGTGTTTATAGCCCTCTTGGACGAGTTGATGGGCTCGGGCGATCAGAGATAGGGAATTCACGTGGTTAAACTGAGGACGAATCAGGTATAAGTCGAAGAGTCAGTCAAGAATCTTGATATTGGGGATATTGTGACGGTATTCGGGACAATTGCCGTCTCTTCTCGGCGCAGTTTATCAATACTTATGGGGATACCGTCCACTCACCTCTGCTGTCACCTTGGCTCCAAACAACCATCCAGCACCTCTAGGACTGACCGACCAACTCTCGACTTCATCAGGATCAGACCACATGAGGTCTGCAAGTCGCACGCATCATCAAGAAGCGAACGCAGCGGAGGACGAGAAACCAGAAGAATCAACAATCAGCGTTGCGGTGTGTACATTGCAGAACGCAAACCAAGGAACTAATTGATGGACACGTCTAGACTCACCACAGAACGCCCCTTCGTGCGGTACTTCCTGCGCCCGAGGAATAATCCTCACTTGGTCCAGTGTTTTGATGTCAGGTGACAGACCGCCATGTACACACAATATCGAAGAGTCGATGATCTGATTGATCGTTGTCGAATGAACAGTAAATCGACATAAGCCAATGCCTAAGGAGCACCTTTCGAATCTCCAAAGGACGGCGCCACTACTCACAGCTGCTAAATTCAGGTGATCGAATACCGTACAACACGCTTTCCACACCGATGGATTCCCGTACTTCTGCATGCATTCGTCTACAACCGTGATTGAACCCAGAAAATAAAACTGTCAACAGGACAAAGCGCCCGAAAATAGAGATTGCACAGAAGACATGAACTTCGGAAGAGAGACATACCGTAGAAACCGTACACTTGGGTGATTTGGCGTGATTCGTGGTTCCCTCTTAACAGCGTGATCTTATCTGGATATCTATATGCGTGGAGCAATTCATTTGGGACCATTAGCCATGATCTCCATCATGTATACGTGGATATACGTTGACATCGCCTGAGCAGAAAAGAAGGCCTTCATGGTTGGCTGGGTGTTTTCGATCGGTGGCTCAACTCACCTCGCCTTGTATGCTAATAATAACGACAGCGTCTCTAAGCTGTAGTATCCTCTATCTACGAAGTCTCCCTGTGTAAGACAACCAAGATGTCAATTATACCGATGCACGAACGATGTCAACCCCAGGAGCAAGCATGGCCACGTATAAAGTCATGTCGATCGCGCGTCTGATCCCCCTCGTTCAGGAGCAGACTCTCAGAAGGCATTGCCCAAAAGTCAATCCTCCATCGCTCTTCTCACATGGCGCAACCCTTTCTTCGAAAATTGCGCAAATGCACAAGAAATTATCGACTCACCATGAAAATATAACTCGTACTAGGCACCTCCCCGCCCTGTCTGAAGATCTCCAAGACATCCCAGAACTGACCGTGTATATCGCCGCATATCGTCACTGGCGATTGGACCAGGTGGACGTTCGATTCTTCTAGCAGGATATCGCGTACGCGAGAACAGAGAAGTTTCATCTGTCGCTCGGGTAGGTGCTTGCATTGTCTTATCTGCAGCGATGAAAGTTGCCGCATTTTGGATCGGAGTATAAGTGGAACGAGCGGACAGGCGGAAAAGGTGGCGTCATTCGTGTGATCGGGAAGCAATGGATGGGATAACACAGAGATAGGTTCATCAGCCACCGAAGAGTACATGCCTTAGTATTGGCCTGTGCATCCCACTCACATGTGATATCCATTGATCTGGATCGGATGACATTGACCCGACCATGGTGGACAGGATACACTAAACTTTTGCCGTAGACAAAGTTCCGCTTATCTATCTGACTACCCGGATATCTGTCGAATCTGCTTGGCGGCGAGAGAGCTGTGTCTGACCACGATATAGACGAATTGCCGCCGGGAAGCAGAAGGAATGGTATGCGCTAGTTCAGTGACGGTGTCGGTATTTTGGCGAATACCTCGAAGGGTGTTCGGTCGACCGCGTATGTGACTGTGGGCACGATAATGAGTCGCTCGAGAACAGCGTCCAAACCAATCTTGAGATTGTCTATCAGTGACAGGTGTCTCCGGTGGCAAAATCGTGAAGGGAATGTGTGATTGTCCCACTTCGGATAGAGATGTCGTGTCGATGACCTCAGATGATAGATAGATTGAGCTTACAAACGCTGATCTTTGCACCTGCAATATTATGTCCGACCCGACTTATTCTTGCTCATCATTACATCTATCGCTCGCATATATATATCAAGCAAAGAGAAGGGTTGATAAGCGATCGTCTCATTCCCTATCAATGTTACACACTAAATAGTGTGACGTGGCAATTCCAACCTCCGCTTTAAACCACGCTCGGACGCACGCACGCACTAGACCATGACCACCACAGCAGCTTTCGACTTTTGTTGCGCGCTTGGCCATTGACTCTGTGTGGTTCCTCCTCTCTCAACGTCGAGTCGAATATCGATCCTTTATTCAACTCGCAAAACGATCAGACTAGATCTACTGTGACAGACGGCAAGATGATTGACTTAATCCATCGTGAGCTATATCGCTTATCCCATTCCCAGCGGCATCAGCAAGTCCTAACGTGTTTCTTGCTTCTTGCTTTTCTTCACTCACCACAGTCCAAGCTGACAAGGGCGGAAACCCCGAGCTCGTCCGAGAGTCCCAGAAGAAGAGGGGAGCTAGCGTAGAACTGGTAGACGAAGTCATTGAGCTGTTTAACAAGCACAAGCAGGGTGAGTCCCTGATTCTCTCATGTTGACATACTTCCTTGATTCGAGACCACCTTGTCTGTTCACAACGAAGGTCCATGTACTTGATCAAGCCGGTGTGTCAAGCTAGACTGACTGTAATCTCTCGCAACATCCTCCGTTACGTATACTCTCGACTGTGATCAGCCCAATTCGACAAGGAGAGCGCCCAGAGAGCCTTGAACGCCCTGCAAAAGGAGATCGGACAGATCAAGAAGGCCAAAGGAGATGCTACCGAGTTGCTTGCCAAGAAAGGGGAGATGGACAAGAACATTGCCGAGTTGGTAGCCAAGACCAACGAGCTTGTCAAGCAGAGAGATCAGAAGGCTGGATTGATTGGAAATATCGTGGATCCCGCCAACGCTGTTTCCTCCACTGAGGTGAGTACTGAGACTCCGTATATCCCCTCTCGGAAGGAAGGAAAAGGAACTTGGACTAGGAAATGAGATGTTCAGATCTCTGTGACGCCAGGTAGCGAAGGAGAAGGCCGTTGAAAAACAAAGAGACGGGATCTCGTGTTCATCGCCTATAGCTGACACTCAATCGCCGGCCAGGACGATAACCCTATCCTCCGAGTATGGCACCCCGAACCCAACCACAAGGGCAACTCCGGTACCGGTCTCGGCGCCGAGGATAAGTCCACCGACGTTCTCTCTCACCACGAAGTGCTCTACCGACTCGAAGCCTACGATACTGACCGAGGAGTAAAAGTGTTCGGTCACCGAGGTTTCTACTTGACCAACGACGGTGTGGACCTGAACCAGGCTCTAATCAGCTACGGTCTCGACTTCCTCAGAAAGAAGGGATACAAGAAGGTGCAGCCTCCATTCATGATCAAGAAGGATATCATGGCCGCCACCGCCCAGCTTTCAGAATTTGACGAGGCTCTCTACAAGGTTTCTGGGGACACTGAGGACAGGTACCTGATCGCTACCTCTGAGCAACCGATCTCAGCCATGCACATGGACGAGAACTTGGACCCCAAGAACTTGCCTTATAAGTGAGTGCACTACATAGACTCTCGGGAAAACATAACGATTGGCAATCATTACTGACTCATTACCTGGGTACGTTTTTATTCTCCAGGTACGCCGGATACTCAACCTGTTTCAGAAAAGAGGCGGGCTCTCATGGAAAGGACACCTGGGGTATCTTCCGTGTACATCAGTTCGAGAAGGTAGAGCAGGTGAGTGGGCGGTCTACTTGCAATCTGAGAGATATCACGCGGACCTCGGCCTTTCGCTTGAGAGACTTGCGAGTCCTACATCGCTGACCTATGGTGCGCTTCTCTCAGTTCATTGTATGCGAGCCTGAACAGTCCCCTGCTCAACTCGACTTCATGGTAGAGAACGCCCGGGAGTTCTACGAGTCCCTTGGCATCCCTTACCGAGTGGTCAACATCGTATCTAGTGCCTTGAACAACGCTGCGTCTATCAAGTACGACTTGGAGGCTTGGTTCCCCTTCCAGGGTGAATACAAGGAGCTTGTTAGCTGCTCCAACTGTACCGACTACCGTGAGTGGCATGATGCTTTTCCTCTCGACTGTCGCTCAGGGAAAGAGCAGTTTTCTGCGGTAGATCCCCTTGGGACGCTGGAAGGTTTCGGAAACCTTATTGTTGGGAAGGGCGAGCTGATGAGATTTCCTGCATCTTGCAGAATCCCGATCCCTCAACGTCCGATTGGGTTACAAGCAGAAGGATGCGAAGACCGGTTTCGTACACATGTTGAACGGTACATTGTGCGCTACCGAGCGAGCGCTGTGCTGTCTCGTAGAGAACTACCAGACCCCTGAGGTGAGTGCAGAAGTACTTATCTGCCCCATGTTTTCCTCTTGGTTGTCCCAGTCACCACCTTTGCCCAACAAGCTTCATTCTGGTTTGGCTTCTTGGATGGACGACACTGGTGCTTACGTGGTGTTTGTATCTGTCCACTACAGGGTTTGAGAATCCCCAAGGTACTTCAACCTTACATGCAAGGCCGAGACTTCATCCCTTACACTGCTGAGCTGCCGAAGAACACCACCAGCCAGAAGCAGAAGAAGTAGGAGTCACGATGCAGATGTCTGAAACGCTGGAGGAGGAGATATGGCAGCATGGCGTCAATCTCCATTCTGCCTTCAGGTGTGAGGACCGGCTCACGCTCGGATTTATGGGTAGCAGATATACCCCATAGATGCATGATCCGATGCATTGCGTATATATGGAGTAGCGCGTCCGCTGTCAACAGTACGAAGGGCGGAGAAATCGAATAGCACGCTTGACGTGGCATTAGTGCTGCATCATTGCATTATTGCAGGAAAACGTCCGGAACGATACTGCTTTGCCTCGGTACGCGTACGCCGCCGGCGGATGTTTGAGATTGGACCGATATCACTCGCCTGGTACGTTGTGCCGTCGTGCGGGGGGCCATGGGGGGTAAGGGCTGGCATGCATGGCTGTGCGCTGTGCGGTGAGTACGATGCATATAGGCAGTAGGCGCGTTTCGGCGGTTGTTCCCGGCTGGACCGATGCTCTATGCCTAGTAGACAGACAGCTCCCACCTCACGTCAGTCACTCTCTGACTCACTCTCACCCGCAAAATCGCTAACGGACTTAATTATCTCAACATTCTCCACATCTATCACATCTATCTGTATCCAACAAAAGATTTGGGTTTCTCCCATCTGTGTCCGGATCTCCTCCTCCTCTCTGTTCCCCCTGTCCCTCTTTTTCTCTTTTCCTCCCTGCTACCCTACAGCTGCGAACGCCGGCTGGCATCACTCCCAATTGACCCGTCGCCCACAATGTCCGACGCATCGGCCCAACCCCAAGCGCACTACTCTCAGGAACCTATCGGTTCCCGCCTGACGTCCACTATAAAGTCCACAGCTGGCTCACTCGCCTCGACCGTCAAGCCTGCCGAGAACGAGCTCGCGAGATGGAGGAGGACGTTTGACAAGTTTGCAAAGGAGGAAATCGACGGTAAAAAGTGAGTTTGATCGCTCGTTTTCACACTTCTTCATCTCTCAGCGGAGGTGAAACGTGTGCGCACACGGAGATATCGGGAAGCCCATTTGCAATGAGAACGTTCTGTTATAGAGGATGTGCACGGCTTCTTGTGCTCTTCACGTCGGGCAAGCTGTCCAAGGGAATAACGAACTTCACTGCCTCTTTTCTGTGACGTTCCGCTGATGTATCACTCACCTCACTTCGCCGTGCAAATCAATCTGTCGCAGATACCTCAACCCTTCGCAGTTCATCGATGCTATCGCCCCTACCGACGAGGGGTTCAGCAAGATCAAGCGAGAACAGTACACCAACCGTGAGTGGCACTCAGTTCTCCATTTTCCGCATAACAGGTCGTTGCGACAGGCCGAGCGGAGAAAACGATCGGTCTCTGTGTCGTGTCAAAGGTTGCCAGAATAGAATGCTGACAAGCTTCTGGTCGTTCTCATGGTACTCTGCAGTGTTCCGTGTGGCCGATATCAACAACAGGGGTTTGGTTTCTTTCGATGACTTCGTAGTGTTCGAGACTTGTGAGTGTCCTTCTCTGCAGGAGTCGCCGATCAAACCCCTCACCCCTGACCTGGCCGCTGGCTGCCGAGGAGTTCAATGACTGATTTTGATGAGCTGATACCGGACCCAATTCGTGCTGTAGTGCTGAAACGAGTAAGCACATCGACCTTCTGTGTCATCGATAGGAGTCGAAAGGCGATACTGATCGTAGTGAAACGTGTCCCCCGCTCAGCCCGATGCCGACTATCAGCTCGCTTTCCAGGTCTTTGACGTGTGAGTTTGACACTGTTGTCAACGACAAAGTGCAGGAAGAAGTAAACTGATCTATAGCTTGCTCGCCATGTAGAGACGCTTCGGGAACGATCGAGTTTGACGAGTTCAAGGCCGTTCTATCCGCCAATACTGCTGCTAGCGGTATCCGTGAGTGTTCATGGTGTTCATCCCAACGAAGGTGGAGGTGAGCCCTTCGCTTATCATGCTGTTGCTGTTGTGCAGCCTTCGACTTCGATTGTGATTGGATGAAATTGTATGTCGGAAAGCGGGGCGATAGACATGTTCTTGGCTGTGAGTTCGAATGTGACATTGCCGTTCAATCGGGTTTCGCCCTTGAACGGGGTAAACTGGCCATCACCAACCAGTCTACCTCGATATTGCCGTCTCCTCGCCTCCATTTCACCGCGCTTGCTGATGGCTGATCTGACCATACGTAGACCACGAATTCACCCAATTAATCAAGGGCTATCAAGGCGAGCGACTTCGTCAGGCGTTCCACCATTTCGACAAGGATGGCGACGGATACATCTCGCCCGATGAGTTCCAGCGGATTATCGTGGAGATTGCAGGTCATAAGCTCTCAGACTCTGTGCTGGAGAGGCTTCCGACGCTCTGCACGATGAACCCCGGCAAGAAGATCAGCTACTCCGAGGTCATTGCTTTCCACAACAGTGAGTCACTCAATAAACTTGTACAGCTCTGTCTCGCGTGCAATGTATGGTGAGCTCGTTACTGATGCGTTGTTTTGTCCTTGTCATAGTTATTCGAGGTGTGTGGTCTCCTGAGATGAGATATAGGGGACAGGGAGGCGGGAAAGCTGACATTTCACAGAAATGGATGCGGTCGAGCGAATTATCGAGCATGCTGTCAGAAAATCTCGGGATGGTAGGATCGACCTGTCGGACTTCCTCGACGAAGCTGCCAGCAGTATGCGATACGGCATGTTCACCCCGATGGAGGTGAGTTGTTACACGTCGCCTACATTGGTTCGCACAAGTGTAAGTGGCTGATTAGACCGTGATCAAATTAGGCAAACATTATCTGGCACTTCGCTAGCCGAGGAGGCGCTTCAACTAGCGCCCGGCTTGCGCTCGCTGACTTTCAAGCGCTTCTCGACGCGAAGGTGAATGATGACTTCCCCCATGAGCCAGTCCTGAACGGTTCAGACACACTGACCATTCACATCGTGGCGGCCGCAGTGGCAACCGCCGGAAGCTTCGGTCGCCCCTCAAGTGACCGTCACCGGGGGCTTTTTGTCTGGATTGGCGCAGTCAACATATAGCTTCATCCAAGGTGGTATTGCTGGTGGTATCGGAGCTTATGTGAGTGACTTCGCTGCGTCGATTTGTTCTCCTCGGCTGACCTCCCGTCTTGTTAATGCAGGCTGTATACCCCATTGACTTGGTAAAAACTCGGTATGCATCGATGCAGACCAGGCTTGAAGGTCTGCTAGATCGGGTCTGAGACCTAACTGACCAATGCTCTGCGCTTTGAATCCTGCCAGTCTCCAAAACCAACGATCTACCGTTGTCGGCGAGGTGCTTTACCGAAACGCTGGAGACTGTATCAGGAAGGTCTACGCCAACGAAGGAGGTATCCGTGCCTTCTACCGAGGTGTGATGCCGCAGTTGGTCGGTGTCGCGCCTGAAAAGGCTATTAAGTTGACTGTCAACGACTTTGTGAGGAAGAAGGCTACCGACCCTGAGACCGGACGGATCTCCTTACCGTACGAGATCTTGGCCGGTGGTCTCGCGGGTGGTTGTCAAGTGGTACGTGGGGACTTTCGGCCGTCCGCATGGAAAAACTCGATAAGCTGATCGTGAATGCTTTCGGACAGGCTGTTACGAACCCTCTTGGTGGGCACGGTTTCATGCGGATTCGTGTGGCGCGAGGGGGAAATACACTAACATTCAGTGGCTTAATCAGAAATCACCAAGATTCGTCTACAGATGGTGAGTCTGCGGCTCACTACTGTTTCGTTGGCTTGAGACATGACTGATCGAGTACTGGTGGCACGGTAGGCCGGTGAGATCACCAGAGCGGAGGGAGGCTCGGCCGTACCGCGGGGTGCGCTGCATATCGTCAAGCAGTTGGGCTTGGTCGGTCTGTACAAGGTGAGTCGCATTCAGCAATATTCCGCTCAACCTTTTCTTGCGCTGGTAATCACAGTAGATCATACAGAGATATAAGTTATCGGATCGTCTGCTGACCATGATGATGTATGATTAGGGTGCTATTGCCTGCTTCTGGCGGTAAGTCTGTCACGAGTGAACTTGATATCTTGAATGACGGCTGACTTCGCCTAAAGTGACATTCCTTTCGTGAGTTATTGAGGTTGTAGTGAATCGTACGGTGACTCTCGAGCTAATCCACGCGGTCATGAACAAATCAGTCAATGATCTACTTCTCCTCGTAAGCCATTGTTTTGTTTGCCAGGATTGCAGGAAGAATCGGCTGACCATCTGCCTTTCCACTCCCAGCTACGCTCATTTAAAAGTGAGTAACAGATGACAGACGACTACCTGGTGCATGTGGGGAGTGTGATGACTAACTCTATCGCAGAAAGATCTCTTCCACGAAGGTCGACGAGGCAAAGTCCTCAGTTTCGGAGAATTGCTCATGGCTGCCGGTATCGCTGGTATGCCCGCTGCTTACCTGTGAGTGGTCGTACATACTTCTCGGAACGCTCACTCGCCAGTCTCGATCTCTTGACTGACATGTATATACTTTCGGATAGGACGACACCTGCCGATGTCATCAAAACCCGACTTCAGACGCAGGCTCGAGCGGGACAGACTGTATATAAGGGCGTTGTGGATGGTTTCAAGAAGGTTCTGCAGGAGGAAGGTGTCAGGGGTGAGGCGTTATCTATTACCTCCAATAGCCCAGATGGTGTGCTGACAGACTCCTATCCGTAACACACACAGCGCTCTACAAGGGTGGTCTCGCTCGGTAAGCCTCCACTTCGGTCATAATCACCTAGTATCATAACCTTCACGAGCCGTTCGGCACTCATCAAGCATGAGTACAAAGGTTTAACATAAACTGATCCGTTCGACCCATCCCGCAGAGTTATCCGGTCATCGCCTCAATTCGCCGTCACCCTTGCATGCTACGAGCTTCTCAGCAAACACTTCCCGTATCCTTACGCCGCTGCTCCTTTGGCCACTACGACCGCTCGACCGTCCATGGCGACTCAGCAAGACATCTCGAGGGTAAGGGCGAGGAACGCTCTGAGGATCTTGTTGGATTGCAGCTCGAGGTTCGGTATGGTGGATTCCGAGTCTGCGAAGAAGAACGTGTCGCTTCTGCCAAAAGCTCTTCGATCATAGGGCGGCATCTCAGCGCCGCTCAAAATGGCTCGACGCGATGGAGCGAACGGGAGTACAAGGTGCTGGTCATAGATCAGGATCGGATTCAATCAGAGATGCGATACAAGTTGGGACCCAGCAGGTCCATAGAGCGGAAGGCCATTAGGACGAGTGCGAGAACAGCAATGGGACGTGATTGGAGTGAACGCGATCTTGAAAAGAAATCGATAGGCAACGCATCATTAAACGTTATCATACACCTATACGGTATCATATCGGGGCATACAGTACTTATCATAAACGGGCACGGGCGAATGCAGTACACCGTATCATCACGGACTAGCAACTAGGCTGACCAGTCTCTTCCTTATCTCGCTCACTCGCAATCCATAGGAGCCTATCTATTGTGCCTCAGGTGGAGAGAGCTGTAGTCATCTCGTGCGGTCAAAGGGAGATGGAGTCCTGGTCATATATGCGGAGGCAGATGTGACCCGGTCCACCAGGTCTTGGCTGAAGGGAAGGAAGTTCATCGAGAATTCCCTGAGAATCGCTGGGTATATGCTATGGCACAATGGAGGCATGCCAAGGTGGAGCTGAGATCCCCTCAATGTCTTTGGATTGTGGTCGTTTGGGCGAAAGGAGCATATCAAGCCTGAGCCTGGAACTTTGGCAGAATGTCGATCGGTGTACGAAAGTAGGGTAGAGTGGAAGTGTAGTAGATTCCGACGCTGTTCACTTCCTTCGCACCTCGCACGACGAAAGAATCTCGCTGTACTCGTTGCTTTGCCTTGATACTGTATGGCGATCCATTCAGGTGCAGTCGAAAACGTTCCGGCTGAGTCGTTTTTCGATGTTTAACACACCATTTGTGACCACTAAAGATTTGAAATGACCACATATAAATTGGACTCGATACACCCGCGGAAGATCCCATCATTCAGTTCGCTGCTTATAGCAACAGTATACGGATCTTGCAAATCCTCGAAAATGTCTGTGTCGTCTGGACAGTTCCCCAACGGTGCCAAGTTGTCCTCATGGCATCCAGATGTGCGAGTGGTCAACATCTTCAAACGGTGCCCGGCTTGTACGACAATGGCATCTGAGAGCATCTTGAAGCCCTGTGAGACTTTCGAGGAGTACAAAGCTTTCGACGACGCCGTTGCCAACAATGACCTTTTGGTACCCCCTTTCAATATGGCAGTCAACTTCAAAGCCCTATCGAGAAGAACGAGGCAACGCACGGATATGTGGACCTGCCCAAGCCATGTCAAAGAGGTAGCAAGGCGAAGTGGCACGATAGACCGCTGGAAGAGCTCGCACAAGGACGATGCAGACTCACTTATAACCCATATGTTGAACTCGCCTACTCTCCCTTGGCCGCCTGCCTCGCTTACGAATGGTTCCTCCGTAGTGAGAAGCGAAGATCGCCAGGCAGTCGATAGAGCGCAGACCGAGCAATTTCGTCGAAGTACCCGTGGACTTCTGATGTCTTTCGACCGACCCGAAGAGCTGTCTGCGTACGATGCATTCCACCAACAGGTAGATGCTTCTGACGTGCTGGACACACGGGATAAACTGATCTATACGCATGACGCATATCGGTATTGTCGAGGCCGTGCCCAAGTGAGTACAGTGTCGATCCCCTTTGCCGAGTGCATACTGTGAGAGTATTATTCCTGTGCAGTGAATTTAGTGTACGAGTACTGTGGGTGGCAGGCCTGGAGCGCGGAAAGCTGATGTCTCCTTTGCCTCTACATCTCTTTGCGCAGCCAACAAAGTTTGTGAATGAGCCGAGCAAGTACAAGCTGTGTGATCCCCCAGTGCACCCGGTCGTGTTCAGTCACCCCGAATTCTATGAAGAGAGCCAGATCGTGGGATACAAGGAAAGCTTTATGACTCTACCGAATTATCAAGAGTTGAGCGAAGCATGGAACGCAGAACATCCAGAGGATCCAAGACCCAGCTTGGTCGATGCCGCGGCACCATTACGAACGCGTAATGACGACAGCGGCTTCTCTTCCGAAGGAGGTCAGAGCTGTGGGTCTGAGGATGAAGGGTCAAGAGAGATGGCGACGACCGGCTTCGGCTCGATCGGGTCGGTCATGTCATCGCCGACCAATGAACTAGGTTCCATCGTGGACGTCATTTCGAATCTCACATTGTCTAGAGCGGCCACAGCCTCAGGCTCTCAGCCACAGTCGCATGATTGGCCATCCCGACCGCGAGGACGTCGCCGGTCAAGTGTTTTTGGAGACAAGAATCCATGGCATTCGTACGGAATGATAGACAGCGAGGGGTCAGGAGAATAAGCGCCTACTTGTACGGTGTGTATCCCATGACAGTTGAGTCGGCTCGCTTCCAACTGATAAACTGCTGTAGCAGTCTTGATGACAGAAGTGAACCCCCTACTGTATTCCTCTGTCACTAATGCATGAATCATCGTACCTATTTCGGCTCCATGAGCGATATTCAATGCAAACGTTCACTTACTTTCCGATCTTCCTCGTGGCCAGTCCGGCGTAGTAGGAACAAGAGATGTTCATAGCATATTGTTATTGTGAACGTCATTTCCGATTATACTGTAGACGGGTCTCACGCAGTATGATAGAGTATTATCAAATTCGCCTTGGATCACTCTGCTTGGCATCTCTAAGTGTCTAGTCACTACAGCACAAGCATCACAATTCTACTTATCACCCCGATCCAGGACAATGACAATGTCTCGGCAAGCACAGCGACTGCCAGAGAAATCAGTGATTACTGGTGCTAACTGTTGGGAATCCGAAACTCCTGTACTGCACACTTAAGCTCACTCACACGCCATAGTGCGCCCTCTTGAAGAGAACGAATATCTTCATAAGGGGAAGGCGAAGTATGAACAAAGATTGGTCCTTCATCGTGGGGTGAGAATTGGGAAGCGATGCGGAGATCAGCTCGTCGTTCACGGCGAACGTTGATCCCACTTCGATGCGATTGATAATTGGACCTTGTCGGACATCCAACATCGAAGGCACCTTCTCTTTGGTAGTTGATCATCCTCGCCCCATTCGCTTGCTCCTATCACTCAATTTTCAGACTCAGGTGCAGGTTCGCGGCAGTACTATACTGTAAAATATTACAATACTGCATCGACACGATCCCCGCCGACTGAGTTGCACAAAAGAGGCGTGAGAGCCATTACTACAATCCGAGTATCCGTACCCATAGTCTTCGGACTTCGCTTCCTTGCTGAGACGCAACGCGGAGCTGGCTAGCGCGTCAATCCACAAAGAGTACATTACTTGTACTGTAATGTGTGATGATCCTCGCCTAAGCCGGAGTTGGCACCGCAGGGATGCACCCTTGAGGTAGTCAGTAAGCGGTGTATATTCTTAGATTCAGTGGTCAATAACTAGAAGGCTCCTGACTTTCCTTTTCTTGCTTTTATTGTACGGCCGCTTGTGGCAAAGGAATGCTATATAGATCCACTCGTATAGTCTGAGCTCCGCTCTTCTCTCGCTCTAGTCATGAACGCTTCAGAGGGCGGGCGTTCTATCTCCTGGCGAGTAAGTGCAGTCATACGGTACATGTACGTACGATGCAGGATGTAGTCCCAAATGTGCCTCCCATAAATGAGCTTGGGATATAAAAAGACACAGGTCTAGGACGAGTTTAGTCCGGCTGATCAACCATGATTCACCCAATCCCCAACCCCCAGCGAGCTTTGAAATACACTAGACCCGTAAGGTCCCCTTAGATAGTCAAAAGTCAGCAACAGTTTACCTCTCCAGTAGGTGGGTTTCTCTCCTTACCCATCGGAGCTCACATCACGGATCAAGATCATGAGTATCAGGGTCCTTTGCTCGCCTATTGTTCTCTTTCGTTTTCGCTGTCTCCTCTGAGGTCTATTTGAGACCGAGAAGGATTCCTTCTTTACACAAGAGTCACATCCTTGCATGGCACACGGCACTCGGCGACAATGGAAAACACTCTACCCACCAGGTGGTCGAGACAGGAGACATCCACCAAGAACGCGGATGTCACCAAATACCAGCTCTTCCCAAAATGCCAGCACTGTCCCGAAATCTCGAGGAACCTCAGACCTTGCGACTCGTTTGTAGAGCTGACTCAGATGGACGAGGCAAAAAAGAACGATCGGCCGTACAATTACCTGCCTGCAATCACGAAACGAGACTTGAATGTGACCAATCGGACCGAGAATCAGTGGAGTTGTCCTGAACATACGATCAGGACAGCCGCAGAGCATCAGACGGTGCGTGAATGGAAGGCCTTTCATCCTGACGATGGCCGGTCTCTGGCTGCTCACATGTCCAGGCAGAACCAGCTCGTCTGGCCTGAGATTCAGAATCGCCCCCTCGGCCCAGGGGAGTCAGAGGTGGCCACAGATCGGGAACGCACCGACAACATGATCAAGTCCGAGCAGATTCGAAGGTACATTGACGCTTCCTTACGAGCTTACAAGCGGCCCAGCGACGCAGTGTACTTCGATCGATTCTCCAGATACGTATCGAGTGCCGGGATTGACAGCAGAGCCCAGCTGGCATACTACACCCAGGCTCGCACGTGGTGTGACGACACTGTGATAGTGAGTCTTGAAGCCGCACGCTTAGACAGGCGTCGACAACGCTTATTCACGAACTTCGGATAAGACTTGTGGAATCGATGCTGATTGAGGTGCCGTCTGATGCGATGACAACAGCCATCCCGGCTGAAGGCAACTCACAAAGTTGCCGAACCTACGGTGTATATCCAAGCCATTCTCGACGAGCCCGACCTTTGGCACCAGTCGGTCGGATACCGATACAAGGACGGCGAGATGCAGCCTCAGGATGCCCACAATGCGTTCATGAGAGCGATCCGAAGCACACAAGAGTCTGGAGAAGCTGACAATAAGAAGGGTTTGCTTGACCACGTCAACAACGATATGGTCAGGTCGGCAAACCCCTTGTCAGCCTACTCCGATGTCGACAGCGAAGATGAGCTGGTCGACATGGCCAGCAGCATTTTGTCCCTGGGGTCTCAAAGATCAGCCAACAGTGATTTCGAGCCGATCAACGACTTGATCCCAGAGTCGAGGAGACCATCACTCACGGCGCGACGAACAGTCTCAAGTTCAAGCCGGACTGGGCCCGAATTTGGATATCTGGCCAGGCGGGTTGCTGAAGACGCCGTGACCGAAGAGTGATCGTTGGTGGCGATCGAGACCTAAAATGAGGCAGAATAGAATTAGAAAGAGTCACTTTGCTAGGTCGATACAGAATATGACGAGAGGCAACTTGTGAATGAATCGCATACTCATTTCTTGCTGCAACATGTAGACGAAGCCCCCTAAAAACAGGTTGAAAGATCCCCATTCAAGCGATTTCGGAAGACTATGTTCACAGGTTGCCAACTACGGCCTCTCCAAGACTTGTCATTCTCGTGAGTACGTTAAGAGCATGTCTCGCATCACTTATCTCTGAACATTTAAACTCCAGGTGAAGGTGCAATTTCTGGCGATCCATGCGACAGCACTTCAGGGCTGCATGATTTCGCTAACTGTAAGGGGGAAGACCAGCCTCGCCTCCAGCTCGCTCATATCCAGGCGGCGCCTCGTGATGTTCATGTCCTCCAACTACGACGGCAACATCCACATCCGCGTCTATGGCGTGTCTAGAAGGTCTTCTCGCACCTACGCCAGAACCGACGCCACTAGCCACAACACCTGCACCGGCCCCGGCGCTAGGCACACCAATACTGCCGATACCTGGACTTCCGGTAGAGGGCGTTACAGGGGGCAATGGCCCAAGAGAAGCAGATCTGGGGTGAGAGGTGGCTACGCCTCCAACGGCCGAGGCAGCCTGAGATGCGTCGAAGGATGGCGGATCATGCGATGGCAGCTCAGGCGAATGTGTTGCAGGTGGTGGGCTGTACGTGGGGTGCGTATGACCCCGAGGATGCGAAGGCGGATGGGCGTGAAAGTCTGGTAAAGCCGGGAGTGAAGGCTCGTCGATTCCAGGTGGCAGATCGTCCTGCGAGTGAGAGGATGGATGTTAACTGATCTGAAAGACTCATGCAAACGCACGACCGCACGACAACGTTCTGGTTGCTTTTGCGGCCTTGGACAGTGTCTGTCTGTCCATTCAGCGAGGAAGGGTAGCTCACCTGAAGGTCGACGACTCTTGTCCCCTCACCAAGACCAAGTTGCTCCATCAGCTGGAGTCCCGTACCCCTTCCTACACTACCAGGTCCAACGCTACCACCCTCGCCATCGATCTCCATGTCCAGGCCAAGACGTGCGACCATGCCATCGACGACATTGTTGGCTTCGTCTCCCTCTTGGGGTGGGTCCATCGACCCTCCCACACCATACGATGCCGCCAGAGTCGGAGGGGCCATTGAGAAGGTCTCGTACCCATCGTACTGAGAAGGCAGGAGAATATCAACATACGTTATCCAACAGCACCTGAACATTGAACAGCGAGTAGACAGCTCACCTCAATCCAGGTACCCAGTTCACCGCCCAAGCTCCCCCGCCGACCAACCCAATTGGCCCTGTCGAAACCTTCTTCCCCAGGTCCTGGTTCGAGCCCAAGTTCAGGCTCTTCGAAACACACCGGTACAAGTCGCTCAGAGCGCACGACTTCCCCGCCTAAGACAGGCAGCTCTCCTGTTCTGGCCTGCTCTTCACTTTCCAGGAATGTGGGCAACGTAATTCCTGTGGCACTTCCGCTGGCGCTTGCTGTCCCACTCGTCGAGGGACCAGGCTCCCCGGTTGAGATGGGATCGTTGTGATGGTGACCTTCGAAAGGAGGCGGTAGGTCGTCCGAAGCCGAGGAGGTAAACGGTCTGAATGTGCCTGTCGCCCCAACCACATCACGACCCTTCTGTCGATACGCTTCCCTTCGCATATCTTCTTCGGACCAGCTACCTTGCCTCTCGACATCCGATCCGCCTCGAATTTGCCCTTCATGAAGGCCTTCAACGGTGCAGACAGCACCATGTTCATCGATGCTGTTACCCAAAGCAGGTTCAAGTCCTCTCTCGACGAGCACTTGGGTCGGCTCACTCCACTTCTTGGGCCTGATCCTGATCTCTCGTTGCAGCGTCCAATCATTTAACGCCGAGGACGGCTCACCGAAGCCGACAGTGACCCGAAGGAAAAAGATCGTATGGTGATACGGTGTGATCGCTGTGATCTCGCCCCATGTCTGTTCGGCAACGATTCCACTTTGAGCAGTCGGGACGGTGAACAAGACCCGTAAAGGTGGATGGACTCGACCCGAACCGGGGTATCGCAGTGACTTGCCGGAGGCGTGAAGCAGCGTAAGGTGTTCGATGGTGGACTGATTGCCAGGCTGGGATGATGAGGACGAAGACGCTTGCGATGAAGGTTGAGCATTGAGATGGATGGTAATCTTGCGGAATAGCTCGACTCTGACCCTTCGGAGCGGTCTCAGAGTCTCAGCGGGATTAGGCTGAGCCGACAAACCGGCGACCCCAGTCTTCTTTCTTTCTTGAGGGCGTATCTCCACTCCCAGTCTTAGCAGGTCTCCAAGCCGAGGCGTGTCCTGATCTATCAGTAAGCGTGCGAGGACGCCGCCCTGTTGCAAGCGCTCTTCGACCTCTGTGCGGCTCGTATCGGGATCGACTCCATCTCCTGCTGGAGAAAGGGTTGAGTGCTCGGATGCAGCTTCTTGAGGTGTACCTTCCACTCGGACTTCCTCGACAACTGTTTGGCCAGAGGGCAAGACAAGGGTGACTTGCAAAGACCATCTGACCTCGCCTCTTTCATACGGGCTCAGGTTCAGCGTCCCAGGCAATGGACGTCGGCTCGGACCTGACTCAGATGCAAAGGTCCATTCCGAAGCACCAAGTGCTGCGGGACCCTGGTTCAAACACGATGGCAGCTGTATCGAGAACCGATGTGCAGTGGAGAATGGGACGTCGGTCGAGGAAGGCGTTGACGATGAGATATTGGTCGACGAGGTAGGCGGATAGAGGATTTGTGGGGGGAACTCGTGGAGTGATAATGTCGGGTGACGAGGAAGATGATTGGTGAGGTGGAGTTGTACGGAGCTGGTTCACAGCGAATGGTGGTCCTGGTCAGACCAATCGCCTTTGACTAATAGCTGATGCACAGGAGCGGAAGTCGAGACTCGTACTCACAGCCTATCCACGATACCGATCCGGCTACCCCTTCCTTCCCCTAATCCTTTGACATAGATCTCTCCTTGTACAGTGCGTCCCCAGAAGAAGCTCGCGGCATCCGGTAGAGGAGTCACTAGTATTTGGGGCTGAGAAGGGGCATACGTGGGTGGTGGTGGGTCCGAAGCTGTCGGCGGTGAGGGCGGAGGCGGGGGAGATGACGAGTTGCTCATATTGTCGAAGCAAACCTAATGGCGGTAAATGTCGACAATGCAAGCGAGCTTGCTGATTCCAGGCTGACGAGAGCTACAGTAAGCGTAGACGAGATGATGAGGCAACGACCGTCGTGGATAGGTTGACAAGTGACCAAGTAGTGGTCAAGTCCGAAGAAGATGCGAGCTCCGTCTTGCTGCAAATGGGTTTGGCTCCAACTCTCTGATGGTGATGATGCCAGTATGGACGATTCGAGGGTTTGGCTGAGATTGATGAAAGGGAAAGGAAAGAGTTTAGGACAGGAATTCGGCTTGTTTAGTCCTGACCCTCTTCCTTCCGTATCGCCGCTGAACGCTATGCTGTATGCAGCCGACGGTATATGGCCGTGTAGTGTATACGTTGTATGTCGGGCGCTTTACCCTCGAAGTGGTCCTTTACGGCCGGGCCGGGAGACTACCAATGCCCTGCGATGATGCGACACGATAACACTCGCCAATAACCTTGGCACGACCGACTTGCGATGCTGTGTATTACTGTGCGTTGTCGTCGCAGATAGTGTGTGTGTGAGAGAGAGAGATAGTGCGAGGGACAGATAGAGAGGCAGAGGTAGAGTCGACGTGTACAAAGGATGAAACAGATGGTGTAATGTGTAATATAGCCTTATGAGCTACGTGGTACGTACACAAAGCTGAAACATCATTGACGCACGCTGTATGCGTGTATCTCCTCCACCGAGTGAGCGAGCTAGCGATTGGGCAACTGACTGGTCAGTTTATCCGCTAAGCTCAGGTCCATATGGTCACACCACATTTGCTTCTGTTACGGTCTGTACGTTGCGCGCATTGCAAGCATACGTCCTTACTACGACGCCGGCTCACAGGCTCCCTCTGTTCATGGAGAGGTTTCGTAGTCAAACAAGTGCTAGTGTAGATACTATAGGCCATCCGAGGTATAGCTTTCATGGCATCCGACGGACTAGAGAACAACCTGTCAACTAAGGCAACTGAAGCATATAAATACAGTATATACAATTCTGAGCCGCTCCGTACCGTCACCATCGGTCTCACCAGTCTGACGTTGTGCTATCCGTCCATGAGGTGATAAGAAACCCATCCAATTGAGGTATATATCTACTCCGACAAGGCTTTGATTTCGAAGAAACGCTGATAATGCAACGAGGACTAGCAACCGAACGTTTATCCCCTCTTCTGAAGCAGTATAGTGCATCCCTTGATTGTGTTTACCGGATCCTCTTGAGTCTCTCGGTATTCTTCATGACCGCAAACTCGAGGTTATCCGTCTTATCGGTCACTCTTGTCAGTCTCTGGTTCTGACCGGCCACTTCATCGCCCATGGCCGTCGCGAGGTTCTTGAGCCTCTTGGTGACTTCGTACGTCTCGTCCAGGTTCTCGTCGAGCTCATCTTCCAGCTCGTCATCCGACGCAGTCGCATCAAACTGGTATCGAGATCTCGCGTCCTTTTTGGCCTTTTGTTCGCCTGGGAGCGGCTGGCGTTCGTAACCTGCACCGTAAGGTGAAGGGTTCGCGGCATTTCCGAGTCGCTTCCGGGTATCGCTGATATCGTTGAGGGCCTTTGCTCGATCGACCCGTTCCATGGCATGTCGCTCGTTGATCTTGTTCTCTTCGGCTTGTCGTTTGGCATCCTACAAACGAGTGTGATCGAATCGGGGTTGGGGTTGATGGCATCAGCTCATGCTTTCTGACAGTATGATAAGGCCCATTACGCACCTTGTTCCAGGTGACGGCCGGCCGAAAGATACTTCTGTTGAGCTTCTTGAGCTCATCAGCCTTATCCTCAGCACGCTGGTTGTTCGCCTTGGCCATATCGAGGTATCGCTCCGAGTTGGCGATTCGCTCTACGAGTGAAGGCATGAGGTTACAGAGAGTCAGAGCTGGTCCGGCGATCCATATTGGAGGCAGAACTCACCGGACTGATCTGCGAGCTTGGCGATGGTCCCTCGAGCCGAGTCTTCAGCCTCTCGAGCAAGACGCAGGGCGTTTCTAAAAGGGGCATAAACCGAAGATGTCAGTTTTACAGTCATCGCGAACGGCACTCCGTTGCATGAGTCACTGGGAGATGCAGAGAATACTGTTCGCTCGACGATATGATCCGTTCGGAGGAGAGGCGAGAGACAATGAAACAATCGACGCGCTCACTCACCTGGTACTTGCCAAACTCTCCTGCTTGATACCCCTCATCTCCTGCTTGATTCCCTCCACCTCTTCGTCCTCGTCAAAATCCTCCTCCATCTCTCTTCCTTCATACCCATACTTCCTCTCCGCCTGAGGTTTCTCCGGCGCGTTGTACCCGCTGAACAACTCGTTCCTCGCCGCGTCGTTCGGATCCTGTCTCTTAGCGTACGGGTTCCCGCCACCACCACCGCCTCCTGCAGCTGAGGCGTAAGGGTCACCTCCCGCAGCGGGTTTCGAGCGGGTGTAGGGGTCCCCGCCAACGGACCCGTATCGGTCGTTGCCACCGCCGGCGGAAGCGTAAGGATCGGCTTTGGCCTGACCGGCCGTAGGTGCCACAGGCGGGATCAAAGGCTCGTTCTTGTTTCGTCGGAAGAAGGACATCGTGGATGTAGAATTTCGTTGGGCGATATAGGATAGAAGAGGCTGTCATGTGGTTGAGCTTGTTATCAGCTTATCGATGCGATCTTGATACAGGGTACTTTAGGACGCGCAACAGCGACGTTGAAGCTCATACGATGAAGCATAAACCTGAATGAGTGCCCATCATCGCAAACACTCACGATGTAAGGATTAACACCAGATGAGCGGGTTCAGCTGGGATGAAGAAAGGAATGAGACGGATTGATTGGTTGGTCGGAGCGGGCGGGATGAAAGTAGGCTCGTGCTCGTCGTCGAAATTCACGAGGTCGGTGTTGCAACTTGTTCTTCTGCGGATCCTGGATATACGTTGAATTCAAGTGCAATTCTTCGCTGTCTAGGGGCCGAGCCGATTGGAGGGGATTGAGCGATATTTGAGGTCAAATGAAGGAGTCTGCTTGCGCGCAGGCATTCGGTCAAATCGAGCATTGAGTGGAGAGGCGGAACAATGGTTGACATTGGTAGGTGTGGGTTGGGGCGATGATGCAACAACAAGCAGGTGGAGTGGGATGAGAGTGAATACTGGGTACGGCCGAGGTGACAATGTCAATAATCAGGCTGACTGTGGTAGCCCCCACGTGGTGATGGCATGTCTTTCCCCTAAAATATCATGCTCATTCACCCCCGCGTTGATCGTGCGCCGCTCGTCGGTTGTAGACGTTGTAGACCAAGACAAAGTATCGGTCAAAGGACAAGGTAATATCCATATAGCTAAACACTTTCTTGCTTGCGCATTATTGGGAGACACGACATCGACGGCGCTACCATCCAGCCTAAATCCCGTTTTGCATCTTGTCTCATCACGACCAGACTCGAAGTCGGACCTGCAATCCTCACGTCAACCACCAGACCAAACGCCAAAAACGTCATGTCTTTACCATACGATGCCACCCCTCCACCCGAGGATCCCTCATATACGAACAACGGCCAAACTCACACCGGTGCAGAGGATGAGAACCCTGCTCTGGATAGACCGCTGGACGAATACGAGCTCCCGGCTGAGGAAGTGCCTGAGCATGTGAGGTCATTGATGGGTAGGATGTCAAAGGGGAAATTGTATCTAATGGAAGAGAGCCCGGGGATATTGCATCTGGACGCTGACGAGCGATTGAGGAGGGATCCTGTGAGTGGACATAGCATCTTTTACTGATGCTGGCTGGACACGACTTTTCATGCCTATGAGATACATTCGGCCGTCTGGCCGATATCTCGCATAGCTGCCGAGAGCTCAAGCTGATCGTCCCATAATCGCCGGGTTTTAGAGGATTGCTGCGCTCGCTGAGAGATTAGACAAACAAGATCCTACTTCATGGCTTGGTGCGTGTTCCCCCTTGTCGAAGTATATACTATTTGCCTATCCTGAGCACGGATGTACTCACTGTGTGGAAGACGAAGTTAAAGCTGATGTCCGATTTACGTGTAGAGGCCATATCAGCGACTGCTCCTTCACCTATAAAAACCAATGCCCTTTATTTGCGGTCAGATCTCATCCAGCATCTCTCAACAAGCAAAGTCTTTTCCTGGGCGTCCTCACTCGGCGCAAGCGTAATGGGTGAGCATTGGACGTGCATGAACGCATCAAGCTGAAAGTTGGCATGTGCAGATAGGCGAATTGCTAACGATGTCATCTCAGGCATCGAATGGCTGAACGATACTACCCTACAACTCATCTTCGCAACGCCAGCCGCGGCTCTATTAGGTCTCACGCTACTCAGCAAAGCGGGCTTCGATCCTGCCGAAGGCGATGATCCCCTTCTCGAGCGTTCGGCGCATTCCGTACCCATATCATTGCTTCCCTTGGCGGAGCCGGAACCGGTAGACTCTCTCGAGGGCAAAGAGCTGCTGCTTGGATCGTCGTCGACTCTCGCTGAAGGAGGGGATGGGGTCAGGAGAAAAGGTCGGGGCAAGTTCGGGGGATCATCGGCCGGTGGCGCATTCGACCTGGAACCTCTAGCTCGGGACAGAGCAGAAGAAGACACGTTCAAGCTTGCCGCGGGAGTAGATCCGCACGCGAGGATCGCTATTCGCTATGCGACGGAGAGCGACTCGGAGCTGAGAAAGCAGGCCAAGCAGAGCGAGTGGTACAAGCGCCACGGGCGCAACGCGGGGAAAGAAGTGGCTTCGCATAGACGGTCTACCCATCGAGAGGAAGAGCGGTTGAGTTTTGGTGGGAGGGGTGAGAATGGCGGTGGCGAAGGAAGAGATTTCGCGAGAAGATTGGGAAGGGAGAGGAGAAACCCGTACGGCTCTGAACGTGATCGAGAGCAGCGCAGGGACGGGCGTGGGGACAGGAGGGGAAGACGCACAGAGGAAGATCTCGACAAAGAGCTGGAGAATATGGCAGCGCGCAGAGCGGCGGGCGACGAAGGTGTGATAGGGGTCGGCGACGAAGATGTGGATATGGAGGCGGACTCAAGAAGCGAGGATAGACGCGATAAGCATGGAAGGAGTGACGGACGGCACAGAGGTGGTCGAGGAGGCAGATTCGGAAACAGGAAGGAGGATCTGGACAAAGGTGAGTAGAGACTCATTTGACTACCTTCTTCTTCTGCTCGGCTTGAAACCCACCCATCACATGACTGGCTGTGGGGCAAATCATTTTCATGCCAAATTATCGTTACCGTCCGCCTTTTGCGCCTCATCTTTTGTTCGATTCCCTTCTGATTGATAGGTTAGCCGATAACTGATCACATGCCTACTCTACTTTCCCGCGAAACAGAATTAGACGACTTGTTCGCTGCTAGATCAAGTACCGTCTGATGATCAGCCTCCATCACATCTCAAAACCTAATCGCACATCTACCGACAACAAACAATCACCTACACATAGCACCATATTGTATGCGTACATCGATGAGACATTGTTTTTTGGCGTTGGGACCAAGCGCGCGCATCAATCATACTTTGCGAATCAGCAAGCTATCTGAATTTGGTCTAAACGATATTATCCATCTCATCATCAAAGCGCCAAGGCAAGGGAGGGATACACTTCTTCATTAGGCTATGCTTCTCCATCACCCTCAAGAGGCGTACCGATATCGATGCTGATGAAGTATGACACTACGACGGACATGCTTCCGATCTTCGCCTAAGATGGGCGCGATGTAAGTTAAAGAGTGTAAAGGCACAACGTACCGCACGCCACTGATCGACTGATCGCGTTGGGTTTGTATTGTACGTTGCTTGGTGTACCGCGCGTTCCTGGGCTTTGTGCCCTTGTACAGCGCACCGACAATGATTGATTGGATTTATGCTTTTTCTCCTACTAGCGCCCTATATAAAGGCAAATCCCTCCGCTCCCCCACTTTGCTCTGCTCATCTTAGCTGTTTGCTTGGACCGTGGATAAACCGATCACACTGCTCTTGCCAAGTTCAAAGTCTAGATTGGATCTTGATCTCAGACCGATACTCGTACGGCGGCACGTGCATCACACTAGTGATCAACCCCGTGCCTGTGCTCCAGAGCGTGGAGGTACCTCGCTGTTGTCAGAGAGAGATTGATGGCAACGGGTGAGATCCCAAGCAACAAACAGACTGGTGTCTCTTGTCTCTTTGGCGCACACTAACCGTCAACAGGGTCTATTCGGACTCGCAATTGCCCGATCAAAAACAATGGTTATCCCTAAGTGGCATCACTCACTCTAAGAGATCTCATCATCGTCATCGTCACAACGCAGCCACGTCCGAGATACTGATGGGTCAGTCGGTCAATCAATCAATCAATCAATCAATCAAAGCGGGGCTGTAGACTTTAGCTCTCAGTGACACGAACAAAGGATTTAGCTCCCGAATAGACCTCTTTCTGGGTGCTTTACTAACTGCATACACTCGGATTGGCGAACGCTCTTGGCTCAGCTTGATCCGTGCCAGTCCAATTGCTGCGACTTCGCGGGAAGCTACGATGGTGATGGGACCGAGCCGAGTTTGCACGATCCGAGCCTCTCACGCGACGGACATCGCGGCGATCTTGCTATGGCATAGCGTATGGCTTATGAATTAGCATGGAGCGATAAAGTCAGATCTGCCTCAGGGCGCGATGGCCGCGTTGGAACAAAGCCAGGGCAAGATCAAGGAAGGGAGAGAGATCAAGGCGTATTTTAGATTGCTGATTTGACCGAGATAATAGCGTAGAAAGATAAGGCTCACTGCAACAAGGCTTGAGAGCTGACGGGCGGGCCAAGAAGGCAATGAGTGTGATGATGATCTCAGCTCTCCCGGTTAGCGCCTGCTTCTCGACATAAGCAGCTCATCTGCTTGGGACGTGTCCAAAGCAGTACAGTAATACAAGTACATGACCAAGCTCGCCATTCCAAGATCCCGCTCACCAACCTTGGCGACGAAAGGTATAAGAACCCCTCAAACGTATCGACGAACCCCCATCTTGTTGCGCCCCAAGAGCAAGATTCTCTCCTCCTTCCATCCTCTTCCATCCTGATACTCGTACTACATAGCGTTCCTAGCTAGTCTAGTCCTCAGCAACCTCCTCTGAGCGGCGCTCTTTTCCTTCTTCTTCCGAACCTCACCTATCTTTGCCTGCTTATATATACAGCAGCTCAAGCTTAAGCTTCTTCTTTCGAGGCTACATAGTGGCCCGCAGTCACGGAAGAGAAACGATCTAAACTCTTCAGTGTAAGTTCTCCTTTCATTTGCTTGCTCAGTCCCATATCATCCCTCCGTCCAGTGACAACCACATGCGCTGACTCACCTTGACCTGCATCCGTCAACTCCACCCAGTCACCCACCAAGCAAGCCAAAATGCCATACACGGGACCCATCTCCAAACCGCCCGAGACGGGAATGGCGCCCTTCGTCGAAATGGGCTACATCCCTTCCTTACCTATGGGGATCATCGGCTGTGTCACCTTCTTGCTCGCCTCGGGTGGTCAGCTCTGGTGGTTCGTCAAGAAGAGAGGCACCAGGAGTGTGTGAGTTCAGTTCAGTCTTCCACGCCTCAGCCAGCCAATGTGCCACAGGACGGATTTACTTTCTGGCCACTGATGTCTGGTGATGTGCTCTCCATTCTACATAGCCACGGTCTGTTCTTCTTTGCTTGTGTCACCGAGGCTTTGGGTTACGGAGCCAGGCTTTACAACCATGGTCACATCTTCAGCGTCAGTAACATGCATTTTTGTCTCGTCTCTACATTTAGCTGACATCGGGATGATCCATGCGATATACTGTATTGTAGGGCATGTCTTTCCTCCTCAGTATCTCGCTCATCCAAGTGGTACGTCCTCATTCCGCAAAAGTCTATCTCTTCGAGTCTCAGCCTTCACCGACCCCTCACAAATCAGACGGATACCCAAATCGCAAAATGCGGTTTTGATCGCGTGTTAATCCGTTGGTCGCTACGGAACAGGCTACGATCCTCATCACGGCCGCGATCTACAAGTCGATCCAGCGCGGACTCAAGTACATGCCCAATGGCGAAAGTCTTTCCCCCATGAGGATCAGGTCCATGTTGACTGGTGAGTATGCAGATCTCCCAGACCGGATCCGAGGTAAACATCTGCTGACTTGTCAATACGCCTTTTTGATCCTGCGACCGGTGGGCTGCGAATTGCTGTTCAGTCTTCATCATCCTCGACGTCGTTTGGGGTGAGTACATCTAATCTTCCAGCTTCCTCGATCCAGCAAAATCGTGCGGTACTGTGCTGACTGGTCAACCACTCCTTGGAACGTTTCGCAGTCCTCATGCAGATCGCTGGACAGTACTTCTGGGCCGGTGCGAAAGCTGCCGAGATCGTCGATGACGAAGCAATGTTCGCCTTGGGGGTGAGTAGGATCCGTCTTACACAGGCTGCCTTCCTCACCATCGGTCTCTTTTGGTGCCTCATTAGCTAGATTTAGAACAACAGGAATGTCCTCAGCTGATCCTCGAGCCTCGATAACACCTTAGACATCCACCCTCATCTTCCTTGCCGGTAACGTCCTTCAGGTATGTTCCCCCCTTTCTTGTCTGCCTTGTAGCTGATACGGGAAGTGCAAAGCGACATACAGTAAGCTAAACCGACCGTCCGTGTATAGGCAATCACCATCATCATCATCTCCGTCTTCTGCTTTGTGATCTACAAGCGATCCATCCCTATCTTCGCCTCGGCTCCCCAAGATGCGGTCCTTCCTCATCTCAAGCCTCTCATGGCCCAGATCCTCATTTCGTTGGGCCTGTTCTTCGTGAGGCTCATCATCAGGATTGCCCACGGCGCTCAAGGTGAGTGGTAGAATCGACTATGCTGGGCTACTGCGGGAGTACAGAAATTGTAGGGTACTCGTAGCATAGCTAACCACTCGGCCCCCTTGTCGTTTCTGCCTCGTAATACTGTAGGTGCTTACGAGCAGGTCGGGTCGCACGAGGTTTACTTCGGTGTTCTGGAGTACGCGGTAGGTTCTCTTCCTGTACATCTTCCTAGGCACTCACAGTGTAGTACTCTGCCATATCAGCGCGCTGTTACTGTACTCAGTGCTGACGGCCCTCCGCCTATCACATTGACCAACCCACACTCTGCATCATCATCCGCCACACAGCCAATCTTCCTCATCATCGTGCTCTGGGCAGCTCGACCCCTGTACAAGTTCATCTTCCCCTTCGGCCACCCTCGATTCGCCACTCAGCCTCGAGCTACGACCCACGTCGAAGCTGGTGCAGGCAGCACTGTCAGTGGCAGCGCTGCAGGCGATCATGTCAAAGCCTGATTAAAGGACGAGATAATGCAATTTAGCCTGACATACAGTAGCTGTCTGGCTCTGCTAATCTCGTACTGCGTATGATCGTTCGAGGAGTGTAAAGGCAGCTACATTGACACCGGAGATCGGTTGGTTCATGTCATGTGTTTTATTTCAATGTCGGCATACGTGCGTGTGCATCGATGTCGATGTAGACGTCCAGTCAGTAACTAGAGCTCCACATAATATAATACAACAACGTCCTGATGTGTGTATACTGTATGCAGCGAGTCTCTTGATGAGGCACACGGCGATCACACAACACAATCATCTTGTGCATCATGTGCGGCATAATCCGTAACACACCTGACTGACTTCTTGCAGGCAGACACACAATCATACAGTACCGCACGACTCGAATGCTGAAGGAAGCCTGAGGCGGCCCGAATGCAATCCAGGAGTACGAGTACGACAGCCGGCCAATCTTTGATCGTGCTGCAATGTCTCGCTAGAGTACTGTATGACAAGGGTCGTGATATCGATGGAGGAGCAAGGCCTGACACAATGATGTAGCAGTATAGCTGTTATGTACCTGCCGGGTACATGTTGCTCTACATACAGCAGGTGCTGTATCGTCGCGAGTACTCGTAGTCCATGCTGGACTGCATATCATTCCCACCGATATCGTTCGATATCATCCTCTCTATATACTTCTCTTCTCTTCTCTTCTCTTCCCAAGCTTCATTCTCTCCTATACATTAGAACGAGACCACCTACTCTTCCAACTCACTCAAATTCATCTGCGAGCAGATACCAGGAGAAAAATGCTCTGGATCTCGAGACGATCACTCTGTTTCGTTAGCTTGCCCGTACTTGTACTCTTGTCGCCTTGCTGGTCGCTCCCATTGGCTTGGTCGGCGGTACATTCGGAAGCGAGGAAGAGCGTTGACGCCGGTAAGTGGACTGACTGTACTAAGTGTGGACTCGGGTTGAAATATCGCTGATACATGTGTATGCCTTGTACACTCTCTTCTGGCTTACAATCACGATTAAAGGCACTGCGCTTTCACCTAGGAAGGAAGAAATCGTTTCGACCGACCAAACTCCCGCTTTCGATACTCGTACCGCAGCTATCGACGCCGCGCCAAACGATTCAGCGTCTCATGATTCCTCCCCCGCTACCCGCCAATGCCGTATGCACTGTGGTCGAGACTTACTCCTCCCGATCGATGTTCTTCCTCCCGAAAGTCAACATCATGCCATCGCCGAAGAATAAGACAGAGAGAATGATCGCGGCTTCCTTCAGAATCTGGTGTATTACTTCTTAGGCTTACACAAATGGGGTAACGCTGGTAAGCAGGCGATCAGTCAACCCTGCTCTGTCCTGCCATAATAAGACGTTCAACGAGATCTGCGTCCAGGTGCTAACGTTTCTGTTCACTATTTCAACCTCGCCTTTCAGACCACCTCAGGACATTTGCGGCGGGTTCAACTACTGTGTTCTGTTCACTGTATTGGCCGTCGTGATAATCGTCGTCTGCTTTCTTTCCCTGATCTTTAGGCTTTCATCATTAAGGCCATCGATCCATCAAGTCTACCTCTCTTCTATGTGAGCGCTACGTGTCGTGCCAACTGAGCCAGAATTGCCCAGTTGTGTGTCGGGGGGGCGTCTGACTGAGATCAAATCCCGTATGAAGCCAGGTATCAGATGCCTTACGATTTTGATACTGTATATGCACATTTCTTCATGTAGCCGAACGTCCATATTGTTTGTATGAGCGGTAACGATGTAGTTACATTAGCTACCCAAAGAGCAAGCCTGATAGAAAGACGCTAAGCATTGGTGATTGATCAGCATCAATAGATCCTGTACATTCTGGAATCGTCAAGTTGGACATCGGGAATCTTGAGCCTGGGGACACCGAAGATACAGCACCATGCATCTCACACAAAAAGACCGGCCCACTCTGGCCACCCAAGCTATCCCTTGAATTTGAGCGGATCAACCTTCTTTCCCCCCCTTCCGCTCTTTCCACCTCTGCCGCCTCCCCTTCCTCTGAGCCCGCCCCTTCCACGTTTGGAGAAACCGATGTTTTGCCCGTCCGTCACGTCGCTTCCGCCGGTAGGCAATGCCGCGATCTTGGGCATGAGATAACCTGGTACGTGTTTCAGGTGTGTTTGTTGACGGGCGGGATGAAGCGGAGCATCGTGTCGCAGGTATGAAAGGTCAAGAGGGTTCGCAGCGAAGTGTGACTGCGATCCAAAGTATAAGTCAGCATGTGGGGCCTCAGATCCTCATGTCGCAGACAAAACAGTGCTCAAAACTCACCTTGAGCTTCTCGCTGTTCAGCAGCTCTCTTCTCACTTCCTCTCTTCTAGCTTCGGCCACTCTCTTTCCCGTTATAGCCTTCAAGGCATCCTCCATTCTATACCTGAATCCCTCGATCTCGCCCTTCCTGCCTCCCCAATCCCACTCCTTGATATCGCTGCCACTGTCCTTCTTAACCCTCTCCTTGATCTTCGCCCAGACCAGTTCATCCTTCTCTGCGCTTTTGATTGAGACAACCCTGTCTTTGCCCCATTGTGCCTTGGGCACAACAAACGACAATGCCAGACCTGAATGGCCGGCACGCGCAGTTCGTCCCACACGATGCATGTACGAGGTCGACGTCGTAGGCAGGTCAAAGTTGATGACTGAGGAAGCAGCGGTGAAGTCGATTCCTCTTGCCAAGGATGAGGTGGGGTCTCCTTTTCTTCGCTTCGATGATTTTGCGGGTGCAGGACTCGTCGCACGTCGTTTAGAAGGACCGGCCTCAGCGTTGACAAATTTGCCCTTCGATTCCTCCTGTTCATCTTCCTCCCCTTCTTCCTCATTGTGTACCTCGGCATTCTCGGCTCCTTTGTCTTCGGCTTCGGCCTCCTCTTCATCTGCCGGTGGTTCCTCAGCGTCCGCGCCGGCGCCTTCGTCTGTAGCTACGACCACGTCATATACACCTCGATTGAATTCCTCCACCACATGGTATCGGCTCGCAAGCGGTAACTCGCTGTTCACCACGCAGCACTTGACACCAAACTGCTCGAGGAACAGCTTGACCCGGTAACCTCGTTCGACATCGTTCACGAAGATGATACTCTTGCCTCGAATCAATTTGAGCTTGAGGAGTACGTAGATAAGGAGGAATTTGTCCCGCTCAGAGGTGAGGGTAAAATGCTGAGTGAGCAGTGAAGAGGATGTGGCGGGTTCCGAAAGGGTAAGAACGGCCTGGTGGAGGGGATATCAGCGGTGAACCCGCATATAACGAGAGAGATACGTGAGGTGTGAGAGACTTACTGGATTCCGAAGGACGAGACCTTTGACCCCCTCAATGTCCTCACTCAGTGTAGCACTCATCAGACAGCCTTGTACACCAAGTCTAGGGATCCAACCGGACGTAGGATCCATAATGCGCGTCAGATCATCCTTGAAGCCGTACGAGAGTAACAGATCGGCTTCATCGATAGCCAGAAAAGCGAGTTGGGTTAGGAATATGGTTTTGGATTGGAGAAGAGAGAGCAGCTTGGTAGGTGTTGAGATGATAACATCAGGGTTATCATTCAGCAATACTCTGCGGTAATACACATAATTCGAGATGTCAGCTAGGAGCCGTGCATGACGCGCGCATTACGGACAGCTGACCTCTGTACGCTGCTACCTCCCGCAGCAACATTAACGCATCCTATCAGTCCCTCGCAATATTTCGTTACGCCCTTGACGAAAGAGTTGACCTGTAAAGCCAACTCTTTGGTGGGAACAAGGAAGACAACTCGAGTTACTTGGTATTCAGGCGAAGCAGGCGATATGTCCTGTAGCTAGGCATCAGCGAGGTCCAGATATACATATAGACAGCTCGGACCCCATGAGACTTACAGCCTTGGCAGCTAAGATCCGTTGTATGGCTGGCACTACATAAGCAGCAGTCTTTCCACTACCGGTCCTAGCTCGAGCCAGTACATCCTTCCCGTCCAGAAGCAGAGGAATAGCCTTTGCTTGTACCAAGGTGGGATGAGCGAATTTGAGGTCCGCTAGAGCAGCGAGGATACGAGGGTCGAGCTGTTTGGAGAAGGGTGGCTGAGAAAACGAGAGCTCCGAGCTAGAGATTTCCAGTGTGAGCGGAACAGCGGAGGGGAGATAAAGGCAGAAGCAACTCACTCAAGCAGAGCGTCCGCAGGCTGAGCTGATTTAACGGACATTTTGCCAGTTGGATATCTTCCTCGAAGAGATACGAATGTGTCAGTGAATGGTGCAATACGGGCAATGACCTGTGTTCAGAGATAATAATGAAGTTTTATTGACAAACCGAAAGAGCAGATTGCTCGCTCAGCTGGGTAACCGTTGACTTCGAAGCTTCCTCGCTGAAATTCCAGTGCAGGTCACGTGACAGATCCGACCTCTGATACATACCGCAAGGTGCCCATGTTATATTTACGTAATACGGGCAACTTTCGCTGGCAGTACATCGGGTCATTTTAGTGCTTCGTAGCGTTTCATGCTCTTGTTCGACCTGTCCATATATACAATCTTCCCATTGAAGCATGTTGACCAACATGGACCTTGGGACTTACGAAGCACTCCGACATTGCGTCGATACACTCGTTCCGCGAAGACGAAGATCAAGTCACATGATGGGCGAAGAGGAACATTACTTGCTGAAAAAGGCAACGCGAACCTTGTCTGGGCAGGGTAAAGTTGATATAACCTTACTGATATGTCAACAAACGCGTAACTGGCTTACCAAGAGTACGAGTGGACTGTCCGATACGATAGTTCGCGGCTGACTTTTGTTATTATTGACAAGGTGTGGCCAAATGAGGGTGGAACAGTATCTATGTATGGTACCCGATCGACAACATGCACTGCAATGCAGCCAGTATGCAATTTGCGTTCAAGGGAGTCATGTTCTCTCTATTCATGTTCTTTTCCATTTCTTTTTCTTTCCCTCAGCCCTTCATCCTCAACAGTCTTGTCACCCCCTGATATAATCTCTCTTCCTCTTGCTCGACCTCCCAACCATCCTCCCGGCCATCTCGCTCTGGTAGCGACACTTATATCTGACCGATAACCAGTCTGAACTAACTCTCATTTCACCTCACCGCCGGTCGGCATTTACTCTACCCACCTCCGAGTAGCAGCATCTACGTAAGCTCTGAGCCAGTCTCGCGCGCTATCGACCCGCCTCCATATAATACTACCTTTTGACAATGAAGTTGCTATCGCTTGTCACACTTCTACCCCTCATTGCCACGGCTCCGGCAACCAAGGCTTACAACCCGTTCTTCCCTCCCGAAACCCATGTCGATGCATCCTCGGTACCCACCGAGACTGCTGCGCCGCTTGAGGCGAGACACCAGAGCGGCAAATGGTTCATGAAGCTGAAGAATCATGCTAGGGATATTGTTATCCCTTCTAAGAACGAAAGAACCGATGAAAAGCAGAAGGAGGAGGAGGAGGATGAAGGAAAGGAGATCAGGCAAGGCAAAAGGGCCATACTGAAGAAGGTCAGAAAAAGGAAAAGAGCTGCAGCGAGCACGTGTGCTGTGAACACAGTCACGGTCACAGTCAGTACCGAAACCGTCACCTCTACTGCCACCACAACTGTTTCGATCCCGGGAAGCAGCACGACCAGTGGCAAGAGCAGCGCGTCTGCCCAGCCATCCTCTTCAGCCTCTTTGTCGGCGTCTAAGACCGCTTCTTTATCAACCTCGGCCTCGTCAGCGAGGACATCTAGCTCGTCCTCGGTGTCCGCTTCGAAGACGTCGTCATCAATTTCTCCTTCGAAATCGTCATCTTCAGCATCCGCATCGAAATCTTCAGCTTCTGTGTCGGTTTCAAAAAGCTCTTCTACAGCTTCGTCTTCGAAGAGCTCCTCTGCTGCTTCTTCCGTCAAGACCTCTTCAACCTCGGCCTCTACTTCAATGACTAGCAGTGTCAAGGGCTCCGCGAAAGCAACCTTGAACCAAAGTTCTTCAGCCGCCATCGCACCCTCCACCTCAGCGAAATCTATGTCGAGCAGTTCCCCCTCGACCAGCAAGAGTAGCTCCGTTACTTCCGCGAAGTCGACTGCTAAAGTATCTTCCAGCGTCAGCGCAACCTCCAACAAGTCGTCCTCGACTACCTCAAAGTCTTCGAGCACCACTTCTAAAACGTCTAGCACCACGTCCAAAGCGTCCAGTACTGCTTCGAAGACATCGAGCACTACGTCCAAACCTGCTTCGACGACCGCGAAACCCTCGACTACCGCAAAAGCAAGCTCGATCACCTCGTCAACCTCGAAGTCATCTACTTCTGTGAGCACCTCTAGATCGTCCTCTTCGATTACTACGTCGAAGAGTTCGACCAAGATTGCGAGCTCCTCAAGTTCATCCAAGGCGGCTTCGAGTGCGACGAGCAAGGTCAGCACCACCAGCAATGCATCGTCGACTACAGGCAAGGCTACCAGTGTAACCGCATCGAGGACAAGTAGCACTATGAAGTCCAGCTCGAGTACTAGCAAGACCAGCTCGAGTACTAGCAAGACCGGCTCGAGCACGAGCAAATCTGCCTCGTCGAGCAAAGCAAGTACCACTGGCAAGTCGAGCACAACGAGCAAAGTGACATCGACCACTTCGAAGGCGACTTCAGCCTCTAAATCTAGCTCCACCACGAGCAAGGCAACATCCACCTCAAAGTCTAGTACGACCACTAGTAAGACTAGTACCAGTACCAGTACCAGTCGAGCCGCCACTTCTTCTGCCCGAACCTCCACTACAACCACCTCAATCAAGCCGTCCACCACTTCTACGTCGGCTGCTGCGCCTTCCGCCACCAATGTCTCGAAGGACCTAGAAGGAGACGGGCCTTTCCACGGTTGGGGAACATGGTTCGATGTGGGATTGGGTGCTTGTGGATGGTGGAATCAGCCTTCGGACTATATCGTTGCTGTCTCCGCTGAATTGTTCGACAACTGGCCCAACTATAACGGACTGAACCCTAACAACAATCCTATCTGTGGGCACCACATGCGATTAACCTGTGAGTTAGCGTTCCTCTCTATATGTTTCTCATCTGGACGACGAAATGGTGCACGCCCCCTCGTTCGATTTGACGTCTGTCATATGCTGACTCATTGATCGTATTTCGCAGGGGGAGGCAAGTCAATCACCGCCCAGGTCGCCGATAGGTGTCCAGGTTGTTCCAAGCGGTCTCTCGATCTGTCCAAGGGCGCTTTCGGCGCGTTGTCGAACAACGACTACGATATCGGTGTCTTCGCGACCTGGATCAATGGGGGGAACTATAATACCGACTTGGAGTGGGAATGGCTCGATTAGAAAACGCGCCGAGTTCGTCGCATCGCCTGCCTTCTCCCCTGCTACGTACCAGCGTTGCTCCATTTACTCCCCCCGATACGTCAAATCAGGCTGGACCTTGCCCAGCGTCTTCCTTCGATCCTGATTCTACCTTTGGAACAAGCTTCACAACATCCCCTGTTAGCTTATGACCATGAGTTCTGCCCCAGTTGCCCCAAATACTCGGCTCTTGTCGTGCCGGTTCACGCTGAAGTCAATCAATCTTTTCATGCAGTTTTACTACACATGCCGTCTGACGTCTGGGTGAAGTTACCTGCTGCGATGACTCGGAGTGATTGAGCCCTAGAGTGTTATTGAAGACTGAACTCAATGCCGAGGTGGGCCATTCATACTCGCTTCTCTCGATCAGTATAATTGTCCGCACACACAAAGCTGCGCGTTCGTCACAAACTTCCCTCTCAACTCTCTGAGTGGCCGAGGATCGGTGACTCACACGGAACATGTTGTCCATCCGCATAGAAAGCTACGGAGTGAGGCAACAAGACTCGAATCAGGCGTGTGATGTTGCGTAACGCTCTTGTGTAGATTGGCACTTCTTCGGAGTTTTCTGGGGCAATTCCGGTAATCATCAGGGAACCTTACTAGGACGGAAGAACAAATCGGTGGCTTTTTATGTATGGACCGATTCTCCGGTTTCTGGTAACAGCACGTCTTGTCTCAAATCTCGGACTTTGTTCTACTTATCTTCCCTATGACCGAGGTCAGAAAGGGACCAGCTAACGTGCCTGTAAGAAGTGATCGATCACCGAGGTCATGTACCACGTAGAAGTCCCCTCGAGCGCTTGTCATTGCGTTCGTAAGGTCGTGGGAATGGTTCGAGCGCTTCGTGGGAATCCCGCCTTTCCTTGGTCTTGTACACTACACGCTCTTTGCTCGTGGATACTGGCGTTCGACATTGCCCACAATGGGAGGAGCGATTCATAATTCATACATCACGACGCCATGCTTCATGCTTCAAGTAACGCAGCTTAAATCCCTTCCGATACCGGTTCTCTTCCAGTTGATCGAACCTTACCAGAGCCCTACACGACCACTATTTCTTTCGGGTCTCCCGTAACCTCCGAGTTCTTTTCCCATTTCCGCTCTCCAATGAGTCATTGCAAATGACTCGAGTACAAATTACAGAATGTACAGAATCGGAGACTTCTGCCTGGGAATACCTGACCTCCGAGCGCCGAATGCAGTCGCGCGTTCCCAGCACTGTAAACTCCATCAACATGAATGCCTTACGGAACGTATCGGAAACCTGATGGAGTGCAATCACGGTCTAGTCAGCTTTGATAGATCTACAGGGTCACAAGGTGAGAATAGACTGGACCGTGCAGTCGCTAGTGAAGACAGGAGAGGGAAACTTAGGCTTACCAGGAGCGAGATCGTACTCCTCCAAGACGTTAAGAGGGGTACCCTTGGGAGGTCGACCACCCTCCACTTTGTCTCTTCGTCGGTTCTCGTATCGATAGTAGGCAGTCATGGCGAGTACTAAGATCAAACCGAGGGCCTGGAAAGCAATGTTGACAATAGCTCCCTTTCGGTACTGAGGGCCTTCTTTCGAGGGGAACCTGAAATATGAGGGCCGTGGTCAGCGATGAGACCATGGAACCGTCAGATGAGTGAACAGCTCTACGAGCACCCAACTCACAAGAAGGCGGCAAGGAGCGACAGACATTGACCGACGCTGTTCAGCATACCCAAAGAGGTGGCTCGTTGAGACTGTGATCCGGTACAGCCACTCTGCCATGAGATGATCAAGGGGATGTTGGTATAACCAGCTGTGACGATCAAGCAGCAGGCAAAGTATCTAGCAGAGTACTGAGCATGAGTGATGTGCGAGGCTGGGACAGCGAGAAGGATGGCCCATCCAACGAGACCGAGGACGAAGACGGAAGCTGCGGGGAAACCTCGGGTCTGTCGGTGGTCGGAGAACGAGGTCAGGAGGAGCATGAAGACCAGAGCGACAGCGTAAGGGGGCACGGTGAAAAGCTGAGCTCGCGCATTGGAGTAGCCTGTATGTCGAGGATCCGTCAGCTTGGCTTTTTGAGCTTGCCTTGCTTACTGCTCAGAGACCGCACTGCACTCACCGAAGCCCTTGATGATAGTTGGCAAGAAACCTCCGACACTACCCAAATTCAACTGGATCACGAGGCAAGCGGATGGTACCCATCAGCTCTACACTCATTGGCACATCGGTGGACACCGGAGCCAAACGAGCAACTCACGTTCATGCAGGAGTAGGCAAGGGAGATAACGTAGGTCTTCCAGTCGGTAAGACATCGCCTCACACCTCCCCACTCGATACCCATGTTGGTTTCGACGTTGCTTTCGGCGTTGAGTCGAGTTAGACACAAGGTTCGTTCTTCCTCGGTCAGGTATCGCGAGGTCTCGGGTCGAGAGGGCATGAATAGGAAGACACAGATCGCCAACAACACTGAGGGGCAACCCTCGATGAGCTAAGAGATAGGGTAAGAGAACGACACAGAGGTCAGCGTCGTTCGTTGAGCCCTGCCAGATTGTCTACTCGGCAATTGGCCATGCAAATCAACGGCCGTATCCATACTGCTAGAGCTGTATCGAAGCAGGTATTGTACTGGAGAGGAAGGAAGGAGAAATGCACTCACGAAAAGGATCCTCCATTGAGGGATAGCGGTATGCTTGATAGACGAGACACCAAACGAGATCAGACCTCCGAAGGCACCTGACAGCGCACCGGCCGAGATGAAAAGACCGACTCGCTTGGCCAAATCGGTCTTGGTGTACCAATACGACAAGTGAAGGGCCATTGCTTGACCGAACATGGCTTCTCCGACGCCGACAAAGAGTCGACAGACGTATAATCCCGCTTTGTTGTAAGTCGCAGCTTGGCAGGTGGCGGCAATGGACCAGATCAAGGCGCCACACGCGATAGATCGCGAAGGGAGGAATTGCTTCGCAAGAAGGGTACCGGGCACCTATAGGTAGTGCCATGCGTGTTAGCGTGTGTGGTTCTCTTGTACGGCCGACCGACCAGGTTGGAAAGATCTGAGTGCCAGTGACAGCAAGAGAAAAGAACGGTGCCCTATGACTCACCGAGAAGACGATGTAGGTGACGAAGAACATAGAAAGGGCAATACTGTAATTCTGGTCCTCGTTGTCGAGTACTGACTTCTGCAATCCCTGAAGTCGAGCATTGGCACTAAAAAAGAAGAGGATAGTTCAATATCAGCGTCAGTCATGTATGCACTGCGTGAGGCTCAAGCAGACTTGACACCACTCACAGGTTACCCCTGTCGAGATAAGCACTGAGATACAGCAAGACGGCGAAAGGCAAGATCGCGCAGTCTGGTGTGATACGAAGATAGTCAGCCCAAATACCCGCCCATTTGAATCGCCATCGCTAGGCAAAGGCAGATTACACACCCAGCTTCAACAGCAGTCTTCGCTCAGCCTTCTTGTTCTCCTCCCTGAGAACCAAACCGGTCTCACTCCCAGCGTACCTGGTAGACCCCTTTTCGGTGTCGGCACCAGTGTTCCTCGTCCCAACGGGGACGAGACCCGTGTGGTCTACGTGCTCATCCTGGTGCTTCTCGAGCTCCACTGGTGCGGGCTCGGGGTGAGCGAGGGAGACGTGGCGTCCGTTCGATGCCATGATGATCACGCTTGTGATGGTGACAATGAAGCTGAGAATGTGTTCGCTTCAGTTGTCCGCAGCCGATATCGATAGTACGCCTCAAGCGAATTCTTGAAGGGTCAGAACCTTAGCAGATGTACCGAAAAAAAGACAAGAAAAGAAAAGAAAAGAAACGAGTATTAATATAGGAAGAGAGGGCCTAGGACTCGCCTTGAGCCAATCCCATCCTAGCTATATATCACCCTGCCCCACGTCCACTCTTTAGGGGAGTCCAAAAGTTCTACCAGATTACTCAGTTGTACTCACTCTCGCGTATACCTTATCTTCACGTTCGGTCCGGACGGGGCTACATGCTTTTTCCCTTCGAGGTTGTAGGGCTCATGGCGCCCGCCCGCGGGGCCAACGATAATTGACTACTGTGTGCGATCGCACCGCGGTGCCTGTCTTGCATTCCCACCTTCACTTCGCTTGGGGCAAACGTAGAAGAAAGAACGTAAGCGGCATGGTATCACGCAGACAGGACAGACTGGCTGACCAATGGCAACGATCCGTATACGCCATGTTGGGTGTTTATCCGAGGCATTCCAATTGCTGGATCATCTGGTCAGGTAAAGAAAGTAAGGGATGTAGAGAGCAGTTGCCATTGTAGGACAGGGTGAACAGGACGAATGAGAGGGGTGAGTGTCTATTCTTAGCTCGACCGTAGCCTGCCCCGATTTTTACCCCGCAGCGGAGGCGTAAGTACGTGTCGGTCCTAGCTCGCGAATACGGCTTTAGACACCGAGATCACGTACATTCTGTCAGTGACTTACAGACCACTGATGAATCACTGAGGATTTCATGTTCCCGGTCGGGAAGTCATACGATGGACGTGTATACAGCTCAGGTTGTTGTCGGTGTTCTCGGACCGTTAGTCTCCATTCGGAGACACATTGTTACGTTACTACAAATCTATTTAAAGAACGATTCCCGATCACCTTGTTCCACGTGCCGGTGCGGCAGGGAAGTTTCATGGGGTATGACCTCAAACCTGAACGAAAGTGCTCCTTTCCTGTTAAACTGCTCATGATTCGTCCTCTTCCCGCAGCAGAGCAAGACGACTAACTCTCGGTCATCGAATGGATCGTTGGAATCCCTTCTGGAACCCTCGTGAGTCGCAATGTCTTTCGGCAATGGAAGGCGTCTGACAGGCTACGGGACCCCACAGCAGAGTCACCGAAGAATTCCGGTGAGCATATGCAAAGAAGTCGGTCAAAATGATGATACATCCTACACAGTGATGCCGCAGTCAGATGTTTTGAAATACCGATACTCGGGGACTCCAATTCAAGCAGTCCAAATGACTGTGTTTTCTGACCTTGTTTACATACATTTCCTGTGATCCTGTCGATTCCGGTGGTATCGCTGTGTACAACCCGATGAGGGGGAATCAAACTCCGTGATTGGCAAGCAAGTAAGAAGAATAGTATATGTTGTTGGCAGTGCGAGAAATTCAATGTGCTGTATATGTAGTTCGTTCAGTGAAGAATGGTAGGCACATCACCCTTCGGGAAAGGATACCCCTCGATGATGATTGCGAAGACACGAGCATTACTCGTCCGCTGCTCCGCCGAATTTCGACGCCACAGCTCGACTACGAGTCGCGATCGACCTGGGAGTGGAAGCCGGTTGTCGACCCGATGCCTCGACCTCGGATTGTACGGGCATTGATGTCGACAATGCAGCTGACATGGGTGTTGGTACTCGAGCTACTTGGACCGTTGTTGGAAATCGATCTTTGATAGGCGACTTGCCCTGGTTATGCTCGAAAACCTCCCCATCGTCCCACCCCAATATATCGTCGGACGCCGTCATGCCCTGCGTAGACATCAAGCCGGCGAAAGCCGAGTATGACGCGTTCCTATCGCCGATCCCGCCCATGCTTGGAAGGGCGGAGATGGGATCCAGCGAATGAGGGGTGGGTGGATACGCCGAGGAGGAGACATAACGCGGCGCGCCATGTGCCGAGGAAACGGTCCGTACGGTACCCTCGTTCGACGAAGTCGAGAACACGCGATTTTGGCCTTCCTGGGCAGCACGCAAAAACGTCGCTTCCCTAGGTGTCGGGCCGGCGGACCAGCTTTCGGTTGGCGACATGGGTTGTTGGGCAGAAAGGAACGGGCCTTGCTCGTCGAACGATTGCCCGGATTGACCATACAACATTGGATCCAGAGCGGCATCGAGAGGGAGATATGGGAGATTAGGGTCAAATCCTGGGGCGAAGAAAGCCGCGTTGGGATCGACATTGCCGTCTTCGGGGATCATGGACACGAACATCGGCACATATCCTTGAGGATGCGGATAGGCGCCTTGCCCTGCCATGCCGAACAAGTCTTGGGCCACTGAGCCCGAGTCAGGCGTCGGCAGCGGGTCCGTGGCCGTAGATCCACTTGTCTGCATTGACAGGGAAGCTGTAGGAGGATGGGTCAGCTCGACGATTGTTGCTGGTCTGATGATCGGGAAACGAATGACTTACACCTCGAAGTGCCACTTTGACCGAGCTGATCCGCATCGAAATCGAACATTTGCAACGTCCGCTCATCGGCAAGAAGTCCACTTGGGCCGGAATCGTTTCCGCGATCCTCTTGAAGGTCTTCGTCGAGGTTCCACCACATCTCGGCGAGCTGGGCAGGGTGATCGTTGTCTTCCATCGAAAACGGCTTGATATCGTCTAGACCAAGAATGGCGATCGGTCTCCCCTGAGCATCCATCGGAAGGGATTCTACGATGAAGGGCACAGCATCATGGACGGCACCATTGATGCCAAGACCTTGAGGTCGCGGATACGCCCCGTTGCCGGCAAGTGTATGCAAGGGAGGTTGAGAAGCGGGGGGCGGAATCGATCTCTGACTCTTTCGACTACGCGATGCGGGGCTCGCTCGGGATTGTGAAGATGAGTGTGCAGACATGGACGCAGAGGAAGCCACATCTGGAGTGTTGTGGGGTACGATCTGGTGAGGATACAGCGTCTGCTCTGCGCGGAACTGTTGCCAGGCCTGATATTCACCAGCGATGGCCGCACTAGGACCCTCGGTTGGCTGATGAGGTTCCTCGTTGGGACGCAATGAGGGTAGCGCGCCAAGAGGCAAGGGGAACGGATACACCCCCAGTGGATCAAAGTCTTTCCCTGACGAAGATTCTGTATCCCGCCTCATGGCCGCATAGCCTGCGTTGAAGAAAGGCATCAGTCAGTCCAACGGAGGTCAACGCAGACCAGTTCAGCTACACTCACCATCACCGTCATCCTCCCAACTGAGCCGAGAAGTACTATCGCCAGAATACGACAGTGACCGGCCCACAGCCTTGAGGTTGGGTCGCCTCGTAGTGTTGAGGACTGAGTAGGGTGATGTGGGCGACAATCTGGTCTTCGTACGTTCTCGTCGTTTTGCCTCTGCAAAACCCGATACGTCAGCATTAATAAGGTGCTATCCACAATCGAGAGACTTACTGCCAGCTTGTTTCTCCCGCTCCTTCTGTCTCTTCACCTCTTCCTTCTCCCTTTCCTTTTGTTCTCGCTGTCTGATCTTGTCCGCCTTCCGCATGGGTTGGAACTTATAGTCGGGATATTTCTTTTGATGCTGTGTTTCATCGAATTGCAAGGTTGTCAGTACTGCCTCGCTCGCAGGCCGAAAGCGGGTACTGTATGTGAAGCAGGAGTGCGAAGTACGGGATATTTCTGACGGCGAAACTAATCATAGTCGACCGGTACCAGTGATATTCAAAGCACACTGCAAGTGAAGGTGTTTACTCACCTCGATTTTCTTCAGGTCCGCTTTACGCTCGTAAAAGGCCTTTCTTTCAGCTGTTTCGCTCTTCCAGAGGTTGCTGATGAGTTTGCTGATATCGGCTTGCGGAAGCCCTTTACCGTTCTTGCCGCGACCGAGACTCAGGAACGCCTCGGTGGGGGCTTTGGCACCCTTCTTCTGTTTTCTCCGCTTGCTCGTGGGAGGAGGCATCATCTCCGAATCGGTCGTTGCTTTGCCCTTGCCCTTCCCCTTGCCACGGCTTCCCTCCACAGCACTTTCGTCACTGCTGGCAGAGGTAGTAGGGTTGTATCCCATTTTCAACATCACCGCTTCGAGACCGGGAATCTCGGTCTTTTCAGCAAGGCCCTTCAAGATGTCGGATCGATAGAGGATCCAAGCATTGGGTGGACGCGGAATCGCGATTTTTGGTCCTTTACCTCCCTTCGACTTGACGGGCTCAACGGGCTGTGCATCATCCAGCTCGCCCGCACCAGAAACGTCGAGATCCAGATCGAGACCAGAAGCGTTCGCCTCTGTGTCGGTTGTCAGCCATGGTGGTGATGATCCCAGCGGCGGCGGCGGAGGGACCGCCGCTTCTTGAGGAAAATAGCTTGACATTGGGTACGACTGTGGGTACGAGGAGAATATACTGGGCGTGCCGAAAGAATAACTCAGAGGAGGAGACTGCGACTGAGACTGAGTTTGAGGAGGTTTCGGCATGCTGCTGGATGGAGAAGCCAAAGAAGGGTCTATTGACGAATGAAAGGTGTCGAGATTCTGATTGGATCCCATGATAAGCAGGGCCGGGTTTACGGCGAGCTGCTGAGGTTGAGAGGATTGTAAGGACTTGTCGTCGTAGAGGTTGTGATCACCGTTTATACTGCCCTCGTCAGAGGTGTATGGCGGTGTCGTTACAGCGTCGGGGAGTTTGGGTGGTACGCTGAGGACCGGAGACGGTGTGAGTAGAGGCTGGGACATGAACTCGGCGCAAGACTGCAAAAAGGCAACTGCATCAAATTCTGGTTCCGACATGTCGACATAACTGGAGATAGGAGCAGGGGAAGACGGTGCCACCGAATCGGTGATGTTCGAAGCTGGAATTCTCGGCGATCGACTCATTGTGACCAAGGGAACTACTCATAGAGCGATTTTGGATGAAGTTGTAAATTGACAGAACTGACAAGCACTCACTGTTATATTCCAGGTGGGCGACCTCCTCGTGGTTCTGGAGGAGACGATTTCAGATAGTGGCAAGTAGGCCTGCTGTGTATACTATATCCGGTGGGGCAAGCTAGCGGATCTGTCGCGATCTTCCGGTCCGCGTAAAGGTCATGGGATGACTGTGTTTTTAGACTGAGAAACTAAAACTCTGATGAGGATGGGTACACCGACCCGATGGGTACGTCTGGGTGGGGATAGATTGGTGGGACAGCTGGAGAAACGAGGCAAGATTGATCTTGATATCGTTCCTGCAAGAAGACGACAGCCGAGTCAGACGCGTGTTGTCGTAGGCGGCTTAGAAGTGATGGACGCGGATCTTGCCCTTCGAGAACCGTGTGTCGATATAGGTACGTGTTATCTGTCTTGAGCACTGATGCAATGGCTTGTACAGTCGAAGATTGATGCACAAGAATGAGGGAGGGCGTACGTGATGAGTGCTATGCTTCTTGGAGAGATGAATCGATGATCAATAAAGTGGTCAGGTCACTGAGGTTGAACAGGCCGGCGAAGGGCGGGTGTTTGCTCTATCGTAGGTGTGTGCTAGCAAGACAGTCACCGTGCGGCAGTAGCACCTGAAGTTTCTGAGGGTCTCTCCTGTGGCGGTCGTCGGCCAGAGATGATGCCCAAGGTCTATATCGATGTCGATCCGATCACCTCGAGGCAGTGTATGATGGTGATGAATGGGTGAGAAACACGGGTACGTATGGACGACTGTATCGGTATCGAGAACAATAAGAAAGTACGAGGTATCGTTGATGATGGTGATGATGTTTGTTGACTAGGTTGGCAACCCAAAGGATGGCGCCCAGAGCAGCAAGTCAGCGCATAGACCCTCACAGACGCGAGCACACACGAACCGACACAAACACACAGAATTCATCAGTCAACATGGCCACCATACCATGGTTGGTAACGCATGCATGGAATTCTGCACTTTCACTTCCGCTATCGATAACCGATAGGTACATCAAGGCAGAAGGCAGTCGCGTACGAGACCCCATCCTGAATCGCCGTCGCAGACAACCAAATAAGAACCATGAATCTGCCACCTCTGGCTTATTCCACTCCACAAACGGCCTCCACCGACGGATCCATCGGGTGGTCTTCGCCATATCACTCTCCAGCAGGCCTTTCAAAAGTGTTAAGACTGTTATAAATCTACTCACATGGATCAACGGGCCCTTCCGATTCGTTGACCCAGAGAACACACCAAGGTTTCTGATGCTGAGTCCAATGTAGTCGGTCGCGGTGAAGGCGAATGTTCCTCCTCCGACGACCGGGTGACTGTTAATTCGTATCGTGAACAATATGTGCCGAGTCCAAGCGTGATGTTACAAGTCCGCTTCGCTGTGTTCGGCGTGATCGGGCTGGCGACGGTTGATCTCGCTATGCTGATGACGAACGGGTACTGTAACGCGAAGCTTTTGTTGGAGTGACAGTGACTTGCAGTCGATGATGACAACAGGGAACTGGAGTAGCGCACGGACCTCTTGGCTCCAACTGTCAAAGCGGCGTGTATTTGCTATATTATACTGATGAAATGATTGTACAGACAGATAGGTAGATAGCAACAGTGTCGATGTGGGACAGATTGAGAGAGCCTTCCACAAGAAGGAAAGAGGGAGAGAAAACAAGGAGTCAAGTCGATGAAGACGTTTCAAACTCTTGAGCGAGGAGGTCCTTGTCCCCAAGGAAGCTGATAACGTATTCTCGGACCAGTTTCTTGTCTTGCCCCTCGATCGAGAATCGAAAAGACAAGGGGTTTTGGGACCTAGGGGAAAGGGCGCAGAGTCGGAACACAATTGAGACAAGAGACCTTCGCCTGGTCTGCTCCAGCACCATCTCCATCTCTGTGATCCAGCTCCAGCTTCTGTGTCGGGTTGACCCATGTTTGTGGATTCCTCCGTACGTCAATTACTTCTGACAGGCTCGGCTCAGCTCTTCCACCCGCGGCTTAATGTAATCCCACAGATTACCCAGACAGGGGAACGTACCCCGAAGGCCTTGGACTAATGGATGCCTGGGTATCAGCGCCAACGTGGACACGAGCGTGAACATGAGCATGGACATGGACATGGACATGAGCTAAGGCTGATGATAGAGGCGGGGAACTCTTTCAACGACCTTCCTATCAAGGAGGCCAGACGGAATACATACCACACATTGGGAAGGCCTTTTCCCTGATCCATGGTCCTGATCAGTCGGAGCCTTTTTCGAAGAATTCTTTTATGAGACAGACCAGAATGCCGGAGATAATTGAAAGACTCACCCCTTCGCACTTGACCGAGCGACGACTCGGTCTTGAAACGTTTGGCTTTTTCTTTCTCTCCATTGTCTTTTCTCCTTCTTTTCGCCTAATACTCCCTGAGGATCATGCATTCAAGCATGCATCTCGCTGCAGGCTTGGTCTAGGAACTAGGAACGGACTTTTCCGCCCTACCAGACCCTACGTGTCGAGGGTTCTTTTTCATTCTGGACCCTTGTCGCAGTCCGAATCCGCCGAAGCCCAATCCTGGTTAACGTTCTTTCAAGTATCGCATGCACTGCTTGGATCGACTGACCGGGCTTAGGTGGTATATAGAAAGGCTCAACAGCGCGCATTTCGCCATCTTTTCTCATGCTTTCTTCTGGGCGTGAGCATGAACCTTCGGGGTGGTATCAGCTACGGCTCTGCTGCTGGTCCATTTGAGCTATTCGGAGAACACGGCTAACCTCAGATAGACTTAGCCCAATGTAGTGCAGGATGGGCAGAAGCGCTGCTGACATTTTCCGGTTTAGTGCTAACACTTGACCCCCATGGGGTGGCATTTGCCACGCAGAAGAAGCTCGGGAACAGTGACGGTCAGGGTCTGTGTTGGCGTCAGGAGCCTGGAGGACGACTTACCGCATTCAAGATCTTTTTTTACAGTGCGATCAGAGAGAAACGAGAGAACGCAATTGCTGATGTGTCTGAGTCGCATCATGCTTAACAAGGTGTTTGATGGGGTAACGTAATCCAGACGGGACGCGAAATACGAGTAGAAGCCGCCGCCTCCTCGCTCTGCGCCACCCCTTAAAAGAAAATCCCAGAAAGCGACAAGACCAGAACGGAGCAAGCAATAACAGTCCGATATCATTCCAGGTTTCAGGGGTGACAGAATGGAGTAAAAGAGACGAGGCAGGAAAATGACTCATATGGCGTGTTCATGACTCATGTGACTTAATGACACACCAGTGGTTGGTCTGTCTCGGTACACCGGATGGATCACTCGATGAGGTGAGATGAGGTGAGGAAGATGCGCGCTTATGATGGTGAGAGAAAGCTTGCGGGTATACTAGCAAGATATGAATTTAGCTTGGCACCGGGTTTGGCGTTGTCAGTGGGAATCCCGCTTGTTCGGAAGCTGCTCTGTCCTCTACGTCTTGTAGAATGTCCCATCTCATTGTGCTGCCATGCACCCGCCGAAGTTACTTCCACACGCAATCCACATGCTCTTGTTTCACAGTTTGATTAGGCACCTCTAGGTCATATATTCGTAAGGCCGTCAAAAACGGGATGACGATAGTGGCTAGACAGCGCACAGTGTAAGTGTACCCCTTCAGTTATGCTTGTATACCTGTGACACAGGGGTGGACAAGCCGAAAGAATGGCTGAGACATCCGAAGGGGACTCGATGCATCGCATTCGGAACGAATCCGAACGTACGTACCTGGTGCTCCTTCGTCCATTCCTGACCCAGTTTAGAAGTGATGCTAGGTGGGACTGCATCATCACAAGCTCCACGCACATACTCGCTCGGCGATCCGAGTGGGAAAATGGAAAAGTATCAGTCCCTCCGGATGCCACGGTATTTGTAAATTCGTTAAGATCGTTAATGTTAGAAGAGAAATACAAATCAACTGGTGTCATGTCGGAGCGGAGCGAGTCGTGCAGACCCTGGATAACGCCTGTTTCAAGAACATGCCAAGCTGACAGAAGAACGTGGTCGCCAGAGTGACAGAGGCATGGATACGCGAGCGGAACATCTGTCACTCCCGCTTTGTGCGTCTTTGCTCACATCGTACCACAAGTGCACGCCTCAAGAGAGATCCCGTGAGAGTACCCACTGCAACGAGCCTTGCATTGCATACATCTGGCCATAGGTATCGTCTTCGCTGCACCGTCAGCGTGACCGAGACGGACGCTGTCACCGACGGGTCAACCTGTCATCGTGTTCGGGTGTCTGAGAGCACGGGCTCAGGGGTTCACTCCCAGCTGTTGTGGAGCGAGTGACATGCATGTCAACATTTCGATCGCTCCGTTGGAGTTTGGAGCGTGACATCAAGGTACGTTTCTGAGGGAGAGAGAACAAAAAGATTCAGATGGCAAGACGAAGATACGAAACAAGGGGTTCGAAATGGTACTGCTAATCGGGAATGGCAAACAAACCTTCCGAAAGTACCCTAGATGAGGACCGGAGCAACGGGAACGACTGAATCTCGTATCGCATCAGGAAACCCCCGAACAACGTCCCCCTTTCGGTGCTGCACCACGGTGGAAGCCAACGGAACAACCCCATCAAGTGGAATTTTCTCTCTGTTCAACCTGATCAGATTAGACGCAGATTAGGCTTACTCGTGCCTGTTGACCCTTTTTTTCTCTTTCTTTTTTTTTTTTCTTTCGAAAGAGTCGCCCTGATCGGGGAGAATGAAGGAAACTGCTGATCGCCAAGGGAGGTAATTACCCCGAAAGGAAAGAGACCAGACCAATCAAGCGTCTTAGAGTTGCTAGCAGATAAATGCGAGTCATCCGCTTGCAGAACGAAGTGAGAAGATACAGCGTCACTTCTGGGAAGAATGGAAATAGGCGCCGACGGTCTGGCCTGTCTGACCGACGGTCCGCCGCTTGTGCGAAGAATCAAGGTGAGGCGCAGGGACATGACTTCTCTCTCCAGGCGCTGACGGGGCTTCATTCCACCTGGTTCACCGAACGAATATCCTGTCGCGAACGTATTCGGCGTGGTGAGAGGATTAAGCTTTCCGGGGACCTGGAGTACCGCGCGTGCGTGTCCATTGAGAAAACTCTCAGACATGGAACTAGTTGACGGGCCATCAACACCGGAAGAAGTCGAGCAAGTCGAGATTGCACCACACGAAGACATGCGGCTGTGAAACATCTGTGGATCTCTGACCAGAGCGAACCGCGTTCATCACTGCCGTCCCCGCATGAAGACACGTCACATCCCGCTCACAACGAGTCCGGACATCGAACGCAGGAAAAAAAAAGCTCCGAGAAGGATATGGGATGACGACTCACTCCGACGCATGACTCACCACCTCGGTGCGGAGAATTTTATGCTTGTCTACGAAACCGAGGTCTAGTCAGGGTTTTTACACCGAACGTCTCACGTCTCACTCAACCGGCCGGATGCAATTATGGATGAATCTACAGTGATGACCACTTATACAACGCTTCGAATTGCCCGTCCGTCGATCGGTGGTGCCTCCCGCCCATACCCCCTTAGTGGTCCCGTTCCAGGAGCAAATGACTGAATTGCCCGCAAGATTTCAGGTACTGCCGGAAGCGTGACCGCTGTAGAGTTTGTGACGAGTACCGCCGCGGCGTGTTGTGGCGACAATGCTCGTATCGCTGCTCAATTATAACCAGAGTTGTGGGACCGGAACCGAGCGTACGCCACGATTCACATCTCACGACTCGACTCTTACCTGTGGAGAACGAGACAGCCTGGTCACTCGAAACAGTGACTGGGCACATACATAGTCGTGGAGCCTCCGACGCCAACGTGTAATTATACCCAAATTTTCGGTCGTCAGAATTACCTCCAGCACTGCGACCGAGGCGGGCGGATATGAAATGACATGTCGCATCGAATTACCCTACTGTGTAACCCATGTCGCGGTTTATGTTCTAGGTTTAACAAGCCTCCCCGCGGAACGACATGTTTCGTCCGGATTTATCGAGCAGTGAGCAGCCACCAAGCCATCATCGGCCAGAGTATCGATACTGTACGATACAGTACGGTAGCGGTCGCGCCACAGCGTGTAGCGCTACACAGCTTTCATGAGCTGGCAAGAGAGCAAGCGGACGCGTCCTGCAGTATGTTTTCTTCCCCAGGTTTGTTCACTTTTCCAAGATAGGGGGTTGCACAGAGACAACGCTTAAAACTATAGATCAACCGATGAATCTCATGTCAGGCTTCTACGAGCGGTCCCCTTCAGTTAGGTATGAACTAGCAGACCAAAATGAACGGATCGACCTGGGACTTAGGTCTGCGAGGTGAACGCCGATCGACCTTCCTTTGAACAGGCCGATAAAGTCTCCTGGGGAGACATTACGGTGAAAGGGGAATAATCAATGAAAGGACGTGCTGCTAGTACGTCTGTACAATCTTTCCCGACAGGCTGGAGCTCTAATTATAAGAAATGGAGACCAGAGGTCCTCAAGTGCCCCTGACCTAAGTACCCAATCATAGTCTGCGGATGGATCGTTGACCCTACAGCCCTGCGAGCGTCTACGCATGACACATTGTCACACTCGACAATGGCATCCCCCGACACGCCGACGTCTGCGACCGATTCAAGCAAGTCATCCGGCCCGTCCAGAAAACGCCGTTCGAAAGGCTCTGGAGCCAGATCATCTTCGACGCTGAAGGGGAAGAAAAAGTCGAGTAGATCAGGAAAGAGGGATCGGGTAGACACGACGGATGATGGCATCACCAAGAAATCGAGCAGCAGTCGCAAGAACAGTAGCTCTAGGTCAGGGAAACAACGGGACAGAAGTGAGAGGAGCAGTGGTGGTGCAAGCGGTAGCAATAAAAAGCCCAGTCGGTCGGATCCAGCGCGGAAGAAACCCTCGAGCAGCTCGGAACGGAAAAGTGCGCCTATGGCCGCAGCGGATGGTGCGAGACCAACTGCGCCCAAAAATGGTGGAGATAACGGCGAGAACGACGGTACGCGAGGGGGTGTGATGGCGAAGCAATGCAGCGATTTCCGCTTCTACATGGTGAGATTTTAGATGCCAGCGCGTCGCGCCATTGAGCCAGGGTGGCTGACTTGCGAAATACCCTGGCCCTCGCAGCTCTTCATGTCAGGTGGATGGATGGGCGATCTCATCATGACGCTGAGCGATATCACCGGCGTGTGGGAGTTTGCTTGGCTCGCCATTCTTTTCGTTGCGTCCTGGACCGTACTGCGGATCAGCCAGGTCGAGATCACCCTGCTCTTGGGTCACATCTTTGATCTCACTATCCCTCTTCAACATCAGTGTAAGTACAACGTCAACTATGTCCCCGACTTCAGTTCCGGACGTTTGACCACGCAACCCCCTTCTCACAGAGCTGGATGAGAAGGAAAATACTAAGTGAAAGCCATTTTCACTCCAGTTAATACGGCCAAGCAAAAAGCACACGCTTCGCATCTCGACCAGTACTGGCCCTTGTTCTTCGTCGGCACCATCGTCGAGTTCGGCTCGTTCATCCTCTTTCATCCTGACCTGTTCACCTTGATCGCGTGTATCAAGACTTTAGCGCTGTTAAGCCTTTGGCTGGGGAGGGACAAGAATGGTCGTTTTGTGGGTTATCAATGTCCATTTCTCGTTAATATTCCCGCCTGCCATCATACATGGTTCTACCCTTCTGCCTTTCTCTCACATGTGTCGATAACCTGAGTAGTGTGTCGTTGACTTGAGTGCACGTGCGTATGTGAACGTCCACCCTTGCGAAATAGCTGACCGAGATGTTTGGTTAGCTGACCTCGCGTTTTGAGGGAAGAGGCTCAGCGTCTGTATCGCCGAGCAGTGGCACCGATAAGGATGGCTCGGGACGAGGGGGACGAGATGAGAAGCCTAAGAAGAAGGATGGTGGGTTGGGCGATATCGAGAAAGGCAAAGACAGGGCCAGGCGTGGAAGTCCCACAAATCAAGGTAGAAGTCAACACAAGAAAGACTCCAGAGTTAGGGACAAGACCAGTGATGAGGAGGATCAAGGAGGCGATGGTGGTAGTACCAGTGATAGTGACGGATCATCAAACGCTTCTACCCCGGCATCGACTACCACGCCATCGTTAGCAGGAGCTAGCACACCACCAGCTTCTTCTCTGAACCCATCGTGGGCGGCGTCAACACCCTCTTCGGCAAGTCAGACAGAATCGCCTGTTACGGCTGGAGGTGAGGACGGTTCTGAAAATGCTGGGGCAAGCGTCCCAGCAGTCACCGATGGAGGAGGAAGTTCGACCGGCAATGATGGAGCTAGTGGCAGCGAAGTTTCGGAAACAGCTGCTGCTTCAGAGGCGACCAAACCGGGAGCACCTGCAGGTGGGCGAAAACACCCGTACGATTCCAGAGGGTTCACGGGCAATCTCATGCCTATCAGGAAACCGAAGCCCAAGGGGCCGAGATAGGCCAAGTAAACGCCGAGGCTGTACTGTATAGCCAAAGTCATGTAATTATTTAGCTCTGTCATGTGGGCCCCACTATCTTACATCTGATCCATGGAAGGATATACATGTATGAATATGTGGGAAACTTACAGCATCGCCACGTGGTTAGGGTGATCGTCGCACTACTGATTTGTGTGATCGTGATCGCGTTTTACTTGTTTTACTTTACTTTGAGTAAGGTTAACTTGTTAGGCAGGAAAGCGGGTTGAGACGGTGAGACGGTGACGTCGAGTGAATCACCCAATCTACCCAATCTACCCAACTCATCCGCATCTCCGCATCTCCTAGACTTTCTCACCGCTCTCTTTCCTTTTATGCTTCAATTCAAACGCGTTGACCAGCTATGACTCGCTATCCGTTCTCAGGTCTTACTTGACTTGACTGGGCATTGGTCCAATTCAGTACTACCACAGCGCTATCCAGCTTGGTGACAGCATAAATACTGTATGCTCGCCTTCAACGACCGCACCTCCAAAAGGAATGATCTCTTTTCCTTCTTCAGCCTCCTTACTTTCATCATACATGACTATGACTGCGACTGCTACTGAATCTACCTTTATCTGATCGCGAGAGCATATACATTGACACCATGTCGGACGACGCGGAGACCGATGGCAAGTCCAGGAAGGTGCAGATCACCCCTCCGCTACCTCTGCCTATACACTTCACTGTACTCCCTTCCTTGTACCCGAACAAGCCACTCAGTCCCGTACTCTATGTCCTCGTCGTGAGTGTCAAGTATCTTTCGTCTCTATGTCATTACATGCATCCCGGAGGATGATCCCCATTCCTTCTTGGTTCCCTCACATCAAGTGACTAATACTGTATTCGCCATTCCTCTCTCTCACTACAACAGAACGACATCCCGATATACCTGACCCTGGATCCCGCTCAGCTGCCTCACATGTCCTTACTCCCTCTGTTCATGACACTCAGCCCGACGTCGCCCCTACAGATCCTGGCCTCACTCCGTCTAGCACCAGAGCATTACTCCTTGACCATGGAAGGTATCGCCCCCTATATCGACATCTGGGCTCCGCTCTCCCTAGCCAGGGAAGTTTGCGCCAAGCTTGGTGTTGGCCGACTCTTCTGGGACGATGAGGATCCTCTCAGAGGTCTGCTTGGAATGGAAGTTGATGATGCTATGAGCTGGGACGATGGTGAGGGCATCGGTCACAAGTGAGCCATAATACTTTTGCCGTATGCATGAAGCGCACAATTGTAGGCACACCCTGATAAGGTGGTTTTCCGCAGCTGGCTACCGCCGACCTCTCAGCTCCCTCGATCAGCGTACTCGTTATCAAGCCTCATGTCAGCTCCGATATCTGGCCCTGCTATCATCCAAGACAACCGCTTCGTATGTGATCTCTTCAAACAATCCCCTTCAACTTGCAAATCCCAAGCTTCACCTGGACAAGCGACACCACGTCTAACCCAAAACCAATGCAAATCCGCAGATCACGACCCCACTTGACCATCACGTTCGTATCGAAATCCTTGATGAGAGCGCCAACAACAACCATAGCAAGATACGGGAAGGGAAATGGGCGGAAGCATGGGATGACCTGTTGATCCTCACTGACGCGTAAGTCGAGATGTCAACGGCGAAGCCCCAATGCACGTGTAGCTGTTTCGGATGGGGTAGAGCTAACAATCACAACAGGGCTTGGAGGGAATACTTGACACATCCCGTGAGTGCACTTGTACCCTTCGAGAGAGCTTGCTTCGCATGATGGAGGATGCCCGTTGATGGAGTGAACCTTGCTGATAATCCTCTGCTCGCCACTGACCTAGTCCACCCCGCCGACCTCGCATCTTTGTCCTCGTAGTAATCTGGAAAAGATCGAAAGAGGCAGAGGATCGGAACTCCTCTACTCTCTCCTGCCTCAACTTTCTGCATTGCTGCACAGCTCGCAAAAGCCCACTTATTCCTTCTCTCTTCCCGATTTGCACCGACTCCTGCGATCTACATCAATCAGCACGTGGCAGCCCGCGAAGGCTCCAAAACCTCTGGATCTGACTTCACCTCACAGAATCATCATTTCCATGGTGTCTCATCTGCTGCAATATCGTCAGTCTGACACCACAACACAATACAGAGAGCAAGCGGAAAGACGGATGTTGGACGAGATGAGGTATAAGGCGAGGATGAGCCTAAGTCTTGCTGAACATCTAGGTGGCGTGATGATGAGCGGGTTCCTAGCCACTCACATGGTGGATAGGAAGACCAAAAGCGGGGGGAAAAGCAGTAAGGGAAAAGACAAGATCAAGGACAAGGAGAAAGAGAGGGAACAGAAGGAGGACAACGCAACGGGGATGTATATTTGGATCGAAAGGGTCGAAGCGCTTGAGAAGGAGGACCCTACCGCCAATGAGAAGTCTGGTCTAGGTCAAAAGGACAAGCAAGATTGGTCAAGCATGATACAGTCGCTCGAACAGCAGAGGGGCGGTTCGCCTCCTCCTGCTCTTCCTTCGTCAAGAAAGGATGTGCCCGTTCCTCCCTTCGAGCAATTACCTAAGCTCCCTTCTTCCCGCTCAGATCTCTCGCGCGACCGCGACCGCGTCGACCGAGTTCACGATCTGTTAACACAGCGCGACCGCACCCATGCCAAAAATGGTCACCAAATGGCTGATCTACCCACACCGCCTCAGTCTCCTAAGGTCCACACGCATCACGTTGCGGCGTCAGGCCCGAGTCCTACTAAGCATGGCCGTAGCTCTTCACATTCGCATTCACGTTCACGCTCTCGATCCAGCTCATCGATGAGATCCCGAGACTTCGAATACGACTCGAGCTCGGCATCTGACCCGAGTGATCGCGACTATGACCCCGACTACGGATCTCATTACCACCACCCCCAGCCCAAACCGAGGCGTAGCAGTAGCGGCAGTCTTGGCGCAAGTCACAACGGTCACAGATCATGGACAGGCGCTCGGCCGCAACCTAACCCTCAGCCGCTAGACAAGATTACTCAGTTCCAGCTGGGAGATCTCAGTGACACGAGGGTCATGCTCTCCGAAAATGGCAACGGGTGGCAGGGTTATAGGATGCTGGGTTGGAGCATATTGTTGGGTCTCCTCTTGGGATATTTCCAGCTTTTCTGATGTCTAAGGTGCTTCCACGGCATCATGAGGATAGTGGCGGGAGGGAGAGAAGAGGTATGGTATGCTTACTGCCTACGACATCGTTTCGTTGGGGTTGGAAATCCTGCGTTTCTAATGGCATCGGCGATTCTGTTCTCATCTATATTTCGCTCATTTCGGCGTTGTAGCGTTAGCCTACCCAGTTTGTATCGTACAATGATAGTGTTATTCGCCTTGTAGTTCTACGGCATCTGTGCGATATCCCGTGTCCGTAAGAAGTCCATTCTATGTATCGAATTATGTGTAGTCAATTCCTCAGTCGAAACTGGCACGAGTGGTTAGTTGGTTGACCATGCAGTATCATGTACGAAACCCACCCATTGTAGGTTATTAACAGTATAATATACAGTCAGGCTTACATGTAACCGAATGATCATAATCTCAACAGCGTGATCGACGTCTGGCCGCACCACATTTAGTGATCCACACCGTTATCGGATGGTTCTCCCTGATGGAAATAGGTCCATGGAGCGCATACCCCATCTTAGAACATTACCTTACATCTTGTTACTCGTCTCGCTACATGCAACATGCTACATGTCGGTCATGAATGAGGTTGAGACTTCCCGCTGAGGTTTTGCAGCGGCTTCCCCTTTCGCGATCCGATCGAAGTTGACCACCACGAGACCACCAGGAAACAGCATTATAGTAATCGCTCAAAGGCATGGGCGCATGTGTAACTTGTGCGATAGAGGCTTCACAAATCACGCATCACAACCAACGAGTTACGGTCTTACAAGACTTTCTCTCTCCCTTTCTCACCAACGCCCAGTCCAGCTCCTTCAACCTGTACGATCGGCTCATCGTCGTCGTCGTTATCCTCCGCACCAGCGCCAGCCTCGACCTTGGCTGATCCCGTAATTTTCCTACTCCATTGCTTCTCAAGCTCATCCTCTGCTCGCTGGATATCGACGCCCAAATCGTCGACTTTGCCCATACCGTAGAACCCAACTTGATGGGGTGCGAGGGGCTTGATGATCCCGTTAGCGAAGAGATGTTGGCGCTTTTCCAGGTCAAAGGCCCTGTTGTTTGTAATTTGACGAAACGCAATAATGCAGTGGCGCAGTAAACCGACAGCGATCATAAGCAACGTTTTCCAATACCATAGTCAGCATATATCCTAGAGCGCGCACACGGCCTTGAGGAATGGAGTCGGAAGAATGAGTCACGAATGGCACAGCCAATCGTTGAAAAGAGGAGTCCCAAGCGACGAAGCGCCTCCAGACCAAATGATAGGTATCAGGGGTGTCGCCCAACTCACCACATGGCCGCGCCAATACGGTTCGAGATGGAGAAGAATAGACCGAAGATCGGAATGCTTTCTATGAGGGATGCGGCGAATCCGAACGCTAAAGTGGCGGAGATGGTCAATGATAATGGCTGGGTCAGCAACCACCCCTTCTAAGCCAGTCATTCGCAGTCTCGCTGTCTGAGGTCATAAAAGACACCTTCAGAATATGTCGATCCCGGATAAGACCCGAGAAGTGGACGATCCGGAGTGGACGATCCGGAGTGGACGATCCGGAGTGGACGATCCGGAGTGGACTCAGGGGCCTCCTCTGACTCGTACTGATGGAAGCTTGGGCCTACTTGAAAGGGAGACATCCAACAGCTGCGTAAATTACCGAGTGCACACTCACCTCGATAGGCCCATTTTCTCTCTTCGACCCACCGCCAAATCTCATCGTTATCCATACCCTTGGTATCGAAGTACGGCTGATGCAGGTATTCACCGGTCGTGATGGATCGGAGGAAAGAGGTGACCAGGGGTGCCAGGAGCGGCAGGGAAGGCGAGAGGGGGAGGAAGAGGTCTACGTCGTTGATGATCATGTCAGAGCAGGGATATCAGCTGTTACGACTATGGCCTTGTAATCCTTCCTATTCACGCATGAGAAGAGAGCTCAAGCAGCAAAGCGGCGCTGGCTATCTTGCGATGATCGGGACGATAGGCGAGAGGTAAGATGATGGTGAGGGTACCACGCACATTTTCTCAGGACAAGCTGTGTAGGCCACCATAGCAGCCAACTGATCCACTGTGTATCTTGCCTTACCCGCCTACCGTTCTTGTCGACATCTCCTTGCCGCGGTCTAGGCGGCTGAGCCCATTCTTCGATGTAGCCCTAACATGTGAGAGCGAAACAACATACATGGCGAGTCAGTTGTGGCTGGTCTGACAGCTGATTATACGGCAGTGCAGACTTGGGAGGAGCCATTCCAAGGCTCATTCACATGGGTAGGTGGTGGTCCGATTGTTACCCAAAGGGCGCTTTTGTGTCGCGTAGACGTAGACATACCTGAGACCAGAATTCGTGAGGCTTGCCTCTGGAAGATACGGTAAGTGCATATGCTCTAGAACGGGCGATCTTGAGGTTTTTGTATATGAAGAAGCGGAGGATGGATGAGAGTTGGGGGAGCAAGATGAGCAGGTGGGTGTCTGTCGAAAGTGGAAGGAAAACAGTCGATAGAGGGTCGGAGAAAGCGGTAGGTAGATGGGTGTTCGTCATTCCGCACAATCAGCATACTCTGCACCTGGCGGAACTTCAAGCGTGGTACGAGGCGCGGCTATATCTGTAGGTGATCACCCCAGTTTGTGCGTGGTGGAACACTTACACAGCACGACATCCACAGGGACGCTCAATTTCCCGATTCCAACATGCACGACCCTACCACCCGTTACGTCCCTCGCCTTCTCTGGGCTTTTGAACCACCCCCAACCCGACTGACCCACCAAGAACGTCTCCACGAACCAGCTCATAAACTTCCACGACAGCCCAGCGTAAAGCCCACCAACGACCAGCCCTCGCACAGAGGCATGTTTGATCTTGTCTAGGACGGGCCGGCGGATCACGGGGTCTGTGAGGAGTCGGTACAGCCCGACGAGGGTGTAGATGGGTGGGAAGTGGAGCAGCTCGGATGGCATCGTGCGGGTGCGAGATGGCTGTAGATTTGTAGCCTCCAGCTTATATTCGGTATCGGCGATAATTGATGAGAGTCCTTTCCGGCCTTACTGAAGGCTAGTGTAGCCAGTGACTGTGCCTGCGCCTTCGAAATCGTATACACTGCGGAAGTGAAGGCTGGGCAGGAAGGTGATGACGACCGTCTAAGCTTTCAAACGGCGATACCAACGTCGTAGAGTGCTGAATGCTGGGGGGCTCCGAGTGAGCTCTGGCTCGATTAGTCGTGCAATTCGCTTGGGATTGACTTGGGGCTGCTCAAGGCTGGAGAGAGAGAGATGATCAACAGTTTGCTGCAGATGTTGTACGACACAGCGAAGCTTTAATGCCCAACGCTCTCGCATTTGACGTCATCTTTCTTAGCTGACGACCGCGCCACGTGTATATCACGTTCCACCTGTTGATACAGGGTAACGTCAAGTATCGTTCATGTCACCGTTTCATCAAAAATGGTATGATACACATGGAAGGGAGAGTGGGCGTCAACGAACGCAATCTGATGTGCCCCGACTTCGGAATGTTCGGTAAAGTATCAAGAGCTCAATATTATTGTTTACTCCGAACGGTACCGCTCTGTCTCACACACCAAACAGATCTTCGAAAGCCTCCATGAGGTGTCTCTTTTGACAGAGTACGACACGGTCGTCTGTCCCTAGACTCGCAACTAATCATCGAACGTTATCGGTCCTTTTTCACTTTCCCAATGATACAAGCTAACCCATCAGAAGACGCCGTGAATATACCTTCGACCAATATAAAGTCTTGGCCAGGCATCATTCGTTCCGACTCGTCGGTTCCTTGAGGCCAGGCTTCGCCACACGGAGGCAAGTCGGGAATCTATGAGCATAGCACAAAGGCGTGAATGTCAGCTCAGCTTCTGCCCGTACTAGTATGTAGTGAACAAACCCAGCCAGAGCATAGATTGAACCCAAAGCAGAGGGGCCTTGCCACCACACCACCACTTCGAGAATCTTGAATCGACTCACTTTCAGCACATGGAATTTGGTATATCCATGCCCACCTGACCGTCTCTCGTCAAACATGACGGGACTGGATTGTTTGGCAGCCTCGATATACTTCCGCACATGCGATCGATCAGACGGTTTGATGATGGAATAAAAGGGCTGATTTTTGAGCTGTAATTTCAGCCAGAGTTTATGTCAGTCGGGGTCGACCCAAAGACGGACGCTTGGACATGCAAAACTTGTTCCGATGTGCACAGACGGTTCGGACCTCACCCTAGACCGGTTCACGATAATCTCGTTGCTGACATACGTCACACGACTCGTGTCTGTGAACCTGTCAAGAATGAAAAAGGTTCTCGGCCATGGTTTTGAACGCGCCGGCCAAGGGTCGTCCAGGGAAGGCGGCGAGGGTGCCAGCGAAGTCGATGCGGGAGATGAGGTGAGAGGAGCGGACGATGGCCAGCGCTGAGGGCGATACCGTCACGATCAGTCCAGCACATGGCATGCTTGATGTCAAAAAGGGAGGAATGGATTGTAGCTCACCTTGATGGCAAATCGTCCTTGGGAAGCAGGGGAGATCTCCATGACTTCTCGAGCGGTGAGCGCTTGCTCTGCGACAATGTCGTATATTCCTGGTCAATATCACAGCCATCAAGGCGGGAATTCAACATTTGCCTGTCAACACTTACTCAAAGTTCGAGCCCCATCGACAGCTCGGGTATACAGAGCCAGAGACATATTATACACGGTCGAGCTGCAACAACTCGTCCAATTAGCACAGCTTGAGCAAGATCAAGAAGAAGAAGAAGAATACCCACTACGAGCAACAGCATTCGACGTAGTACCCCTCTCTATGCAGCACGCGGAAATAAGCGACACAAGCCGTCTTATCGTCGGTCAGAGCTTGACTAAGACCAGGATGAATCAGCCAACCTGTTACTGATTCGTATATCGATGATCTCGACGTACTAGTGTATTTGCCTCAACATCTGTATTTCTTCAGGATGGAAGATGAGATAGCATGATTTGCCTAGCAAGTCCGATGGCTCGTATCCCAGGATATCAAGCATTGATTCCGAGACATACGCTATCTTGGCCTGGGGCGGCGTTGAGTGTCACGACACGTGTCAGCATCGGGTCTCGCAGTGTCTTGACTAGGATCAACACAGGCGGCTCGCAGAAAGAGTCCGCAGCGGCAATCCCTTGGAAGCCGCGCGAGTTCGGTAAGATACTGGACCCATAAATGCGATATCAGTCTTGCTGGACCTCCGTCGCAGCATACCCGTCAACACCGCTGCGCCTACGCGCACAGCTCGTCCAGAGACCGCGCGCGATCTCGGCGACGTGGCCGACATCAAAGGATAGTCTCCACGGAACATTCCCTGTTTGCCCGACCCAAGCGCTAAAACATTGTGCGGCCCCTTTTGCCCAGACCAGCTCAGGATGTGACCTAGTCGCCCTCTAACGTTCCCCTTAAGACACGTTTCAGATAACGACGTCTTGCCGTTCAAACGGGTAAAGCCCGAACTCCCCACGCACGGGGGTGACCCTCCCTTTATCTGCACAATTGCTGTCCTCAGTCTGAATGCGCATTGCCTCTCCATATCGGGGGCAGTTGACTCCCTTGAGCCAGGTTGACCAGATCGGAAGAACCGAGCAGAAGGTACCAATGGGGCGAGAGAGATATGGGAGGAAGGACAGAGATGTTGATGCCACGATCGAGCAAGAACTCACCTCCTGGTCGCCTGTACACGCCAGCCATGCTGAGAGCCCCAATTCCTCCTGAGACGAGGTCGAGCTGCCCGTTCCAGGCGGCCTGGAAGAGCCCGAGCTACCAGGTGGGCCTGATAAAGAGGAGCCTGAGCCTCCTGAAGCAGATGCGGGTCCTCGGCCCGATGTTATTCCATACGACTCGGGACCTCTCACAGCTCCAGGCGAAGTGGAACTGTCCTTCCTATATCCCCCAGCAGGTCCTGAGCCTGGGCCGCTGCGGCTGATGGGATATCCATAACGAGTCGGCGAGGAAGCATCGTCGGGATGGCGAGAGGGAGATCGAGCGGGGGTGGAGGATGACTCTCCGCGGGTGTAGGAAGAGCGAAATGACATGGCAACGACAGTGTCGGTGCCGGGGTCGGGGGATGATAAGATGATTGTAAGTTGCGAGGAAGTGGGAAGAAGCAAGGGTGCATTCGTGTCTCTGCTGCGATTGATCGACCACTTGGTATCAAATCAAAGTGCTTTGGTGATGACGATACAGACGAATCGAGGAATAAATGATATCGATGGGGATGGGAATGGGAATGGGAATGGCTTGGAATGCAGTGGCTGGTGAGAGTGAGGGATCGCCGCCGCTGACCAAATTATTTCAGTTTCGGTTTGTCATCAACATGCAACGTGTTGATTGATGGTGATGGTGATGATGATAGTTCCTTGGGCCTGAGCTTGACTTGTTGTTTTCCCCTTCCGTTATACCTCGTTCTGCTATCTGTGCAAAACTCGGGTAAACCAAGCACGAGCTCCGCTTCTCCCGTTGCGCTGCGGACAGAGCTCCTTTGATGACACTAGTATTGGCGGTGCGGCTGCGTCGTTTGATTTCGATGAACCCGAGGGGACGAAACAGCTCAGCTCGGAGGCAAAGCTCTTGAGAGGTGAAATGAGTGGTCGGCTTTGAAATCAGATATCCTCCTTAAAGCGAATGTCGGTTTCGACTGTGCAGGGAAGGAGGGACCTGCGCTAGACCGACCAGAGATACAGATCTACTCCACAGATCTGATCGATGATTTGATCGCCGAAGGCCGAAGAGCAAAGCAACGTTGAGCGTCGATAAGGGCTGACCTTTGCAAGTACAGTGTGTTTTGTGCGTTTGTGCCGCTGTATTGAGACGGACCTCGCTCTCACTCTCTCTCTCTCTCCGGTATCTTTTGCTTACTGGGGGTCTATTCCTGTGTCAGTGAATGGAGTATTGATTTGCGTCACAGAGCAGATTATCGACGTCGCTTGTCACTGGTCGCTCCATGTATCGTTATCGAGGTGGTGAGTCTTCAGGCAGGCGGTATGATTGGGCATGGAGTGATCCACGTTACGCATTCCCATGCCTTGCGGCTTCGGCTTCGGCTTCGGCGTCGGTCTAGAGATTCTAGTTGAAAGTTATGGTGGTGGAGGGTATGTAGTGTGGACACTGATTCCATCCATCCAATTGATTGATCATCATCAATCTTTTGCTGCTGCGTTGGTTTAGTAATCTTGGTAGATTCAACGAGACGAACGCCGCAGGTCATAACTAACATTTCGCATGCATGTTGCATCATGAGCACGATTGATTGTTTCGTAACTCTGTAATTACCCGTTAACTTTGCCCTGTCCAACCTGGATACCTGCTCTGCTTCGCCTGTTCGCCTGTTCGCCTGTCCTGGTTTCTTGATTGTGGGAGGGGCGATCGGTCGGCACGTACGTATTTACGTACCTACGTTCGTATGACAGACCGAACAGGACTAGGGGTTGGTGCAAGCATAAGCTTAGCTAACGAAAAAAAAGCCTTGCGCGAAAACCGGGATCGCACGAAAATACACGAAATACGCACGAAATTTACCGAAGAAAAAGCCAAGGAGAAAGGGAGAAAGGGGCCAGGCGTATCAGCGAAGGAAGTGACAGGGCAACAGGTGGAATTCATTGGAATTGGAATTCTGAATGAGATCTGACTTTCTGACCTCATTTCGATCCCCTTCGGCCCCCCGTGCCGTAGACCGTTCCCAACTCTGAGACTAAACTAAGGAGATATGATAGATATAGAGCAGTACAGCCGTCTAGCAGTTTCATTCCAGCGGGATTAGAGTGGGGGTAAAACGGCTGATCTCGCGGTGTCATTGGCGCTAACAGGAGGCAGGTGGTGGTGTTCTTGCTCCGCTCGAAACCCTGCACGATTATCCCCTGGCATGGGTATACGCCAATTCATGCTTCTTTTTCCACCTTGAAAGCAATCGAGATCAGTTCTGCCGCTCGCCCGCCCTGTAATGCTATCCTGTATATACTGTATGTAATGCCCCTTAATTGAGGTCATTGATCATGTCACAAGACAGGATAAGGTCCGGCCGGTAGATCAGCCAAGCCATCGTTACCTGAACGGACGAACGGACGGACGACCGCAGCGACACGGACGGATGGAGCGAAGTTAACGAGTTGCTACTTCAAAATCAATTCATTAGAGGAATAGACGCTCGGAATAAGCATGGACGGGGCGTGCGCAGTAACAGGACAGTGAAGCGCTCTCTCTCGCGCAGCAAGACTTGTATGACCAGCACTCCACCGATTGAGATCGCAGCATACGTATGCGCCGATTTGGCTATTGGCTGGGGAGAGCGCCAAAATATGTTGTGCGCTGCACTAGATGACCCAGAGCTCGACAAGGGGGCCGAGCAGCGGGTGAAACCATATGTGATCCTTGATCGATGTGTAAGCCAATGCAGGCTTAGAGCCCGGAGATCCAGCCAGGATGGTCCGAGGCGAGAGAAGGGGGAAACGATAGCGAAGGCGGAGATTCCGACGCTACTCCATCGTAACTTCACTTAATGAGCTCAACAGATCTGTGGACGGTAACCGCTCACATGGTACACGGCTGTCGGCCCGTTTTCTCGGAGGATAATCGACACCTTTCCGGGATTGAGCGATCGAAGAGGTTGTGAGATCGGGTTGCCTGAATGAGTAAATGGGTCGCACGCACCGTGCATTATTGGCAGTGGTAGATCTCACCATTAAACTAAGATGGGGGGACATGCCAAGAGTTTCGAGTAAAGTTCGAGATCGCTGGATGCACGTCATCCCGTAAGTGATATGTGGGTATCAAGTCAAGTTGGGTCAGATAGGTAAAGGATTCGATACTGCCCCCTCCTTCTTGTATGTGCATATGCGAGTATCTCACTCTGACCTGTGAGAGGATCTTGCATGCTTTTGTCTCTGTTATAGCCTCACAGCGATGATATCACGCAACATTGACAACGCGGTCCACCGCGAGCAAGGCGGCTGCAACCTGTCTCTTCAGCGTCACATCCGCCCTCGGGGTGTCTTAAGCGCAGGCGTTGGGGGTTACGATAAGAATTTGTCTCTTTGTACCTCGAAACAAATCCCCTTACGCCGCTCTACAATCCCATCTATCCCGTCATCTCGTGATTTGACCTGATCTACACACTACGAGATCAAACAAATACATCCGTACACACCTATCGATTGATCTCGACCCTCGACGCCTGGCATTTCAATGTGTGCTTACAAAAGAGGTGGATGTGCTCAGGCCTCAGGGACACAGCGCTATCCTATAGATCTGAAGATCCAGTACTGCAGCGCTTGTTCTCCGCTTGCTCAGCTCACTGCATGAATCAATCACCCCCGGATCTCCGGTGTTCGACCTAAGTGAGATGAGAAGAGCTCCTCCCTCTTACAACGAATGCGAGAAATACTGACTGATCAAGCGCTCCTTTTTGGCGAGTTTGCCTAGAACTGCACTTTGCGAGAGTACAGGACCGTTCTATACCGACCGGCTGATCCCCAGCTGCCTGTTCCGTCTTGTCTCCCGTGAAATTACAAGAAAAAAAGGCACCAGGAAGGCAAAGGTCCCTACCTACTTACGTGTTGCAATGCAGATCCTAATCCTCGGTCTTCCAGTCCAGGAGTTACTAACCGAGCTAGGCGCGCTCTCGGTGTCGTTTCTGACGGGTAACAAGCGTACGAGGAGTTCAGTAGTCACACTATACTGAAGACGCTGGAGCTGTGTCCAACCAACGGACTGCCTACCATGAGGAACGATCGGGCTGTTACGTAGCAGATCAAGTAGAAGACGATTGACTGCCGGAACGGTCCGAAAGGGTTGATGGAACTAGATGTTTTCCAGAACGTACAGCGATCTCTTCCCGCGGCCTAGCAGGCCCTGTATGCGGATTATATGATGTGCCATGACATGCTTGATAGTCGCTCCTCACTATCATAATACTTATGCTTGATATCAAACTTTTCAATGTCTCACATCGAAGAGGCGGCGGACTACTCTGATTGATATGTAGTGTCGCCGAACAGATAGGCTCAACCTTCCTTCCCTTTCCAACCCAGGGGATGTTGATCAATCTCGTTTGGTCCGGTTGACATCGCCATCATGCTCACCACTTCCCACTCTGGTACTGCGAGATCTGAGGGGGCCTATAAACCCCAGCTCCGCCCGGGCCTCCTCCGAAAGCGCCACCATGACCCTGACCATGGCCATTTCCATTACCATTCCTGTTCCCATATCCACCATATCCCCTACCGCCATGTCGCGGTCCGCTAGGGACAAGCCCCGGTGTGACGGGTCTGCTATTCACAACGCTCCCGCCCTCCCTCTCGGCCGCATAATCATCCAGAATCTTCACCACATCCGTAGTGAGCAGTTCCAACTCCTTGATCTCGTCCATCGAGAGAGGCTCCGCGACTCGCGTCTTCGCTTGAGAGCTGGAAGAAGGATTAATTCCATCCACAACGTCATCCTCGTCGTCAGACTCATTCTCCCCCTCATCGCCTTCACCAGGCACACCTCCTTCCCTGATTCTAGAGCTACCGTTCCGAACGTCGACGTGTGCTCTCGCTGCTCTCCACCTTTGGTCTCTGCCTCTTGTGAGGGATTTGCCGACACCCTCAAACACTCTCAACATACAACCGTCGAGTAACTGCTTGAGCCGCTGGACATCGTCGAGCGCGTACAAATTGCCTACTACAGGCAGCCATTGATCGCATTCGAGACCGCGTTGAGTGACAACGAGCTCGTAAGCGCCGAACAGCATATACGTCATTGGATCGAGACGAGTGACCGATCGAATCTGGGTAATACCACCAGTTTCTTTACCCCCGAGCGGAACATTTCGGCTCTTCTCTCCGAACGCATAAAGTCGTTTCTCGGCGGGGTTAAAGGAAGCAGACGCCTCCTCGGGACCGCCAGCTTCTCGCCGTCGAGAATTGACCGAAGATGCGTGGATGAATACGGTCTGGGAGAGAGCAGAATACAAGTCAGTTACGTTCTCAGTTCGTACTGGACGATACACCCACCTTGTCTTGAGACGTTCGACATGTTTTCTCCGACGTTCGCAGAGCAAAGTTCGGCGCGTTTGCCATGGCAATGAGTGCTGCCAGCAAGGGCAGACTCTTGCCATGCTCATTGAGCACAGGTGGAACCGTCAAACGCCTGCCGATCCTGTCTACAGCTCCGCCAGCAGACACAGCGATGACTCCAGCTTGATCCAGGCTCTGCAGCAAGCTTCCTTTGACTTGCTTGATCTGCAACATGGTAGGTTTCGACAGGAAGTTGTCCGAGCAGAACGCATTCGCCGCTCGGTATTCTCCACGATCGTCCATCGCCGACCATTCGTCGTAAGCGGCCACGATCGCGAGCGGGTCGGATCGGAAGGCCAAGGGAGACCATGAGTCTTTGATGCGGTCGGCTTCGGCTTTAAGCGCGATCGGCGCCAAGAAGGGGTCTCGATTGGTCAGTACCGCAGCGAGAGTGAGAGCGGAGTCGAGGCATCGGAAGAAAGAGCCGTATAGACAGAGTTTGCCAATTGCCGCCTCGACTGGAAGCTGAAGCAGGACACGGCCTAGAGATGTCAGGTTCTGGTTGGCATCCAGTGCGCCAAGCATTCGGAGGACTTCCATAGCCGCGACAATCCTATTTGGCTCGGGCGGCTCTATTGTCGCAGCGAGGACTTCTTCTACTTTGCCGAGGTTAAGTGCCTATAAGAGGGAGAGTTAGTGAAATGACTCGATCTTACGTGACCGCCACCCGACTCACCTTCACATGCATGACGACGTTACTGAGGTCCGATCGCTTCATCTCCACCATCTGATGCGGATCAAGTGCGGCCAGTCGATTTTTGGACAGTAAACCATAATATTCGCCTTCCCTATGCCTACCGGCTCGACCCGCTCTTTGGTTGAGGTTTGAGGATCCGACCCAAGCGGAGACCAAGGAAGACATGTGTCGTTCGGGATCGTATCGCTTCTCTTTGACTCGAGCAGTATCAACCACATAGACAACGTCGGGGATAGTGATGGACGTTTCGGCGATATTGGTGGCCAGGATGACCCGACGCACTCCCTCGGGAGGGGGTCGGAAGACCTCCTTTTGTTCTGCGGCAGGAATGGTCGAGTGCAAATAGTGTATGCTGAACCTATTTGCGTCGTTGAAGTTGAGTCCCATGAGGGGGCGCTGACGAGAGTCAAGCAATATATCGGCAACTTTCTTGATCTCTTCCCAGCCGGGCAAGAACACCAGCACATGCCCATCCTCTGATCGCTTCATGACATTGGCGATGGTAAGCGCGACCAAAGGATAGGGAATGTCGAGTGCCATGCCTGAGCCTGGACCGAAGTTGTTTGGGTCTCGACTAAGCTCATTTGACAAGTATTCAACCACGTTCTTCTCGTTGAAAACCCAACCGCCTCTGTTCATGGGCAGGCCTTGCAGCTGAGGCACAATGTTGTCCAGGTGGAATCTTCCAACGGGGAACGTACGACCAGGAATCTCAGCCACGGGGGCTAGACGACCTCGGGAATCGGCAAAGTATGTTTGGAAGAGGGAGGGGTCAATAGTCGCTGACATGAGGATGATTTTGAGGGGTTTCTGCCTGGCTTTCCGGTCCGCAAGCAGCCTCTTGAGCACCACGAGCAGTAGATCTGTATCGATGTCTCTCTCATGGACCTCGTCGACGACTATATGCGTCACTTCGTCCATTCGTCTCACAGCGTTGGGATCGGCGGTCGCACCGAGGGCGGACTGCATCCGCTTGAGAAAAATTCCAGTGGTGCAGAATGTGACGCTGCCGTTCGGCTCAGGTAGTTTGACATCAAAACGCACTTGATAACCAATCTCTTTGCCAAGGTTCTGACCACGTTCATCGGCGATTCGCTCAGCCACTGACATCGCGGCCAATCGTCGAGGTTGCGTGCAGACAATGTTACATTTAGCTCCTTGACCACGGTTGATGTAGTCGTCAAAGATCAGCTGGGGGACTTGGGTGGTCTTGCCGGAACCTGTAGCCGCCATGACGATCGTGACATCGTTGACGTGTATTTTGGCAAGGACCTCGGTGGCCTTAGTAGTGACAGGTAGAGCAGCACGCTGCTTTCTCATCTTCTCCAGATTCGGGTCAGTCTCGTAAGCCGCGAGGCGATCTTGCAGTTCGAGCGACTTATCCTCGAGTTCCCGCTGGTTCAGAGGCCTGTCCCTGCCGGAGCCCCAAACGGGTGGAGGGTGATTTTCATTGGCGGTTGCTCCAGTGGCTGGTGCATTTCCCCACAGTCTCGAATGGCGGATGTCGGCACATAACCCCTGAATGACTTCGTTCAGATCGTCGGACATCTGGAAGACAAGATGAGGTGCCATGCCGATGTTGGCCGACTTGTCCTTCTTGGAATACTCGACAAAGTCTTTCCACAATCCCGGATCGCAGGATTCAAGGTATTGCGTCACGTCGAGGTATGCCTTGACCAGAGCGCCTTTCTTGTTGCCCGCTTGGCCCATGCCTATTTTCTTCTGCCCGACGGACATTACGGCGTCCCAAGTCATGCTGAGTGCCTTACCCTTTCGGCCCCCTCTGCTAGACGTTTGAGAGTATTCAATATCCGGTTTGCCGAATTTGAATACCTGGCAATAATAGTCCATGAATTGCCTCGCACGGTCGTAGGAGATCTCGGACCCATCTGAGAGTTTTGCGGTGTCGTAACTCGTGGCAGCCGGAGGCGGTTGCGCCGGGTTAGATAATTGCGCCGCGTTCCTAAGAGGCGGTACTGCTGATTGTCGCTTCTCAAGCTGTGCCAAGGCAATGTCAGCTAGTTTGAAGGCGAGTGAATGGCTGAGGACCCAGTTGAGACACCGGACTCACAATGCCGGCCGCGGCAAGCTGCAACACGGCGCTCAACGCCGCAAGCTTCTCTGCTTCTTTCTTATTGGCGTGATCGCCTACACCGATGATATTACGCTCAGGTTCGGCCACCACAGATACTCTATACACCTGCGTGCCTTCGACCGAGCCCTTCTCGGCTGTGTATGCCGCACTCATTTCAGCTCCACCTCGTCCGTTACCTAGAAAGTTGGCTAGGGGCGCTTTGGGGTTCTCGTTCCATTGCGGTTTGAGCGCGACGCCTTGGCCGAATTGGCTCACAATATAGGCGTGGTCATGAAGTGGGGGAGCGAGCTGGATACTCCTGCTTGAAGGAGTTCCTGACTTTGCGCCTCCACGGCCACCACGGGCTTTACCTGGGCCGTTCGGCCTGTATCTAGATGGTCCTGGCATATCGTCGTCTGAGAACTGCTCAACAGATGTCTCTCTTTCAGGCGATTGAGGTTGACTTGGGGTCAAAGAAGCACGCTCGGAAGGTCCTTTGATGGGGCGGGCTGTTCGGTCGAGCCGCGGGCCGGTGGGTATGGTTGAAGGAAGAGTAGTACGGGTGCGTGGACCAGTTGGGATGGGTTTCTGTACCAGAGCGAGTGGAGGAAAGACGGGAGTTTGTCGATTCTGTGTAGATGCGGGTCTGCAAGCCATTCACGCACGGTCAGCATAGGCAGAAGTCTTGACATGGAGACACTCACCTGTTCTGCTCCGCTTGTGCTTTCTCTGCTTGCAGAAATCCTCCTAGCCTATCTCTCAATGATAGTGGATTTGATTCGTGCGATCTATAATCCTCTCGCTCAGCACTGTTTTCTGACTGCCTATACTCCTCCTCTCGGTGAAAAGTCCTCTTTCTGTCAAGTGAGTCGTGTCTTCTGGACCTCGAAGATCTGATATGGTCTTTATCGGACACAAATTTGGGAGACGGCGATCTGGAGTCGCGGGAGGTTGCACGGTGTCGCTTGCGTCGATCTCGCGTGGGGGTCGGGGATCTCCCTCGATGCCGCTTGGAGCTTGATAGTGGAGGAGCAGGACTCGATGTAGGAGATGGGAGATAACGGTCGTTTCCTCTTGTTATGGGAGACGGTGATCTATATGTCCGGCGTCGATAAGATGAGGGAGAAGGAGACCGAGGTCCGTAGCCTTGGGGCCTTCGAGGTGAGAGGGATCTCGAATGACGAGGTCTGTAGCTCTCAGCCTCTCTCCTGTACGTCCTCTGGGCCGGTGGTGGAGATCTCGAGTCGTTCCTCCAGTGATCTCCTCGTCTCTTTTCCAAGGTCGATTCGTCTGGGTGAACAGAGGGGGTCGTTTTCGGTTTTGGTGGAAGGGAGAACGCGGGTTTCGAAGGGAGTTTGGCTGTTTCTGACGTGAAGCTGGCGCTGGCGGGGGAAGCAACGTTGACGAAGGGCGTAGGTCGGGCGGGTAGCGAGTGAATCAACAATGGATTTGATGGGCCCGTCTGAGCAGACATGGGTGGAAGACGACGGGGGAGGGCAGACTAATCGTCTGGACTATCAACTGGCTCGTTCGATCACTGTCAGCCAGGTATCGGTCAATGTCAGGCTTAACTTAAAGCTCTGACCCAGACAGCTTCGCGGCGAGAGAACGACCTGGCCGTTCCGAGTCCGTTCTTACTATAGCGAGGTGTGTGTGTGTCACTGCGACTGGACTCGAGGAAGAAGAAGGTTACGGTGGTCGATCATCCATCGTTGAATGACGCTCTGACTTTTTACAATGCCGCGTAGCCTTAACCAAGACGGAATCAGATTCCTACCACCTAATCAACATAATCAACATGCCTCGGTTTCTTGCTATGTTGCCACGAGCGATGCAATGCATGCATGTGCCCTCCGCTACACGGTATTGTATTACCACTATAAATAGATGTATACGTATATGTATATACAGCGGTTTCATATGGGCGGAGGTCCGGATAAGATTGGTACGGTGGGACGCACGGCTCTGCGTAATAGACAAGGATGTACTATGCCAATTGTGTGATTTTATGCCACTTGTGTGTCTCGAATCTCAAGACCTCCTTCTATATCGCACTACTTATCGTGCCCCTCTCGACCTGCCACTCGGGCCATATCGGAAAACGGCGGAAGTGTCGTAGGCTGTTGTGTTGATTGACCGGACATGGCAGGAGGCTAGAAAGAGGGAAGAGCGATCAGCGTGTGCTCATCATCCCGGCCGAGTCGTCACATCACTTACCACTCTGAACATCGGGTTGATATGAGATTGAGAGCCGTGATCATGCCCACTCCCTACGCCACTGCCTTCCCAACTGCTGATACTAGGCAACATAGTCCCGCTACCGCTGGCAGCCGGGTGTCGACCCATGCCTACACCATGAGCAACGGCCGATGCCTTCGGATGACCGTAGGGACTGGTCGGCACACTTCCATTGCCGTTACCATGACCGCCCGATAGTGCATGAGCTGACATATAGCCAGGACTGTCAAGCTGGCTATGGATGGACAACGAACTGGCCCCTTGACCGAGGCGGCCCAGAGATGCGCTAGACGGAGCTGCTCCGACGTTGGCGTGCTTCCTGAAATCGTGAGCCAGCTGAGACTCGAGAGATGCGTTCGACCGAGACATGACATTATGCTGCTTGAACGATGAGACAGAAGGCGCTCGCCGCGCGTCTCGCGTACGAAGCGGATCAGGCCACTCTTGACGAGCAGAGCGACGTGGGCCGGGGCTACGAGTTCAATGTCAGCTATATAGAAGTTTGACGCGAGGGTCCGGGTCAATCGAGTTACTCACTCGCTATCCACCGTGTTCACCGTTCCAACGGTCAGGACACTTCGGCTCATCAGTGAACGGTGACCGAAGCTCGACATGGAATGATCGTCATCATCATCTCTTCTCCTCGCTTTGTGTCGTCCTTCGCCATGAGTCTCATCGTAAGCCTTCAAAGCTGCTTGACTAAGTCCGGACCGACCCGATCGACCGGAATGGGCAGAGTCATTGGATCGAACACTAGCCATACTGGTACTGGCCTGCCCAGCTGCATATCCCCTAAGATCCCTAGAAGAGGCGGTCGCACCTTGACTAAGCAGCATGGTCGACGCCGAGGCATAGACCGGTGGTTGCCGCAATGACGAGTCGGGGGGTGCAGCGTCGGGCGTATCATTGACACCAGAAGAGGAGAACTCGATCTCGGTTTTCGTGTGAGTCTGATTTCTCGCTTCGATGAGTTGGTTTCGTTTCTGCAGCACCGCTCTCGCTCGCTCCTTCTGCAGCGCAGCGGCAGCCTCACGCTTCGCCTTCTCAGCTTCTTTGGCCGCTCTCTCGCTTTCCTTTTTAGCCTTCTTCGGATCAAGGATGACTGGGACTGTTGGATCTGCGATGCGGTCATGAGGACGGTTTCCAGACTGTGTGCGTTTGAGCGAAGAACCAGGATATCCGCCTTCGCTGACCGAACTGAGATCGGCAGCGCTCTTGTCTGCACCACCGAAGACTGAGCTGAGCCCCCACTTCTTTTTCTTCCCGGTAGCAGCAAGCTTCTCCGCCCTGGCGGCACCAATAGTCGGCTCGATTGGCGGAGGAACGTGCGATTGGGGCGGCGGCATGTAAGGCTGCTGCTGCTGCTGCTGTTGTTGCTGAACGTACGCGGTGACGTGGGGTTTGGCCTGAGGGTAGGAATGATGAGAAGTGGGTTCGTTGACAGATGGGGTGGAGAAATTGACGAAAGAAGGGTTTGAGGAAGCCAGCGCAGTCTGTGAACCGCCTTCATAGACTGAACCATCATAAAGCGTAGATTGAGCACCGGACGGCCGACGGGCGCTGAGTGCGACCTCGTTGGCCCATTGTTGCGATCTCGCATGGGTGTCAGCCGGCAAAGGCGGCGGTGGGAGAGTGTACGCTGATTCTTTGTGCCCGCCAGGAGACGGCGGCGGCCGGTTGCCATAACTGGCAAGATCATCGGTAGGCAAGTCGAGTTCTCGCAGCTGATTGACCAAGGCTGAGGCAGCTTGATATGTACGATGGTTGTTTTGAGAGCCGGGTGCGTGAGGAGGATGCGCATGGGACCCAGGGAAGAACACTCGAGAGCCGCCGCCGGGAGAAGCGCTATCGGGCGTTCCCACAGGCGGCGGTAATGTTCGCATATCTCCATTGGCAAACGCAGGTCGTGCTTCGTGTGGAGTATGCGCATGCGAGGGAGGCACTTGCCGAGGTGGCGCTGTCGTGATCTCCGCGGGGGTTGTTCGCAAAGTTCCGGGAGCTGGCTGACCTTGGCAGAACGGGATACGAGGAAGAGGCGGGGTACGATGAAGGTGGGGTAAAGTTTCGTGGAAGTAAGGATGATCGATACATTGCGCTGCGGTCATTCGGTGCTTGGGGTTGTACCGCAGTAGTTCTGCGATGCAGTCGACCAAAGACTGAGGTACGCTCTCACTGAATAGTGTTCGGAAGCGGACGGGTTGACGCTGTACGAAAAAGAAAAAGAAAGGTCAGCGTTGATCACAATCAGCGATTACATACCTTTGGGAAGGAGAATCCAACATTCTTCGCTAGTTTAATGCCAGAATTCCATGATCCACCACCGATCGTCATCCCCCTTTCGTCTACTCCGTATTCCGCACTAGGGTCACCCATAGTTTCACAGATTCTGTACACTTGATCGATCTCGCTGACACCGGGAAAAAGGGGCTTGAGATTCAGCATTTCCGACAGGATGGTGCCCAGAGCCCACATATCAACAGGCGGTCCATATTCTGTCGAACGCAGCAGAACTTCGGGTGCACGGTACCATCGTGTCGAGACATACTCGGTGTAGGGTGGTTTCGAAATGGTAGCTCTCGCCAAGCCGAAGTCCGCCAGTTTGACGATTACAGCCACATCCTTCTCGTATTTCAATGACTCGGCGGACGACGGCGCATGTTCCTGACCTGCCCGCCGACTGTTATTGATGTGTGCAAGCGCACCGGCAGTGAGATAATCAGTCAATCCCGTGGTGGTGACTAGCAGGTTTTCAGGCTTCATGTCTCGGTGGAAATAACCGTATTGATGTATGTGGTGAAGTCCAGCGGATATTTGGTGGAAACAACTTGCTATCAGACCCGCGGCCAGTGGTCTGCCTCGTCGCGATTTGGTGAGCTGGTACAGGTTTCCTTCCATACATTCAAACACGAAGTACAGTTCACGAGATTTCGGTGATATGAATGCGTCGTAAAGCGGGATGATGGCAGGATGTGGGGGGATTTTGCTCAGCGACTAGGCGGTAGGAAGAGGGGGGGGGGGGGGATATTAGCATGCCCAATCATGGGAAACTTGAATACCCCATCAAACTCACGACCAGTTCACCGAGAGTCTTCGCCTGCTTCCAACCTCCTTCCCACACCCTCTTCATTCTCTTCAGCGCGACGAGTCGTTTCCCTGCCCATTCTGGTCTCGCTCCTGCACCGCATTGCATTGCAGACAACAGCACATCCGATTTCACCGGTGAATGCCAGTCACAAAGCCACACGGTACCGAACGACCCATCTCCGAGGCATTTCAGCTCGGTGTAACGGCGTTCCGAGCCTGGGCAGATTGGAGCGCAAGGTGTACGTGTAACGAAGGTCAGTGATATAAGAAAAGCCTGAGCAACGTTGTGGATGACTTACAGGGATCCTCTACGCCGATTCTACTATCATCATATTCTTCATGGTCACCGGCCAAAAGCCCTCCACGACTACCCCGCGCTTGCATTGAGCTAGAGCCATCAAGTTGGATTGGCGAGGCCATGGATGATGGAGAGGGCGATTGTCGTCTACGGGAGGAGGGACCTGCGACGGAGGTGTGCCAATCGGGCTGCTGGTGAGAATACCCCGAGGGCTGGTACATGGTTTGCGACTGCTGCTGGATCGGTGATATTCGCTGAGAGGAGTCAGGGGTGGGAAGATATCCAGAATGATATCGCTCGTTTCCGCTGTGAGTCGAAGACGGAGTCATATGATGACTCGGTATGGACGGCTCAGCGGAAGGTGATCGGTGAGTGTTGTAGGAGGGGTGAGGATGAGGGCGACTGGGTTCCGAGCTGTAATGGATCGCAGGGGCGAGGGCAATGGGAGCAAACGCAGTTGACATTGTAATGACCCTGGCCGACAAGTCGACGTGAGGGGGTAGGGCTTTCGCCGAAGAAGGGTTTGACGAAGATCAAATAACTTCGCGAGACCGCATGTGCCGATGATTCCTGTTGAGACGCAACTTTGTCTTGTGTCAGAGCGCAATCAGTGAAAGGTGGGATATTGAGGAATCGCGTTCAAGCTTGCGACAAGAACAGCAGAAGATTGCGGATTTTACGCGCTAGCGCGATGCAAGACCGCTTTGAGTAGGAAGAAAGAAACAGAGAGAGCTAAGGGGAACCGGACGAGCCACGCTTCACTGACGTCTAGTCACGAAATGGCAGCGAAGAGAGAATCAGGTAGTTGAAGCTAAGCAGGGAGCTAGAGGTGCTACGACGTGCTCAAAGTCTCGAGCTGTCTCGACGTACTTTACGTTTAGACCACGGTGCCTTCTGAAAAAAAAGGTCGTGTCCCGTTTCAAACGAATGAAGCGAGAAAGAACAGAAAAGGACTAATGACGGTGATCGATCATTTAGGAAATGGAAGTTGACAACAACATGACGACTCACGATGCCGTTTGACCCGCCTTGTCTCCGCGTTGATCAGCTATTTCTCAGCTGATCCTTTCTCCTGGGACCTGGACAGCTTTGACGACGATGACAGTCCAGCACTGTTGGTTGATCAGTCGTCAAGCTAGAAGAATCAGACGGAATGTTTTCCTAGTTTGTATTGCCCCAAAAGGCTGCGCCCGATAGGAAAATTGTCGGGCGGGGTGAGCTTGTCGTCGTGATAATGCCCGACTTGCGAGACTCAAGACGGACTTGGTCGTCCCGAAGTGTGTTGCACTGGCTTCGCTTGAGCTATCCTGTTTGCCTCCTTGATATGCAAGTCCGCTCTTCACTGGTCCTCCCTGAGCGGACCGGAAAGTGTGAGGGTTCTGTTGTGCGAGTCACTTGTTGGATGTCGTGAGATTTGCGGCGACAGAACCGTGATGTGATAATTAATGAGGAAGGCGACTGTCGTGATGCAAGGATGATTCACGCCATTTCGATCTGTCGTTAGTCGACTCATGGAAAGAAGGCCAGGATGAAGAGACTCACAGATGGGTGTTCACGTATACGTGCATAGCATTATTGTACTCCTTCTCCCCTGCGCTTCACTAGTTGACCAGTGTGACGGTGCTGGTCAACTATGCCCTCAGAGGCTGCTGACACAGATCAATCGAGGGTATCGGAGTGAGTCGGCGCGTCACGGACTGGAGCTGCACTTGGTGGTGGAAGCGTCGGAAGAAGCACCCGCTAGTGTTTCGGTATTGACGATGTCCGTGTATCGGGTGCGGAGATGAGCTGGTCGAGTTTGGTGGTTATTGATGTGTCAAGAGCCCCGATGTTTGTGTTCTTCGCAGCTATCTCTGCTTTGGCGATGTGGGGTTGCGAGGTGAGAGTGTCGACTCGTTCTATTGTGATGCAGGAAACTGAATTGTATTGGATTCACCCTTAGGCCGCGTCGATTGATCCAATGATGATGAGCAGATCGTTGTGGGTGACGGATGTCTAAAGTTGGCCACTGGTCACGGATGTCATACTCGCTTGTATGCAGCAGTCGTAGTGGTGGTGTCGGGGCTATGGTGAGAGCGAGAGAGTGAGAGACAGAGCCCTGCCTGTTCTGGTCATTTGTCAAGTGAATGAGATGAGAAACGAGCTAAAAGTGATCAAAAGTGACCTAGTCGGTCTAGTCCAGATGAAAGAAAGCTGTAGCACATAGCATGGCAATAGTATAAAACGCACTAAATTACAACGCTAAATGAAAGTGATCACACCTCTGTCGGCTGTCGTCAATCTCAAAAGCAAGCCTAGAATAGAGCCTATAAGGTTACCTCTAAGCTACTAATCTACTACTCTACTACTCTGCGCTCTCACGCGTGTCATCCTCTCTTCTCACTGCGGCAACATGCATAGTCAGTCAGGTTAACCGGTCAGTCTTTTTAGAATCAGGTACAGAGCGAGGCATGAGAAATTCCTGATCAGCCGGCAGAGTGAGTCCACTGTCCCTGCTTTGCCGTCACCTCGACCCAGCAGATGCGAATCTATCTATCTATCTATCCCCTTGCATGCATATTGGGATCATCATGCTGCGGCAAATTATCATCCAGGTCGGTCGAGCGAAACCTTGGCCGCAGCGCAGGGAAAGACTTGCATGATCACATATGTAATCGCAATTATACAAAGCAGACATGGTTGGAAGTATTGCAAGGAAGAACAACCCATTAAGCCAGCCCATGAACCTTGTTTTTGGAATCTCTTCATCGGGCGTCCGGAAGCATCCCTTCACACCTACTTTTTGCGCACAAAGCTATCATAATTTCCAGACTAGATGCGTACCTTTATCAGGGGTATCTCGCTCACTACTCACACTTGCCTCGGCGTTCCTCCCGGTCGGTCCCACTTCTGTTATATATGATCCGGTTCGACGGTCTCAGATTCCCGAGCCGGTGTGCATCCCACTGTACACCTGCTTCTCGTTCTCGCGCTTGTCGACTTTTTCGCTTCTCGATCATCACCAGGCGTGGATAGTAGTAGTATTGTGCCTGACACGTATGTACATACTTGTGCATGTATATATATCACCGAATGTCGTATGTGGCTGCTCGTGCGTCGCGGATCCCGACGTTTCAGACGCGCTGTCGTTGTCGACATTACTTGACTCGGCGCGCTTGCCTTGGTATCCGAACAATCGTCAATATGATCGATATCGATCACTCTCATACGTTGAGACACATACCGGATCCCGTCGCCCGTCATGTTATTCGGTTTCCTCATGGGAAAACGCTGATCCTTGTATGATCCGACCTTTAGATCCCATCAACAGTAGGTCTACGCGTGGACCAATTCACGGGATTTCACAAGTAAAGTTGACAGATGTCCCGGGCTTGGACGGATGGCCAGACCTTGTCACCGGCAGTACGGAGTATGTGTCCCCACGCCTGCAGCTTCGTGTTTCATCACGAGGTCGGCAGGGGAGAAGGAAGCGTAAGGCTCGTTGGTGGGTTCGGTCCCCTCGAAACCTGACACCTCATCATTGGTTTGACTCTGAAGCTCGGTGAGCCGCCCCGCCAGATCACATCCCGTCACCGTATGGTAGACGTTTTTTCGGTACCATTATGACTGTCACACTGGTGATCTGTAGATCATCTTCTTGTTATGCAGAGCATACAATATCAAGAATAACCTGTTCCGGCACCATCCTCAGCGTCCAGTTTGCCTGATTAGCCATGTCGAAATTAAAGTTTGCGGCTCACGTGTCGTGTCAGGGCAAGTGTAGGATCTAGGCATCAAGCCTGGGTGGCCCTGAAGGGGGGTTGGTTGTACTTCAATCGCCGCTCCGCCGTACCACCTTACCATAATGGCTTCGAGGCGTTCGTTTACTACTTGGTTGCTCATCTACTCAAATTGTGTGGTCTCGACTGGCAAGTTGGTATTCCTCGCGCGGCAGCCGGTCGGCCACGATTGGCTGAATCGATCCAGCCTGCAAAGGGGTCTTCTGCACCATTACAGTCGATGTAGGTATGCATTGCCTAACGTGTCAAAGAGAGTTCTGGTGTTCCAACAACCGAACCATGTTTAGCTATAAACAAGCTCTCGAAATCCTTCTCGGTTTCGCCAAGGGCTTCCAAGAGGCTGTATCCTCGCTCGCGTTGCTCTAGCTCGTCCTGCCTACTGATCACCACCTCCAGTGTAGCTAACAGCGGTCGTCCGTCATGATGTGCCGGTGGATCGCAGCCATTGGGACAGTCCATGGACAATGGCAGTTCCGAAATGCTAGGCGTCTTGAGTAGTGTCGGTGTTGGCAACTCTTTCGCGAAGGGATCCAGCGTGAATGGGACTCGTGGATTCGGCGGGGACGTATCATACAGATGTGGGTCGTGGTGGCGATGATGATGATTGTCGAACAGCTTGATTCCCAGTCCCGATAGCAGGGGCGTCCATCGACCTGAGCTAGCTTCCCGAGACTTGGCACTAAGGGACGGTGAAATCGGGGATGAGCCCGTCGAGAACGACTTGGGACTCAGCGACGTAGGAACGGATCGTGAAGAAGACCCGGCCTTGGAGGATGGTAAGTCTGGTCGAGAGGAAGTGGATCTCTTCATACCTCCGGACACGGGCAGAACCTTCGAGGGAGAATCGTGAGATCGGGAGCGCGAGCTACTCGGGACGCTGGGTGTCGGCTCCAGATCCAGAGACTTTGATCCTCTTCGGATCTCGGGTCGAGGGACAGCGCTTTTAGGGGATGCTGGCCTTGAGAACGATGGAAGCGGTCGACCGCTGTCACAGTCCGGCTGGGGAGGCAAGGGGTATCCTGCCTTTAAAAGGGTTTTGCGCACGGGACATGAGGGGTTTGGTAGGTTGAGAGTGGAAGGCGGTAGTCTCAAGTGAAGACGAGTGAGGTAGAAGATATCTTGGAAGCCTTGGTGCGCGAACTGGAAGGAATGAGCTGCTCATCAGCCTCTGACGTCGATAGTATGGCGTATGTGAAGCACTTACCCGCTGTTCCAGAATTTCCAGCTGCTCCGTGAGCCAAGTCACTATCAGCTGGAGAGTTCCTATTGTTGAGAGCACATGATCGAGAAATTTCTCACCTTGCCCCCTCTCCCTGCAAGTGGTCTTCGTTTCCCATCGGCGATCTTCGCTCTCGCATACCGTTTCACGACTTCGAGGGCATTGTAGAACGACGGAGGATGTTGAGGATTGGTCCTTTCGAGGCACTGCAAGCGGTCGGCGCGCAAGAGCATCAGTTGTGATTCCGAGCGCGTTCCCTGAGAACGCTGAGTGGCCTCTCGGCCCGCCGCTCACCAAGGCGACTTCAGAGAGTTTGCATGACATCCCGCTTTTGACGACTGGGCCCCCGTCTGAGTCCGTTGTTAATAGAGAATGCTACTCGGTGCTGCAGTGAGTTCGCTTAACGATATGGTTGGATATCTGAATAGGTTCTTGCGACGTGTCGATACTTGCGTATTTAGAGGGAGTAAAGCCTCCTTTTTGAATGATGACGAGTGAGTACTATATGATGTTCGGACTAGTCAAAGATGTAGGGCAGTATATGGTGTTTCGGAATAAGTGAGTGGTAAATAGCGACGTTCATCATGGTCCGATTTGTACTATATATTTGCTAGGAATCTGCCCTTTTTTAAGTTGATATGACAGGCAAATGAATCGATTGATCCCATCAAACTCATCTCAATGGCCGCTCTCACCCGGCAATTACGAGTGAGACTCTCGATAAATCACAGACTGCAGTAGCGTAAGGATTTAGCCAAACGTGAACCGAATGTGACGAAGCATCTTTGGCTGCCGGAAGTAAAAACGAATGATTTTGACCCAAGACTATACGAGGAATTCTCCATCTGGAGTTTATCTGCCTTGCTTGGCGACACAGTACTTTGCGATCCGCAGCGCGAGGGACGGGCATCTGACTTTTTAGTGTTTGGCATTCGCCTCGATGGCAGGCATACTATGGTAGTCGTATACCTCCGAGAGCTGTTGGCAAAGTGATATGATACGGTGGACGCATCTCACTCCCCATCGGAAAGTTGGACACGTTGACGAGCAATAACCGCGGAGACCACTTTTGGCCATGTTTGATTCACATATTCCAGCACGAGCTCGCCGGTGGGGGCGAAAGCGGCTGCTAGATTACGGGAATCGTGTGTGCGACTTCGCGTAATCGACACGTACAGCTGAGCACTTTGACCCACATGCATGCCAGGGATGAACTGCAGATGAACCGACTCATGCTCTCAAAGAGAGGCAAGGCGAGAGAGCAAGTAAAAGGGAGTGACTCACCCACTCGGGTACGTTCCTGAAGATCGATCAATCAGAATGCATGTCTCGTATCGGCTTGTCTGGAGATCATACTGGGGACGATCCATCCTAAACCTTGTACCAATTCAGTTGATCGGCCGCCCCGCTCGAAAAGTCACTGGATGATCCCACAAGACCCATTGGACACGGTGACGGAATAATTTACGGTTTGCGACAAGCCGTTTGTAAACTCCCGCGGCTGGAATCAAAAAAATATACCACTTCCGATCGCTTTTCGGCTGTCGAGCGGCGAGACGAAAGAGACATGATACAGACGCGACGGTACCTGTGAACGATGCTCTTACATACGCCTGTTACCGTTAATATTCTGCAGGCCAAGGCGTTCCATTCTCGTTGCATTTTCGAGATGATTACGAGACACGTAAAAGTGCAACGTTTGAAGTTGTACAAAGTTACTCGTCTCCGCGCCCTCGAGAACAGATATCGTTGCCTTTTCGCTCGTTCATTAGAAGGATATCGCGCGCGTGTCGACATGACATCGTCTCTCGAAATGGGGCACCCATACGCATCGGAATAAGACGTCGAGAGCTGCGGGACAGGTACTCGCGTCAGTCCACATGGGGAGAGATCAGCTGTTGTGTGGCTGATAACGTTTCCGTGCCTGGGCGAGCTTCGTCGGCCAGACCAAGCCTGCCGGTGGCGTCGCGATCCGCAGTCCTGCCATTTCAGGTGATGAGAGTCTGTATGTACTTGGACTCGTCCGGTAGGTAAGATCCTGCCAGTCAAAGCTCGTTCGCTGACCCAACTTCAAGGACTTATTTTTCGAAGAAACTCGCAAGAACAATATCAACGTCTTTTGGGTCAAAAGACGCTTGGCGAGCAAATCCCGCAACGAGCGCTGGTAATCTCCAATCAGCTCGGCCTTGCTCCCCACGCATGACGTCCCCGCGCGATTGGACTAGCTCAGTTGACATCTGGAAATTCATGACGTTGACGACCATCAAGCAAGACGATCGATCAATCCATCAATCGGGCGTGCCTCTCGGCGCCTTGAGTGGAGGGGATGGTTGGCATCCATCTACGCGGGACACGCTAGCAGGGCCGAGCACAAGCAGTGAGGGTTTCAAGCACATAAAGCTTCCGAGACTTTGGCATACTTTTGGTGGATATGCTCAAACAAGCTTACATCAATCTCTACTGAGCCTTGTGAGACATCATCGGTGCCGACCATCAGCATCATCAGCATCATCTTCAAGCGCGCTCAAGATGGGGAGCAAGCTACCTACGCTACTCACTAAACAAGCCCTAATGCTAACGTGACGCTGTGATCTCATCTCACCGCGCTACTCCGGACCTGACCTGCATCAGGGAGGTTCATGGATCCATCAAGGGCAAAGCTTAGTCGACGAATGTGTGTGGACGAGGGTAATGGCACCGTGCGACCGGCACCGTGCTTTCTACCATCACTTCACATTGCAGGCCGTGCTTCTTCCGAGAAATGATATTTGGCTGATGGAATAGATATATAGGTATGGATTCGATCAAACATGCCACACTATGGACCTCGTCCTCCCGCTGCGTACTATTTTCCTCACCGTTGTCCTCATCCAAGTCTTCGTCTGTCCTTGGGACCTATGAGCGACAATCAACTGTCTGCTATACGCAGTGTAGTGTTGGTCCGCTCAAAATAAGAACAATACCGGCCGAACTACAAGAGGTCTGTCCGTCCAGAGCCATCGATACACATTGGTATTGGTACGGCGCACCGCCCTCCTTTCGCGACTTTGCTTTGGACTACCTTCCTTCCGCGATCGATCGATCGTCTGACACATTGCCTGCCCTCGCCCATCAGCTTGCGCCCTATCCCACACCGACTGGTCTGTCTGGCAATCCTGACGAGAAACAACATATGACGTCTGAGTGCCCAGAAGATCTACAGTAGCTGAAGTTCGCATAAGTGGGGGAACAAGCCCCATCACTCGGACTCTTCAGGAGGGAGCGATCATTAACAGAAACACACGACGACACACAGTCTTACGCACTTCACCATTCTCACCGCATCAAATGACACACAGTCAGCCTCTATCGTCTAGCTACGGAACGATTGATATTCCGGTCGCCTTCTTGACATCATCTCTTTAGTATACAAGCGACAAGACCGCAATTGCGAGAAGCGTATTAGAGACGCATCGGTCCGATTCTAGGCATGTCGACGTTTTATTGCCCTCCATCATCGGCGCCCCCGCTGCCCAGACCGATGTCTACAGACTCGCCGATTCCTCCTGTGTCATCACCTACGACCTGGAGCTATCAGCATAGAATAGGCGTACATCATTATTATCCACCAATGCCAACCGGAGTATATGCCCAAACTAGTCACACGCCTCCCACCCTGCATCAACCTCACCCCTATCCCTATCTGCCTCATGTTCAAGCTCAGATGCATGGACAGCCCCCTCCTCACTCCGCCGGTCCCATCTCCAAGGACGAGTGGCGTCATTCTCCTGTCCGGCCTGCCCAGATGGAGGTGAATCAAGATCCTTCCACCTCACAAGGGGAGCCTCAAGCATCTCAGATTGCCAGTCCAGCTGCCAAAACTTCTGAACGTCCTTTAGCCTATACTTACACTCCGTCAGCATCTCACACTCATCATGTGTCACAAGGCCCCGTGATGAGCGAACGGCGTGAGACGCCTCCCACACCCCATCGCGCTTCCACATTCCCAGTCTACCCTGACGTCGCTCAACCTCATCCTCCTCACCATCTTACACCCTCCCATCACCACCTACCTCATCCGTCCCAACCTCCACGACACCACCGTACTCAACATCGCCATTCGCATTCTCACAGCATGCCAACCCCAGGTCTTGGTTTCGGCGTCGGTTCAGCCCCTCTTCCTACACCGCCGCTGCGACAGCTTGTACCCAGCCATTCGACCCGTAAGCGGCCGCGTCAGCTTTCCATCCTGAATCAGCCTATGGATCCCCCTTCACATGCGCCTGGACCAACGCATCATTCCCAGCTTCCCTCATCATCGACCCCTAGCCGTGCTTCGTTTTGGACCTCAAGACCGCCTGACTCTGGCTCCTCACAAAGCTCCTCACACCATCAGCAAAATCGACATGATGTCCGCGCTGTCGGTGCAGCTCATGTGATTGTGCCCGCAGTCCTGACGAGGGAGAAGAAGCAGAAAGCCTGCTCGAATTGCCGTCGAGCAAAGTTGAAATGCATAGTAGAGCATGGAGAAGCAGAGTGTATCAGATGCAAAGTCAGAAAGGAAAAGTGCATTTTCTTTCCCAAAGCCAATGTAGGTATCACTCCCTGACAAAATGTGTGTCAAGTCTGGCGTTTACTGAAAAACCTTGTCCTCACAGGAAGACGACTGGCAGCAGAGTATCATGTCAGATTTGAACGTCGCTACGAGACACCTCGCCCATCTGTCGGAGGCGGTACATCATATTCTGCATCATCTCGTGAGCCAGAATCTGGTACCGCCCTTCACCTCGGCAGAACATCCGGACGGCTTGGAAAGGTACACACCGCCAGTCAGAGAATTGTCTATGCCCTCCGCTTCCATCACAAGAGGTAAAACCGGCAACGGAGCCAATATCAGCGGCCGCCAAGAGGCCAGGAGCAAACGAGTGAAGAGAGCTGAAAAGCGGATCGACGACAGAGAGGAAGAGGAGGACGAACAGCTCGTGGATGATCTGAATTTTACAGATCAAACCCAAGATGGTCCTCCGCCCGCTCCATCCGCAGGGGTGCCCGTCCCCGAAGACCACCGAAGCGTCGATCACAATGAATTGTCTAGTGAGGTTCTCCTTCCACAAGTCGGCCCCACACCTTTTCAAATGAGCATGCCCCCTGCCACAACGGTCCTCTCCCCACTTATTCCGCAGAATCACGCCCCTCCACCTCACATCCCCCCTCGGCCAACGACTACAAGCTCGGCAGATATATCCAGTCCGCACTGGTCTGCTTCAACCATAACACCATCAGATAGGTCGGCTGAAAACGAGCCATTCTCCTTCGCACCATCTCATCGGAACTCGCTACCAGCTTCCTTCCCGTCCACGGGCGCAGGACAATCAACGACGAGCGCTGGAACACCTCTTAGCACACGCATGCCGACCCCAGCCTTGCGCGCCGCTAGTCCTCCAGCTCCTGCTGGTTCTTCTCTGCCAGGGGCGAGCATCCAATATGCACCACATGGCAGTGAGATTGGATCCCATACTGCCAATTCTATGCGAGCCGAGCCGCTTTCGGGCGTACAACGAGATGAGATGCCACCGGTCAGCAATGATACCGAGGACCCGTTGACCGTCGAGTCGGAAATAGTCGAGATTGGATCGAAAGACCCGCGAACAGACATTGTCAAAAAAGAAGTTATATCGGGTCGGGATGCGGTTTCCTTGGTCAAGTAGTAAGTTCACCTACCGCTTTGAGGGACAAGCGCCTTATCATACTGTGACACTGATGAGTGATCCCGCAGTTTCCACAGCCATATCAGTGTATTCCTATACGGGTACGACCTTCAGTTCCAGCGGTTCCCATATATCGGTGGACCAAGCGTGATCACCCCTCTCTTGCTCGCAGTGCTATGCCTGATCTCCTCGGAGCGTTTCTCAACCTTACACCATTACCACCCTGCTCTAGCGGAAGAAGTGTCAAAGCTGCTCAGCACCTCTCCCGCTGAGAGCTGGCAGACTTTCGAGGGATCATCGTACACTGCCGATTTCGGCGATGTGGACGGCGATGATCCGCTCGATGCGGAGTTCGGCCTGGGACCCGAAGAGATCGTGGCTGCTTGCGTGTTGGCGACTTATATGACCGAAAGGGAGGAGGCCGTATTGATTGCCAGGTCTGCATTCAGGTGGGCAAGAGGATGGATCATGGTGAGCGATCCGCGTTCGCTCGCTTACCCACGGCGCAGATGACGTCCAAGGTCGGAGTGCACTGTCAGTTGCACTGACACTGAGGTCCCGCGCTCGTGATAGCTGCTCTCGTCCACACAGCCAAGGGTAACTATTGCAGAAACTGTCGGATTCGTACCGCCCGAACGTCATGCCACCCCAAAAGATATGGCAAGGATCTGGTTGCTATGTTATGTGAGTGATGACGTCCATTTTGGTCGCTGTAGCACGAGAAGCGAGAGGCTAATTCAATCCCACGCTACATACGTAGATCGTCGACAGTACGGAGCGCCTCCAGCTGTCCCTGCCCGCGCCTCCTCCTCGAGACCCACATCCGTATTTACAAGTCCTCGCATCCTCAAACCTGGCGTCTCTAGTCACTGGTCCCCTAGACACGGACGTTCGGGTGAATCAACAGGACATTCTGCTCACCTCTCAGGCCAGCCTATTGACGATTCTCAACGGATGGAGACGCCAATTGGAGGCGCTCGTCGCCAATGAGCCGAACCCGATGACGATCGGTGGTTTAGATCAACTGAAGGGTCTGGCAAGGATAACCAATGAGCAGCTCGATCAGTGGAGATATCACTTTGAAGTTCATAAGTCTCGCTTCTCCAGCGCCGTACCAGGTGAACCACGACAACAAAATTACGGCAGCAATGCCGAGTCCGGTATCGACGATATATCAGCTTCTGGCGACCACCGATGGTGTCAGCAGATTGAAATCACATGGCTGTTCGTCAAGATGTCAGTGAACGGCACACTCTCCACATACCTCACATCGTCTTCTCCATCATTGTCATCTCTGTACTCTCACCCCACGCTTCACCCTGACGCAAAGTCAAATTCGGACAAGAGGTTAAGAGACGAGAGCCGAAGGATTGTCGTGGAATCAGCGCGAGGATTCATGGAAACTTGCCGTTCCTGGACACCAAGAGCAAGTCTGACCAATCTCTCGCCGACATATCTGTTCTTCGTGACATTGGCGGGGAGTGAGCTGGTCCAGGGCATGAGCCAGACGAAAGAGAATTCAGAGGTGGGAGATAAAGAGGGATCCGGGATCACGCTAAGTCCTGATGAAGGTGAGCAGCCTGTAACTCGTCCTCGATAGATCATACGAGGACACAATTTGACTGATATGCGCCTGCCCAATGTCGACTTGGACCTCAGTCATATCCCTCCTTCGTTCAGTAGGGGAGATGCTCTTCTTAGGTGATCTGCATCAACAGCATGTCAGTCGGACCACGGCGAAGACGCTCTTCTATTACTGCGAGCAGCTGCAAAAGCTGTGCTGAAACGGGCATCGTTCAGCTTGACAATCTGAATTCCCATGCTGGGCGGAGAGGGGCGGATCAGTCGTTGGAAAAGCAGGGACATGTGAGGGATTCACGAGTTGTCATGCATGTCTGCTTGCCGAGCACGAGACAGTATCTCTGATCGCAAGTTTGGTTGAAGGGGTTGCCATCCCATCATTCGGCCGCTTTCGCCGATCGCAGCCTTTGTCATCTTTGTCTTACGCTATGACGATGTGTGGTCTGCGCTTGGGACCAGTGGGCCAGGCTGTGAGTGTGAGTCTGCCCTTGCCAGGGGGCCTGAGGTTGCTTTGGGTCAAGACGAGTCATGAGATGATGTGGTGTCTTTGAAAGGTATGAGGAGTCCATGAGCGGGGGGTTCACGGACCGGAAAGGATAGCCCTTTGTTTGTCCCGGTCGGATCAGATGAAACAGATGAGGGCGGGTGACTGTAGGAATGATCGGTGAAAACGGCGGAAGCCAAGCAACATGGGATTGTTGTCATGACAAAGGAAGGAAACGGCTATCACCGAACGAGTGCTGTATCACTGTACTCGAGTACACCGCTCATTGACTGGTACGAGCACTTAACGTCATCACTGCGTTATCACCTGACCTGGTGCTTATCTCAATCAGTCGTCAACAGAGATCTCCCACTCGATAGACTTGACTTTTCATCGACCTTGTCGAACTTTCTGCGATAGTTCTCGTCACCAAGGTCTCTTTCCTTAGACTTGATCGAACCCCCACCTCATATGTGATTCCCCACTCGCCATCACGCCCGATCACCATCAGAACTAATAGAGTTTCCGACTTCCCTGCTCTGTACCTACTCTTCTCGGCAGCTCTAGCGGCATCCGTCGGTGTACGGTGTACGATACCTGTCCTCTCATTCATCTGCCTACACGACGACGACCGTGCTCCGCTCCTTTTGTCTGAGTCACGATCGCGCTAAGACACGACTAGTCTCGATCCCGGTCTCGGTCTGACACCCAATCAACACTTAACACTGACCGAACCTCGGTATTCAGCACAAAGCTTCCGATCACTCGACGAGACTAAGATCCCAATCTCGCATACATACACCGTCCTGTATCTTTTCTTCCTCCTCCTGTGATCGCTGCCAAGTTCGATTTGGCAAGTAGGTCAGGTCGTACTAGAGATAACAAGGCACATACCACCCTCGACTGCCGATCATCGGAACACAACGAGGGGACCATTAGACATACGACCATCCCGGGCCTCACACATCATACTGTCAACAGCTACCTTTGTGACGTGTGTGATTTCGTCTTGCCATACCGCAATCACTCCAATCAATCACTTCCCACGAAAGGTCGTCGGGACCTTTCTCTCTTTTTCTTGCCAGATAAGGGCGCAAGGGTACAAGCAAGGAAGGACAAGGCCCGGATCGATCGAGCTTGGACCTTAGAGGTCGGAGGATTGTTTTTAAGGCTGCGTGATCGCGATAAACGGGAGGAGAAAGAGGGTAAAGTGGTATCTATCACACGGACGATCATCCGTCATCCTTTCCTCAAACAACCAACCAAAACTTGAACTTGGATACTCTTACCTCGTCACCGGTCGGTGATTCACACAACGGTGGATGGGACCTGAACGTCGCAACCAGGTGACTTGCCTAGCTGTTCCACAGCTATAATAACACTCGCTGCATTCTCGTTCCTGCGCTCATTCACCATCTTACGAAGATCTCGCACGAACAATCCCCGAAAAAGCTAGGCGATCCCTGGACGTCATCGGCACTATAATCGTTACGCAAAAGTTGAACAGCCTATTAACCGGTTCAACAAACCGACTCGCCCACTGACTGCCTCTGCCCACCTACGCTGAATCACCCTTCCTACATCAACCGTTCAACCGCCCTCGACCAGATAGAAACGGTGCGCAAGCATGGCGTCCCGTCTACCCACACCTCCACCTTGCCCACTCGCGCCTCATCTCGTGCTCTGTGCCGATGGAGGCGGCTCGAAAGTATGTGTGGTCATCCGGTCCAGCGATGGTGTCGAGGCCAGAGGTGCAGCCGGCCCATGTAATGTGTGAGTACCATTCCATTCAGACTCTCCTCGGGCCATTTTGCCCGAATCCCTGGGGTACATAGCTGATGTTTGAGACGGTTCTCAGACAAAGCGTAGGACACAGTGCGGCTGCCCAAGCACTGCTTCTCGCTACCTATCGAGCACTCTCCCTTCTTCCCTCGTCGCATACGCCTCCGGATCTCGTGATTCCTTCTTCGGCTGCCTTCAGACCCAGTCTGTTTCCCGCACAGCCTCCCTGTAGCTCGCTGCATCACAGTGAAAAATGTGCCCTATCCAAACAAAGTACGGAAGCCGGTGCTGCCTTTCGACCGATGCGGCTGCCCGCCTTGAACGTACAGGTGTTTCGCTATGCTTGGCTCGGCCTTGCGGGCATCAATTGCGAGACGGACGCGAAAGGATTCATCGCACACGCTGCGAGTGCACTGAATGTCAGTGAACACAATTTGAAACTGTCTAATGGTGAGCCCCGCTACCAATGAAACCAGTAGGCAGCCCAGCTGACACACTTCTGACCGAACCGAAACTCAGATGTCAATTTACTCGCCGCACCCGCACTGGACTTGCCTAGCATTGATCACGTCGTGGCTATGGTTGCCGGTACAGGCACCGTCGGTAGAACTATCAAAGTCGCGAGACCTCCTCGTGTAGGTCCGGCGCACGGCGGGATGGGCAAGAAATCCACTTTGCCTTTGGAAGATGTAGCAATCGCGCGAGGCTGGGGTTATTTGTGCGTATCGTCTGGTATCTTCATCTCGAGTTATAAATCCAAATCAGAAGAAACGCTGAAAGCTGATCTCGGATTTTCTTCGAATAGGCTCTGCGACGAGGGTTCAGCATTCTGGATGGGCAGGCTGGCCATCCGGAACATTCTCGCCCTAGCCGATCGTCAAGCTTCGTCCGCCATATACTCCGGACCTCCGCCAGCGCTCCTACCCTTACATCGGGATCTACTCGACTACTTCGGTACATCCGATCCTGCAGATCTAATCACGCTTGCTTCGCTGGCCGGACCATCAAGTGAAGGTCTCGATGCGGGAGAAGCTACCAGTCGAAGGAACGCTAAGATCGCTGGTGCCGCTCGAGTGGTGTTCCGTTGGGCTTTCCCCGACGACGGCCTCATCGGTATTGGTGGACTGCCCACTCCACCTGGGAGCAGTGATGGACGTGATCAGGATCCAGATACCGATACCGAGGCCGAATCTGATCTCGAACCTGAAGGGTCAATCGACGTGTCAGTGTCCTCTTCTGCGGTCAGCGAGGTTCCGAAACACCAGCGAATGGATTTCACTACTCCTCAAGCTCAAGCCTCTCAGGCCGAGGCGCTTCGTCTCGCTCGCAGATCCGTGATACCTCTTATCGAACTCACCTCATCCTTGCTGGGTGATCAGACGGTCGTACACCCCTATAGAACGGCATTGGCGTTAGGAGGCGGGCTGATGATGTCAAAAGGGTACAGAGCGCTGTTACTCGACGGATTGAAGAAGGAAGGCGTGGTGTTCAGGCGGGTTTTGGTCATTGCTGATGCGGCTGGCGAAGGTGCTCGAGCGATGGGCAAAGTCGAGTTCGGCCAGGGTGTTGTCACAGGTCAATAAGCCTCGCTTGTGGACATGTCTCAATCCCTTCTCCGCCTCTACACTATCCTTATAATCCGGTTCATACGCCTCTCTCTTATGGCTCTCTCAATTCCAAAGGACATTTCATTCCGCTCCGTTGCTTGTCTACGAAGCGTTGGGATTTCTTCTCCTGCAGCAATTTTGAACGTTGGACATCGACCGGAACAGAATGCTCAGTGGAATCTCTACCTGTATACGATGATCGCCGTCATGTGGCCTGTGTATTGCTTAACTGTTTGTAGAATTGACTCGTGTCGTATATATGGACAATGAGATCAAGTCGAATCTCTTACATGGCACTCAGACTCGGAGCTTAAATCAAGGTTATCAAGGTTTCCGGTGCAACGTGGCGATGATCGAGGGTATCGGTCGCTGAAATTGTATCTGAACACCCACTTAAAGATGACCGCAGTCCATATCTGTATCTGTATGGTGAGGGGACTGCGATGACCGTCGGCCATCGGGCTACTGTTGTTTAATGTCTATAATGCCTATTAGCGCTCTTCGCTCTCCGTTCTCCTCCTGATGTGCCGATGATACGCATGTGCGCGTTGATGAGCAAGCAGGCAAGACACAGAACATTCGATGCGATTTCCATTCCTGCTTGAATTAATCGTGATCAACCTTCAGAACGATTGACCCTCGTCTCGCCATCAAGACAACTATCAACAGTACAGGTTCCCGTCTTCTCGCGCATCAACAGAATAGATCATTATAACTATCATAACTGTACCATCATTGCTCTCGGATCCGAAACGTCCAACGATTCTTTCTTCTTCCTGTCGGCGTTGGTGGTTCCGGCGAATTTTGGCACATCATAATAAAATACGATTACAAAGCTTCTCGCTTTGTCCGGCGCGCGCCAAAATCGTCACCAAAGCGAGTAATTAACATATATCGCACTCTGAAGCTCACACGAACGCCTGACCTTTTGGGTACCTTACCTTTAGAAGACCTTCAGACTCATAGGACAAGCGACTGCACTGCGCGCATCGATACAAGGGCGAATCGAGTCGCAAGGGACACACACGCATAGTGCATAGTCGCAATCACTGTCACTTCCGTTCCAGAGACTATAATATACAATTCCCAGGACCTTTGTTCTCGCTACTTGACCCTGCCTTCGCTTCACTCGCCTTCTCACGAAGAAGTGACTCGTATAGTCTTTGCAACACCGCTATGAGCCCGACACCACCCTACGACGATATCTTGGACGACGAGACGCTAGCTCCACTGAAGCGTAATCATGCCTGTCTGCAATGTAAGAAGCGGAAGGTGAAGTGCGATGCCGTGAGTTCCCGTCTGCTGTGCCCAGTGCCCTTGGTCTGGGATTGTGTATGCTCACAAGAAATGCTGATTCTGAACATCATGGACTAGATCAAGCCAACATGTTCACCGTGTCTGCGTTCACACGCTCACGCTGTCAGATCCGCTCATCGGAATGGGACAGCCCCACCTACGTTGACATGCTCGTACGCTGAGGAAGGACCGCTCGATGCCAGCCCACCCGATGAAAGTGTGCCGAAGAAGAAGAAGAGCGTTTCGAGTGATAAGCATTCTGGATCTGGGCCTGGGTCAACAGGAACGGCGGTGGGCGCGGGGTCGAAGAGACAACATACCACGCAGGGAACGAGGGAATCGGTCGATGCTGAGAAGGAGGCGTTGAAAGCTAGAATAGGTAAGCTATGCTGTTGACCTTGCTCCAGAATGCCGTAGCTGACATGGCGCACAGCCGAGCTTGAAGCTCGACTTTCAGCCATGACCCCTCCGAGCTCGATCAAGGACAATGAAGCGCCATTCGACATCGACAGCAGTCGCAGGTCAAGCAACGCTCAAACCACCTCGAATGCGTTCATATTTGGAGAAACACGCATACCGTCAACGTCGTTTGATAGCATTGGCGCGAACGGCAACAAGAATAGCGATTCTCCGACTTGGGATATCCCAGTCATAGGTACTGGGGTCGATATGAGCAATGCGGCGCCCCTTCCAGATGGTCTGGGAGGAGCAGCAGATTTCGCAGGTCTGGACGATCTGTTCATGGTGCCGATAGGATGGCCCAAACATCTTCCTCTGCCCTGTAAGCATTACTCTAGCTCCCTACCTTGCACCTATGGTGTTCGCCTGACCACGACTTTTCTCATCATTAGTCATGCTCGAACACCTCGTCGAGACGTTCTTCAACTACGTACCGCAGACTCCTCGGATGCTGCATCGTGGATCGCTCTTGGCCCGCATCAAGCTACCGCCCACATCGCCTGACTTCCCCTTCCCAGGATTGCTTCACGCCATCTGTGCCTCCGCCGCTAATTACACCGCATGGGTCAACAACCTCGCCCCTCACTTGCTGGAAGAAGCGGTCCAACGACATCTCAACATGGGCGTCGATCTCGTCCATATCGAAGATTTCGGCTTGGCCCAGGCCCAGGCTGCTCATCAGGCCATCGATGTCTTCACGTCAGCCTGCATCATGGGCGGTGGACACCACATGCTTCAAGTTGCCCAGGCTTGTGTGAGTTTTGCCCTCAGAATAACCCTAACCTACGTTCTATGAACTGACCCGCGAATGTATTGCAATGCGTAGCTTCTAGTCGGCGATGTTTACTTCGCCAAGGGTTTCCCCATGAAGGGTTGGATGATGGCTGCTCAACCTTCGAGGATCCTGTCGGTCTTGGAATTGGGCAATCGAACCTCGCGTCGAAGCTTCAAAGAGCCGATGTTGGCGCACCCGAAGAACGATCAAGAGCGAGAACAACGTCTGATTACCCTGTGGATGGCGTTCGTCATCGATTCTGGCTTCGCGGTGAACAGCGGCTGGGCACCATCCATGCAGCTCAAAGACACCAGGTGCAACCTGCCGACTAGTGCATCGCAGTGGTTCAGATCGGACGGTAATATGGAAGCCAACACTCAATATCCTGAATCGCCAGACATCTTTTATTCCCACCCGGTCGAGGACTCGTTCGTCTTCGTTATCAAGGGCAGTATGTTGATGTCCATGGCTGCGCAGTGGCTACGAGATTGGCAGCAGCGACAACGCGTACCGGGTGACGAATTGCAGGGGCTACACACCGAGTCCTTCAAGACTATCATGCACCGCATAGAGGCGTTCACATCGACTATCCCTACAGCACTCAAAAACATTTACAGAATGGTCGACAACACATCATCCACCCAGCCTAGCGGTTTCGACGCCAATCTCTTGTCCATCCATATCATCCCCAACATCGCTATTTGTCTTATCCACGAACCGTTCCTGCAATGGTCACCATACGATCCCGCCACTGTCGTTACACAAAAGGCGTACGATTCCGTTATGAGTGTGCTGCATCTCATCCCAAGCAACCTGGATGTCACCCTTATTCTCACTCCGTTCCTCGCATTCTCTTTGTACACGCTCGGCCGTTTCGTTGTGGACTTCATCCATCACGCTGCCCAAACTGGTCAATACCAGATGGCTACCAAATACACCGCTGACCTGAAGACCGTGCAAAATCTGCTCGAGCGATATGGACAGCGACACGCTCTCGGCAATGCGATGACGCACTTCCTCACCAACTACCTCAAAGCCAACGGCCGACCCCTGACCGGAGAAGAGGTCTGTCACTTCCACGATCGACGAATCACATACTCTGCTCCAGCGGCATCTCCAGATGTAAATCTCGGTCCCGAAGCGGAAGCCAAATACTATGCCAAATTACAGAAGCATTTCGCTACTGACTTCGGTTCCGGCAATACCAATGGACCGATCCTCGAGGAGTTGAGCCCGAATTCTGTCCAAGGATCTTCCACGTCGGCATCTGTGACGGGATCCGGCTCGGGCTCAAACACCACACCTAGTATCACTACACCGGGCAAGAGCAACGAGCCGACGCCCGAGAACACTGGGATGATATGGCCGAGCATCGGCGCGGGCGTCACCGATCAGGTCAAGTCATCGGCACAACCTTCTTGGTCGACATGGCAGGACCCCAGCATCACCCCTCCGATCTTAATCCAGACCCATCAACAGCAAGTATCGGAATCAAACTTGCCCAGCAGAGCGCCGAGCGGGACGTTTCATGGTCTGGGAACAATTCCTGGCGATGCTCTCGACTGTTTCGCCCAATCGGCGTCCACGATGACTATTGCGCCTAACGGCCAGGTCCCACTGCCAGACCCGCTTGACTCACTGACCATCGAGAGCAATGGACTCCCGAACGTAGGTGGATTTGAAGGGTTGGGGTGGAAGTTCAATGTCGGTACCGGTGTGGGCAATTAGGTCAATAAGTCAACATAATAAGGTTACAATGTACTGTACATCTCTTTACATTGTTCGTCCCTAGTCTCGTCCTGGTTCGTCCTGGTTCGTCCTGTTTCACCCCTCAGCTAGACCTTTTCTCCATGTTCTTAGCCCCAAAAGCGCCCTCCTATGAGCGATGTGTGTTTGTAATAGATATTGTAGTTGTATAACCATAGGGATATATATATGTGTACATACATGCATGTGAATTTTAGTGCGGTACAGCTTCGATCAGCAATCCTCAGATTACTGGAGTGTGGCACCCGTCTACGTACTTCGTTATGCCATTCATCTGCCGCTCCATGTCGCACGTATGTACGACGCACTGTCTGACTCAGGATCTAAACCATCTTCTCTTTTTACAGCCTTGCGCTATGTAGCAGATATGGGAATCTTGTCGGGACGCATAAGTATACAGGAGATTTGCCAGAGAACTCAGAAGCGTGCGGTCTTCATCTTCTTCTTCGTCTTCTTCTTCATCTTCTTCTTCTTCTTCTTCTTCAGGTCACCACGCCATTCACACATCACGCCGATCCGCCAATCTACCCTTCCAGACCCAAGCCCCAGACTACAAGCATAACTCATTTTCTCTTCTTCCCGCAATCACCCTTGAGCCGAACGTGAAGCCTATTTGACCTATCGCCACCCTCTCCCCCGTTGTATTAAATCTGTGCCTTCACGCTTCCGCACTCATCCACACACCGGAGCCCCCCTCCCCGCTCACCGCGCACATACACACCCTCAACCCGACGCGCACCTGATCCTGGTTCTCAGCTCAGTCCACCATGGCGAGTATCGCTCAGGTTCCGAGGCAAAGGGGCGATTCTGTATCCGACATTCGTCGGGTAGACGCCTACCAACAACGCGGTCACGATGGCGCCCATTTCCACCTTTTACCCTCAAGTGTAATCTTCCCCTGGGATCAGGCATCCGAGGCGAGGGCAAGTGTGATCCGTACGGAGGCGGCTCAGAGGCAACAGCTGGACGAGATCAAAGAGCGTCAGCTTTTGCGTTACGCTAGCGCTCCCGCAACGACTTCTCGCTTCAGGCCCGCCACAATTCTCAAGGGGGTCGATCACGATGCCAAGGACACCGTCGGTCGCGCTTGGCCGGAGGCGGACGTACTATTTGCCCCTTGGATGGCTCAAATTGAGTGCAAGCTCATTGAGAGCGAGACTTAGTTCTTCACCGAAGAGGAGCTTGTAGAGCTTGATGAGGTGGAAAGGGATGAACAGCGAGGCTGGGTCATACTTGGCGACGATGCCTTTCACGATCAAAACCACAATCCTGATGACGACCATCACTCAGATTTCTCCGACCTGTGCGAGGCATCCGGCCCCGATATCGAGTCCAAGGACGAATCAGAGGGTCGTAGCGTGATCTCCGGCTTGGACATCGGTCCGCCCGGATTCGCCACGCAGCCTATTTATCCTGAGGACGAATCCCCCTGGAAGAGACTGACTACGTTGGAGCTGCCATTCAGAGTAGGTACAGCACTGTGCAGGTAGCTAAGGGTTGAACTCCGTCTCCAGGAAGAAAAATAACACTCGAAGACTGACGTGTCATACTTTATGAAACTTGCATGACAGGTCGCCGACCTCGCCACAGTGCTCAACTCGCACCCTGATCTCTCTGTTCAGCAAGTCCTGGAATACCTCTATTATGGCAAATATGGGTTTCCCGGTAGGTCAATGAGCTGCAAAATTCCATGGCAAGATCGATTTGATACTGAATTTCTTGCTATCTATGCCTGTGATAGAAGAAGCACCTGCCGAAAGCGAGAGGGCGAGCGAGAGCGGTCATGAAGCCGAGGAAGAAGATCAAGAGGAAGATTGGTGTGTCACGGACGCACCGCCGCCATGCGAGTGGGTCAATCGGTGGGACTACTGGGAGGCGGATGCCAAGGGTGGCCGAACAGAAGGTCATAGTATCAGATGTAGAGGTCTTACGGGAGGATCGGGCTGAAGGGGTCTGGGAGAGCGCATCGGGCGAATTTTCATATGCCAAAGATACTGTGGCTTTTCATGGAGTCCTGTAAAGCTGAAAATGGCTGCTGCTCTTCGTGCGCTGGAATCGCAGGTCCATTACAGTGTATGCATAAGGTGCGATCGTCATCATAGGCTTAAGCGTTCGTTCTATGTGGTCGTAAAGTCATCACATCTAAAACGTCCGACATCAGATCTCTGAACAGCGCCAAACCCCAGGAACCTAACCCGATACTACCACAAGGTCCAGAAACCGCCTATACCGATCGAAAAACTGATAACCACACTGATCCCAAGGCCTTTGAATCCAGAATCAAGGCTCACTTGGAACCTCCGGCCAGCTGCATTCGTCTGATTCTTCTCGACCTCGATGATGATTTTGCTCTTGCTCTTCTTCTTGTTCTTCTTTTTGTCCGCCCGCTTCTCCAGGTGCAACTCCACTTTTCTGCATAGGTCATGGTACGCGTGGTCCCGAAGTTTGAGGATGTCGTGCTCGGTCAGACCTGCGGGGTCTTGTGAGGTGAACAAGAGGGTCGATGTGCCTTCGGAATCTACGCGAAACGTCAAGAGTATGTGACGAATGTCAGTGGTGGGGGCCTTTGGACCTCAAGTTGAGACTCTCACTTACCGCATCTCGACCAGATGCTGAGACCTTCATCCGCCTGGTCCTCGACCACATGTAACGCCTTGTGCGATCTAGCAGGGATCAGGATAGTCGCGGACCCCAACGGCTTTTCACCTGCAAAGCCGTTATCCGAGCCTTGATCAGTCATGTGCCATTTGTAGTTCCGAGCCTAGGATAGGAATGATCAACGGGCGTACTCACCGCCACTCTCTTCTGTGCTCACCTCCAACCTTGCAGGAGAGATACTGGCAGGTGCCGCGCATGCGAGGGTCACCAGGACCAAGATGAAGAAGCCGAGTCTGAACAGCATGGTCGACGTGGTGATGGATGCTGCTCCTCAGAAGCAGAAAGTGGAATGTTTGAGGAAAGAAAGAAAGAAGAAACGAGGCAAGCGCAATGCCTACTTTATAGTACTCGTATGGAGAAGTGGGTCGGAACCATGCTTCAGGTACTTGGAAAACCATTCGACCGAGGGCGCTGGGGCTCTGGCTCGGATCTCACAGTTTGATCTATATTTCGCTCTGAATTGCACGACAACCTCGGTCACTCACCGCGACTCCCTTGATGATCAAGCAAATATTGCATATATTGCATGCAAAGGGGGGCATCGCTCGCTTAAGGATCCGGTACTCGTACGGTTATTGATAGCAGAGGAGAGAAGTCATTGACCAAGATCTAATGTAATGTTAGGGGGGTGTGTTAGGTACACCATCATAGTGCGATGCTTGTTCGGTCGACGGATCCGTGCCATCCTCGACCCTTATATGTGTGGTACGGTATGACTGTGCGACACAGTACGAAGCGGGATCCGAGAAAGGAAGGCGCCATATCCGATCATCGCCACTCCGCACAAAGGACATGATAAGCAATGCATATTAATCGCTACATAGGGCACACACCAGGATCGGACCCAAAGGTCGTGGAGTAAACATACAGTACAGTGTCGGCCTTTATCTGATATAGTATTATAGAAGGCTCGAGAGGCCAGTGATGCCAAGAACGGTCAAAGCGGTCACCATCACGATTGATGATAGCCCTGAGCACTGGTCAGATCCGATTACAAGGGTGGGCATAGCTGTAAATGAGGTCCTCCTTATCAGCTACCGTTCGTTCCATAAGCGTATCACATCCTCCGGCTGCGTGGTGGGGACTATGAGTCGGTGAGATTGTATCGTGCATCACACTGAATTTGATGGATGCGAAGCGAGGTGGAGTTACTTACCAGCACTAGTCGAATTATTACCCCTGTTTCTCCCTCGCCCAGCTGCGCCCGCGGCAGCACCGGCACCTGCTCCAGCGCCCGCACCAGCTGCTGTGCCCGAGCCAGAGTTCGACTTCGAGTTCGAGTTCGATCCCGATGTACCAGACGAAGATGAGGAAGACGATTTGCCACTTGAGCCGGACGACGAAGATGAGGACGACGACGATCGACCGCCGCCGCCGCTACTGCCACCTCCTCCTCGACCCCCGCCACCGCCGCCGATTCTACGGCAGAGGTGGTGGGTTTCGAAGCCTGATTCAGATTCGATATCTTCGACATATGCGATCTCCCCTTCAATACCTGAGGATGATGACTCCGTTAAAGGTCCTATGAAGGCGAACCGATCGTGGTCAGTAAGTCTCGCGCTAAGCTCCGATCAACAAACGTGGTAAACCGGGTCGGGGAGACTAACCACAGGCCATCCATCCTTCGTCATCTTCATCTTCCCCATCTTGGAACTCGTCGAGTTGGTAGAAAGCACCTAAAAAGACACAAGAGTTATATCAGGTTCGTTTGTGACACGTCCCTTGTTATCAACCGAACCGAGGTGACTTACCATCTTTGACGCTCGGATCATCCGGCGGTGGAGCAACGCCCAGCTTCTTCTCGATCGATGCGTCGGCCAGTGCCGGTGCCGGAGCTGCCCATACCGAAGATGCCGATCCGAAAGCGAAGATCGTCAGGAGCATCACGGTCGTAACGCGAGTCATTGTGATACAAAGTGTATGTAGTATACTGTATGTTTGATGCGATGAAAAGATGTGTCTGATTCTCTACAATGTGTCCCTAGGTATACACACAGCTGCGGATAGATAGGCAAGAAGAAAGCTGCGGATACATATGAGATATTTATATGCAGCTGATTGTGATTTTATGCATGTCACTATCGTATCGCGTTGCAACTATTTCGATGCACGCGCAAATCGTCATGCAAGGCGTCTCAAGGAGGGGTGTCACCTTCCTTCAGGGTACTTAAGCCTTACGGCCGAGCGTGGCGGTGCACTCCGCTCCACACCAGTATAACATGTATAATATTCCTCGCTCAAAGCTTGTGTCCTACACAGCCTTCGGCACGACCTATGTGTACGCGGATAGTAAGTACTAAAGGCATGGAGGCGGAGATCGAAGTCAGCTCGGGAACAAAGCGATCATCAGCCGTCGTAGTGTTCTTGGCAATTCTGGATCGGATGTCTGTTGTCGCAACTCATGGGGTCCCCTGATCTATACTAGTACTGGGTCTCAGATACTCGTATCGATATCATGATACCCAAAACGCTATCGAAAGCGGTGCGATCGCTCACGGAATGGGTCAGCTCATAGGAGTCATGTGACGAGGCCTGCTCGCTTCGAAGCTGTCCATTGAGCACGTCAAGTCGAAGCGGCCGTTACCCGTTACACAGGCTGACCACTAGACGATGACCGCTACCGAGTGACAGGGGATACACGCGGCCCCCATGTCCCGAGTCCAAAGTACCAGGAGTCCGAGCTGTACAACTTATCGAGTCGTCAGTTCAAGCGAGTAAGTAGACGAGGTCTGATGGGGGCAGGAGTGCTGCACTTTGACTTTTTGTACATTTCTTCTGAACCTATCTTACAAAGAATGTATTCGCGCATCGTGCGTGTCTTACAAGAAGAGGCTCCCTAACCTCGAGTGCCCTCATTTCCCTTTTCGCTCCTGCATTCCCTCTAACTCCACGAATGGGTGTCACTATGAGTCGATGAGACTGCATGAACTGCACGAGAAGCGGTCAGGGTGAAGGAGAGCCGAAGAGGGATATGTTGTGCAGTGTCCAGGAGATATATCAGTGACACGGGGGGGGGGGGGGGGGATTTGTCGTAATGAACGTGGGGTCGTTAAAATGTGAGGTGACAAGTGATATGATTCGGGTTGCCGCATATGGTTCCCGTGGTCGGTGATTGGACTCCGACGCATCTGGTCGTCTGCTATTCCACAAGCACGTCACGCGGAGTCAGCCTTGTGCTCCAAGGGGTACCACTCCTATCCTCCTACATGACGTGATCGTGGTGGGCCACTCACCTGACGACTTGATTCGTGTTGAAATATGCTCAGAATCTTCCTATGCGCGGTGAAAAGGACGGAGCAGCGGAAGCGGCCTTTGCGCCTGCCGATTGCGAGTGCGTGAAGAGGAGGCATACGGCCGACCAGAGAAGGACGCCCTCGGTCTTGAATGATGGTCTCATTGTGTGTTGTGTGTACTCGTAATGACGATCTGATGATGACGACTCATACAAGTGGGAATGACTGTATTGGTGAAGGGTTCTCAGAGATTTGGTGAGGTCTGTGCGTTTGGAGAGGCTGAGTGGTATATTTCAGCAAGACGACGTTGGGTGAAAATAGACAGCGGGGTGAAGATAGGCGGCGGTTTGGAGCAGGTGACGGGTGTGCGTGTGAGTGTAAGGTCAATTTCGTCCGGGCATGGGTAGGGTGACTGACAATCTTCGTATGATCTCGATCTGGCAGACGGAGTGTCGTACCATTGGTTTTCTTCTCGAGTACAGTCAGTCCATCACATGGGCTATTGCGGGTATGACCACGCTCGATTGGTTTTCGGTACAGTTGCGGCCGTTTCAACATCAGCTAATCAAGAATTCACCCGGGCCGCGGTCGCTGACAAACGGATGCGAGGGCATGATTAGTTCTGCGGGGTCAGTCAACGAAATCGAAACCAAGTCGAGTCGTATCATCCGCAATCGCAGTGTCCGATCCGGTCCGTCCCATTTTATGTTTGAGCTGATCAGTTGGTCCAGAAGCAATATCAGTGATTCCGGCTACCGCACGCAAGGACTTGCTCGGATCAGGTGACAGCTTGCGATTGATGTATTGATTGTTAGCATCGCTCGCACGATTGCAAGCCACATGGTCATAGGTCAGGTGTATGGTATCTCATCCGTGGTCTGCAGCCAACTGCGGGGAGTGAACAGAAAGGAACGGGGAAGAGAAACGCGAAAAGAATGGCGAGAATCGGAATGTTTCCCGGAGAACGCGAAACAATCCGCACCATGTGCGTGGGAATCATAATGCTGCGCTCGAATGAAATGAACGGAGTGTGGTTGGGCGATTTCGATTGTCTCTCACATTGAGCGGGAGGGCAGCACTAATCCAGCAAGAAAATCCCCCTATGCTCGCCAGTCACGACTAGATAGCAGCCGTTCATCAATCCAAGCATCCTCTGCCCATATCAAAAGCAACACCCTTCAGACCCTATCGTTCCCGGATGTCCAGACCGCTTCCCCGCAAGAGGCTCGAGCGACGACTGACATGCAGCACGCAAGACATTTGTGCTACCCCGCGTTCTGCCGCAACGTCCTTTCCAACGCTATCCGGTGGAAGGAAGAAACTCATAGCGATCCGACGTCCTCGGACAACGATCCATTCCGACTTCAAAATCAGCGGAGGAGCTCTTATCGATTTGTAAAAGAGTCAGTTAGACCCTACAGCGAGGTTCACATCATTCACCAGTGGTGTATAGTGGAGTGGGAAAGGATTAATTGATTTGTAGAAAACAGTTCAAAGATTTGTATTTCAGCTGGAGACGAACCCTTAGAGGGCATCAAGGGTGTTTTCCTACCCGAGCGATTCCGGTCAGGGTCTAAGGTACTCTGGGCTCTGGGCTCACTGCATGATTTTATGGAATTTGGTACGGCTTTTCGTAATTTACCGGCTTGTCTCGAAGCGCTATGGTGGGGGTTTATTCAGGGTTGATATATTTTCGTGCCTGATCATCCAACCTATTCCGGTAAGTTGCGTTTTGTGTGATTATGTGGCTGTGTGGTGATGTGTGGTGGTGAGTCAGGCAAGGATCTTTCCGGAATTGGTGAAAATGCAAGGAGGCACTCGCACTCGCGCCAGATGGGTTGCTGGGCTTTGTCGCGAATCGTTATCTCGGACTAAAGCGTATAGCACCGTGAGCGCCCGAGTCCGAGTCCGATATGATGTGCATAATGGTTGTGTCGTGCATAGCCCACCACAGGCATACGGTAGATCAATCAACCTTTTGGATGATCTCGCAGGTTTGAGTTTGGATCAGCTCGGAACGACTAGGCGTTGACGCTATCTATCGCATCTCGGCGGTCCTTACTGGTCACCTGTGGAGGATGTATGCATCTGCGAGCAGTGCTTTACTGACTGTGCAATGGGATGTGGATGGGGCTTGGAAAAGATATATAAACCACCAGAAGAAGGGCGTCGAGAATCATTCCTTTTCCTCATCACAACAACACAACAAAGCTTCCAAACCAACCAAACCAAACAACCAAACCTAGCCAAGCCAATCTCAATTGATCTGCCTAACAAGCACCCAAACCCAATAATCATCATCACAACAATGTTCGCTCGAGCTGCCCTTCGAACCACCTCCATGGCTGCCAAGCCCTCCGTCGCACGACAAGTAGTCGCCAGACGTGCATACACCATCCCCACTGCTGAACAACAAGTGAGTCGCCGAGCAACTTCAAAAGTCTTAACTACTGCCGAGATCCCGCAGCTGACCATGACTTCTCAAACCTTCAGATCAAGCAGTTCTTCCACGACCGACCAGTACCGGTTGATGCCTACCCCTTGATTGCCATCACTGTGATCATGTGTTCCGGTGCCACTTACATGCTCTCCAAGCACAGTGAGTTCTCATTTTTTTACTACTGCCTGCTTCATCAAGAGCCTCTCGCTGATATCATTTCTACTTTCTTTTTGTCAATCAGTCCGAGAAGACCATGACCACAACCGATGGGCTCCCGGCCAGGGCCTCGTCAAGTTTCAGCTCCCCGCTGACAAGTAACTCGCATTCTACGATTACTTCCACCATTAATAACGATAACCCCCCTAGACGGGTCCCCAAGGCTCTGAGCCTAGGATGCGCCTCGGTACATAATAGCATAGATTCCTCATTCGCACATTATTTCGCTTCCCTTTCGACCAATTAGTGGCGGGTTTCTCCTTGGCTTTCTTGTTGTGATACCTCAAAATTAGTAGATTCGTGGGCCCCAATCTCATTTGTACTTGTACGATTCGACGTGGAAACATATATAATCATATATAGGATAGAGTGACTGCGATGACGATCTGTAAGACGATCTGATAGCAGATTATGCAAAAGACTTATCCGTTCAACGGCTTCGGAGACTCGAACATAACAACCAATTCACAACCCTTCGACATTCAGCAGCAATCGGGAACGAAACTGCCTCGCCATCTCTTCTCCTTCGCTCGCTTACGCCTACAATCACCCATCAGGTCTAGACGGTAAGCACGGGACGTGGTACTTCGTTGGACAGACAGGTGTGGATTGATTGCAATCGAGGCAGAATCGTGCGATGGGTCAACAATCGACGGCATTACAGTTATCATACGTGTATCGCATGGGCCAGTGTACAGTACGTCCACACACAGTTTCGAGACTGATTGAGGCAGTCGCGAATCACATGCTCGCATCATTCCAAAAAGTCCCTTCTCCGCTACTCTACCTTCACCTTTTGCCTCTTCTTCAGAATTCGCGAGAAAGAGCCCGAGCGTTCGACCTATCTCATTCGACGATCTCGTCGGTGACGGGCGACGAACCCGCCGCTTCTCGACGACTCCAGTCATGCTGCCTATTCGCCACCACTTCCGTCTGGTCATCTATACCAACCGCAATTCAGCCTTCTGCGACTTTCCACCAGCTTCAGAGATGGTCAAGCGGCATGCTCAGTGGAGTCGTGTCGCCTACCTTCTCTATCAGACTTCCAAACGATTTCACCTGCCGTTCGGCTGTCATTTTGACCCTCACACTTGTCCCAGCCATCCTCGCCTTCGCCGTCTCTGGTGGGGTTTACAATATCGACTATATCCGAAAGCGCAAGATCAGCCCACTATCTATCGCTTCGGTCAAACGGTCGAAGCTCTAGGCTGTAGCAGGCACGGAACAGGAAGCTGGGGTGCAAAGCAAAACCCAGTAAAGAAGACGCGCGAGATACAAAATTCGCTATCGTAGCTCTGCCCCAAGCGACTATCTGCGAGCAACATCAGTCTGCCAATCTACTAAAGCGTTCTGAATCCACGGGCGCAAGTACTGCAAGATCCCTTTTCTGGACCTTCGGCCTCCTCCGGCTAGACGGCAGCTATCTGGAGGGAGAAGTTCAACAGTGAGAGTCTCCCGCTGTCAGACGTACCCGATGTCTAGCCTCGAAGACATGTCGCGCAGAATGGTCGCTTCTCGAGGCCCTCATTGTCGTGATTCCTCTTGATTCGCCCTCTGGCGCTCGCCTCTGGTGCGACTGGTTTGAAATTCGCCAGTCTCGGTCACGATCACGGCCTCAAAATCCACACGATGGTACAAGCCACAGGAGGACTCACAAGAACTATCAGCCGGCACATCCTCCTCGCCCGCTGTGCGGGCAGGATTCGCGTTGTCCCTACTGGTACCCCTCTTCTTGGACCCGATAACGATATCCGCTGTTCACCAGACCGAAACATCGTTAGTCTTCCAATCCGTTCCAAAGTCGAGATCCGGATCAACTAGGCCATCGGTTGAGAAGATCACTGGTCAGAACGCACATCCACCGCCCTCGTGAGCCTCGTTGGCGCGTTCCATGCGCTTCGTCATCGCCTTCTCCGCTATGGCCAAACCAAGCCTAAATATGTTCTTTGCATTACCAGCGTCGTATTCCGCCGGCGACGTTAACTCCAAAGTTCTCCCTTCGACCGGATCGTCGACTTTCGCCAGACCAACGGGCTCCGGATTGTCGTTTGCGATGATGCCTCTGTCCGATGAATGCGAGACAGCATGACGAGCCCCCCAGTCGTTCGGAATATCCTCTGCAGGAAGGGATCGGTATCGCACAGAATCCTCGGCTTGGTCAGTAGCTTGAGGAAGCTCCTGCGAAGGAGAGTCGCGGTCGGAGGCGATAATGACCGGTTGAGGACGGAGTTGATGCTTGTACCAATCTGTTTCTTCCCTGGGAAGATCACCTCGTTTGTCAGTGACTGGGATACCTCTAACAATGGAGGCGAGCAGCAAGAAGCTAGGCAGTATGAGGTTAGAGGACAGCATGGCGCAAGTCTTGTAGAGTGCCTAATTCGATTGAAGAGGGGTCGGGAATCAAAGGACTGAGGGTGGCAAACCGGTCTGTTCGTGACCTTTATATGTGTGCATAGTGGTGTCGGCCAAGCAAGCACCATACCGTTAGTCACGCTGATTCTGATCCTCTGATCTTGATCCTTCGAGGTGTTGCATGCATGTGACACGACGCTCTTCGTGTTCAACTGATGCCAAGAATGATTTGCGTCCTCTTCGAGTAATCGTTGTAAGATCCTGTTTTGTGGATTGGTCCCGCCCATGACCATGTTACCCATGCAGTGCAGTTGACCAGAATCCGCGCGATCTGTGTAGATGCTTGTACTGATTCAAGGAATGTCTCGTGGGGACAAGGATGTGCACTGCATGAGTCGTTGCGTCGAAGCCCTTGTAGGGTGTAAGGCTGCGTCAAAGGATGTCAACCACCTTTTCATATGACACAGCATGTAAGGTGCACAATAATGAAGGGCATGTGTAGAACGACTGACTCGGTTTATGCATATTGCATGGGCGTTATAAATAGCTTAACTAGCTCCGGTAGCCACGTGGTATCGCCCGAGCGCATAAGACTAGGCAAGGCAACGCCGAACCACACAAGGATACCAATCCCGGGGCGGATGATAACCTGAAAGAGCGAGCGAGCGAGTGTCTAAAAAGCGATGCTATGTTGACTCTTCCGACAGTCAGCAATCTCTGTCGCTGATTCTCACTCAACCTGTGATATAGATTGATTCAACGTGTAGTATAACAGATCAATACGATCCTGTCGGATAGCGTATCTTCGTCATCGACCCTCAATCCGTGTTGTGTATAGTCTCAAGCACAGGACGATCTGTTCACCACAGCCTTCTCTGCACCGTGTCTGCTGGCGGAGTCCATCTCGACACAGATTTCAGCCTTTCGGCATCGATCGAATCTGCAACGGACATACCGTGCACCGCTGCCTTCGGATCCATCTGCCCATATAATGTTTGCCGAGGAACCCAAGAAGAAGCGGAGTGAGTACTCGATTCTCATCAGCTGCATGGCTCCCAAGACGGTGTAGCTGATCCGTTGACCCATGCTTGCTCGGATCTAGGACAAAACGTAGCATGCGATTCGTGCAAGTTGCGGCGAGTCAAATGCGACCTGTCCGAACTCTTATCATCGCTGCCCTCAACGTCTTCATCCTCAAATCTCTCGCTCAGTGATCTCGTCTTACGACACCCTGATATAGGATGCACCAACTGCAAAAATAAAGGGCTGAAATGCACGACGGAAGGGATCGTTAACCCTACCAAGCCGAATAAGGGAGGAAAGAGAATCGAAGAAGCTAAAAAGAAGTTTGGACAGGAGGAGGAGAAGGAACGGCAGGAGAAGGATAGCGGAAAAAGCTCGAGGAGGACAAGCGCAGGATTGCTGGAGGGTGTACCGAGGTCAGAACAGGATGATTCGCTTCTTTCCGGATATGGAGACCGGACACAATCGCAGTCGCAGATCCTCCCAGTATCAAGTCACGATATGTTAGGGACTACTGGGGGCTTGGATCTTCCTGATCACTTTGACTTCACCACCACCTTCGAACCACCAGAACTCACCGCCGTTCAGCCTCCAGATCAACCGCTGGATCCGACCCAACAAGACATGTTCAGATTTCTCTTCCCGGATTTTCCCCCACAACAACTTTCACAAACGCCTGCAACCAATGGATTGCCGTCCTTAACCTTCGGACCTTCGCCCGGACTGCCTAACGCAACTGGGCCGATATCGACACAAGATGTGACTCCTTCGTTGATCTCGCACTCAGCCGCTGATGAACATGTCAGAAGGGATGATATACATACAACAACGACCACATCCACTTTTGACCAAGCATGGTCAATATGGCAAGAATTCGCTAGCAACCCTAAAGGAGCGATGGCTCATGTCCGAGCTACTGGCCAGACGCCTGGCGCGTCTCCCAACCCAACGAGTCTCCAGAATACTCCGCTCGATGAGATGATCGATCAAATCACGACTATTCATAGGGAAGAACCTGGCAATATACTGGGAGATGATTTCCTCCAAACCTCTGCTCCCAGGCCTATCTCAGCCTCCTCCACATACACTCCTCTTACAGACCTTTCCGCCGAGTCCCTCAATGACTACCAACCCCAGCAAGTCGGTCTGAAAAGGCAGCGGTCTGCCACTCCTTGCCCTAGTGAGATCAGTAGATCCGGCAAGATGGTCTTGTTGACCGAGAACCCCTGGAGACTCTATACGCAAGCTCAGGATCAAAACATCGTTCATTGGGGCAGAAGAGAAGATGTACAGGAAAGACTGGCAGACAAGGCTTTGGGAACGGCGTTGAGCGCACATTTGGTAAAAGTGTTCTTCCAGGCTGTCCATCTGTCTTATCCCGTAAGTCTTCTTCAGTTTTGTGTGTGCTGGAAGCTGAGCAAATGTGTATATTACCGATTGTGATGCTAGGCAATAAGCCCGGAAACCTTCTACCTCGACTGGGCGCGAGCGGGACAAAGATCGGATCGTATGAGACCGGCCCAAGAGGTGCTGTGCGCTATCATCGAAGCGTGGGGCGCGAGATACTCTGATTGCCCGGTCGTATGTCTTTCTGCTCTCCAAGTTTCGCCATTTTGTGCCGGGCTGATGTGAGATGGGAACAAATGCGCAGATCCTCGGTCTAGACCCTCAGAAAGCTGATCATGCTCCCAAAGGTAGGCCATAGTGTTCTCTACAGTAAACTGGGATTCGATCCATGTACTTACGTCTGCATCGGTCATAGTGATACAAAAGGATGGAACGGTAAGTTTTCTTCACCGTAACTCTTTCCTTCATAGCTAATCAGTGCTTGCCAATGCCAGTTCGTACCAGGTACTCGCGCGCGGACACATTGGGGCCGAGCACGTCTCAGCGCTTGCAAGGCTTTGCTAGATCGCGCAAGACGCATGATCGACGATCATCATCTGCTTCGGAAACCGAGTGTGACTGGCGTACAAGCGTTGACGCTGTACTCTCAATTGTCTCATATGACGGATCAAAAAGTGGTAGACCAGGATCACTGGCTCCAAGGTGAGCGCTTGAAATTGTCAAAACATCGATTCTATGCTAATCTGGTATTCTTGGTACTAGCTCGGATAATACACTCCACCATCATCGAGCAGATGTCCCTGCTAGGCCTGATGTGGGATTCAGACGGTCCCATTGTCACAGATCATTCGGAGGCTCAATTGACTACGCCTCAGATCCAGATCAGGCAAAGGTGAGCCATTCGTTTTTGACTAACCAAAGTTACGGATTGATTCGTGATGACTGACTCCCTCTCCGGCCCGCACAGACGCTTGTTCTGGACACATATGATTGGCGACGCCTTCTTTTCCGCTTCGATAGGCCAGCTGCCTAAGATGTGAGTACGATTGTTCCATCAGATATCTCTCAGATCTCCTTGTTCGCCTAGCTTTTCACTGTATCGAACCGCAGCTGACAGACCGGACTACCCACCAGGTCCCAAGAGGATGTCGATTCTGCTGGTGAATGGATCGACACTTTGCATGAGAAGCTGCCGCAATCCTCGTTCAAGCTGCTGGCCTTTTTCATCACGTAAGCGTACACACATGTACTGATGAGGATACATGAGATATAGCGCTGACGTCTTGAACAGTACGTATCACCGGCTAGGGATCGCTGCGCGGGAAATGGCCATAAAAGTAGCATATCCCTTGAGAAGGAAAGGTTCGGCAGATGTACCTAGAATATGCGGGGTCATCCGGAAGTTATGGAAAGAGATTGTGAGTCGTCGAACGTTTTCGGCTGATTTCATGGCAGACACACTGACAGCTCATGCGAGCAGCTCGAGATCGAGAAGAGCATCAACGAGGATGCATACGAATTGTTGCGGACCTGCAACCGGAACGAGCTTTTGGGATTCTCGCCCCTGAATGTAAGTCAAGAGTGAACCAGAAAATCCTGGCTGGATTGGATACCGGTGCAACTGGAATTTCGCCCTGATTGAGTTGATGTGGTATGAACCCGCAGTACCTCTCCAACCTGCGACTCTCAGCGCCATTCCTGCTCCTGATCCTTCACCAGCTTATCCGAGAACAGTTCGAGTTCTGGAAGAATGTCTCCTGCGCCTATATCGCAACGCCTTCCGATGACTCGACTCCATCATCCACCGGATCAGGACACGCTGCTCCGCACGAAGCGAAAAGCGGTAGCTCATACAATGTGGATCTTCTAGACAGACTGAATAAAGAGAGTGTAGATGGTCTGCTCAGAAGTTGCCGAGCGCAGATAGGAATGATAGAGGTGAGGTGCGAGGACCGCTTGGACGATAATGTGCAGAACTAATCATCACAACAGTCACTCATGCCTACTGGAGTCATACAATGTAAGTGCCAATTTCCGATAACGTATCGCACACCAAGACCTCTGTCTCGTCTGACTGTCTGTCCCCTTGCTAGCCGCGTCCATACTCCTACGGGCTCTTATGGCAATAGTACAACTTCTTGCCGAAGTGCCCACAAACGAACAAGGATATCCCAGCTGGACAGTGAGTCACTGCTTGCTATCTTGAAAGCCTGATCTGACTCTGAAATCTTGGCATTACATTACAGCCTGGTGGGAGGGGCTGGACATGGGAGGCGAAACAAAGAGAAGTCAATTGCTGCTGCGAAGCTCTTCATCAACTAGTGAGTACATCTCCTTCGAAGAAATTGAAAAGCGATTACAGTCTGAAACTATGCTGACTAACATCGTCTTACAGGGGTGGGGTGAGTGGTGATGATGACAACAGAGAAATATGATCCCACAGGCTGATATCAATCCGAATATGTCGATAGCTTGGGCCGATGTCGGCGATGTTCTGGACGCCGTCATGTTGATCATGGAACGCTTGACTCCGTCACCCGAAGAGTTGCAACAATGGCAGCTCAAGCAGGAGAACGGACAAGCGCCAACCAGGGCAGAGGTTGCGCGGTTGCAGAAGGAGGATCAAGCGGAGAATGACAAGCTGATGGGTGCTGTGCTGCAATTTTGGCCCCCAATGTGGGTATTCGTACTTTCTTCTTGCGTTGATCATCGTGTACGGCTTTCGCTGATTACTGATGTTGGCTTGTGATTTCTGTAACCGTTTGATTGGACAGCTCAATCCCGCAACTGATAGAATCTGCGATGCAGAAAGGGCCACAATGGGTCAAAGAAGGCTCGATCGATCAGATCACCGATCACATCTCAGCGAGCTTGCGTGCCAGCCCACTCGGCAGCACCGTCACTCCGTCGCGACCACCTTCGAGCCAGTCATTTTCGATATCCCCAGCAGCGACATCACGGTCGATTGGGATCCGCGGAGCAGTGTCTCCTCCGCCAAGCTTGCAGTCCATGACGGGGCGAAGTAACCCCCTGGCTCAGCCACCCTCACAGCCAGCGGCGGCTATGAGCCCGTCGACCACGAACTGGCTGGAGACGTTCACTGGGACAGACGGCGCACAGACGACACCGCATCACCAAGCAGGAAAAGTATCAAATGTTTTCGGCTTAGCATATCAGCCAGGGACGGGGAATATGACCCACTCGAGCTCGGCACCCTACCCCCACGCTAACAATGATCAACATCATCTGTCCGGAGGCGGAAATGTGTATCCGAATTTGGGACATGACCCAATGGTCGCCCATCAACCGCACCAGCAGCTGTTCGACAGCTCAGTCATTCAGCCAGGAGTCGTTGCGAACAATGGAACCGCAGACCAGGCTCTTCCGTCGAGTCAAGCCGAAACCACTCAGCAGGAGTTGCAAAACTTCCTCGATAGGCTCTACGGCGATCAGGCCATCACGATGGACCAGCTGTTGAAACTTTCCACGCCAGACCCCCAGAATACTGCGCCTGAAGCACCTTTCCCTCAACGCCAAAAGGAACAACAGGCTCATGAGCCGATGGAATTCCCTGGGGTGACATTATCTTCGGATGAGTGGAAAGGGCTTGACGCTGTCTATGGAGGATCTAAGAACGTCTGATGAGGACATGTACTCTAGCAACTCTTGTCACAGTTTATTTCATCTATCACTTGTTGTAGCAGATAGTGGATACCGAAACCCGCAACGGCTGGCATTCGAGGATTTGTAATATGCATGTATCAGATCCAAGGCCGATCCTGACCAGTGACAAGCTTATGATGGTATGGTATGTTTCTATGGGAGACGTTATTGGTTCGAATCGCGGGTACATATGACACCATTCTGTTCATGCTCGTGCGAATGAGAGGCATCGTATCTATCGTCTCGGTCATGATTTCGTAACACGGATCGTCAAAGCAGTCTGACCTCTGGTCAGGTCATAACTGTCGTGGGCTACCTATTCGTACAAGTTCCGTGCAGAGACGTCTTGCTCAACCCTGCGTCAAAGGCTTGGTGACTCTCTCGAAGCCATACCTGTCATCGCTAGTCGAGGCGATCCCAATGGTCCTGCGACAGATCTCCAAGTGTCAGTCGAATGCTATGCTGAGTATGCCTTAGTCATGCTGTACAGGATCTGTACATATGCACAGCAGCTGCCGTGGGATGATCAGCCTGAAGCAGACGCAGACACGCCTCTTACTCACAGCTTGGAGGAGTCGTGGTATTGTTCACCGTCGAGGTCGATGGTATAACTGTGCGAAGTGGATGTGGTGTTCCTTTCAAGGTTGATGGGCTGTGAAATCGTTTGAAATGCAGTGTATCGTTAGCTAAGCAACTGTATACATCGTAGCTCATACTGAATCGACCGGTCATTATATGTTCAGTACGAGTACAACGCTCGAATGGAAACAGGCGAGCTCCCATCTCGTGATGGCAGGATACTCGTAACATTCACAAGGTACTCACCCTGATATTGCTCAGACCGGGGTATTGCACGATGGCATAAAGCTGATAATGCCCGTCTCCGCCTTCCCACTCCAGGTCGAGCTTGTCGCCGATTTTGAACGAGTCGGGGAAGTCGTTCTTGAAGTGGATCCCGTCTTTGTCTTTAGATTCAGAAGAGGATGATGGTTTGGCAGCGGATGATGAGGATGTGCCGGAAGCCGAAGCTGACATACGAGCTGAGCCTGAGGGGGGTGATGATACCGCTGAAGAGGACGGTGTTGTCAATGCTGAAGGCTGATCACCAGCTATGTTGTCGTCCGATTCCTGGGCTGACTTATCGTTGGACAAAGCAGTGTTTGTCAGAGGCGAAGCGATACCAGGTGAGCCAGAGGGATCTTGTCTAGCCATCAACGCAAGGCTTCTCGCTGCGTTGTCATTGTCGTTGGGGACACAGTCGGGGTCGATCGGAGCGGAGAGAACAGAGGCGCTGAGGGAGAGAGCAACGAGAGCGAGGAGATGCTTGGTGATGAGCATGATGGACGTTCGAGTGAATGGTGTATTGGGTTTCAGGTATCGTATCCAGTGGAGACTGTGTCTGTGAGGGAGTGAGCGCGAGCGTGATCGTGAGCTGCAAATGCTGATTCTCGGTCTAGTCTCGTCGTGACAAGTCTGCGTGAGTGGTGCTTTGTTCTGAGCTCTGAGTTGGAATGGGCCATACCATCTATCTCGACGGCAGAGGACATTATATAGTCAGAGCACCGTCCACTCAAAGTCAAGGTCAAGGTCAATATCTCTTTCTTCGTGTGAGCATATGTGCCGATCATCGCCCCGATCTGAAGCTGAACCTCGATATCAGGATGAATCGACCAATCCTGTGCAGTGCATCGATATGCTATACTGTACCTGTCCCCGCCTCGCTTCGCTCTGTTCGGTAGTATGTATCAGGAGTAACAGAGGTAAAGAGAGTATAAGTGTCAAAGGCGATCTCGGTGATGGCGGTGAGCTGGGCTTACTCACCGCACACAAACAGAACACAGATCCAGACGGTGCGATGCGGTACGGTGACGGCGATGCAAGAAAGCATTCAGACGGTGGCCTGCTTACCTACGTACAGGTACTCCTGTGTATGTATGTACTGTATCTCTGACCGATCGACTCGGTAACTTACACCGGAAGGTTTGGTTTACCATAGTACGCTTCTCTTACCCAGCCTCGATCACGATTCACGACCCGTGCCTGAGATCCGGTGCGAACAGAGACGCTCTGCTGTACTCGTACGCTGTGTGTAATCCCTATGTAATCCCCTTTCGATCCTCGATGAGTCCTGCACAGCGCCGGTATAATGCATATTAAGTGTATACAATCAATCCATGGTCGCTTCTTAAGTGACATACTGGAGTCGATCGAGCACAGTTATTGAGTATGTCCTCTTGGCCCTTAGCATCGCTTGCTCTGCTTGCTATGCCTTGAACGGATGAACAGATCTTTGTCAAACATCATGCCCAGCTCTTGGTGGGCTCTCTTCTAATTCGTCATGAGATCACATCAATATCATATGATAAGGGTAAAAGAAAGATGAACACAGACAATTCGAAAATGAGACGGAACTCTACACGTATATTTCCCCTACTGAACAGGATAGATAGAAGTAATGACTTTAGAGAGGTAAGGTAAAGCTGATGAAACAGCGTTCCTCTATCTGCTGTTGTAGTCCCCTACTATCCATTGTCAATCCTTCTGCTGCCTGCCAATATCCATTTATCGCCGTGTGCTAGCAACCTCATGTGCTACTGCTATTGTATGTGTGTATGTATGTGGTTGCCTTGCTTCTTGCGTGCTTCTGAGCCATTCTAAACTCGCAATGCTGTTGATCCTCTCTTATGATAAGACTGAAAAGACCAATATTGCGTGGGATAGCATCCCGTACGACATCGGCAGGTGAGCGGACAAAACATTGAAAGGACGCGGAGCCCCTCACTCACCCATGGGTTCACCAGCGTTGTCTCCCGTCGTCCGCTCGTATGCCTTGGTAGCGAAGAATCTGGAGGGAATGCCCAGCGAAAATCAGCATGTGGGGGTTACGATCTTTGGATACGCGCAGCATCCTTCCGCCAAGGACGCCAGGCTTGATCACTCACCGGACATCGGCATCGCCGTCCTCTTGCAGCTTTCTGAGCGCAGGCACAACCTTCCTGGAGATCAACTCCTGTCCATCTGGGCTTCCAGCAAGCACAGCTGCCAGGGTCTCAAGGCACTTGGCGACGTTGAATCGGATATTTGGGATCGGGTCTGAGGCGAGGTTGAGGGCTGATTGCAGGACCGTGTCTCGGATGATCGGGGTGTTGAGAGCGGGAGCCATGGTCTGCAAGCGCATTAGTGCGCATCAGCTTCGTCTAAACCCGGTGTGAAGGCCTCATATGTTCAAACAGAGACACGTTGTGTTCTATCAGTCTGAAAATGGCGTGAAGACAAGCTACGTAGTGCGAATTGTCAACTACTCACGGTGATAGCAAAGATAGTAGTCATCCTATACAGGTAATTCTGGTGGTCACCCATCTCAAGCACTTTAGGTATGATCGTCTGCTTCGCCCACTCCACGCCGAACACATCGGTCAACTTTCTGAGGTTGATGGTCGCCGCCTCTCGGATCGAGAAAACGGTGTCTCCCAACCATGACATGCAGAGAGTGCCAAGCTTGTCGTCAAAGAATGAGACACCGAGTTGTTGCGCGAGTAAGGGAATGTACTCGATGATGGCTTGGCGGACTCGCCATTGCTTGTCCTCGGCGAGCTCCATGATAGCGGGCAGGAGAGCCTGAGATAATCTCTCGATACCGATGACTGTGGAATATGCAGAATTACATCAGTGGTGTCGCCAGAACAGCATCTTCACAATTAAGTGTGACTTGAGATACAACTCCAAGCTGTGTCTAGCGAGCAAGGTGCACAGCCTATACACATGGGTGTAAATCAGAAGGCGCGCCAACTCACCCTCGTTGACCATGTCGAGTTTACCGATCAAGTTCAATCTGACATCGCTAAAGTCATCCTTCAAAAGCTGGAGGAAGAGAGGCAACAGGTTCTCAACGGTAGAGTCGGTGCCAAGCAAGGGAGCAAGACCCGAGATCTGCTGAGCGAGAGCGGCTCGGACGTGTTGGTTGGAGTCGGTTGAGAGGTCTCGGACACAGGGCAGAAGCTTGGCAAGGATGACTTCCTTGTCGACAAGCTTGGCGAAGCCTGCGAATGAGGGTCAGCCGGGTCAAAATGTAAAAGCGTTCAACTCCAAGACTGTCCAAGAGTAGAGATCCTCCCAGCAATCAACTGATTGGGTCAATAAAAACGGGCCAATGGGGTCACCCGGATGCGTGTACTTACCAGGAATTTGTCCGGCAGCAGCCGTTCTGACCTCGGCTTCGTTGTCCTTCAAGAGTGCTACATAAGCAGCGACCAGTTCCTCCCTGATAATCGACTCCCCAACGCTCTCGGCGAGTCCTACAAACTCATTCGCGACCATGTACCTGACTCGCCACGACTTGTCGGTGACGCTAGCCCTGAGAGGCTCGAGGAGGTGTTCCTTGACTTCCTCGGGGGTGAGATTGCTCGCGATGGCGATCAAGTCGGGAATGGTAAGCAATCGGACGGAGTCTTGGTCGTCGGCGGCGAGTTTGCGGTATAAGGGGATCACGTCAGAGACAAGGATGTCGTGGTGATCGGGAGCGCTGGCGACGGCCTTTGCAAAAGGCTGCAGTAGTTCATGCAACGGCAAGTACAATGTCAAGGAGGATAGCGAATAAGGTCAAGGGAAGAAAATCGACACACAGGGCAAAATTGAAGATTGTCAGTCAACTGAAGGCCGTATTTGACGCTTTGCCTGCATTGAAAGCGGACACGCGAGTACTTACCCCAAGAGCCTTAGCAGCCGCACGCCTGACCATAGGCGTGTCATCCGCACAGAGCGCGCCAAACATTTTCCTCAATTCCTCCTGGACAGTAGGACCAGCGATAGGATACGGAGCAGCGAAGAGCGCGCAAGCTGAGGTTCTCGAGGTGAACCAGTCTCCGCCTGCGAGTCGACGAAGAAGGGGCAGGAGGTGCTCTTCGATCGCTTGGGCGGAGAGGAGCTCGGAGAGCTTGGAGATAGATTCGGCGGCCTGGTCAGAAAAGAAAGGTTAGCAAGTGTTCATCGAGTCTCGCTCAACTACATTCACAGGGGAAAGGAGAGTTGGTCAAAACGAGGTGTGAGATACAGTGTGACGCGACATCCAGATGAAAAACAGAGGGGAGACATGGGTTTGGTGGGGTCATTCAGTCTGTTTGGAAAAGCGATCCAACCCACCTTGTCCCGAACAAGCGTCTCTTCGACAGCGGCCAAATTCTCCAAAGGCCCAAGCACCGTCCAAGCGAACTCCTTACCCCCTACATACTCTGCGAAATTGCCCAACTCCTCAGCCAAGACAAGCAAAACTTCGTCCTCGTCGTCAAGCTGATCCTGGAGGAAAGGGATCAACTCTTCCCTCGTTCTCTGGGGTCCGAGAGCCAAGGCGATGGTGGATAGACGTCGGATCGAGGATAGTCGAAGGACGACGTCCTCTGATTTCAGCTCGTCCATCAATAGGTGGATGGGGTAGAGCGAGGATGATGTTGGGGACGACATGTTGAGCGTGACTTTCTCTCCTCTTGATGTGAGTTATTGGTTATTGTATATGTATGAGCAGGAGTATCGGCTGCCGGTTCCAAGTCGACCGAGGGTGTGTGCGATTATTCGTTCGTGTGAGTCCACTCCAGTCCTCGTTGTATGAATAAATACTAGGGAGAGACAAACGCGATTCGATGTCCCACTTCGATTCAACGCTCGACTGTGCGCACAGTGATGACTAATGATTCTCTATGATTTGGTCTGAGGGTAGGATGAAGATCAAGTCAATGTACCAGGATAAAGGAAGGGAGTGAATGAGATGAGATGTCTGAGCCAATAGTTAGTAGGGGACTTAGTACCGGTAGTACCGTGAGGATGTTATGATGCAGCTAAATGCAATGCTTCCCCCTCGCGAAGCTGAGCTGAGCGTGTTGCATGCACCGCTGACTGCTGTGATCGTGATCGTGGCACCATCCATCCCACGGCGGCGATACCCGCCTCAACCTCACCAAGCTGCAGCGAACGCGTCGGAGTTATATTTCGTGCTCGGCATTTTTAAACCGTCATTTCCTTAGTGGCGTGCCGACCTTCTACCCATTCTATCCATCTTCTTTTCTGTTGCTGCATCACCATCCCTCCCTTGATCGCGATTTTGACGAAGGCGCTTGTACACGAACGATACATGGCATCATGCCTGCACAGACTGAATGTGAGAATAGAAGGTACTGCGGATCCTAGGAGTGTTCATTCTTTCTTCCACATCCCACTTGCGATGGCGTCAACAAGTTTCTATATATACTTCCTTCCTTCCTTCCTTCCTTGACTTATCCATGGCCCCGGCCCGACCCTTCTATCTAAAGCTCTATGCGCACACCACCTGTTGACAATCTCTCACTCTAGTCAACGTCCATCTCCTCAACCTTGGGTCCCTGTCCCTCCTCCTCGACGTCCATCTTGGTCTCCTCCTTGGGGGTCTCGGTCGTGGGGGGAGTCTCAACCTTGGGCTTAGGCTTGGGCTTGTTCATGATAGCAGCGCAGGTGTATACGACGTCCTCCCTTCGCTTGTTGATCTCGGCAGAGGTGAGCTTGGGGTCAACGTTTTTGGGCTTCTCGGACTGTCGGACGAGCTGGTCCTCGAGCCATTGTTGCGTGGTGGCGCACTTCTCGATCTATAAGACGTGAATAACAAACATCAGAATCACAATACCGCTTGCATACTGGTCGAGCACAACAATCAATGCTAAGAAGCGTCTACTCACCACCTTGGTCTTGTCGGCCTCGTCAATGTGGCTGTACTTCTCCTCACCACCCTGAGCGGCGCTGAGGTAGGTGTTGAGCGTCTCTCGGAGCGCAGCAGCGGCCTTGGGTCGGGCATCGTTCTCGCTCCATCGGAGTGCAATGGGGTCACCCTTGACCTTGAGGGCATCGAGTCGCTGTACATAGGCAGACTTGGTGGCATCCTCACCCTCCTCGGAGTAGAGCCAGTCCTCGGCCTCCTGAAGACCAGCAAGGAGGTCGGCCTTCTCCTGTGACTGAACAAAGGCGGCATATCGGTCCTCAAGCTTGCCTCGCATGTCGTAGACGTATTCCTCGAGAGCGTTCTTTCGGTCCTGTGTAGTCACAACATCCAAACATCGTAATCAGTAAATGTAGCCACGACTTTGAATCTGTACACTTTATTTCACTCACCTCAGTCTCCATCACGAGCTTGTCCTCGGCGTGCATCTTACCCTCCTTCTCGGTCAAGTCGTTGACGGCAGCCTCGGCGAGGCCGGAGTACTGTCCGATGACGGAACAGTCACCCTTTCGCTGGATCTTCTTGACCAACTTCTTCTCCTCCTTCTTGTCCTCTCCCTCACCAGTGGTGACGATCTCCTCCTTCTCGACCTCCTCAACGATATAAGCACCCTCGAAGTTCATGATACCGTGCAAGTTGAGTCGAGCCTTGACCTTAACACAGGCCAAATCGCCGGAAGCTGGCTTCTCGACGTTCTTGACGGTGAACTTGCCGATCCAGGGGTTAGTGCCCTTGGGCAAGGAAGCAGGCTCGGCGTACTGAGCCTCGAGCTCGAAAGGACCCTGTCGGTAGAAAGTGAGGATCTTGGTGGAGGGGAGGGGATTGGCGGTGGGGAAAACAACGAGCTCGGTGTCCTCGTCAGGGTTACCAGCCTCCTTCTCCCACTGTACCTTGATAGGGTAGGAAGCGATGTCGTGAACCGCGAACTCTCGGACTCGGAAGACGGGGGAAAGGGAAGCACAAGCGAAGGTGGCACCTCGGGCGACGGCCTCGTCCTGGTTCAAGGTGAAACCAAGGGTCTTGCTGGGGAAGAGAGCCTGAATTCGCTCCTTGATGGCGGGGATTCGGGTAGATCCACCAACAAGCTCGATAGCGTCGACCTCCTCGGCTGAGAGACCAGCCTTGGCGAGGGCCTCCTGGATGGGGTTGGCAACACGAGAAAGAAGGTGGTCGGTGAGTTGCTCGAAGGCTTCTCGGGTCATGGAGGAAGAAGCGTCAACATCCATAGACAGAGACTCGACGTTGATAGGGGCCTCGGCATTGGCGGAAAGGACCTTCTTCAGTCGCTCACAGCCGGCGGCGAGTCGGAAGACGGCCTTGGGGGAAGAGAGAACGTCGATCTTGTACTTGGCGTCGAACTCCTTGGCGAAGTGCTGAACGAGGGCGTAGTCAAAGTCTCGGCCACCGAAGTGTCGGTCGTAAGCCGTTGACTTGACGGTCAGTTGACCCTTTGAGAAGGCGACAACGGAGGCGGAATAGTTTGAGTGACCAACGTCAACGAAGACGACGTGTCGGGGAGCCTCGGCAGACTCAGGCAAGTCAGCCTTGGTGATACCGTAGCCCAGGGCAACGGCGGTGGTGTCGTTGATCAATCGAAGGGGGTTCAATCCGGCGATAGCAGCGGCATCGAGCATGGCTCGTCGCTGAACGTCGGTGTACCATCCGGGGACGGCGAGGACAACATCTGAGACGGACTGCTTGAGCTCAGCAGCGGCGATGTCTCTCAGCTTGCCGAGGTAGGCACCGACGAGCTGGGTGTAGGAGAACTCAGTAGGCTCGCCAAGGTAGTTGACCTGAGACCGGACAGTGCAGAATGCAAGATCAGCTACGGCCCCATATATGAACATGCGAGGATAGGCGAAAGAACAACACAAGATGGATCACAGACTTGGAAGGAAGAGTAGAGATTTAACTCACCTTGACACCGACGCTTCCGTTGACATCAACCAACTGGGCGTTGATGAACTTCTTCTCGTACTCCTCAACCTCGGGGTCGTTGATGGACCTGCCGATCAATCGCTTAAGGGAACCGACAGTGTTCTTGAAATTTGAGGTCTCGGCCGTCTTGGCGGCCTCACCAATGTGTCGCTGTCGAGGAGTGAAAGAGAGGAGAGAGCTGGAAGAGAGCGAGCGTATATTAGCTAATGAGGTATTACGGCCAGTAGACAGAGCGACAGCGCCCGTGCAGGTATTGGTTGGATGCATGTAATATGTACTCACGGAGTGGCTCGGTTAGACACCTCGTTGACGATGATGTCGATACCCCTGTGTCGGGCAACACCAATCTTTGAGGAAAGGTTACCGAGATCAATACCGACGACGCTCTAGAGAAGTACGAAAGCAGAGTTGTCAGCACTTGAGTCTTGCGGCAGTTTGAAAACGACGACGTGAAGGACGATCAGTTAGGGAGCTTCACTATACTTACGGCCATTTTGAATTATGCTATGCTTTGGATATGTGAACAATCAGAATGGAAAAAGAAACTTGAATGTGATTGTATCGCTCGCTACAAATGACACTTGCTTGCGTTTGCGCTTGTTCTTCGCGTACACTTGCTTGCTTTGTTGTGTTTTCAGTAGAGTGCGTTCGCTGATCGACGGTGAATCGAGGTGGGAACGTATCTATGATATATGTATTCTGTTTTTTGAGTGAAAGGCAAAGGCGATAAGGATATACAAAGGGTCAAGCCAACAAGTCCAACACGATGGGTTGACACTGACGTGCTGAATCTTTGCTTTGCCTCGTTGCCTCGTTGACAGCGATGACTTGAGTAGTGACTGTGACTGTGTGCTACGCTACGGTGGTGGAACTAATTTTACGGCGAGAACGAGCTGGAACCATCTTAGGCTTTCCATCAAAAAATAACCAGAGCTAAAGGCGGCAACCGCCACCCGAAGCCTAATCGCGCCAGGAGCATTTCGGGATAAAATGTAAGAAATCCCTTTCAAGAGTTGAAACAAAAACCACGTGTTTGTGACCCCTTTTGCTTCCGTCGCCACCTGTCTTTGTCTGTTGTCTTGGCCTCCACTCTCTTGGCTTGCTTCGAGCGGGCTGTGTTGACGTTTCATACCCAGCCTTTGACGTATGCGCAGTGTGCAATGTTCGTCGTCAAGACTTGATCGGCCGCAATGTCTGCTTCATTGACAGGATTTGACAAGATCGTAGCATCAACTTTTCAGCTATCCGTCATCTTGATATCTGAATCATCCCAGAGTACTCGCTTACTCGCTATCGTTTGAGTATTGCTGAGAGACACTGATCAAGAGTGAGCTCTGATCATGTTTTCGGTAAATGCTAGACGAGGTGAAGCTGACGAGAAAGCAACCAAAACCTTTGCGGTCGAGTAGTGTGCATCCCGCTGATATGTGAGCTGAAAACTAAAATATCTGAGTCCGAAGCTTCGTGGCTATCCAAGCGATTGTCGAGACGCTGATATGTCTCCATTTCATGCTATTCAAGTCGGTTTCCCCACCAAGGTGAGTTTGGCGGGCGGCGACCTGAAAGCTGGACAGAGGAGAGGATATGGGGAAGTAGGCTGACCGCTTCGATGACCGATGCGCAGTTCAAGCAAGAGGACACAGGTCCTGGGCGGATGTGTCCGAGATGTAATAATGGTGAGCTTGAAGCAATGAGTCCCCTATCACGAACAGAACAGGGTCGCTGATATTGGATGATACAACAGCTGCTGTCGGTAAGCGGATCTTTGTTTATCCGTCGGCGATTTTGTGTTCTGGTTGGACACGCTCAAGCCAAAGACGCAAAGATCGCAAGGCGTAGAAGTATGGTCGGCATCTATCTGACTTGTCTTTTGTACCTGCCTCTACAACACAGTCGGAGGAGGTTCGAGAACATGGTTCGAGTTCTTCTGGATCCCGCTCATCCCTTTCAGCAAGACGAGAATATGGGTCTGTACCATCTGTCGTGAGTCACAAAGCTCCCTAAGCCGTGTCCCTTTCCCTCTACCCAGACCCTATCAAACACGACGGCGCTCCAAAGAGCACAAGGCTGAGCTGACATCCACATTTTATACACTGTTCATACTAGAATGGGAGATGAAGATGGGCGACGGTCCCGACCCTCAACCTCCCGGAGCCTTCAATCAGGGCCACGGCCAGTATCAATACGGTCATCAACAGGGTATGATGAGCCCTTCGGGAGGCGGAGGATATAACGCCCATGCACCGCCACCACCGGGTCGGTGATGACGTGTAGAGCAAGCTTGGGTGGGTTGTGATTCTTGGGAGCTGAAGGGTTGAGGAGCCGAGCGAAGCTGTCTGTAGAGTGAGTGAGCTATTGCGTTGCAGCGGTAATAAGTGTAAAGATGGACTTGATGCAAGGTGTTCTGTATGAACTGAAATCGGAAAACGAGGACTTGCTTGAGGGGTCCTTTGATGGTGCCTGTACCGTGTCATCCATCGTCTGTCGTCTGTGCGCGGTTGGAATTTGGTAGGTTGAATGTCAACCTATAACATATATAACATATATAGATGGCACATCTATTCATTGGACGCCGACCTACGACTCTACTGATGTCAACATCGACCAATCAACGTCTAGTCGACTCATGTACAAACATCTTGTGATGACCCACCGCCGAGATACCTGACCACCTTGGAAGCAGGTTTGCTGTATAACGCGAAACATCCCAAAGGACCTTCGATGTTGATACACCGAATATACGTCAACAAACAAACGCAAGCACGAGCAATCAGCCTTTCCGTCCAAGGCTTCCTTCTCTCCATCCCTTTCCTTCCTTTTGACATAGTACAGGATATCTACCGATTCGTCCGACTCACAAAACTCCCATAGCCGAAAGGCATTGGAGGGGGTGGCAGAATAGAAAGGGGGTTCTCAGCTTACCGGAGACGTACATGTAGATCGCGTGAGTTCGCTGGCTCGCTTTCATTTCATTCCTTTGTCAAGCCGATCCTTTCCATGAAGGTGGGCTACCCGCTTCCTTGAGGTGTTCATGATTCGACTGTTTCTGGAAATACACTTTGACCAGACGCAGATGAAGAAAAGTTCATCATGGCCACCACTTAAAGCAGGACACCGTGGCTCACGTTTATGTGATGATCATATATGCATGGCGCTGATCTTAACAACCGACGCTGGTCATCTCTCATCTCACTGTTCATTCACTCACAAGCGACACTCGGCAGAATTTTGTCTCGAAACTGAACACCTTCTATAATCGAAGACCGCTTACTTCACCTCCAGAAACAATATTACGCTCCATCGAACCCGACCGCAACCTGGACTTATTGGAGGATCCCCGTTCCTACAAGATGTCTTCCCCTAATCGTTGCGCCTGGTGCCTCGTCCTTCTCTTGGCATTGTCCAGCCTGTTACCAGCTCAAGCAGACCACAATACCGACGTCGCCCGTCTGGGGACAGAGTTCAGCTCAATGCCGCTCTACAGGAGCGGAGCGGGTACGAACGTACTCCGAGTGAGTGTCGGGACGCCGGGCGTGGAGATGGATCTAACATGCTGTGAGTGTAAAGCAGAACTTCGTCTGTTACAATCCGACAGGATTAATTGTGCTCTATGCAAACAAAAGCTCACTGTCGGTAGAACTCGAGGCTCACACTGTGCTCTGTCTCTGCAGCTACCAACGTGGACTATATGGTCGTCGCTGCCACTGGCTGTGAGGAGTGCATGCATGATGCGGAATTGTGAGTTGGACCAGCGATCGGCGCATTGATCTTGAGTTCACAGCTGAATCTGTTTTTCCGTTGTAGGCTGTCTGTCACAGACTCCTCATCTCTAACGGTCAGTACCAAGGAGAGCTTGATGTCAAGCTGCCTCGACCAACCAACAATGATGGAAGTGAAGCTGAATCTCTGCCTCACCACAGATATCCCAACAAGACCTCGCGTACACATTCCCATACCCCGCCGGCTCATCCTCAACGCTCTCAATAGCAGGCAGGTTCGCCTCGGACCTGATAGCCGATGAGCGAGGAGACGACAGTACTGCCAGACCGGTCGTTTTGGCTGCCGCTGTGCAGACTGACGATCCCGAAGCCAGGTTGTCGGGGAGTGATATCAGGTTGACGGATGGGACGGCTGGATTCTGGGGTATGGGGATTGACCAGGTGAGTGAATGATGGGTGACGTAGCTTCAGAGCTAAACGAGAAGTAAGGTCTAACCTTGATACTCGTTTGGGTCGTGTGCCATAGGAGCGAAAGGCGGAGTCTATGCTTCATTCCATGATCACGACCAATAGCGATGGCCCAATAGAACAGCCTACATCGTTCACAGTCGGATTCGAGATCAACAACTACTCGACTTCGACCGCCGACCAGGCAGGTACTGTCCATTGGGGCGCGGTACCAGCCGAATCATATGAGGGAGAATTGTGAGTCAGCTGGACAAATAGCTGCGATGATAGCTGACCATCAGTGATCGCAGTAACTGGCTGAGAACGGATCGTGCGGTTGGGGGGTCTTGGGGCTTCGATTTGGACCGAATGAGGATAGGCGGCGAGGTCATTGACCTGGAAGCTAACTATGTGAGCATGCCTGTCTTGTCCTCAACGTCAATGTATGAACAAGACTACACAGTCATGCTTATGCCACTCCGCTTTGCAGAGCACGATTGATCCTGCATTCGATGCCATTTATGTGCCGAACTCCATCGCGGATTCGTTTTTCGCTCATGTGGACGGGGCCACGCGAGATCCGAGAGATACGACACGTTGGGTAAGTGCGGAAAGCCTCCTCGGACTGACGACCTCTCAAAGATGGGATGAATACGATGCTGACAGTCGTCGCTTGGTGGAATGATTCCCCCTCACAGAACCTCCCGTGTGATACCCATATCGATCTGAAAATTACCATCGCAGGTGTCCAGTACGCTGTTGCATCGTCGCAAATTGTTCAGCCTCGAGACACGGCAGGCAGGACGTGTTGGTCATCATTAGTGGCTTGGCAGAGGGGGAGCGTTCCTGACGAGAGGGGTGAAGTTAGGCTGGGCACACCGTTCATGGCTGGCGTTTACAGGTGAGCTCGGCAGCCTTTCGCCAGGTTTTCGTCCATGTCTTCTTGTGCACTTGTCACGTCCAACATATTCGGGCGTTAGGCGCTGACTCAAAAGACGTCTTCTTGTTTCGCGATCACAGCGCATTCTATTACTCAGATTCCGAGCAATTTGTCGGGTTAGCGGGAAAACCGAACTCGGTGAATGCTCATAATCTCTTCTCGCGAGCTGAAGGGAGACCTAACATGCAATTAGCCGGCATCCGTGAGTCTATCGATTTGTCTGCGCGCGTCATGTCTGTGTTTTCACCGTTACTCATTCACATATGCTGACCCTGTGGTACATGCCTTCACTTGTCAGTGATCGGTACTCTCCTCGGCGTGCTCTTGATCCTGTTCATCATATGCTACGCCCGCAATCGCTCATCCTTCCAGTCAATCTGGTACAGAGCTATCCGACGACAACAGCGTGCCCAGATGGACGCCGTCATACGAGGAGTGACGTTACCTCCGCCAATGATGGCTATGGCGATGCCCATACCTTCCATGGCTGTCGGCGGTATGCCGCCACCTGTTATGGGCGGATCCATGATGCTGATGCCCATGGCTGGTCCTGTTGTACCACTTGCCAGTGTCGGCGCTCGAATGATGCCGCCGCCCATGGCTGGATACCCTCCTGTGCCGCCACCGTATCAACAACCAATCTCCCGAGAAATGCCTATGCCAAATCCCGCTCCACAGGGGTATCAGCAACCTCAAGCAGAACAACATCAGCCTTTACTATCACCTACTGCGGGGGGCGGCAACGGTCAGCATCCGTACTCACTTCAGCGTAATCAAATGCCCGCTACAGTCCAGCCGCAAGCACAAGGATACTACTCGTCTCGCCTTCAGCCTACCTCGCCTCCCAGATCAAGATCAGGCTTCATGCCTTTCCCGATCCTCGGCAAATCGCGTTCCTCTGACAAAGCGGCCCAAGACTACGGGAATGGAGGATATGGTCAAGGTCAAGGTCAGTATGGGCCGGAACCGCCCGTATCGGGGGGCAGTAAAGTTCGGTTTGGCCACACCGCCGCGAGGCAGATGAAGTCCGCTTCGTCCGCTGCGAGCGTCAACGAATTCGGGGCGATGGTCCATCCGGGAGCTCAGGCTCACGGATATGGTGGACCGAGCGGCAGACATGCTCGCCAAGAACAGTTCATGCGCGAATACGCCAATAATAACGCTGCTCATCAAGCGCAAGCTCAACATGAAGGTTCGCCTCCGGGGTATCACCAACACCTACCACCCACAGGCGGCGATACTCATAGAGACAATGTGAACAATACATATGCAGATGCCCCAGAGTTTGCCCACGCTGCACAAGGCTACTCAGGTGGATATGGACGAGGAGGAGGGGGGCTACCACCTTTAGCTGAAGTGCCAGACGGGACGTACCTTTCGCCTGCGCATGCATCAGGCTCTCCAGGTAGGGAGAAGAAGCGCTACTTCGCATGGAGAAGTGGTAGTCCTAAAGCGGGTACAGGAGGTGGGTATGAAGCTGTCAGTAATCCAGGACAAGGCAGAAGGGGTAAGAGCTGGTTCCTTGGAGGAGGAGGAGGGGGAGCTGATAGTTGGAAAGATGTGGAGAAACGGCATGAGGTCGAGCAACAACATGCCGAGCGTCAAAGACGAGGGCTCGGGTGGAGCTGAGATTTGGTATGTATGTATGTATGTATGTATGGAGTATTTAGATTCTCGTGCATGCAGCTGTGTTCTTGTCGTTGTCTGAATTATGCTATCCTGTATAATATGTACAGGCGATGGAGCCGCAGCCGCACCCGCAGCAGATGCACTAAAAATAACAACACGTATCGGCTTCGGCGTCGCCGTCGGCGGAGATATATCTCTATCTGGACTCCCTTGGCTCAGCTGTAGCTGCGCACTCGCGCTCCCTTGACAGGCGCCTCGGCGCCTCGGACAGAGCCGAAAGAAAGGGAAATGACGAGCTTTGTCGAAAACACCTCGGTCCCAAATAACAGCAGCAAATCAGGAGTACTAGTACTAGCTACTGACTGAAGATGCAATAAAATGCCGCGCAGGGCCTAGCGGTTTTATCTGATAGCGGATTGGCCGTGAGACGTCTTCGAATCGGACGAATATTAAAGCCAAGACAAAGTTAGCTCCGGAAGATTGGATCTATGTCTCCCCCTCCTTTTTGCGCCAGCAGTGATCATATTTCAAAACAACTTAGATCATCCTCACCGAATCCGTTGATACCGCATTCATTATCCTTTAGAAGCTACCTCTCCGCTCAAAGGCCAAAAACGAAACGCTTTTTCACCAACTTGACCGGAACTCGAAAACGTAATTTATCGCCATCACAATGCTGGGCAGACTCACCTCGGCCATCTCGAATCTTACGACGAGCGCTGGTCCTGCACCGGAAGCGTCTCACCACGGTCCAGTACGAGTCCAAGCTTACAGCGCTCTAGCCAAGAAACTGCAGGACGACGGCGTACCTGTTTCTTTGGCCGATTGCAACGCGTGCGATAACCCGTGTGAGACGACCTCCAATTCCGATCCTTCGTCTGCGCCAGAAGGCAGGGGAAGCGTAGCGGAGCTGTACGATGGATTATCAGGAGGGAAATCGTACGAGGAGTACGTGAATGAGAAGTATGGCGATTTGGGAGAATTGCCAAAGGGTTTTGACATGGATTGGGAGACGGATCTGTATGATTCGTCGAAGGGAGGTAAGGGTAGGATCGTGGTGATTTCGACGGGTAAAAGCGATTGGGAGAGAGATCATGTGGTGAGTGCGGGCGGGTCCTGCAGCGTCAAGCCTCTCTCCCTCTTTTGACCTAGTTGGCCGACCGCCGTGCAAGTAATAGGGATGTCCAGCAGCGATTACCGTGCATTCACCACTTGACTGAGCAAAGAGCCCCAGAGGACGAGCACTGATCATGTTTTCTGACACACCACACCTTTCGCCATATCTCATCTCCCCAGGACGAGAAAGACTCGCTCGCTCACCATCTCGACAACGTCATCTCTTCCGCTCCTACTCCTAAGGCAGCATCAACGAAACCATCCAACCACTCCACTCTACCTTACATCGCTCCCTCCGCCTTCCCTGCGCCTTCTGAACCGCTCACTTCTCCCATCCCTGTCCAACCATCCCTCTACTCAAGTTCGCTGATCTCGCAATCCGACGATCCGAGCGATCAGACCGTCCTCGTGTTCCCCGACTGGAAAGTGACGCTCGAGATTGAGAATACGAAGCAAGGTGCTCAGGGGTTGTATGATGCTCAGCTGGATGGAAAGCTCGGTAGGGCAGGGAAGAAGTTGTCGGAGGTGAATGCGAAGGAGGTTGAGAGTGGGCTGGACAGGAGGCGAAGCTGGGTATTGCCTTATAGGGCTATTGTATTGCTGTGTGAGTGGGCTTGTTTTCAGAGACTGACCTCCGCCTGCTCTGTTTACATGCAAGCCCGAAGTATGAACTAGGCTGACCTGAATCTCCTGCTCATTGCACTTTTATCATTGTTCATATGTGTGGTACCACACACCAGGTTCCCACAAGAAGCGAGACAAGCGATGCCACATTGCCGCTCCCCTCCTGCGCTCGGCCTTACACACCGTCCTCTCGAAATATGACATCGCGATCGACGAAGATGGCTCTTCGTTGGCATACTTGTCGGACCAAGGGCCCGCGCTGGAAGAAGTCGAGGGAGACGCGCTCGAGAGGGAGAAAGAGGTCGGAAGGAGGATCGAAGCGATTGAGGGGGTGCATGGAGGTGAAGGAGGACAGGTTGGGGTTTTCAATATCAATCATCTGGGTGGGCACAGATATGCCGGTGTGATGATTGTGAGTGCCCTGTTCCCGTTATTCCATTCATATGCCTTCTGCATCATACCATCCAGCTAGATAGGATAAGGTTCGGTCGGATCGAAGCAGACCAAAGCAAAATCGCCTGATGACTGATGTCAATCACCCTTGCAAACGCATCATCCTATTTTCCATTGACATTGACAATATGATCGTGTCGTGATTCGATCTACAGGTCCTCTTCCCATCTGGCGCATACATCTCCTACGGCCGAGTAACTCCTCAAGAGATCCCAAGAGTGGTGGAGGATACCGTCTTAGGAGGCAAGATCGTTCCGGGCTTACTCCGAAACGCCGTCGGGGTCGCGAGACCGACCAATTCAGGCTCGAGCGCGAACGATACCGGAATCGGTGCCGAGACTGACTCCTCGAATAGGGTGGCCTCGGGCAAGGCTAGCGACAGAGGATTCCTCAGCTGGTAGAAGATGAACGGGAATAATAGTGCAAACATCTTGTTTGGGGGTGACCAGATGCGAATAGCGTGACGGCGCGATATACATTAGAACGTTATAGCCTTACGACGATACAGCGTAATATGTCTTCATCCGCCTGAAGATCTCGGACTCTAGAGGTATTTTTTTTTGGGTGTTGACTCGCATCTAGATAGAGAGAAAAGCAGTAAATCATGTCCTCATGCACTTCGAGTATTACATGCTCATGCAAGGCATTGCGCGGGTTGGCATGCCCTTCTTGTTTCTAGATTCAATTGTGTGAAACGGATTATACATATGGATTCTCATCTAGGGTGCGGTACAGAACAAAGCTCCAATCAAACTCTATGTTGCTGAAGCGACAATGTGATAAAACGCGATTAACGCAGCAAGTCAAAGTCCGGCAAATACATTATTCTTCTAACTACAGTCCAGTCAATTGATCGATTCGGCTCCTTCCTTCCTTCCTTGCCTTTGCATTTTTCAATCAGACGCCGAGTCGAAAGCCTTGTCGTTCTGCAGATTTTTGTACTCTGCTTCGATGACTCTGATGAAATCTTGGGCTGTGTGGCCGTCCTATATTTCACGGTCAAACGCGCAGTGCCGTCAGCGTCGAACGTTGGAAAGGAAGGACAGCTGCAAGCTGAGCGATGGGTGGCATACAAAAGCAGGACATGGAGTAGTCCCAGAGAGGAAGGACCGCAGATCGCCAATAGCCTGGAAGACAGGAGAGAGGGAAGGCAGGACATCAGGTTAGTAGGCCCAGCTTATGACTCACGTCGCATCCTCGCCAAACGCCACCATCTACCACGCATCGCCTCTGACCACCTTTCACGATAGTAGACGCGATGTCGATCGTGCAGCTTGTCGAGATACCCTTATCGTATGTGGCCTGGATGTTCTCCTTCAATAGCTTTCGAGCTTCTTTGCCGAGCTTGTACTCTGGATCCGACCCCTTGTCCTTGTTCTTCTTGGTCTGCTTGTCATAGATTGGGACATCATCTTGACGCCGATGGTCCTCGGCGAGCCTGTCCTCCGCCTCCTTATCCGCCGCCTTCTTCTTCTTCTTCTGACCCTTGCCACCCTCAATACAAGCTCCCACTCCAGACTCCTCCCAGTTCCTACCAACAGTCTCCACGCACCCCTTCACCGACTCGACCGTACCTATATCCTTGGGGAAGGACGAAGGGTAATTCTGACAATCTACAATCGCTGAGTAATCCGATATCGACAAATGGTTGAAAAGGCATAGTTGGTGTGCGTTGCCTAGGCATTCGAGGGGACCGTGTTTGCATGTCACGCCGAGGGGCTCGGTCTTGTTTGGGCTGGTGACGAGATGCAGCAAATAAGCTTGTGATTTTAGCAGGTGCTAGGTTACACAAAAAGTCATATGCTGGTAGGTGGACTATTAGTATAGGAGGTAGCCGCTCACGTTCCTATGTATCCGACGTCGAAATTGATTTTATCCAAGATACCGTCAGCGTGGAGTACCTGAGTGCCTCAGGAAGAATCAACGTCAGTACTGGTTGATTATGAGAGTGATTTGATTTGGAATCGGGATGACCAAGAGTTGGCCTGCCGGTCCCTTGCAAGCGAAGAGAACAGGACTGACCTGTTGGAAGACGGATTCGCACAATCTCTAATTACGGCACGGCGATATAGAACGTCAGCATATATTACGAGTCGATCATATCAGGAACGATTGTGAGAAAGGAGGTCGATCTCTGTCTGCTTGATGTATAACAATCCCACTCACAGCGTCCGGGCATCTCGACATGACATACAGCGAGACGTTGACACGATCATTTGATGCTATAATATCATGTTTTGAGACAGGGGTGCCACCGGCGCTGGCACCTTCATCGAGGATTTGGGCGTCGTGGTCGAAGGGCTGTTGTACGAGTTGCTGCGATGGTGCCGCGGCTACGCCAATGCTCACACTTGCAAGCAGAGACGATAGCAGCGGTACTCCGATTATGAGGTTGGTTGAGGAGAACATAGCGGAGAGTCTTGTGTACGCCGGTATATCTGGCGGCTTGTCCTCCTGTGTCAGAGACTCTTGGCTTTCAGGACCGAGCTGAGGTGCCCAGACGAAAGCGTAATGGCAATGTTTTGAGATGCGGGCCTATAGTTGTATAATGACCAACGGCTTGCTTCTGAAGAGAGAATGTCATGATATAACTTACAGCACAGAGGAGAGGACTTTCTGTCTAGCTAGGCTCGAGTGTGCAAGACGTCATTATCGCTCATGAGCACCGCTAAGGCACAATGTTTCGGCGATCGCCGTTTCTCACCTAGGCATATGCAAACTGCCTGCTCGCTCGAAACGCTCGAAACCGGCCAGTGAGTCAGCTGCGCCGACGCCGATAATCCAAGTCCGTTCCTTTTTCTGACGATTCGGAGGACGATCAAAGGACGCACCATGTCCCCCACCTTTCAACATCCTCGTAGCCTGCGTCAAGCTCATCCGAGCCGGCCTCACACTCATCACTCATCTCACAGAACCAAAATAGAACGTAACGCCATCATGTGCAAATCCGCGGACTCATCGCACCCACTTACGAGACTGACACCCGCAGATTTAAGTGGAACGATATCGTCGTCAAGGAACCTTGTATCTCACTCAGAAACTGAAAGTCCTAACCAACCAGAAGAATAAAACTCACCGAAGATATCAGCTCACGGGAATCCATAATCGCCACAGATCATGGTTATTGACCCATTACTGTTCGTATAGATCAGCATCCGAACTGTCTACCTGGCCAAGCTCTGAAAACACCATTGGTGCCCTCATGATCACCCTCGGCGCAGATGCCGAGAGATCTTGGAGAGCGGGCTCAAGGGTTCCGGGAACGATGGGTGGGTTGACACGACAAAATCCACGCTCTCATGAAAAACAAAAAAACATAGGTTATAGAGTATTTGCTGATGGGACGTTGATCCTTGTGGTAGCTCGCCCCCTCCGGCGGATGGCTCGCAGAACTCGTCATCCTGATCTCCGACTTGACAGGAATATGGGATATCGTCATCCTCTCGGGCGTGTTCGTCTGTGCCTGGATCGTGATACGGACGAGTCCTATGGAGGTTGCTCTGATTCTGGGATTAGGGTTCGATGTTACTATACCACTCCAATATCAGAGTGAGTCTGGTCTCTCCAAGCTGGCGACCTGCTATCATGCCTAGTTACCACCTCACGATGTAAAACCCAAGGCGAAGACCCGGGATAGCCAGAAGTGGAAGGGACGGAAACACTAATACTGATGCGGTCGAGGCCGCTATTTGCTTAGACGACGACAAGTTATCGTCCATCCACGCGAACCCCTTGGCCAATTACTGGCCAGTCCTGATGACAGGCTGCCTGTGCGAGGTCGCCTCATTCTTCCTACTTCATCCGGACCTGTTCACATTGATAGTATGTATCAAGACGACATTCATGTTGATGGCGTGGTTGAGTCGGGATCAAGAGGGATTGCCGGTGAGTTGGGGGCGGACGACTCAACGATCAGACGCAGTCTATGATCAGGAAGGCCGTCATCGATGGAAGTCGCGAGCACAACACGACGAAGTAGATATGCTGATTACGACAACACGCTCCATCTTCGATGTATTCTGCGGTATGGCCAGATCGTCAAGAGACGCTCATCGAGACTCGCGGACTACGACGGAGTCATCGGTGATGCCGTTGGGGGTATAAGTGATCGTCTCAGGGGAGTCGGTGGCGGCGGCGGCGAAAGGGGACATCGAGGCGGTGACCGAGGCAGCTCAGCGAAACGCAGTAGCGGGAGAAGCGGTGAACCTGACAGTAAATCGCGCGACCGTAGTAAGAAAAAACACAGGTCTTCTGGCAAATCGACACCTACGAGCGATTCTTCGGATGTCTCTACTCCTACTTCCCCTTCTTCGGCGGAAGATCCCAAGTCTTCTAAACCCAAACTCCAGTCCGAACCGAAGGAGAGGCGATCCAAACCCTCCTCCTTCTCCTCGTCGTCTTCCTCTAACGGGCCTCGTAACATGCCCAAGAGCAAAAACGTCTCATTCCCCTACAAACACCTCCATAAAGCCGGCTACACAGACCCGGCTATAGCAGGTATGATATTAGCTATGAATAAAGCTGATAAGGATCGGGCGAGGAAGAATATGAAGACGTGGTGCAAGGAGAAAGATAAGGCGAACATCGCTCGGAGGAATAAGCAGTATGCGGAGCAAGCTGAAAGGGAGGGATGGCCGGAAAAGTTTGACAAGGATGGGAATCCCCTGCCTAGGCAAAAGCCTGGAGTCGGAGCTGGAGCTGAAGCTGGAGCGAAAGCGAAACCAATTGACGGCGCCGGTGGTAGGAGTGACCCGAAGAAGAAGATGAACAAGCTTGCTATACCTGTGGAAAGCGTCCGCAAAGTGGAAGCATTACTGCGCAAGTCGAACCTTGAAAGTGTCGACCAAAAGAAGATCCTCAAGATCCTCAAAGACCCCAAGGATAAAGAGCAGATTGCAGCTGTTGCGAAGCAGCTCCAGAAAATAGGCATCAACGTCTATGGACCCGAGTTCAAAGAAGGCTACGGCGAGTCGGACGGCAAAGGCGGGTTCAGGGATATCGTCTTGCAGAAAGATACAGTGGACGCACTGAACAAGGGTATGGCCAAGAAGAGATTCGACAAACCGACTCACGAGCAATGGCTGAAGTACATCCAGCAGCCCCGATCGAGGAAGGAGATCGAAAGTAAGATCATGCCGCTGTGTAAGCGCGTGGACGTTTACCTAGGGGATGGTTATATTGGTGGGGGGCGACACAAGCTGGATCCGAAGAGTGTTCAAGGTGTCAAGGCGACATTGATGAAGAGGACAGGCGTGTCGACGGAGATGGCGGACCAGATGTTGTTGAAGGCTATGAATGAGCCTACGGTCGAGGCGGTGAACAAGATGATCCAGAGATGGCAGCAGAGAGGTTTGCCAAAGGATGAATATGAGGCTTTACGCAAATCGATGCCAGACTGGGCTTAGATGCGGAATAGGGATATGTCGTATACCCAAAATTTGTGTCTCAAGATACATTCGGCCCTCTGACCGCATGCATAAAAATGACCCTCCTTCTTTCTTAAGGGTGTGAGCTTGTATCGAGGCTGGAACAGAGGTTTTGAAACGCGGACGATGTCGCAGTGCATCAGACGTAGCTCCTCCGATAGATGATGTGAATCACATGTCCCATATATACAGAACGACGCTGGGTAGCCATGGTAGGAAAGAGAAAGACCTATCTCACAAGCGATATAATACACCGGTAATATCCTAATCTATCCTATCCCATCCTTCCGTACTAGCAGCCATCATGGGATCGCGCCCTCGGCTCTCGTCAGCCTTGATACCCTACTAGCTTCTCCAGGACCGCCATCATCCCCAACACCTTCTCCTCCTCCCAGGCTTTACCGACGACCTGCACACCGACAGGCAGTCCGTGCATCTTCTCAGTATCATACGCACAGCCTTCTCCCATGTAGATGCGCTTCTCAAGAAGCCAAGAGCCCTGACTCCCTTCGAGGTAGTCGGTAGGGTGTTTATCGAGAGCTCTGTCGACGCGTGTGACGGGCAGAACGCCTACGGTAGAGTCGACCACATTGAACAGGATGGTGCCGACACTGTACCAGAGCACAACAGTCCAGTCATACTCGTGACTTCAGGATGTTACGAGTTACGATAGGTGCACTCACGACAATGGCGAGAGGAGCTTGGTCGCCCCGTGTTGCAGGGCAGGAACGGCCTGAACAGGACAAAGTAGCATGTCGAACTTGTGTTGCTCCCATACCTTGATGAAGATGACAAAGTTAGGACAACCTGCATGATCCCCAGATACGCGATAACGCCAAGAACTGAGGTAGAATATAAAAAGCTCACCGCTTCGCGGAACTTGTTGGCGTAATCATCTCTCCTCTCAGTCAGATTCCATACCTCCTTCACAGACTTGCCTCTAGATGTAGCTAGATTGCTCAAATCAGCTACTTCTGGAGGCCCTGGAACGGTTCGCAATGTCAGGACGCTCACCAAAGATAGAAGCGAAGAGGTGGTCTTTCAGGACGTTGTCTACCACCCATCTGACCACCCAGTGAAGCCAATGAGGGATCTTCGATCCGAGCGTGACCTAGACGACATGTATCAGCAGCTACGCAATCGCACTTCATCCACTTGTTGAGAACGATCGCTCACTAGACGCATCGAACTCTCCATCGGATCGTTACCGATATTGCTGAGAAGGGTCTTGTATCCCTCTGCCGAGGTGAGACCAGCAAACACCTTCGACCATGGTCACCATGTAACTCATATGGGATACACGTTCATCAACGCGGAACATACCTTCATACATTCGGCGACTGAGACATAGAGTCATCGTCAGCTGTTCCGAATACCGGACCATCTGCTTTCCAACTCACCGTCAGGAGGATCAAAGTATACCACCTCGTGTCCCGCCGCCTTGAGCTTGGCGACACATTCTTCTACAGCTCTTACACACGCAGGACTTGTCTATGGAAGACACAACAAAAAGTTACTCATTAATCACGTTTATGAGCAGATTGTTTCAACCTACCTTGATCAGATGATCTTGGGTCCAATATCCCACTTTCAGCTTCCGAGGGATCTCCACTTCCTGCCATGGCAAGGGGGACAGCATTTCTCCCCTGAGCCCAACATCGGTGGTATGAACGAGATTAAGCATAGCCTTGCTTGCGAAAGTAAGATCGGCGACTGTCCTGCCCATGGGTCCTACAACGCCCTATACAAATACAAGTTAGAGAAGGATGCGAGCTGCTTAGAGCCACTTGCCAGGCGAAGGGGTTTCACAGCTCACCTTGATACCCTCGAAACCCCTCGTGCTGGACCTTTGGCCGAGAACAGGCCATCTTCCTCGAACAGGTTTCAGACCACATATCCCACTATACGACGCCGGGATACGTAATGATCCACCGACTACGTTGGTGTCCCATCAGTCATATTCCGCACTTGACGAGCAGCGAAGTTCATCAGCGACTTGACTCACTGTCAGATCCCCAGCCAAGAGGTGTGCCTTTCAAGGCGATCAAGGCAGCCTCGCCGCCCGAGCTCCCTCCGCAGGTGCGGTCCGAAGCGTACGGGTTACTGGTCGCTTCGAAGATAGGGTTTCGGCATTCGAAGGCTAGAAGAGTCTGTATAGGAGTCAAGCATAGCGGCATGGTCAACACTGCTTCGTGTACCCCGCCGTGCTTTAGACGCGACGAGCAATGTCGATTCACCTACCTGAGGTATATTGGTCTTGCAAAATGGAATTCCGCCGGCTTTGCGATATAGCTTGACCATCTATTAACAGTGTCAGCTTCGACTACCCCAGGTCAGGTTAGTCGGGAGGTACCTCACGGTAGCTTCGTCTTCGGGCTTCTCAGTAGGATTATAACAATGCCTGGATGGGGATGAATCAGTGGGATTCCATTCTAGAGAGCGGGTCACCGACTCACGGCGAACATCCAAGGGAAGAATCGACTCCGATGATATTGTACGTGTCTGTGTCGAAGCGGATGAGTGGGTGTCAGCTGTCGTGTACAACTTCATGAGAGTACAGAGCTGACCTTTGAAGCTAGAAGGCAGACCCCAAAATTCCCCTTCAGCCTTGCCTGAAGCAGCAAACTCTTTGTCCAGTCGTCGAGCTTCGGCGAGAGCCTCTCTAAATAAGACTACTCAGAGTACAGTCACAGTCAGCACATCTGGTCATAGGTCGAATACGAGCGGTAAATGGGCTGGAATCAATCCAGTCAATGGGATTCCTCGACTTACTTTCAGTCAAGCAATTCGTCCTTCGCTGGGCTGCGCAAGCTGATCTAATCTACAATGACGAGCGGTCAGCGTCAGCTTCTCAACTCGCCATGCAGACCAATGCGGCGACTCAGAGCAATTGTTGACGATTATTGACGAGAGCGAGGCTCACAAAAGCTGACGTGACCCTCTCAACCGTCCATCCTTCTCGTCTGGCCTTTAAATTCTGGACAATTTGCTCTGGACTGATCGAGGCGGCACCCCATTAGTTGCATTATCCCTTCAGTAGGACCGATATTGTGTCGAACATCCGTATCGGATCAGGTGAACGATCTTGAAAGAGTTTGCTCACCTCGAGCTGAGATATTGCTCGTCCTCCGAGTGCTCGCTACTCAGCCCCAGTTCTTCCTCCATCTCCTTCACCAAGGTCTCCCTCTCTGCCCGCTTCCTGAGGGCAATGCTTTCGGTATGCGATACCATGACGAACTTGCTTGTTGCAGACGTGGAGGTAGTATCTGATGCCAGCACTGTTCAAATCGATCTTGATACTCCTGTTCCCGTTCGATATGAGACTGACAAGTGTGCGAGCTTGATCCTTATTTGATCAATGGAGAGGCGCTGGGCGGTCATGGTAGCCGGTAGGCCGGTTGATACGGCGGCAATGACCGCCAGTCTACCACCGAGACACGGAGGAATACACGTGGTTATCTACCGTCTGCGTATAACTTCCGAACTCGAATCGGGATCGTACAAGAAGGGAGGGGTAAGTGATTTCAGTGCACCTTGAATTGACAAGTTCAGCTTTTGCTCCAGGGGTAGACACGACAAGGGAAGGCATATACATTACCCTACTGCATGACAGCCACCCACGTGAAAACGAAAACGAAAACGAAAACAGGCGCTTGCGGTCGCCGTCGTTGGCAACTCGGCGATTCGGCGATCAGGGTCATTTGGCCTTCGGCGGTGCGATGAGCAGTGCCCCAAGATAGAGCGGTTTATCGTGTGTCGTGTCTATGCAAAGAGTTATATCTCGTCATTTCCGCTTATATATATATCTATCTTTTCCTTCGACCTACCAGTAACGGATCATTGTGGCTTCACCTGCAATCTCCAGCCATCGCAGCCGGAAGACATCAGCCTCTATCTATCCAGCGCCTACTCCTCTCACCTCTCATTAAAGGACGCTTTTTAGCAGGTTATACCAGCAGTCCACTGACTACTCTATAGCTACCACTACGATGCCCGTAACAGAAGCCTACGTCCGAGAGCTATTCAACTGCATGGTGACCGGCAATGTCCCTCAATTCGCAGCTTCGCTCGCCGATGATATGGAGTGGGTCATAGTCAATCCAAACGATAAGACGTTCCTTCATTCTGGTACCTACGACGTGAGTTTGAAATGGTGATGAGCTTGGGACGGTATCAGATTTGGAGTGCTGTCTGCGTGACTGTCTATCGAGCTATCACATCACACCTCAAAAGTGATGATTGTGATTTGGAATCCTGTATGTCAGCTGACACAGACTCCATTGATCTGCTTCGACGACTTGGGTTCATCGGAGCTCAGAAAAAGACGATGTTTGAAGCCATGACCAGCTTGATGAAGTGCTTCGCTGCCCCACCGGAGATGCAGCTTCGCTCTCTCATCGTGGCTGGCAATAAAGCTGTGATCGAGTCTAGGACGATAGGCAAGGGTGTCAAAGATGGGTCTAAGTTCGATAATTGGTGAGCCGCATCGGAGTGTGACGTCTCTTGCTCGACCTTTGGAGCAGTTCGGACCCATCGGCGCAAGTCAAACGGAGCTGAGTATCGCCAAGCTGACTGAATGACCATCGCTTCGAATCAATTCTTCCTAGGCTATGCGTGGTTTGCGAGTTCGACAACTCCAACCCAGAAGACGAGAAACCTCAGATCAAAAAGGTGCACGAATACTACGACTCGGCACTCGTTGATGCGTTCTGCAAGGCGAATGGTGAAAGAATCGATGGTGATGCTGCATAAACTCAAGCAGCTCTCATTGGATACCCACATCCTCCGCAGAAGTCTGCGTTTGCTTACAGAAATCAGACAGTAAAAGCTGGATGCGGCGATTGGGGCGGATTGGATGTATACATACATGTATTCTGATATGGTTGTACAGGGTCAACCTCTCTTCTATATTAAACATTCTCTGATCAGCCAGATAGGGCTGCGATGCAAAGGTCGCCACGGATCATGGGACAACGCATCGTACCGCTCAGCCATCTCAGCGCGGCTTCTCCTCACGCCTTCATGCCATCCTCCATCTAGCCCATCAAAACTTGAATTTGGCCGATTCACTCTTCACTAAATTGATGATCACCGTGTTGTCCAATGGGGTGTATTGATTCGTGACGAGTTTGATAGCTTCCTGGGCAACCACACCGCCAAGGAAGGCAGCTGTTGTAGGTATCGTGCCAAAGCCACCTCGAGTGCTGTACAAGAGATACCGGGTAAGAGGTTCGATATCAGTGTCATGTCGGGATTAACCGATGTCCGGAGGATGGGATGCTTTCCCGCCGATGACGACGATGCTCAACTTACACTTCAGAGATGGCTTCCACCATTACATCGGGCACGACCTTTCCTTTACCTAGGAGTCCCTGCAAAATCTCTTCTACCTCCCGGTTATCCTCTGCCATATCATCTTGAGCTTGAGTACCGGGCCATCGTCCATGGATAGTGTAGAATCGCTCAGATGCCAGTAACGCCAGATGCATGGCGAAGCAAGTTGAAGATTCATTCTCTTCATCGAATTCGGCTGCAAGATGGGGTTAGTCAACATTCAGCAGTCCGCCTGCACATAGTATGGCAACAGAGACCTGGACCTCACCTATCTCGTCCTCGATGAGACCTTTGCCCTCCTTTGATCCTCTCAACGCTCGACCTTTGATGATGCCTACTCCTCCAACGTTTTTCACGAAACCCTCGACTTCTTCAAGAGGAATGCTGTCGTCAGGGAGACCGATCCTGGTCAAGACGCCGGAAAGAAGGTCGCGAAATTTGGCGAGATCGGCTTGATATTCCGCTTTGTACAAGTTTTGGAGAGCGATGTAGGACGTCGTTGATGAATGCATGTCTGGTAAGGAAGGGGACGTCGGCGGTAGGTGAGGGGGAGAGGCGACGAATGTTGAGAGTGTGCTGAGTAGGATATGCAGGTTCTTGGACTGGTCAAGCGGAGTCTGTCAGCTGTGAAGATGGATCACGTCGATGCAGGTCGACTCACGCTGACAGAAACGTTCTTCACGCTCACATCCTCTAGCAGCTGCTTGATCTCCCAAGGAATCTGTGTAATGAGCATTAGCAAGCTTTTGAAGTTTGGTTAGTGCGCATAGGTGAAGCTCACCGCAGATTGATTCCATACTCTGTAAGCTTGGGCCAGCGCTTCATCATAGTTCTCCTCGTCTCCTTTCATCTTCTCGTTTTTCAGTGCGTTTCTGAACTGAGCCTTCTCCTCGCTGGTCTCTGGTAATTTACCACCGTGCTACGAGATTTCTGTGTAAGCGGAGTTGACGTAGAGTGACAGTAATCGGCCAGCTCACTGATTCTCTCCACAGGCTTGCCGCTCGGACGAGCAACACCACCCAGGGGATGTGAGAGTGCTCCATAGAATCCATCGTGGAATAGTCCAGTGATCGGGCGTGTTGTTCAAGCGACGAAAAGGGTGTGTCCAGTCGGAGCGTGTGAGTGGTATCGGGGTGCGTGTCGACCACTAGATGCAGGATGTGAGCTATACGGCCAGGCGGGATTGGCGAATCGGGCGCATAGGTAACAGGCAATTGTCGACGTACCGCTGTGCTCTCGGAGCTGGATCTCGACTCTGCCCACAAAGCCTGAGTTTCTGATCGCGATCAAGGGAATGTCGGGGCCGCCAACCCCAGCAGACGCTGTGTAAGGATCCGCCATGAGCTCAATTCGGCAACGGGTGATAGGCAATACAGGAGCCAGCTAACCTTGCCACAGCAGATCGCTGAGCTGCAGCTCCAATGCGGGCTTGATATTTGCGGTGATCACCAGCGTAAACGAGGTAAAGAAGTCTGGGTTAGAAGTAATAAGAGATGCGGGATCCTGGGGGAATCCGATGGACCGTCAGTTGATCGTTGGTGGTAGACGATATTATATGCCGATAGCTCACCTCGACTCTGGCCGAACCTTCCACAGATGGATTCAGTTCCTTCAGATATCTACAACCATACAGATCAGACCGGTCACATGCTGAATTCTGAAGGAAGGGATATATCTGGGCTCACCGCACGCTCTGCTCGGCTATGGGGAGGCCAACAGAGTCGGGATGGAGGAAGAAGTTGGTTGCTACATCTTGTGAAGCGGTAACGCTAGGGGAAAGGATGGTGAAGTGTGATATTCCTGCCAATGAAACACCGATATCAGCTGATCTGCTGATTCAACACTCAGAACAAAGCGAGCTGACCAGGAAGGACAAGATTCTTCAGAGCTTGACAGCCCGTCGCGTCGCATCCTACGAGCAGCACCCTTGCGGATTCGAGGGATCGCTGGCCTGCTGATGCCCAGAGACTGTGCTGGTGGTCAGCGATAATACAACCAATTAGATTCCGTTAGAACAGGGCAGGAGCTGTACGTAGGCTTTGGTAAGATCATAAAGGAGCACACACCGAAGCTGTCGGTCATACCGTCTGGTCTTTGCATCCGGGCGATACCTACACCACGGATATCGTCAGCCCACCATACATACTGTCCCTGTTGTACCGGTTGCCTGATTTTGAAGCTCACGAAGGAATGTCTGTCGTTCCAGTAGTCGCTTGCGTGACATCTATCGAGTCATCCATCTTTGTGATCTTCGTCGGCCTGCTTTCTTCTAGTGAAGAACGAGGCGAAGAAGTCATGTGGGGGGTCGGTTTTGTCGTGAGTTGCGAGAGGATTCGATCGGAACGTTTGGTTGAACGGTTGATGGGTGGATCGGGTGCGTGTGGCCGATCGCGGGGGTTCGTGGGGTCTTTCCTGGCCTAGAATCGACTGACTGAGCTGCTTTGATTCCCAAGGCAAGAAGGAATGAAAATGGTCCACACCAGGAAACCATAAGAGCAGGTGAAGAGGAAAGCAGAGCAAGGGAGGGCGTTTGACTACACGCTGGTACAGTACGAGTACAGTCATCCTCGCCTGTCACATACATTACATTACGCTTTGGTCGCGATATTGTGAGTTACGATTAAGTTAACCTCCACTTCGCGTCAACACCCACCGTACGAGTAAAGTGAATGAATGAAAATGCAGCTAACTCTCTGCTCTTTCCTCCATCTTGCAGCAGTTCCAGCGCATCGATATATCAGTCTAGTCGAGCATACACGCTACTTCGGCTCCCTTCAATCTGGGGCTAGGGACATCATACAAGCGCGGACTTACCGCAATTTGCGCTTTCTTTTCTCTCCTTGCCATCTCCTTGAATTCTCGCGATATGGTCGGGATATAAGAGCATAGTCACCCCAGGATCCCTCTGGAGTCTTGTTTTAGAACGATCAGTCGTCGATATGAGCGATCCAGAATACGACGACTACGATGTCTTCTTCGAGGATCCCGAGACGCTCAACTACCTCGCTGACGCAGAAACCAAGGCCATCCAGGCGTCTCAGGCGCCGGCTCCTGTACCAGGACCATCAAAGGCATCAACGACAACAACAACGAGATTCACGCCGAGATACGATCATGTCCTTGCCAAACCGAAGAACTCGCCTGCTAAGAAACATCTCAATAATAATGCTGGGGTAGCATCAGGCTCTACCTCGAGGAATAAGGTCAAGGAGCCTCGACCTATCAATACTGAGCCTGGAGTGAAAAGCAGCGGGTTTGGATGGGAAGAAGGTGGCAAGAGGTCTATGGAGGGGAATGTAGAGAGGCATATCGAAACCATCAAGAAGAGAGAAGCATACTGGGGCGGTAAGGCGGATGAAGAAGAGTCTGCGCCCCCGGATGTGGTGATGGATGGTTCTGGGAGATATGAGCTGGGAGGTCTCGGAACAGGGTCAGGAGATGAGGCGATTATCACGGACACAAGGAGAGCTCAGCCAGCTGCTCTGAGCGAGAGTCTCGGCTTAGCCGGGCCGACACATGGAGTGAGGAAGTTCACTTCGGAAGACGCTGTCGCTGCGCGAAGGAGAGCTATGGCGGCTGCTGCTGCCGCTGGAAATGCTACTGCTGGACCGAGTGTCCCGAATCCTGCGCCTAGTCAAGGACCGCTCCCCCCTCGACAACCAATCTCCAGGTCGAACTCGGCTTCATCAAGCTCACGAGGCGCTACACCTGGTCCTCAGAACGGTTTCAACCGTCCCAACCACACTTCGGGTCCAACACTCCACACGACCAATAATTCCGCTAATCAACCGCAAGCTAATGGTCAGAAATTCGGCTCGACTCGTGCTTTGTCCCGTTCACAATCGGCTGGCGCTCAGATCTTTCATCATCGCCCTGGTAATGCCGTCGCAGGTCCTTCTCGCTTACCAACCATACCCTCTCAATCGTCTCCAAGGGATCCGGGGCATAATGATGATGGCGTACCGCCTGCGTCTCAAGGATCGCTAGCCAGGTCCGCTGCAATAGCACTCGAGGCGGAAAGGAAGAAAAGAGAAGCAGCGGAGGCGGAACTGGCAGCTCTAAAGGCAGCCCGATTGAGTGCCTCCCGCGACCTTTCTGTGCGGCATAGCCAGGAAGTCTCCCGTTCAGATTCCACTGGAGGCAATGGAGATAGTGAGCGAAGGATCAAGGAGCTCCAACAACAGGTCTGGGCTGCCAAGGGCGAAGCCGAGACGATGCGAAGGGCCCAGAGAGAGGTAAGCTTGACGCTGTGTACAACCGTAGTACGCAGGGCCCTGATCTTGATCTCACAAATGCACAGGAGCAACAACGACACCTGGCCGAATTAGAAAAACTCCGAGCGTCAATACAAGAGAAAGACAGCGAAATCAAAGAGCGTGAGGTGCAGCAGAAAAAAGCACTGGAGAGCATGAAGCATCAAGCCGTCTTTTCTGTGAGCTTGCTGGCATGGAAAGAAGATCGCATCGGAGCGATGTCGAACTGACGTGTGAGCTGCAAATCCCGATGATAGAATCATGCGGTGCTCAACTCTGCTGTCAAAGCGCGCCAACAATCACAGCGACTTCCGGGGGCATCTCAATCTCAGTTTCGACCGATGCCTACCCCTATGCGAAACGGGTCGCCAGGTAGAAGAAGGAGTGACGCGGCCGATGTTGAATTTACTCCTCTTGTCAAGTCTGTCAAAGGCAAAGGTGAACACATGCCTTTCGCTTAGTCGTGAATCAACAAGTAGTCGCTAATTTTTGAAAACAGGGAAAGCTATCGCATCTACCCCAGTTCCCGCGTTCGGAGGTTTCAACAATGCCTTCTTTGCCACGCCGACGGCGGGTCCTCGGGCGAAGAGGCAGAAGACGACAGACGTCAGTCCCCATATTTCCCCTTCGAAAGCAGCAACACCATCTCCTTTCCAAGGATCGCCTTCGAAGAGTCAACATCGGGCGAGCTCGCCTATGCTGGGTGATGAGGATGAGGGCGACGGCCATGCTGGAGTTGACTGGGGCATCAATGACGATGCGGCGAATGGCATGTTGGTCGACGATCAGCAAGCTGAAGGAAGGAAGGATGAAAAGGCAGAGGTGAGCGCCGAGCTCTCAATAGCTCTGAGCATCACTAAAGCTGACAACGAGCTGTGGCAGCTACTGTACCATTTATTCAGTCACGTGGCCGTATCGGCGTTTCAAACCTCTATGGGATATCTGACGGAACCGACGATCTATCGAATCATGAACTATCGCCCACCGGCGCATTTCGAAGCTCATGCTTTGTATGCGCAGTCCTGTGCAGATCTGCTGCAGGCTTGCGCTGAGCTGGAGTCGAGCTATGAACAGCTGGTGGAAGTTGTTACGAGGGCGTTGGGCGACATGTTGACGTACATGGTGAACATTATTAAGGACGGTGTGAAGGTGTCAAGCCGAGAGGTAAGCTGTCGTCTTCGAACTGGTACAATATCCTCAGCTCACCAGGCAATCACGTATTCAGCTCGCAGCCTTGCAATGCATTATCAACCTTCTCGGAACGACAACGTTAATGTTCCCGACGGTGACGCGGGCGCTCGCATCGACGAGCATTACGGAGTCGTGCCGAGATCTCGTTAATGCGATCTTCCTTGATGTTACCGTGTTGAAGAAGTTGAGATCACTACTGGCCGAAGGCCAGCAGGGCTCGACAGAGGATTCGAGTGATGATGGACTGAAAGATCGGGAAGCGGGTCCTCAGATCAACTGGCACCTGGAGTTGGTGGATGTATTGGTCGAGTTGTGCGAAGCGATGTCGCTTCAGGCAGAAGGGTCTGTATGGTAGGTTGACCTTGCTACCTCATTCACACGAAGGGCCCTCTGTTGATGATCATCGACTTCCAACAGGCAAGGAGACGAGCTTGTAGATATTATTCTCGGTTTAACTTCTATGAAACAAGACAGCTTCACTGTTCAAAGGGGAATTGAGCTGTTCTATACATCAGCCTGCAGTACGTCCGCCTGTTCTTTGGTCGGTATTGGTGACGATGTGCTATGCGCTGACCTATCTCCATGCTTGTAGGAGGCAATTTCCGACCGTTGATCACTTGGTCGGAGAAGCACAGGCTGCCTGGCTCACCCGACCAATCCCCGCTTGTTGAGCGAATGAGCAGATACCTAATCAATCCTCATCTTTCAGCTACTGAAGAAGCAGTAAGTAAACTGTATTTACTCTACAAATCATGACCCGGTTCAATTAGAGGCGTTGAGATCGTCACTCTTGCGCTAACAAATCTCGCTACAGGTACTCAAGATGAATCTTCTGATTTGTCGAGGATTGTGTATGCTGGCAATGTCTCATCCCGACGCTGTCATACTCATGGGTCAACGCTCCATTCTGGTTGCGGCGCTTGTCACTGTCCTGCAAAGGGAAAGCACGACCCTCTATGGCATCCACGCATACCTTCGATCTCCGGAAGAGTGAGTTCCGAAATCGCTTTCCGCTTGTCATAACCGAGGTGTATTTGTAGCTCATCGTTCAATCCTTATAGTGCATTATCACTGCTCATTCCAGCTCTCTCGTTATTACATCATATGGTCTTTCCTTCCCCGGGGCCTTCATCAGCCACCCTCCCTTCCAGCGCAGCCCAGCCGATTGGCCAGTTCCACGATCCTACTGCAAACCCCAATCTGGATGATCAACCGGTCGGCATCGATTTATCAGAAAGACTTCACGCCGCGGCAGCTTCGCGCGAGTTCAATGGCCTCCAACATATGTTTGTATCCAGTTTGGGCGTCATGGCGTACGGTCAGCCAGGAGAAGATATGATATCCGAGGCCGACCAGAGGACTATACAATGTGAGTGCATCATCTCACGCATCCTCTTCTCCCAGGTCGGACGTGACCAGAGTCAAGATGTTTCACAAAGACTCAAGCTGATTGTTGTTGTCACTGGTCGTATCTGCAGTCCTCAGCGGCGACTTGCTAGAGAACGTGGTAGAAGGACCTGAAGGAGACGCCATCTACGAACTGTACGTGCCCCTCGACGAGGACGAAGAGGCTGCCTTACGGGCCGCAGATGCGGCTGGAGAAACAGGCGCAGGCGACGGTGATCTAGAAGATGGAGGTGTCGAGAACGAAGTCGACGAAGATGTGTACAATGCGGTCGGAGCGCATGTGGAGGACAATGACGACGATGTGATAGTGATTGATTGAGGGCAGTGTAATTACATTACCCAATCACCGTGGCATAGCATAAGTCAGTTGTGATATTGCCCTTAGCGTCATTCCTTGTATCCCCATGACACATGCACCGTCTCTTTTTATGGCCTCCACTCGAAGCGAATACCGTGGACAGGATAAGCTTCGAAGAGTACGATGGAATAAGCGAGTAGACGGCGCATCGGTGTCTATTGAATCGATACATTCTTCGTACTAGGTGGGTGCTACATTGACTATACTTGAATTAAAAGATACGGGAACTGTATACACTGCTTTCGCCTCGCCTCCCATCCCCGCAGATATCACGCTCCTAATTTAGCTTAATGGGTCGATCGAGCCTCCTTGGCAGCGGCGCCGGCACCCTCGAGCTCCCGTCGGTGGACGTATTGACCCGTTGATTCCTGGTAAACAAGGGAGTGGGGACCACCGGTGTCGATGTCCTTGGGGTCGGAGAGGGGCTTGCCCTGGCCGTCGTGAGCCTCAGCTCGGCCGTACTTGCCAGCACCGCCGGAGCCGGAAGTGGGGTCTGAGGGGCCATCGCTGGATCGGCCGGAAGATCCAGCAGCGCCTGCTCCGACACCACCAGCGCCAAGAGCACCTGCACCAGCACCGGCACCAAGGCCAGAGGAAGAAGAGCCGTGGCCGGTGCCAGTACCGGTACCGGTACCGGTACCTGAGGCAGAACCGGTGTTGTAGTGACCACCAGCACCGCCGGAAGGTCCGACACCGGAGCCAGTCTCACCGCCTACACCGGGCTGGAGACCACCGCCAATACCAGCGACACCCTCGCCTCGGTCGAGAGGGGCAGAAGAGGTGGCGGACGCGCCGTGTGAGCCGTGCGAGCCGGAGTGAGAATAAGCCTCGGTGCCGGCAAGGGCGCCGGCGCCGGCCGCGGTACCAGCAAGGGCGGCATCTCGAGCGTGGTGATCACCGTGGAGGTTCTCGCCGCCTACACTTACACCAGAGCCGGTAGTGTGAGCGTCGCCTAGACAGAACAGAGACACAAGCAAGTCAGATTTAGTCGTACTCTAACGACATGACAGAAGCCACTTCGCACTCACTCTGTCCGGTAAGACCGTCTCGAGCACCACCACCTTCGTACGCGCCAGAAACGGCATCACCTGAACCGACACCGCCTACTCGAGAACCAGTGCTAGAGTATTGGTCGAGGGCGTTGTCGAGCTTGGCTCCAGTCCCGGTACCAGAGCCTACACCGGCACCTTCGTGGTGACCGTGGTGGTGGCCGTGGTGGGAAGTGGGGACGGTTCCAGTTCCAGCACCAGTTGATCCGTAAGGCTCAGGGGTGTTACCTGATCCAGAGGTGAACTTGTCGGCGATGGGAGTGCCGGAGGGGATGCCTAGATAGTTGTTGTATGCGTTGATCAGCTGAATGGTTGGGCCATGTGGATCTGAATCTGAGATCGAAATCAACTGGACAAGTCTCACTCACCGCCTGAAGCGTGGCTGCCGCCTACGCCAGCATTGAAGCCTGATCGCTCCTCCTGAGCGTACTGTCCAGCCTGAGTGTTGGAAGCGTTAGGCACGCCGTGCTACAATAAGAGGGGAATCTTGATATCAGCTTGAATCAATTTGAGCCGGCCCTCGGTTCCGGCTACCACTCACGCCGCCAGCAAGACCGGTACCAGCACCGTGTTCACCCTGGTCGAAACCTTGAGAAGGTACGGTGTTTCTAGAACCGATAGGAGCTCCGAGATCGAATCCGCTCATGTTGTATATATGTACTGTATGTATGTCTTTATGAGGTATGTGTGAAAGTTTAGTTTGTGATGTTTACGTGGACGAAAGAAGAAGAACAGAGGAATATCATGGTCAGGTGTTTATATACTGGCACTAGTCGGTCGGTCGGTGACAAGGAGTGATGATGGGTAGTGTGGTGGCGCGGGGGCAGGATCACGGACATGAGGTTGTAGATCGGTACTGAGTGATGAGGCTGATCCACCCGCTAAGGGGGGATAGGGATAGGGATAGCTAGAGATCCCACCTATGCTATTACGGTCCAACGTAGTACGTCATAATCAAAACATCAGATGATGTGATGACATCTGGCAACACCGGCTTTCGGGGTGCCATACAACGCTGCCACAAATCACTAGTATAACTAGTCTCCCTCATCACATCACGCAGTCATTTCAGTCATTTTGGTGGACCACCTCCACTCCACACCATACATAATAGCACACACGAAATGGTCAGTGCGTCATAGTCATAGTCACCTTGACCCCCGTTCAGGGTAAAAATCGCACAGACGTCACTTGATCGTGTAGCCACGTGGCCATGTGGCATTCTAATGATGGCCATGCAGATCATTCAGTGCGTTTTCTGTCATGTTTCGCATGATGTGCAGGGAGGGTGTTGCTGACATGATGATAGACCTAAACTGAGTTGATATTATCACGGAATGCGCTACATGCGTCTCTCATATGACTAGAGCTACATCAACACCTGCTAACACAGTCGTGTATACGTTCAACCATACGTTCTGTGATTACTTGCTTTGACAATATGAATGTGAGGGGTATATGGTGATTATACGACAATAAGAGTAACGTTAACTAAATGTCCAGACTTGATCCCTACCATAAAGTGACTTATGAGGGACCATGACGATCCGAGTGCACAGCAGTACGAACTCCGAGGAACAGGCCTTAGATTGCCAGACCGACGTTTTTGTCTTCCTTCGAAGCGGAAGCGTCGTTTCCACCCAGTCGCAACCCGGCGACACCATTCTCCAGTCCAACGTATGTGGCAACTTCCTGCCAATCTCCACCTTCGTCGCCGACCTTGTACTCCCTCTCCAATACTCTGCCTGTACCGCCTCCGATGCCTATGCCGTCATGGGCAACGTCCTCGCCTCGGATGGGTACTTGCACTTGCTTGTCTTGTCTGAACTCGCGCTCGCCACCAGTGGCGAGCATGGAAGTGTTGGTGTAAGCTGCTGAGCCGGAAGAGGCAGAGTAATATAGGCCGGCCTCTTGAGACATCCGAATGGCTTCGTCGTCCATCTCCTCCAGGCCTGGTAGAGCGGGCTTGCGGATCTCCCGCCTCTCTTGCGGTCCGTTGAGGAAAGTATCGCGGCCGAGAATCTCGATGGCTGCCGCATCGCCTATCACCTCATGCCACTGACCATCCTCGGCTGAGAAGATACGGTGCCTTGTGGCGAGGACAACGGGATCGGGATCGTGAATCGGTTGAATGAGGGGACTATGTTGGCGACCAAAACAGGTGTCAGCACGTGGACACAAGGTCCTGGATATTCAACTCACATATAGTGCGTCTTGTGGATACACCGGTTGATGACAGTGGTGTACTCCGTATGCTCTTTCGGGAAGATAGTTTCCTAGAATCAACCACATACATCGTCAGCCCGACCTCGATCCATTGCTCTCTTTACACAATGCCAAGGAACAAGTGCGGTCGTGCTTTACCTTGACAACAGGATCCAATACCTTACTTCGCATATCCACCGTACCTTCCCTGTCTAAAAGTTTGCCCATCCCCGCTTTCCTGAACACATCCCGTCCTTCCTCCGTCAAAGTCTCCCTCTGACCAGCACGGGAAACACTTCCTTCGACCAATGAGACGATGAGCTCTTTTCTTTGCTCCTTCAAGCCTGGAAGGGCTTCAGAACCCTGTTGTTCGAGGGACATGTTGGTGACTCGGTTCGAAAGATCTTCATCCTGTTGGAATTGGCCGGCGCTTGTTACGCCTCCGACCTGAGTGTCCGACGAGCGAACTTGGCGGCCTTCGGAGATTGAGGCCCTTGAGGATACGCCAGTGCCACCCTCCATCAGAGCCTTGAGTTCGGTGTCCTCGCTCAATTTCAAGCTGGAGTCCCTTTTGGGTATCTCGACGAATGCGTCCTTGTCGCCCTTCCTCCTGCTGATGCCACCGGGACTTGCTCGGCCACTGGACTGTTCTCGTAAAGCGGGAATATCGCCCACGCGAGGGTAGTCGCCCGTCACAGCGGCTTGTTCGCCTTCCCTAGGCGCTCTCGAAGACGACCCTATCAATCCTGGACGTTCTTCTTCCTCCCGTTGGAGGTTGGACCGATCTACACTGGCAACATGGGGCAGTGGTGGCGAGCGAATTCGCTCGTGGTGCTGATGAGGGCCGCCTGCGCTCGCTTCCGATATGGACGCCCTCTGGGGACTTCGTGGAGGTACGGTGGGTCCGCCGGAAGATTCGCTCAATCGCCTGGTCTTTGTACCCGTCAACCCGGCAGTGTCAACCGCCAGATGACCGAAAGTGCCATCCCGCCCGCCTTGTGTCCCTTGGCTAGCGTTTGGACCGTGGTGCAGAGGGTCGGCATCACTGCCGTGAACAGTCGCAGAAGGGGTGGTGACTTTCGGGACAGCAGGTAGGGGCTTTCTCAGCAGATCCTCTGTCGCCCCGCTGGTACCTATAGCGTCTTGTGGTACGTAATGCGTGGAACCAGAGTTCTGGGATGTAGGTACGGGAATGGGATTGTTGGCGTTTGACGTGGTGGTAGGTAGGTCGGGTCTCTGTGACTCGTCGACAAACGGTCGTGTATGGCCTGTGTCGTCTCTCGTGCCAGTACCAGAAGCATGGAGAGGGAAGTGGTTATCGCTGGGTTGTTTCCCAATCACTACCACCTCTCCTTCTTTGACACGTCCCTCTAAACCCTGACCGTCTCTCCCACTTTGTGTAACACCATGACCACCCGTAGCTCCTGACAGATCCTGCCCCGTAGGCACTGGCAATCGCCTATTTCCACCTGAACCGCCAAAGACATCTTCAGATCGACGTCCGCCTTGATCCGTTGACGCTCTCGCCGGGGACGAGTCGTGCGTAGTCGCTGTCGTAGGTGTCTGAGGGAGACCTTGCGAGTTTCTCGGGATGTTTGACGAGGAGCGAGGAGAAGAGGGGTTGGAGGTGTCAGAGTTATTGGACGATTGAGAGGCCGACTTACGGTGGCGGAACTTGGAGAAAAGGGAGGGCATGGTGAGCGAGGAGGGCAGAGGAGTGTATGTACAATATACAGTGAGGATGAGAAGGGAGGGCCCGAGTTCAGACTCTGGTTTGATATGATATGCAGCTACTCTGCTGCTTGTGAAAGTCTCTTCGACCTGCCGATGGGAGCGACGAAGCTTTGTGATTATGGCAAAGGCAAAGGTAATTCCTACTTATCCCACTTGTGGATTGCTAAAACGACGCTAGCTAGGACGTCCAGCGTTTCTTGCCAAACGTGAGAGGTGTATGCTTCCTACTACTACCACTACAACATCTGATGGTAATGGATCTGTTCTGGATGAACTGGACTGTGTACGTTAGCCGTGTACGTTAAAGCTGAACGATGGCGGCAATATGCAGGCTGTAAAAAGCTAAGAAAGTGGGCTGTAGACAGATAGCCTCCAGCATCCTCCAAAACACATGATTCTCGGAAGCACACAGAGTTCAGAGTTCAGAGCTGCTTAACTGCAGCTGTCCACAAAAGGCTGTGCTAGAGGGCAGGACCGCTGTATGCAGTGCAACGGGGAGAATACAGGTAGCTGCTGACCTATCACTCTCACTCGCACTCGCTTCCGTGAGGTGAGATGCCACAGCGGTTGTCTGTGACGTGTGGTGGAGTGAGTGCCTGTTCGTCATCGAGATCGTCATTTTTTTTATTTTTTTTTGTCTTGCGATGGCGAGTTTGTGCTGTTTGCTGCGACTGTGGAGACCCCATGTAGCGCATGGAATGCTGGAACATGAATGCAACTCTTTTGCCCATGACGTCGGTCGATCAGGGACCAACCATCAAAATGGTCTGTGCATCCTCCCATCATTTTGGTTTTGGCACACCCGGTTACCCGGTTATTCGAATCTCCGATGGTGAGCGACAACATGCTCCTCCTGACAGCTGCCAGACATCGAACTAAAAGTAGGATGACGACGTCAGTGCCTTGACCATCCCGTCCGTCATTCGCAGCACTGTACTCACCTTTAAGTTGCTTGATGCATGATGATCTAAAGACCACGTCAGCAGACCTACCCCCATGGGATAGAGATAGACATTCACGATTGCGACATCGTTTATGGGAATCTGCACTCGACCTGAGCCTCGAGCCCTGATCGTAGGCCCAATAATTCCCCTATCCTTATTCCTCATACTCACAACCAGCTCCACCCAGTCCCCCGAGTCACGCTCTAGCTGCTTCGCTGCGCCTTTGCTTTGCCTAGTCTCTCATATGTTTTTGAAAATAGAACATTTAGCTTTCGACTTACCCTTGCATGGCCCGGCCGGTCACCCCCAACTCAAGCAGCCTCTATCCCTGACCTCCAGTTTTTGCGATCTGAACCGGGACAGGCGAACGATCGACCTGTGTCTAGTTTGTCACAAGGTTCCGAGATGTCTTCCTGTCCCACCCACCCCCCGAACTCGCACACCGGCGTGTCTAGCTCGCTCAGCCCTACCATTGCTTACGAGTTGGCCATGAGAGATAGTGGCTCTGACATCATATCACGGATTGGCTAGGCGAGATACAGACGATCGTTTGTTGGAATATGTGACCAGAAAACCCTGTGACAATCCGAACCGCAGTCCTAGGGTAAAAAGAACAGAAAAAAAAAAACCTCAATCAACGGCTTTGTCGATCTTTCCTCGTGTGTGTGCCAGTGGCCCAGAGGCAGAAAAAAGGGAAAGGGTCACATTAGCCCTTTCGGGCGCAGAAGGCCGGGGACATCTGTTGGTGCAACTCAATTCACGGCAGTGTTTGAGGGGTCTCGCCCCTCTTTCTACGTGCCATCTGTCTCTGTTGATACAGCAGTCTGCAAGCAAGAAGGGATGTGACGTTAAGTCTGTCTCGATAGGAACAGGGACAACGTGGAAGAGACATGCACGACATGAGATATGAGATCATACCATTTTCGATCTGCGCTGGCTCGATTGCTTCTGATTCGATTGGTGGGGTCAAATCCACCAGTTCCCGTACATGCCCTACACGCAAAGCTTGGGGTGAATGATGACGGTATCCCTATACCTCTTTCAGGCCGGGCAAGACTTGACCGGACCATATACACTTACTGTAGTTGCTTGCGTCCAGGCGAAATACAGAGAGTAATGAGAAAACGTCGTCATACCCGAGTCTGTACTGTGAATGATATGGTGCATCACCCTTGGCTAGTAGGTGCCAGGGCGTCATCGTCATCACAAACATACCTGCCTACCTATACCCCCTACAATGCTCGATAACGCAACGGTCCGTATCCCATCTTCCCGCAATCTGAGCGATTATATATACCTCGACATTGGATGATTCATACTTCTGGTTTTTTCTCCTTCTTTTTCATCAGAATACAACAAGCCAAACATATCAACGAGACTTCTCAGCTCTTTCAGCACGAAACCCAACCACTAAAAACAACAAACAACCAATCACCATGTCCGGAATCACCCAAGGCGTAAAGGAATTCCTTAAGGGATCTCACCAGGCTGACTCTACCGAGGTGAGCCCAAATTTCTTTAGCTGCTTCTTACGCTGTGTGGCGAGAGTCATATCGCTGACCGTCCGACCGACCTTGCCTATTTATTCCACATAGGTCTGCTCTGAAGTCGCTCCCGAGGTCACCAAGGAGCACATCCGACCCACTGAGCACACTGAGACTGCCGAGGCTATTGACAGGGAGCGACATGTGCACCACCACCAGGTGAGTGAGAGGTTGTCTTTTCACCACTTCATTCAACCTTGCGGCCTCGACTCCGCACCCCTTCACTATGGTGTGAACCATTCACTAACGTCCAGCTCTACTTTTTAGCACCGAATCCAACCCATTGAGGACAAGCGAACCCTTGAGACCCAGCACGTACACACCACCGGACCCGAGGTTGTCCGAGAGCACAAGGAGGAGATGCTCCCCGAGCACCAGGCCAAGCTCCACGAGCAGCGAACTCTCCACACCAACGAGCAGCGAACCGCTGAGACCGAGCGAACTGGCGCCCACCTCGGACAACATGTAAACGAGCACGAGCACCACCACATCCACGAGACCATCCAGCCCGTCATCCAGCGAGAGACCGTCCAGCCTACCGTCGTACACCACACCGCTGGTATCCACGAGAAGATCCACGAGGCCCCCATCGTACACGAGGCCACCACTCTCCCCACCATCACCCACTCTGATTTCCTCAAGCAGAAGACTGACGGCGGCCCCATGTCCCACTCCGACAAGGGCCACCAGCACCAGTACTACGAGGGTGCGCCCCGAGTCGGCGGCCACAACAAGGACGTCGTCTAAATTCCCGATTCACCTATTCGAACTTCGCAACGATCTTCTAGATTTATAGTTTTTTAGGTTTAACGGCCAACATCATTTTTTATTAGTTAGCATTCTGATACACGATGTAGCAGTAGTCAATCTTGAGCGAATGTATAGCTTTATAACATGCAGACGTCGATCAACCCTCACAAAGCTGCATTGCCGATGATTGTCTCTCTAGCTGACACCATCAAGAACGAGTGCTCAAAGAGCTAACGCGCACGATGCTAGACCCTTTCTGACCTGATATAATGCTTCTCCTTCGAAGAATGTGGATACGGACTAGGTGACACATTACACATGCGCTCTCACCATTCTCATCCTGGAATACGGTTGTTGCTATATTATATTCATTCTATAAAACTTCGCTAATTATCATGGAAAAACGAAAGCTGACTCCCGAGTGCCATTCTCTCCCTTTGTATCTTATGCTTACTCAATCGAGCTAACCCAGGCGGCATGGCCCAAACATGCCAAAGCCTAGTCCAAGCTCGATTAGAACCGTCATTTCGCTGTTCTACATTCATGTCCCAACCTCTTCCACTTATGCCTCGCTGACGGAATTACACATTTCAACCAAGTTGTCAGGGATGGTGTCCTGCAAATAATCTTGGAACTGCTGGTAAGGCACCATCTCGAGTGTTCCCAAGGGAGTAGAGGTCTTGAGTGGTTGACCGGAGAAGAGGACTCGCACAAAGTGCGCCCCGTCGTCCTTCTTGTAGAGCTCGAAGACTACTTCGGATCCCATACCGGGCCAGACGGGCTATGTTAAGGGGTTTCAGCGGATGTTCTAAACCAAGGAGGTGGCTCTCATGCGGAAGTGCGACCGGCACTGGTTGGGCCAGATCTGGCTCAAAGTATGGACAACAGCTCACCTCGTCATGCTGCAGGAGCCCAAGGACAGGAGCGATTGAGCCGTCATGAGCGAAGCTGAAGCGTGGTTGACATCGACATCTGGGTCAGCTGATGATGCCAAAAGTGAGGTGCTCTACTTACTTGTGGAAGTACTTGACAGGGTTGCTGCCGTCCATCTTGCCCTTGAAGTGGCTTTGAAGCTCGACAAACCAGGGTCCCATGGTCAAAGCGCTGTACAACGTAGAGTTCTCGTGCATTCGCCATCTGGATGACATGTCCGTCTGTTAGCTGACCTCCACTCCGAGTTTTGCTGCATTGACCCGCATCAGACACTGGAAACTGGCACCGCACCTACCGGTAGGCATATTCGAATTGACCGAGTCTGTAGACGCTGTCGGCGTCCTCCTGGGGGACGCAAATGGCGGTATTATTGGTAGAGCAAGGCAGGGGCTTGCCGTGGCACTGCTTGGCTGACATATTGTCGTAAGGGCTGAAAGAGAACCCATACGCCGGTTAGTTTAGGGTAACGAAGGGCATCTGTTTGGTAATTGATCGCTGCGGCGATCATAGTCGCGGAGTCACTGTGGTGACCATGATCCGCCGTCCACTGAAGAAAGGTTGTCACCCACTGATCCCAGCTGGTCCTCCAGCCAGCGGTGTCATTCTCCTCGATACCAGAGACGTTGTTGAATCGTTCCCTCAATCCAAGAGTCTGGTTGAGGTGGTTTCCCCATTCGGCGGACATGTCGGTGATCGACGTGGCGATCTCGTCCTTGAGCTTACAAGCTAATGGGAGAGACGCAGGAATTAGCGTGAAGGCGTCACCATGGAGAGCTACACGTCCTGTCGACCTATACTCACTGAGACCCGGTGCAAGGGAATCGTAAGAGGAATCTTGGATCCATCTATACACATCACAAGAAAGAACGTAAAACGTATACAACGCCTCGATCAGCGCTGCAACCCATCTGCACCACAGGATCTAGGCCAAGAGGGGAACTCACCCAACGTGCTCCTTCAGATCAGGGAACAGACCCTGGCCGAGCCCGCCCAAGGTTTGAGAAGTGATAGTCTGTGATAAATGTCCAATCTCCAACGTCATCAACCTGTTCATCGCCGCTTTGAAACCTGAACGATAGCCGAAACGAGTCTGTCTGCAACGAAGATATAGCTCACGTTGGCGGTGACGCGGAAGACATATTTCTCCTTCTCATCCGAGTGAGGCAAGAACTGCAGCTTGTCGCCATACAGCTCTCGAAGATCCTTGCCGTGGATGTAGGCATCCTCAATACCTTCCCTGTATTCCAGGCATCGGTGAATGGATATTGCCCACAAGATTGTTCAGCGAAGCCCAAAGTCAAGCTTCTTAGACTGAGCTGTATTCTATGCAGGCCGTTCTGCTGGGCTCGAGACTCCCACATGCTGCAGACAGCAGGCCACTAAACTCTCACTCACGAGGTGATGGACGGGAACTGGCATGTCGAGCCAACAAAGCCGGGTCCAAACGCTTGTTCGAAGGGATTATCGCTGCCAGTCTAAGCGAGAAACGACATACAATATACCGGGTCAATGGAAGTTGAGCCTTTGTGAAGCTGATTTCACTGACTTGTCTCTGCCAGACCACGCCAGAGGTATGATCTTGGTTGATGCTGTCCTTCGCGTAGTGGTAGGGACCTGCGGTCCGAGCGGGTCACATGGCGGGTGGAGGATAAGCTCAACAGGTGAAGCAGCCTCTGGTTTCTGACACACACAACACACACCTTCTTGTGTACAATCCCACTGGAAAGATAGAATAAGGGGCCACAGTGTGCACAGTATCAGCAAGAGTTCAGAACATCTCAAGAGCCGCCTGCTCCTATATTCATCGCATACTTCGAACTCACCTCGATGTCCTCCTTGAAGAAGGTGTTGGACGCATAGGGTGTCCGCTTGTGATGTCGCTGGATTACCTCGACGTACTGCAGTTCGTATTCCGCCGACGGGACCTGATATTCTTTCGCTCGGACGTGAGGCATCTGTAGAGGAGATGAACGTATGATGGACCCAGGTCAGCAGGCGAACGGATCATACAGGCGAGCTGAGATCAAAGAGGTTGAGGCGCGACTTACATGGCACCCTGTAGCCCGATGGGCGCAACAAATATGTCGTCCACGAAACGGAGGAGTCCCACTCAGCGGCAAGACCTTATTGAGTAGGCAAGTAGAGTGGGCGGCGGGCCTAGAACCATATCCCGGCAATGCAAACACTTACAATTATACATTCCATACTGGTCGTCCGGGGTTTCCGAGCTGTAGAAGATACCTGGAGCACCAGACCCGTTGATCACCTGAGCGAGGTCGGTGTTGGCAGTGTTGCCTGGAGGTAGCGGGGCGAGAGGTTGTCAGTAGCCTGGTAAATCTCGGAGAAGAAAACATGGGACCTGGATGGGACGATGAGATCCGACCGATACCGATCACGCTCACGCTAACGCACTCGGAGGATAATGCGTCAGAGCTTGAGCGCGACCCGCGAAAAGAAGCGGTATGAGCGCGAGGGAGATCCTGTCGTTAGCCATCTTGCGGACGATAGATTAGAGAAAGCTAGACAAGGTGCACGACGAAGTGGGACTATACAGAGCGTCGAAAAGGCAAGGATGAGAGAAAGGGTCGACTCGTGTATTCTGAGCTCGCTAGGTTGAGCGAAAGGATACTGCATCTGTCGCGCAGATTACATCTGTGAGCACTGACTGAGAGGAGGAGCGCTTAAATAGTTGTTTGGGTATTCGCGCTACATCAGGTAGAAGCTTTCTCTTCTCAAGCGGTTTTCTTGAACCGGGAAGGCTAGTACCAAGATTCAGAGAAGAGAGAAAAGGGGTTCCTCTTGCTCAACCCCTCACCCAGAAAGACGGCCGGCCGGTGGTCAACCTCCACCGAACCAATCGGCAGACCGACCTCGCTGGTAGAGCGAGCGATACCGAACAACCCTATCCTGTTTTTTTTTTTTCCTGTCATGTACCGGCGACGATGGCGCTTGGCAAGGGATAAGCCTTATGGCAAGCATCCGCACTGGCGCACGTGCAGCGGCATCTCAAATCAAGAGTATACACCTACATGGAAGAAGATGATACTTCAAAGACAAGAAGAGAAGAGAATCTATCTGTACGAGATCTTTCGCTTCTTGTACTGATCGAGCTGGCATCGCCGGTCGGATATGCCCGAAATGAACTGTCTCTGCAGCTGCAGCTGTTATCAACCTCAAACGTGCGCACCGACAACACGATTGCACGTTTGACGGAGACAAATGATATATGCAGGGCTGCGTCGATGAGGTGTGTCGTGTGTCGATGTACCATTTGACACGTCCCGGGATGATCCCGAAGAGAGCAGTTCGGAAAATGTCTTTCGGGCCTGGCATTGACCACTGGCGTCCGCCTATAACCCAGCTAGAGGGCAAATCTAGACTTTGACCCAGTCGGATCCAGATTCAGATTCAGATCATCCATATCCATAAATCTGACCATGATCGGACGTAACACAAGGGCTGCCTCATCAAGTTGAGATAGAAGGGCGATAAAAGTACACAGAGTAACAAAAGGGAAAAAGGGGGTGAAAATGAGAACAAAAATCACCACGAATCCAGACTACCACGTTCAACCTTGAACAATCCACTGCGAGTCTGATGCCCGACTGGACACTAGACAACCACGTCGCCGGCGACGTACACTGACACGGTGCCCTGGTCTCAAAGAGCCCGATACACTGCTGCCAAATACGCACACGAGCCTTCTTCCGCTTAACAACATCCACCCTTCTTCGCCTGTTGACCATCTCCGAGGCTGACGTTGCCAGCATTCTCGTTGGCTCCCGCATTCCGTCTGTTACCGCCTTGCGTGGTAGCGGGCTTGGGGGTGATGGTGTCGAAGGGAATGGTCTTGGCTTTAATGCAGAAGGATTTAGGTGAAGTCGCCACTGTCAGCTACAATGGACTTCACACCATCGGATCCTGACGGTCCACGCCCCGTTCTAGGCGATGGATATCGCATGGCAAACTCACCGATCTCAGTGAACACCTCCCCAACGTTAGTCCCTGCCTTCGCTGAAGCCTCGAAGAACAACAACCCGCTCTCCTTGGCATACGCCGCCGCCTCAGCCGTGGGCACCTGTCTAGCATCATCAGATTCAGCTGTCGCTGATGTAGCGGTCGCGGGAGGGGTCGAAGGGTCGGAAGAGCTCTCGTCGTCGTCTTCGGGCGTCTCAGTTGATTCTTCGGTCGCAGCCGCTGGTACAGGTGCAGCGTCGGACGATGTTGAATCGGACACCAAGTCGAGCTATTATGTGACGAGAGGCGGAAGTCAGTATTCCATGATTGTAGCTGACTAGGACGAGGTTACTGAGTTCCGTCAGGCTAAAACGGCATAAATTACACACCTTATTACCGACTAACGCGATCACGATGTTGGCGTTAGCCTGTCGCTGAAGCTCCTTCACCCAAGCCTTGGCCTTCTCGAGAGACGCCTGCAAGCGATAGCACTGTCAGCGAGACCGACAAGAAGACTTGAAGGCGAGGCATCGGTGTTATCATACAGTCTTCCGGAAGGCTGGACTTCCAACATGGCAGGTGGTGATGTGAAAGTTGAAGGCAAAGATGTTTTTACCCACCGCCTTGGTGATGTCATATACTACAACAGCAGCTTGAGCGTTTCGGTAGTACATGGGAGCCAGAGAATGGAATCGCTCTGCGGATGAAAGAAGGAGGTCGAGTTAGCTGGGACGACTTCCGAGTTTGCTATTCCCTTTCTGCCGACTGACCTTGACCGGCGGTGTCCCTATAAGAAGGATCAAAACATGGTACATAAGCATGTTACTCGGCACACGAGCTGTCCCGAGTTCGCGAGCTTACCAGATCTCGAACTTGACGATCCTGTTCTCCAAGCGACATTCTGTTGAGTGAGACAGACAATGTACGGGTCAGCTGCTGCTATATCTCATAGATGCCTGTTCGACGCTCTCCGCCCGTATTCTAACTTTGGTCGTGCTTTCGTCCGGAATCGGACCGTCCTTTCTACACCACGGTGGAAGTATACGTCGCTCGATCCACCGACAATGCCAGTTGCCCAGCTTCCCTCTCCTCGTTCCCTCTGTCCGACGTCCTCTTCCCTATCCGGACAAGATAGTCCACGAACTTTGTGGATCTTAGTGTGAGACCCCAGCACGCCCGTCTCCTTGGATGGACCGCGCATCACCAAGACTGGGTGAGTGACAGCTCAAGATGGAGACTCACTCTGCGTGAGGAAAGCAGCACCGATAGTCGGACTAGTGTTCTCGTTGAAATCGCCCTGGCAGAATCGGAGGACCAGAGACGATTTACCGACGGCAGCCTCGCCTGCGCTCGAGATAGTCAAGAAGGTGGTCCCAACGGGATGGCGAATCAAGTGACCGTCCGCGTTGATGGGTGGCAAAGTAAACAAAGGAGAAGGAAGGTACAATCGCGGTCAGCTTCATTCGAGTGCTCCTGATGAGCATGCACGATGGCTGCAGGTGAAAGCTGCAGAGATCATCTCATAGAAATAGGGACTGTATACGACGAAATCTCCCGAACCCAACAGGATGATACACCAGTCTGCAGACCGCTAACTATGCGAACGACATTCCTTCCACCAGGTAGGGTCGAGGAGATTAAGTTGATAAGGAGGCTCACCTAGAAGAACAAGCTTGACCTGAACAGCTTTTACAGGAGTCTCCTCTGCCATCTTGATAATCTCCCTTCTGTCTTTCTCTTTCTGTTCGAATTTTCCAAAGTAATGCTCGGCGCGATGTTTGATGCCCGTGCGAAGTATCAGCGGCAAAGATTGTTATTGTTGTACTTGCTGTTTCGCGAGAGTCGAAGTCCCAAAGATTGTCAGACGCGCTTTGCTGAAACCTCTATATGATTGTGTTGAAGCAGATTGATGGGCCTCTATGATGATTTGATAGAAGGAAGAAAGGTAGCGAGTGAGATATAGCGACAAAGGTTAAGGACGGGCCAACTCAGTTGATTCAGTTCCAGTTCGAGCACTCGTCACACCACACTCCCCTACTCTAGACACGGACACAGCTTACGCTTGCTTACCAGCGCAGTCGTGATAGTTGTGATTGACATTCCCACCGTACGTAAAGGGAGATAATTGGTCGGATCATTTAAGTTGTACACCAGCATGCAGCATGCAGCATGCACACTCCACCGGCCGAGCCTCTCTCTCAGTGGCTTTCTCCGGCCTTTGTATCTCAGGTCAGACGAGCAATTCACCTGGAACATAACATTGTAACATGCTCTGCCGCTCATATTAGATGAGCAACTGGCGACAAGCGATCCCGAGACGATCCATGCACATTTTTATTTGACGATCTCCGATTCAACAAAGCTGAATAAGAAACCGATTCCTCCCTCTTCCCCTCCCAACCCAAAATGAATGATGAACCACAATTTCCAATTCCAAACACGGTACACTTCTTCTCTCTCAATATGAATAGGGCACGTCTCGCTTTCTCCGCTTAACTCTGCTCTCTTTTGTCTCGCAGCAAATTGAATTTTGAATGCATAGGGGTGGGGGGAAAGCTTGCAAAGTATGTTAATCCGCAGAGGCTTTTGGCTTCAGCCTAGACTGTTGTGGTCGTTAGCGCTAGAGCTACCGCTTAAGCGCCGAGGGCGGGGAAAGCGTTGGTGTCGTTGGCGTTGATACCAGCGGGGGCTCGGCCGCCTCGGGCACCACCTCGAGGACCAGAGCCTCGGGCACCGCCTCGAGGGCCGCCTCGGGGTCCACCTCGTCGCTCGCCTCGGTTCTGGTTGTCACCACCTTCTCGGTCTCGTCGGGGACCTCGTCGGTCACCGCCGGGCTGGGCGAACTGGCCGTCGACCTCGATGAAGACCTTCTCCTTCTTGGGGGCCTTGCTCTTGGCCTCAGCGGTCTTGGACTGTAGCAGATTCCGATCAACAAGCCGGCAAGATCAGCATTCTGCACTTCTTCTGCAAGTTTTGGCTCTGTATTGCACAATGAGAGAGGGCAACACAACTCACCTTGCCGGAGAAGAACTCCTCAACGCCCTCTCGGACGAAAGCGGTGCCCTCGAGATCGCCGGTGACCTCTCGAGCGGCCTTCTTCTCAAGACCGGGGATGTTGAGAGCGGCCTGGGCTCGCTCAGCAAGGAAGTCGTCGTATGACTTGGTGACCTCCTCAGGCTCCTCAGGCTCGGCGGCAACGGGGGCCTCGGCAGCCTCAGGGGCGGGGGTCTGGGGGGCGGCCTCCTCAGTCTGGGCGTCCTTCTCACCCTCGACTTCGTCTGTGGAGAGCAAAGGAATAACAAACGCGAATTAGCACAGAGTTTCACGTGGGACATCCGCCTGGAGGGTACCAAAATATGGCAGTTCCTTTCGAAGGCATTCAGCAAACAAAGATCCGCCCCACTCACCCTTCAATTCAGCCTCGCCAGTGTTGGCTCCCCATCCGTGGTCAACCTTCTTCTGAGAGTCGGTGCCGCCGTTCTGGTTCCTTCGCTCGAACTGTCGTCGCTCACCAGCCTGGGCGGGGACCTTGGCACCCTTGTAGTGGCCGGCACCGTAAGAAGAGTGGCCACCGGAAGTGACGTTTCGAGTGCCGGTAGCGGCGCCTCGAGCAGGTCGGGTGCCTCGGGGACCCTTGGTGTGGGCGTCTCGGACGGCGCCCTGGTTGCCCTTTCGGGAGGGGGCTGTAATGGTGAGTGGATCAGCATTTGCTCTAGTGGGTATTCTATTCTCCAATTTGGGCGCAGTTCCCTTCCGGTTTTGATTTCACTCAAAAGAGGTGCAAGTCTCGACAGGGGACGAGACCTCGACAGACGGAAATACAACGCTGACACTCACGGACTCTCTCGCCGTCGAAACCACCGGCAGTCTCGGTACCCTCGACGTTACCCTCAGCGCTTACGGGGCCGGTGTTTCTGGGCTCGCCTTCCCTGTAGACGTTCCTGGGTCCACCTCGAGAGGGGTAAGAGCCTCGGCCTCGGTTGCCAGAGGCGGCGCCGCCTCGGGGCTGGGAGCCGGGGACGGATCGCTGGGGCTGGGCGGTCTCAGCCTTCTTGGCGGGGGCAGCGGCAGCGGGGGCCTTGGCGGGAGCAGCGGAGGTGTTGTCTCCGTCGTCTGTGGAGAATCAGACGGAGCCGTCGAGATGATATCAGCACTCTTTTAATCCTTGATCCTCAATCCTGGATGACTGATCCCTGTTCTCCCTCCAGAGCTGGTCATGTCAAAGACACACGGTGACTCACCCCCAAGAAGGTCGAAGATGTTCTTCGACACGACCGACATTTTTGTTTGTATTAACTCCTTCGCCTTTTGGCGTGTGTGATGGAGCTAAAAATGTTGGCGACGATGAAAAAGAGACGAGATGCAATCCGAGTTTTGATTAAAGCACGAGGGAAAGTCGAAGAGCAGAGTGTAGGCCGAAAATGGGCGATGGGCGAATGAAAGATTCCGGCGTCAGCGTGCTGTCTTACAACATGCGACCATTCCAGAGACATTCTTCTATCACCCCAACTCGGTCCCTCTCATCTTCCAGAACCTCGACTCCAACCTTTGAAGTCCCCCCGTTTGACCAAGACGTGCCTCCCATTCTTTAGTTGGACAGCCTTCTGCTGCAACTCTCATAAACTGCTCCCTCAATCCTACGACTGTCCATACGAAAGCCACCATTTCTTTCAAGCCGTCACCCCTCCGCCCATTGCTTCATCTAATGTTCTTGCCTTTCCTCCTTCTCCTCCTGTACATGTCGTCTTTTTCCCTCCTCTCCTTGCACTCCTGATAAAGTCCATCTTTCCTTTTCTCTTGATCTAACTTTTTTCCCTCTTCTTCTCGGCCCCTTGATTCGGTTGCTTGATTGAAACGACGGGACGAAGCGTAGGCTTACCTTGTATGTATGAGTGATTTGAATCGATAAGATCGATATAAATATATCACTCAAGATCTATCTTATCCACAACTAGATCTTTGTTCAGCCTGTGTGTGGGCAGCAGCAGTGCAGCAGGCGTTCGTCCGACAGGCAAGCGGTGAGTGACTGTAACGGTGCAGTCAGTACATGCAGGGTGAGCGCACAGTCAGAGACTGTAGACTGTAGACGGGAGCCACATGCTGCATTGCATGGCACCATACACCATACCACCACCGTAGATCGAGTGGTCTACACTGTACAACCGTACACCGTACGGAAACGGTAAGTGCCAACTATGACATACTCAGTACTCAGGACATATATTTGTCAGAATCATCATCAGCCTCTGAAGACTCAAATTGGCGAAAACCGGAAGGCCACGCCCCAATTCAGGACTCAGGAATTTGGCTTCAAGACTCTCTGTAACTCCGAAACGCCGATTAAGCACCCCAAGGCTGACGAGGCATGTGGCGATCTACTGCTATGATCTTGACATGGTACGCACGCGATCTTCTCTTCTTTGCACTCGTGCAAGCGTGTAGCTCACGCAATTGCAATTGTGCATAATGACTATATATGTCTTCAGTACCGCCGACTGTGATCTCTACCTTATACTACTGAGATGAGTATCTTTCTACCTTGGGCTGGGGGTATACAAATATGTAAATGAAGATGAAACCGAAGTGAAAGAAGAAGAGTCTATTTGAAAGGTGATTGTGTCGTATCGTCGTTCCGTCCAGCTGCACTGACCGCGTCTAGTAAGCCCGCTCCTCGCCTACAAACTCTCGCCATGACTTGACCTCGGGAGGGTTGGTGCCCTCAACGTAAGGCAAGGGCGAGTCGTGGAACTTCTTCTGCAATGTCTCGGTGAGCAAGACTGCGAGCTTGGCGTTGTTGATGAGCTAAAAGGGCGCAAATAGCAGGTCAGTGATTACGTTCATGAAAAAAATGTCAATCACGCGGGCTACTCACAGGAATACCAAAGTCGACAGCCGCTCGTCGGGCAGCGTATTCGGCCTCAGCAGTGGTAGCGGCCCTAGACCTAGCGATGTCAATGACACACGAGATTTCGTTCTCCTCGAGCACTTCTCGGAGCTTTCGCTTGTCCTTGACAGGCACGTAGATCTTCTTGATGGCAAGTGAAGGCTGCTGGTTGATGTACTCTTCTACCTTGGGGTCGTAGGTGTAGAGCTTGAAGCCGAGCGAAAGGAGGTTGGAGGCGATGACGGGCATCTCTGATCGGGTGATGTCACCTCCAAGCAGGATACCAGAGTTCTTCTTGGGAAGCTTGAATCCGTTGACCGAAAGAAGAGCCTATGAGTGAGTGTGGCTTTCATTTAGCACAGGCGCAACTGAAAAAGACATGAGTAGGTTATCACTCACAGCCCAGTAAGCCTCGTGTACGTCCTTGCCGAAAGAAGCGACTTCACCGGTGGAAGCCATCTCAACACCCAGGAAGGGGTCGGCACCAGGCAATCGGGTCCATGAGAATTGGGGCACCTTGATGGCGACGTAATCTCGCTTCTCCTTCATGAGATCGATAGGTGCGGGTACGTTCTCGTCCCTAAACGCACGCAATCAGCGCCGGACAATGAGATTGGTATACGAATTACTCACATGATGGCAGCAGCAGCGACGTCGATGAAGTTCTTGCCGAGAACCTTGGAGACGAAGGGGAAAGACCTGGAAGCTCGGAGGTTACACTCGATGACCTTGAGCTCTGAGGGCTGACCGTTCTCCTCCGGCTTCCGGATGATCTGCATGTTGAAGGGACCGGAGATCTCGAAAGCCTTGGCAACCTTCTGGGCAATCTCCTTGAATCGGTCGAGCTCGCCCTCGGGAAGCGAGAAGGGCGGGAGGACTAGGGTGGCGTCACCAGAGTGAACACCGGCGTTCTCGACGTGCTCAGAGACAGCGTGTACGAGGAGTTCACCCTTGTGGGCAACAGCGTCAACGTCGATTTCCTGAGCGTTATCAATGAACTGGGAAATGACGACGGGGTGGAGAGGAGAAACATCGGCAGCAGCGGAAAGCTTCTGGTCGAGGGAGGCCTCGTCCCAGACGACGTTCATGGCGGCACCGGAAAGAACGTAAGAAGGTCGGATGAGGACAGGGTAGCCGACCTTGTTGGCGAAGGCCTTGGCGGAGTCGAGCGAAGTGGCTTCGGTCCAAGCAGGCTGGTCGACGCCAACACTATCGAGGATGGAGGAGAACTTGTGTCGGTCCTCAGCGTTGTCAATTTGCTCAGGGTCGGTACCAAGAACGTTGACACCGGTCTGCTTCAGTCGAAGAGCGATGTTCTGAGGCAGTTGACCTGTAACGCAGATAGTGTCAGAGATTTGAGCGCAAGGTGGATATCCAGGTACAAGATAACTCACCACCGACGCTGACAACAACACCTTCAGCAGCCTCGAGCTCGTAGATGTCCATGACTCGCTCCCATCCAAGCTCCTCGAAGTAGAGCCTGTCGGCCTCGTCGAAGTCGGTAGACACAGTCTCGGGGTTGTAGTTGATCATGATGGTCTTCTTGCCCAAGCCCCTGATAGCCCTGGAACAGGTGACGGCGCACCAATCGAACTCGACGGAAGAGCCGATTCGGTATACACCTGAACCAAGAACCATGGTACCGTTCTCGTTGAACTCGACGTCATGGGTGGAGGCATTGTAGGTGGTGTAGAGATAGTTGGTGTACGCGGGGAACTCGGCAGCAAGGGTGTCAATTCGCTTAACGAATGGAGTGACGCCAAAGGCCTTTCGCTGAGCTCGTACATCTCCCTCCTTCTGGCCTGTAAGCTGGGCGATGTGAAGATCAGAGAAACCGGTCTTCTTAGCGATGGTGAAGAGCTCCTTGTCAATCTTCTCGAAGGGGGTAGTCTGAAGCTGCTTGTAGACGGTGACGATGTTCTCAAGCTTGTACAAGAACCACTTGTCGATCTTGGTGATATCGTGCAGTTGGTCGACAGTGTAGCCGAGGTTCAACATGGCATGAGCGATGGCGAACAATCGTCGATCGTTGTTGTTGGCCAAAGCAGTCTCCATGTCCTCAGGCTTCCAGTAAGCGTCGAAACCAGTGAAGTTGGGGTCGACTTGTCGAATAGCCTTCTGCAATGACTCCTCGAAGGTTCGACCGATAGCCATAACCTCACCAACGGACTTCATGGCAGAACCAACGTTTCGCTCCACGTGCTGGAACTTGGCCAAATCCCATTTGGGAATCTTGGTGACGATGTAGTCAAGAGAGGGTTCGAAACAAGCGGTGGTGGACTTGGTGACGGCGTTAGGGAGTTCGGGGAGAGTGTGACCGAGAGCGATCTTGGCGGCAGTGTAAGCGAGAGGATATCCAGTAGCCTTGGATGCGAGAGCTCTTTGTTGATTGAAGCGTATCAGCTTTGCTGGTCTCGGACTTCGCGAGTCCAAAGTTACTTACGAAGATCGACTGAGACGAGCGTTCATCTCGATGACTCGGTAGTCTCGGCTGTTGGGGTCAAGAGCGTATTGCACCTGTGACATGACGTCAACCTGTGTTCTTGAGAACCGACCGAACCGGACTCACGTTACACTCTCCGACAACGCCAACGTGTCGGACAATCTTGATGGCTGCACTTCGGAGCATGTGGTACTCGTCATCGGACAGGGTCTGAGAGGGGGCGACGACAATGGAATCACCGGTGTGTGTACCGAGAGGGTCGAAGTTCTCCATGTTACAGCAAATGATGGTGTTCTATAGTAAGGGAAATGAAGGATCAGCGATGCTAATTCTGCAATGCTTCGAAACGGTCAACTCACGTCGGCAGCATCTCGGACGACCTCGTACTCGACTTCCTTCCAACCCTTAAGAGACTTCTCAATCAATACCTGAGGAGAAAGGGACAGCGACTTGGCAGCAAGGTTTCGGAGTTCCTCCTCGTCGTGAGCGAAACCTGAACCGAGACCACCGAGGGAGAAAGCGGATCGGAGAATGATGGGATAGCCGATCTCTTCGGCAGCATCGAGAGCAGCCTGAATGGTGGAGACAGCGGTAGATTGAGCGGCAGGAATGTCGATCTCTATGAGATCAGGCCATGAACGTCTATCAGCTGCATGTTCGCGCTGAAAGGAGCAGCAAGTGACTGACCGTTCAAAGCCTGAACGAAGAGATCTCGGTCTTCAGAGACCTCAAGAGTTCGAATGGGGGTACCCAGCACCTTTACACCCAATCGTTCGAGAACACCCATCTTGTCAAGCTGAATACCAACGTTCAAGGCGGACTGGCCACCAAATGTCAACAGGATACCATCCGGTCGCTCCTTCTCAAGGACATAAGCGACATAGTCTGCGGTAATGGGAAGGAAGTAGATTTCATTGGCGAGATGGTGAGAGGTCTGGATGGTAGCGATGTTGGGGTTGATGAGGATGGTAGAGATGTTTGACTCTCGGAGAGCCTTGATGGCTTGCGAACCTACATCGCGGAATGACACATTAGCAGCTGTTCGGCGTAGCGTATATACGCGTCGGAATAGTCGCACATGCAGTGTATGCAAATGAGGAGACATATGACGCCCACGCCTAGGTGTACCGGGCTATGTCGTCCTTCTTTCCTTGTAAACGTAGATAACGATCCTTTAACTCACCTGAGTAGTCAAACTCTCCGGCTTGACCGATACTCAGACCACCTGAACCAACAACCAGAACTTTCTTGACGTCGGGCTTCTCAAGCTTGGGCAACACTTTTGCTGATATTCGTCGCGCAAGCTCTGAGGGTGAATTGAGTGTAGGTTCACCGTCCACCTGACCGTACGATCCTACAGCGGGGGCCGCGACGGCATAACCTCGGGACTGAGTTTGAGGGATGATTCGCCTCGCGGCGAGCTGAGGGATTGATCTGATCGATCGAGAGGGGAGAGAGGCTCGACACAGGGGGATTGATCGAAGCATTTTCTATTATTATCGAGGGTTATATTAGAGACCGAAGGATGAGAGTTGAAGTAAGGGTGGAAGGTGAACTGAGTGTCTAAGGGGACTAGAAGCACTCTATACACTCTGGTGGCACCAAGCAGGAGGGGAAGACCGGAGTCTATGAAGGGTGTTGTTTTGGGCGTTTTTGTTTTCGTAAAGAAGAAGAGGAGAGTGAGCAAAGAAGAGGAATACTTTTCAACAATGTTCGTCTCACAGTACTAGCTGCTCTTCTCGTTTCGAGTGAAATTGGCTGATGTCGCTTGAGCCGAAATGGTATCTACGGTGCAGTGCGTACGGTGGAGAGATAAGGAGTTTGACTCAAAATTCAGTTTAAACATCCCCTCGGTACGGTAGCTATAGATGCCAAAAAAACACAAGACCACGTGGCTTAGACTGCAATTTAATATCAACGGGGCATCAATACTCTGTTATCGGCCGTACTCAAGCATCTCGATCGCAAGCAAACATGACATGGCATTCCCGTCAGTCGCTAAAACGGTTCGCGTGCGGCGAGCACCGCTTGAGGAAGGCTCCGGTCCGTGTTTACGTACAAAACAGGGGATGTGGGTGTCATCGCCATAAGGTTAGCTGGCTATAGCCGACTTGGGTCGAATTGCCTGTTGTTGTTGGTCACTACGCAGCTATTACTCTTTACGATCGTACTCATACAGATCCATGGATCACTGATACCTCCTTCAAGATTTAGGACCACCGCTGCTTGAGAGGGCAAGATAGACATCGAGCTGTGACAGTGGAGAAGCATCCCCGTTCGACCATTATCCATCTTCCAAGCTCATCCAGAACCGATCTCTTGTCTCAACGCTCGCTTCATCGGTCAATCCATCAACTGCTAATCCGGTTTGTCGGAAAGCCTACCACACCCGCGATCACAATAGTAAGAGGAATAGCAGTGGAGCAGTGCATGTCCTAGACCTTACCTCTTAGACCTGCCGGACCAGCAAAAGTCCGGCTACCATCGATATGTCCAATCTGCCTTCTACTCCGTCGAAAGCCCCATCTTCACCCATCACACCGAATCGCCGACATGGTCTGGTCTCCCCTTCTTTACCTGTACCTCCTTCCCAATCGACACAACAGCAGTACGACGACCTAATAGGCAGCTCAGCATACAATAGGCCAAGTGAGGCCCGTAGCAAAGGATCAACTGGTCTGGGACCGGGTTTGCCAAGATTACCAAGTGGAGGCTTGAACGAATTTGGATATGTCGACCCAAGTCAACAAGCTCGATCCATCACTCCGTCAAACTCGATGTCCGGGAGGCGCCCGCTACCCGCTCAACCTACGCCGCCAAATCTACCGCCTAACCCTTACCCCAGCTTCGGAGCCCCTCCCTCTGGCGCTGCACTTACATCTGCTCCCAGCAATGGCTCAATAGGGTCGTTAGGAAGAAGGGCACTTCCCACCCCTCCTTCCCAATCCTCTTCGTCGGGCGGTCCGCCTCCGCCCCCACCTGCTAGGCCGCAGGGAGGAAGAGCACTACCTGCTATACCGCCTGTTGCGAGGCATCGTACGGCCTCTGGACCAGGACTTCCGGATGCAGATGCACCCCCGCCTCCACCCCCGCCTCGGCCTTCGCAACCCTACGCATCTTCGTCGATCGTACCACCACCTCGCGGCTCCTCTCAATCGACTGCTCCGATCTCTCGACACCCTTCAGAGAAAGCGTATGGTCATGTCAACGACAATCTGCCGACTGTACCTTCTACCTCATTGTCTTCAGCAGTACGCCAAGGAGTCTCACCTAGTCCTTCACGGTCTCCGTCACAAGCTCGCTCAGTTGCTCCCTCCTTAGCCTTGTCGTCATCGTCTACAAACGTCTCTCGCAGCCCGTCCCAATCGACACAGGCCACTAGTATAGACACCTTCCATTCTCACAAGCATAACAAGAGTGAAGATGATTCATGGTTGCCGATTCTTGAACGTTTCGGCGACCTCGGGACTGTAGAAGAGCGGCCTTATGGAGATCGCACCACCAATCATGGAGAAATCGGCGACACCCTCAATCTGGCACCTCCAAGTGTGATAGGAGAAGCTTCAAGTGGACGAGGAACACCGACCCAGCGGGATTGGTTCGCCGAACCACCTTCCTTGGCTCATTTAGAGGGCAGGGCGAACCGGAACAGAGCAGCAAGCGCAGCCACCATCGGACCAGGGGGCGAAGCTTTTCCGACGACGCCGAAGGGAGATGATAGAAGATTTCAAGAACAAGGTGGAATTCTGGGCGCCCCCTTCGAGCAGCATCATCAACGAGGCCATAGTCCCATCCAATCCGCAAGTGGAGTCTCATTTCCAGTTCCTCAGCTGCAATCCCAGCGTCTCAACTCACCGCCGGCAGATGAAGAGACCTGGAGCAGTGGCGAGACTGTTCCTGGACAGGTCCATCGGGAAGACTCGGGTCGGAGTGCGAGCACAGACTATAGCATCACGGCTTCTGATGCGGATGCACAGTCCATCTCTGCTTTGAGCTCGAGGTCGGACATAATAGGCAACACGCCCCATCGACAAGCGTCCGTCACTTCTTCACTACATCCTGCATCAATATCATCGCGGGCAACGCGGCGATCGGCTGATCTGCCGACTTCCTGGCAAGAGCAGACGCAACAGCCGGCTCATTGGGTTGAGCGGAAACTGCAAATACATCAGAGTCACCGAGATGAGTTTGATGAGGATGGTGGGCCCAGTGGCTACGATGAGGATGACGATTGGGACGAGGAGGCCGAAGAAGAGATCGACGTCAATGAGATCAGATTTTTCCAGCCTGCTTTCGTCAGTGAGATGGCTTTGCAGCTGCGAGACAAGGTGGAGCGAGGACGGCATATCAAAGCAGGTATTGCATGGGTCGGCAGTTTCACCGGGAAAGACATCGTGGTAAGTCACAACATGACAAGTAGAGACGACCAGCTCATGACTAATGATACACGTGGCCACCTTAGACTACTATTCAGAACCTTCTCCCTCCCCATACGCGTGAGAACAGTGCCGACCGCCGTTTCGCCCACTCTTTCGCCTTGTCGCTTCAGAATCAACTGTGGTTCGTGGAGGTAGATTGGGACATCAAGCCTCTGCGAGACTCGTCTGATGATGTGTTCCGCTTCATGGGCGAGATGGAAGGCATGGGATCTGGGGGCGATGCTCTTACGACGGAACTGCCCAAAGGTCTGATGACTATGGCGACAAGATGTTACTCGCCGTCATGTACGGGTGACTTCAGATGTTATAGCCCACGTTGTCCCAACAAGACCAACCCCAACACCTTCCTGGAGAAGATTGACACTACCGCTCTTCCCACTCCGTCTAGCGTCCGGCACGGCGACTGGAAGGAAGACGTGGATCCGATGATCTTGCGCGATCTCGACCTCAAGCAGATGGCTAGGCAAAATGTGATACGACAAGCTCTCTCATCCGAAGTGGCGTATGATGCGGATTTGACTGCGATGGAAAAACTGTTCATCGAGGGATTGCGGAATGCCGACCCACCCGTCATCCGGGATGAATACCGGAGGGAACGATTCATCCACGAGGTCTTCAACAACGCTTTGGAGCTGCGGGAGGCCTGTAGAAGACTGATTGAAGAATTTGCGATCAGGATGAGGGAGCAGCCGGTGATCCTCTTCGTTGGCGATTTGTTCCTACAGGCGGCCACAGAGTTCAGGAATATATATCCGGAATATACGGGTCGGCTACCTCAGGCTGAGGCGGCACTCACCAAGGAGATGGATGAGAACCCCGATTTCAGGCTATTTGTCGAGGTAGGTGCGACTGCAGTTTGTCCTACTTGACTTGATAGAACCATTATCCATCTGCTGATGTTGTGAGTACTGCAGAGAGTAATAAGAGAAAACGACCGTCGGCGCGATATCAAGTATCTCATCACTCGACCTTCTACTCAGCTTCAGCGATACCCAGCTGTACTGGAAGGGATCCTCAATGCTACCGACGCCGATGACCCCGACCGAGACTTCCTGTATCAGGCATTACAAAGTATACAAAACTTGTCGAGCCTGAGCCAACTGAAGTTGTTCCATGCTTCCAAAGGTCGAGGACCAGCTGGAAAGCTGCAATGGTTCGATCTTGTGCCGGAAGAGCAGAGAGCTGGGATGGAGAAAAAGGAGCAGAAAAGGCAGATGTGAGTTTATGAGGTTTGGTCTAGTCTCGAGGCGCCGACCCGACGTATAATGAGCTGAAAGACATCTTCTGATAGGCAAATTTGGGAACTCATCCAAGGAGAAATGGAGTATGTCGCCGATCTCGAGACGATAGAAACGGTCAGTAGGGTGGCTTGGATATCATCATTGTCAGACTTCCTGACTCTCTTGTTCCGGTTCTCCAGCTTTTCGTCAATGGTCTACGACTTGCTGAACCAGCGGTGATCGACCGCAATCGACTGGATGTCTTCCTTGACGAGGCATTCCACAACTACCGATCTCTCCTTGAGGTACATTCGAGATTGCTCGAGAACCTGCAGTTCAGGCAACTGGAGCAGCATCCACACTTTGGCATGATATCGGATCTAATCTTCGATGCAGCTCTGAATTGGCAAGAGGCATACATGGAATATGTCACTCACTACCCTATTGCGAAAGCCAAAGTGCAGGAAGAGGAGGGGAGGAACCCAAAGTTCGCCGCCTTCTTACAGGTGTGTTAGCTTGTCTCGCAAAGTGCATAAACGTACTGACGATTATACTCAAATGCAGCGATGCCTGAAAGACCCCGCTGCAAATCGTCAAGACGTCTACCACTTCATCAATCGACCTATCCCTCGACTCTTGCGATACAACCTTCTTCTCGCCGATATCCTCAAATCTCTGAAAGAAGTAGGACCACCCGATCATCCTGATATCGAGCAGATCCCCCAAGTGATGGAGGTGATCACTGATCTCGGAAAAGCCACTCAAAAGGGTGTAGCCGTCAATGAGTCCAAAGTGGAGCTATGGGGATTCCAGCATACCTTGGACGGCAGTCGTTTCGGCCCTCGGATGGTCAAGGATCTTGACCTTGCCCATCCTATGCGAGAGCTGATTCACAAAGGGAGAGTGTTCAGGCAACCTGAAGGCTCTATAGGGGGAAGCTGGACTGAGCTGATTGTTCTGCTCTTCGACCACTACCGTGAGTGAGCCTGCCAAATTCTCTCATAAGTGACAGGCGTAATGGATCTAATGACATCCGTTCTGCACACTCAGTCGTCCTGACCAAGCCAGAACGAAGTACACGATCGTCAAGGAAAGAGCATCGACAAGTGCGGTATATAATCAACCGACGGGTGAGTGATGTCCAGATCTTTAGCATGCACCAACAAACGGCTGATCAACCAATCATCTCATACAGCCAATCCCCCTCGAGCTCTTATCACTGGGTCAATTCAACGATGCTCCACGTCAGCGGAATTCCGGTCGACTGTTCGGCGTGGGCGGCGGCGGAGGCTCAGATGCCGCTCAGGATGGTGTCACAGACACCTCAAATGACAAGGACAATAGGACGGTTTATCCCTTTTCAATCTCTTTCATTGGTCAGGGGCAACTAGGTGGATCGTATACATTATGGGCGGACTCTGCTTCCGCCCGTGAAGAGTGGAAGGAGAAATTACAGCATGCAAAGGTTCTGAGGATAGAAGTCAATGACGCGGGCAAGGTGAGCGATCCAACACGCGAACTCGTGATCCCGCTTCTCGAATCATTGACTGACTGGGATATTCAGGTCTTCGAGATGCTACCACTCGCCGAGAATACATTCTACATGGCGCCGAATTACGCAGTACCGAAGGAGAAGGAGGATAGGTATACTGGGCGGGTGACGTGCAGTTGTCCATTCAGTGCGTTTGCGTTGTCCCCTTATTATGCGAATTAAAACAACAATCGCTGACCTCGTTGCCCGCACGCAGCTACATCGGATGGGCGCAGCCTGGTTGCTGTTGGCTGTCAAGATGGCGTATGGATCGGCGTCCAAGGCGAACCTCAATCCCTTCGAAAAGTCCTTCACGTCAAGGCGGTTGGCAATATCGCCGTACTGGAAGAATTCAGCATGTTCCTCGTCCTCTCGGATAAAGTGCTCTTCGCATATCATCTCGAAGCGCTGGTGCCTTCGGCCGGTCAGAGGGGCTACAAGACTGCGCCTGAACGAGTCAATCAGCCCCGAGATGATGTGAACTATTTTACCGTTGGGCGCCTTGACGGGCGGACTTTGGTGGTGCTCATGAAGAGGGAGACGGTGAGCTTTGCATCCCCTTCCTGTCATACTGCCTAGAGAACGTTACTTCTGCTGACGTATGTCCCGTGTCCAACCTAGACCCAATCCGTCTTCAAAATTATGGAGCCCGTCCTCAATCGATCCATGGAAGATACGAGACAACGACGTGGTTTCCCCAACTTCCTCGGTAAAGGGACAGATTGGTTTAGGCCTTACAAGATGTTCTATCTACCTGCTGAGGTGTATGGACTGCATTTCCTCAAGCACAAGATGGCTATCGTCTGTTCGAAAGGATTCGAGATTATGGATCTGACTGAGTGAGTGCAGAATTCAGGACAATCTGAAGTTATATACACTGATACAATCTTGCCCGGAATACAGCCTGAAGGGGGGAAGCATACCTATCTTCGACCCTGCCAAAATAAGGGAAAAGCCTATGCTCGGCGAGTTGCAGAGGAAATGCGAGGCTGGTAAACCGCTTGGAATGTTCCGATCCACGGAGACCGAGTTCCTGCTTTGTTATGACTGTGAGCGTAGAAGCGGTTCATCATCAAATTGGTTCATCTGACTGCTTGCTGATGCACGGTAATTCCCAGCCTTTGGTCTCTATGTTGATCGGTAAGTTGAGAGTCCTGCCTAAGACGTTTGCTGGTAGCTGATCCTCTGATAATAGTCACGGTGAACCGAATCGAGACTGCCGAGCAATAGAATGGGAAGGCCGACCAGACAGTATCGGTTTCCATCCACCGTACCTCCTGCTCATCTCTGCGCCGTTCATTGAGATACGGCATATCAACACTGCCAAATTACTACAGATCTACACCGGCAGTGATTTGCGGCTTACATGGGAGTGAGTAACAATCATTAGGATAATGTCCGAATTATCATACTGACCACCATGTCCACAGCGGATCTGGCGGACAGAGGGACCAGCCAATCGATAATCCTGGCAAGGAGTGAGTTATGTCTCTGTTATAAAGATTGCTGAGGTACTCAGACTATGTTGCCAATTCCACAGGGGATATGGTGAAGAGACCAAGATACAAGTACCGCAAATTCACATATGTCAGCGGGCTCCGGACTACCGGCCGCTGGGCAAAGGACTGCAAGGCGTCGGTCAGCATGTGTAAGTTCGTGGCTATTTGGGCGATTGAGTGTGCAGCTAATGCGATCACTCCCTCGATAGATACGAGCTCAGCCCCACTTTGCTGCTGAACAATCCGCTCATGAACCCGTTTAATACGCACGATTCCAATTACCTACCTCCACCGCCCTTGACCAGCCATGCTACACCGCAGATCAGGGTGAGTCAGCGTCTTACCAGACAACAGCGGACGAGCTGGGCTGATATCTTCTCAATAATTGACATCTATTTCCGAGCAGCAAGCACGACCTCCTTCTATCATGACCACCAATTCCGCCGAATACGCTAGCCCGAAGTTGGGCGGCTTCAGTAACAACGCGTATGGGGGATTCCGAGAGTCCGGCTACGGCCATCCAAGTGGCAATCTCGCCGCTCATCAGGTCTATGGGAACTCCTCGGACGTGAACGGTTTCAGAGGGAGCTCTTACAGCGTTGCCAACCCTGCTTCTTCTGCCCCGGCGCCCAGCAGCGGGAACGCCTATGGATACGGTGGGTACAACGATTACGCTCAATCGGGTTACGCGAATTATAACCACGCGCAAGGCCAGAATCAAGGTCAAGGTCAGACGCAAGGGTTCGTCAGACGGGAGAGCGCGAATAGTAACACCACCTCAGGCTACTCGGGCTGGAGCAGTGGGTATGGTGATCAAGACAGTGCAGGTGGCGGGTACGGGAATACCAGTCAGAATCAGCAGCAATATCGATAAGGTAGAAGGGAGAGGGAGAAAGAAGTGAACGCCAGACATTTTTGGATCGAACCAGCAAATCGAGGGGTAGTCTGGCTTTTCTTGTACGATTATTTTGGTAGTTCGGACGCTGAGCCAGGATATTATTGTAGACTAGATTTTGAACAGTGTGCTAGACAGTCGTCGAACAGTCAAGCTATTAGTTGTAGTTGTACAGCCGCATCTGCTCATTCATGGCTGCAACTCGAATTGAGCTCTATCTAGAGTCATAGGTTAGACGTGTCACGTGATAAACCTTTGCTCACTCTATTTGGATCCTCCACCCCACACATCCTCGCTTTCCCCTACGCATTCCTCTTGCTATTCGAAACAGCCCTCAATGGATCTCTCTTCTCTCCACCTGTAAATGCTTGATCTTGCACACACAATTCATCGGCCGATCCGCGAAGCGCACGATGCCTGCACCTTCAAACCAACAACAACCGGGGCAACCGCCGGCTCAGGCTCAAGCTCAGAATCAAGGATACTCTTCCGATGCTGCTGCTCAACAGGCGGCTGAGATGAGCGTGATACTGTGTACGGCAGGATGTAAGTGGCCAATCCTGGTCTCCGTCGTCAAACCCTCTCTGCGGCACATAGCTGATCTCTCTCTCTCTCTCCTTCTCTTTCTATTGGTATGACCGGATGTGGAGATAGATGATCATTCGATTAGGTTCTGGGAAGCTTGGTCCGGTATCTGTTATCGTCAAATAACGCTACAGCCGCAATGGGTAAGCCAGTCAGTCCGGCCCATGCGGTCAATGCTATGTTGTATCGCAGAACTGATAATATCCCTCTCCACTTCCGTTTATTTGGAATCTCGACCACGAACGGCAGAAACAAGTGAACAGACTAGCTATCAGCCCTGATAAAGCCTATCTCGCAGCCGCCGGCAACGCTGCTGTACGGTGAGTCTGGCTACCCACACGCCCGAGCTGTCGATGAACTCGCTCTCAATAATGCGACTGGATGCTGATGCCCGTACCACCTTGACTGCCAGGATATGGGACATTCAGTCACTATCGAATACGCCGGTATGTCTCCTCAGCGTCGATCGCCTTCACATCCACTTGTCTTCCACTTGAATGCCTCTGTCGGCCTCTGGCTAATACCATGTTTCTGGTTCACACGTATACAGATAGCGACGCTGGAAGGACATACTGCCAATGTTGTTGCGTTGGCGTATAGCGCTTTGGGAAAGTGGATCGTAACAGGAAGTGAAGACGGGTCTGTCAAAGTATGGGATACGAGGTATGTGTCTTCACCGCGAGGCTCACAGCTCTAAAAGGGATGCCGTGTGTCCTCCGCTGTCTTGGGCCGCATCCTCATCCTGGACTCAGAAGATGGCATGTCGTCGATACTATTATTGTCCTGAACCGAATTACTACCCTACAGAACGGCCACGATACAGCGAAATTACCTGCACGATTGCCCGGTGAACGATGTCGTGATTCATCCGAATCAGGGAGAACTGATATCGTGCGATCAATCTGGATCAGTCAAGATTTGGGATCTGGCGGACAATACTTGTACCCATGAACTGGTATGTCCTGTTGTTCTACATCATTCATATCCAAGTCTCGCTGATTCTCATATTGTCTGCCTTCCGCCCACGTTTCCTGCTCTGATTGACTACAGGTGCCGGATGAGGACGTACCTATACGGAGCGTTAGCATAGCTTCAGATGGAAGCACGCTTGTAGCGGGCAACAACAACGTGTGTCCGACATTCCCGCCCTCATATCATTCGATTGAAGCTTAAAGATGAAGACTGACGCTACTTGGTTTCCGCAACCAGGGCATGGTATACGTGTGGAGGATCGTGCCAGTACCAGACGGCAATGCCAACTTGTTACCGGTGACGAGTTTCAGAGCGCACACAAAATATATTACTCGTGTCGTTCTCAGTCCCGATACTAAGTGAGTCTGTCCATCCACTTGCTGGGCGCCTCGCATACTGTTTTCTCATTGGAACTGTTGCCCCTCAGATACCTCGCAACCTGCTCGGCAGACATGACGGTCAAAGTATGGTCAACGGAAGGGTTCGATTATGTGCTGGATAAGACGCTGCAGGGACATCAAAGATGGGTTTGGGACGCGGCATTCAGTGCAGACTCGGCTTATCTTGTAACAGGTGCGTGCTGGCAACTTGTCAAATCCATTTGCCTATCAGCCGGCCTACATGTTGAGGCTAAATCTCGCATCTGTCGTCAATGAATATAGCTTCAAGCGATCACGCCGCGAGATTATGGGATCTCAGCTCTGGTGAGACAGTACGGCAGTATGACGGACATCACAGGTGAGTCCGGCTGTTATCTCGCGCGCTTGCCTTCACTTCCCCTCTTGGCTGTCAACTAAAATCGCTTTTCTATCCGTATCCCATCTGGCGGGAAGAGCTGAGGTACATGAAACTGATCCACACTTCACCTGCTTGTCCATATGCAATCATTAGAGCGGCAGTCTGCTGCGCTCTGAATGATATTAATCTAGCCTAGGCTATTCCTCGTAACCCTGTGACTGCTGGATATTCCCCAAGAACGATTGGGCCGTGAACCTCGGAAGGAGAATCAAGTTTGTATACCTGACACCGAATAAGACCTCTTGCGTCACTCACCGAAGCGCGGTGGGCAATCTATGCATAAGCTATATGTAATCTCGCTTGCGCATCATGCGAGGATATCAATTCTTCGTTATCGCTGCTGCCTTATCACTGTCGTTGATTTGTGCAACGCCTAAATCACTCGTACCGGATAGCTCATTCTTCCTGCGAATTAACAATGCTCGTTCTCTATATATACTGCATGACTTGTCTGTACCCTCTATACAAGCTGAAAATCTCGTGGACCAATAACTACGATTAGTTGAGCACCTTTCTCAGTTCTTGCTTTTGGGCAGGAGTCAGCCGAGACGGGAAGACGACGTTCCATCGAACGATGAGGTCCCCCTTCTTCTTGGCGGAACCGGCTTTGCTGACAGGCATTCCTTCGCCGGCGATTCTCGTCTCTTGGCCAGGCTGAACGATCTGCTGTGAACATGAACATCGATGCGGTATAGAAAGTTGTACAAGTGCATTGTCAGCTGAATGCCAACGAGCAACAGACGATAAGAAGAAGGAGTTTCGTGACTTACACCTTCGGGCAATGTAACTTGTATTCTCCTACCGTCCAGCTGCTCGACCTCCTTGGTGATTGCTCCACCGCCTTCGGGTCCAAGTAAGGCTTGCGACAAGGTGATGTTGAGCTTGATGACTAGGTCATCATCTATTCGTTCGAAGCGGTTGTGTTTCTTCTCTTCTACAACGAATGTAACGGTTCTATGACGAGTAAAGCGAGTCATCAGTCAGCAGCTGGTCGTACTCTCTGAGCAAAATGATTGAATCCTAGCTGTCTTTTTCACTCACTGGGATTGACCATATTCGTCCTCGTTACCAGCTCCGGCAAACTTGATCTTGGTGCCTTTCTTCCAACCGGCCTTGTACGCGACCTCCAAAATCTTCTCCTCCTGACTGCCTGTTCGCATGTGTCTCGTGATCTTGAGTCGCTTCGTACCACCCTTATACAGTTCTTCGAGAGTGAGCGCGAGAGGCTTGGTGATCTCGCCTGGAGGAGGAGGGTTGGAGGGTGAAGGGTCTCCGCCGAATCCGCCGGGCATACCACCGCTCATACCGGGCATACCGCCTCCCATTCGCGATGAGCGCATTCGAGGTCCACTTCGTCCACCACCGCCGCCCATACCGCCAAACAGATCCTCCATACCGCCCATACCTCCTCCACCGCCGGATGAAGAGAAGAATGCGCTGGACAGGATGTCGTCAGTGTAAGATCACAAGTACGTGAAGACATGCTCTCCATAGTCTGCTCGGATACTCACTTGAATATGTCGTTGGGATCCTGTGCGTGGAAGGAGAATCCGCCACCTCCACCACCGCCAGGGAAGCCGCCGAATCCACCACCACCGCCTCCGGGCATACCACCACCCTTCAGTCCCTCTTCTCCGAGCTGATCATAGATTTCTTTCTTGTTCTAAGATATTGAACATCGGCATTAGCTACATGGTCTTCGTCTTTTGGTTACTTCCGATTCTCGATGGTAATCCGAATAGGAGGAGAAGGTTGAACGACTCACGGGGTCCGAAAGAACTTCGTACGCTTCTCCGACCTTCTTGAACTTTTCCTCCGCCGCGGCTCTCTTATCGCCGGGATTTTTGTCGGGATGCCACTTCAAGCTCTCCTTGCGATAGGCCTGGCGATGAATTTGCGATGAAGAAAGGTTAGTACACTTTGAACTCCGAGGCGGACATGTCAAAAAGGGTGGAAAGGGAGAGGGAACCACCAACTCACCTTCTTGATCTCGGCCTCGCTGGCGTCCTTGGATATCCCTAAGATCTGCGCTCATCGTCAGCTGAGTCCATGAAAAGCCTTCAAGATCCTCTGGTCAACTCACCTTGTAATATTCAGTGTTGTTGACCATGGTGGTCTTGTGATAGTGTTATGTTGTTATGTGTCCAAGTTGTAAAGTTGTATGTTGATATTCGCTTCTTGAACGGGACTTTCTGCGTTATGCTTTATTTGGAGATCCGTTGACTTATGTGGTACGTCTATCTGAGCCTGATATAATGCGTGGTCAGACAAGAACAAGAAGAAGAAGAGCAAGAAGAGAATGGCTGAGAGGGCCATGTGAGGACGGAGAACATCGGGTACAGCCCTCTACTGAAGTTACGAGTACTAACTAGTACGGATGTATCCAGCAATTGCTAGAATCACCGAGATTATCTCACCGTACGGTGATGAGAGGTTCAAGTGGTGATGTCATCACCTCCCCCGCTGCACTCCTAGCAGCTCCACATGTGTTCCACGTGTTGTCCCCTGTTTAGGATAGTATGGCGGGACGCCAACGTACCGTTGTGCAAGATTCGATCCTTTGAGATGGACCATCCACTGCAATGGTTCATGTATCGACACTTCAAAAGATGCATCGACAATCACGAATCCCGACTGGTCAACGGAACAACGAGCAACGGGTAGTCATAACGGAGGGAAATTTTAGCGATGACACAATCGGGGCATAAGTCGTCTCCGGCGGTTTCGAAACTCATACGGTTGAATGGGCGACCAATCCACTTGAAGGCCCGTAGTGACAGTGAAAAGTCATTCATAGTAGGATTTGTTTTTGCCAAAGTCAAGGAGTATTATGATTGGACATCGCACGGCCACATCTCATGAGTATCTGCGTTCACTGGCAGCTGACTTATATATAGCAAGTCCGGAGAACAAGGGGGACGATCTGTCCGCCTTAGCATGTACGCACCTCCCGGCGTTTACACCTCATCATCAGGCGAAGAGACGACCCCACCACCTTCACCCCAGCTTGAGCCTATCAGGCATCATTTCTCATTCCGATCCCTGTTCACTCCTACCAAGAGATCCAAGAGGCAAGGTCCAAGCAAGCAGGAGATCAAGACGTCCACACCTGTCGAGGCTGCCGAAGCTGATCCCAAGCTCGATACTGATCCCGTCGAACCCAAGAAACGAGTCCGCATATACGCCGGGGAGCTGGAAAAGGGAGTAAAGGCAGTAAAGTGGACTGACAATCAAGGAGAAGACGTCGTGGATCCGGAACCTGAAACAGAGCGAGCAACAGCTGTTGAAGCTGTGGTGGATCTGGCCCCTCTTGGACCATCGACGTCCGCAACAGAGAACGAAGTACCGAAGGGCGGAGACGGTGCTGCCACAGAAATACTCACTCTACTGCGAAGACTGATGGCTGACTCAAAAGATCCTGGGGACGTTGACCAAACCACGCCTGAGACCAGTCAAGAGAACTCTCAAGCAGAACATACTGATATACTCAGCAAGCTACAAGCTGACACAGATAAGCCTGTCAAAGGATCACCGAGCAAGTTGTTCAAGGAGAACAAGAAAGGGAAAGAGAAGCTTGAAAAGCTGAAGGCGACTGCAGTTATGATCAAAGAGGGTGAGTCTCTGTTCTGCAAGGCTAAAGCTGTTCAATCCACGAAAGAATCCAGCTGAGGTCATCCGGTTCAACTCTTCGTGATATCTCCTTCATCAACCAAAATGGCTTCCAACATAGCTGCCAAACCTTCTGAACCAGTCGTCCAATTAGCCCCACTTGCAGCTTTTCCGGGCCCACCACCCCATTTCTTCGGTGCAGACGGAAAGCTTTTACCCTGTCATCCGCCCGGCATGGATTCCCACGAGTATCACCCTACATCGCCTACGCCCGGCTCAAACGAGGTCGGAGTCGGTCCTCAATCTGCACCAGCATCGCAACCAGACCCTGATGCCAAGGATGACTCAAAAGCTGGCAGAGAAGGGGAACCGCACATGGTTCGCGGTCCAAGGCGTGACGTACAAAAGAACAAAGAGAGGAGCATCGAGTCAAGCAAAGGCGAAGTCGGCGATACACGAAATGGCCCAGAACCACCTTCCACTGGGCTGGACAAGAGCGGCACTCCCTCTATGGACATCGGTCGTGCAAGGAAAGCTTCTCCTGGCGCGAGCAGCGACAAAGATTCGAAAGACAGTAAGAAGCGCGCAGAGCTCGAAGCGGTTGTAAACAAGTACAAGGCTCGATATGCGGAGACTAAGAAAGGCTATTCAAAGGAAGGCTTGTCGGAGGAGCAGAAGAAGGAAGCCAAGGAGCATCTGAAAAGGGCGGAGGGGAAGTTGAAAGAGGCTATGCAAGCTTTGCATGCTTTGAACACCGAAGAAAATCCTCATGGGGAGTCTTCACGAACGAAGAACAGCGAGAGGGAGTCTGCGGGTGAGAAACGGGATGACGAACATACGGAACGAGAGAAAGGTCAGTCAAAAGAACATGGTGATGTTCTGGTGCAGAGCGCGTCGACGAAGAGAGACGACCCAGCGACATCGAGTCGGGCGCTCGACGACGCGAGGAAGCCGACTAAAGCGGACGACGGCAAGCAAGCTGAGCTTGAGGCGATCGCGACGAAGTATCGGAAACGCTTCGAGGACCTGAAGAAGGCTTATGCTAAAGCATCGGATGACGATAGCAAGACAACGCTAAAGGATGACCTCAAACTTGCAGAGGGGAAGATGAGGGAGGCGCTGCAAGCTCTCAAGGCTCTACGCTCAGATATCGATTCGAAAAACGGAGCTGGTATCAACCTCGATACCAAACTGGAGGGGCATGAATCAGCTCCGCGAAACGACAAACAATTGAGAGCCCAAGATGCTGAGGGGAAGGACTCCAACGCTGTCGACACACAATCCAGATCAAATATGGATGAGGCCCAACATGTGGGAGACTGCGGAACCTCTCCTGCAGGTTTGTCCGAACCTGATCCAAATAGGGCCCACTTAGAAGCGAAGATTCAAACGTATCGAGAAGCGTACAAAGAAGCCAAGAAGCGATACACTCATCCCAAACTGCCAGAAACGAAGAAGCCTCAAGCGAAAGAGGCCCTCAAACAGGCGGAAGGCAAACTCAAAGCTGCGATGCGAGCTCTCGAGAAGCTATCGAAAGGCGCGGGTAGTGATGGAGAGGGCAACAAGGGTGGGACCGGTGACCGCGAGCGAGATGCGAACAAGGAAGAGACTCGAAGAGCGATCACAGCCAAAGACGTTGAACGCCGCGAGGAAGGACGAGGACCGCCAAAAGCGGATGTGGTCGGCGACAGAAAAGATGCTCCGGTTTCGCCCTCATCCGCTCAGATCAGTCAAACGCATCCAAGCGAAGAAGAGAACCCTGCCAAGTCAAACGCTGGCGATCAAGAGGGGGTGAACAAGCCCGAAACCAAGCCCGCTTCAACGGATGAACACGCCGAGCTGGAGTCGACGGTCAAGAAACATCGACAGCGATACGAGGAGGCGAAGAGAGCTTACAATCATCCCAAATTGCCCGAGACGAAGAAAGATGCCGCAAAGGGTGCCTTGAAGCGTGCGGAGAGCAAGTTGAGAGAGGCTGTGCAGGCTCTCGCAGCTATAAAAGGGAAAGAGGGCCGGAAAGAGCGAAAGACGAATGAGGAGGTCAAGGGCCAAGGTGATGATGCTGTTTTGACCAATGTGATCGATGGGACAGGTTCGAGGAGCGGAGAGGGCGAGGAAAAGCAGTCTGTGAGAGCAGAGGAACGGCTTGCTGTGGCCGGACAGGAGGTTACAGCAACAGAGGCCGTGAAGACTGAGCAGAGTACCACAGCGCAGGACGAAATCCGACTCAGCCCATCGTCACCCAAAGCCTTACCACCGCCGAAAGCCGACAACAGCCAAATCTTCACGACTCCCGTCAAGCTCGAGGAGCTGGAGATGCTTGTCAAGAGATACAAGGTCAGGTGCGATAACGCTATCAAGGCTCTCAAAAATGATGGTCTTGCTGCAGAGGAAAGACTGAAGGCGAAAGATGACGTGAGGCGGGCGGAGAGCAAACTGAAAGAGGCTCAGCAGGCGATGCAGAAGGCCAGGTCAGTTCAAAGTCCTGCTGCAGAAAATAAGAAAGCTCCCGATGGGGCACCGCCGCGGCAAGGGAAGGAGCGGGCTGAGGAGATCAAGACAATCGGCGAAGATGATGAGGAGGTGCAACAAGCGAAAGACACAGAAACGGGCCACGGGCTAGCGGAGGCTGCACAAGTCGGGAAGGTCCAAAAGCCGGCAGATATCAGTGGCGAGAATTCGGAAGATCGACAGATCGGGCCGGTTACCAGTGGCTCAGGAGCAGATCAACCACGTCAGGTGCATACGATGCCGAAGAAGGCTACGACGGAGGACTCAACGACAGCCCAAAAGAGCACGACAGACACCAGCTCGGCAAAACCCGCTTCTAGTGCCCCGGAGAAGCGCTCCCCTAAACACGACCCGTTACCTAATGAGCAGGCCGATCTCGAGGTGCGTCTCAAGAAGTACAAGGCGCGATACGCCGAGGCCGTGAAAGCTTACAAGGCAGCTTCGAATGACAAGGGTAAGAGTACGGCGAGAGCCGCGTTGAAGGATGTCGAAGCCAAGCTCAAGAGTACCACCAAAGCTCTTGAGGCTTTCATGCGATCGGGGAAAGAAATACCCAAGGATGCTACGGAAGATGGTTCGAGGCAACAGCACGCCAAAACGGAGAATGTGCAACACCTTCAAAATGAAGTTGCGGGCGGTGACGGCAAGACGGAAATCAAGGTCACAGAAGACCCGGCCGCCAATGGTACTCGGGCTGGTGTTGAGACCGAGGAGGAACAGTCCACGCAAGTTGACGCGGCGCCGAAGACAGAAGATCAAGCTAAGGTGACTTTGACATCTGAGCAGACTCCCAAGTCTCCCAAGCCTCCTCCACGGACTGCCACTACAACCGACCGGTCGCGCAGTGAAAGTGAGCCACAAGCGCAATATACGAAACTCACTCGCCAGCTTAAATCAGACGTTTTGACAGCGCATGACAGGGAGAAGCTCCTCCGGAAGGCAGAGCAGCTCAGATCCATACTCTCGCCGATCTCTTCTCCGATCCCAACGGCGTCCACCGCTCGCTCGGCAATGGAAAGCCCAAAGAAGGTTGCCGATAAGGGCGCAGTACTAAAGAATGCACAAAGGAAGTACGAGGTCTTGAAGCGCGGACTGAATGAAGCGGGCATCCCGGACGACGAGAGGATGACAAGGGAGAAGGAGGTGAAGAAGCAAAAAGCGGTAATTGCAGCTCTCATGGCGGAGGCGCAGTCCGAATCGCCCAAGCGAAAGTCAGCGGACAAGAAAGATGATCCCTGTGGCTCGATGATGAAGGGAACGCGGGTCAGCGCGGGTAAGGGAAAGAGACAGCAGGAAACGCAGAAGCCTAAATCCGGTGGAGTCACCCCTGATCAAGTTGACAAGGCGATCCGACAAGCAGCGAAGGAACGTGGCGAAAGCACGCCACCTCGTTTAAACAGTCCACCTCGCCCAGCAGAATGTGCGGCGTCATCACAGTTCGTAGGGAAAGAAGAGATCATCAGACCAGATGCCTGCGACCAGCCAAATGCACCTGGTTCGACGGAAGCAGTCACCAAGGGGGAAATCAATAAGCCTAGCATCCCGCCTCTTCTGACCGGAGGTGACGAGCATCAAGCTTGGGCACCACTGAGACCGTCGAAGAAGAGCTCACTCCCTCCCACTCCCGCGCCACCACCCAGATCACCCGCGCGAGGCCCTTCCCCTCGAACGAAAGTAAACGACACCGACAAGAAGCGAATCTCGAGATCGAGTGGATCAAATAGTGAGGCCGAGGGTGATCTGAACGAGAACAGGCCGCAGAACGGCACCGTCAGTTGGTCGAAGACGCTTGTAGCGCTTGCGCATTGTATCGGTGAGCTTCATCCATTCTAGGTGTCTCAGAGACACTACGATGACCACTTTCGTAGAAATAGTTTGCCTGAGGAACCACTGCATCTCAGGTGAAGCTTTGCTGACTTGATCTGAACTGATTGCTGGCGTCACAGATCTCGCCAACACACTCCTGGCATCCTTACTTGCGAACAAGGGTCCCAACCCGCTGACCTCGATCCTTCAACACCTCGTCGTAGGTCTTATGATGCAGCGTGACCTTCTCAACTCTTTAAAGGGCATCGTCGGCGAAGCCAACGGTGAGCTGCTGGACGAGTTTGGGGAACACGTTAGCGTGATCAAGCGGTATGTCGAGGGCTTGATGGAGAAGAAGAAGCGGGTCGACGAGAAAGAGTTGATGGAGGGCGAGCAATTGGTGCAGAAAGGTTCGCAGGGTGAGTGGATTCAGCGATTGGTATGGCGTCCCGGTATTTAGAGTGTGTTTCACAATGGGTGGCTCATAGCAACTGATCCTTGTGAAATCTCCTAGTTCTCGAAAACGCTTCCGTTCAAGGTGTCGTCTCATACCTTATGACCTTCACCGAATACCTTACCCCAAACATGATGGCAGCGCTTCGAGCAATATTTGAAGAGTGGAAGAAGGAGGGTTTGGGCATGAAGAGGTACGTCTCAAAGCAGACTGAACGGGGGCCAGGCCGACACGGTCGGTCTCCGTGAACTCCGTGAGCGGGGCAAGGCTAATTGAGCCTTCATCACGTCCTCCAGCGTAATATTTACTGTCTCGACCATACGACGTGAGCTCCTTGTAATCTTGCAAGAGGGGCAACAAGAACCAGAAGGACTCGTCAGAACAAAGAGGCTCATTGGACTCCTTGATCGAGTAAGCGCCACTGCCATTTCAGACCGCGCTTGTTCAGACTGATGGAATTGAATTTACCTCAGATACTCGCCTTCATCTTTCCAGAGACGGTGTCACCAGTCGCAATATCAACCTTGAAGACTATGAAACAGACTGAGAGGCTCCCGCTCCCTCGACCACCCTCCCCGTCTTCCCCACCGATAGATCAAGAGGACGTCGTGAATTTTCCCAGCCCTCCGTTCAGAAAGGCCTACAAAGGATCTCAAGCAATCGCACGCAACTCTGACCCATTGGGACGAAGAAGCTGAGAAGCGAGTCCAGCGTGACGTCGCGCTGAGAAGATTGACAGGAGACGTCGTCGTCTCGCACGCTCCCACATCATCGCCACCGATCCCACAGGGCTTCACCCTGCCCAACACTTCCGAGCCTTTTTTATCTCCCAAGCTGTACCCACACCAGTCACCTCACCCTCTACAGACCGGGCAAACAAGTGAAATACCGGCGACGCTGAAGAAATCGAAATCCATGTCTTTCCGCACCCTCCGACGAAGCGACAGGGGTGAGGAAGCGCCCAGCTCTCTGGCTCATCTCAAGGATAAGATCAGCAACACCTTCCATCGCCGACATGAACCCTCTCCTCTGCTTCCACCGAGGTCGGCGCCTCGTCTGCCCTCAAGAGATATGCGCCCCATCGATGTGTCTTTACGCACTCAAGGCTCGCCATCAAAAGAGTCAGGCACCGCATCAAGGAGGAAGGCTCGACCCAAGCCGATTATCGCTCCTTCTCCCTCTCGCGCCACATACGATAGGGCCGCGGTCGCAAGGAATAGGGGTGTAGATGAAGCGTATGAGGGCATGGAATTGCGGCTGCCTCAGACCACCCAAGATTTCCTTGGTCGATCGAAGAGCTGGAAGAGAGCTCTGATGCCGCCGCTGATCCCTCCGAGCTCAGATACCCCTACACGGCCCGAAACAGCTCCATTGCCCTCCGACGCCGGTCTGAAGATTAGGCAACACCACCACAACCGGGCGACGGAGCTGCACCACCACCATCACCCCAACAAGAATGATATGGAAGAAGAATGGAGACTTTACCCCGGCCGAGACAAGGGCAGCACAATCGTAGTACCTCCTCATTCGCTGCGCGTCCATCGTGCACCCACGCTACCTGACCCGGGACCAGGACCCGCCCAAACCCTCTACCCGCATTCTCGTTCTCGCCTCCACCGTTCCTATGATCAACCGCAACACCTTCCTCCGTCTCCTCACGGGGGAGAAGAGTCCAGTCCATCGATCTATTCTCCCTCAGTCGCTTCTGAGTCCACCTTGGAGTCGGACGAAGACGCTCGTCGACTCCTCGCCTTGGCAGATAGTGGACCAAGACCTGTTCGACATGACTGGCGGGACTCGCTCGATCTCGATTCTGATGAAGACAAGAGAAAGAAGAAGAAAGGGGAACCAAGTGCAAAGGAGGTAAAGCGGGTAGAGAGTCTCCTTTACAAGAAAACACTGCCTGCGCCTCATCCCACTAGACCGGAAAAGAGCGAGAGGAGGGGTTTGACTGTTCGTCTTATCTAGTTCGCCTATATTATATGTCCTAACTCCTGATGCCGTTCGATACCCATTATACCGCAATACGATTTCCGATAGGGTACCAGTATGTCCCCATCTGTTTGTTCTTTGTATACATACCCCTTATGACTATATATAATGCGAGTCTAGCCACAGAACTATGCATATCGCATCCGTATTCATAGCCAGCCTGCAGATGTTGCAGAGAGCAGAGTCGGCGATCGCCGCTGTCAAGTCTCGCTGGATTCTCCGCGTCACCGAACCTCGTCATTACACTCTCTCGACCTTCGCGAACGCTCGTGAGAAGACTGTACTTCAATTCTGCCTCCTTGATCAACACCCGATACTGCACTGCCCAATTGAAACGGGATCCGACGGCGCATTCTCTCTCGCACGAACTGCAAGAAAGCTTCCTTCCTCACACACACGAAGCGGTCTAGTGACTCCAGCCGCCTGGACACATCATGATCTTCGGTTACTTCGGCTCGTTGCTCTACATCGGGCTGCTCCTAACGAACGCCGTAGCCATTCTGAACGAGGAGAGGTTCCTTGCGCGGAGTAAGTACATTCATATACTTCTAACAGAGTGGAAGTTGTCTGACGCACCGCTGCATGGCTGTTCACTCCAGTCGGCTGGTCGATCGCGGCTGCACCGACAGCCAACGCCGGGTTCGGTCACTCGCCCAATTCGCATGTATACGGAGTAGATACATTCGGCAATGGTCAAGGACAAGGAGATGGACCGGGAGTGAAAGCGAAAATGATCAATTTGATTGGAGCCACGAGGACATTGATGAGAAGTGAGTGTCCCCCGCCCACCCTATCCTTACCGTACTAACGCACCTTTCGCTATTCTACAGTACCACTTATTTTCGTGAACGTAGTGATGTGAGTGTCCATTCTGCCTGATACCAGCGATCTTCCCCTTGACACCCTTGAGTTGAAGTTGAATAGATCAATGCTCGTGCCTATCGCCGATGGATTGATACCTTCTTGTCGAGAAGCAGAAACTGATCAGACATCGCTCATCTCTGTTTGCAGTATAATATACGAAATCGTGAGAGTATAGGAGGGTAGGAAGAGAGACTACGATAAAATCCTTATGCATCTTATGATGATAGCCCTGACAGTCGACTATGCCTCATTGAGAGAACAGGCCTTATGCTATTCGCGTCGTTGCTGAAAATAGCATATGGCACAGGAAGACTCGGCGAGGTTGTATAACCCAGAATCATGGCTCGGCGACCGTTGTCCCAGCACAAGATGAGATGACCAGGGATGCAGGAGACGTCTCGGCAGTAGCTTGTATATCATGTGTCAGACTCCCATATGCGATGCGTTCTCGTATGACTCTGCCTGTACATTCATTCAAACATGGTCGTCCGCAAGGATGATATGCGGAAGCAAATGACTCTCACTTCACTCACTCCCCCACCGTAGGGTGATTGATTCCCGACGCGTCGGACCTCAAACATTGAACAAATTCATCTGTTCGAGTTCGCGTTTGAAATATACCCATCCTCTCGCTCCATCCCACTCTGTTACTCACAAACAATCCTTATTGAAACTGCGTCATCAGGTGTACCGTGTCTGGCAAGAACATCAACCGAATCCTGAGCTCCCTCCTACTCGACCTCAACCTTTGTTGGACTCACGCAACGACACCCCACAACTTTACTATCCTCAGCTTCGGGTAGTCGAAATGGCGCCCAAGCAACCTCCCCAACCTTCGAAGCCTGCAGCAAAGGTCAAGCTTTCAGCAGCAGCAGCCCAGCAGAAGGCTAATTCGGCGGGAATAGCGGAGTTCGACCTCCCCAAGTCAACGTTGAGCAAATTGGCTAAAGGGTCTGTGAGTGATGGTCTGACATCTCGAACGAGAACCGAATAGCTAGAAAGATCTACCACTGGAATTCGCCACTGACTCCTCCTCATGTTGGTGTATAAAGCTTCCGGACAATGTTAAGATGCAGCAAGATGTAGTGCTAGCTCTCGTTAGAGGATCAACATTATTCATAAATTACCTGAGTGAGTGTCAGCTATAATATTGCTTTTCCTCCCCATCTCCAACGATAATCAATGCTGACAAATTGACCGGTATCGCATTATCGCGTCTTCACAGCTGCTGCGTGAGTGAACTTTCTCTCTATCCCGAGCGGCTAGTCGTTCTTTTGGTCCCAAATACCAGTACTTTCCTGCGGACCTCAGTACAATATATGCCGACTCGCGTTTCAGCTGACACTGTCTCGAACGTTATGCTTTTGTAGCGCGCATGACCAGGCTGTCGATAGAGCAGGAAGGACGATAACGGCCTCTGACGTATTGAAGGCTATCACCGAGCTGGACTTTGGACCTGCCGACGCGCTGATACCTCTTCTCGAGCAAGAGCTCGCCAGTAAGTCTCTAGCTCTGACAATTCAATATTCGCACTCCACCGTTTCACTGGTTTGACCGACCGTTCATTGCAGCATATCGAAACAATATACAACAAGCCAAACTAGCAAAGAAGGCTTCTTCGGGTGCCGCCGGTGGTCCCGACAAAGGCAGAGGCAGGAAATCCGGCGCGAGCGCTGTGACAGACCAAGATGCCAGTATGATGGAAGGAGATGTCGACGAGAACGAAGATGGAGATGAGGGAGAGGGTCAAGGCGAGGGCGAGGAAGGAGACGACGATGATGAGGAAGGGGAGGGAAATGGGGACGAGACTCGTGCCGAGGGTGAGGGTGAAGGAGAAGATGAGGAAGCCGGTGAGGAAGATCATGGGGGAGATGGAGATGAAAGTGAGATGATCCATGTGGATGAGCCATAGTGAGACGTCCCATAGCAAAAATCGCAATCCTGCCCTTGGCAAAACCATAGCTCTATGATATGACTGAGCCTACCAGTCTACCCCTGTACTCTACGCATCCAATTCCTATCTGCCGGTTGCCACAACGGCCGATGGATCCCATGACCGACACCATGTAATTGTATGAAGTATCTCAAAGAGGCGTGCCATTGATTATTCACCTTCGAAGGACTACCCACCCTAGAAGAGCGCATCGCAGATCTCGCAACAAGCGCAGCAGGACAGGCAGCAAGCGCAACACGCCCCCAATCCGCAACAGGCGGCATTGGAGCCCATGCCTCTGTCTTGCTGCTCGGGGGGTTGTTGGGATTGATCGTACGATTGTTGGTAGGGGTTCATGTTGTTCTGGGGAATGTATTGGTTGTGCATACCCTGCGAGAAGTGTCAGCTTGGTAGCGAGCGAAACCTCACTCATCGAGGCTAGCGGTTTGCCTCGAGCTTGGTGGTCTGTAACTTCGTCTCGCACTCACAGGAGGGGCTTGTTGGCTGCGTCAATGAACGGAGACCACATGTTAGTTGAGGTAGTGACCACGCACAATGCTGTCGTTTGCACGGAAGAGAGGTGGTAGGGCTTACTTTGGGTCCCATTGGCCGGGCGGTGGACCACCAGGCGCACCGGGGGCAGGCGGGCCCCATTGACCAGGAGGAGGTTGATTAGGTTGTTGGCCGTAATACGACATATTTCATGCGATTTCGGTTGGGTCTTGGTCTTCCGTCGAGACGGGTTAGTGGATGATCTCACAATGAGTCGAAATATCGGTATTAGTTCATATATGTATGTTGTATGTTTCACGTTGATAGAGCTGTGTAAACACGGCGCGCAGTCAGCAGTGCACACGAGTCAAACTCGTTTCGATGGGGACAGTAGCCTATCTACTGGTGGTTTCACAAGGAAACGATATATAGACTGTGCTACTGGGCGGGGCGGGTCAATCAGTATAAAGGAGGGTGCTCGCGTGTGTGTAGCCCTGTAGTATCGGTAGGGAAGGACACTCGGAGAGATGGCCAAGAAGGGGAACAGCGCTCAAAGGTTCGTGCACCGGAATTAGGTCACTCTTTCAAAGGGAGCAAAGCAAAGCAAAGCAATACTTAGCACCGAGCAGTATTATCGTCAGTCAGTGAAAGTGGGACTGACTTTGATTGACGGTCTTGATAGGGACGAAGCATGTACCCACCCTGTCTGCAGGCATCCAGAGAAAAGAGTAAGGTCGTGAAGCAGATATACGGATACACCAGCGTATACGATCGAGGCGCCCTACTGCGAGATGTGCAAAGGTGTACTGATGGTACGAAAACATCTCATTCTTCAACGGCACAGACGGTGATGTCAAGGATATGCCTATGCCCAGCTGTGTATGTCGTCGAGCAATCTTGCAAGAAGGTTTAGGTACCTGTCAACCGGAGGGGTCCTCCGCTGAACGCCGAGACTGAGCTCAGACTTCTCCGAACATCCGGCCTTGTCCATAAGAGCGCCCTTCAATGTCCCATGCATGCAATTCCACTATGCTTTCAGATGTTTTCGTACTATTACACCCTTCGACTCTCGGGTGGACCCAAGTAGCTGTAGCCTCTTTCGCTGATACCTCCCATATCTACCCAGATTCTCTCCACGATGATACCAGTGGTCATTCCCCAGACCTTGAGGGTATGCTTGCCCTCTTCCTTGAATTCGAACGGGAACATGACATTCCTAATCTCGTTCTTGACTATTTCGATCCAATCTTTGGGTACCGCGCCGATGGCTACGGGCGTTTGGCCGGGTCTGCCGATGGCGAAACCCAGGGGCTCGGTGGGGATAGGTCGGATCAAGAACGGCTCTTCGTCGTCAATCTGAACGCCGAATGCTAGGGTCTTGTTGAGGCCGAGGAAGTTGAGCGAAGGACCAATCTGAACGTTGAGTTCCGATTCACCTGATTTGTGGAGCCAGAAGTCGTATTCGAGCGAGGGGCCTTCGCCCAAGGTAAAGTTTTGGGTTGTGATAGGGTACATCTCCAGACCGCTCAAGGTTCGTCCGTATCCCTTTACTTCTTGGAAAGCGTATTCGTCGGCGGATGTGTTCCGCGAGAAGTGGGCAGCTTCCATAACTACATAGCCATCACCCTCGACGAATCCCTCGAAGCCAGACTCGGGTTCAGCATACTTGTGGATGGGAACCTCGATGGTCACGTTGGAGAGGTCTGAACCGTAGAGCTTGAACTGCCCAACACTCTCCTCAGGTGCCTTGGACCAGTCAATGGAAACGCGAAGGCGAGTGTCGGTGGACGCATCTCTCATGATCTTGCCATGGTTAGGCTCGACCTTGATCCAATCGTCGGTTTCCACCTTGAAGTTGACGTCTTTGGGTCCAGCAGCTCCAACATCGATCCATCGCGACTTGGCACCGTACGGGTCCATGGGAAGAAGCGAGGGTAAGGGACAATGCTCTCCTCGAGGACAGTTATCTACAGTGTTTCCAGGCCACGAGCCCTTGGAGTTCTCGTGAGTGACTCGGATGTATGACGTTTGGCCGTACTCCAACTCGGTGACAGGGATACCTTGACGAGCTGGTACCATGGGGTTCACCCAAGAGATAGGAGGAAGGGAGTCCTTTTCAGGTTCGAGGTGCGAGTTCCAGTTGATGTGTGATTGATCCCACATGTGATCCCATTTGCGGTCCAGCAGGGCGTGGAATCGCTCAGTGATATTCCAGTCATTGAAGAACAGGTCCATAGCCTCTTTTCCAAAGATGTTGGCAGCGGTTCTGGCTTGCTGTGCGTAGATGTTATTCCTACCGGCTTTGAGGGTGTCAGAATCATCATCCTCTCATCACTTGCCCGGCTAACCCACTCACCTGCCATGTACAACTTGTTGAGGTTGGTCTGGGCCAGACAAAGCATGTATACCAACTCGAAGAAAGCTGGCTTGGTCTCTTCGGACAAGCTGTCATATACCTTACCAGCCCTCTCAGTGATAGCTTCCCACTCGGCGAGCACTCGCTCAGCTCTGCAAACAAGCGCGTCAGAAATGAATCTTGCCGAAGTCTGATAGGCCAATACTCACTCTTCGTAGTTAGTCAACGAGAATGTAGTAGTGTTCATTACTTCGGCCTTGTTCCTAGACGCGTACATCTACGGCGGAAGTGTCAGTGCCAAGTAGCCGTCGTGGAGCGGGATGTCCATCAGACTTACAGTATACTTCGACATGATGTCCGCAACCTCTTCGCTGTACTCCTCGCCAAATTCTCTGGCAGCCCAATGTCGGAGGAATCGATTGACCGAGTTGATGGGCCAAGCGTTGATGTCCCAAGCCAGAGCCATGAAGTGCTCAACCGGAAGCTCAAGAGGCTTCAAGGTACCGACGTTGAGGATCCAGATGCTGGTCGTGTTGAAGGCAGCGGCAATGGACATCTGTTCCCACGTCTTGGCAAGGTTGATAGTCTGGATCCACTTGTACGCCCTGGGTGTACCGACATAGTCGACGTGATAGTAGATACCGCCTCCAGCCTTGTGAGGCTTGTCAGGGTTGAGGACAGTCATGAGATTGCCCCAGTTGTCGTCGGCAAATAGGACAGTAACATCTTCGGGGACTTGAAGCTGTACCAAGGAAACAACGTCAACATCGAGCCAATACTGTCGGGTGGTCCACTTACCCCGTTGACGTAGTACTCCGCTACCTCCTTGTACATGCACCACATCTGAGGAATAGTGCTCATGTCGTCCGTTTCGTATACCTCGCCAAGGATCTGCTGCTGAGTCGCGGTGATGTTCTCGACCAAGGCATTGCTAGCGCCAGTCAGAGGCATGTCACCGTCACCCCTCATACCGAGTGTGAAGAGAGTCTCCATTCCCTTAGCCCTCTTGGCTCCGTCGGTCCACCATTGTTTCATGAAGTCGGCGTTGGTCCAGTCCCAAGCACCTTGTCCCTTTCGGTCCCATTCAGGCTTGTTTCGAGCCATCGGTTCATGGTGGGACGTGCCCATGACAATACCCATACGGTTGGCGAGAACCTGATTCGGGCCGGGTATAGCAGGGAACGGTTGATCCTCCGTCCATTCAAGACCGTCCACATCGAACATGCTTGCGTACACTACTCCGGTAATCATCAGAATTGCCCAGCATGAGTAGATGTCGTGGATGCGACTCACTAGCTGGCCAGAAGTAGTTCGCCTTCAACCTCAGCATCATCTCAAGCCAAGGTTCGTACACCCAAGTAGTGAATGCAGGCTCTCCGATCTTGACCTTCTGCTTTCGGGCGGCCCATTCCCACATAGCGGGATGTTCATCGTTGATAAACAAGCCTCGGTACTTAACAGTCGGTTCACCGTGAGACAACTTTCGGTCCGCGATGAATGCAATGGTTGATTGGGGTCTGACCGGTACATCTGCCCAATAGTGGAAAGGCGAGACTCCCATTTGTTCAGATAAGGTATACAGGGCGTAGATGGTACCTCGCTACGCTGGATCAGTATACTTTCCGACTTATAATATGACAGCATGGTGGCGCTCACTCTATCGCTTCCAACGACTACGAGCGCTTTGTCGACGCTGTCCAGGGGCTTAATGACGACCTGGACGTGATAGCTTTCCCACTTTCCGGGAAGATCATCATATTCAGGATCATTCTTAAGATCTCCTATAAGCCCACTTTCGACCGACCCCACGATAATGGCATCCTTCACATGACTCGGTAGCGTATCGTTATACAGTTGGGGCTTGATACCGGTGACTCGATAGACGTCATGCGCGAATGTCTGAGCCGCGATATGGATGGCCTCGTTGTCGTTAGAGTCGAGAAGAAGGGGTGTCGCCTTGTCATGGTGTTTGGAGGCGATTGAGAAGTCTCTAGACGAGCGAGAGGCATCAGTGGAGAACGCGACTTGATTCGCGCTGTTATTGGGATCGAAGGTGTCGCTATTGTCGCTGCCGCTATCACCGAAAGAGATGACTCTCTCTTCTCCCAATCCAAGCGCCGGTACCGCCAGGACACAGGCAGATACTGCCAGAGTAAAGAGCCGCATATTCACTGGTAAGCAATTCTGTATGTGCAGGCCAGTACACTGAAAAGTAAGAAAGAGGATCGAAATGCGGAAAAGAGTAGTTGTCTTGGTTATAAATTAGTGATGCTCCTGTACTTCGGTCCGATCCGCCGCCGGTCGCCGGAACCGGTAAACCGGAGCAAACGCATCTTTTGGCAGTGTTTGGCGTGTCCGGCATTGTGCGTCCGGAGATTGTCGATCGTTATGATACAGCTTAGTCTCTGGAGCATCAATGACCGAAGCACAGATCAAAGCCAATAGGGAGGTTGTCTTGTGACGACTGTCTTTCGGCCTTCGCCATCGCACCCCGAACAGGGTAGGGTCATCATGCGCGACTTCGTTGGCCATAAGAACAATCTCTTGAATTTGATCCCGAGCATTCTCCTTCTCCACCACCTCACGTCGTTTCTAGCTCTGCTGCACCTCGCACACAAGAGGCGCTATGAACAGCTCCTGGCTTTTGTATCCCAAAGTCCTCAGCTCCTCTCTCTTGCTTCTCACTGGCAAGCTCCTTTGGGACTGGCCAGAGGGTAGACGTGGCTTATCGACAGCGGAGAGCGCCGCTGCCTATATATTTTCAGTGGCAGTGGCTTCGATATACATCTTTCGGATGACCGATATCTCGACGGACACGGCCATTGAGCGACCGTGGAAGAAACTACAGCAATGGAGTCAGACAGATAGATCCTGGCTGACATTAGATCCGAACTCAGAGAGGCGGCATGAGCAGTGCTATACAGAAACGGCCTGAGGGGCATGGGGTCACACTCGTCATGATTGCATGGCGGTATATGTACGTGCTGGCTATGGTGCAATGTATATTAAAGAAAGAAATGAAACGAGATCCCTTGGTTTATCGAGAGGAAACTGTTTACTTCTTCTTGGCACCGGCCTTCTCAGCGGCTGTGATATACAAAACAAGACAGCATTAGCTTCTGGTGCAGTGGGGGGGACAGAGTGGAAAAGTGATGAGAGGTCGGATTGCATCGAAGAAAAACGAAATCTCTACTAACCCTTTGTGACCTTACCTCCCTTACCATCAGTTTTCTCGACCGACCTAGTAATAAATCAGTCAGCTACGAGGCTACGAGGATGCAGAGGAATGGTGGAAACATACTTGATGACACCGACGGCAACGGTCTGTCGCATGTCTCGAACGGCGAATCGACCGAGAGGGGGGTAGTCGGAGTAAGACTCGACACAGAGGGGCTTCTGGGAGACGAGCTTGACGATGGCGGCGTCACCGCTGCGAAAGGCGCAAGGTATCAGCATACATGATGGCATATGGTAGTAAACAGGAATTCCTAACTTACCTCTTGACAAACTTGGGGGAGGCCTCCATAACCTTACCGGTTCGTCGGTCGATCTTCTCGATCAACTCAGCGAACTTACAAGCGATGTGGGCGCTGTAAAACAGTTTGCCAGTCATTACAACTGTGTTCATATGCGTTGAGGCTCAGGAGGGACAGTGGGAGCGGAAGAGAACACTCACGTGTGGCAGTCAAGAACGGGAGTGTAACCGGCACCGATCTGACCAGGGTGGTTAAGCTAATAGGAGAGAATGATCAGCTGGCGGTCAGACACACAAAAGGGACAAGAACAGTATACTTACAACAATAACCTGGGCGTTGAAAGAAGCGGCCTCCTTGGCGGGGTCGTTCTTGGAGTCGGAGCAGACGTTTCCTCGTCGGATGTCCTTGATGGAAACGTTCTTGACGTTGAAGCCGACGTTGTCTCCAGGGAGACCCTCGGGGATCTGCTCGTGGTGCATCTCGACGGACTTGACTTCAGTGGTGACGTTGGTGGGGGCGAAAGTGACGACCATACCAGCCTGAGATACGGGCAAAGTCAGCGCGAAACCTATCAGTGGGAACTTGTAGAAACCTGGTACAGACCTTAATCACACCAGTCTCGACTCGGCCGACGGGTACTGTTCCGATACCGCCGATTTTGTAAACATCCTGGAGAGGAAGTCGGAGGGGCTTGTCGGTGGGTCGGGTAGGGGGCTCGATAGCGTCGATGGCGTCGAGGAGGGTCTTACCCTTGGAGACACCAGCCTTGGTCTCCTTCTGCCATCCCTTGTACCAGGGCATGCTGCGAAGGGAGTCAGCGTTGTGCATGGCATATGCTCAATGGAGTCCAAGGTCCATGCTGGAATGCATGGACATGAAACCATGGATATGAACCGTGGATCATGACGATGTCGTGGGGGAGGTAGGAGAAGCAAAAGCTGTAGTGGCGGTGATTTGTGAAGGAGCGAGGTGAATGTGGCACTTACTTGGTGGACTCCTCCAACATGTTGTCACCGTGCCATCCGGAGATGGGGACGAAGGCAACAGCCTTGGGGTTGTAACCGACCTGGGTGGGGAATAATGATCAGCATGTGAACTTAGATATGGCATGCGATGAAATTCTGAGACAGAGGAAGATCAAATGGAGTGGACAAAAATTGTGACGGGTAAAGAGGTAAGGATAGTGACCCACCTTCTTGATGAAACCGGAAGTCTCCTTGACGATTTCGTTGAATCGGTCCTCGGAGTACTTGCAGGTGTCCATCTTGTTACAGGCGACAATGAGCTGTCGGACACCGAGGGTGAAGGCAAGAAGGGCGTGCTCTCGGGTCTGACCATCCTTGGAGATACCAGCCTCGAATTCACCGATACCGGTGGCAATGATGAGGATGGCGCAGTCGGCCTGGGAGGTACCGGTGATCATGTTCTTGATGAAGTCTCGGTGACCGGGGGCGTCGATGACGGTGACCTGGTACTTGGGGGTCTCGAACTTCCAGAGAGCAATGTCGATGGTGATACCTCGCTCTCGCTCGGCCTTGAGCTTGTCAAGAACCCAAGCGTACTTGAAGGAAGCTGAGAGGAGAAAGGGGAACGCAATCAGCTGTCTGTCAAGAAGCAATTGATGCGAAGAAGACTTGAACTCACACTTTCCGAGCTCGGCGGCCTCCTTTTCGAACTTCTCGATGGTTCGCTTGTCGATACCACCGCACTTGTAAATCAAGTGACCGGTGGTGGTCGACTTACCGGAGTCGACGTGACCGATAACGACGACGTTAACGTGCAATTTCTCCTTACCCATTTTGACTGTTTTTGCTGTGAAAGGCAAAGAAGAAGTCAGCACGAACTTCTTATCGGTAACCCGCCACTTTGGCAAGCCCGACTGCCACCACTCTTCTCCTGTTCTCCCAACTCGCATTTCTTCACGTCGCACCTTCAGAACACCTCAAGACTGGTGGACTCACGATGTTTTTGTGTGAAGAAGTATAAAGGAGTGTTGAGAGTAAGACTCTTTTTGGTGAAGAAGAGAAGAAAGAAGAAAGAGGGAAACACGAGTGGGGCTGATAGGATCCTTGGGGTGTATATACGTCGTGGAACCTGGTGGGACTGACTGAATTGGGATTAAATGGCAAAAAGAGAATTTTTTATTCTCTCCAACCTGACCACCTCGACCCTAGCCAAGGTCCTCGATCTGAATTTTTGGTCTAGATGGAATCGCCGAGAACGGTGTTTTAGGGTCAATTCAGGTGGCATTACGTTCTACAACCTCGTGGAGAACGTTTATTCCTTTGTATGAATGTGCATCCAGGGGTGTTATTAGCACACACGGTCCCTCGACTAGTGATATATGCTCCGATTTTCTAATGCATTCTATTCGAAAACCAACCATACCTCGCAAGCGAATCCACGACTTCTGGCCCCTTTGAACGGGAAAAAAACCGCCGCATGCGGTAGCCCCCCCCCCACCACCCTCGCAAACTTACTGCCACATCCGCCTCAACGCGCCTACCCGCCGTTGTCGGGCGCTTGTGGCATCTAACGTCACTTCCGGTCGAAGCTGCGATCGCCGCGATGGTGATGCCTGCAGGTACCTCCACCATATTCAATACATCATATCCCTTGTAGACCCTTGCTCCGCTCGGATCTTGTTCAGGCCAGACTTTGGGATGAAATGCTCCATTATAATTGTAGTCCATCCCACCTTCGAGTCAACCGGATCCGTGCCCGTGGCCACAGATGTTGCCATTCAGTCACCGTATAGGTCGACAATTCGCAAGCGTTGCGTCTCAAGGAGACCATCAAGCTTGGTATCGTTAAAAATCTTTTGCCACCAAGACAAGATCCTACCTACCGGCATCGGGGCAATGCCATGTGATGACCATCATCCCCTGTGGCGCCGAACCACCACCGATCTAATCAGTCGCGTTTAGCGTTCAGTAGGGCCGTTGTAATCTTCTCCCCAGCTGATCGAAAAGGAGCTGAGAAAGTGCGATAATCCAGAAGTAGTTTTCGTTGGCGTGTAAACCAATGCATATCATCAAGCCCACAACGGAACAGCAGTATGAAGTATATAACAACAGATATGTATGCGGATGGCTGTATGCTGAATGGAAGGGTATGATCAGATCGTATGGTCCAGGTACACAAGACCGTACATACGCAGAAAAAAAACCCCTCTTAGACTGTTGACCCCTCCTTATCCCCTTTCCCCTTTTTGTCCTTCTTGTCCTTCTTGTCCCGCTTGTCCGGCTTGTCCTGCTTGTCCTTCTTGTCCTTCGTCTCCTTCTTGTCTCCCTTCTCTTTCTTGTCCTTCTTATCCTTCTTCGACTTCGCCTCGTCGACATCCTCTTCGCGCTTTCTCTTTTTATCCGCCTTGGGCGTCTCATCACTGCCACTTCTTGACAACTCGGCCTTCTTCGCCTCTTTCCTTCTCTTCTTCTCGTCCTTTTCACGCTTCTTCTTGTCCTTATCCGTTTCTACTGTCTCGCCAATGTGTTCGAAATGATGCATCACCTCCGCAGCATCGTGTATCGGATCATGCTCCGGCGCCGGTGAATCTACCCCATCCGCCTTCGCCTGAGCTTGCGCTTTTGCCAGCCGCTTGGCCTCCTTCCTGGCCTTCTTGGCGGCTTTCTCATCCAATTCTTCCAGAGGTGGTGTGACGGGTCGGTCAGAAGGATTAAATTCCACCGCGACCTCGGGCTCAGCGAATGCCATCTTTGTCCCTTCCCAGGCTGTCCCGCCGACCGGTTTCTTCGGATCATCAGAGATTCTCTCCAAGCTGCTCGCAGGAAGATCCTCCACTTTGACGGAGCTAGGCTGGCCGTTGGCCGAAGCAGCAGCTTGACGAGCCAGCATCTTCTCCCGCATTTTCTGCTTGAAATAGTCCGCCACGGATAAAGTGGACGGCTTGACGGTCTCATCCGCAGTACGCTCGTTCCCCGTCTCAGTCGTGGAAGTCGAGGAGGACGCTTCGGGTTGTGATTCAGGAGCTGGGGTGGAAGAGGCTGACCCGCCTGGTGAGGGGGATGCAGGAAGGGATGAGAGAGGTACCCCCAGAATCTCGGCAAGGGCTGCGGGTGATTGCGACGCCATACGCTTCGCGTTTAGGTGCTTTTGTCGAGATCTGTACGAATATGAGAGATTAGTCAAGATCAGAACGGAAAGTTCGCGAGCCTGCCAGAAGACGTGCACTCACGCTATCCTGTTTCGGAGGACCTTCTGTTCTTGCTCTTTCTCCTCAGGCGCCGGACTAGGCGCTGGGCTGGGACTTGCGCTCCCTCCAGCCAATCTCTTCAGCACATCCTCCAGTCCTCTTCCAGCTTGACCGTAGTTTGCAGCTACGTCGTCCCCATCCTTCCTTGCCCGGTCCATACCAATACCTCCATTATCCAGCTTCCTTACGACCGCGATATGATTTGGGTTGCCTGACAGTCCGCTACCCAAGCCTGAGTTATCGCTCCACCCCAACGAGGTCATATGCTTGTAAGAGAATCGGTTCTTATCGTCTGACCATGTCAGATTACGGGGATCGTACCCGATTCGCTCTGTGAAATGGGCAACCGTGATAACATGTTCAGATCAGCCTGTGTTTAGCATCGCAGCGAATGGAGGCACAAATGTCACATACGCTTGTCTTTCCGTCCAGCTAAACCCATCGTGTATCGTGAATCTCCCACTGATCGGTATGGGCTTTGTCGTAAGATGTAGACGGATATGCGGCCAAGATGTAAACAGCCTTGTCGGTTATGCTTGTCAACAATTTTGACATTCTCGGCGTAGCTATAGCGTGTGATCGGCCAACTTTTTTGCGTTGATATGCGTACGCGGGATCAGAAATTTTGATTGTTTTCCCCTTGCTGGCTCCTCCACCGACCCACCAAAGCCGCGACTCCCTCGCACCTAATCGTTGTCCATCTTCTCTAGTGCTAGCCTCTTCAACATACATATTCAATCTCAAAGCCCTCCTGTACTTGACACACATACCGCCTGCTTGGATAAGCGTAGACAGACGACAATATGGTAGGTTCCACTTAGATTGTCGCGTCGAGGTTATAGCTGACAATATATGATTCGCCGCCCGCAGCCTCAGGTCAGTCACTCCGTTCTCCCGTACGGATACCGGTCAAGCTGACTTCACATTGCAGAACGAGTATATGGAAGAACACCGAAAGCGACATGGTCGTCGAATGGACTATGAAGAGAGGAAGTGAGTGTACTTTGTGCTCTCTGCAAGAGCTCACTGCTATCCACAGTGTCGCACTGATGGATTGACACTGATACGTTCTGCTTCCTATTCACAGGCGAAAGAGGACCGCTCGAGAAGCCCACAAGGCATCTGCCGATGCGCAGAAGATCTTCGGTCACAAGGCCAAACTTCACCATGCTAAGCGACATGCCGAGAAGGTGCAGATGAAGAAGACGTTGAAGGCTCATGATGAGAGGAATGTCAAGCAGAAGGACGATGGAGCTGTTCAGGAGGGTGCCTTGCCCGCTTATCTGCTTGACAGGGAGGGTCAAAAGGTCAGCTGAGCCTTCTATTCAAGTCCAAGCTGGATCGACGAGAACTTCGCTGATGATCGTATCTGTGGGGACATCACATAGGACGCCAAAGCCCTTTCAACAGCCGTCAAGGATAGAAGAAAAGACCGAGCGGCCAAGTACTCTGTACCTTTGCCCAAGGTACGAGGTATCGCGGAGGAGGAGATGTTCAAGGTCATCAAGACTGGTAAACACAAGGGAAAGAGCTGGAAGCGAATGGTCAACAAGGCTACGTTTGTCGGAGAGGGTTTCACGCGAAAACCCGTCAAGCTTGAGGTGAGCTGTGATGCCAAGCGCTTCGTCACTTGATAGCAAAGCTGACTGGTTCATTTCTCTAGCGATTCATTCGACCTATGGGTTTGGTAAGTCACTTACCATGAAGGACTTTGAAATCGTCGCTTACATCGTGTGATACACAGCGTATGACCAAAGCCAACGTGACTCATCGTAAGTCGGGCTCCTGCTCTTCCGTTACGCACAAGCTGACGCTTTACATCTGCAGCCGAGCTCAAGACCACCTTCCAACTCCCTATCTTGGGTGTGAAGAAGAATCCTCAATCACCTCTGTACACTTCTCTCGGTAAGCTTTGTTCTGCTCTCTTTTTCGGAGGTACACAGCTTACCAACAATTACTGCTGCGCCATAGGTGTTCTCACGAAGGGTACGATTCTCGAGGTCAACGTCAGTGAATTGGGAATGGTCACCACGGGAGGAAAGGTCGTATGGTCCAGTGAGTTGCAGCACGCCAGTGTGTGTATGTCACTGGGGTAGTAGCTGACGACGGTCTGCTTAGAATATGCTCAAATCACCAATAACCCTGGTATGTTTCGAACAACTATCAAAGACATCGCGACGCGTGGACTGCTGCTGATCCCCATACTTGATCATCGCAGAGAACGATGGATGCATCAACTCCGTTCTTTTGGTATAAGCTCCTCCATTTCGGCGACTACTGGGCTCCATCTGTGATCCGCGGTCATAAAGCCCTACAATTAGAACTGTTTGATTCATTCTCAGGTAGCGCGATCGGACGGCTGCCCACTCGTCTCACTGCCCGGATCCCTCAATGCCCCACTACCTATGCACGTGGGAGTGGCCAGCATGCGATTCTGTATCTTGTACTTTTTATAGCTACGATCATATACCCCATGTAACATCTACCTCATCGGCTATTCTCTGCATGTGATTTGCTTCCGTCCAATCTGCTTAACAGGCAACAAGATGCGTGGTGGAGGGCGTTCGTTCGTTTTGTCTAGGTCATGTAAAGACCCCTTCCTGATTTGCTATTATTGCAATCGAAACGTGTCGTACATATCCCAAGTCCTAGATACTACCCGCTAACATAGCGATGGCTTCGCCGCCTACATTTTCTTCCTTCCCTGACCTATCATCCAATGATGCTGGTCCATCGAGACTCCCTTCGAAAGTCGCAAAACCCGAGCCGGCTGCCTCAGTGTTCTCATCGTTTCCTGACTTAGAACCAGCAAGCAAACGCTCGAGACGGTCAAAGTCGAGGTCGCTGGATCATGAAGGAGATGGAAGGGAACCCAAGCGGCGGCACGAGGATCATGAAAGGGATCGCAACAGGGGAGCGCCTCGAGAACATGGGAGGGATATAGGTAGGGGCGATCATCGTAGCGAGCGTCGACATCGAGACAAGGATCATTCCGAACGGGAGAAACATCATCACAGCTCTCGCAGCCATAGAGAACATGAGACCGACCAATCAAGGCGAAAGGTGGACAAGCATAGACGTCGTTCCCGCTCGCGCTCGAAAGAGCGCGAAAGAGACAAAGATAAAGTTCGACACCGCGAGAAAGACAGGCATAGGGACCGATCAGCAGAGAGGAAGTATAAGGAGGACAGGCATAGGGACCGATCAGCAGAGAGGGAGAACAAGGAGAACAGGCGGCGTAGAGAGCGCGGTGCGGCTCAAGAGCTGATCAGAGGGGATTTTGACCCAACGCCGGAGCTGATTAAGCGGAGCAAAGTGAAAGAGGAAGAAGGGCGCGAAAACAGGGTGAAGGGTCTCGATGATACGGGAACCCCTTGGTACGAGTCTTCCTTGAAGAGCAAGGAGAGAGGGGGATATGAGGAGCCTTTCGATCCGGTGAGTCAGAACACTTCCACTTGAAACCTGCTGTACATACAATCCTATGACATCTGATTCGCGGAAGAACTGACAACTACTCGATATTCAGACCTCAAGCAAAGCATTCTTCGTCGATACTGCTGGGGACCGAGATGTAGTCAGATATGGGCTGGCGGCGTCGACTACCGTACCGAGGTACTATCGCGATGGTCGTGAGTGTTCTTGGACGATTCCTACCTTGATGTGACAGCTACGTATCAACCACATAGTTTCGCTGAGAAGAGAGCATCCAAGCCTGACTTTATTTATATTAAATAGGGCACCGGATTCTTGGACTAAATGAGGGTCTTCGCATCGTCCATTCGCGCGATAGGACTCAGAAAGGTGTAGAGATCGCTCCTTTAGGCAAGCCATATGTAGGTGCCCAACTCGAGCCGATGTATCGAGCGTGAACCATAGCTCACCTACAGCCTCCCGTTAGGTCCCTCGCTACAACTCCTGCCAAACCGAATCAACAGCTTCCCGTCATCTCAGGCGGATCCTCCTTGTCCCCTCAGAGACGCAAACTCAAATCAACCCAGACTCGGACTATATCGAGTTCGATAGCCAACCCCTTCGCCCCCAAGGAGACAATCATCCGTCATACAGAAGTATCTCCCATGCTGAAGAGGATGAAGATGATCTGATGGCAATACAAGCTGCCATTGGATCCTATTCCACCCTTGAAGACCAAGTTCGCAAGCGTACCGGCGAGATGGAACGGCATCTGCGCAGTCATCCGCATGACGTAGCAGGCTGGATCGAATACTCTCAACTGCATCTACGACTGGCTCCGGAAGTGGAACATCGTCGCTCAGGCATGGTCGACCCATCAACACTGGCAACCACTCGAGGACAGGCAGAAGTGACTCTCTCAATCCTTTCGCGCGCACTCGACGCCGATGAGGCTAATGCCACTTCGCCCAAGCTACACCTGGCCTACCTAGCTGCCGCTGAACAATTCTGGCCTGTTGACAAAGTCACTGCGCGATGGAAAAACGTACTTCGCGAGCTTGGCGAGCGAGGAGGCAAAGACGTCGAGGAAGGCTGGATGGAAGTGTGGCTGGCTTACATCAGTTGGAGGGGAGGTCAAGGGTTTGGAAAGGGTGACGAGAAGGGTGGGGGAGTGGATGAGGTGGTCGACGTATACATCGAGTGTATCGAGAAGCTGAAGAGTGGAGATGGGATGGGTGAGTTATCGTTTTCAAGCGGTTTCTATCATCATGTTGCCCTCATAGTATGTTAATATCGTCTCAGGCGACGACATCCTGGCAAGGGAGGAGAACCTGCTATATCTCTTCCTCCGCGCGTGCTTGTTTTTGAAACAGTCAGGTGAGTGGTGTCTCCTCCCCATTCCCCCCCCCCCCCCCTCCCCTCTCCCCTTCTCTATTTCCTATCTATAAAATCATTATGACATAGGTCGGCTGACTCTTCATGCAGGATACGCTGAGCGAGCTCTGGCAACCTTTCAAGCCCAGATAGAGATGTAGGTCATTCCATGGTGTTTATATATGGCATGAGTAGCTCATGCTGCCGCACGTAGCACGTTCTTCAAGCCCGATCACCTACGACATCGCCCAGCAACTTCGTCACACGCAAACTGGTTCTCAACTATCCAATCAGAATTCGAGGGGTTCTGGGATAGCGAAGTACCTAGGATAGGCGAAACTGGCGCTCTTGGCTGGGGAAACTCGATGGCTTCTGCAAATCTGCCTTCCGCAGATCTGGCGAAACCGCTACAGCACGCTTCGGAGGATCCGTTCGAACGGTGGCTCGAGGCTGAGACTCACGCGGAAAAGGCATATGCCTTACCAGGTAGGGCGACTGATTTGGACCCAGCAGCAGAGGATGATCCGTACCACGTCGTCCTATTTTCGGACATTCAACCGCTGTTGTTCGCTGTAACAGCGCCAGAGGTTCGCCTCCAGTTGATATACGCCTTCCTTACCTTCCTGGGTCTACCGTTTTCTCCTCCGGGTGTACCTTCCTCGTCGCCAGCCAATGCCGACCCACATCTACTCTGGAGCTTAGCGCACAACGAGGCTGCGAGACGAGCCTTCTGGCCTCCTCAGCATGGTCTCAAGAGAATCCCATGGCAAACCGTAGGAGGAGAACCCATGGAACCAGAAAGAGGGAGAGGAATGGATGATCCCTTCGGCTGTCCCGTAAAATGCTGGGTGCAAGATCGCGGGACTATGCTAGGAAAGCAAGGTAGCTGGTTCAAGGATCTAGACGTGGATGACCTGGGCTCTTTGGACGTGGAGCTCGTTAGGTATGTGTCGCCCCGTCTGGCTGCGATGTACGCGCTAAGGCTGAACAATGTTTTTGTCGGTTGTAGGAATGTCTTTGCGCTGCTTCGACCGCTTGTCCCGGATCCCGCATTCACACTGGCATCATTCGCATTCGAATCGGCAGTATTTCCCAAAAGGTAGGTCTGTTCAACGTACATAGAATTCTATGATAGACTGAGGTCATTGCTCTTTTGCAGAACGGTCAAGCTTGCCAAGACCATACTATCCTCCGATCGCGACAATCTCCTTCTCTGGGATGGGTACGCCCGTATCGAGCGCCAACGGGCGAATGTATCTGCAGCCCGAACAGTTTATGTCACCGCTCTACAGGCCGCGAAGGCTAAGAGACGCGATGAAGCGAAGACAGAGGACGAAGTCGATATATGGGCAAGCTGGGCCGAGATGGAGTTGGACAGCGGGGATAACGCTAGATGCTTGGAAGTCTTGGTTCTTGCCGCAGGGATCGGCGACGATAACATAGGTGGGCAGAAAAGCAATGATTCATTCCGACCCGCTCAGGCTGACACACTTCCCAGCCGAATTCGTGGACCCTCAGCGATCCCCTGTTGCCCCTTCGCCCATGGCAATGCTCAAGGCAAAACTGGTGAGTCAAGCTCGATCGCACCATCAGCGACCTAGTCTGACGCTTATGTTCGTGTTCTCACAGCATTACTCTACAATGGGAATCTTGACGAGCTCAAGTCGGCTTCTGTTAGGCATGTTATTCGCTTATCTTACGGAGGGAATCGACACCGCTCGTTCACTCGTAGTCCAGGCCTACTCGCAACAACCGCCTTCAAGCGTGGAAGCCGAAGAATCCTTACAGATGCTCTCAAAACTTCTATATCTTCACGCCTTACATCACCCATCCCCGCCCGCCCTGTCTCGAGACACACTTGAACTAGCGCTTCGATCTTTCTCCAATAATACATCTTTCCTATCATTGTATCTATACGGGGAGCTAGGTGGAAGAGTATACGGTCGAGTGCAACGTCTCATCTCGGATCTGACCTCGAGCACGGAATGTGGGACTGTCGTTCACTTATGGGTAATCTGGGCGGAAGCAGTGTCTGCGCGCAGAACCTTCTGGGATGCAGGTGGTGGAGGAGCAGAGAGGGTCCGTTTGGCTTTGGATAAAGGCGTTAATTCTGCGGCGTGAGTAACACAGCAACACCCGAGGTACCTGCTCCGCTGAGCTAACGAGGTGAACTACAGTGGTCGGTACTCCGCTCCGTTGTGGATGCTGTATATCGAGTTCGAATCGCTTATGGGTCAACCGCGAACGGCAAAATCTCTCTGCTATCGGGCTGTGTCAGCTCTTGGAGGCTGTAAACGTATGTCCTTATATCTATACCTCCGTGATATTGGACAAATGCTGAATGCTATTCGGAATCTACGCCAGAACTGTACCTTCTGCCATTCACACCTGCCCTTCGACCGCACTTCACACCCCGCGAGCTAAAAGACTGGGCTGAGCTCATGATTGAGCGTGGTCTCCGTCTTCGAGTACCCTTTGACCGTTTCTGGACCAATGAAGAGGAAGTCGAGGGCGTGATGGAGCTGCCGGAAGACGAGGAGATGGGGGAAGACGAACTGGGTTTCTTGAGGGAAAGGGAGGTGCTCAAACCTTACTGAGCGACGTACCATCGTGGTATAGTCTCAGGCAGGCAGGGAAAAGGGCGACCTGTTCCCAAAGCTCAAAAAAGCGACGCTGAGTATCGCAGAGCTCCGTCCGGCCTTTGTGTTCGTATTTTACAATGTAAGAGGTGTCACCGTCCCGAAAATGACGCAGCGCAGGCGAAACTCAATCAGTCTACACACGCAGCCTTTGCATTCTTGGACAAAATAAAGCAGTTTATCAACAGCTGAGGGAGGTATGCATAAATCATCTCGATATTACTGATTCAAAGAAAAGCAAATGGAAGACGAAGGGCGAAGATCGTCTCTCCCTTCACGACGTCCATTGCTCAAACGATGAAGGATCGAGCGATCCGGCTGCTTGGAGAGGCCAAGCTCGGAAGGGCAGTCGCACTTGTAGTGACAACAATACTGCTCGGATCAATTGCCTGCCCTGCAGTTGAGGTTTGAGAGGACTCGGAGTCGGACGGTTGCGTTGCCTCAGCAGGTTGAGAGGACGCCTGAGGACCTTTGACAGTCAGCTGGGCAGGGCGCGAGAGATCGGTAGGAATGGCGATATTCTGGCTGCCCAAGTAACTTTCGAGTTGTGAGTAATTTCCGCTCGCATACGCAAGCTCTTGACTGACTCGACGCAGGTCGTTCTGGCAGTTCTTCAGTCCGTCCACAAGCGTCTTTCTGTCTGACAACAGATAAGAGATGGTGCGGTCCTGATGTCATGAAATGTCAGGTTAGGCTGATACGATTGGCTGATATGACTTTCATTACCCGACTCACCTGGCTTTCGATCAGCTGTCTCGTTTTCACAGCAGCCCAGATTGCAACCGTTACTCCAGTAGTCAGCGCAGCGACGCCAAAGCAAGTGCCGGCAGTCGAGAGACGCTGTTTCGTCCTTGCAGACATAGGAATCGAGGGACACAGCCTTCGACGCGCAATGGTCGCAGAAGTGGTGGGGTCGGAATTGCGGCCTGATGCAGTATTCCTCGCTTCCGAATCGGTAGGATACGAGCGGCGTTCCTGAGCGGAAGTTTCCGTTCCAGTGTGTCCGGGGTCGCTGCTGCAGGTTGAAGCCAAGTCATCGGATGATATCCTCAATCTCAATCTGACATGCTGCACAGGATGTGGCACCTACTTGACACCCCGTCCCGGCAGGTCTTGAAGAGGGTACTCGTGGTCCCCGAAAGGATTGTCACCGCTCCGTTCCCTCTGAGTGTTTCTGTCCGAAACGTCAGTCTGCTTTGTAGGTATGACCAATCTCTGGCAGGCAAGACTTACCGGAGCCTTGTCTGACCGAGATTGCTGTCGAGTTCCGTTTCATCACCAGAGCCGCCTGGTCCTCGAACTTGACTGCCTGCTCTCAAGCTCATGGTGAAGTTCCTTGACGTGGATGGGATCTATCAGATGAGGTAAAGTGGATATAGTGGTTGTGTGTGAAAGGGGTTTCGCTTGACTGGGTGGGATCTTTGTGGGGAAGAAGTGGTGTGGGACTGAGAAGGTTGAAAACAGATAGCTCTTTCATTTGTCCCCTACTTATCGACTGAGATTGCCGCTTCGGATTCCTCGCAAGCGACTCTGACCATGGCTCATAAGCCTGACAACCTTTGTGGCAGTCGCTGAACAAATACTGCACACAGAAAGTACTGTACATAGTAGACTCTATGTCGGTTCAGACAGGTTTCGTTTCTACTGAGCAAGGAGATTATATGCCTCCTTTGAGTGGTATAAAGCAACATCATATATCGCAGTAGACCGTTCGGAACATACGCAAGATTCGGACAGCGTCATAGGTTCTAACGTAGTCACTCACAGAAAGGATCTAAAGCTTCCTACTTTGTTATTTTATTGTGACTCGCGAGTGGTGGAAAGACCGGAGAATGCAGCAGATCTAAGGACACCTTTAGCGGTCGAGCGAGGTCCACTCGCTGATTCCCCCTCGACCAGTGCTCCTTCGTCGGTCGCCGTTCCTTCGCCGTCTTTGCCTCCTCCTACCTGGGTGGAAGGGACAAACAGTCCTAGAGCAGGACAACTTGAATGGTGTTGGAAAGAGAACGCGGAAGTCTGGCAGGTCTTGGACGAACTTGCAAACCTGTTGGAATGCGCACCCATATCGCCAACAGTATAATCGGTGTCTGGATCATTGTCGCTGATATACTCGCAGGTGCATTTGCAGCTGATCATGTCATCTCGACCACCGCTCATGCGACGCGTGTTGCGGAAATCGAAGGGTGGCCTGGCTTCGGCCGATAGCGTTGACGAAGGTGACTGTATCGGACAGAAGTGTTTGGACAGCCCACCATCTCCGAAGAGCTCGGAACATTGATAAGGATCAGAGAGCTTGTGAGTAAGCCGACCGACCACCGCTCCTCCAACGAAAAAAGCAGCCATGGTGAGTTTGCTCGAAGCCGAGGAGGGACCACGAGTACCGTCAGGCGAGGTGGTTTCGGTGACCTCCTGTTGCTGGGGAGGTGGTCTGTGGTTATCTGGCATTCTTTCTTTGAATATACAACGGTGTCTGCTGTACTGTTACCGGATATTGCGACAGCAATAATGTGGGTTAAAACTCCAAGGGCCATCGAACACTCCGGGTTTATTTTCCTCTCCTGAGGTCGACGAGGGAGTCGGAGATGTTTTCGCGCCCAAATGGACCATGCTTAGAAGCCGAATCGACTCCAAGCTGTGGATTTGAGTCCAAAAAGGTCTAGATCTCCGCTGAATGGATCTCTGCAAGACACGAGTTTGGTGAACACCGAGCCCCCATCGTCTGTCCTTTCATGCCTGTCGAAGGCGAGGCTCGGCGAGAAGCAGCCTTCTTTCGACTCAAGGGCTTCATTTTAAGCTCATTCAACATCCATTCATGAGACTATGTATCTACACACACGTCACTGCACAACAAGTACCGGAAATCACCCCTGTCTGCCTATAACAGGCTGCACCGAGTCATCCGGCGTCCAAAGCGGGATAGACCCCTGCTCCCATGCCAGGCCTGTTGTCGGGGACACGGGTTCTGATGTAGCTGTCGCCGGTTTAGAATCATCCGTCTGCGCATTTGTGTTGTCGCCGAAGAAGTCGGTCGCCGATCTTTCGTTGCCCTGAGAGGGAGCAGAGCCTTGGAAAGGTTTCTGTGGAGCATTTGGACGATAGTGAGGGTGGCCCTCCCAGGCAGCCTTGTTGGTAGGCACAGGATCTGGTATGAATACGCTCGAACCGGTACCTGTGTGAGTAAACATTGTGGCCACTTCCACTGTGCCCTGGCTTTGCGAGCCATCCACCTTGGTCTCACATGGCGGGCATTGTGAGGGCTCCGGTGATCCGTTCTCTCCACTAGATGCGATATACATGCCAGTGACACCAAGAGCTGCGCCACCCGCAGCGGCAAGCAAGAGGTCTTTCTTTGAGAACTTTCCTCCATGGCGCCGCGTATCGACACTACTGCCAAACACAGAAGCGTCCTGGGTCCGGGATCTACATAGTGTATGTAGTGAGATCCATCAGTAATGGGAGATTCAGTACCGTCACTCAAACGTCAATCCAGAGCTCAAGAGTCGCTGTTGCTTGACAGCCAACTCACCCAAAGAAGACTGAAGGGGTGTTAGACACAGCGGTCGAGCGGTGTCGCCTTGTTGTCTCTCTGAGATCCACCGCGACGTATCCGTATCCGCTTGCAAAAGACTTGTAGGGGTTACTCGGCTCGGACACGTGAGACTCGTTCTCAGGCCTTGTTTTTTTCTCCATGTTGATAATGATAAGGGATCGAAATCGTCGATGTACCAAGGGAAAGAGCACTTGTGCTATGAAACCGGAGGGCGATTCTCGTTTGGGTGAGACGAATCGTGATCGTGCTTGATCAGGATTGCTCGTTTGTCTTGCAGCTTTCTAGCCCTTTTTATCGCTCGTGACAGTTTTACTCAGCATCCTCACGCCCCTCTGGCTGGTCTTCCAGCAATCCGTCTTCTATTCGCACTCTTCCTTAACCTCCTTTCGATCATGCCCAACTCTGCCTTCTGACAGATGCACACAACATAAACTCAAGCCCCACATCGTTGAAATCCGATCCTTTCGTTGCTTTCGAAACTCCCTTGGGATATCTCTTCTGCTGATTGCAAACAAGCATGCATTCTACTAGTTTATAACCAATCTGAAATGCGATGGGACATATAAACATGAAATACCAATCTTCTTCCTTTGCCTTCGTCTCCCCAGTAATGTGAAATGAGAAGTAAATTCTACTTTACTCTACGCCTCGATGTTCCAGAATTGGGCTTCGGGCAGACCAGGCTGGGCCATCTCAATCTTCTCCTTGGTGATGTTCTCATCCTTGCCTACAAGCTCCTCGGCCTTGGTCACGCTGATGACCTCGACTTCCTGGAATTTCAGCGATGACTTGATGTACGGTACGAGGATCTCGAGGGTGTGCAACTCGTCGAAGGGGAGCGTCCGGTCGAAAGCAGCTGAACCTTCCGTGAGGACCTTTCGCTGAGAGATCAAAAATTCAATGAATCAGGTCAGTAAGACGCGAGTCACCAGAGGGCGGGAAATGATGCCATTCGCACAACCCACCTTGAAAGTCTGAGCGAAGGGCATAACCTTCTTGTCCTTTATCAGGCCAGACTCCTGGAGGAGAGTCTTAAGCTTGGCATCATCGACGTCCTTGCCATCATACGCCTCCTTGACAAGAGACACCGCCTTCTCTTGCCATTCGGGGAATTTGTTCGCAACGTAAAGTCGAGCCGATTTAGGTTTTGAGGGGTCATAAGGCGCGACGGCAGGACCCTTACCCTTGGCTTTTCTCTTGGCCAGCTGAACCTCGGCACCTCTGAGCTTGTCGACCACTTGTCGAGTATAGTCGGCCTGCTCGAGAATGGATCGGTCGATGGGGGTGGTGGAGGGCTTGGGGAAAGAGGCAGACTGGATAGAAGTGGTCTCGTCGAGAATGTTCTTCCATACGTGTTCCGAGAAGTGAGGGGTGAAGGGTGAGATGAGAAGAGCGTTGTTTCGGATCCAGGTGAACACGAGATCCTTGTGCATGCCTGGTCCACCGTTGGCGGGGTCACAAATCATTCGGTACCAGTTTCTAGCATTTTCAAAGTCATAGAGACCAGACTTGAGAGCGTGCTTGAACTCCATCCTAAGACACGCACCAGGAATTGTCAGCAGGCTGCAACAGACCAGTATAAAAGGCTCGTCATGCTACTCACTGGTCGTAGGCTCCGTATGTCTCCTCGATCAGAGCGTCCATCTCGACCTGGAAAGTGCGGTCAAAGTCGTTGAACTCTCCAGTTCGGAAAGTGTCCTTGATAGACTTCATCTCCTCAGCCCAGAGGCAGGCGGTGTGGAGTCGCAGAATGGCAGCGTTGGCGACGGTCTCCTCGAAACTGTCAGAATACATCATCAGTATCAAGCTGGTCGAGCAGCAACATCAGACTCACTTGGCATCGGTGATGTCATCACCAGCGTCGGCGAGGGTGAGTCGCGCGGCGTCCGCACCATACTTCTTGGTAGCCTCTCTCATGGTCAAGAAGTTTCCGGTCGACTTGGACATCTTCTTTCCGTTCAACATGAGATGCCCGTTGGTTCGAACAGCTCGGGGCCAATGCTTCTCGGGGAAGATGGCAGAGTGGATGTAGATCCAGAAGGTGAGATGGTTGGGGATCAAATCCTTTCCAGATGATCGGATGTCGAGAGGGTAGAAGTATGAGAAGTGGTACTTGAGCTGAGCGGCCTTCTCGGCGTCAACGGGGCTGTTGGCTGGAAGCTCGCCAGATCCGAGAACATACTCCCAAACCTCATCGGTCATTTGGTCAGCAGTGATACCGAGAGGACCGGGCTGCTTGCCGAACATGTCCTCGTGAAGCAGATTGGCGATGGTGTAATAAGACATGTAAATGGTCGAGTCGGAGAGAGACTCGACAAGCCAGACAGGATCCCAAGGAAGCTTGGAGCCGAGACCGTACGATCGAGCACAAGCCCACTTGTTGAGCCAGTTGAGAACAGCCTCGAAACCGTTTCGGGTCTCAGTCTGGTAGGTGTTCATCTGTTCGAGAACTCTGCAAAGTCATGTAAGCTTTTCCCTTCCCTGCCAATGGACACTCCGCCGCACTCACTTGAAAGCAGAAGCTTTCCATCCATCCTCTCCGTAGTCAAGGTACCACTGGTCGACGAGAGCGACAACACATACATCGGCAGATCGCGAGATGACCTCGGACTCAGGCTCGGCGTAGGGTACGGCAAGACCGACATCGATCATCTGTTGTCGGACCTTGGGCTTCGCTTCGGCTACGGGTTCTCCCTTGAAGTCACCGACGGTCATGACACCGTTGTAGAAGCCTTCCTTGTAGGTGAAGTCCTTGGCCTGGGCAAGCTTGTCCTTGTCCCTCTGAGATTGGATCTTGAGCTCGTTACAGAGGACCTCGGCAGCCATATCACCGTACTTGGGGGTCTTGAGCACGGGGATGGGGTCAATGGCAACCCATTCAGGCTTGATCTTGTACATCTCAGCCTTCTTTCGAAGATCCATGAGGGTTCGCCAATCGTCGGGTGAGTCGGAAGGTACGCAACTGACGACACCGGTACCCTGTGAAATATTGTCAGTGGCCAGTTAACCACGCATGTCTAACGTCGCAGACTCGCCTTGGTAGCAAGGACACCCTCCATGGGGACCACGTAGATTTCCTTGGCGATACCGAAAGGCGGGGTGATCTTGGTACCGAGCAATTCTTCTCCGCTGACGTCGGCGACTTTGACCAATCGTCCCCGCTCTCCCTCGAAAGTCTCCTGGAAGGCCATGTTTCGGGCAGCTCGCTCAGTGACAAGGAAGAGTTCATTGTGAGAAGACTCGAAAAGACCGTATTTGATATTGGTTCCCACGAAACAGTTGGTCTGACCGTACCTGACAAGCCGACAGGATCAGCAGTCAAGCATGACACCATACACATTGGTATGGTACACTCACATGGTCTCCGGCCGAAGAGTAGCAGCAACCATGAACACCTTCTTTCCGCCAACGGCCTGCTTCACCTCGCTAGTAACGCTAGGTCCCCACTCGAGCACCTCCATCTTGATGGCAGTGTACTCCTGAGGGTTGACAGCCTCTCCGCTCGCACGGTCATGGTCCATACAGGGCTGTCCATCCTTGGGAGAGTAGATAGTGTATCGCTTTCCGAACTTGACTCGGCCTTGCTGGTAGAGCTTGTTCATCTGCCATCGAACAAAAGAGTCGTAGTAAGGGTTGGCGTCGGCTGCAGGGTATACGGCTCAGATTAGCTTGATTCGTTTCTTTCCGTTCGTATCATTCTCTGCTGCAGGTGCACTGTTGGGATCTTGTAAATGATGCGTACTGGTAAGGAACTGTCTTCTCCAATCTACCTTCGCTCCGAGACCCGAGAGATCCTCCTTGGCGATAGGGGGGAAGTAATGGAGCCAGTAGTAGGGGTCGGCAAACTTTTTAAGATCCGATCGAGGTACACCGATGAGCTCAAGGATTTGGAATTGGTAGGTGAGGCCGGTAGACTTGGCGTTGAGCTTCCCCTTCTTGCCCTTTGAGGGGTCGGTCGACTCGAGGGATTTGGCGGGGAGAGCGGTGGTGGTTGGAACGGGAGGGGCGGGCTCGTCGTCGTCGGCAGTCTCCTCCTTGTATCCTGAAAAGTCCTCGCCAAACATCTCCATCTCTCGGATCAACTTGTCGGCCGCAGACTGGGAAGATGGGCACAGAAATGACATCAGTATGGTCCATTGTCGCTGCATATTGAACGAGAAGGCGCGCAAGGAAAGCAATCCTAATCACCTTGATGGGCATACCGGTAGCATGGTAACCAACGGGGAAAAGCACCGTCTTCCCTCTCATCCTCTCAAAACCAGCTGCGAACTCGATCTTACTGATGGTGAAAGCATGTCCGAGATGGAGAGAACCGTTCATGTACGCATAAGGGAAGGTACCGAACCATTTCGGGTATTTCTTCTGGAGCTCTTCCATGGATTGGCCGGTCGCGAAGAAGTCGGCGTAAGATTTGATGCCCTCGGGAAGAGGAGGCGGGTTCGCCTCGAACGCCTTGGTTGAGTTCCATCCTGATTGGGCGGGTTGCTCGAACGCGATCAGATAGTCTCGCTTATCCGTCTGTGCGGGCGGTGGGGGGATGAGGAGTCATACCATTCAGCTAGATACTCAGCAGGCATTGCTTGACCAACCTTCGTTCGGTAGTACGCAGCTGACATACCTTCTCCATGACCACGACCGAGCCAGCCTTGGCGTCGTGGTTCACTTGAGCAGCCATATTGCGTCGCTGGGCAGTATATAACGCAAGCGCGGGTAAAGGTGAGCGATGAGTGGTGAGATCCGTAAATACGTTGGTATTCACGCGCGCGGTCGACTTGATCAGAGGTCGAAAGCGCGAAATTTTGGCCAGTGTTTTTGTGCGAGTCAAAAGCCAGTCTAGCAAGCAAGCGGAAAGTTGCCGACTATGGTCTTCTCGTCTTTGGTCTAAGGGTCGTCTATATAGATGGGGAAGAGGGCAAGGAGAAACGATTTACAACTTACCTTTGATATTGGACTAACGGAAAAAAGTCCCAAGAGCGAGCGAGTCATGCCCAAAGAGCTCTGCTAGAACATGGTGAATGCAGCGGCTACAACCGACGACGATAACGAAGGATAGCTAGCTCAATCGTGGCATGATGTGGCATTATGCGCCACATGCATTGCGGCCGAGATATCATTGTAAACATACATGCATAGATAGTCACAAGCACAGATGAATCGGCAGCCTTCAGAAAGATGCATGTGCACAAGTTACAGGATCTTCTTGCCAGGCTGCTTGAGGATTTTCACACCTGATCGACCCATGTAGCTGAATCCACTCCAGATCGTCGTACCCGCCACAGTCCATCTGCAAGGGCGTGCGACCATGCGAGCAATCAGCCACTTGGTATGCGCGTGTACACAGCTGGGAATGGGTGCGAAACTCACTGGAGAGCTTGTAGTGGCACAGATATAGAGGAGCCAATGAGGGGAGAGACTGTTGTCAAACCCATCAAGAGAAGTTGGAGCGCCGTGTTGATCTGGTTCAGTCAATGACACGGCGGCAGCAGTCAGTCATGACCTATGGGCAGCGGTAAGTTATATAGAGCCACACGTACCTTGCTGATTTGCGTTGGCTTGACCTCGGCAGACGGTATAGACGGGTCGAAGTACCTCTTGAGTGTTCGCTATTGAGGGTGTCAGCGTAAGCGGGCTACGGTCGACGTGAGAAAAGATATACGCACGGGCTTGGGTAGAGAGATGAATCGGAAGTAGAATGCCGACATTGATAGACCAAAATCTCGTCCAAAAATGAGGATCGCGAGCGGTACTGTTCGGCAATACCATCCTGTCAGTCGACGTTTGTGAGGTCGCAAGCGAACGCTGATCTCACATGGCAATAGACCTGACCAGGCCAAAGTGCCGACCAGAGTCGTCATCAGAGCCTTGTCCGCAGCTGGATCTAAGATAGATCCAAGCACCGAACGGCTGTTATACCGTCTTGCCAGCCAACCGTCCAGCTGACCACGAAGAGTAACAGATTATCAGCTCGACTCTGCTTCCCACAAGAGGACGGCAAGAATGTGAGCTGACCCAGTCTGTAAGGCCACTAGCGAACAGTATACCCGTCGCCCATACGTAGTTTCCATTAACGATCGTGTAGCCCAAGAAAGGGCAAGCGAATATACGGGCCATGGTGAGAGCGTTAGGAATGGTATAAGGTGACTCGTGAAGCTCCGGCTCATCTGTCGCAGGCAGCGGAGGGATTGTAGGCGACACCGGAGGGTTCTGAGCGGTCATCGCTCAGAGATCAGCGACGATCATTTGGGTATACCTGCGAGGCGGAGAGAGGTTCACGTACGAATGAGGTGGATGCGGGTACTTCAGGCTGGTCATCTCGCACCGGCTTAGGTACTTCAGTACTGTACTTTCTACTTCTACTCGAAGCTAGCTGGCTGCTCAGGCTAGCATGCTTGGTCCGATGTGCAGCTACCGAAGAGAGCTGTCGCGCGACATGTCGGCTCTTGAGTCTGACCTGGACTATCTGACTTTGAAGCTGGAGGACGGTATGTCGAACAGGCAGGTCGATGGTGAGCAGTAACCCTCTGGAATATATCGTGGGCGGCATTGTGGCGAGCTTGTCAGCTGAGGACGAGGGGGCCGAGTGTATGGACGGCCGAACGGGTGTTGAAGAGATATTCGAGGATAGGATGCGTAAATCAGCCGCTGAATGACATTGGCCAATGTATGCGGTCATGTCATCCCCATCTTAACCGAGGTTGAGGGGAACACATTACGTAATTTGATGAAACGCGACGACCGTGCCTGACCTCATCGACGCCCAGTCTCACTCACTCACTCACGATCAGTGACCGAGTTGAGAAATCTGTCAACAAACATCTACATCTACATCTACATCTACATCTCTTGCACCACTGCACGACGCTACTTTGCACAGGTCTCTCCTTTGAAACCTCAAACCTCCTTAATCTCACCACCTCACCTAGAAACTCGTTCTTCTTCTTCTTCTCACTGTTCTTTCTCCCACTCGAGCCCCCCCAATGGAGACTTATCACGTACATAACAAACCGCCGCCGTCCAACAGGCCTATAATCGACATGACCTTCTCACCCTCCCCTTCACCACACCCATCACCCACGCCAGCGGCTCCACCTCAGCGTCAAAAGATGGCCGCCAACCCCCCTTCGCAGACTGTGTACGCAGGTGGCGCCACGGTCCAACCTCACCGCTCAACAGGATATGCGCCCTACGGTGCCGCTCACAAGACGACACTACCACATGGTGTAACGATGTACGATAACGGTGCGCGACCCGCATCAGTCAAGCCGCACGAAGGGTCCGGCTCTGCGCCTCTCGCGCCATCGACGACGAACAACAGACCCTACGCCGATCCTCTGGACTTTGAGAGCTTCGGGTCATCGTTGAACATGTCAAAACCGTCTAAATCATCCAAGAGCTCGAGCTCGTCTTCTTCCAATCCCTATCGAACAGCTGTCCCCAAATCATCAGCTGTCCCTTCTACCAACCCATATGCAAGCTACATCAAGCCTGCGACACCCGGCGCCTTCGGACCGAATGCATCTCAGACTCAACCCAAGCAGATGTTCAGTCAACCTGCAAGTCATGCTGCGAACCACCTCGCTCATGGGAATGGTCATTGGCCAACTTGGCTAACCGACGGACGACCTAATCCCATATTGGCTCACAACGGGCCGGTTCCGCCCCCTGTGTCCAAGCCCAAGCCCAAACCTGAAGACGACGTACCACGAGAGGAATTCAATATCGACTCCGCTCCGATCACTGCTGAAGACTACCAGCGTTTCACCGGTGATGCCGAAAAGCATATGCAGGAGCTTCTCAGTGGAGCTATCGGAGAAGGGGAGGGTGATATGGGAGATGCAGGATCTCAGGAGGGCGAGGACATCATCGAGGGCTTCGCACAGGGGATCAAATTGATGCCGCATCAAGTGCGAGGTGTCAAGTGGATGAGGAACAGAGAATCAGGTAGGAAGTACGGTGGGATTCTGGCGGATGTGAGTTTTCAGACGCAGTTTCTCACTGTCCGAACCACCCAGCTGACTTGGCTTGCAGGACATGGGTCTTGGTAAAACAGTGCAAACTCTGGCCAGAATAGTCGAAGGTACAGCGACGACAGCCGAGAAGAAGGCTGGATTCAGGGGCGGTACCCTGTGAGCTACTATGTTTTCAATGAAGGTATCAATTCACAGCTCACCTCGCGTTTACTGCTACAGGATCATCGCACCTCTCGCTGTCATGGAACAGTGGGCGTCAGAGGTCAAGACGAAAACTGAGCCTGGACGTCTCAAGGTGTCCACTCATCATGGACCAAGTCGAACGAAATGTAAGCTGTCATCCACGTTCATCTCCGGAAGTGCTGTGTGTTGAGATAAAGCGCGAACAAACATGCTGATGGCGATGATCAATCCCCCATCTAGCGGGCAAGACCCTTGAAAAATTCGATGTGATCATCACCACCTTCCAAACCGTGGCATCGGAATTCGGAATCCACGAAACTGCCGCCCAAAAGAGATTAGACGACGAGTCTGATTCGGACGTGGAGACCGGCAGAAAAGGTGTTGGGGCTAAGAAGAAGAAGAAACAAGCAGCCTGCCCTTTGTTCGAAGTCAAGTGGTTGCGGGTCGTCATCGGTACGTCCACGAGACGTCGACTTCGTTCCAAGAGGTCGACTTGGTCTCATCCAAAGTGTCTCCTCTGTCGTCCTGTTGATCGGGCGGAACTGACCCAATCCTTCCTTCAGACGAGGCGCAGAATATCAAGAACAGAAACACTAGAGTCGCTAAGGCTGCTGTAGCGCTGAAAGCAAAATATAGATGGTGCCTGACCGGGTAGGTCTCGTTCGTCTACCTCGATTCTGCATACGTGAAGGCTGACTTATAATTTGCGCGTCACAGAACGCCCATACAGGTAAGAAATTTTCAAAAGGACGACGGTAACACCGGACTGAGTTTGATAACTTCACAGAACAATGTCGAAGAACTATTTTCGCTCTTCAAATTCTTGCGCGCCAGACCACTGGATGACTGGGAGACGTTCAGGGAGCGAATAGGAATTCTGGTCAAGAACGGACAAGTGAAACTAGCAATGAAGAGGCTGCACATCGTGCTCAAAGCTATCATGCTGAGGAGAACCAAAGACGCTACGATAGGTGGGCTTATTCTAGCTCCCTGTTCATGTATAGCATGTCGCTGACCATCTTATATATCACATGACAGACGGCAAGAAGATCCTTAATCTCCCCGGTAGAACGGTACAAGTCACCCCTTGTGCCTTCGATGCCGAGGAACGAGCCTTCTATGACGCTTTGGAGAAGAAGACCGAGTTGACATTCAACAAGGTCAGCTCTCTTTACAATGTGCCGGTCGGGCGGCAAATTCAGCTGACTCCATATGTAGTTTGTCAGAAGTGGTACAGCAATGGCCAACTACACCTCGGTCCTCACGCTATTACTGCGATTACGACAAGGTATGCTCAAATGTCCCAGCGGAATAATTAGCTTGACTAGATCGCTGATGATCGGCCTTCTCTGTAGCTTGTGTGCACCCCTCCTTAGTGACGAAGTCGCTGTCGGTAGATGCAGAAGCCATTACAGATGGATCGTCTCAGCCCAAGGAAGTCACCGAAGCCCCCGATCAAGCGGACGAGCTTGCGGATCTACTGGGCGGGTTGGGCGTTGCGAGCGGCAAGACATGCCAAATGTGCTTTGTCAAGTGAGTTCACGCTCTTTCCTGGCGCGAGCGGGGCAAGATCTGACGATGCCTCGACAGATTACAGGATCCTTCGGCAACGCATTGCGATGCCTGCGCCGATATCGCTCGACAAGCCGAACAGAAGTCTCAAGAAGCGGACGACGGTCTCCCGCCTACTTCAGCCAAGATCCGGATGTTGCTCAAGCTCCTTACTGAGATCGACGAAAGATCAGGGAGCAAGGAGAAGACTATTGTGTTCTCCCAGTTCACAAGCTTTTTGGACCTGATTGAACCGTTCTTGAAGAGGCACTCAATCGCATATGTTCGATGTAAGCGAATGTCTCGATTACCCAGACCAGACATTGGAACACTGACAACAATTCTTACTGTTATACGTGTAGATGACGGATCGATGCGGAATGACAAGCGTCAAGAGTCACTGGAGAAGATTAAGAACCACCCCGGTACCCGAGTGATTCTCATCTCCTTCAAAGCGGGTAGCACAGGTGAGCCGTGAATTAATGACGATTTCCTTATTGGGCGGCATGCAGCGCTGACAATCTACGCGTACAGGTCTGAACTTGACTTGCTGCAATAACGTCGTCCTAATGGACCTGTGGTGGAACCCTGCGTAAGTTAGCTCGAGTGCCCCAATGGATGTCATCCGTGTAAAGCTGACACAGTGATACTGTAGTTTGGAAGATCAAGCGTTTGATCGAGCTCATCGGTAAGTTGTGATGCATCCCCGTAGTGTAAACGAAGAGGGCGGAAACTCAACTTATGCTTGAACTTGACCCAGACTCGGTCAAAAACTAGACGTCAACATCTTCAAGCTCACAATCGAAGAAACGGTTGAAGATCGTCAGTCATTCTCCTTCTGTGTGAGATGCGGTAACACTCAACCCTCCCAGCTGACCTTGATGACGCAATCTGTAGGTATCTTGACGCTGCAGAATAATAAGCGGGAGCTTGCGAATGCCGCATTGTCTGGTAACGGCGCCAAGGGCTTGATGAAGCTCACCATGAACGATATCATGAGTACGTATACACCTCATTACCTCCCCTCGCTATCCTAGTGCTTGTTCTGTCAGGACCGACTGTCGCGATGATGACGGAAGCATCGCAACGAAATGTGGATAGTTGCTGACAATACTCTGGTACTCTTTACCCCTTTGCAGAACTATTCACGAGAAGTCATTCTCACAAACACGATGATGAAGATGACGATGATTCTGACTAGACTGCGCATGGAACGATGTGATGGTTGGGTATCAAGGCACCGCCTAAGTAGACAGAGTAGATGGGTGAATTTTCCGTAATATCTTGTAACATCGTTGTACACACTGTACATATATGATATGCCGACTCTCACTTTCGCGAACGAGCTCACGATGTTCCGCAGGGTGGTCTGATTTGCTCTCTGTATTTATAACCCACATACAACGTGCCTACTGGTCATGGGGAGACACCTACATATGAACTTACTCGCTCACAGCATCCAGTATAACGTCCAGCCCTCTCAACGTCGGCAGCGCTTCGCCAGTCGTGATACACTCGACCATCATCTCCGCCGTATCATTCCAATACCCGTCCAACCAATTCGCCGAATTATGCACCGCCGCACTCAGAAACAACAACCCTGCACTGACGCTCGTCGAATTGGTATCTCTGACGTTCTCTCGACTGTTCAGCGCATACCTCAGCTCACGGATGATCAGCCTCGGTAAGTCGGGTATCAAGTGCGAGATGGACGAAGGTTGCAAGATGGACAGACAGGTCATCGTTTCGATGATGAGCGATCGGTCGTCGGTGGCTTTTGAGGTGGTCTGGAGCGTCCCGATCAGGTTCTCGGTCAGGAGGTTGTTGATGTGCGTTTGGGATAAGGGGCCGTGTCGATCGCGGACTTCGGAGATTCGGGAGATGTGTTGAATCTTGGCGGGGTAGGTGGAAGTCTCTCGGTTGATGGCTGCTTTCGAGTCCTACCGAGCGCGCGTTGGATTGTAAGCACAAGTGAGTTCGAAGTCAGCTTCGCATGACAAGCCTATATAACCGGCGGGTCACCGAGGCGAGCGGTTATTCCGATTGTTCCTTTTATGGTGAGCGCGCGTAAAATGCAGGGGGGAGGGGGGGGGGGGGGGATTCTGGATCTTCGACTCACCCTGCTGATGACGGGCTACATACAGCAAGAATGAGAAGGCAGAGTGAAATCAGTGAATAGGTTCGTCCGCATTGGTAAGAGACAGAAATCACACCGAATAGAAGAACCCCACTTACATTCCTCTCGACGGTTCCCAGATGACCATAAATCCCATCCACCAAAGCCTTCATATCCCCATCGAGAGCCCCGCCTCTGCCACCGCCAAAAATCGCATGCACCCTAATCAACAGCTCATACACGTCCAATCCATCTTTCGGAACGCTCAACAAGCTCGATATCGCCGTCAGAGCAGCATGTTGGCAGTCCTTTGGGATCTCCTGCGTCATTTCCAATAGGTCTTGGGCGAGTTGCGCCTGTTGGATGGAGGTGTATCCTTCGAATTTGGCGAGATTCGATAGCCCTTGGAAGATGAGTGAGAGGGTGTGCGCTTCTGAGGGGCGACGCAGACCGGCCATGATCAGTTCCTTGACTGGCCCGACATATTTCTTGTGTAATGATGGAGGTAGCGCCGGCCTGGACACAAGCATCAGAGACAGCCAATGAAGGTCATGCGAGTCAGTGAGAGCCCCTGGCAGCTTGCGCAGAAGAGGATGCAATAGCTGCGACAGTCTCCTTCAACTCACAGGAGATTACTGATGATGCACGCCTCGATGACAGCCCTATTCGGATCAACAGAGTGCAAGAAGTCCATCAAACTCAAGCTCTGCCTTATATGACTCCAAGCGAGGGGCTGGACGATCGCCCTGTGTGCCGTGGTCAGATGGGTGAGCAGCTTGGCAGCTACGATTTGGATCGAGGGCTCGAGCGATTGATGTAGCGCTAAGAGGATCATGGAGCATGATCTTTCGTCTAACATTGATGCGAGCGCCGGATTGGCCAAAACAGATAGCGCGACATGAACAACATGGGCATCTAGTAGGATTATGTCAGACACGCTTTGGGATTCAGCAAAGGCCCAGAGATGGTGGCGAGTGAAGGGTTGCTCACCATCCGCAAGCAGTAACTGCGCAGCTTTGAAGGTGAGATTCCTCATGATCCTGGGGGTTGCAATGGTGGGGTTGGTCGATAGCTGTAGAGCGGCAATGACCACGTTCTTGCCCTTATCTTCCTCCAAGCTCCATAATACGATCCGCTGTGCGCGGTATGCTAGGTCTTGATCTGCAGAGGGGGGCAAAAAGTGTCAGTTCTTCTCCTCCAATTGTTGGCTTACGCGCCAAAGAATGGTGTCCCTCGCGATGATCGCGAAAGCATATCGATGTTACGTACCTGTGAGAGGGAAGACGTTGAGGGCGTCAAGTACTGCTTCGACTGGATCTGCAGCGCCCCAGATGCCATAAAAACGATTAGTACCAGTTTGTCGTATATACGTGAAGTTCAACGGCGGTCCAGGAGGACAAGTCGAGCGCTGTCACCATACACTCGCCCACTCACAATCGCACTTTTTGTTACTGAGCAGATCATCAATGATACCATTCAAAGTCTGGATGATCCTCCTCGTCAAGTTCGGCAAGAGCGTGGCGATCATTTCGAGCAATTCAACGTCGGCAAGAAGGATATGGTGCGAGCTGTGGAGGTATTCCACCATCACATTGAGGGTGATTGGCCCAAGAGATGCGAGCAGTCGGGCAAGCAGTTTCTGTGCCGCCTTTTGCCTTCCGAGTGCAATATCATTAAAAGGTCAGTACATGGCCGGCAAAGACCATATGAGCGACTCTTCGCAAGGCTATCTCAATCGAGCAGACGAGGGCCTCACTCTTTGGGCCTCTTCTGCTCCTTGAGGACTCCTAGGGCTGTCCGTCCTACCACGTCTAAGAAGGGCTCGAATCTGCAGACACAAGCAAGCAGTTAGCAACAATGCGCATATCATGCCAGCCCTGGGGCAGAGGTATTGCTGCTGCATGAGCTGATGACACCACTCGTCGTCCTGTTCAGTGGCAACTCACTTATGTAAGATCACCCCGGCTACCTGTCCCAACCCTTGCAACGCAGAAGCCGTCAGTCGCCCATCGTGCGCGAGGGAGAGCATAAACCCGATGGTATCATCCAGCCATCCCGCGGTGACGAATCGTGTCGTATCCCACGTCGCCAGGATCGGCAGGGCGGCGCACAACGCTGCTTGGGCATGTGGAGGAACACGGGACGATAGAGGAAGTAGGAGGTTGTATATCGCTGATGAAGCGCAAGTGGTCGGGTAACGCGTGCGCAGGTCATTTCGCAAGAGCTAAGACAAAGCTTCTCAGCAACGTCGTGTGAGATGGATTGTGTTTCGTTGAGTGAACAGGACTGTGTTTCGTAGGTCGTAGGTGAAAAACTCACCATGGGAGTATGCTCAATGATGAAGCAGCACCAGATGACCCCTTCTTCCTCCTTGTTTGGCTTTCCACAAAGGCTCAAACTGGCAGCAAGCAGCGAGTGCGTGGACTGCAATATCATTTGACAGCTTGAGGCTTTCTCCGAGGGTGAGTAAACTTTGAGTGCTCGGATCAAGGCTTCCTGCGCGACTGACTTGTCCTACAAAGAATAAATCGGTATTTAGGTGAGCAATGGCATAAGCGCGTCCACCGTGATTGAGTGCATGTCCACTTGTAGAAGTTAATGCCCACTCACCTTACTCCCGAAAGCGGCCATCTGAACTTGTCGGAGTAAGACAGGTAAATGCACTTCGAATAGAACGGGACTGCTCCTCTCGACACCGAGGATAATACACAGGGCCAGATTTGCAGCTGTCTGATCGCCTCGTAGCAGACTATGTCGATGGGCATCGAAGATACCAGAATGAAAATCGGAGATCACAGGTCAGTCTGTTCTTGTTGGGATAACAGAATGGACTCTAAACATACAGATTCTCAATGGCCAGTTCGACCGCTTCGGCCGTCAACGTGCTCATAGCCATCGCCTGACCTATATACCGCGGGGAGACAAGGTTGGAATCAGCTGGACACCTCTCAACAGCACAATAAGCCGTACGAGAGGGCTATAGAAGAACCACCCACCGTAGAGGTAGCTAGCAGCCTGGCCGCGACGATCAGCGACCGGCTGGTCGAAGATGATGCTTTCCAGAGTCTCGCAAGCGTATGCATGGACGTCTGTCAGACCTTTCAGCGAGGGCGCGTAGAGGTCTAAGGTGTCTATGACTTTGGCTGTGTCCGGGATCAAGCAGTGGTCAACCAAGCTTTTACGTGAGCGCCGGGAGACATTTTGGTTTCGAATCACCCACCAAATATCTTGAGCGCTCTCGATAGGGACTCGTCCGTCTTGTCTGCTAAGAGCGTATCGATCTTCGAGCGCAACTGAAGCCATTCCGCAGAGAACCTTACACCGCCCAGGGATTGCTACGGACGGGGGTAGAGGGTCCAGTCAAGTCGCGGGGTCCGGCAAAGAGAAGGACAGATATACACCAACAGATGTTCGACACGATCATCGTAAGCCAACTGTGCTCGCCATGCTGGTCAAGGTCAAGAGGCGCAAAAAGTATTCGGACTCACCTCGGCAGCTTGGTGATCCAAGATAGCAGGCAAGTTGGCCAAAGCCCTGCTCGAGAGAGAGAAGTAAAGTGCATGTTGGTTTGACTCGCCCGAACTACGAGCTGATATGATTCTACTCACTCATCGCCGTCTAGGAAGAAGTCGTACAACCCCGTGAGGAAGCTTGTCATTTGGTCTGGTCGAAATCCTTAAGGAGACTTGTTTGGTGTCTTCTGCCCTTGTCGCGCCGTTTGAGTTCTCGTTCGCTCTTCAGCCTATTTGGGTATGTCAATGAAGCCTCGCTCTTCCTTCGGATAGCTGGTCAGTTTTCTTCCTTTTGGAGACGGACAATTATTGAGTTTACACAGAGCATTATCTCGATGAGGGAGTCCGAACATGCCTGCATTCTGTCAGAGCACACGAGCTCATGGAAGACAGCAGCTACATGTTGTGAGCAGGACTCGGCCAGCATGTCAGAGTTTGTTGTAATGTATACCATGTACACTCTTTTGACGATGAGCAAGGAGGAGTTTTACAAAGGACGGAAGGTGGAACAGGAGATATAGTGACAGAAACGCGTCCATGGTGTGCTCGCTTGCACCATACCCGGTGGTTCCACCATACACTATACACCATACACCATACACCATACGGCATCTCGGCATGATGCGGGCATTCCCATAATCGTCAGTCATGTCATCCATCATCCATCATCTATCATCCATCATACCATCCATTCCTCCCAACATTCCTTCATACCCTTACTGACCTATCTTCATTCCTCAAATAACCCCCACTACACCTCAATGTCCGCACCCTCCGGCTCAGGATCAGGTTCCAGCTCAACGTGGTACGAAACACTCACTTCGACGCCAGTGCTCATCGCTACAGCCGTCGGCCTCTCTTTCGCAGCTATCGTAGCGACCTCGAACCGATCATCGTCCTCCGTCTCCACGCCGGCCGCACAAGTCAAAGAGCAGGTCAAGGAAGTCGCGCAGGCTACTCAGGTGGGTGATAGTAAAGGCAAAGCAGCTCAAGCTGTGAGTACAGTCTGCGTGTGAGAGCGCTATTTTGTATATGAAGCTCGTGTTCTTGTCAAGCACGATGACCTGGCAGCTTTGCCTCTGACAGAGATGTCCGGCTATATACCAGATAAAGGACTTGGGCTGATCCTTACTCGGCTTATCACCCGTAGGGCGCTTCAATCATGTCCGCCCCCGCAGCTGACCTCGCTCCGCCAAAGGTGTGTATCTCGTCAGCCGACCCTTCCTTCCCGGTGCCTTCCAGGCTGTCAAAGTATCTGAGGCTGTCTGCATACATACAGACATGTGAACCATACACTGGGATGCATGCTGATATCCGATTCACATATCGTATCGCAGGACGACCCCATCCCCGCTTCTGAGCTATCACAGTACGATGGCTCGGACCCATCCAAGCCCATCTACGTAGCCATCAAGGGCCGAGTGTTCGATGTCACCAATAAGCCGGAGATGTACGGAAAGGGCAAAGGATACAATATCTTCGCTGGACGAGATGCGAGCAAAGGCCTAGGTGAGTATCGCTCGGGACTGACGTTCTCCTTCATTGGTGATGGAGGACCGCCATCATGATGTGGCTTCGAGGCGTCTCCAAGAGGGGTTCTCTCGTTCATCTTCCAGCTTGGATGTCGGCTCTCACTGGCATCGTACCCGGACGACTGGCCAGGATGAATAGCACGGGCCCCTCATACATCAATCCTTCATGAGGACGTTTGGGCTGACGACGCAGTGTCACCTTTTCCAGGCATGTCCTCGCTTGACATCAAGGACGCCGTACCGGACTACTCATCTTTGAACGAGGCGCAGATGAAGACGCTGAACCAATGGGAATCATTCTTCGAGAAGGTGAGTTGATGAGTCATCCTAGGTTGCCAAAATCATATGGTCAGGCCGAACGAGACTGTCCAGACTAGCCATGATCCTGGGGTTCATGGCCGCCTTGTGTCGCTGCCTGATTGTCGCATTCTTATTCGCTGATCCTGTTGCTAATATGGGTTTCGCAGAGATACAACGTTGTTGGAAGGGTTGTCCAATAAGCAGCTCGATTCAACTTCACCTCGACTACAGTCACTCGCTTTGAACGCCAATGATCATCAAGGCGTCGACCGATGATTGGCTGTTGGGCGGAGCAGGGGTCGCCTGCCCGCATAGGATGATGATGTGGAAAGAAGTGATGTATATATACACCTTCAAATCTCATCTGATGTCGTCGATGACCGCCTCAGCATCGTAATGAGGGAACTATCGCTTATGGTAATCTGCCCTCAGCTATGATACTGATAGCCAAATGTCACGCGGTGATCTGAACGTCGTGCGGTATGGAGATATATTGTTCATAGATCTCGCTCACTCACACATCCAAATGATAATACTTATACGTATCCCGAGATGGTGACTCTACTAAACTTCGCCTTTAGGAATGACACTGGTAGATATGTTTGGGTATCACTCGCTATATCACGCTTCAGCTGCGCCTAAATACACTTTCTGCGATCCCGTCTTCTTTCTCCCTCCATACCCTCACTTCCCCTCCAGTCCTGACACGCTAGATTTTCCTTCCTTCCCTGTCCTCCCTATATGGGATCTGCCTCCTTGACTTTACACCAGTCATCACTTTTTGACTTGTTTGACGTCCTTGACCAGCTCTTCAATCTTCTGCTTGATCACCTTCCGCTTCTCCCACGCCTTCTTAGCCTCGGCAAGAGCTACGCTCTCCTCCAGAAGTTCCGCAGCATATTGTTCTTCAAACTCTATCTTGGCTGCGTCCCTAGCAGTGTCTGCCTCCAGCTGCGCTGCGACCATCCCCTTCTGGTATCTCTTCGCTTGGTTTCGGCTTTGCCCCAGCTCGTAGCGAAGACGCTTCACTTCGGCTCTGTGCTCGGCGTTCGACTTTCGAAGCGCCGCGATTGTACAGCTGGCATTGACCACTTCTTTGAGCAAATCGTTCGCTATTTCATGATCTTCCTCTTCTGTTAACTCTGATCGGTATGGCGATTGCACGTTTTGGAGGATTCCGTGCACGAGGCAGTCACATTCTTCATACTGCGAGGACGACAACGATCAGCTCCTTATTGTGACAAAACATTTCAGCACCGGGAATTCCGGACATACATATGCTTGCTTTTCGTTGTAGCTCGAGAGGCGCTCAAAGGTTTCCTGATCGGCTTGAGAAGTGTCTTTCACGACTTTGGCCGTAGCTGGATCGTTAACCTCAGCCTTCGCTGCCTGGTCAGCAGAACCTGAAGCTTTGGCCGAATTCGTCGTTTCGTCCACTTTCTTCTTCTTGGAAGGCTGAGAGCTAGCCCAGATGCAGACTGGACTGCGGCATTGACTGGGTACAGTAGCGCTGTACAGATTTCCAGTGCGTCGGCCATCGGAAAATGTGTTCTTGGCAGTCCGGGTGGCCTAAGAAAGACATGCACCCTCCGAGAGGTTAGCACTATGTCCGGGGAAGCGAGAGAGAGAACAGGGTGAGTTAGCTATACGGTGAGTGACTGACGAGCTTGCCCTGGCTTCCGCATGTACATCCTTCCTCCTCGCTCTCGTCGTCCTGCTCCAGTACAGTTCTGATGGCCATGTCTTCATCATACGTCCGCTTCCTGGTCTTCTGCTTGGGCGTCGATGTGGACATCCTGTAAGTATCGGTTGGCTGGTGAGGTCGAATGCGACGCGCCGCTGTCTGTGGACATCGAAAGGGAAGAGTGAGATAGAGCCTGGATATACGTTATTCGCCTACACGTCGGAGGGAAGGGAGGAAGAAAGAAGGGGAAGAAGAAATACAGTCAGGCGCGGAGAGGTTAGCACGAGCCAGCAGAGTCAGAGGGAGGCGATGTGAGTCTGTACAACATGTATACAGTTATAGCAATAGCATTGCACACACTGTATCGTCACGCACGGACCGTCGCACCTGCCACATCCCGCGTACAATCGATCAACCTTACACTCCCCATAATCTGCTTGTCCCCATTCACATCATCTGCATTCTTACTATTTCTGTACTACATGTATTGCCCATCTTGGATAGCAGGGGTCACCTTGTCATCTTGTCGATCTATCGAAAAGTCACATGTGTTTTGGATAAGGAGAGTGTACAGTCATCGTACGATCTGGGTGAAACCGCAGTGGCGTCAATGAAGGATGGATGAGTGAATGGACCATTATGATATGGCGAGGACAGTGTGGAACGGACAATCCGACAGGATGAGGTGGCTCTGACCAGTCAACGCCATCAGTCAGCTGCTCTTTCGCTCCGCCCGAACCGACTCTCGCCTGGACCTACCTCAATCTGTGGTCGATACCATACGTTCCAGCGTCTCTTAGGTCATTGCGCCTCCCGAAGCTATGAGAGCTTGGTCGATCATGGCTTCCATCCTTTCAATCTCAGCATCCTTCTTTGCGGTTGCCGTTTCCTGAACTGTTTTCAACTCCTGGTTCTGCCGTTGTAGCTAGCCCCCGGACCTGCATTTCGAGGCGCCCCACCTTGCGTTTTATATTCTCAAACGCAATGGCGAGCATGGGGTCAGCTGTGGTATTGTAAGATCTTTGTCAGCAGCTTGAAGCATCTACGGTGATCCTCCGATCTTGTAGGAACCTGTGACTCTAAACGCGCTCATTCACTCACGATCGGATACAGGCGTGGTGGAAAGAGACGCATCTCGGTTGTCGGGTCTGCTTGTGAGCTTCCTGTTTTCCTCCTCGAGAGCTTCTCCGTCCGCTCTAGCTTTTTTGAGTTCCGATCGAAGGTTCCTGTTCTGCAACTCGGCGAGCTCCACTTCCGACTTGAGCTTGACGATAGCGTCTTTGTCTCGCTTGGACTCGGTCCTGAGCTGGTCGCGCTCCTCTTTGACACTGAAGGCGTCCTTGATGTGATCGGCAAAAGCCCTTTGTAGCTGCAAGGAGCTGTTGTCAAAATTGGGGGTATGCGCCCTATCGACTTGCGCGACACCCAGCGCGGAGAATGTACTTTCTCTCAAGCCATCCCTTCCCTCCTGCTCCTCTGCCTCTTGGTCGCGTAAGGCCCTCGTAGCCTCCCCGTCCGCGAAAAGCTGGCGCTTGCGGGGATTGCTTCGAACGATGCAAATGTGTCCCCCTTCCACCTCTTCTCTCAGCTCTTCCGCGGTTCCGGACGCCCTTTTCTTCTTCAACGGGTCGAAGGCGGTGATGAGTTCGGAATACTTATACTCTCGACTGAACGAATGGCCGAGTGGAAACACTCTGTCGAGGGTGAGATCGGTACCTGGGATTGTTTTTTGCACCGCCATTTCCTTTTTCAAGATGAATGCGTAAGTCAACCCCTCGTTAGAGAATTGTCAGGCGATGTAACCGTGATCGGCTCGGGTGCGACCAAAATCGTTCTTCGTGAACACCGTTCATGCTTATCATAGCAGCAGAGGCAGGATCTGATATTGAGGAACCATCGTCCTACTTGAGTATCAAATTTCAGCGCCGGTTTGATGTCTGTATCGCAGACCATGTTGAGGATGGAGCCTTGGAGACAAGTCACGCCAGGGATCCTTGTAGCAGGATGTGAGATTGCAGGCATCAGCTTCGCTGCTTTGACAGAACAAGTATTCTGGTGAGGAGAGAGGGTAGAGATGCGAGGATCAATGACTTACGTCTATCTTTCCTCCAACGTCCCTTCAGCTGACTGATCCTGTTCATCTCCGCAGTCCTGCTCATCACTTTGCTTTGGCATTTTGAACGGGACCGCCACCTTCTCATTCAACTGGTCGAGTAAACCTTCCCAGTCCGGGCGGCCTTCCCCGAGCTCGCCCTGTGTCCTTCCAAACGACAGGGAAGCCACATGACGCGTGTGGTAGTCGGAGGCGATAGTGTGGGCGGTACCAGTAGTAGAAAGGGTATCACGCGGATGAGCGCGTGTGTGATTGGCGAAGAAATCCATGATCGCGCTTGAGACACAGAGAAAACGCACAGCGAAAGGCGGGGAGAAGGAAGAAGGAGGAGAAAAATCGAATTAGACAGTGTAAATTCGTTCGTATATGTGCCTTGCGCATCAGTGGATTCGAAGGGAGACTGGGGTGTGTGATGAGAAACTGATGTGAAACCCTGACGACCATCGATCAATCACTCAACCAACCATTCGTCATTCAACGTGTCAGCTTCACAATCAGCTCTGGAGTTCTCTGTCACGACGTTCCGTTCCATGTGATACTTTACATTCATACAACGGTAGGGGTGGAACCCATTTGGGTCGAGGGGCGTAGTTACATAGTATGAGCAGATTAGTCGAGGTGGTGAGACGACAAGGGCGCTCTTGTTTCAGCTTCGCGATTGACGGAGGACTTTGATCCCCGCCGCTATCTCGCGACATTTCCTGGGTTGAAGTAACGGTAGATCAGCGTGCATGCATACACCAAGAGTCTGTCTGAGGCTATACTTGATCGAACAGGTCTAGGACTGGACTTACCTCCTCAATACCTCGGTCTGCTTCTTTCGCTCTTCGAGCTCTTTCTCCATCATCATCACTAGCGTCGCTTCGCTTTGCACACCTCTTAGTTGGTTGGAAGCGACCATCATATTGGCTGAGAGGTTGGTAAGGTGTTGTATATACTGGAAAACAACATCAGCTACACCACACTCTTGGTATTTGTGATGAGCACTCACTTGATCGCCTTCGTGCGCCCAACCAGCATGAAACAACTCGTCGGGTGTTCGTGCGGAATTCGTAAGCGCGTCCAGCAAGAGCAGCAACGTATGCAGGAAAGAATGTAGTAAGGGCGGTAAGCTCTCTTGAGGCGGTAGCGCAGGATCAAGTAGTGGAGGGAGTCCTATTGACTCTGCTGTCGGTATTATGGGCTCAGTCTATCAGAAAATATATATACAGCTGACGACATCAGCTATGCCGATACTCATAACGAAAGATAATGTACTTGAGCATAGCTTGTTCGACCGCACTCACAGTGTACATCTGCCCGAAACACATCCACCTCCCATCTTCTTCGATCCAATCTGCCCTAGGCTTCTCAAGCTTCTCTCGCAGCGCCTTCCCCTCTTCGCTTTCGCTTGATCCCGCTTCCGTATCTCGATGTACCGTGTCGTCATGATTATCAAACTGGGCGTTATCCACTGTTGCTTTCTCCTTTCCTTTCCCGCTCGATAACAGCGGTCGGCCGGTAAGCTCTTCATATCTGTCAAGGTTCGCCTGAGTGTACGCTTGAAAGTAAGAGGGTGGAGGTGGAAACAAGGTGTTGGTGATGGGAAGAGCAGCTTCCTGCTGAGGTGGTCCGCTCATCTTGTCGTGTTGAGCTCTACTGTCAGACGCTTCCGAGGTGGAAAGATATAGCCGGGCCAGATTGTCAAAATGGTCTGACAGCTTCCTGCGAAAGTAGGTGTTCAAATATCACCAGGCTGGCATGTGATGAGTGAGCAGGCAATCTCTTCCGTTGCCCGGAAATCACTCGTCGCGGTATGGTGATCCTCGGTAGGGCGGCGATATCCGCCGCAAAGGGCCATCTTTACGCGTACGCCCGGTTGACAACATTCCCTCACGCTGTGCGTTCGCTATTCGCGTCATCACTTGAATTGCCCCTTGTCCTGTAGCTCCTCTTTGCTTCTCCTTCTTTGCTACACTTGACTGACTACACCGACTTCAATAAACCACCAGCTGTGCATCAATCGCCATGACATCCTCCGCTCCTCTTCTGTCCGGGACCATTGAGCCTGACGAAGATGTCCCTTCGCTGCCGCGTGGAAATATCGGCACTGGATCCTCACGTCCTCCAGCTGAACCTGTAGTTTTGGTCCCTGGTACGACGGCGTCTGGGTCGTCCGTGACGGCTTTGGGCAACGCCGAGGAAGGTGGAATTGTGAGCGAATTTTCCTTCCACTCTACATGTTCTTCCAGGCTACTCTATCAGGTCATAGGAGAGCTGTCTCTCATCGACGCGATGATTTGCATTCCACTTTGTCCTGTAGCGAGGCATTCTTAAACAGTCTTCGCATCCGATGTCATTGGCTTTCCTCTACCTGTTCAGAAGCGCAGCTATCGCCGTCTACGTACTGTGCGGTCTATGTAAGTGCAGCTAACACCCTATGTGTAATCTCGTATATAAACAACCCAGCTGATATATCAATCATTCACCAGTCACCGACAACTACGTGCTTAGTGTCAGTCAGCTCCCAATTCCGTGTAAACCCCTCGGACGTTTCAGCTGATAAAGTGATACATCTGTATAGATCGTCTTGGTTGTCGTCCTCCTCTCACTCGACTTCTGGAATACAAGGGTATGTCAGCTGTTTCGTGACCCATGAATGTTAGCTGATCCCCTCTACGCCATGAAGAATGTCGCGGGCCGAACCCTGGTTGGGCTGAGATACTGGAATGAAGTTGACGAGGAAGGAGAGAGCTCATGGGTGTTCGAGTCGCGTGATGTGAGTTCAGCTGTCGGTTCGAGGATCCACCCACGAAGTCAAGCTGATTCGCCGATCTCGAAACCATAGCCATCAAGACCGGCCAACCCCATTGATGCAAAGTGAGTAGCCGTCAGCTAGAAACTCCTCGTACTGACCTCGAGACAGACAGTGAGCTAAGCTGACGTCAACTTCCTTTTCCAGGATGTTCTGGGTTAGCTGCTGCATCCAGTATCTTGCCAACAGCTTTCTCAGACCTTTAGCTAATGACCACTTTGCTATCATAATAGATCGCTCTCTACGCTTACCCATTAGGATGGCTCGCCCTTCTCATTGTATCCATTCTGAAATTCAACATCTCGTGAGTTATCGGGAGCCCATCTGTCACTGATGAACTCAAGGGCATGGATCTACACTGACTCATTTTTGCATTTGGGTGCTTTCGCAGCTTCCTGCCTATCGTGCTCCTCGCGCTGGTATTCAACCTTTCAAACCTCTTAGGATTCACGTGAGCTCAACTGCCCACCTGACATTTATGTTAGAGCCAGACACGTCAGCTGACGCTTGGCGACCGTGTATCTCACCAGATACGCCGACCGAGACGCGCAGAAGCGATGGGCGTCCGGTATCGCCGCTAGTGGCAACTTGATGGGCTTCGGGCTTGGCGGAATCGGAGGTCAGTTGGTTGGGGGCATGGTCAAGAATAGCCTGGGCAGGATGCTAGGGTGATCTCTCTGCGACTTCGGTAGGAGCCAACCAGTGATCGACAGGAACCTTAGAAGTAAAGGTGATGAGATTGTGCGTTTACAACGGTCAATGCCATAGTGCGGCAGTTGCTCGCGGCGCATGCTGGCAAGCAATCCGGAGCGATCTAGACATCCGTCTACCGACAGGATGCTCCGATAGCGCCACACTCAGCCTGAAAGGCAACAGAGATAAACAATCACACGTTCATCGCATACATATTCAGATGACTGCGCAAAAAACGAGTACAATCGCCTAGCGAAGCTATCGTCGCAGACCGTCAACGGTGGATCTGTTGAACCTTTTCTGAGTGATAAAGACATTTGAGATCTCCTTGTCTCCACCATTACCTTGTCCGCCATTCTCAGCCGGAGCTAAAGTCGGCCCGGAGGTCTGGCCCTGCCTACTGGTCATCTTATCTTCAAATGATCCTCTAGGAACCCCTGTTTCGTTAGACGACGTTGTGGCTTCAGATCGTCCTGTTTTCCCTGCTCTTCGCCTGTTTATTTGAGCCGCACGCTGAGTACGTCTTTGACGCTGCCCCTGCCTTTGCTCTTGTGCTTGATATTGCCCTTGTGCTCGGTGCGCGCTTCCACCTTGAGCGACGCCCATCCAGTACCCTGCCCAGTACTGAGCCGTCATAGCGTAGCTCAGCGCTTCTTCCCTCCCTACGCCCGCTGCTTGCTGTGGCTGTGGCTGTTGTGGACCGAATGAAGGCGCTTGTACCCATCCCATCTGATTAGACGGTCTTCCTCCCCCTCCGAAGTAGGTATACGATTCGTCTCCACCTTGCACGGCGTATTGTGCATCGTCGTATCCCCCTTGCCTTTGGTATGGGTAATGATCATAGCCGGCTTCTTCTTGATCTTGATCTGGATCCGGGTAAGGATCCGGGTAATAATCTTGTACTTCCCAGTCCGCTTCACCCCACTCGGCCTGCTCATCGTACTCCTCCTCCTCCTCCTCCTCCTCCTCCTCCTCCTCCTCCTCTCCATCATCCTCCTCATCCTCATCTCCGTCTTCGTCTTCTTCTCCTACCTCGTCGTCTTCGTTGGCACCAGGAGAAGGAGGTTGATAGCTCGGCGAGGCGAATCGCTGCTTCTTGTTCTTGTTCTTGTCCTGACTTTGAGCTGTCGGCACATACGGATTAGCGGTTGAAGAGAAGGTGGAAGTACTGTTAGCTGCCTGAGGATGGTAAGGGGAGTTACTGTTGCCGTTGCCGTTGGTTTCTCGTGATTTGCGCTTCTTGTTCTGATTCTGAGTGGCGTTCTGTAGGGGAGTAGAGGAAGATGCGGCGGTGGGGTGGGTGGATGATTCGGCTTCGCTGGGAAGGGATGCAGAATACCACCTATAGAATAATGTCCCGGAAGCATATCAGCAACGCGAAATATGTCAATCATCGTATTCGCCATTCTCTAAACGATATTACCCACGCGGTACCGTAATCTTCAGCTCCTGGCAGCTTTTTGCCAGCTGCCAGAGCAGCCGTTGCCTTGTCCAACCAGCTCCCAGGGCCCGGGTGGTGGATCTGACAGGAGTTTCAGAAGAGAAAATGGTCAGCTAGAGAGTCACGCGAAGGTCACTAAAGCACTATCTCACATGGAACTCCTTCATAGCTGCCTCGCTAGCTCTGATGAGCTCTCGATCGTCCCATGCTCCTCCCTTCCCAGACCCACCCCCAAAGGACAGCTCGATCGTGGTGCTTGACATTTTGCGAATGCTGATCAGCAATTATGGTGGTTGACGACCGTGGTTTGCTATATGGCGGGTGTACTGTGTGATACAAGCACCAGCAATTCTTTGGGCTTGGCTCTACAGGGAATGAAGTTGTTGCTGAGGATTCCCGCTTTATATGTAGCTACAGCGGACCTGTTACAGGATGAAGAGAGCTAGAAATGACTTCGAACGAACGATCCTTTCTAATCCCTTGAATGGGTCGAGACGCATACGGCGGAGGATGCCGAAAAGGTCACATTGCCACGTTGTACGCTGTTTGCCACCTGCACCCACCCCACCACTCCACGACGTCATAACACTGACATTGCTGGCAGTAACACCAGCAGCAACAGCAACCGATTGATCTTCATCTCCTCAACAACCTCTAACCTCTTCTTCCTCACTCTCTCCATCCATTCCATTGTATCTTATCTCCCAGACTCATCTCGCCTCTTGCCCATCTGCCCTCTCACACCTGATCTCACGATGGCGTATTCGTTGCCTCAGGTGAGTTGTGGTTCTCCGGCGTTCTCTCTCGTCGGACATCCAGCTGACATGCCGTCTTCCTTGCAGTATTACAGTATCCTGGTAGGTTCAGCACACGAGAGCTATCAATCGGTTGTCGTTGCTATGACATTCGAAAGGAACTCTACTGACAAATCTACCTGGAACATAGAACGTCTCGCCGACGGCTACAGCGTGAGTAGCTGCTGCCGCTGCCTCTGCCGCCGTAGTCATCCGAATCCGCCGATTAGCCCAAGGCTAAACGCTGACTCACCTGGTCTTCTTCTCCCTCAAGCGACGAGATCAGGACAGCGTACAAGAAGGAATCACTGCGATCGCATCCCGACAGGCTCCCTGGTAATGCTACCCCACAAGATAGGAGGAAAGCGACAGAACGATTTGTGAGCTAGCAGGCCTCGATCAGGATCCATCCAGCTGACGGTGTAGGAAAACATCGTCCTGCTCTGTAAAAGCTAATCAATGCCCATTTGCGAATAATTCAATAGCAAATTGTGTCCGACGCATATTACGTACTATCCGACCCCGCTCGAAGAGCAGAGTACGACGCCTTGTTCCGCTCGAGACCTTCATCAGCCTTCACGGATGACAACGCGTCCGAATACGAACAAGAGCAGGCATCTGGAAACTTCTTTGAGAATTTTGCTCAGTTCTTCCAGAATGCCACCGGCACAGGCTCAGCATCTGGAGAGAAAGCGTCAGCTGGACCGAGTGCAGCTGGTAGTGCAGGAGCTGGAGCAGGGATGGGAGCCAGACCGGACGCTCATGGTGTATTTGGCGATGTCTTCGAGGAAATGTGAGTGCGGTCGAGACGGTGCTCATAATCTGGCTTTCAGCCTCCTTACGGTGTACAAGGCAAGTTTCCAAGCTGATCTACTTCGGACATGCATCCAGGCTCACGCCAGAGGTTGCACGAGTAAGACCATGGTGGTCGTGGGTGGGAGGTGCTTCTGGTGCGGCTTTGGGCTATATCGTCTTCAGTGAGTGTCAATCTCCTTGGGGGCAACAGGTGAGGAACGATGGTTGCTGACTGATCGCTCGCATGTCTTCCGTTTCCAGATGTGCCAGGTGCAGTAGCAGGAGGTAAGTGCATCAGCTTCGTTCCAAGGGATCATCCGCTCACAAGCTGATGAAATTCTGTCTTCGTCTCATCATCACAGGCTTTGCGGGCAACCGATTGGGTGCGATCCGAGATGCCAAAGGCCGAGCTGTGGGAGAAGTGTTCAAGGATCTTGGAGCAGGTCAGAAGGCCGAGGTGAGCTGCGTCGTTGACGGGAATCACTAGGATTGTCCTGATGTAGCTAACGATTCGTTGTCTTTACGCTTAAGATATTGCGAGCGCTGGCTTTCAAGGTGCTGGGCAGTATGGGTTAAGCGGAATCCAAGACCGTTCCTGTGCAAGGCTTTTCATGGTCAAACTGTGGTTGTGCTGTGCTGGAGATTCGGGATCGTCGGCTGGCGGTGCATCTGTTGTTCCGAAGGCGCATAATACCCCAGATCAAGTAGGTGATACCCCTGATACCCATTCTATACATGTAGTAGGTACTATGATGCAATAACAATGTAAAGACGGCCCATCCATAATGACATTCCGGTTGGATGCTCCGAAACGAGACAGTCTATTCCATAGTAACCTCCAAATCTTTTATGGGCTTTCGTCGATGACAAGCTTGACTCGACCGTCAACGACTTCGACAGTGACCCTGCGTTAGACAGGTCGGCGTCAGTTCACGTACTTTGTGCGATGATTCATGATTCACGATCATATTCATGATCACAGGAACAGAGCAGAAGGAGCTAGGAGAAGCAAAGTGAAGCCGCGACTTACTTTGACAGATCCGTTACGATCCAATCGGCACCCAAACCCTGCAATGACTCCCTCGAGTGCGAGGTACAAGTAGCTAATGTCTTGGCGCCGGACGCTACTCCTGATCTTACACCTGACGGAGCATCTTCGACGACGATACCTGTACCCCGCCATACCATGACACAGCAATCATATCTCGATGAGCTCACAGCTCACGCTGTCCTCCGAGCTTCAACACATTTCACGAAGGGACAAGGAGGCGCTGAAGAGCGAGTGTGTGTGTGTGTGTGTGTGTGTGTGTGTGTGTGTGTGTGTGTGTGTGTGTGTGTGTGTGTGTGTGTGCGTCCACCTACAGTCTTTGATATCTACTCCAAGTCGCTTCGCACCGGTCAAATAAGGCTCAGGGTGAGGTTTTCCCTTCTCCACGTCGTCGGCCGTTATTAGTTTCGGCGTCTTGGGAATACCGGCGGTGGGGAGGGCAGCGGAGGCGTAGACGTTGGTAGCGGATGTGACGATAGCCCACACCGGTGTAGAAGAGGTGTTGAGCTGCGCGCGCAGAAGGGCGAGATGATAGGTTCGTATTAGCGTCAGAGTCAGCGGACAAGGCATGAAGTATCAATGAGCGAGGGTCGTGGATGGAACCTCTTTTTAAGGGGTATGACGAGTATTGTCTTGATGCTCAGGTGATAGATCAATCATGCACGCAAAGCTGAGCTCACCGTATTCAGCATGTCCACGACATTAGGCAGCGCTACCAGTCCATCTTTGCCCTGCGCCTGAAGCTCCTTGGCCTCTTTCACAATCATACCCTCGAAGAGCTCCACGGCGTCCTGATCCGATGACGGAGCACAGATATGATAAGCCAAGTTGCAACTTCTGCAGTTAAAAGAAAAAAAGCGCTCAGCCAACTCTACTCACTCTCAATTCTACGGGGTCGGTGATCCCACACCAGTTCTTCATGTTATCGATGGTTCTCACGCCGTGAGAAGCTGGATGCGGAAGGAGGCAAGTCGAAGATTAGGCGAGTATATGAGCTCAATTTCGCCAGCTGCATGTAGTAGTCTAGAGACCTACTACGAAGGACCTCGTGCAAGTCGAGGTCGTACTCCTTGGCGAAATACGCCCAAGTAGCTTCGACAGCAGGCGTGGAATCTAGCCAGAACAGAAAAGGCCTCGTGTTAGCGTTATCTTCCGACATGCTCATCACGGTGAGATCACTTCCTTTCTTTCCTTCTGTGGGTGGGCCCGGCGCTTCGTGTGACTCAGCTCAGCCTTCCTCGACTCACCTAATAGGGTCCCGTCCATATCGAAGAGCAACGCTCGCACATCTACAGTCTTAGTCGCGCTCATTGTGTGTGTATATCACTTCTGGTGGTAGTTTGGGGAGAGTTAGCTTGGACCTTTGGGCAGCTCCTAAAGGCTGCTAGAGTGGAAGACGGGCAGGCAGCAAGATCCGTGAAGTGGAAGCTTGTAAGTTCAACTATTGCAAAAGATACAAACCCCTTCTTATGTGATGTCTGCTCGTCTGACTTTTTGAAGAGAGTTATTTCGGACCGAGAGATATCAAGCGTGCTCAATGCCCGGATCGGTCATCACCGCGCGGTTGCAGTGTTGATGGTACAGCATGGCAGAACTGCTAAACCCAGGCGCAAGCACCAAGATGTCCCAGGGGATGATGCATGCGATACGCAGAACAAACACCTCATTCCACTGATCGGGACACTAGCGAAAGACAACGTAGAAGAGGAGATGGGGTACGTGCTGCCAATGAGACGAAGTGCTTGTATCTGTTGCACAGCCCGATTGGAGAACTGGTAAATACTGTAGCCCAAACGACCTTGAAAAGGAAGAGTTTGACAAGTGATTCCCATATCCCACTATGGAGCTCGCCCAGACGGACGATCGACTCGCTAAAAAGTTGGTGCGCCACCTTGGGTCGAGGGCACCACAGTGGTGAAGGAGACAGACCCATCGTCGTTCAGGGTAAGCACGTTGGAGAGTGGCTCAAGTATAGAAGCCGCTGTTGCCGACGATGGCTGTTGAGTGCCGCCGGCTGAGGGATCGTACACGGTCACTGTGGCCGGAGCGTTGACTCGGGTTGTGTGCTCGCCGGTGGGAGTGACAGTGTGCGTGACGGTGGCGGTGGTGGTGACAGTGGCCGTCGGGCCAGGAGCCGTGCCGGCAACAGCAGAGACACCATAGCCGAACATCCCTCCGGCAACCACGGTTCCACCTAGCGCGGCGATGGCGATGTTCTGCTGTTTGTTTGACATCGAATTCCACAGTGCCCTGGGTCCGAGAGAGCCGCGCCTGCATAAGTAGAGAGCAGGATGTTGACCAATCAGTATAAGGGAGATGTATCAGCCGATATGGCTTCAACCCATCACATGTGGAATCTGAAGCGGGGTTCACGGGACTAGCATGGGACCTCGTATAGAAGCACGAGCATCCTGATGGAGGAATGAATTTTACCTCGCACTCACACGGTGTTGGTCCCTCCTCGTGAGTCCGTGGCCAAGTCGTCGCCATACCGGGGAAGCTCAGTGTTGTTACCTTGAGGCATGTTGTTCTGCCGATGTTGACGATGTAGGGATAGAGAGTTGGAAATGTGTTATTCGTTACAGGTAAAGCAGGAGAAACATGGACATGTTTGATTCATTCTTGATTTGTAGTCACTAACAGTCTCACCCGGCTCTCCTATTGTAGCCCGCTGGAAAGATGTCAAAAGGGCGATAATTCTCACCACTCGCTAAGAACAGTGGGCTTCGGAAGCTCCTTTCGCAGAAGCCACTTGTCACAGTAGCACCGCTGTCCTGCTTTGTTCTGTATAGTCCGGCCGACAGCCTTCATGTTGAGTCAATTTGAGTCGAAATTTCCTTCGAGAAGTCTGAATGGAGCGGTCACTCGCCACAGATATATTCACTCTGTATGGTCGGCAGAGTGGGGATGGGAAAGGGGCAAAGGTGGAAGGGAAGAAGGAAGCGCCACCCAAGGTGAGGTACCATACGAAGGAAGAAGCTTGGGGCACAGGCGAAGTGTCACCTCCCTGAAAGCGAAGGGCATTGTCAAGCGTCGCCGTTGAAGATCGGACAAAGGACTACACTGAGAGTCGCAGGCACCATGTACAATACAGAACATACACTATACTTGCTTACTCTATGTATATCTGTCAATGGCGACGCCCAAGTACAACATCTGTCCTACCGCACTCCTTGAAAAGCCTTATCCATATCAGAGAGAGACCTCTTGTCCTCGCCTTCCCGAGTAACACCTTGCGTTAGCTCTTCGTGGCGCTTCTCGTCCGCTTGGCTTTCCGTGGAGAATGTCACCTGTATTGTCACATCGGATGTTGATTCAACGCCAGCCTGGCTTGAATGCAGTGTATGCACATCCCCCGGCAGCACACTAGTCGCATCTGTCAGAGTCGTCGAGGCTGGGGAACTCTGGGTTGTTCGAATCGTAACAGGCGACATCGTCTCCGCTGGGACTCCAATCGCTGCATCCGGCGGTTCTGATCCCCGTTGATGCCTCCTCCCGAGTGCATCTGCCGCCAAAGCACCAAAGAGGGCTGCGCCCGCCATTGCCAAGATTTCCAGCCCAGCGCCTTCTTCGGAATCTCTCACATGCGCCGCGGTACGAGGGGATGAAGAGCGGGATCTGTGTTCAGCACGACGGGTCCCTGCTGGATCCGAGTTATCCGGATGATGGGTGGCCTCTTGGCTCTGGGCATGATGAGGCGCATATGGGTTGCTATAGTACAAGGCGGCACTCGCGACTGTCAATTCGAGATAAGATACGGCATACGTCAAAGAGAGGAAGAGACTGGGAGAGCAAGTGTCATGTGCGCAGAACATACCTTCCGTGATCGATGTCTTCAGCTTCAGCCTGTGACGCTGATGTGTATGCATCTCGAGTTGATCTCGGACTGTTGCCTTGGGCAGAGGAAGGAGGAACAAATCGGCGCCGCATCTCCCCCTCACAAGATGGAGTGAATGTGTATTGTGTGGAAAGATTGAATTTCGTCTGAGCGGAGGCCACAATAGTGATTGATTGCGCAATGTCCGCTTCTTCTGAACTTCTTGACTGCGCTGATCACTGAGTCAGAGAGCGTGTACGGCGCCCTAGACTAGTCTCGACATGACCCCAGAAAGCAGATACATGTAGCAAGGTCCTTTAATACGTCTCATCCTTTGTTTCCATCCTAGGTCCTTACGCGCCACACTCAACCAGTCCTACGAAAGACAAGCAGATATAGCAGCAGCACAGCAGCAGCAGATCATTTTACTATCTACAGTGCTCGACGCCTTCCAGTACATGGCCATCACTTCTTGATATACCCCTCTACTACTCTCGCCCCAACGAGACCTGCCGCGACCGCTGCAGTAGCTCCTACGGACACCCAACTGCGCGCCTTAGCCTCATCCTGCTTCTGCTGCGTCTCTTGATCCGAAAGGCCCTCAGTCAAACATGCATCCGGATCAGTACCGCCGGGCCGCGACCGCGTAGTACCCGGTGTCAAAGAGCCTTCGGCGCCTTCGCTGAGTCTAGCGGGTGAGTCAGTCTCTCAGCTGAACTTGAGATGTATCTGAGCAACGAAACGTCTTATGGCGGTAACTTACGGCAGCGCTGTGTCGGTGCCGGATCGGCTCGCTGCGACGCTTCAATGGGAGCTGGCGGCTGCTGTCGAGGACTGGTGAGTGCGTGCAGCGGTGCTTCCAGCGTCTGAGGGGGACATGTTGAGTTAACATGCGATGTCTATACCGACGTGATGTGTCGAAGTATACATTGGCGTTCGCGATCGTCTCCAACAATGAAGTGACAACATATATATAGGGAAGATTGATGAGCTCGAGCAGGTGAGTTATGGTCAGCAAGCAGCACTTGTAAGCTAAAGTTTCCGTCTCCGCCAAGCGCGTGAAAGGACCAGTATGGTCGAGACAATACTCGTCGCCAGAGCCGAAGTCGACCGCCAATGGGTCGTCACAGGATGCTTCGTCATAGGGGACAAGGGACTGGGTTTATATGCTTTCGTTGTGCAGAAGAGGCAATGGTGATTGTCTAAGCTGTCGGAGGACCCGATAACGAAACAAGTACTTCGAAGCCAGAAATCATGCATACATACAAAGATACACCTACGAGAAAAGAAGTGTCAAACAAGTCTTGGACCCCTATCCACCGAATCCTCCTCTTTTGTGTAAGTAGGTAAGATCAAAGAAAGCGGTCCACCCAATTCCCGTTTGATTCCGACTTGCTGATTTCAGATGAAATCAACCAGGCAGAATCATTCTCTTCTACTGAATGACGGCCGGTTTCTCCACTTAGTTAGGGATCGACCCAATCGAGATTGGGGATCCGCAGAGGGGGAGAGCCGGTGCTTTTGTGTAGAATCTGGAGGAGGAGGACACAGCATCAGCACATGCATCGTTTAGACATGATCCATGATCGCGAGGTGTAGATCGTGCATGATCCCTTGGGCATGAGGATATAGCAGGGTGAGGATATGCAAAGGTGCTGCTTGTTACTCACTTTTAGCGTTTGTTGAAGAAAGAGGAACAGAAGTTGGCGAGAACTGAAATTTGCATATAGGGTGTGTACACAAGGGGCTAGGATCGCATTGTCGCAATGCAATGGATGTTGTTGCCAAGTGGGTGGGCTAAAGAAGAACAGGTGCGAATCCATAGAGTGCCACAACGGACAAGAGGCATCGGCGTTTGTCTTGCGAAATTACCGAAATTTCCTTCTGGTTTTGACAAATCACTAGCTTAGTGTACGGTGATACTCCACCATAGGATAGGCTTCAAGGCAGTGGCACTGCTGCACTGCGTGTGCTGCTCCAAGCAAAGCATCGCTCAGTCTCCTCCCACGCCTGTCTCCCTGTCTCCACTCTCGCAACAATTTGCTGCTGCTTGCTGCTTGCTGCTTGCTCGCTCACCATTTTGAGGTTATCACCGAAAAACACAGTCTACCTACACCTTCTCCTTCTCCTTCATCCATCAAGTCATCGTTGTGACCGAGGTGTGTATCGACAATCGTCTCGTACTTTGACCCTCCGACACCCTTGCTTATAGTCTTTTCGGACTTTCGCTGATCTTTTCTCGTTGACACTCTTTGCCTCAAATCAGTCGCCAAAATGGTCAAGCACAACAACCAGTTGCAAAAGAACCACTTCCACAAGGACTGGCAGCGACGGGTCAAGACCTGGGTTAGTGTTATTTCGGATTGAGCTTGAGCTGGGGCTGGGTGGGAGGATGGAGGCATGGATGGACGAGGATCGATTCTGAAGGCGGAAGAAGCTGGCTGGAGATGGCGGGTGTAGAAGGTCGGAGCGGAAGAGGTGTATAGCCTAGGAGGGCTTCATGCTGGATGGAACGAAGCGACCTTTTGGACAAATTTGCTGATCCTTCATATCCGTTCATCTCGTTATAAACAGTTCGACCAGCCCGGCAAGAAAAAGTCGCGACGAGTCGCTCGATCAAAGAAGGCTCTCGCTACTGGCGCTCAGCCCCTTCAGCGACTCCGACCCGCTGTCCGATGCCCTACCCAGCGATACAACATCCGAATCAGGGGTGAGCTGAAGATCTTGCCAGGTGGACATTTTTGCATTTGGACATGGACGCTGATGTGAAGTTACTGCAATCGTAGAGGGTCGAGGCTTCACTCTTTCTGAGTTGAAGCTCGCTGGTATCAGGAAGAAGGAGGCTAAGGGTCTCGGAATCTCCGTTGACCACCGACGAAGGTCCAAGTCCGAGGAGGGCCAGAACCTCAACGTTGACAGGCTTAAGGAGTACAAGTCTAGGTTGGTCGTCTTCCCCAAGAAGCACGGCAAGCCCAAGGCTGGTGACGCTCAGGTGAGTTTGAAACCCGAAACGATAACCGATCATCGCTGGACCTCCTTCATGCTAGGCATACTGATGCGTATCTCCTTTTGCAGGGTGACGACCTTACCGCCCACATCACCCGAGAAGCCCTTCCCCTCCCCGCTCCTTACTCCGCCGAGGCTCCTCGAGCCATCACTGACGAGGAGAAGGAGTTCTCCGCCTTCACCACTCTCCGACTCGCCCGAGCTGCCCAGCGAAACGAGGGTGCCCGACAGAAGCGACTCAGGGAGAAGGAGGCCGCTGAGAAGCAGAAGTAAACAGTCGGACCAGCACTGGCGTGATGGTTTTGATCTGTTGTTAGCGGGAGCAGCAGCAGGAGGGGAGATTTTTGGAGTCCTTGGGATGCGGGCTTGTACACACTTCGTCGGCATGCACACTACGATTTCTGATCAGCTGTGGGACACAGTTCGGGATTGTCTTCATGGGGTATATGACGGGGTCCCTTGGTACTTGGCATCTGAGGGCTGTCGATTGTCAAGTTTGACCGCCTCTCAGTCTGAGTCTAACTGACACGCAAGCTCAGAACTGCTGCCTATGTCTCTGCTGATGATCGATACTGCACTACTACCTGCTTCTCCCTCATATCACTTATGATATCGTCTTGCACTTTCTGACTGCAGGTCAGTCGGTGCTCATTTTAGTGGAATGGCTCTTCGCAAGGTGACCCAGCTGATTTGGACAAAGCGCGGAACCGTCAGAACAGGTGGGCATCATGCGCAACAGACTCTTTAATCCATGACAGACGTAGATGTCGAGTGTGCTTGAGGACACTCCGTTTCCCTGCTGCTCTCAGCAGCCTCTGCTCATAGCTGGACAAGGCTCCATGGTGCTGCCGGCCAACCCAATCTACCACCGAAAATCAGAAGTTCCTCTCGGGACACGGTACAGCTCCGAGGAAACATAGTATATGCTGCGTTGGCTTGGTTTCGGCTGTCTGCAATCATCGTACCGGAGTTGTAACGAACTATAATCCTTCCGGGCTAAGTTCGATTCATATAATTCGGTCTCTGACTGGTCCAGTACAATGTGCAATGCAGATCATCACACTCGGCTCCTGATACATGAATCTGAGTCATCGACTCACACACGGGCACTGAACCATCTCGCGAGGCTCACGAGGATGGGTCTCCCTCGACATTCCAACAGTCGACAGGTAACAGCTACCTCAGTTCACATACGTCGGAAAGGATCACAGGGACAGCGCTTCACTGGTCGGACGCTCGTCCCAGTGCAACCTAAGAAACCATTTCCAATTCGACAATTGATTTTCTACGAAGGTCAGTTCTTGGATGCGTTAATCAGGGGGCCATTTTTATGGGTCGCGTCCAGACACACAGTTCTTACGAGTCGTAGATCGATCCTCGACCAACGTCGGTTTTCCTCGGATGCCATCCGTATGCAAGAGCTACATCAGGTTGACAGGGCGCTCTCCCACAGGCTGAACATCGATATCATCCCCGTTCGTAACACCTCTCAGGCCAGCCAATCCTCTTCCAAGCTGTACAAGGAAGGGCTACCAAAGGGGAAGACTATATGATGTTTATTTGGATGCAGACAGATCATCGAAGATGAACCGCCCGTCCCGTCAGCCCAGGATGCCAGATGTGGGAGCTTCCAGTGCCCTTCGATCAGATATACGGTACACAGCTGAGATCGTCTTCCTTTTCAGCAGCCAGCCTCTGCGCCTGCTGGGACACTGTGCCGTCTACAATCTTGTCCACGAGGGCATGGGATCCTGCGTCGATCTAATCAGTTTTCGTGACTTGGGGTGTGACAACGCGGGTCCTGAGCTAGATGAGTTGGTCTACGTCGTCTTGACTGAAGGATACGCACGGCTCGACGGAGCGACATTGCCACGGATCTGTCGTAAATACAGCAGGGCATACTCTTTGCGGGACATCAACTCTGCAGTGGGTCAATCAGTTGAGTAGACTGATCAACAGTGGACCGTAAATGTTAGCGTCATGGATAATGACTCATACTACATCCGCCTTCTCTCGAGGATATAAACACAGGGGATTTCCGATGCCGAGTCCTGTGGATCGCATGCATATGCTACTGATGCAGTCTAGCAGTTATCTACACATCGCTGGCGGGCTCAAAGTATCGCCATTGGTCAGGGTGAGGGGCTTGTTCAAGGTTCTCCCAGCTAGTATGGAGCGAAAGAAACGTCAGTAAAGATCGATGGATGAGATCTGGGTGAATTCTATGTAAGATGGTCCAGCCAAGGCATGCCGTTTACAGCGAGTCCACATGGAAGCAATCGATGACAACTCACGACTTCCACTCGGCGACCTTTCCTACCAGTCCCTGCTCAGCCTTGGCCTCCTCAAGGATCACCTCGATCATGTTCCCAAACTCGCCCTCAGCCTTGGCGATATCGTCTCCAGACTTTTCTACGACAGACAATCGGTGCTTTGTGAGAGCTTCGGCAGCTTGTCGATATACGGACGCCTGAGGTAATGTGTCCAATTGCGAGAGGGTGGAAGAGTAGATTGATTTGAGCGCCGGCAAGGGGTTGGGGTGGGGCTCGAGGCCGGTGATGCCGGTTGATACCTTGATCGGCCTTCAATGATGATATATGTCAGTACAGCCCGCGTAACACCAGCCAGCTGGTCCTTTGCCTAGCCGATGAACTAGCCCAACAGTGACATCTTGCGCCGAAGAAGGTTGGAATTCCCCTGATGGAGATTGATTGGGAATTTTTGGCCTACTCACTTGAGGGCGGTGAAGAGGGTCCTGGTAGCTCTGAACATGACGAAGGGCAATGCAGTAGGTGAAGACGTGAAAAGGAGTGGCCGCAGAACTGTGAGTAAAACTGTTGAAAGATGTCGATAACTTGGATCGGAAACGACGATTATCATCATCTTTTGGCTGAATTCGCTGCATGGCCATTGGATTGTACGATTGTCTTAGGTACGATGGGTCAGCCTGATAAAAGTTACCTATTCGCCCTCTAGTTCCAGACGCCTCGGATATCAGGCTGATTCTAGTCGCGTACCTAACGAACACCAAGCGCGCGCGTCCAAAGTTAGTCAACTCGAAGTGAAGCATTTGCCTGTGGTCTTTCAGCTTGACCTTACTGGTGATCTATTCTCCATTGTATATACTTCAAAACCACTCTTGACCCCTCCATCGATCGATTGCCTTGCGAGGTGCGAGAGCCCTCTCCTTCCGTGCCGTGCTGGCCACCATGAACTCGTCACCTCCCCCGCCATCCTTCACGTTACCGCCGCTCTCTTCGGGCAACTTTCCCTTGACGCCCAGTCCGACCCCTTCGCCAGGTGACGAAAATGCTTCGTTCAAGCTCAAGGCCAACTCGCCGGTCAAGCCAAGTCCGAGGAAGGGCAAGGACAAGGAAGAGGCTCATGTGACGGAAGAGGAGGGTAGGATATCTATGTATGTGAAGCTGTTCGACGGTGAGTGCGACCCCCAGTCTCATACTATCACGACCTCAGCGAGCCGTTGAGCTGGACGCAGCTAACCATACCCCATATAGAGATGATACGAACAGTGCTTGATTCAGAATCATACCTCTTCTCCCCGCGTGAACTTTGGGTGCTGAGATACATACTGGACCTAGCATGTGATTTTCTGTTCATCTGATCAGCGCATCAGCTCGGATAACTGACCAATCGTGTATTATCCTTGGGTTGAACAGATGAACCGCATTATCTGCTTACCCGTTTGCTCCTGCGGCGACCATGCAAGATACATCCGTATTCATCGCTCGTCACCGCTTACTCAGCTGAACTGGGAGATGAAGGCGTAAAACGGGCTATGAAGACTTTGTCGCGCCCTCTGGATGTACCCCAAGACCTCGTCGAGGCAGAACCCATAATCGAAGTGCCCAGTCCATCAAAGCAGCCGGTGACCCCTTTGGCGCCCACGAAGTCGTATCCAACCCCTCTATCGGCCAAAGCTAAGGGTAAACAGCGATCCACCAGCAATAAGCCTTGGGCGTCTCTAGCTAGCGGGTTGACGCCAGACGAGGAGAAAGCAGACCCGGATTTAGCAGAAGCTCTGAAAGAGTCTTTATGGGCAGCTAAAGTAGGCAGAGTGGAGCTAGATGAGGATGGAGTTATGGTAGACTCGCCAACACCAGAGCCTCCGTCACGAGCACGATCAGTATCAGGTGGATCTTCAACCTCGGTCTCCTCCAGGTCGACGATCGGTTCCGCACCGCTTTATGTTGAGGAATTTTCGCTCACACCGAAACCACCGCCGCCCATCACGCTTCTCGCTCGAAATGAGGGAAACCTACTGCTGGAGGACATCATGTCTTGCATCTCTGCTGAGGATCTACGGAAAGTCGCCAAACTCAAGAAGGTGCCACCTTCAGCCCTTATGAACAGGGAAGCCATCACTACAGCTCTGAAGGGCTTGGCGAAGAAACAGACGGTACTGAATTTTACGCCTGTCAAGTTCAAAGGAAAGGCCACGGTCGACGCGAATGGGAAGGCAAAACAGTCGACGCTGCCTTTCTCGTTTGGACCGCCTAAGGTCACTTCGGAGAGTCTATTGATCGATCAACTCTTGCCATATTTGGGTCATTCGGCGATCCAACTTTCGGCGGAAATACACGCTCTCATCGCTCGGGTCAATTTGATCTTTTCTCGAACTCCACCTTTAACTTCTGGCGGAGCATCGCTCATGCTTCCATCCATCCTGGTCACATCTCACAAGCGTCGATACCCAGATTACGGACCGCCAACTCGGTCCAAGATTTGGAAAGACCGTGACGAGCTTTTGATATGGGAAAGGGCTGTAAGTTGGGAAGCTACTGTATCCGACGCATTGGGTGAAACATGGGCCGAGCAACGGAAGAATCCTTTACCTGGTATGGGCATGCGTAAAGAGATGCTAGGGCGGGTCGACGGAGCGAAAGTGGTGAAGAAGATCTGGGAGGGAGTGTGGGAAGTGTGGAAGGAACTTGTCGAAGGGGACAGAGGTCAGGCGGTAGATAGTGCTAAAGAAGATGGTGGTCTGGTTGGAGATCGGTTCAGGACTGGTACGTAAAATTGAGCGGGCCAGATTCGAGCTGTGCTAACATGCTATTTGCAGGTCATGTCTTGACAAGAATAGTGTACAAGGTCAGCTTCCCGACAGCTTTCACAAGGCAGACATTCCAAGCTGACGTAGACCCCAGGGAGCCACTGCTCTAGGTATTCTGCACGAGTACGATGCCGAATGCATGGTGCTTCAGGCTTTGCTGAAGCAGCGCAGATGGCGACGGAGCAAGCGCGGGTGAGTGTAGCCACAAATACCAAGTCTTCTGTGAGGCTGACTCCATGCCGTAGAGCGTGGTACGACCGGCTTGCTCTGGTTTTGATGAATCACTACAACGATTCGCCGGAGCAGAAAGAAGAGAAGTTGCGTGAAGCCGTGCAAGTATGTATTGATGCTCTGCTGGATGAAGACACCCACCTCAGTGAGTGATTAGTTCCCGTCAGCTGCATCAACGCAACTGACCTGTATATGTGGATAGTCTATCGGCCCGAGCTATCCCGACGACTCACCCGACTGGAGAATAAGCTCAACTTACCCGCAGACGAGCGACACATCTCCTATGCTTCGCTGAACAAATGCGAGACTCGCGAGTTGACTGCTCCGAGAGTAGCAGAGAATATGGGTCAACCCAAGATATTGGCGCGAGCGAGATCAGAGTCTGTACGAGCAGATAGGGAAGCGAGTTTGGGAATGGGAGACGAAGAGGCCAGGGCTGGAGGTATACAGCAGACCGGGAAATCTGTCTGGCTCGGCAAGGAGGGTGAAGTGACTGTTGAAGGATGCGTGCTGGAATGGTGGGAGAAGAAAGGGTATAAAGGGTAAGTTTGTTCTCGAGCTCATGCGCACGATTCATGTAGCTAAATTTGGGATTTCCAGCTTCCACTCTGAATCTTCCATCTTGACTACCCTTTTCTCCTTGATGATGTGGCCGATACTGTTCTCGCCTTTACCGGGCGCTTTCGAGACGCCATACCAGACGGCCCCACTCGATCTGGGTGAAGACACCTTCGCGCCGTCCAGGCAAGAAGCGATCGAGGTCCGCCTTGAAGCGATGTCAAGAACCTCGACAGCTCTGTCAATGTTGAAAGAAGTGGATGATAGAGAGAGGCCGAGAGGCACGTGGGCCGTAGGTGTGAACTGGGATTACGGTGCTACAGACCTCGAGGAGATCCTGGAATGTCTCGGCGGCAGGGCCGTAGCTGGCGTATGTAGGATGTTGGCCGAGGAATACAGGCACAGGTGCAGCGGGGTACCTGATCTCATGTGAGTCTCAAGATGCCATTTTTGTCTCTGCTTTGATGAGAACGACAGCTGACTCCGATATTCAGAGTTTGGGACTACGCGAACAAGGACGTCCGCTTTGTAGAGGTCAAGGGTCCTGGAGACAGCTTGTCCGAGACTCAGAAGGTCAGTGGCCGATACGTTTGCCTGAATCATGTGCACGGGAGGAAATTACTGACGCTCGAGCTCCTTACAGGTCTGGATCGACGTCCTACTATCTTCAGGCATTCAGGTGGAAGTCTGCAAAGTGAAAGCGAAAGAACCAACCACGACCCAGATAGAGAAGGCCAAAAAGCGCAAATCAACGACAGAAAACCTGAAGACTGACGGTCAGCCCAAGAGGCCAAAGAAGGAGAAGAAGGTTTACGAAAGAGGTGACGATGGTGAATACATCGATGCCGATGAACTGGAAGCTGGTACCGTGCGGAAAGACGAGGAAGACGAAGGGTGGGAGAAGGAAGATGAATTCAGGTTGGAGGATGGCGAAGAGGGGAAAGGGGAAGGCAAGTGGGAGAAGCGGCGATGAGAGCCATGGCGGCTCCCAAAATGCACAAGCAACAATAATCAACCAAGCTCATCCCTCTTTCTTGCATCTGATCGGTTCTGTTTCATACCGTTGTATCCATATATAGAGATGATCTGATCCTGTTAAGTTGTATTGATGACGTCCACTATGCATACATAGGTGTCTCTCACCCACCCCTCGTATCTTTAGCCTTCGCCGCTGCACACCCCACCTCCACCGGACGGAATCAAAATGTTTGGAATTTGCGAATGACTTTGGGCGCCGTTTGTAAGATGACAGATGGAGAGAGACCATTGACCAATCGATTTAGACATGTTTGATGATCACTGATGAAGTATCAGCGGTCCTTTAAACAGAGATACAACTGCCCCGAGAGAGAGAAGATCACGTTCATTGGAGCCTAATTCATACTTCAACAGACCGAAACCGCCCGAAAATCTCGATTAGGCGATATGTCAGACGCCTTCTCAACACCAGCGGAGCATGCCCTCGCCCACCCGGAGCTAGAAGAAGTCCTGGCGACGGTCCAAGCTGGACCTTCGTCCAGCTCTATGGGTGATGGAGCCGCGGGGCTGAGCATCGAAGAAGCTTTTGAGGTGGATGAAACTGTCAGAAAGGTATTGGAAGGTGGCTACAAGACTGTGAGTCTTTCAGCCTGTCGATTTCCACCCAAGTTTCAAGCGACATGCCTCGGATGTTGAATACGACATGTACTTTCCCTCTATGTGAGGCACAAGTCGTGTGGGAGATGCTGATTCATATGGCATGGTTCTGGCTTACAGATTGGACTGCAGTTCCCGGACGAGCTGCTGCCTTCCTCCGTGTCGGTTTACAGGGCGATACAAACCAAGATCGCACATACAGGCGCGCAGGCTTATGTCCTCGCCGACAGCACATATGGAAAGTGAGTCAATGCTCACCATCTGCTACCTTATCCTGAAGTGTGATATTGGTCGCATCGTCAGTTGTGCAAACTCAGAGATCGCATATAGCAGAGAGCTGATCCTTATACGCTTTCAGCTGCTGCCCAGACGTCCTGAGCTGCTTGCATCTGCCTGCTGACTTCTTGGTACATTACGGGCATGCTTGTCTGACACCGTAAGTCTCACTTGACACAGATTCTCAGCCAGTAACCATCATTTTTTAGGCTCTGGGTGTGGGCGAAAATCACCGGTTTTTGATCCCCCGCAGCGGACATCAGTGCTAGGCTAATCGTATGACCCTCAGGACCGACGCCATACCCGTCCACTACGTCTTCCCCCGACGCAAGCTTGATATCAAGCATGTGGCGAGCAGTCTTCTAGATGCAAGCAAGGGGGAGCTAGGAGAAGATGGCAGGAAGGGTGTCGTGGTTGTGTGGGATGTGGCATATGATTGGCTTGCCGGCAAGTTACTTCAGCTCAAACTTGTCCTGATATTCAAACAACGAGAGGCTGACCTGATCTCCGTACTCTAGACGAGATCAAGAACATCTTCTCTGCAGGTTCCGACTATCCTATCAGCTTCGCGACTATCCAGAAACCGCCCACTTCGCCCGTAAATACCACTACCGGTTCACACGAAAGTGGTAAGGGCAAATCGCCCGCTCTGCGGTCTATCGAGCCGCCTTCTGGCCTGGAAATGAGCGATTGTGTGCTCTGGTACATTGGTGAAGAGGGTCGAAGTTGTATGAACTTGCAGATGACCCATGCGAATAACCCTGTACGTGAACAATGTGACATCCGCCACGGATCGCTGTGTCAGGCCAAATCCGCAACGAATCCCCTTGCTGAAACTAATCTCTTTTCGTTCTATTCTCACAGCTCTTCCTTTACTCGCCATCGTTACAAACAGTAATCCCTCTCCATCGGACCACGTCTCGCCTCCTGTCCAAGCGACTCTTCGCCCTCCACTCCGCAATGTCAGCCGATATATTCGGCTTGATCGTCTCCAACATCGGATTACGGTCCTCACAACCCCTACTGAAGCAGCTGCGGGAAGACCTCAAACGAGCCAAGAAGAAGAGCTATACCTTATCTGTAGGAAGGTTGAATCCCGCCAAATTGGCGAACTTCGCCGAGGTGGAATGTTTTGTGTTGGTCGGTTGCAACGAGGGTGGTGTGGTGGATTCAAGGGTGAGAGCGAACGCTATGCAGCGAGTAGCGCTGTGTTCTAAGCCTGAAGTTTTTATGATACTGAAACCGGTAACATTTCCCCCTTCGCAGGACTTCCTTGCACCAATCATCACGCCTTGGGAGCTCGAGTTGGCACTACAGGGGCCCGATCATGTCTGGGCACCGGAGAAATGGACATTGGACCTCAGTAAGGTTCTCGAGGGTGAGCCGGATCATTCTGTATCAAATCATCTCTGCACTGTATGCTGAAATCTCTCATGTCGCTCTCGTAGACGCCCAAGAGAGATCTGCTGCCGAAAATCCCTCCAAGGAGAAAGATCATGCCCCCGAGGAGGAGGATGATGATGAGATGGAGTTCTCGATCATTACCGGTAAGATGAGAACCAAGAAGAAGTTCAACAACGGTAGCAGTGCTACGGATTCCACGGAGAGTGAGTGCAACATGATTTGCCTTCAGACTCGCCGATCTGGCTTAAAGTTGACGTTGTATGTGAATCACAGTCCCATCCGAAGGTATACAGTCTCTCACCCTGCGAAACCAGAACTTCTCGCTCGCTCGGCTCGAATCGGCAGGATCAAATTTCCTTGCTTCAAGAGAATTCAAAGGTCTGGAACCTAGATATGGGATGGACGAGCCCAGCTTGTTAGAAGAGGGGAGAAGTGGAGTCGCCAGAGGATATACGGAAGAGAAATAAGATGGCGCGACACCTTCAACGAATACCTGCGAGTCATCGCCCGTCAAACGTGCAAGGCATTGCAGCGAATCAATCGAGGTCAACCACTCCCCTTGTCCTCATCGATACCAGCCACTACATCGCACAGTATTCGACTACCGCTTCGAATCTCCCTTCTGGTCTCCCTTCAATCCCTTGCGACCGAACCAAGCGCCACCAATGACCACCAAGCTTGCTGTCCGGCCAACCTCAAACACACCTCGCCAATGCGGCCTCCAGAGGCTCACCGCTCCCCTCATCCATCCGAAGGTTGTATACACAATCCAGTATAAGAGCCACTGAGCCGCGTCGCCATTGTCCTTCGATCTAGAGCCTTTTTGGGCTGTGATCGATTTGATGGTGTTCTGGATAGGAATGACCAGGGTTATCGAGGCTGATAGGTGGGGTATGAGAAATAACGGAAGATATAGGTGGAGGAGCATGAAGACAGTGAAGAGAATTATGAGGACATGCAAAGGTGTGATCGAGGTGATGGATGACAATTGCAGAACCAGAGGACGAAGAAATCCTGCGTGGCTGTCAAGCTGAGTATGACAATTGAAGGACGGTATCCGTATCGAGTCAACCATTGTCAGTGACTCACACCAACTTACCATATCGAAAAGCCCCCCTGTGAGATGGTGAATGAGATGGTAAATGAGCACTTACGCCAGATAGCACGACCTTATAAGGTGCCCCTCCACTACTAGACTTCTCGCCAGATTTGGAAGACGAAGACGAGGACGACTTTGATTTTGCCTTGTCTTTTGGGTCTGGAGTCTTTGATTTCTTATCGGATTTCGACTTCGACTTGTGCTTGGATTTCGAGCTAGCTTTATCTTTGGAGCTCGATCCAGGTTTGGTAGACTTCTTCTTTTCCTCGGCCATATCCTCGGACCGTTTCGATACGATGCGTCAACAAGATCAAGCTAGCTAAGAATTGACGATTTGCCGAAATCAAAGGTCCGTCCCGTAGCACAAGCGGTGATCATGGCACGTCGACTCTAAGTACACATACTTGCGACGCGCGGCGACCTTTCCCAAACGGCATCAGGCGAAGAAAGGATTGCGAACGGAAAGGAAGTCCATCAGCAAAGCCTGTCTACTGTTTCGTATCTCGCTGACCACGGTCGCTCAAGTCACTCGGTCCCCCAAGTCGCTCCTCAATATGAGGGGTGGGCTGACCCACGTTCCAGAGTGAGTATCACCAAGTAATATGTAGTCACAATAACTTTTCTGCTCAAGTAAGTGACTATCCTCTTCGTCGGGGGTATCTGGACCGTGCGATATGATACATGCTAAAGTCATGGTTTTACATCTTTATACAACAGCTTTCCGTCTGGTTACTTCCCCCACGATACAGCATTTTACGGCATCAACAACGTCATCAGATTGTGTTTTGCGCATTCCGCTGTACTCTTGTGGTCTAGATTCTATCCCCTCTCTTGGCCTTCAGCTGTAGTGGAGCAGTCACTCTACTAGGAGCGATGCCTCCGTCTGCTTCCTCCTCCTGTTCACTTGGCGAGATCCTCTCGCCCATTAGCTCCGTTTCTTTGGATACCGCGTCCGCTGGGCCTGTCGTGGCCAGCGGCTCGTCATCCATAGCGAGCAGATCTTCAAGACTGACCTTCACGACCTCGCCGTCTTCAGCCGCATCATGCACCTTATCGGCTAGGGAGTCGTCCTTCGGAACTGAAGCGTCCAGCACACTGTCTTTCTCTACAACTGATTTGAGCGGTAGCGCTTCTGTTATAGGCGAACCATTTTCGTGTTCCGCAAGCCGGATTCCTCCATTGTTCCCGTCACCCGCCTTCTCGTCGAATTTTTTGACCTCGACTTCCGAGTTTGTCGCACTGGACGACCGCTCCTCACCACCTAGCGAGTCCACTTCCTCTCCTTGAACCACCTCGTCCGGAATGTTTGCCTCGATAGACTGCCCCTCTGCTTGTGCGACAGACCGAGAGGGATTACCTAGCTCGAGGGCCTCCTCCAGGATGTTCTCGACCGCGGGTGAAACAGGGGTATTAATCGTTTTCAACCCTCGAAGAGCGAGTTCGTCCAGCGGAGTACCGGGAGGCAATACAACGTTGTCCGCTTCGTCCGAGGACTCAGATTGTGACCCTTCTGAAGCGACCGAAAATGGCGACTCCGTGCCAGTAGCGATACTTGAAGAATCGGTTGGTGATTCGTCAGATTCCGAGTCCTCTTCTGACCGAGTATCGGAATCTTCCTCTGAATCACTCTCCTCTGAAGTCGAGTCAACATCGTCATCGTCGTCGTCGTTTGAAGACCCCTCGGTACTCGCGCTTCCATCGCCGAGATCGAATGGTGAAGACATCTCAGATTCGGAGTGAGAGTCGGATCTAGACTGCACCCTGTCTCGAGCTCCCGACCTTCGGGGCTTGTACGGAATCACGGGAGTGGCAGACAGAACGATCGATTCATCTGCTGCGAGCCGTCTATGAAGTGTGGGATCAAGCGTTCCTGCTCTCTCCTGATATGAAGTTGACAAGGCGGTATCGGATTCAACGGCGGTGACACCTTCGGAAGAGTCTTCGTCGTCCCCGTCGTTTACGTGGCGACCTTTGCCTGAGGGTGCTGGGACGATAGCAGGAGAAGGTGTCGAGGAGGCTTGAATGCGGGCAGCGATCTTCGACAGCGGGCGAAGACGCTGAATGAGTCACACGTGAAACAGGGATCAGTCAGTATCTCGCCTTCGGTCCTCGTTGCCCTTGAGTACGACACTCACCAAGGGCTTCGGCTTGATCACTTCCTTCTTGACCTCGCTCGAGAAACCGACCAAGAACCAGATGATCACAAACCCCTTGATTGCCCACCAGAAAGGCACGACAGCAAGGATGATCTCTTCGCCTACAACGCTCTCCACGATCAGAGAGGTAGAGTACACCAACCAGTAGTCTAGCCACCGTTTACCCGTCTCCTTGTACTGTCTCTCGGCATCTTTCCTCTTCCCACCTGGCGTCAACGGCTCGACTCCGATACCTCCCTTCTTGAGATACTTAAAAGAGCCGTATGTGGCTGGTAGCAGTCCCAGACCGTTCATCAGGATCGGAGAAAGTCCCGAAGGGTTCAGAGCGAGGACTGACAGGAGGAAGAAGAGAGCGGCATTGGCGAGTGCCGAAGGTGTGCGATCAATCTTCTCGCTAAGCCAGTGTAGGATCTTACATCGCGACATACGCTGTGACGGCCAGTCAGACGATGTCAGCTATGTCTTTCTTGTTGAGGTTTCGGCGCCGGATACTGTACACAGCGCAGAACGCAGGATACCAACCTCATCACTCAGCCACTCTGTAGCCGAAGTGAATCCTTCGTGAGCATGCTTGTAAGAAGCCTTGTAAGTGCTTTTGCTGGCTGTCATCTTGGATTGCTTCTTCCCGGAGGTTTTGATGACGCTCTGCGGCAGGTGTAATCGAGAATCAATATTTTTCTAGTCGGTCCGGCACTTCTCGTTGCCTCGTCAGGTGAGTGAGGATAGTAATAACAGGCGCCTGTTCAATCCCTCAAGGTTGCCGATATCAGGGTAACATCTACTGTAGCATACATGCCTTTGCTGGACTTGACATCCTTTGACGTCTGAGGTAGTGTTCAAATCAAAGGCTCCTTTCATGGCCCATCGATGTCGTATAGAGGGAGGATAGGCAATCGAGGAGGTGAGGTATGAAACGACCGTATCATAAAGGAGGGAGCTCCTGGATAGGTACAGTCCACTATGCTGTACCATGATGAAGGGTGGCAGATAGGTGCAGCTGCTCTGTGGAGCAGAAACAGGTGGTCGAAGACGACCGGATACCTGGAGGAGGGGAAAGCGACCTCGGCGCTAGGGGGTAAGCAATGCATGTACATACTCGAATCGTGTAAAGAGTTGATCTGGCCATCCCAGCCATCGCTGACCTCAGATACATAAAAATCCGAAATCAGGTCAAGTGTAGGAACATGTCTGTGTGGCGTGGCACCTCGCACCACAAAAATGTACGACACGAGTGGGCCATACGACCCATCTACAATACTGTACGAAGTGTCTTACTGTCCGCAGGGAGAAGATGCATCTTCAGGCGAAGAATTCTGTTCTGCCCCGTCAACGTTTAAAGTCTGATTGTTCACAGCGGCATTCAGGGAGCCAAAGTCGGCCGATGTGAGTGACCGCCGGTTGGTCGACGGAGACTGCGAGCTCCGTCCCCCTGCAGCCGAGGAAGTGGGTTCTGTTTCGGCGCGTTCGAAAATGCTCAGGTGGTGGCTCGGAGCAGCGCTGGTGTAGCTGGTGGGTCTTGGCGATTGGCTGCGGTCACCCATGATGTACGGATCTGTGTTGTGTTGTGTGAGCCGTGTGTCGCTTGAAGTGACAATAGCTATCATGAATCGGTCAGAGTAGGGAGGAATTAGCCAAGTGTTGTCTGAAGTCTGGGTGACCATGGGGTATCATACCTTTATGCCAGTTTGGTGAAGTCCTAACGGGAGTGGCAAAGGCCGGTCATCGACTAGATTTATGAGTAAGTCACTCATAGGGGCGTTGTGGGCTTTATACATATGTAGCGCCGTGTGTGGAGGTTCTCCCATAGCGCTTCACTCGATATGTCATTTGCGACGCAGTATTCGCGAGGGTGCTGCTACTGCAATTCTCGCCCCCGAGCTGACCTTTGTTGAGGCTAGAACCTTTATTCTCGAAAATGCTTCTCATCGACACGCTCGTTACAGGGTAACCCACGAAGTCCAACCTGTCACGAACGTGCCGTGTTACACTGCAACAAAAGACGGCGTTATTTCGCTGCCCCTTCTGCGCCTTATAGTAGCAACAAGGATCCAGTATACACACACTGGAACATTCCGTGCCACTGCCAGCAGGTCGATGCACGACATGAGTGGAATCATCGCAAGGCGATTCGCCACTTCGTCACATGCGATTGCTTCTCAGCGGCAATTAGTCTGCTCGGAAGACGAGAAGAGATACCCGACAGCGAAGATTTGACAAGAGCTGCCTGAACTGTCCGTGGAGGCTATTAACACGACATGATTCACCTTAGAATGCATGCACGATGGCTTGAAGATAGATAAAAGGTCGCCTGCTCTGGATCATGTCGTGCATAATTTCGCGACTCTGGTTTGAGAATTCCTACGACACGCCCTCCTGTCTCCCACAGTGGCGGTTCTAGATCTCCTTTCTGAAGATCTGAAATCTCTCTGCTATTTCACAGTAGTATATACAAGGTGAAAGAAGTGGTACGGCCCGAGGTCGTCGCAAGAAAGAGGCCGGCTAAGCGCTGATAATCGCAGTGGACTTCGCACCAGTCTTCTGCCTTTTACAATCTTCCCCGTTGCCACCAATTGTTGAGAACTCGATGGGTGGAGGCAGATCCTCGGGACTGGCTCCATCGAAGTAGCCATTGCTATGCCAGTCGAACACGAGACACTCAGGTCCTCGAGGGTCAGTAGCTCGAGTCTGGGAGCCTGCCTGGGAGACGGGAAGGTCCCGATTGATTCGCGGGACGAAGAAGATACCGCTGGCGGTTCCTTGGCCTGATCGCCCGTCCTCCTTTCTCTTTTCAGTCTGAGTACTGAGTTCCTTCTTGATGAGTTTCCGCGTTGCCTCTTTGGCAATCGAGTCATAAGCCCGCTCCAAATCATAAGTCGATGCGATACTCTGAAGCATCTCCCCGTCGCTCGGGTCTATCAGTGATTCTTGCACTCTGTCAAGACAACCTTCGTTGATGGCATGTAGGGTGGAGCCAAGTTTGTCGGCTAGGTTCGAAGCATTGGCACTGTTGGTCTCCCATTCCGCTTCATAGAAGTATTTACGGTCAGTCGGGCTGCGCAGCTTGGGCACGGGAATCCTTCTGCCCTCCACGGTACTTTTGCTTCCTAGCGCCGATGGTCCGGGGCATGAACACGGTCCGACAACAGCGTACGGCCCATCAGGTCTGATATCCAGATCCGCCTGTTGTGATATAACCAGCTCTCTGAATTGGTCCTCGGTCAAATCGGCACCCATCTCCGTGGTTTGCCGTTCGATCTGCGCTATGATAGAGTCGGCTACGATCTCTCTCAGCTTCCTGTGCAGGCTGTCATCCGTTTCCATCTCACGTTTGAAAGAGTACTGCCTGGGGGTGGAATCAAGCGCTTTCTGGCTTGTCGGGTCCTGTTGCGTAACCGTCCATTGGGCAATGTCGCTTCGGAGATTGTTTGTGAGTCTTTCCATATTCCGATCCACAATTTGCGAATTGACGAGGGACGCCTTGATATAAGCGCCATCGAAAGTACCAGGCTGTAGTCCTGTGGAAGCCGAATCATGAAGGCCAGCTTGGATCGATGTAACGTCCGTCGCTGCTGCGATAGGCGACAAAGAAGGGGTCTTAACGGGTTGGGTGGGTGTAAGACTCCCATCGGGAGGGGTCGTGCAGCGCGTCTGGGATCCTGCATCATGGCTCTCACTGGTTGTGCCCCCCCGACTAGCTTGTGATCGGAATGATAAGGTCCTCCTCAAAACTCGCTTCATCCATTCTGGTGCGCATCGCCTGCCGATCGCTTGAGTTGTAGCGCTGAGCTGAGATCTCACGTCGGAGAAAGTCGTGCGAGATTGTCTTCGGGGTCGGACGATGGAAGCTGAGGAGATCTCACTCATCTTGAAGGACAGCCTGTCAGTCTTCGGTCCAAAAAATGGGAGGCACGGTTAGGTCGCTGGTGGGACAGTCAGATAGAGAGTGGCAAAGCTCGTTCGCGTGTTGAGGGAGACAGTTAACCCCCATGTCATCCTGAGATATTTATGTTCAGAAATATCCCATGGCAATGATCTGCGCCCCAACCAGAATCCTCAGAGGCCTCTCGAGGACCTCAAGAAGGTATATCTTCTACTTTCCTTTGACACAAGGAAGCTCGCAGAGAGAAGGCCCCCAGATGGTCTAGACTTGCTACCTTTGTAACAGCATGGTCGAGGCGCAATTCAGTCCCTTGTGATAGATAGGCTGAAACTCGCCTCTGGCCATAGATACTTTGCCATCATGTCAAGGTTCTCGAGCAGAAAGGTCGAATCAAAAGCCTACAGTATGCATGGCCATTGATAGCGGGCGAAGAGGAAGAGCACTGGTGAGACTCCGAGGACACATTATGTACATGTTCGGTGTATATCGCTCCGTACTACAGTATCATCAAAGAGAGCCCCTTTACCGCATACTACAATGCATGTGATCAGAGTAATCAAGGGTCGGCTCTCGCAAATCACACACAAGAAGTCGCGGTCAGCTCGTCAGCACGTGAGCTCGGGGTGCTGTCAACGGTGTCCTGCTGAGCTCCGTCGACGTATTCACTCAGACTTGTGTCGGCGAATGTAGGAGCTGCGATGAGACGTTCGAATGTATAGCCCTGAGCACCGGTGCTGTTATCTTCTGCTTGTGGGCCGACGATAGAGTATATCCCGTCCGGTCTCCTATCGTCCACTCGAGCTACCTGCGAGTAAGCCAGTTGAGCCGGCTGCGCCGCGCTTGAGGCTGCCGCAGAGCAATCGATAGTCCCATTCTCCATGAGGGAATGGAGCTGCTTTGACAGGGAGCAAGCGACGTGTTTCTTGAGCTGCTGTTTGAACCCGGTATTCTCGTTGATGTCCCTCCTGATACGTTGCTGGACATAAAAATCACTCATCCCGCTCTCCGTTCTGGTAGAGCCGGCCACGATTCCCGCGTACTGACGCTGGAGGTCGGATGCATGCTCGTCGATCGCGTTGGACATCACTCGAGATGAATCTAGCATCGCCCGAAGCTGGTTCGACGAGCAGGTCTCCAGCGTTTGTGAGGACGAAGGGTGGACCTCTGCGAACTGTGAAAGCGAAGGTTGAATCTCCGCGACTGTTTCGTAGACGAAATCCAATTTCTGCTTCGGCTCACTAGGGGGATCTGGAGCTGAGGAAGGAGAGGCAGCACTTGAGTTCGTCGCTGCCTGTGCCTGTGCATCAACATGGGCCCGCGAGGGCCGAGAGAGGGTACGGTCAAGTCGAAGATGCGACAGTAGCGTAGCGGTACTCGGGAACGTCCACCGAGGGACAATACCGCGGCCCACATCGTAGATGGTGTCGCGAACGCGCGTGGTCAAACGCGATAGGATTGTAGTGGACGCCTGTCGGGTGGAAGGGATATCATCGTACGCTATATGTCGGTTCATGTCGGATGGAGTGGATTGGAACCAAGTGTGAGTGGTACCGTGGCAGCGATGAGAGAGACATGCGAGGTGCTGGATGTCCGATTGCGCTGATTCAGTCTATATATGTCGTTAGCTCGTAGTATGTCTCCATGAATTGTACGTCGTGTCTGCGTCGTTCGTTCTTGCTTTGTGACATCCATTGTAGGTGCACTTGACGGAACCTTGGTGAGCGATATCGCCCAGCTCCTCCTATGGATTTCCGATAGGTGGCCCCTGCATCTTCTCGCAGCATCAGCTACTCCATCAAAGGATCTCCTCTCTACTTTCCGAGTCCAGCTCAATCCAGAGTTTAAGACGGAAGAATTTCCGCTTAGACTAGACAGTCAGAATGATGTTAGTGCTGTTGAACTTGTTTGATCAGCTGCCACGCAATCGCAGCATCCATCATGTATGTCATGTTGTGCATGCCCTCGTAGTAGACACACCCATCATCATCATCCCAGTCCAGCCAAACCAAGAGAATATACCAGATACACCTAAACTCGAAAGATCTAGTACACTCCGCTTAGTAACCGAACTGAGCGATCTTCTCGTCCTTGGGGACGGAAGCCTCGGCCTTGGACCTGAGCTTAAGAGCGGCTTGCTGTGAGGGGTAGGATAAGGCAGCGTCAGCAGAGATCTTACAGAGAATTGACGAAGGAATAGCGATCCCCGACTTGCGGAACGCAGTAGATTTTGATTCATTGAAGCCCGTTTCTACTGCACCCGCCGAAGCCGCACCGTGGAAGACACTCTCCACTCACCTTTCGCTCGAAGTAAGCCTGTCCCTTAACCTTTCGCTTCTCCTCGAGCCTGTCAACGACGTCCTTGTAGTTCCATCCGACCTCGGCGGAGATTCGCTTGAGGGTGCAGAACTTCCTTCCGGGCTTCAATCGGAGGACTCGAAGAGCAGCGGGGACGACCATCTTCTTGACCTTGTCCTGGGCGGGGGGTACACCCTCGAACAGCTCAAGTCGCTTGAGGGCGGCGGCACCTCGAGAGGTCTTGTGGGGGACCATACCTCGGACGGCCTTGTAGAGGATTCGGGAAGGAGCTCGGAAGTGGAAGGGACCGGACTTCTTGGGGTTGACGATGTGTCGCTCTGTTATCGGGTCCATACGTCAGTCATTGCGCAATCTTGTGTGGCATGGGGATATCGAAGGGGAAGAAAGCGATCCTGGGGGCACGCCTGTCCAGTGAGAGCAACAAGATTTTGCCTGCCACCCGTGCTTCTAACATGACGGCGACGTTCTATTGTCTTCCCTCAACAAGCAGGCATGCCCTCCATAATCCCACTCCTCCGCGCAAACGCATCCATTATCCATGTTGATAATTCGACTCACTGTGCAAGTAGTTGTGGTACTTAAGCTTGTTCCTGAAGAAGGAACCGGAAGCGTTGATCTCCTCACATCGGACAACGGTGACCTTCTGGCCAGAGAGGATCTGTGGGCGAGGGTCAGGCGAAACGTAACGAGGGATAGTAGCGGTGACGAAATAAAAGCGAGATAAGAAGCACATATGCAAAATTTTGTCAGCATGCGCCCTTTGTGCTCCACGCATGCTCATTCCGCGCCAATTCTGTTCTCCTCCTTTGCGTCTCCTACAGCTGTCCGCCCGCTGGTTTCATTGAGGCCTTCTCATGTCTGCCGGCTTGCCAAAGCCTTGACGTCCACCAGGCTAGACAAGCTTCTCTTCCGATAACCAACGTGTCTCATCTGCCGCTGATCTTCCAGCCTGCGTCTCTAGCTCTGCAGCAACACCTCACTCCCCTCTGCCACCAATGCACAAATGACTTCTTCCTTGCTTTCATCCAAAACCCGACATTCAACTAACCTGCTTGGCAAGAACCGAAGCGAGTCGACCGAGGAGGTGACCTTTTCCGTCAATGACGATGGGTTGGGCGGAGAAGTTGGACATCTGCAGTCGAATGAATCGTGTAGGCGAGCGAGCGAGCGAACAGGCGATCAAAGTATATGCGTCGTTTGTTATTGAGATGTATTATATAGTCAATTTTGTTGAATCGGTGATGGATTGATATGTCAAAGAGCAACGAACACAGCGAGTGAGAGCAGGACAAAGTTGTCAGCGAGTGATACTAGCAGACCAACACAACGCAGGGGAACACAACGCACCTTGACACGCCCTATTTACTATTTTTTGAGGTCTAAGGAAGGAGACTCTTTTCTTTCAGTCGAGCTTTTGTTGGATCACCAAAATCCTCGAATCGATGGCGAGCAAGCGGGGCAGAGGCAGAGGCAGAGGCAAGGGTAGCAAGCAGCAAGCAGCCGGCAGCGAGGCGCAGGCAAGCAACAACGACAGAGGCCTAGAGTCCTGAACCTCGGTGCAAGAGCAGTAGTGTGCTAAGGTGGTGCAGTGGTGTGCATCAAACATACTTCCTCCTCCACTATGCGGATTCAGACAGCATACAACGAACGCGGGACACGCGAGCCAATGTGGCGGAGCATCCCGCTGGCTACACTTTTCGGACTTAGCACCGATAGATCTTATCACCGACAGTCTCGACACCTGTTATTTGCCTGTCCCCGCGACACTGTAAAAAGGGAACCATGCATATATCCATTGTCGGTCACAGGCGGCGAGTGTCAGCTCTGCTTTGGGCCACGTCGTGATTGATCTGTGCCGTTTCACTACCACCACACGAAATACATAGGCATAGCTGTTACTGACGACCATGACATACTTATGGACAGACCGTAGCCCTTGCTGAGTCATGTATGCTCGAAACCGTGTACAGTTCACAGCGGTGCGACTTTTCCATATCGTCATTGGCAAACTAGGTAGCAATGCTTTGCGCTTGTAGACACGCTCCGATCGCTCCTTCCTGATCTTGACCGGCCTTTCCACGGTGTTTGTGCTGTTAAAATGATCACATGGGTGAGAGACTTCCAGCAGTCAGTTATCATGCGGTGAGCGTTACATTGTCAAACGGATCAGTAGCTGATAGTAAGTATCGGCAACAGTCAAGCTGATTGGTCGATGCGATCTGAACGCCAACGCGTTTGACACGGTTCAGATACTGATGGTCACTGACTCGTGATGGCTGCACACCTCACAGCAGCCTGCATCGGGCTGCACATCACGCTAAGGAAGGCAAGGCCAAATGAACGCGCTGGCTCGGGTAGGTCGATCACACACTCACCTCCTGAGCGACCCGGATAGGCGGTCTACCAGGTCTGCGAGGAAGCCATGGACCCCTGCATGGAACGGGAGCAGGAGGTCGCGTCTCATCAGGCCCCTGTCGTCGTGGTCGGCGGCCATGGACAATGGCGAGTGAGACAGACTGAGCGCAAGTGGTTGCGATTGTAGGCATTGTGAGAGAAGGTAGAGACTGAGTATCAGAGATCGTTGGAGTACAGAGGGAGTCGTTATGAGTCAAAGTGTTGTGAGTCGATAGTGGGACTGATAGGGCTGTAGTGACCGGGTTAAGGAGATGAAATAGAGGGTGGCGAATACGCAGCTGCCTCACATATCTGCACTGTCATATATATGAGATTACAAGTGTGGGACGAGGCTTTAAGTCCCGTCCGATGACATGGGGTGCAGCGCGAGTCGAGTCGATTCACTTCGAGGGCTAACGATCATCCTTTATAGGTATGAAGCGCTAAGGAATTTCAAGCGAGTGGAGACGTCTCAATGGAGGGTCCGTCTTTCTAGCCTAGACCGTGCTACATCATGGCTCTTGAAGTCTTCGGAAAGGCGCGAGGAACTCTCTGGCCGGATCTTCTTGCGCTGGCGCTGGCCTCGTTCGCGTACAATGAATATCTTGATCGAGACTCATGCATGCTCCTAGTCAGCCCATAGAGCTGATATCATGTCTTTTCATATGAAATACGCTAATTCGCATCCAGTTCATACGTTGATCATACATTCTCCTGTGGAAGATAGACTTGAATGCTGCTTCATGCCGTCGGCTTGTCTACCTGCCATCTGTCGTTAAATCGTCAGAGGTCGATCCTAGCACACTTCGGGGCTGGCCGAACAGGCCACGTGGAAACCCTTATTCAGTTGTACAAGGAGCAACCCTGACGCTTGGCATTCTTGTGTGCATGCACAGTCCTCGTTGTTGAACAGGTGCCAGGTGCTACGGGACATCACAAGTGAGCTAGAATCAGGGATAAAGAAGGTGAACCGAACAACTTTTACGTCAAAGATGGTCAATGTATGGGTCCATTCTCGACCAGCGGGTTCATCTCGTCTTGGGTCCAACATGAGGCATCCCCAGCATGTTTCGGCATCGCATGGCATGCTTAGCCCTCTTGTCTTGAATGCCGGTACAATGCTCATCCAGACGTGACCATCAAATCACCAAACACTGGCGCGCGGGTGTCACTTGCTCTTCGCGGGGTATATGGACATTCTGCTAGTTTGCTTGCTTGTGATGTTCGTGATCTTGTAGATCGGGGAAATAGAGTTCATTTATTAGGTCCGAGGGGGTCAAGGCGAATGTAAATGTAAATGTAAATGTAGACTGCGGCGCGTCGCGGATGAGGAGGATTAAGCTACTTCCGGCCGAACAAAGTACAAAGTGTTGAACGTGTTTGCCCCTATCGCCCTGTCGGCTCACCCACCGTACAATGCTTGTTCCAGTTTACATAAACTTATTAGCCATCCTTCTTGTACTATTGTAACCACTTCACACACACTCACTTCACATAGCTGCATCAACATTCACCCACGCCAACATCTAGCATTCCTCACGTCGCCCATCGACTGCATACGTCCTTCCTTCACTTGACGGTACGAGCTCGCTGGTACACAGGACAGGAGCTTGAAACAGCATCGATTGAGCCAGATAGGACGCGTCGGGCGCCCTGTCAGATAAGGGGACTTCTTTCAGTCACACAATACCCGACCAAGTCAAGCCAATTCGAATGACCGCTATCTTCTACATCAACTGAAATCTTTACTACCGACTGTCTGCAGTCGCCCGAATTCCTCTTATCGTCTCGGAAGCCGCTTAGACCTGTTCTCAAGATCACGTCGTTGATCGACTGTATCAGCCCGGACTCGCAATCACCGCCGGCCATCATTCCGCTCGTTCATTAGATACACGTTCTCACGCGCAGCAACACAGGAAACCTCATGTCTTCTTCCCCTGCGGTTCATCTTCCGAGCACAATTGATACCCGAAAACATACTCAGCAGCAGATCCCACACCCTCAAGCCCATTCATACCCATCCCCGCTTCCGCCCTCAGAACCGCAGTCGCAGTCAAAGGGACACAACACCCTTTCCCCAGGACTCGCACCACTAAACAGATATATCCCCCAATCGCCTCATCCCGATTCACCGCCTCAGACACCATCTCCGTCCTCGGAGAGCAAGCGAATTCTCGCCCTCAACGAAAACCCAGATCCGATCATCAGTCCGAACAACATCACTTCATCCCATTCACCAGTCATGTCAAGCCCCGCAGTGGACATTCCTCGTCGCGCAAGTATAGCGGAGCACACCCCGCAAGGCACGCCTGAGGGTTATGACTACAATTCGCCAACAGGTCCAAACGGAAATGGAGGAGCTGATCATAGCAAAAGGGCAGGAGCGGGAACTCATGAGATGAGACGAGAGGATTCAGCTTCGTTAGCTGGGATGGGTATCCAGTTCCCACCAGAGTCCAACCCCCTTCCCATCGAGCTTCACTCACCTGAGAAAGGCGGAGTAGCAGTGGGCGTGACTGCACCGACGCCGATCACCGTCATCGACCACAATATGGCACGAATCAGGTCATCCGAGGGACATCCCACCATGCACCCCAACTCTATCCCTTCCTCCTCCGCCGCGTCGTCATCGCCGGCCCCTCACCTCAAACAAGGGCAGACCTCTGGATCCAATCTGCATCCGTCAACCTCTGCGAGCTCATACTCGACGCCGACTCGACCCCGGACCGTGTCTCCTCGACCAAATGCGCACTCACAAGTGGGCGGACATACCGGCGCCGCGGGAACGTTTGCGTCTTCATCATCTATAGGCATGGGAGGCTTGGATGGTCCTAGGGAGCGTGTGATCTCTCCCAATAAGCTGGACGGCATTGGCGGATCCGCGTCACTGGGCACATTCGGCGAGAACAACACTTTCGGCGACGTCGGCACCGGAGCGGGAAGCGCCAATCCTTATGATCCTTCCCACTCAAATCGAGGGTCATGGTCTGCCGCTTCCGGCCAGAACACTTTCTCAGCGTATGGCGGCAACTTCCCACTGACAGGCAGGGACAAGGAGAAGGACAGCTTGTTAGGGTCATCGCCTACGGTACATCCCACAAGGGTACCGTTTACGGATAGCGTGGGATACTGGCTAGGTTTATATTTTTGCTTCAACCTGGGTTTGACGCTGTTCAACAAATTCGTGCTTGTCAGCTTCCCATTCCCATACGTGAGTAGGCGTGTCACACCTGTCATCGCCTCACTTAGCCCTAATATGTTTGTCGGCGTATGCTGATGCTGATATGTTGCTGTTTCAACAGACCCTCACTGGACTGCACGCTTTGTCAGGCTGTGCCGGTACATATATCGCTTTGGAGCAGGGTGCTTTCGTGAGTCTCACTTCTTCTCGTAGGACATAACATGACTCCGGAATGAATATTTGCAAAAATGTGGAATGACGCTCATCCTCTGCCATTCGAACAGACGCCAGCTCGTCTGACGCAGAAGGAAAATATCATTCTCGCCGCGTTCTCAGTCTTATATACCATCAACATCGCAGTCAGCAATATCAGTCTTCAGCTAGTCTCGATTCCCGTACGTATTACCATATCTCATTCTCTCCCTTCAAGCAATTCTGTCCATTAGAACCCGAGTCAACTGTCTAGACCATGTGCTCACGCTTGTGGACTTCTGATCCTGTTCATCACCAGTTCCATCAAGTTGTCCGAGCTTCAACGCCCTTATTCACCATCTTCATCTCAGCCATCTTCCTGAAAACGAGGTTCAGTGTGCTCAAGCTTGTCTCGCTGTTACCAGTCGTAGCGGGTGTGGGATTTGCGTGAGTTGTTAACAACCTCAGCAGACCATACCAAGCGACACTGACATGCTATTCCATGCATATGATAGCACTTACGGCGATTACGACTTTACAGCCCTTGGTCTGATTTTGACTTTACTCGGAACCTTCCTCGCGGCGTTGAAGACGGTAGTGACGAATCTGATTCAAACCGGCGGCGGCGGTCGACTGAAACTGGTAAGTTGACAGGACAGGTTGCCAACCCACCTTCCTTGCCCTTTCCGATGGGCCTGTAGCATCTCCAAGATCGATCTTTTCGAGGTTCCTCGTGCTGAGGCTAATGTATACTTCTTGCTCCCGCAGCACCCCCTCGACCTTCTCATGCGAATGTCACCTCTTGCCTTTATCCAATGTGTCATTTACGGCTGGTACACTGGAGAGCTCGAGCGTGTGAGACGATACGGCGCCACTCAAATGACACGCTCAAAGGCTATTGCTCTCTTGATGAACGGTGTATTCGCGTTTGGACTGAACATCGTATCGTTTACGGCGAACAAGAAGGCTGGAGCTCTGACTATGACCGTCTCTGCCAAGTGAGTGGCCGCAGCCTGATATTCAGAGTGTGACAGGACTTTGCTTCTCCCCAACTCCGTTATCTTCCCTTGCGAATGCGTCTTCCTCCTCACATCCTCGCAAACGATTGGAAACATACTGATTCTTTATTGTATCATACAGCTGCAAACAAGTCCTTACAATCGTCCTCGCTGTCATGCTGTTTAACCTCCATATCTCACCGACGAACGGTGTTGGTATCCTGCTCACCCTGGTGGGAGGTGTAAGTGTGGTCTACATTCAAGATCATAGTATCAGATCACTCGCTGACGCATTGTTCTGCTTGCCGCTACAGGGCTGGTACGGTTACGTTGAATACATCGAAAAGAAGAAAAAGACCAAAGTGCTCGATCGAGCATGATTACGGCCTGTGCAGGATCGCGCGTGTAAGGACTCTCTTTGGGCGCGCAAGGCATCGATATCCTCATAACAACGGACTGTGGAGTTGACTTACGAATAAAGCGAGTGTGTGTCCATATACATCGATAGAAGGTGAGATAGATAGATGTTGCTGTGATTCGGCGGATGGGTCGCAAGCAAGAAGGAAGAAGCAAGTCCTGCAGTTAGAAGAGGTGAAACGGTTTCAAGGAAGGTCTCTCGACGGACTGCAGCCTTGCCCGCTCATCGGTTGAGAGGTCATCTTTGCGGAATGGTTCCGTAGGAATTTCTACTCCAAACAGTCACTTTATATAGATCCAGACACATACGGCATCGTTGGGCTTCCTTGTGATTACTTTGTTTATGCCTTTACGATGGCTTTTATATAGATCATCTGCATTCCTCTTGGGCATGTTACGCCTTTGTGTATAAACTTACGTGAAGACGATGTGTTCAGAATATTCCATTTTTGCAGTTGAGAAACCCCTGTTCGGAGGGACTACAGTATGACGTCGTTTCAGGTTCAAAACCTCGGACTCGGACCCCGATCCGAAACACCTCCAATACTGCTGCTAGGATACTCTTGAATGTTCCTGTTCTCTCTTCCTCAAAACGCAAAAGTTCAAGAACGACCAGACATAGCGCAATAGCTTCGTGACGAACGCACATTATCACACCCACGCGACCAAAAGGGCGTAAGAGGATAAAACGTCAAATTCAGAGGAAGAAGAAGAAATGCTAGAATACATATATATCTGTAGACATGGGTTCAGGTGAGTCTCCAGCTCCGCACAACAGAGCAATGTATGAGCCTCAGCAGTGAGCTTCTGACCCGCGCTCTGAATGATGTCCGTCCACTTGTATGAAAGACGCTGAGTGCTCTGTGCCCGTTCCAGGTCCAATTGGTTAGATCCTAGTATAAGGACTGGCCCAACACGTATGAACCGGGATCCACCGGTAAGTCACCTTTCACAGCTCCCTTTGGTCTTCGAGAACGCAGCTCATAGCCTGGCTTCAATCGCATCGCAGCTAGCAGCTTACGGGGTAGAGCAATCCGAACTCCTAGCAGCATTCTTAGCGGATCAATCTAATACTTCGCCTTACCCTACCCCAGAGCTGGTCTTCTCCAGTCCCTTCTACAGATGCGTACAAACGGCTTTACCTACGCTTCAGGCATTGGGACTGCATGAGCAGGATGAAGAGAGGGATGTACAAAGAGAAGAATTAGCGGGATCGTCGACGCGGCATGGGATAAAGCCGGAGCATGGGGTGCAGGAGTGGTACGTGATGTGAGAAAGTAGCAGATCATGCCATTTCTTAGATGTTAACAGTCTCCTGGCGTATCGCTGATGTGTCACCTTCTCGATCTACAGGTTCTCCCCCGTCAAGGAAGGTACTGGACTCCATCCACGACCAGGCTCAGCCAGCTCACTGGCACAGCACTTCCCCGCCAACTCACTCGACGAAACATATTCATCAACGGTATACGCCTCTAGGTTGGGCGAGACGATCCATGGGGTTCACGATAGGGCGGACCTGTTTGTAGAGGCTTTCGTCGGGAGGATGGAGGAATTGTATCCGGATGTCAGGAGCGTGGTGATTTTCAGTCATGCAGCTGCTGTCATTGCGCTGGGCCGTGCTGTGAGTGTAACTGAAACGTGAAGGAGCCTTATAGGAGAGACATATTGTCAAAACGCTGACAGGAAATCGTTGACGCTTCTGCTCGTAGCTCACTGGTGACCGATCGCTCAACGTTATAGCCGGCACGACCACCACCTCACTTTACAAGCGGAAAACTGCATCCCCAACAGCCACTTCTAGTAACAGTTCGGCTGGTGGAGTAGGCGAATGGGACATCCTATGGAACGGCCGAGCAGACTACCTACCGAACGGCGTGGAGAGAGACTGGAGCTTCCGAGACGCCGTCATCAACAAAAGTAACGGCGAGGTCATACACGATAACGGTGATGGGGAGAAGCCTGGGGAAAGCCGATATCCGGAGGGTCTGGTGGAGGGTGGTGAAAGGTGGTTGCGTAGAGGGAGACCACCGTTTGAAGGAGTGGGCGGAGTGTTGCTGGAAACGACGCCAAAGGAGGAGACCAGATCACGGATGTGACATGCATAGCGACTGATCACACCATGCAGAACGATGACCAATATGGACCGCAAGTGTCCAAGGAAAGCTAAACATGGACGACAGCCGACTCTGGACGGATGGTTGACACAAAGGATTGTAATACCTTCCAAGACGCATTGACTCGACAATTGGAGTCATCGACCTCAGTCGATGGAGTCATGCCCTCATGGGTTTCGTATAGAACCGTGTTATACAAAATTGACCAATATTTTTCACCCCTTCCGACCACCTCGTCAGCAACACGATGACCGACCCTACCTCCTCGTTGGCCGATGGAAGCGCAGAATTGTCAACCACCGATAGCGATGTCTTCGTTTGCCACCCACAGTACAAACGGAACCCTCTCGGACCTCAGCGACATGCGCTATGGGAGTATACTCCTGCGAGCATTGTAGATGAAATGGAGCAATCACCAGCTGATCCGAAACTTCCGAGTACCGACAAGTCAGACTACAGATCTATTGAGCTTCGACGCAATGCTGCACCTAACCCTTAAGCAAGTCTGTACATGATCCACTGCGACGCACTCGCCACCCAAATATCCCGAGCATGGTTGGAGTCCAAACGTCTTTCAGAAGAGAGACTGGAACGACTGTGTATGAGTCCAGCTGGCAGCTCAGCCTTCACCGAACTCCAAGATTCCGATGAGATCCGCCATGCTGTCGATGATACCGTGATGGACCTCTACAGGAAGATATCGATCGCCATGACGGAAGAGGGGAAGACGGTTGATCATTTCATCAATAGCTTGAGGACTCTTGAGACGAAGGTGGTACCTGGAGGAGCACTGACCGTGGAAAATAGGACTAGAAACGTCACGGAGATCAGCGAGAATGTAGTCAGGAAGAGGCCTGCAAGGCACGGAGAAACCAGGACTTCCCTACTGGATGTGTATTCGAGGTTCATCGAAAGCATACCGCTCAAACCCGAGGACCGGCAGACTAATCCGACTGACATCGGGAGTGAAGATCACAGGTCAATCATCTCAGTATCGCAACCTCCTCGAGGCCCGTGGGGGTTCCACACAAAGGTCAAGCTGCCGACTTCGGAATTTCCCTTCAGTCTCCGCGAGAGAGTACATCTTGCGGAAAAGACCCGCATAGCTAGCACCGCCGAGAGACTAGCAGCTGAAGCCGTTTCAATGCTGAAGCCGACGACTGACAGCGAAACGGGCTTGATCGTCAGACGAGCAGGCGAATCGGCACGAAGCCAGTTCTGGGACGTCTGGAACAGTACTGACTGGTCCCAGGTGCGACCCACCGCTCAGAGGGTCCTTAATGAGGCTTTCACAGATCTCATCAAGATCAACGTGGACCTTAGGGTTGTCGACGGTATCGTCGGAAAGGGATACATGGATAATCTCAGTGTGATCGGTATAGTCGACCCGTTGTACATCGAAACCATATCCCGATCATGTTCTTCGGATAAACAGGGCTTTGGTTGCAACGCAATATCTTCCGTCCTCAAGTCGACCGATGGATACCTGCCCGCCGGATCCCGGACAGGAGTCTACCCAAGCCGCAAGATGGACCTCAATGCTAAGAAGTATCTTATACGGCCATCGCAACCTTTTCACAGCTCCTAGGGTATGTACAGCAGTCCATTCGCCTCTAGCTTCCCGCCTATCGCTCGCCACCACTCCTTGGCGATCACACGATATCCGAATGACTGACAGAACCAGAAGGCGACGGATTGACGATGGTCCTCATCCAATAGGTTTATGAAGGGATCTTGCACGATCAAAGGTTACGTGTGATACAGTTCAGCGTCCATGACGATATGTGCTTCAACTACACAGTCCTTCTCCCTTTAACAAAGGAGATACTGTTACTTCTTGCCCGATCGGAGTCGAGTCGATCGAATTTCTTGACCTATTGTAGTGAGAGCTATGTACATAGATGAGTGGACTGTGCTATTTGAGTGTATATGCTCATGCATTCTAATGACCTGACCTCTGACCTCTATTAGACCCAGTCCGTCTCGGTTGATCGTCTTGCTTATCCACTGACTCTCGACAATCCTGCTCGCTTTCAACTCCACGATGACCGAAGCGGCTCCCGACAATGATATCCAGCACTACGCTGATGAATCGCTTCCCGAAGGAGGTCTGTATATTGACCACCACAGGTATCACATGCCCCCGTCAGCCCCACAACAGGTGCGCGAAGGTACTCCTGCCGCGCTCGTTCGGGATCTCGAAACCCTGTCTCTGTATCCTCTTCACAGAACTGCCTATCCTTCGACCTTCGAGACACTTATCGATCGCACTACGAAACGACCCTGATCCGAGTGTCTTGGAGAGTCTGTATTCACGACACTGCGATGAGCTGGCATCCCAGCTCTCATCCGCTTACTTGCAGTCCCGAGGGAAAAGCGAAACCGAGCTGAATGCACAATGCGGTAGCACAGCCGAAGCTCCGGCAACGCAGACCCTCGAGGAGTGCGATGAGATCCGTGGTGCAGCAGACTTGAATATCATGGGTGTCTATCAAGATATAGCCACCGTCATGACGAAGGAGGAATCAACCAATGCCCATTTCCTCTACAGCATTGGAACCCTGGAGGTGACCGTCACGGCGGTAAATCCCGGACAGCTGCAGGTATGGTCAAGGTTCAAGGAACTGCCTTTGGGCGACGATCAGCCAGCAGCAAGCGGATTTGAGCAAGATGATGGGATTTTTCAGTCCGAGGAAGCTTCGCCCCCCATGTCTGCTTTCTCGGGGGCCTTTGCTGAATCTTCTGTGCCCTTCGGATACCATGGCTCGGTCAATCTTCCATATCCCGAATACCCCTATTCCATTGGCGAAGCGATGTGGCGGTACGAGATAAAGCAGATTGCAAACGTCAGTACCCGGCTGGCATCTGAAGCTGCGTCAATGCTTCGGAATACTCCAGACCCATCTCAAGTCATGATCAAAGATATTTCAAGCGATGGAGCAAACGAACAGTTTTGGAGAACTTGGGCCGGGAAAGATTGGTCCGTTGTGCGCGCCGACGCCGAAGATGCTCTCAAGGTCGCTCTCAATAAGCTCTTGAGCCATAATACCACTATGAGGATTAGACACGAAAAGTCCGGTGTAGGTGATATCAACAAGCTGACAATTCAAAGAACGATCGATCCTTCCCAGATCAAGACCTTGTTTCATATCGGAAGCCGTCGAAATGCTCGAACAGGCTTGGATTCGAAAGCTATCGAGTTCCAGGTGACTTCCCCAGACGGATATCTTGCATCCGAGCCGGGGTCAAGCACTATCTCTCTCGGAAAAGTAATGCGGCTCAACGACAAGCAATACAAAACCACCCTGTGCAGAACGGCCTCACCCTCTTCAGTACCTGATGAATATAGCCATCTGCTTTCATAGTGTCACCCCCTTACCTGTTAGGTACTTACAACACTTTGCCCTTCGGAATTGATCAATCGGAAGCGCACAGGGAGCGCGGGGTTTTTTTTTTTTTTTTTGTATATGCTGTATTTGAAATGTTCTGAAGATGGCAAAGGAATGATCAAACTTCTCACGCAGGAAGTAGGAAGCACCCTGTAAGAGGATGGAGGGGTGAGGAGGTAAAAAGCACGGATGGGGTTCTTCATACTTCGCATAGTCATGTAGCCTTTTTTTGCAACTGAGTGATCAGTCGCGATATCGCGCATCGTTATTCTTACAAAGGGGGGCATGCGATCCTTTCGCTGGCAGATTGCTACTGTTCTTCTTCTCGAAATGACGTTGATATTACTGACAGCACAATATGTATGTGTCCAGACAGATCCTAAGGCGGTTCTCGCTTCCCCATAACAAAGGACCTCATCCTATATGCTGCGATCGAGTCATGTTCCCTCGACTCATGTTCACGTATAAATGGGCGTCGTGCTATACAGCATCGTGTGTCTGTTGTTTCTCTGTCATTCACACCTCCCTCCTTCAGCTTTGACACAGGCTGCCACTTCCAGCTTAGTCGATTCCTAAGAAAGCGTTTCAATTCGCGACCGGCTCCTTGACACAGCACCACCTACAAAGTACCGTACTACGATGCCGCCTATGGAAGGAAGCTTCTTCAGTTTTACGTCCCAGCCGTCAACGGGGGTTTACAATCCCGCACTCGATGGTCCCCCCTCTACCTATATGCCCCCACTGTACCACCGGCCCACCGTTCCACTGGGCGAGTGTAGCAATCATTACCACAAAACGCACTTCATGCTGCCCGACACAACACACGACCGGAACACGTCTATATCACTACGCCTCCGTGAGAAGTCGAACAAGACACGGATGGAAGAGCTGCTCTCCGAGAAGTGCGAGACCTTGTCGCGTCAGATAGCAAGTACATATATTGGGATGAGACCGGAGAATGACCCCGTCCTGGTCAACGTGTTTGGGACAACAGACGCAGCCGTGGAGACACTCATGGACGCCCCTGACCTACGCGGACAGGTGGACGGATACGTACTGGGAGTCTTTGAAAGGTTCGCCACCGACTGTGATCAGGTCAATGCATCCGCATCCCAGTACGAGGATAGCATCGCCAGCATGTCTATGACAATTGGTCAAGTGCCCGGCAGCGAATACATGGGCATAACGAGGATACAGGCAAGCGCGCCGTTAGAGGTCGCAACCACCACGAACGAGCGGCATGTAGGGGAGGGTCTGGGCGTCGTCGAGGGGGCGCCTGAAGGTGATCGGAGTGGAGTTGATACTCACACTTATACACTTTCGAAATATGGCACCTTTAAGGCCCCAAAGTTCCCCAGCCAGTACCAGAAGAAGCTTCGCAAGAGCGAGTCAAACCAATGCTCATCGGTAGCGCAACGTCTTGCAGCAGAGGCATCATCCCGGCTCCTACAAGAACTGACCGATCAATCTTACGATCCTTCGGTCTATATCGAGCCTGACAGGAGAGATCAACAGCTGTCAGAGTTCCGCTCAGAGTGGAACAAGATCGACTGGACCACGGTGGCGCCAAAAGCTTGCAAGGTGTTAGCGCGAGATATGTACACCGAGCTCAAGGACCGTACCGCTTACAGATACGAGGTAGAGCGATCCGGAACCGGTTCAATGGGCAACATTCAAGCGGTCCTGACATTGGATCCACTCCAGACTGAGGGTCGATCAGGGAAGTTCAGCCGAAAGCCGAGGGAAGGCTTGGGCGAATACGCCGTCAGCTTCGCCTTGATGTCGACAGATGGGTATTTCAACGACCATACAGCGCGTGGCTGCACAGTATACCTCGACAAAAGCGTGGATCTTACCGACAAGAAGTATCGAAAGGCCGATTGACCCAAGATCGAGATATTGGCAGAAGCCAGCAGGGGTCAGGTTGTGTCTAATTATCTATTGCACTCGAGGATGTGGTATTGCGATGGCAAGGAGCCCGACCTTGATTCCACACGCGAGGCGGGCAATTCATCAATACTTGGTATTCTGCCGCTACTTCGGTGTGGTTATACTCGATGTTTCGAGCTCGCGTATTGCTATATTCTCTCTGCTCTCCTCTGTCAATTATCCATTTTGTTCCCCCTCTGTCGACTCTCGTTTCGTTCCTCTCACTCCCTGGTAACAATGCCTGAAGGTCGCTTTCCACCACCTGTCTCCTCCACCATAGCCCACTGTTGATTAGATCGCGACTCGAATCGCTTCGATGCAAGTAAATCTCGTAGCCCTGTTTCGCATGCCCCGCGTATGATCAGCCGAAACAAGGAGCGTCTGTTGATGACCACGGATGTTTCAGGAGTACAGCATGAACAGTTGACGATGATCAGGTCGTCGCAAAGATTATTGCTTGTTTCGGTGATCATGCAGATCATCATTATTTAATCGTTTACCCATCCGCTATGCTGACTGGTGGGCAGGTCGAGGCGGATACAATACTCTTCCCACAAGATCTATAGGCAGATCTACAGCCTCGCTCGTGCCTTTTTCGCCAGCGAAACGCCAGTAATTCGGCTCCAATCTTTCCCTCGTTCCCTCTGCTGTTACTTGAAGCCGGGGGGTACTGTCGGGCATCGTGTTCATTGCTGGAAACTCTGGAATATTGGCGAAGGGATCTGCGCGTGGTGAACGTGAATAGGATCAGCATTAGCTCCGCTTCCAGTCATACGGCCACAGACGAGTGTCAGCGGCAGGGCAGGAGACCTTCTTGAGAAACGAGCGGGCGTACCGGTTATACAATCTGGCGAGTCAAAGGCTGGAGTCCGGTATATGACCAGAGCAGCATAGCTCCAGTACGTGAGGAGAACGACCATCATCAACCAGCAAGGCACGATGATCGCCCATTGCCTGTAAGTGGGATATCCGAAGAATCAGCCAGCTCTTTTCCGTCACATGTCGAAATTGAGCTTGGTCCCTCATCCGTACGCCTCCGCCGTCCCAATTTGCTCCTCCTTGCTCACTCCGCACGAATGCGTATGTATGACCAGGGGAAGTGCCGCAGGGAGGGGAAGAGTAGCACGAGAGGGTGGTGAGGGATAGCATCACATCACATTGACGTACCGATCAGGTAACCAGGCTATCCACCATTTATCGGCAGGCGAGAAGGCCCAAAGAAGGTACAGTCCAAAGAGGGCATAGGTCCCAAGTACCGCTATACTGGAGTAGACATCTACCGCGTTGGGCAGGTTATCACCGTGCGTGTGCCTTTGTCCTTGTACGATATGTGATGGACCATGGCGAGGATTCTGACTCTCAGCTGAACTCGGACCTCTGACGGTAGCGAGATCGTCTGGTGGAGGACTGGGCGGAGATGGAGGCCAAGGCGAGATTGGTGATAAGGCAGTAGTGGACTCGATGTCGGGCCGTGCTTGGACTTGAATTGATCGCCCTGTGCGAGGCGGTGTCTTTGGAGGAATGGCTACGCCGGGGCGTGAGCGAGCTCGCGTACCAAGGCAGGTTGAGGCATGGCGAGGGGTCATCTTATGAGCGTGATTGAATCCCGCATCGTCATCCTACTCGATTCCTTGTCCCTGTCTTCTTGCTTTCTAGTCCAGAAGGCTGTGACGGCCGACCCCCAAACGAAGGGTATCGCGTATGTTCTTTTGTCGAGCTGAGAGTCAGTCACCTAGACTTATGGCGATGCTTGTTGAAGCAGATGTGTGTGCGCGGTACTACAGATCAATTGTCGGAGTCATTCTCTGCTCGATGTTAACATTTTGTGACGTCGTCGCGTCGTTTCCGACACAATTCAAAGGGCACACGGCCGAGGCGGCGATCGCCGGCGCTCTTCCCATCTAACAGGAAGAATTCCCAGCAAGGCAATGTCCTCCTACAAAACATCTGCATGCACTTTTGCAATCTCTCCGACCACTTGCATTTACAAGGACGCCAGCTGGACCGGACCACACTGTGACAGAGGTAGCTGACAGACATCGGGATAACCACGATAGTGATTGAAACGGTACAATGAGATATGATATGGAACTGAAGATAAAACCTGACTCCTCACGCGTCCTTCCTCGTAAACCTCTCCCTTCTTTCCCACAACTGATGGGGCTGTCTTCATGCACCTTCTGCTGCTTTTCTGCGCGTTGTCCCTTCACAACCTCGCCCTGGGACCATCTCGACTCCATCTCCCATCCAATACCCACCTTTCCCTGGCTCTGACTTACAAGATATACCTGAAAGCGGGGTGATCATCGCCCAACTCGACGATCTCGGCCCTCGTCATACCTTGCAATCCCCACTTCCTCTGATACTCTGGATCTTCAAACTCCTGCACTTCATCGGGCCTAGGAGGCGGACCGTACATCTCATCCCTTCGCTTGTTCTCCCTTCGCACACCAAAGTACATGATAGTCGCCATGGTGCAGTTCAGCAAGCAGAACGCGAGGGCGGTACCGTGGCCCGGTAAGAAACGGGGCTTGTCCTTGTCTCGGTAAGCTTGGGAAGAGACGATACCGCCGCTGTTTCCTGCTGAGAATACCAAGCCCATGGCTACCGCTTTCTTGTCTGGTGACATCGAAGGACAACGACACGGAGAGCGTTCATGGGTGTCAGTTTGATCACTTCGACCTCGTACGAAACGAAGGGCAGTAAACATGGCTGAACAAGCGATATCCTCCTGCCATGCTTTTCTTAGCGGAGATCTCAGCACTCACAGTGGTTACCAAAAGTGTTCCCGGTCCATGCGATCGTAGTAGCGATCAACGGCCCAACAGCCGCCGAGGCGACGAACACAGCGAAGTACAACGCCCCCTAGATATCAAACCGCCCACACGTCAGCGATTGGGAAACCGGACTTCTGCTAATCGCTCGTATATGTGACTTACAGGATATCTAATCGGGATCGTCAAAAGCATCAGGTATCCGATAGCTCCGACCAATGACCTGCACGAGGCGACATGGAGGAAGGGGTCTCAATTCAGCACTGCCCAAATGGTCCGAGAGGGAGGATTTCGTAAAGTATTGAACACATCGCTGGGTGCATCACTCACCATCCCATAAGGAAGAACCCTCGTCTATGGAACTTGTCACTCAGGAAGGCAGTGCCCATAGTCGTGATGAACATGAGCACGTAAGCTGCGTCGATGACGAAAGCAACCGCGTCAGGGTGTCCTTACGCAGATCTCGGAGAGGGCTGCACTTACGAGGGGTACTGAGAAGGAGAGATTGCTCGATCGAGAACTTGCCGAGGTAGGCGATAATGGTGGGTGTGAAGAGACTGATTACGGATACGGGCATTAACTTCAGACTCGCTCTGAGGTATCGGACAGATGGCTGATTGTTACTCACGATCCGCTACGCGATGAACACTGATTGTCAGCGTTCGAACCATAGCGTACAAACAGACTTGCTCACCTGTAGAGAGGCTCCGCCGCACCGATATACATCAACATGAAGCAGTATGTCTGCGAATCATAGACACCGTTATCAAAGTGACATTCATCAGCCATTGGACAAATCTCTTGTGAATCGCAATCATAAGATCGAAGTGTAGACATACCTTCCAGTCGACAAGGGCTTTCTTGATGACACGCCAGGTGAATTTACCCTCGGAAGCGAGACCTTGCTCCTGCTTGAGTCGGACCAGGACCATCTCTCGCTCCAAAGGCGTGAGGAACTTAGCCGTGTCTGGCCAATCGTGGATCATCCAGAACGAGAGAACACCCGCCACGAGAGTGATCAAGCCTTCAATGATAAACTGAAGGGTTTGTAACAAGGGTTAGCCTGAATCTTCACGCCTTTCGACGGCGTGCCAGTCAAGCGGATAGAAGAAGACCAGAATAGTGAACGACGCGAAAGTCGCTCCAACTCACGATCCATGCCCAGCCTTGTTTGCCTCCGACACCGTTCATCTTGCTCAGGGCGTCTATAAGTACCGCCTATCAGCCTTTTGTCCCTTTCATCGACTTTCGAAGCGCGACTCACAGCCGAAGATTCCTCCGAAGGCGCCGGCCAGCACAGCTCCACCAAAGAAGAAAGCGCATCGCCTGTTGATCTCATCTCGCTTGTACCATCCTGTCAGGTAGAAATTCAATCCGGGAAAAAGACCCGACTCGAACAGACCTAGGCAGAATCGGAGGGCGAGAAGCTGGCCGTAGGTGGTGACAAGGCCCACTGAGGGTGCGTTCGTGAAGCAATAGACCAATATGGTCAGTACACCTATCGAGTACTCTGAAAAACCCGAATAACATAGATGTGGAGGCTCACTGCAGGTCTGGAAGATCGCCCAGCAGATCTGTTTATAGTACCGACGAAGTTCCTGATGAGCTATCACCTCCGACTTGCCAGAGCAGAAGTCGTCCAGTCCCACGCACCATCGTGAACGGGATCCATCTTGATGGTCTAAGCTTTTTGAGAACCAAGTTGGAAGGGACTTCAAAGGCGACGTAACTGACGAAGAAAACTGCCACGAAGGGAGCAGTACAAGACGAAAACAGTAAGATCAGTCGGTGATGTTCGCTTACCACGTAAGCCGACTGTCACGGGACACCTGGTGAAAATAACTTACTCATGGAAGCGTTGGAATACTGAAGCGAAGACAAGTGAAGCTCGGTCGTGAGACCTGAGGAAGACAACGCATATCAGCCTGACGCTCCCATTTCATCGAAGAACATCACCGAGGGATCTGAGTTACACTTTCGAATCGATGGCCCGCATAAATGATATGGCTGGCCTACTTACCGACGAGCTTGGCGGCACCGACGTTGACTCGGTCGATGAAGGAGAGCTGGTTGATATTTTGAGGCGGAGTGGTCAGCCGAGACTGTCACTCAATCTAGGTCTTCCGGGAGTCCTGGTAGTATCAACTGGTACTGATGAACAGGACGTACCAAATAAAGCAGGCTGTGAAGCATTAACAATCAGACGGTCAATAATCGATCTTCTATCTAGCCATCCGTTCCATCTAGGTCCTAGCCACGAAAGCCAAAGCACTCGATGTGATCGGAGGATACGATACATCGAAGGGTAGTGAAGTGTGAGCTATTGTACTCACGTCATCCAAGGGATCAGTTTGAAGTCCAACTTCCTTAACAACCTCTTCTCCATCGCCGCGTATTCTTCCGGAGTGAGCCTCGCGATAGCCTCTGCCGCCTCGTGCGAGTGGTTCGGCATCGTATCGGGCATCTTGGAGTCTTCCGTATTGGCGACATAGCGGTGCGAGTCGAGCGAGGCACGCGATCCGTTAGCGTTGGTGAACTGGGCGGTACCCAAGTGACCATTCCCGTTCCCGTGCACATGGGAGATCGCGCCCTTCTCGTCGATGGGATGGTGGTGTGACATTTTGATCTGTTGGCCGGCAGCTTCACTAGCCACTAAGAGCGATGAGTTCGAGTCGCAATGGAAGAAATCACGACCTGTCGTCCCGGACAGTGTATGCTTATATCGAGATAACCCCAAACGGCGGAGCGATCAGGCTGATGAGACTCGGTGATATATATGAATCGAGAGACCCGATCCAATCAGTCAGCGGGCTTCGATTGGGAAGGAAACACGTAGACAGTGAGTCAAGTGTGAGATGAGATGTGGGGCCATTCGTCAAGTGATCAGCTGTACGAGTAAGATGTGTCGTATATATGCATGCTCCATTATTAGTGCAGGTGACCGGAACCCCCGACCGTGGCCCCGGCCGCAGCACTCAGCCCCAAGCCGGACAAAGGTCAATCATGAGGAGAGCAGGACAGGACCCACCTAACCATTCATTCCGCTTTGCTCGCGAGCTTATTTGAGAAGAAGCATATGGGAAACCGGTAAATAATGATTGGTCAACCGGGCTTGTCTGGTCGGCGCTAGCGAGCCGCGACCGCGAGGGTGACAACTGAGCACCGAGGGGATGACCATTTTGTGCTTCTTTTCTGAGCAGCCTCCGCTTTACCAGTACAAAGCACATCTCACGATCGCTGGTGAGACACCCTGCGTGAAGGATCCCGTGATCATCGGTCAATCGCACTGGTAAGGCACGAGGCTGTTTTTGCGAAAGGGGTACGAGTACGAGTGCCAGTACCAGCGCGAGGCGAAGGCGGGAGACGTTAGACGTTAAAGCCGCATTATAAATGTGCGGGTGCAGGTGCAGCTGGGAGAAAGAGCTGAGAGAGCGAAAGACACAAGGCAATAGACGGACGAAATATTAATGGAGGCACTGTGGAGGGCTAGTTGATCGTCATAGTGCGGTTTTAAAACAATATGCCGAATGCCAAGCGGGTTGAAAATAGCACCAAAAGCAAGTCAAAGTAAAGGCAAAGGCAAAGGCAAAGGCGTGGGACGGCAGGATGGTCGATGGGAAGGATGAAGGATGATCAGCTTGCGACGAGCGAAACATCAACTTAGGAACTTAGTTTAATACAATCGGCGCGAGCGAGAACGGGGGCACCGGTCCGGCGTGTGAGAAGGGAGAAGGAAGGGGGGGCACTGTTTACTGTTTACTCTCCCACGGTCAAGCCCCAAGGCCAAGGCAGGATGAAAGGAGTGACGTGGATATAATCATGTTATCACAGTACCTTCTTCTGCACAAGGCCAAATTCACTCAACCGCAGCGTAGCGATGCAGCGATGCAGCCCGCAAGCTTCTTATACACTCCTCATCTTTGTCATTCCTCGCTTCCTCTTTATCTTTTCGTTTCTCAACCTGTTCAAACTCGACATCTCTACTCTCTCACTCTGTTTTTCATAGCTTCCAAGCCAGGTTACAATGTAGTATCATCAACACGACAGCATGCATCAAGTCTACTCAGAACCCCCCGGCCCCTCAACAGCCTTTTCGCAGGTCCTCGTTTGATACGCTGCCCTTCTCCCCCTTCCCCTCTCTGTCCCCGTTTTGCCCGTCCATTTACAAAATCCATATTATGTACACATATCTATCTACCCACCCCTACCCTACCCTACCCATGCGCATTTGCCTAGTTATTCTCCCACAAAACAATCACGAGAATCAACTTACTAGCCGCAATGGAAAATCAACGGCTTAGGTCTAGACAACCTGTGGTCATCTTCGCGTTCGCGCAAAGTCGATTCTACGTCCGAAATTTTTTTCCCTTGTAAAAGGGAGAAAGGATGGAGGACGAGATGAAGATGAAGATGGCACGGCGGGACGTCGTTCCACCCTTGATACGCTAGCTTTATATCCCCCTCCTTAGCGGGAGCGGGGGCTACGTGGTGTATCGAGGACTAAATGGCGTCAACACTTCTATTTTGTACTATTTACTTGTATGATGAATATGTGACAGTCGAAACGATATCTGCCAAAGGCACCTGGTAGAGGCAGTTCATGGCGTGTATCATGTACAGACTAGATAATGAACGCCAGACGAAGAACAGCAGCGAAGCAAGCGAATGGATATGAATTCACTCAGATGAACCAAATTGCTATGGTGCACGACACGGGAACTGACTGTATGGAACATTCGTCTTATGTTCATTTCCCGCTCTTCTCGTTGTGCTCACTTGACCGCGTTGATTATTCCTTTCTCATCTTCATCTCATCAGGTGCGGTGCTTGTGCATTGCGGCACATGGTCTGATATCAATGCAGGGGTTCGTTCATTCTTGGTACTTTTGGTACTGGGGTACTGGGAATTACGTTCTACGTTTTGGAATTGATACAATATGAAAACTTCTAGCTCCTCTCCTCTCCTCTTCTCTTTCTGTGCATGAGAGAATGCCTCTCACTCTCGGGTTGAGGAAACTTGGACGCAAAAGCCAAGCCAAGTATTAAAGTGTAGGTATATGCCAAAGTTACTTTTGTGTGTATGCTCGTGGAGCGTGTCCCGCATCATATCGTGCGACTCTTCTTCTCAATCCCTTCTTTATGATTCGTGTCGATTACAGCCCATCGTCGCCCTTGGCCATGCCAACTTTCCCAACATGACTCTGCAACCTGCCTTCGCCCATACCCATCGCCACCCGTCCTTTTCTTCTCTCGAGCGCACCGAGACCCATGCCTACTCCACGGTGCCAGACAGCCTGATCGTCCGCTCCTCCAAGAAGAGCGATGGAAGTTTCAACGAACCACTCGGGCTTCTTGATATAATGCACGACAACCGTGCCGCCCCTCTCCTCGGGATCACCTAAGAACCTCTCGGCTCGTGAAGGTCTCGAGGCGAACACTCGGTTGACCTTCTCCCGGTTGGACTCCATCTTTGAAAACGCATGTTGACCTGAATGACCTTCCGATGAAGATGATGCCGAAGACGAGGAGGAGGTCTGCGATTGGGAGAGCAAGATCTCGTCGCGCAATTGAGACAACTCCGATCCTTCGATTAAAGCCTCGATCCGTTCGCCAGCAGACATGTCGTTCAAAAGAGGTCGATACGTCACGCCAAACTTCGATACGGTCGAATATGCGTGAGCAGATTCTGCACCGCCTCGAAGAGCCGTGGTGGACGCTGAGATGCCTGTGGTGTTCTCCGAGCGGACCTGGGCGACAGTTGAGGGGAAGAGGAAACCGTGCGAGTAGACAGTGCCGGCTTTCGGGTGATCGTAAATCCAGCACCGTTCTGTCAGCCAGACGATCTGCTCCCTCTCGGGATGCATGTTCATCCATTTGGCGACCAGCTTGTCCTCCTTGCCGTGTGTAAGGGTTCGCAGTGCTGGAGAAGCTCCAATGTATTTGACCAAATCGAAGGAGAGAGCGTAGCATTCTCCTGCCATGAAGCTGTTCTTGACGAGATCTGCAGAGAGAATTCATAGCGATCAGCGAGTGAGCCTGCATGACTTGCAACACGCCAAAAAAGACCACTCACAGCCCCAGAAAGCCTTGTTCCTAGGCGCCACACGCAATCGCTTTTCCAGTTCGGCCAGCATGATAAAGGAATCATCGTCCGCCTTGACAACGTATGAAGGCCTCTTCTCTCCCTTCCAGATAGGCTTAGCTCGCTCGTTAGCCACCGCTTTATCCTCGCCGGAGTCGCTATCGCTGTCATTCTGTTCGGTCGGGGCGACTTGAGACGGGTATTCCCAGTCAGGAACAGTGGCGTTTTCGGCAGCCCAGGAGAAGAAAGCGTGCGTTTTGCCGCTGTTCATGTTCTCCTCGATATCGAGAAGCAGAATATCGTTGAAAGCTGCACAGCGCAAAGTAAATCTTCAGCAACTTCCCTGACGCACAACAAGACGGAAACCGAGACTCACCTTCCATCTCGAGCTGCACAGCCTGTTCGTACCTCTTCCTGGGCCTGCCCATCACGAACCTCACCCTGACACCCTCGGTCCCATCCCTTCGACTTCTCCAATGACTCGCGTAGGTCTGTCTGATCATATGACGTCGCTCGGCGCCGGAGTCCGTCGTGAAAACGCCAATAAGAACTCCAACAGGCTCGAGCGCTTGATCGAGTTCTTTGATCGACATCTCAGGCGTAAACGGAGGAGCCTCATACGGGTGGTACGGCCATGCTGGATGCGATGATGTAAGAGGCATAAGCGTGAGAGCTTTCGACGATGAAGGCGCGAACGAGTTGTAGCCCACTTCGGCGTCAGAAGAAGAGGGGAAAGCCGGATTCGAGTTGACGTGAGAATCAACGTGAGGCGGTGGCAGAGTCGGGTCTTGCAGCGAATATAGCGTAGGGTAATCGGCCGTGCAGTACTCTCGCCACGGCAATGGTTCTTTGTCAGGATTAAGAATGTGTTTGATGGTAAAGGTGAGTGATACAGCTAGGAAGGCTAGGAAAAGGAGGAAGAAGCTCTGTATCGACAACGATCGTAGTTTGGATCAGCACATCAGTTTTGCACACTATGGCGACTTGCTGCGAATTTCAATGGATGAAGGGAGACACTCACGATTGACCATGGTTCTGTCGGTACAAAAACCATGACACGAGCCAACCATTTTGATCCAAGCACTTTCTGATTCGTCCGCCTTCTACCAGGTCCGCCCATCAACCTATCCCTCTCCCTATTCCTCGCCTTGGCGGATATGCTGTTCTTCCGAGGCGCGCTTTCAGATTTGCTCTGCGTTGAGGACGACGATCCAAGCGTCGATGGGATCATACCGAACAGCCAACCCCAACTCCTCGTACCCGTAGGCATGAATTTGTTTGACGAAGACGGAAGTCGTATTATTCTCGGCGCAGATCCTGTAGAAATTTGAATTTTGGGAGATACAGGCACATCGTTGTGGTTCTGATTGCTGAGCAGACTTCGCTGTTGCCACCATGCACGATGGGATGTCGTAACGGGCGGAACTACGTCGTCTTCTTCGGAAGAGCGACTGTCGGACCTGCCCGTACCCCATCCATAACGTGAAGATGATGTTGAGATAGAGGTGCGAGGACTCGACCCTGAGCCACTCGTAGGTGGTGCTGGTGGTAGAGCGGATGCAGCGAATTCGGCGGCCAAGTCAGCCATAGACGGATGAGCCGAATGCAGTGGCGTTGCCGAGCGCGATGGCACAGGCGAAGCGTATGGAGAGGAAGGGAGCGAGAGAGGCAAGATGTTGAAAGGGTCTTGCGGTAAGGGCTGCAAGGAAGCTGATCCGAGCGGGGCTTGCGAAGACAGTATCGTCGTGCGGGGAGGAGAGATGTTGGCATTGCCGTAGACTGGCAAGCCTTGGGGCATGAAACCAGATTTCGTCTCTGGAGGGGTCATACTGATCGAGGGTGTCCCCGATCCACTGGCGCTGCTGGACGACGGTTCGCCATATTGCACAAAGTTCACTGGCATTCTCCAATCCCTTTCCAGTATAGTCCTCTTATCTCTTTCTGACCAAATGGCCTGTCGACGCCTGTTACCACGATCGCTTTCACTCTCCGCCTCTTCTTCGTCTTCGTCTTCTCGTTCGTCGTCGCTTTTGGAGTGGGTCTCCTTCGTGGGAGGGAGTGTGAGCCTGTTTCCAGTCAACCAGCCTAGCGTAGAGGAAGAGGCGGGCGCTACTACAGGTGACCTGAGCTTCTGCTCCGAGCTAGCTTGGCGCAACCTGGGAGATTGAGTTGGCTGTTGCGTTTGATTAGTTGTGCTGCCTGATAAGGAAGGCCTTCGCCTGTGAATGCCTGAATGGCCGTTTTCCTGGGTTGGCGTTTGTGCGTCCGAGCCTGTCGTGATCGAGTAGCTGTAATCTGAATTATAAGGAGATGTAAATTCGTCTATCGACAGCCGCTTGAGCGGAGGAGGCAGCCCGTTTGAGCGAATGTTGGCAGTCTGCGAATGCGGGTCGGGTTTCCTAGTGATGTAGTGTGAGTGAGATCGCGCCGGTCCTGGTCGAGAGTTGGGATGAGTTCCTTCTCGTCGGTGCGGTGAATGATGGTAAGATTGCGAGGCAGGGCAGAAAGTCGAGCTTCGAGTACGCTGAGTCGATGGACCAGGGCTCGCACGAGGTGTGTCGTGGTCTTTATTTGCACTGGTGAAAGGATACGAAGACGAAGACGATGGACCGGTAGGGGACGAAAAAGTTGGAGTAGTGGCAATGAAGTGGGTCTGAGGTCTGGGTTGAGGGTTAAGTGACAGAGGGGAAGGCGGGATGATTGTGATTCCAGCTGGGATTGTCGTTGTATTTGTGCTCGCTTTCTGGGCGTTTGCTGGAGGTGTGAGCGGCAGGGTTAGCTTCCGTGATCGAGATGGCGAAGAAGGGGGACGAAGCGATGTCACTGTCGACGACGAGGATACAGTCGAGTTGTTTTGTTGAAGTTGCGAAGTGGTAGCGCTGTTGGGTTTCTGACTATCCACGTCCATCCTATATCCCCGGCCTTCTTTTTTTTTCAACGTTGGTCGCAATCAATCAATGCTTATTGCTGCTGGCTTGGCTCTGCATCTTTGCCGAGTTGTTCTAATCCTGCATGATAACGAAGGCCAGACCGTTGCGCTACGTTGCGTTGCGTTGATTTGCGTTGATTTGGCGTTTGCGTTGCGAAGGAACCAAAAGGCTAAAGGGGTAGAGTAGAGAGTAGATGAGTTATGTGACAGACAGGGAAGGAAGGATTGGTTGAGTAAAGGTGAAATGCCGGACCGAACGCAGCGCGAGCGGTAAGTTATCGTTTGTTTTTGTTTGACCTATATCTGTCTATCTAACTATCTCTTGTGCTGTGTGAGTGAAATCTAATAGATAATATGGACAACTCAAGCTTGAGCCTGAGCCTGAGCCTGTACTACTCGTAAAAATGTAGTGTATTCTTGGTATCCGATGCTGTGAATAACTTATAACTTATGATGACACTCAGTGCTGAGTTGCTGAGTCTGGTCGGGGGCGCTTTAGCGTGAAAATGGGAGGAAAAGGGTGAATGAGCTCAGGAATCAGGCGAAACGAGGTTTGAAGTGGTGTTAAGTGTGTGTGTTATTTTCTGCTGCGGTTGCGGTGTAACAGTGCGAGAAGCAGTAGCGATGCGATGATATGCGATGCAATGCTATGTTATGTTAACGCTATGAATGTTGCTGGTAGAGCGTATCTCATCTCATCTTCTCGAGAAGCAAAGCAAAGCAGAACACTCACCCCCTGTGCAAAGGAATACAGCAGCAGTAACGGCGATGTTGTAATGCCATGCCTCCTTGACTGCAATGCGCATAGGACGGATGGGACGCACGCTACATGCGCCATAGTGCCTGCCACCATACATGTACAGCAGCCCCCATGCACCGTGCACCGTACCGTGTATGAGCCCAAACCAAACCAATTCCGCAGTCGCTTTCTGGTACCTTATTAATCTGGCTCTCTTCGTTCTCTTCTGGTCCGGTTCAATGTAAACAGGGTTAAAGATTACTTACACCTTACACATTACACACATGTGGACCCTTGGTGACTGCGGAGCGTTGGTCCCGTCGTACACTGTAGTCTACGCTCATAAATAAATACAGCCAAGGAACGGAGATCCTCAATTCCGCAGCAGCTTTTTCAGACGCGCTTCCACGCACCGTCACCGGCACCAGCTTGGTCGATATCGTAAACGTAAGTGGCGTACTACTCCCTCTCTCTTGTGCAATGTTGCGTTTGAATCGCCTGTGCCGCTCGTCTCCTCTCTCACATGTTCAGATCCATTACAGCATTAGAAGTAGGAGTATGGGGTCAACCAGTACCAAAATATGGGGCAGCAAGCCTATTGACACACCACCGAGACCTTCTGCCTCGGAGTTCAAGAGTTCAAGAGAATACATGCATACAACACTTGCGTTCTAGATCTGACCTTGACTTTGTCCATCTCTTTCTTGGCTGTCCGTCAGTGCCCCACACTGCGCATCATTCGGCTTGGCCATCTTGGTCCAGCTTGCTGCGGATTCGGGCCGACCGATCTATCCTTCCTCCGTGATCTTTCAGAGGACATATCGCAACGCATATCCATCTGCACTTGCACCCCTTACCACTTTCGAGATCTCTGGTTGGCACCAGCACCAGCACCAGCACCAGCACCAGCACCATTCACTCCTAAAGTATTGTTATTCCCGTTCGCAGCCGCATTATGCGGCCCGTTATTGGGCGTCTTGGGCGGAGACGATTTCTTGTTCCTGCCTTTTTGAGGTGTCGAGTTGTTGTTGTTCTTTGATGATATTGATACAGCAGACCCAGACCCAGAAGCAGTAGCAGTAGCAGTAGCAGTGACCGTGGCATTCGAAGTCGATGTCGCGGTGAGCGGGGGGAAGCTAGCTGGGGAGGGTGGTCGATCTGCAGGCGGTTTGAACCCCTGCACCAGGTCAAGAAAGACAGACATCAGCTCATGCGTTTGAACTTACATGCAAGATATCGTCGAGGGCTCTCAAGACCACTCAACTCACAAGCTTATGCCCCTCGTTGAAGATATCATCCATGACATTCTCAAACGCCATCTCGTCCTGTCCCTCGTACCTCTTCCACAGCCTGAAGAGCAACAAAGCATATTTGGCATCCTCGATCGAGTCGTGTGAATGTGTCTGAATATCCTTCTGGAGCAGGTACCAGGCCAGGAACCGGAGCGAGAGCTTTCGTTGGCGGCCCGGGATGGTGAAGATATTGACGGTGTCCATGACTTGCTCCGGCGGGATGTATATGTCTGAGAGAGGACCGGATGGAACGTATCGTTTGTGTCAGCTTCTGTCGCACAGAAGCAGCATGGACGAACTGTAGGAGACAAGAAACTTACTGATAGTTCGGAAATCTTTGGCCAATCCGTGTCCGATGAAGATACAACCTAGATCTACCACTGTACTCCAGCGAACGAACATGTCAGCCCCTTTAATTGACACCACGGCAGGCTGACGGCTCCAGTCGTTCGATATGGCCAGTGAGACTCCACTCACATAATCTCAATTTCTTGTAGGCCACTTTGAGTGGTACAAGGGTATGCGGCGAATTGTTTGGGTCGAGATCGCCCGCTGAGCAACGCGATCATTTGCACTCGTAAGGTAAGCAACGTCCCCGCGCAGCTCAGCTTGCAGGTACATGGCTCACCTTTGATACCCGAATATTCAGTCAGATAGTCCACCACCGCCTCACTCGTATGTATGTAATCATCGATGAAAGGTAGACCCTCTTTCGGACCTTCGCCTCGCAAGACTGACACTCTTGCTAGTGACATGTGAGACGGCCGGAGGATGTTCTTAGTGCCGTCCGAACGGAACTCCATTTCCTCCTGTGACCCCGAGACAGCGAGTAGGTCAGCTTCGCTCTCCCCCGCAACCTAAAGCATTGAGTGCGCTTCACTGACCTGCTGCAAAGCTACAAACTCAGCATCGATGGCCACCAGGGTCCCCGGTTTGGGCAGCTCGTCTTTTCCAAGAACCTTGTGCTTGATCATCGCATTTCGACGGTTCCTATATCGTGAGATTTCATGGGTCAGGCCGTCGACCGACTTTCTCCATTGACATAGACTGATGTGCTCCACTTACCAAGCAATGGAAACATCCTTGAACAGAACCTCCGGATCAAGTTGCCTTGGCAATTCTCCCAAATCAATCAAGTTCTCGCTGTCGACTCGCTCGAGAATGATAACGGCGGGTACCTTCCACATTTCGGGGAAAGTGAACACCTCTTGTTCAGTCACGGAGCGTACGAGGAAATCGTTAAACATGATCCAAGGGGTTTCCAGACCCGAAGACCCGTTTGGCACTGGACATGACCAGACGACAGTAAGTTAGTCATCGGTACACGAGATCTGAACATCCTAACAACTCACTCTTGACGAATGAGACCAAATGAGCGGGCGCGTCCGGCGAGTCCTGGATCTGCACAACGATAGACTATCACCCCTCGACCGATCAGCACAAGTCCTCTCTCCGCTCGCGACTGGTCACCTCTGACTCACCCGGACTTCATATACGATGCCGTCTCCCTTTTCGTTGACTGTCAAGCCTCCCTTATCGCGCACGTTGAACCCAATCGTAGAGGGTAAGAACTTTCCTTCCGGCTTATCGCGCCAGTACTCGTACAGTTCTGGCGTGTTGATCATGGCGTTCACTGAAATCACCGGCGGTAAAGGGTCTTTCACGTCGGGCGATAGCACACGTTTGCTTTCGAGCGGTGCGAACGATTTGCAATTCGAGCAGACGGCTTTGGTCGTCGATTCCCGGAAGATTGATGAGCGCAATATCTCGGCGAAGCGAGGTGTTTTGGGCGCCTGTTGCGGTTGAAAGGATCAACAGCGGTTCTCAACTAACTTGGACAAGGCGGGACGCCGCAGAATCATAGAAGGGGCTTAGAGCAACGCACCTTGCGAGGATAAATGAGATCCACGGCATGCAACGTCGTATTCCTCGGAGACACGTATCCACAACTCTTACACGTGTTGGTCGTCTTGATCTGCACTCCCAGCACTTGGTCGATCGCGGATACAGACGCAGGGTCGCCGTTCAGCGAGAGTCTGTTGATGTCCTTCGGTCGAAGACTGAACGAGACACCGTCAATGATAGCTTCGGTGCTGAATGTGCTGAGCAACCATCGATTGAAGTTCTGGATCAAGCTTCCGTATGGCGCGGTAGATTTATCGTTGTCGTCCATCAGACCCAACGCCGATGCTAGTACGGATGAGGGGCAGTCAGGTTCACATGAAATGGTGCAATGGAGCCGCACATTCGGTACTCGAGTGCGGCTCATAAAACGTCATTGTGTCGAGAAGGATTCTTCCACTCACCCTGCGGCGTCGCGCTGAATGCTCTCGAGAAATTGCTCGCCTGACAATTCCTACCTTTCGCATCCTCCAACATGCGGAACAAGAACCCAGCCTCACACAACAAACAATGCTCCTTCTTGCAATCCACGCAAATATGTGCTGTCGCGATCGCTCGGATGGGAGCGGTATAATGGATGGCTTGGAGCAGAGCATTGGTGTAGGAGTTAAGGATGTCGGTTTCCAGACCAGAGTAAGAGGTCCGGTTGTAAAATCTATGAGTGGAAGAAATCACGCGAGCATGTCAACCGATGAAGGCATGAAGAAGGTATTCTCCTTCATGAGACAGATGCACTCACTCGAAATCGAAATCCTCGATACCGAATTTGGAGTACTTGATCTCCACTTTGCGGTAATACTTCGGCATTTCACCTTCTGGAGTCTACAGCAGAAATGATCAAGCCATTGAGCCTTGAATGTCCTAACTCTCCGATCCTAGCACGCCCAAATGATCCTCACCTGTTCATCCAGCTCAACTTGCTCGGCAACCTTATTCTTGCGGTCCTTCTCACTCCTAAATCGAGGTTCGCTGTCCCTTCTTCCAGCTCCATTCCGGCCCGCTCGCCTGCCCGCGCCAGGCCGGGCTGTGACCACATATCGCTTGCCCCGCAAATCTTTAGGGTTGGTAGCGTATCCTACGAAATCTACCATCTTCATCGTGTTGAGCACAGTCGATGGGATCGGTGGAGGCGGGTTGAAGAACGGTGAGGTCGGAGGTGCATATGTCTCGGATGGGAAATTTGATAGCAATGGCTCGGAGTAGTATGGCATTCCGATGAGATTCAGGGGGCTAAGCGATGAAGAGTTATGGGTACAACAAACAAAATAGGCATCGTCACCTCCGTGGCTTGGCACGCAAGAAGGCAGTATATGTCACTTACGTTGTATCCTCCCACACGATAGGGGGTGGCAATTCCGCCTGATCCGGCCATTCAGGCTTGACCCCCTCGTATCCATTGAAGGGCGGTAGAACCATCGCGCCAGTGTCGTCCACTCGAGCATTCTCGCCAGTATCGTGCGTCGTCCAAAGATGCAACTGACCGTCCGCATCTCCAAAAGCGAGGTAATCGCCCCTCGAGCTCAAGGCCATCGAGGTCACGTATGAATTCACGTCTAGCTGCTGGAACGTCGAGCCTGTTGATCCTAGGGCTATATCGACTCCTTGTAGCATACCCTGCTGAGATGAGATGACAATCTTTGACGAGTCGGTCGGATGGAGTAATACGAAGGCAGGCCCAGAAGGGAACGATATAGGAGGTAATGGTCGAAGTGTGCGAACGTCGTATAACCGTATCAGTGGGTCAGGTAGAGGATGTCCTTGCCTGCGTGCGATTGACCCCAAACATCAGTCAGCCGTGGCCCAACATCACAACTCTGAAGCATTTGGCTCACATATGCGTCCAGCCCCAGGTGCATACCAGATTTCCCTGCGCGTCCGCTCCGCTCAGGCCACCCGTATGAGCCTGTACAGGACTGATACCTGCAGCACTCTTGAATCCCGTTCGCGGATCCAGCACGTTGACTTGACCGGACATGCCAGCGGCCAGTACCGTCCGATGTAAGGGAGCGAGATGGACGATGGGCGTGGAGGGTTCGATACGGCGGACTATCTCACCGCGGGACGTGTTGGCCAGTATCATCTGGCCTGTACCGCCCGCTAGGACTTCATGCGAGTTTGTGGGATTTGGCGACATGGACCGAAGGGAGCGCGTCGGGTCGCTGTGAGTTAGAAGTCAGCATCCCCGGAAGTACTGATGATTCGCCGAGAGCTGTCAACCATGGACTGTGTGTTCCAATGCTGCGGTCCCGGTGCCGGACAGCTTGCTCCTGTAGCATGGAACACCAAAGGTTGATGACTTTGAGTGGTTATGGACATCCCGTAGCAAGAGTCACCCACCTGACATTCCATTTAGGCGCTCCTCCTCGCTTTCTTCCCCCAATTCCACCCTCAGCAAGCGTCCACACGTCTCTATCCGTGACTCTGATCTCCCTAACTGCCGGCGACATCCCCGGAGCGTTCATCCCGAACCCATTCGCACCAGCAGGTTTCGCCCCGTGAGCCGGGAACTGGACATTTCTCGTCAGGGACAAGGGGGTACAGAGGGCGGCGACGATTCCTGAGGATGTGCCGATCCATAACGAGTCGGAGAATGGGTCGACTGTGATGCTGGTAGGGATGGGCTTGCCGTCCAGCGCTTGAGGCGGCAAAGGCAGCAGATGTAAAGGGTTGTACTGCATCCCGCTCATTGGTAGGTTATCTGATTGTTGTCGCCGTCACCGAGTCCTTTGCGCTTGGCTTTTGCCTGTCCGCTTACATGCACTTGTCCAATATTCGCCGAGGGTTGGTCAGCCGTTATCACGAGGGGCTGTATGGGGTTTATATCTGCTACAAGCTACAAGATCGTATACGAATATATTGTCTAGAAGCCTCGAAAAGATGCAGCCGAGTTACTCGATTTTAGGTGGATGGAAGTTGCATTGTGACGCGACCATTCACTTGATATAATGCCATGGCTAACCGTACACGCGGCCGACGCCGACCGGACATTACAGCCGTATACGCGTAAGTCACATTCAAGCCGTCTGAGGTACATCGCCCCATTCGTGCACTTGTTCACTCGTTCAAAGTCTCTCGCATAGGAATGCTCTCTCAATATGGTAAATATGCTTTTCTTCTACATTAGGTAGACGTAGGATCTCAGTCCGCCCTGCGCGTCGTGACTAGATCAGATGCTTCTTCTGCCAAGCTCCATCGTCCATGCAGGCAATAATAACATGGTGCCTCCACCCTAGAGCTCCTTCTTACCCTTCAACACCCTCTTCTGACCCTTCCATTCATCCATGGCGCCCAATCTCTCGGGGAGTGTCGGATGCGAGTGGTGATACATCGAGTACAGCCAGTCATTATGAGGCGAAGACAGGTTGGTGATATGCAACTTGATGAGAGCGGATTTGAGGTCTTCTTTTTTGTCAAGTTCAGCCGCGAACTCGTCTGTACATGGATAAGGAGAAAACCTATCAGCAAGTCGTCCCGCTTGATTCTTCTTTTGTCGCGCATAGTACGCCGAGAAAAATGGTTCGGAAAGGACACAAGTCGACAATTCACTTACCCGCTTGATATTCCATCCGCCTGGTCTCAGCGTGCAATAGGAACTTGACCAAAGCATCAGTCGGCTCCAGTACGAGCTGGAAGAGCATGAAGCCAATGCAGATAGGCTGAGGAGCAGTGACGGCAAGGGAAGGATCAAATCCGAAGGACGAGTAGAGGGCCTTATTGTGAATGAAGATGGAGAAGATAGTGAGCGTAAGCAGGAGGTGGAGTTGGGTGATGACAAGAAGCTTGGTAGGATGGGCTGCAATTCGCACGTCATCAACATCGGTTCGACGTCTACCAACAACGCCTGAGAGCACATACCATAGTACCAATGTCCGAGCTCGTGACCTGTATGACCGAGAGAATTGGCAGAGCGTCAGCTAGCTCTCTTCAGGGAGTGAAGATTCGGCGGTAGCTTACCGAGCACAGCCACTACCTCGTCCACAGAGCTGTCTTTGATCAGGGTATCATAAATGACAATATGCTTGGACCAGGGGAGACCGTAGAAGTACCTGCCTCAGTGAAGTGTCAGTTGTGGCCCTGACAAAACTGTGCTCCAATCGACTCACGCATTCGAGTGAGAGCTTCTCTTGCTTCCATCGATTACGTAGAGATGCTTCAGGGGGAAGCCGAGCTGACTGGCAAGTTCCTCGACTTTGGTTCGAAGCTCGCCTTGAGGCAGGGGTTCGAGCTTGTTGAAGAGCGGTTGGACTGCGAAGGCATATTAATCAGCGATACTGCAGCCATACAAGGTTATAATACATCGTTATATTCACTGAAGGTGGGGTAAACGATCTGAAGTGAGAGCTGAATGCCCAATCTGCAAGGTTCATTCACAGTCAGCAGGAAAGCCTGATACGAGTAGAGGTTTTCGGAAGGACAGTCTCACTTACAAGAACAACATGAGCCAAGGGACAAAGTTCTTGCCAGCCAGCTCGATGATCCGTAAGAACCCGGCCAAAACTGGTAGCCCAATGACAGCGGCCAAGGTATACGTCTTGATAGTGTCCATGATCCAAAGCTTGACAGTTGACTTGTTGAATCCGTGCTTTTGTTCCAGGACGAAAGTCTGATAGTATGACCAAGGGAGGCCCGGGATCGAGGTGGAAAGAGTCAAGAGAGTCATCCAGAGGAGCGAGTGGGTGATCTGCGGCATGCGGGATGCAACCATATCAGTCATGAAGCACAGTAGGTACACATTCGGGTCTCCCGTCCGAGTGGCGAAAGTGTCAGAACGTATCCAAATGAACTCACAACTCGGTTCTGTCCGAGACCGACAGAGTTCATGACCTTGCCAGCAAAGCTCCAGAGACCAGCATAACCGCCGACCTTGATCAATCCCCATCCGAGCAGCTGGTCAAACATGAGTTTGGAGAGTGCGAAGCCCGTCCTGTCTTTTGAGTAGACTTGGGCCTTCTTGAAAGTCTCTCCCGACAAGTGGTTCTTCAGTGCTGGCGGCGGTTCGGTTCGGTGATAGCATGGTACTTGACGTCGGCTAACGCCATCGATTACAGCTGAATGTCAGCGACCACGACAACTCAAAGCTTTGCAACGCGATTTGCGGCATTCAGGAAATCATGTGTGATATGAGGATCCCAGAACTACCGCTGCCCGCTCGAGCACCCACTCACATGATATATACCTCGAAAGCGGTCTGTAGCCAAGTGGAAATGATCACCAGTTGCTGGTAGTTGATCTTGGGATTATCAGCCAAAGCAGCGAGCCGAGATATCACCCCTTCGAGGGCAGCAACGATGGAGTTGGTCATCGTTTGATCAATTATGCTCTTTTGTGATCACTTGGAGCTTTTTCCGAGGACTAGGTCTGTAACAGAAGAGGAATACTTGAACGCTTCCGCTCACGACCACTGGCGTAGCCGTAAGCTCAGCTTGGCCTCTTTTGTCCCGGGCTTCAACGTGGCGTCAGAACAGTATCACGCGGTGATCACCGCCATTCCCATGCACGGGGAGGACCGTGAGCAATCTGCAATCTGGGATCTGGAATCTGGGGACCCCACAGACTCCCATGAGACGGGATCAAATCCCCTCACCATACGCACGGCCCGCGCTGAGCGTTCTCGCGACTTCGAGAACCGCGACAGGCGAGTAGGAATGGAATGACATTTCTATGCTTATGCCATTCGAAGTACTCAAAGACCGCCTTATTCATCTTCATCATCAGCCCCCAGCTGAATAATAACAGTCTAGCCCAAGCCAGATCACGATCGATTGGAATAAAAGAAACACACGCCCAATATGCCGCTCAACTACTCCAAGTGGGACAATCTCGAGGTAGGTTGAAATGGGTCTCATTGAAGGATAGCGGGATAGCGGGATAGCAGAACTCAAATTATCACTCCTTCGTCGCAGCTCTCGGATGACTCGGATATCGAGGAGCACCCAAATGTTGACAAGCGAAGTATGATCCGGTAAGATTCTGTTTTATAGCAAAGGTCTTGGGATTTTCACTGGCTGGTCAGTCCGCTAACACCCGCTCCCCCCTTCATTCAACTACAGATGGAAGCAGCGAGATATCCACGAGAAGCGAGAACAGAAGAAACTGCAAATCGCAAAGCTCAAATCCGAGCTCGAATTGAACTCCGTCCTCCGACCTCGAATCGAATCAGTCATCTCGGGGACTTCTTCCAAAGGTGTTGACCACTATAGAGCTGTTCAGAGGAGGCTGAAAGAGCAGCCTTCGGACGAGAAACCCAATACCGGCTCGGCCAACCAGCCGACATACGATATGATGATGGGTCAACTCCTCTCAGACGTGTTCAGAGAAGCAGCTTGGATCGTAGACGGTGCTACTGTCAAGAATGGTGTAGTGTTCCAGAACGACAAGAAAGTAGACGAGAAGACCGGATCACCTAGTTGGGCTGAAGGCATGACTCTGCCTGATAACAAGAAGGACTCGTTGGCCGTCGCCCTTGAAGAGAGATTGATGTGGCACATCAAGGAGCTGGATAAGAGGAGTGAGGAGGTGAAGAAGGAGATCGAGAAGGAAGAAGCGGAGCAGAGCAAGAAGATTACAAGTGAAGGGATCCATGAAGGCTGGTCTAGCTCAAGCGTCAATAAGAGCAAACCCTCGCCCTTCGACGACAAGCCAAAGCCCACTTCTCAGCCCAAGAAGAGCATCGAGAAGACCGAGACTATCGAGGTGCTGAACCCCAAAGCCAGCACAAGTGTAAGCATCTATCTGGATGTCAATAGCAGCTGCGCGGCAGGTGCAATGTCGCACCATCCGTTGACCTACATGTTACACATGCTGACGGCAATCTCGGTACCTAGTCATCAACTCCCGTAGCGAGCGAGCCGGCCCCCGAAGCAGACGAAGACGATACTTTCGGACCCCTCTCAGCGGCCGGTCGAGCATTTGCTCAGATCCCATTGGGCGAATTTGAGAAGTCATACGCCTTCATCCAGAAAGACTCGTCTGTCCTTACAGAGGCGACGCACGATTCTCTGCTAGCGGAGGCGTTTGATGCCGAGAGAAGGGGCGACAAGGGGCTGGCGCAGAGATGCGTGCATCAGAGTCTCTTGGTGAATTACTGTAGACAGTTAGGGAAAGATGGAGTTGGGCTCTTCTTCCAAAAGTGAGTGGTTTTCCCCATGCAGCCCTATCGTTCCCGCTTGCCTTTCGTCATGTCTGGTACCGGATTTAGGTATCCAATTGTCAAGGTGTCGATCTGTCGCCGGGGGTGTTCGTCGCTGACGTTATATCTATCGCGTTCTCGTCATTCCTGTTCCTGCCTATTCTTCTTACAGGATGATCTCGCGAAATCCCAAGTCGATCGAAATGTTCGCACAAGATTTCAAGCAGACCTACGAGCGTATTGCGCGACGCACAGTTGAGATGATAGCGGAGGAAGAGGCATCCGGCGAGCGTGAACAGATCCAACTTGTAGCGGAAGACCCCAACGTCAAAATCGGCTTCAACATCCCTGACGGACCCCCTCCAGACGATCTGAGGTTGGAAGGCGAGGGAACGGAAGAGATGGACATCGAGCAAGTCAAGGCGTTCTTGCAGCGCAAGTGGGAGATCTTCCAATCTTTCGACGATAAGCTGAAAGAGGCTTTGAAATCGGAGGAATTAGAGCAGGTAAACAAGGTGCTGGGGAAGATGAAGGTAGCAGATGCGGAGCAGGTTGTCGAACTCTTGCAGGAGGGTGGTATGCTCAGCTTCAGGTGAGTTCGGTTTCGCCTCGAAGTATGATTAGATTCAATGCTGACTCTTCGCTGTTCGTCGCGCTATGAAACCAGCGAGCAAGGTGTGCGAGATATGACTCAGTAGGCTGATCGTCTATCGGTTTGGAAGGAGTTTGGCGTTCAGGAGTATGTACAGAGTTGCAAAACCCTTACCGAACGACATTGCATCTTATGTATCATACGCTGTGGCGAGTGCTTGTGATAGGCTGTGACCAGCTTTGACCCTCCAGGAGCTTCGAGGCGTTCTGTACACTCCCACAGCTAACACGTAAAACGGCATCGGAAGCCGACTCATCCCGTTCTCAATGACCTGCTAATCTGTGTTCACAAACACTGAATACAAGCAGGCAATTCAGATGGGAGGTCTGCATAGTCATAGCACAGCTTGTGATTTCGTGAACCATTATCGCAGTATGCACTATTCAGTCGTCATATCATACCGCCCATGCCATCACTAAAGTCCTCTTCGCCCAACCCGCCGTCCCCCATATCCATATCCATATCCATATCCATATCCATACCCAAGCTAGCCATAAGCTGTGCAACCTCCTTCCCAGCCCTCACGCGTCGTTCATCCCTATCTCCGATCCCAGCTAACTCCTCTCTCACATTCTGGAGATGTAGTAAAAGAGGCGTTGGATCTAAAGCTAGTGTACTACCGCCGGATCGATTTTGAGATGACCCCGAGCTCGTACCTGAGGTGAGGCTTGGCAGCCCGTTGAAAAGACCGGAAGAACGGCCATGGGCAGGGACAGGGGCGGAGTGGAAATCTGAGAATTCGAACTCATCGAAATCGTCTTCGAATCCCTCGGTAATCCCGTCCCGCGCCACCGCTAGACCCCCGGGGTCCGCATCATCTTCCTCCCCTTCAATGATCGATGGTGAGGCAGTCGTGCTAGTAGTCGTGGTCAAGCCAACCAGGTCGGACGGCAGGTCAGATGGTATAGGGTCAAATTTGACATCGTCTGAATCGAGCCAATCTCCCTTATCATCCGCGCTATGTCTTGGATTCGTATCTCTTCCTGGTTTATTCTTATCGACTGGCCGGCTCTCACCATGATGTGCGTCATTGTCGGCACCTTTCTCTTTAGGGGCATCCTTGCCATGTTCTTCAAACTTCACATCATTTGCCTCTTCCGATCCGAAATCTGGCTCAAACTCCTCATCGTCCTCGTCCAACCAGTCATCCAGCCTGGCGTACTCCTCTTGACCGGGTCCAAATCCATCGTCGATTCGATCCAGTCTATCGATATCGTCAAACTCTTCTGCATGGATCGCGGCTCTCAGCTCGTGGAGAGCAGGGAACGTCGCCACCCCTTCTGGCAATCCTTCCATGCCATCACGTTGAGCAACAAAGGCGAAGGCAGGGTCGGAAGGCATTGGTTGAGAAATGAACGCTCCGGCCATGCCCTCTCGAGAGAACGTAATGGGGAACTGCGATTTCGAGGGTGATCCCAGCGACGATGCTGATGCCGATGACGGTGGAAGGGACGAAGTATCGGAGATGGGGAACGAAGATGAATTGCTGTGCGTGCCTCTTCCGAGCGGTTTGCGGACCATATTTGGCCACAGGTGTGTCATAAGAGTCTGACGAACGATCTCAAGTGGTTCGAGCGCTATCGACGTCCCAGGCCAGAGGATTGGCATGTCAACATACAGATGATGACAACTTTCAAAAAGCAAGGCGAATGGTAGATACGTGATGACATATTCACTCACGTCTCTCGTCATCCTCCTCAGTGAGAGGATGTACCTCATCAACATATTCCATGCCGATCTTCTCAAACATGTCAGCAGCGTCCCCCTCGTAGTCCGCTGCGTCCGTATCCACGTTTGCTGTGTCTAGGTCATCACTCGCAGAGATACTAGACCCGTTCGATCTTAAAAGTGCATCTGATATCGATCCTGAGGCACCAGTCGGTGGCAATGGTAGCACGTGAATTGCAAGAGCTATATCCCTAGGCGTCGAAAGAAGTTTGACCAGCGTCGAGGGCAAAGCCGTCGGCACCTATACGAGTGATGGGCGGAAGTCAGTCAATTTAGAGCTCTAACGCCGTTGCTCCGGGGAGAGATCCAAAAATCCGCTCAAGATCCGCCCGCTCACCTGTTCAAAGAGATATAGTATCACATCCGCCTCTCTATATCTCAACACGATATTTTCAGCGGTGCTGCGTCCGAGGGAATGGACATTGAATGATACGTCGGCAGTGTAGTATTTATTGTCGATGATCCATCTTGGCTCTAGCTCTGACTCTTCATGGGTTTGCACTTGTTGTTGCTGCTGCTCATCGGCACCAACGACGGTCCCGGTCAGACCTAGGTACTTTTATCAGCCCAGACCTAGCCATACTATGTGATGTAGCCACTGCTCATCGTCACAAGTCTAATGTAGTAAGGGTGGTTGTTGAGCAGATCTCCTCAGCTATCACTCACGCTTTATGAAGTCCGACGGGTCCACCGAGGGGTGATGTAGCAGCAAGATCGAATTGCTCAGGTCTGGAGTAGAAGCAGAGGCAGGGGCCATCATGTCGTTCTGCGTTGTTGCTTTCGGTCCGCTTCAGGTCGGTGTGCTCGCCGAACGGTTTTGTCCTTCGTGCGCTTTTGTAAGCGGTGCCAGAACTGTGGTTCCAGTCGGCACGAATCTTTGGCTACAATAGCGTCACGGGCACCAAGCTGAGCTGAGCAGAGTAAAGTACAGTCGAAAGAGCTGGTATCAAGGGTGTAAGGCCCGGGAAGAGGGATAATTCGAGCAGCGGTCGGGACCCCCTCCACCGGTGCACTGATTCTACTGTGAGTTACGCAAGTCACGGTTGACCGGGTACCTCATGTCAACATTGCATCCTGATCAACTATCAGTCATTTAGGCCCAGACACATCGACGGGTCGCTCAATTGATTATCGTATCATCCACGTACGGATAGAAGGCCGTCCTGCGCGGTCATATAGGATATAGGAGAATCCCCACGAAAGACAAGCTCGGTTGGATAGCGAGGAAGAACAAGCGTGCGGTAGAGGGACAAACCGATAACCAGACAGACAAACTCAGCATCATGCCAACAACAACGGCAACAACGACAGCGACTGCATCAACGTCCACCATCCGCTCCCTCCCTTCCGATCCTAATTCGACTTACGTACCGCCCGATGTACCTCCCGCATACCTTCGCGATGCGGTGGTGGGTATCTTGCTGAGGAGAGGATTCCAGAGCGCCGAAGCTGGGGCTTTGGCCGAGATTGAAAGGCTGCTTGAGAGGCGTGAGTTGTGGATCGGTCGATAAATCTGCTATTTATATTATATCCTACATTGGAGATCGAACCATCCTGCGATCCACAACATCATCCGAGGGTCATTCTTCACCACAAGTGATCACACCGTACTCTATCGTCAGTCATGCCTATCGTTGCCAGCTGTGCCCGCCCAGCAAGGCTCACTGGTGTTTGAAGTACACCGGCGAGGAAGATAACTGACATTGGCATCCGTGCTCATTCTTCCGCCACAGACATAACCAACCTGTTCGAAGATGCACTTGAATACGCCCATCTGGCCGGACGCAGAGAGAGCAACGCCATGGATTTGGTAGCTGCGCACGAAAACAGCGGATGGGGAGTAAGAGGGATGAGGAGGGAGTCGAAGAGGGCGAGGATGGATCGAGGTGAGTGTGAGACATTCTTCGTCTCGGAGATGGTCTGTGAAATGTCTGCCTGTCCCGAACGATTTCCTTGGCTCCCCTCTCCCCTCTTAGACATATATTCGGCAAGGTCGTCTTCCTTTTCCTGTGGAGAGTCTCTTCGCATCGTCTGGCTCATTCACAGTCTTTATGGGTCCATCATTTGAGAGTGTAGCAAGGACCGGCTGACACTCCTCTAACCGTTCACACAGCCCCCGAGCTACCTCTTGAGACTTCCCCTCCTCCGTCCCCTCCCCGCATACCCCTCTCCGCTCTCATACCGGATCCTTTCTCGACCTCTGATGCACCCAAAGACCAATCATCATCGGCGTCGGCGCAATACGAAGATCGGAAGCCCGATCTGGCGAGGCTGAACTCTGAGCCCAGTCTTGGTATGAGTAGGATGCAAATAAAAGCCGCGGTTGCTGGAGAGAGGCTGGGGTACGCGGAGGATTGGACGCCTGTTCTGCCTGAGAAACACACCTATGTCTCGCTGGACCTTGTGAGTCTTGTTCGCGGCTCGATTGGCCTCGCTTCTCATCTACAGTTACGCTATGAAGAGGTCACTCAATCCAATCTGCGGTAAACTGACGTAAGGCCGTTTTACTCTGTTTCCTCAGCTCGAGTCAGCATCCATTAAAACAACCCCACAGAATGACCGCGATCAAAATCATCCTCCAGCGCCATCACCGGCCGCGGCTCCGGCACCGGTCACTTCGGCCTTACTAGACTTTATAAAGCTCACAGCGACGGAACGGGGTGATATACCGCCGGAATTGGGCGTGGTGGATTATCGATACAGACGTGATAATCAGCCCGGGCCAGGGGGACTTCGATATGAAGGCGGGAAGAGGAAATGGGGTGTCAAAGGTGTTGGAGTGATATCGTAGGTGTCCGTGATGGGATCGAGGCGTACCCTTCTCCTCTCGAAAAAGAGGGAGTTGGTCGGTGTCCTATCGGCTGCTGGTAGTATGGTCAATGGCATGGCATGTTATAATTAGAAGAGTCGCATTTATGACTCGCAGATGTATATTCAATGCAATATGTACAACAATAAAGATGGATTTCCGAGAGTGTGTATCAACCGAGATTGTCGGACCCACAATGCTTGGGGGCTCTCATATACTTAATTCCCGCGTTCTATGGGGTTCATGAAGGTGTGCTCCTCGATCACATCGATCGCATCTTGTCCTTGCCACAGACCCTTCTCCAGGCCGCTTCGTCCGCATATCCTCAATCTTCCTCCTCATCACTGCTTCCGGCGAACTCGTCTTCGACAGCTTTGCGCCTACAAGATGACACATCGAGTTTCACGTTAGCTCGGTTCTGCTGATGCCCCTAGGGTAGCAGACGACGACGAGCTAGGACATCACACCTTCCGACGCACCTCTTCTGATTGGGCTGTAGCTTGCTGGCGTTGGCCGGTGGTTTCGCCTTCTGTGGTGACTGATGGACTGTGTGCGCATAAGCGATAATTATCTCACGGTCAACCATCCATTCCCAGCTCTATATATTACGCATTGTAGGCGAGGTACTGTGTTCGGCTCACTCACCCTTCTTGTTGTCCGAGGCAGTAGCTCGTACGACGGTAGCTTTCATTGACGCTAATCTTGAATTGAGTACCGCAATCTCGTCCTGAGCGTGTGATACGCGCCGAGATCACCACAAGTCGAAATTGTAACAGGTGGACAGGTGACCAGACATGGTGTCCATGTCAAGCCAGCGGACAGGTAGTATAGACAGCTGGGACTGAATCACTCACATCTTTCTGGGATAGCTGAGCTCGAAGGTCACGCAGTTCAGCTACAAGAGGGCGATGGATATCTCGTCAGCATTTGGCATGTTCTCTTCGTCTAGGTGCCATCATAATACTCTCGGCTAAAGATAGAGAGAGGGAGGGTGGGGCATACTCACAACCATTGTCCTTCGAGGAGGAAGCCTTCGGAGCGGACGATAACTATTGATGGATTGTCATTTTTAAGGTATGGTCAGTCCAGGTGCAAAATTTGGAATCACAGAGAACAGTAATGTAAGCGTGGCCATCAATCGATAAACAACCAAGATCAGTGAGGGCAAGTGAGAGTGAGAATGCGTTCAGATGTATAGCTCACGGTATATGTAGCTCTCAGCAGTGCAGCTGCATGATCTGTAAGTTCTGCTTCTACGAGGTCGAACACCATCGGTTCTGGTTTGACCAGGAAATGCAGCTACAGTCCAAGAGTTCAGTTCATTCAGTCGCTCGTCTTTGCACGCTTGAGTGGAGAGGAGCGGTGCATTTGGTCGACCGAGGGGTAATGCATGAGACGTTGACAGCTACTGGAGAGCTTGCAAGCAGACGACTGGGCTCACCTGAAGCTTCTTCATCTTGCTTAGATCAACCGCTCGCCGGGGCCCGCAATCGACATGCAGCAGTCCCTCGCGTATGGCATCCGCTATATCCTCTTTTCGCCTGCACATGTTGCCCTAAGAGCCAAGGCGTTTGACCGGAGCTGTGAGCTCACCTTCATTTTCCCTCCTGGATAAAAATCTTGTTCGCAGAGCAGGGGGAGAGGGAATCGATGCTCACCTCGAACAGCTCGATATCTTCCGTCCACACTCTGACCAAGTCAGCCCTCTCGTATGCGTGGTCGTGGCACTCCACATCGATGTCGGGTTTGGGTGAGAGTGGATTCGGGATGACACTGAAGAGAGACAGGGTAGCGATATAGTCACGTTCCTCGGTGACGGTGGTCACCAGCAAGAACTGCCGAGGAGGAGAGAGGAGGGTCGCGTGAATCGTCTGAGAGAGGTTGGCTAGCGGCGAGTCAGACGATAGTGCCTGTGGCATGGTGAGTGATCGATAGAAGACGCCACCGATGATCGGAACGATGTCTGTCTCTCTCAGGACGGGACCGCAGAGAGAATTGGTGACTCGCAGAGATGATTGGTGACTTGTAGATGGAAGGAAAGGAGAGTTGGCATTGGAGTTGATTGAAGTGACGTGTGGTTGACTCACTACTCATTCTCTCTGGACCAGCGCTCAGCGCTCATTCACTCACTCTGTCATTTGGTTTGGTTTTACCCTGAATTCCTACTATATATGCTCGCGTGGTTTCACGTTTTCTCGTTTGTTTGGTTCCACCCTGCAATGCAGCATTGTCTAGTGGGATATCGGATATCACTGTGATACATATATGGGCAAGTGTCCGGGTCGTACAGATTAGACAGCTTGGAGGAGTCTTCCACGCTTCCTGCGGACAATCATTGACAATACTATACACAGATATCTATCGACAAGAGATACATAGTAGATATACCGTGCTACATGTGAATGTTGACAGCGCATAAACAAGCGCAACAGCCGAATGACTACATCTATGCCTTGCAGGACGAGCTGGTCAACCTTCGGACCCTGGCAGCTTTCGGTGTGATCTCATCATTCCTACCCCACACTTGCTGCTTGACCGTCTCGCAACTCCGCTCACTGAACCTAGAGCACGTCCTTTCAAGCCCAATATCCGTGTTATTCACTTCGACCTTGGAATCTCCTCCATCTCTCAGTTTTTCCTTTTCGCTCATTTCTTTATGTTGATCATAATCGCCGTCACCATGACTGGGTGCCAAGGGCGAATGCTTCTTGATACCGACATTATAGTCCATACAGCTCGATTTCGAAGGGGTCGACGGCTGCAGCTTGAAGGACGAGGTTGAAGAAGTAGCCGGGGATGGTGTGAGGGATCCCACGCGAGACCGTATTTCTGAAGGCCGTTTATCCAGATGAAGGTGACTATCGATCTCGTCGAGATCATCTTCGACTTCTTCTCGTTTATCCCATACGTCGTTTGAATGCTGCTGCTGTAGATGGCTTGGTGAGACCTGAATACAGGGATTATTAATGGTTATGTGAAAGGCCTCGAGAGGAATGTCAGGAGATAGGCAGGTGACGGGTGGTGAAGGTCCTAGTGGGAACCGCCAATTAGGAAGGGTTGGTAGAAGTAGTTTCAGAGGTGGTCTAGGGCGTGCTCGGCGTTTTGATCTGCTACGCGGAAGCAGTGAAGATTGAGTCTGCAGCGGTACATCTTTGCATTAGTGCCTTTCATCATGTCCAGTTTAGTATCACAGTGATGCCAGCCACGAATGCAGAACGGGGAGCAGGCGATAGTAGCAGACATGGGGTCACTCACATCCACTAAATCTTCCACCATCTCCTCGTCGTCGACTAGGACTTCGTGGGCTTGGACCCGACTCCTCCCTTTGATAGAATCACATCGTCCCAAGACAATACTATCCACTTCGACCTCGCTTCGCATCCGTCTCTTGTGCATTCCCATCCCCGCTGCGTCCATGCTCTTGTCTACTGTCATACTCGAATCGATTGCTTGGTTTTGAGACAATTCGTCCCCGCTATGAACCGTGAAAGATTCCAACACTCGCCTCTTGCCTGGAGTGAACTGCTTGCTGAGCGCTTGCACAGCCACATCGTCCTGTATCTGTTCAGATCCTTTGCGTGACATAGGCGTGAAAGGGGGAGTCGAAGGGGACGTGCATGAGATTGAGGAGAGCCCCCAAGAGATGGATGCTGACATGAAGCCCGCAAGGCTGCCTAATGATCGACCTTTGCCATGTCTCTTATACGTATGTGGGTGCTCGTCCTGAGAGCCGCTTCTTGAAGATTCGCCTGTTTTCGGTAGTTCCCCCAGCCCTGGATAACTGGCCCGTGCATTAGTGCTGACACCCCCGTTCTTGCCTGGATTGAGGGTAGAACTACCCATGTCCTCGAATGGCGGAAAATATGACACTGCATCGGTGGCCGGTAGTCTGGAAGGAGACAAAGTTCCCGCCGAAGCTGCACACACAGATGCGGGCGTCGATTTATGTCTTGACCGGAGTGATGAGCTGCGGGATAGCGTGGAGGCGGGTGTGTGCGTAGATCTGTGAGGCGGGCAAGAAGCAGAACTATATGAAGGTTGCTCGCCGTTGGATTGAATGTAAAGGGATACAGTGAGTCGATGCCAATTGCGATGGGATTCTGTACCCGGAGCGGGTAAGGAGGAGATGGACTTTGATTTGCCGGATCGCTGGTGATGCTGATGTTCTCGCTGGGTGCGACGAGAGCGGGGCATAGACGAAGAGGAGGAAGGAGAACCAGGGGATGAGAATGACGACATGGTAGTTGCTGATTTCGACTCTTTATGCGCCTATGCAGATGGGTCTGTTGATTATGATGAGGGTTTGCTGGGGTAGGGGTGATCGGCGAAGGATCTTGGTTCAAGCAAACCGCTCCATCTTATGTCGTTACTATCTGTTTGTCGTGAAGAGATGTGGCCTACCCGTTGATACTTAATCGATGAATGCTTGAGGAGAACTATCGTATGTCTGAAGTCGTAAGTGGAGAATCGTGTTCGATATCGTCTGCACTGCACTGTCGTTATTACTGCCAGGCCAGGCCAGAATGCAATGACGACTGTGGTCGAGGTTCTGTATGAAAGTCGGGTTGTACGGAATACGGCTGGAAGCTGGATCAGATGGTTGTACTGGAGATGGCAATGGAAAGAGATCGTTGGCCGTTTGTGATTGAGGTAGTCGATGTTGTCGTGATTGTCGTTGTGATCTATATAACGATGAGAGAAGGTGGAGATATGCAGACCATGTCGTGTCGATGCGTAGAGGTTTCGGAGTGATGTAGTGCAGTTGCAAAGGTGTGCTTTGACGAACTCTACAGCCTTTCTACCTCATCTTGTCTCTTCTTCAGGATCCGATCCGATGCAAGAAGTTGGTCAAGCTTGAGAGATGTTGATTGAAAGTGCGAGATTGCGATAATTGTCGATGAGCACTGAATTACACTAGACTAGACTAGCGCCGAAAGCTAGGCCAAGAAGTAGCTGCGTACAGTCATCTATCTCCCAGATCAGTGTGGATCATCTTTCCCCTTTGGCGACCCGATCTAGACCATGTCATGCTAGTCTGTCGAACCGGCCGTCACTTTCAACGCAATCACCAAGGGTAGGCAGACAGGAGAACAGGTAGGGTCAAAGTCGCATTCCAATCGCCCGTACATGGCAGCATTTCTTTGCGATTGCAAGTGGAAAACAGACTGCACGCAGGATCATTACGCGCAAAGTCGGATTTGGGGTTGATGAGATCACCCTTTGGATGGTCCAAGGGGCGCAACGACGTCAAATCCGGGGTTAAGATGGGTCAGATCGCGCCCTGAGAGTTGATGGGAGATATGATAACTGACTGGCTACACGTGGTCACAGAATGATCTGATTGTGACGAGAAGGCGATCTGAGCTGATCTGAAGAGAGTCTAGATCAGAAGGCTTGATGATTACATTGATCCGGGTGGATGGATGGTTATGGTTGCAAGGAATGCATGACGACGTAAAAGCAGGTGGAGCATAGCTCAGATCGAAGAGAGCGGTTCGAGCGACGCAATTGGCTGGAAAGGATGGGACGGATGGTGTATCAGGGCGTTCCTTTGCGTCGGTTGCACTCCAAAACGCGAAAAACCTCGTTGTCATGGAAACAACAGTGCACACAAACACAAAATCCCATCAGGGATAGATATCAGGCGCGTGAGAACGCTAGAGCCTGGGCCAGCGATCAACACGTGGATGACCCTGTTATAATAAGGCCCTAGACCGAACGAGAAGCATTACATAATATACATAATATCAACGAACCAACGAGATTTCCGTCGGACCGAGACCAGTTTGTATGGATGTGGCACAACGTGGGAGAGACCGGATGTTTTCTATGTTTTCTATGCACAGCCGTCCTACACTCTCAGCAATACTCCGGATCGTCATCCCGACAACGTTCCGGACGACGGACATTGCTTTGGCACATACCTTAGACTTCTTCAAACCTAGCGGGGCACAGCGGATCTACCAACAACTTTTGCTAAAGTTCTCACCTAGCAGAGCTCACGTCTTTCATTGAAGTAGTCCAGCACCCATATAAATCAGTCTTCAACATATCTTTCCTACTCAGACGACGCATTATCATGGCTCCCACACCTGCCGTAGACATCTTGAAAGCGACTCTCGCTTCGTCGCCCGACGCCCCGAAGATCCCTTCTTCCAACCCCAACGTGAGTGACAGCACACGGGACTTCCTCACAGCGCTAGCAGTATTTACTGTGCATGTGTACATTGAGTATCGGGATGCTAATGAACATCTCATTGCGATCCCGAATTCTAAATAGTTTATCCCTCCTACACAACCTGTAACTCCCGGTAAACAGCTCCCCACTTCTGTAGAACTGCCCGTATTGCCCGCTGTCGAGGGGGCCAAGCGACTTGCTGCGTACGCAGCTGTGGACGATTATGTTGGCCTGCAGCACAAGGTGAGGACAGGACCTGCCCATGTCTTATGTCGTCTCAGGCCTTTGGTGATTCCCTGCTAACTTATCGGTACCCGCTGCTCGCTCCAGGTCATCGGCATCGGATCTGGATCGACTGTACCTTATGTAGTCGACAGAATCTTGGCCCAAGGCCTTCAAGCAAACAAGGAAAGGGTCTTTATCCCGACTGGTGAGCTCATCACCGCCATCATAGGCATGCGTTTCCAAGCTAATTGGCTGTCTTTTGTGACCACAGGTTTTCAATCCAAGGAGCTTATCATCAAGGCCGGATTGACGCTCGGAGACGTGGACCAGTATGCTACGATAGACGTTACTATTGACGGCGCTGATGAGTGAGTGAGACCCACGTGTCTCCTCTCCATTCCAATGAAATAATCATCATCAAGGTCAAGGTGTTTAAAGAGGGGATACTGATTTTCCGATTGGTCGCTACAGGGTCGACAACGAATTGAACTCCATCAAGGGAGGCGGCGCTTGCCAACTCCGGGAGAAAGTCTTGGCTGAGGCTGCGGAGACTTGGATTATGGTAGCGGACTATAGGAAGAACTCTCACGTACTGGGAACAACTGTGAGTTGCTGCCAAACCATGTTGAAATATTTCGCAGATATCGTCCTATGGATATATTCGGCTCTTCACAGAGCCAGCGAGATCAGACCGACACTCTTGATTTATCGCTGTGCCTGTCACCTTTCTGTATTGAGGACAGAACCTACCATCAACAAAGCTGGACGTAGCCCACCCTTGCTGATCAGACTCGATAAACATTTTCAGTGGACCCAAGGTATCCCCATCGAAGTCGCTCCTTTCGCATACGCCAAAGTGCTCACCAACCTATCGCACATGGGTTCTCTCTCCACGCTGCCCAACGGCAAGCCTGGGCTGAATCTCCGGATGGGCAAGATGAAGGCCGGTCCTGTGGTCAGCGATAACGGAAACTTTATCATTGATGCTCCTTTCCCTGAGGAAATGATGAAGAAGCCTGTGGATGTGAGTTAGAAGAGGCTTCTCATGTAGAATGGTTGGACAACACCGTCACATCGGTTCTACATCCAGGTGGCGCAAGTTCGTGTGTCATGCTGACAATGAATGTTAACTGCAGCTGTTGCACCGAATTAAGATGCTCACTGGTGTGGTAGAGGTCGGACTATTCTGCGGTATGGCAAAGGCTGCCTACTTTGGTAACGAGGTGAGTTTGACCATGCCTCTCTCCCATCCTTTGATATCCACGCGACCCATTCCTTATTCCGAAGCCTTTCCGTGCACCCTATGGACCGGAGGAAAAACGCTAACCCAGCTCGTTTTCAGGATGGGACTGTCATGATCCGAAGAAACGATGGTACCGTGTCCAAAATCAGTTCTGTGCCTAACACCCCCGTACTCAAGGGACAAGCGGACGATGCCACTGTCGCGTAGGAGAGTCATGCCAAGAATTTCTCTAACCGGGAAGAAGCGAATCGATCTCTTGTGTACAGGAATACATGATGTATAGGGATTTCAGCATCATCGTCGGCTTCTGTCTGGTACTGAACATGTAAAGTATCGAAATTCTGACATATACGTAGTGCTGATTGGTCCCGTCGCGCCTCGACACCAATGATCATCCATCGACAACCCTGGTTGAGCTGCTTAGAATGATAGGACTTTGCCCTCGTCCGAGCTCTTCCTGGCTAACTCGATGATCTTCAACACCGAGAGCACCTGTTCCTTTTTAACAGCGAGTTTGGCTCTGTCGGCGCTGTCGATCGCTTCGAACAGATTGAGGTACAGGCCCTTGTAGTCTCCAGCCGAAGCTGGTACTCTGGGTGACATAGGTGATATATTGTCAGTCTCCGGTCACTTGTCACTGACTGTCCAAACGCTATTGGCCCCGCTTTGTCACGGACATATGTCCATTTGCAGACTTGCAAGTGACGAATGGCCGATGACTCACTTTTCTTCCGTAAAATCAGCCCCATCCTTCTCCTCTTTCGCGATGTAAGCCGTTCCCCAGCCTTCCTCAGGCTCGACCCCGAATCCCTCATGGGTGACAGGATTGTCTTCGTTGATCTCCTTGAGGGCAGAGTGGGAGTTCGGTAAGGTATATTTGACGTACGAACCCTTTGAGCCCTTGACCAAGTATCGGAGTTGATGTGGGAGAGCCGAAAGGATTGAGGCACGCAATGTGATGATTCGAGGTGTTTTAGAAGAACTAGTCTCGGCAGGTGGGTAGTATAGGTCCAGTACGAACTGGAATCAACAAGTCATCGGATTCACACCGTCAACCCACTTAGCCTCATGGCCACTGACAACCCACGGATCAATCAGGAAAAGGGGAACTAGACACTCGACCAGAAATATGCGAAGAATGATCCTGTAACAGAAAGCATGACTGCGGAAGCGCCGTCACTCAACTTACACTCTCATCAAGCCCGATCCCCCTCTGGTCCAAACACCTAGCCCCGATCTTTGTCGGTTCCCCGAATAGTACGACAGCCTGATCGATCAGGTGACTACCCAAGTTGTAGATTGCATTGTTGGATGCACCTGGCGTTTCTTTCCAGTTAACTCCGCTCTGGTAAGTTCTCGGCAAGGGTCTGTAGCGGTCGAACGAGGACGTCATCTCTATGATGTCGCCGAGCTGTCGGTCACAACGGAGATCAGGAGAGGCGCGGGGAGCGAGAGCGAGATACCATCGGGATTTCAAGGATGAATAGGATAGTCAGCGGTAAACAACACGACGACGTCACCGATCGCCACACGGTTCCCGCTCGATCTTGCCCTCTGAATTATGTGTATGCAGGATACAGTATGCCTTCGCTGTAGAGTGCGGCCATCAAAGATATGTGAAGGCTGAAATCCTGCACACCTTCACTCACCTTCCCGGAGGATAATAACGCTTGCAATGTGAGGAAATCGCTGTCCCACCGCCTGTTCTGGTAGACGCTCAGGATTAGTCCTTTGCTCTCTGCAAGCTGGTATAGCTCAGTAGCTTCCACCAATGTTGGGCAGATAGGTTTCTCGATCAGCACTACGGTGGAACAAGAAGAGGATTTTGTAGTGTGTCAGCCTATTTCTCTGATCAGCACTTCATCACCATGCGGAACACAGCAACAACGGATTACACAAGGCTGAGGAGGTTCCGAGTGGCGCCATGGTCACTCACCGTGCTTGCCAGCCTCGAGTGCCGCTTTGGCGTACCCGTAGTGCGTATTATTGGGCGTGCTAACGACGATCTGAGAGTGCAGAGGCTCAAGTCAGTCTGATGCCTCATGCTCCGGCGACGTTGAAGCTGCCTTTTGACAAGGGAGAAGGGCTGTGTAGCAGGACATATTGACAGACAGTGGAGAACACACAAGCTCGACATCTGCATCCTCAAGGACCTCTTCAAACGTCCTAACAATCTTGACACCGTCCAACCTCCCCGCCTGCTTGAGCGCCTCAAGTCTCCCTTTATCGCTCCGCTCAAAGATTGAATGAATGGCAAATTGCTCTGGCAAGAGGGCAATAGACGGCTCGTGGAATACGGATAGAGACATGCCGGTACCTAGGATGGAGGTCCGAATGGGTCGTCCGCGACCTCCTTGTCGAGGCTGTATGGGTACACTGGTGGTCATTTTCGACAAAGCTAACTTAAGAGATTGGAGGTATGAGTCGAACAGAAGATCTCGGTGGGCTCGGCTGAATACCTGTATGATGTCCCACGGCTAGTCTGCCTGGAAGTACATACACGATTCTAAGCTCAATTGGGCTGATGTGTTTACAAAGTATGAGCGCAGCTATAAATACCCTCTGAACGGTCCATCTTCTGTAATTTACATGGATGGGGTGGATGTCCAGGTGGAGGTATAGTTATATGTCGACGAGATCACGGTCCGTTACGGTCCGGTGCCGCGCAGATTTACGTTTGCTGGAATCTGTGCATGGTCCGAAGTGGGACCTGTTCGTCTGCTGGCACAGCAGCCAGCGACAAGTCAGAATATCACATGCAGCGATGCGTTGCGCCCCGAGCTTGGAGAGACCGTAGAGTCACGCCACGGAAGCGTGCAGTCTGTTCTGCCAATTCACAGCCAGGGAGCTGCTGCCTCGATCTATGAAGGCTGTTATCAATGAGGCTCACTCGGGCGCCCTGCTCCCACCAGACCCGTTCCCTCTGCATAGGCCAGAGATTTTTCTCCCTTTCTATCTCATTCGATGATGAGTGCGAATAACTTTTGATAATGTTGGAGTTATGAGCGTCTCCCATCCCCTATGTGTAAACGCAAGATCGAGCCAATTCTGACAGTAGAACAGGTCTTGAAAGAGAGAGTCACAAGTCACCCACTGTTTCATTGATTGATTAAGATATATCAGTAGGAAAAGAAACCGGCTCTCATCTACGGCCATAGAATCGAGAAAATGCCGAACCCCGTCCGCTCTTCGAAGCTTCAAGTTCGATATCGCTCGGTTAGTACCATCGTGGGGGACCAGATGGGAATCCCGGGTGCTGTAGTTTTTGCAAACTATTCTTTCAGACGTTCGTTCGAGAACATTTCGACTCCGTCGCATCGACGACGAGCGAGTGGCGGTCCCGACGAAGTTACCAAACCACCCTTCGCTATAACTGTATTCGTCATGCCGATGGCTTCTTGTTCACACTTTGGGATCGTACCAGCGTCTGCCAAATCCTCTCAAGCAGCTACCAGAGCGCAATGAGCACAGGAAGAAAAGGAGTGCGAGGCGCTAGCTCCGGTTCTATCCTATGATGACATGCATACATGCGACGGAATGAATACCCTAATAATGGAAAGACGGAAGATGTGAATCTGGGGGGACCTGACTGAAGGCGTATGGCGCCTGACGACGCTTTCTGTACGTCACGAAATTTAGCGGTCGTGAGACGATGCGTCTCCTGTATCTCAATGTTTTGTCGGCCAATGTCTTCCTGCTTCGCTCTAACGGCCGACGGCGGAAGGTCGTAGTCTTGGTAGGGAACTAGGATGTTTGGGCCGTACCTATCGAGCCTCGAATTGGACGACTGCGAGATACGACGCATAGACTTCGTTAGCACAGATTCAAGTTCTTGAACATCAGGCCAGTTGGACCGCTCAGTCGGTGAGAGTAGTGATGTAAGCACAAGATAGCCGTTGGGCAGACTGAAGCACCGGAGCCTTTCCCACATGCGAGAAGAGGACATGGGGAGAAAGCGCCGAGTGTTCGTCTCGATAGTGAGAAACTGAGAGAGCCAAAGTTCCTGTGCGCTTGCACCCGGATGAGGGTCTACCTGAAAACGACTAGAAGAATCACTCACTTCGCGTCGTTCGAGGCTTGTACATGACTCGATGTCCGCATTCTCTACATCTGATCAACTCGGACGTCTTCATAGCCGTCTTGGCACCGCAGTCTGATTAGACGAGAACATTGTTGAGATTAGTCAAGCTGCACTACGGGTTCTGTCCAAATTCGGTGCGCGAATATGGAGCTCAGAACACATCATCCACGAGGTATCGACCACTGCACTCTCTGTGTGCGTCTCCCAGCGGCAAGATTCCCCGGACTCTCTCCTCTAGATCTGCACTAAAGGTTGATCTCTTGATGCCCTTAACCCGGCTAGCGCTCTACGTCGTCCTCCTAGCACTACCACAGAGACGCAATTCCCTCACTCACCACCACAGATGTACTCGATCACCTCAGGAGGCTTGGGGATCACCCGTTGAGGCATAGGGTTAGGGTTTTGCTGAACGTATCGGTCTTGCGATTGGGACATGGTCGGTGTTTCGTCTCCTGACGTTTTCGGCGGTCTAGTGATGAGTTTTCTTCTTTTTCGTTCCGGTATATTGTAGACTTCCGAGGAATCCCGTAGTCTTGTGAGCGATAAGTACGACGATATATGTGTTGTAACGTAAATTTATTTAGCTGATTATCAAGAGAGCTTTTGAGGAGATTGTTTCTTGTGATCAGCGAGCAAAAGCACGAAAACATCATGCAATCTCCAGGCGAAGCTCGGGTGGCAACACGTGGTTTTGATAACACAATACCGCGGGCTGGCAAACAGTACACGTGGTATATCGAGGTGGTATAAATGCCACATCAATCACGATACAACGTCACCTCACCATAAGGCGTTCCGCTTAGCAAAGGGCATGGACTGTACCGATGCGTCCAGCGAGTGAGTGATATGATATAAGAGTGCCAGGAAGGATATTATCTGCTATCTCTGATCTTTTGTCCATCAGCTCACAATCGCACGCGTTGTCACATTCGCCCCATATAATCAGGAGCCACCATCGACGCATTTATATACACCGATAGCCAACCATTCCGCTGATTCACATCATGGACGTATCCGCCGCGCTCTCGGCGCTGGAGGCCCTCTCATCGTCCACCTCGACTTCGTCCTCGGGTCCCCTGAACGCACTGATAGACCATCAATTCACGCAATCGAAGCAGAGGATCTTAGCGGGCGATGATCCAAAGACAGTCATCGTCGACCTGCAAAAGGCCGTCAAGACATGTAAGAAGGATGTGGAGAAGGGGCTGAAGAGCTGGTACGGCGCTCTGGGCAATGTCGGGAAAGCCGTCGATAAGGTGTGTACTACAATTACGAAGCACGTTTCTCGGATGTTCGCTGATCGATTGCTCCTTGTCCGGTGTTGATCCGTGTATAGGCCTTCCCGCCCAATCTCGGAGCTATAAGCAAAGCATACGAAGATCCGCCGCTGTTCTCTGCGCCGGAAGCGGCTGATGCCCTCGATCAGGTCGTGCTCGACTCGCTGGGAAGGCGGGGCCTGTGGGACGCGGTCGCAGCTATGGAGGAGGTGAGTAACGCTATGTTGTCGCCATGTTGCCACAACCGTGAACTGACAGGACCTCATGCTTTTGTTTGTCAACCCGTCCTCGGCCATGTCGCTGTGATCCATCGAACCGTCCATGTCCTCCTGCAGGAAACGACCTTGACGTACCCCAAAGACAGACGAGCCCTCGCTGAAGAACTACAACACATCATTAACTCGATACTCTCATCCAATCTCGAACCTGCACTCGCATGGTGCGAAACCAACAAACCTTTCCTAAACTCGCCTCCTCATCCTTCATCACTACCGTACCATCTCCACAAAGCCGTCTTCACCTCCCTGGCGTCGGACGATCGAGCGGCAGCAATCGCCTACGCGAGAGCGAACATGATGGGCTTTGTACCAACGCAACCTGTGCTGAAGTTGATCACGTCGTGCTTGTACACTGGTAATGATATACCTCAGGTCCCTTACTCACTATCCGCGGGAAAGACAGCAAATGGCAATGGCCAAGCGAGTGGGGACGAGAATAACGGAAAAGATGTAGACATGGACGAAGAAGCAGACGGTTGCAACCAACGCAAAGCAGAAGAGGAAGACAAGAAGAGGGAAAGGCAAGAACAGCTGGAGGAACTAGCCAAGATGCTCAAGGACGAGTTTTGCAGGCGATATCAGTGGCCCAAGGAAGATCCGCTCGAGGTGGCCCTGGACTTGGGATCAAGAGGAGGAGCGCTGAACGTCATTGAGAAGGCTCGGAAGGTCATGAGTGAACATCTGGGGCCGATCAGAACCTGGACGGATCTACCTGTGAGTGAGGAGAGCGCCAGCGCAAGACCATGTCTACCACCTTTGGTCGTTCTTCCCCCTCTGATTTCCCTGCGTGAATGAAATTCCACCGAGCTGTGGCAGACCATTGCTAATGATATGATTCCCTTCCAATCTCAGATTGAAGTCCCTTTGCCGCCTTCCAGACGCTATCACTCGGTCTTCGTCTGCCCCGTCAGCAAAGAACAAGCTACCGAGTCGAATCCACCCAAGATGTTGACGTGTGGGCATGTGATAGCTCAAGAGAGTTTCAATCGGCTGCTCAAGGGAGGGTGAGTTTCTTCCTTATAATACGTTTCTCGGTCGTTCACACCTGCATCATACACATGACGCAGTGCTGACTCAAATGGGTGTTCTTATCTTTGTCCGCAGCCGTCGGTCAGCCAAGTGTCCTTATTGCCCTATCGAGACATCTCAATCTGTTGCCCAAAGATTGTACTTCTGATCCTGAGACCGCACCCCGTTCCCCGAAGGCCTTAATTTTGACTCCGAGCAAATTGCAACGACCCGATGTCCCTCTGTACCGCACCACAATCTCGCTCCATTGACCACGAGTCCTTCTACTGCGTAACGACTTGTATCCTCAACCACATTGTATTCTGTCATTTGTTTGTATGCCTCAGTATCCAGTGTAATGCAACTCTATCTCCACCTAAGCTGGACCTCCGAGTTAACCGCAGCGCTATGGTGTCTTACTCGAGATAGCAAACACCGACTGTCTAGGGCGTAAGAGTGTGACAGAGGGGTGAGATACGATCATAGTGCATCTGCGATCCCCTCATATCATGCTATATCCGGACTATGGACCGAAACTATGCTCTATATATACATACAAACTAAACTCAAAGCAATATGAAACCTCGCGACTCAAATCCGAAGATTTAAGGATCTAGGCTGATACTATATATCGTGTATAGGTCAGGAACGACAATGCCGATGGGTACGGGCAAAGCATGCACCCATGTGCGGTGTCCGATGAAGGGTGGTAAATCATACGCCATTGCTCTTTCTGGCCTTCTCTCCGACTTTAGCGCCCTTCAAACCCGCCTGCTCTTCGTCGCCTCGACCTCGCTCCGCCCAGAGCTGCTTTCGCTCCTCCATGAGAGTCTCGGCCCACTTTCGGACTTCAGGGTGTTCAAGATTGGGGACTGAGCCGATGAAGAATGGGGATAGGGTTCGAATGTCTTGGCCTGTTGCGCCGATGGAGCAAAGGGAGATCAGCGTCCCACTCGATGAATTGGATGTGCCGTGCAGGGGCGGCTCGGAACGAGCGAAAGATACGGTAGGCGGCCAACCCCTGCGAACTCACTTCGCTCGTACTCTACAGCCTGTAAAGCCAGCTCGAGTCGATCCAGGTCCTGCACAGATCAAGGTGTATCAGCTACTATAATAGTTGCAGGTCACAAGCATGTTCATCGCACCTTCACGAGCTTCGATTCGGGCGTTTCTCTCGCTTCGTATTCCTGAGGTCGGTAACATCAATACATATGTCAGCTCAGGTTTGGTGGTCTGTAGTCTTCTCCGATGCGCAAGCCAAAAACAAAAACCCCGGAAATCCCAGAGGGCGAATTTACTCACATCCCACAGAGATCTGAACCGTTGTCTCGCATCCTTGTTTCCTTCCCCTCCAAGCATCTCATTCAAAAATGAATCCATCGCTTGTTCTTCCAGCTGATGTTTGACATGGGCAGGGACACCTTCCACAGGTGTTATGTCGCCGACGCTATCAATTATTATTGGGTCAGCTTATGATGCACCCCAAAGAGGTTGAGGGACGAGGACGAGCTCAGCTCACTGGGCTTCAGCGAGGTCATGTACCAAGGCCATCTAGATCACCAGGACGCTCTGTCAGCTTATTGGCGCGAATACTTCAACGCATCTGTGAGGCTGCAGGGCTTCCGGACTCACCATTACGCATCTGGGGATATCAAGAGGTCTGTCTCCATCATTTGGTATCATCATAGCCATCAGAGCCATTCGGCACATGTGATCCGATATGCTGCGAGTAATAAAACACCATACATCAGCGGGATGCCATTCGAAGGAGGCGACTGTGACGACCACTGACCTTTCCGCTTCTTTGACCTGCCCAAAATGTGACGATTTTAGCTGTACAATAATCGAAGTTTCTCAGATCTCAAGTGAAACGGTATGATACTCACACCTTCTCTGATCCAGCCTGATCTCTTTTGCACTTTCAGCTGCTCAAGCAGATGCAAGAAAGCAAGCGTATCAAGCGCTTCATTCCCCGTTGATCTAAACATCACGGATCTCGGTGATCAGCCAGCTATCACACGCACGCATGGGAGACGCGATCGATGTAGCTTACTTGTAAGGCGCAGGCAGCTCTTTGCCTCCAGCTCCTAGGACGACGGCCGTTTTCTCCGCCTGCTTGGACACGGTCTCCAACGGGGTGCTATTGACCATCTTGATGGGTTGGTGCGCGGGCTGAGATTCAATTACAGGTACAGAGATGGGCATGCCGTGAAGGGATTCAGGCCAGAGAAGGACTTAGTCAATACTTGGAAATTGATGCAGGAAGAGGAAAAAGACGAGCAAAGACACGCACGAGCAGATGAGATGTATCGCGATGTATTGCTAGATTGTTGGACGGACCTTGTGGGCGAGCCAACTTGTTTTGATCTTGGACTTGTCACGTGGTCGAACACATGGCTGCACATGGCTATGTGGGGATCGATTGACCCTTTCCGTCGGATTGGTACCCTTAGAGTAAGTAGTCTCGGATTATCGGACAGGACTGATTTAGTTGACATACAGTAAGGTATCTGACCTGTTTCTCTTTTCCATCTCACCTCTTTACCTCCTCTCTGCAGCTCAGCAGCATCCAGTGTACAGTGAACAGGCCTTAGCATAATCACCGACAGTCATCGAGCTCAACTCGGACCGGGTTTATGAAGAACGAATCAAGACGAAAACAACCCATTTGACTTCCCTCACCTCATGCTGCCCAGATGAGCCGACCCATAGGGTACGTTACCCTTACAAGGTCGGGAAATGGTACAAGCTGACGCTATACAACAGTCTGCGGCGACCCTCAAGACCGCCTCCTGTCAAGCATGACCTCTCGCCCAACGATCGATCGCAATCACAGGAATCCACTCAGCAGCCTTCTATCGAGATCAGACCGTCATCAGCGGCCTTGGTTCAGCCGTTTATACCTCCTTCCCGCGCTCAGACAGAACCGCCTGCGACTACATCGCCCAGGAAAGCAGATCTTGCTTACAGCTCGTCCGACAGGGCTATTGGACAGAGCTCGTCAGATGGCGCTATAGGCACTTCGTTTGAGGAGACAGGAGATAGCGGATTGGAATGGACTCAGCAGCAGCTGGAGAAGAATCAGCTGGCGCAAGCAAGGTTAGCCGGTGCAGATGCCGAGCGAGGGGAAGGTGGTAATGGACTAGAATCCATACGAGAAGTATCTGAAGGTGCTATAACTTCTCCTGAAGCTCCCAACAAGGCGGTTCGACCTACGTGGGTGTCTGATACTCCGGGACCATCGCGACCTTCGACCCCAGTCACCGAGGGAGATCAGTTAGACGAATCCGCACCCCAAGAGGAGGTCGGTGAAGACGGTTTGGAAGCCACGGAACTTGATGACCCGCCCAGTATACCAAGTCCTTCCACATCGCCCCAGGGACCCACATCGCCATTGCCTCGCACTCATCTTCCCGCGCCCCCCTCCGTACCTTTGAAAGTCAGTCCAAGGAAGAATTTATCGCCTATGACCATTTTTTCTCCGAGACTCACCAACGGACACTTGCCTTCCTCTGTACCAGGCTCGCCTTCTCGAGCTGCTGCCAGTCGGACCTCACTGGGTTTCAAGAAGAAGAAAAAGGGAACTGCCGCCGAGATCGAAGATTCTTTCGGTCAAGATCCCATAATCAGGGTCAACCCGTTAGAGCGGATCAACGGACTTATGCGTAAGCACTCCGAAGTCCAGACCGTTCAAAATCATGGACCAACTTTGTCAAACGGAGTAAAACACGAGAGTAATGCGGACGATAGCATGGAGCAATCTGAGGAAAGCGAGGGTAACGCGAATAGGCAAAGCAATGGACTATCGCATCTCGCTGTGCCAAACGCCAACGCACCTGCGTCCGCCACCACTGATGCTCCTGGCGAAGCAGATAGGCCATCCACCCATGCCACCAGTGATGGAGGCTCTGTGGACGAGGACGAGAATGAGGCAATCAATTGGGAACAGACAATCCCTCCTGTCAACGGGCTTGACCAACCTAGACTTGCGGTCGACCGAAGTTCGCCTTCCCCATCTCCGCGGGCCCCGCCTGAGTTGTCCGCCGAAAACCCTAATCCAAATGCTCCACCTGATAGCCACGGAATTCACCTTAGTCGATACCCTAACTCTGGTTCCACATCATCGCAGCCGATTGGTGATCCTGGAGCTTTGTTTTCATCTCAAGCATTCTCAAATGATTTTGACGATCCCACTCAAACTCAACAGTCGAATCTGTTCCAGCCGACGCAGATGGTGCGCCGTTCGACCTCGCCTCTTCAACTTCCTTCATGCGAAGCGATGCAACCGGAGATGGAGTTGGAGGCGACTCAACCCGACACTCAACCGAACGAATCTGGCGGTGATCCTGGATATCCAGACCTCAACGATGAACCCAAACATCAAGCTCCGGAAGTGATCAACAATCGTCCGGATAACTCAGCCATGCTTCTGCCTGCTGTATCTCGTATCCCATCCGTAGCTTCGACCACCACCAGTTCGCGGGTTGAAGTTCCAGCTCACAGGCAGCTGCAACGCCGCTCTAGGGCAGACAACACCTCAATTGTGTCGCCGTTTGCAGCACACTCTCCACAAATGGCGCTGCAGGCCGTGTCAGAGACCACACACATCCCTCGCCTGCAACAACGGCAGTCTGAAGTGATACGTGTGCCCGAAGGATCTTCGCCCTTCAAGAAGACGTCACCCCCTCGAAGAAGCTCGGAGCCGCCCGTATTTCAAGAAACGTTACAAGAGTCGTCTAGTGATCCGCCTGTTGTCGGTCCCTGGTTTGATGGGCCTCAGCGGAAAGCGATGGTGACACCTCCTTCCTCGCCGCCTCCCGCGTCTCACCACTCGACGCCTTCACAACCTTCGTCTCCGCCTCAGCCGTTGTTCCCGGCCCAGAAATTATCTAGAGCGCCCGTGGCTAATCCTCCTACCCTCGAAGAGACAGCCACAGATGGGCCTCCCCTACCTGCTCCGCTCCCTGTCAAAACATCCCCAATTAAACAGTACATCGGGCGATCGAAACGACGTCGGATTCCTGATTCCCCCTCGCCTTCTTCGAAGAACGATCAACAAGACTCGGATATGGAAAGCGAGCCCACCCCTCAAGATCCCGAGGATCACACATACGTGCCTAAGTCTAATGGCTCAAAACCCAAAGCACCTGGTGCCCCGACTACTGTCTCCCGAGCAATGGAGCTCGGTGGCAAGAAGCGCAAACGACATTCGTCTCTCGCTAGGTCCCTCTCTGCTATTTCAGGATCTGATGATGATTCGAGTTCCGCTCCGGAGGATCCCGCCGACAACACATATCAGCCGTCGCTGGCTGTCAACGTTCAAGGAGCTAGCAAGGATAAAGGCAAGGGCAAAGCTACAGCTACCACCGGTGCGAGCCGTGCCTCTAGTCCTTCGCGCAAGCAGAAAAGGCCAAGGAAACATGCGCGAGTTATTCGGCAGTCCTCGCCTTTGTCCTCCGCTGCTACTCGCGCTGCAACCCCGCGACCTGCGCCAATATCGGACCCTGCTCGTGTCTTGGCGCTCTATTCGTCGTATTATTATCCAGCAAGGATCCTGGGGAAGACAGGCTCCAAATACAGCATACAATTTGATGATGGAGATACGAAGTCGAATGTCCCAACGCATCACATGCGTCAGCTTATACTGAGAAAGGGAGAAATACTGGACGCTTCTCGTCGGACCGGTGATATGCCTGCAAGCTTCGAGGTAACTGAGGACTGGGATGGGAACGAGCAAGGCGTCAAATGCCACAGTGGCAAGAAGCAACTAGGACGGGTTCCTCTCGATTATATTGCTGTCAAGAAGACCCTCATCAGCTCCAACTTCGGCGACAGATTATTCATCGACATTGGTCTGCAGTTTAACGACGTCAATGGCACTATCGGGGAAAGGTTGGCTGTCAGGGAAGCGCGAGCTTCTGTCCCCCGATCACCTGTCAAGCAACGACTCCATGGTACCTCACCTGCCTCTGGCCGTCCGCGTGGAAGCGCCTCGCCTGCCGACAATGAATCCGGTCTATTCACGAAAGGGATCTTTCTGCTCACGACTGGCGCAGGCGCAGGATCTGATCTCAAGAGAAAGTACACTTCGGATATCGAAAAGAACGGAGGCAGGATGGCCAAAGACTGGACGGATCTCTTTGATAATTCATCACCAGGTCAATGCCTCTTCACCGAGGACCTCGCAGGAATCCCATTCGTTGTTCCAATTGGCGATAATCTTACTATGACAGTGAAACTCATGGCGGCTCTGGCCAAGGGCATTCCCTGCATCTCGCCCAGATACTTGGATGACTCGCTTGCTGAGCATAAGGTGAACGGAAAATTGAATGACCGAGATAGCTTGCTGATATCCCCTCTTCATAGCTGCTTGACTGGCGAGCTTACCTCATTTCCCCTGGGTACTCAGAGCTCACGGGACATTACGCGTCTCAATGCGTAGATCCGCTTTGGGGAGAACCGGGATGGAGTCCGCGTGGGGCTCTGCCTTCCAGACGGCCTTTTAAAGGCAAAAAGGTGCTCTTCGTCCAACCTTCCACCCAAAAGTATGCGATGCTCAAGGTAAGCTTCCGTGTTCTGGACCACTGATGCCCGACCCTCTTTATTTCGAAGTCAAGGCGCTGATCGAGATGCTCGACAGCCCGTGGTTCCGGTCTGTCTGTATCTAATGAATGTCGAAGAATTCAAGGCGGTACAAAATATCAAGTCAAACGAGGCTATCATGCAGGATACCAGGTGGGATTATGTTCTGCTTGAAACAAGGGAGAAGGGTATTCCCGCAGTCTTGAGGGATGCCGAGAACGTCTGCGACATGCATTGGTTCAAGCAATGTCTGGTGAGTGATTGCAAGTTGATCGGGCTCTCTACGAGTATCTGGCTAAACAAGCTATTTAGATAACTGGCGCCGCCCTCCCGCCTGGCATCTCCGAGATCGGGCCTGACTAAAAAAAAGGATCGGTAGAACGGTAGCTGGTTGAAAGCTTGGTGAAGATCGACATAGCGGAACTCGAGCCGAATTGCGTGGCAGGGATGGGTAAAGCAGATTTGGTATCCACTAAGCGTCGAGGATTCGCTCAGGTTCTTCATTACAATCACACGGAAAATGTAGTATAGCAATCTTCACCTTTTTTTGTCAAACAACGGGACAGTCACCTATACCCGGCATCATTTATTCCCCACCCACACTTGTATATACACTATGGACACCAATATACGAATCTCACGTTGTACGAGACTAGGGAACGACCGTGTTATGTACCATGTCATGTCATATCATGTGGAATCGCACACTGCATGAGCCCATGCGTCGCTCCTGGTCAGCCTGGCTATCGGGGAAAGATTTGGAGGAATTGGAATGCATCAAATCACTATAGGTACGCTATTTCCCCACCGTAGCGAGACGAGTGGAGGTTAACCAGGAGTGAGCAAGGGGGTCGGCGATCTCTCGGTCATTTTGCATTGACCAAGTGAATCGGTTCGGAAGCATTCGAATGATCATATCGTATCCATCTTGCAGGATTCGCGGCCATCCAACACGATGCAGCGCACGACGATAGGAGTCGCTTCCCGAGGGCTACGCACCGGTCTTGCCCAAGCCTCGACCACGGCTACAGTACAACCACTGGGCAAACGATCGGCCGCTCGCCTATCGCTCAAAGCCAAAGCCCTCCATGCTACTTCTCTTCAGCCAGTCGTCAGGGTGTTCTCTTCCAAGTCTAATGATCCGAATCCGACCTCAACTCCAGATCCAAGTTCGACTACAAAGCGCACTGGCACCACTCAGACGCCCTCCTCCTCCCTGGGAAAGCGATACCAAGCCCGCCTCTCCCATCTCAGCGAGCGCACAGGTGTCCCCCTCCCTTCACTCGGTCTATCCTTTCTGGTGCTACACGAACTGACAGCCATCGTACCCGTCGTAGCGCTCTACTGGGTATTCGCGTACCTGGGCATAGGCGCAGGATTCGTTGGATGGGTGTACGACGTTTCGCATCGACCGGATGGTGTGAATGAACAGGGAAACGGTCATGCGGCTTATGTCCAAGGAGGCACTGGTGGGACAGTAGGGGACGCTGTGGAAGGAGATGGCGACGGAGCGGCGAAGTGGAAGATTTTGATCAGGGAATGGTACGAGGAAGGCGAGAAGAGGGTCGAGCGAGTGGGCAGACGATACGGAATATTAGGTTATGAGCAACGGGACCCGCAGGACATGACGACCAACGACGATGATAACGTGACATTGGTCGATCAGGCTCTAGGGCGTACTGGTATGAGCTCGGAGAGCCAGAGCGGAGCCGCGAGCAAGGTTGCGGATGCTATCGCTGCGTATGTGGTGGTCAAGGTGAGAATGTTTTCCTGGAACTCCTACATCCGTTGCTCAACAAACACACACCCATCTCTGGCCCAAGGAGATAAGGCTCTCTCCTAAGCGTCCTGCAAAGCCGACGCTCAACGGGCACGGAGCTACCGCAGAATCACTTCAACGAGCTTGATCCATACACATATCCACATAGCTTGATTCCCCCGATCTTGCCATTCGCCGTGCACTAGCTGAAGCTATCGCTGACTCCCTTGTCCTGTTGCCCTCCCCCCCCTTTAATCCGCTCACTCGCAGGCGATCTTACCGCTACGTATAGGATTCTCAATAGCAGTCGCTCCGGCTTTTGCAAGATACACTCTCGTACCCCTGCAACAGCTCATCAGGAGATTCAGAAGATCATCATAGCTTCCGTCCGATAGGGGGTTAGTGTCAATACTCCGAAATGCATGCTATGTAGAGTGGATGGTGTTGTGTAGTATATGCCATCGTGGAGGGTCGATGACCCTCGTCCGTTTCGCATGATTGGTACAAATTTGCCATACATCAGACTATCCTCCATGTCCCACCCTTGATATCCTCCGGACTGAGCGTGAATGCTTTCGCCTCGGCCTCCTCATCACCGCCCGAAGCATCATACCCATGCCTATACCCTTCGCCATAGCCACCTTCCCCTTCTTCTGCATCATATCCTTCCGGTACAGGTTTGACCATTTTCTCCAATACGAAAGTACTTTCATTGTCGACCGATGAGACGCGGGCGAGTTTGAGCATTAACTCTGGCGAGAAAGTCATCATGTTCAATTCCAGTTCCTGCAATTACGGAACGAACGGATCAAAGACAAATCAGCTTCGTTCCGTTCTTCCCGTTGTTGACTGCTCAGACGCAGAACCGCTGCTAATGAGGATCACTTGGGGATTTTTCACGGATGTCACATGAGATGGGTCCCTCACCTTGCAAGCAAGAATGGACCCTAAGCCTAAACGTTGTACGTTCTCTGGAGAGAGGACCGGCAAGGTCTCATAGTCCCTTTCCACCCGATCCCATACACTTTCCTCCGCGTTGAGCTCCATTTCCTCGTCGAGACCTTGTTCCTCTACTTGGATCGCTCCCTCTACTACGAAGTTGTCCGCATCGATGTCTCCTTTTGCTTCCGTAGTCAGGTCAGCGTCCGACCCAGTCTGACTCAGCATGAAGTTCTTTCGCCGTCGTCGAGGCGACGTTGGCGCCCGCGAGAATTCAGCGCTGGTGACAAAGACATTGCTGGGCAGATCCGTCATCTCGGATGGTGCGGTTATTCGTGCTCGCTTCGATGAGGGCGTTTGGAGCTGCGTTGACAGGCTAAGGGAATCTTCTGCAATGTACGGTAAAGCGAAGCTGCCATCGATATCAACCGGTTGCGGTCGCTCAGGTTGAGATGCGCGTGTTGTGGTCTCCTCGACGATATCGACTAGCCGATCATGCCCTTGATCAAAAGCAGAAGCGAAAACAGTCTTGGTCCCTCGCTTAGCCTTCATATCCTCCAGAAATCCTCTCTTCTTGTTTCTGTTCGCCGTAGATCTCGGTATCGGCAGCTCGGAAGTGGCAGCGGTGGTAGCGATCGGTGACGCAGATCCTTCCGACAGGATACCGCTCATACGACCCACCGCATTCTTCTGCTTTGCAGCAGTCGCGGTCGTGGCAACGGCGTTTTGAACGGCTTGCTTCTTGTATTGCCGAGCTAAGCGACGTCGTGCATTCCTGTTCTGGGTAGCCGTTTTCCCTTGACCAGGCGGAACATGCGGCTGTGACTGCAGCTCTGAATGACAGGTTGATCTGCGAGTTTAGTCAATCAGCTGCTGCACACGATATTGTCAGGGATTCAGCTGTTCCAGTATATATTGAGCTCACCTGGGCCGCTCATACACCGGAAATGCACCAGTCGGCTTGAGTTTCTCCGGTGATGCCGAAGACGACGTCGAGGACGACGTGTCCGAGCTTGCAGACGAGGATGAGGCGCTTGAGCTGCTCGAGGAGGATGAACAGGGAGATGCTGATGAAGACGAAGATGACGTTGACGAGGAGGGAGACGAGGAGCTTGAACTGAAGGACGACGCAGAGGACACAGACGCAGATGACAATGATCTCGCTCGTTTCGGCTCCGATGTCGCAGTCGTAGTTGTGGCCTTAGACTTAGAAAATTGTATTGCTGGTGGCATCTTGACGATAGAAAGCTGCTTCTTCGATTTGGACGGCTTCGAGTCCGTTATTGACGACTTGGGTTTGATTTCGGGCGTGTTGTGTCTCGCTGAGAGCCGACGTCGCTTTTGCTCCTGTATGTCTAGAGGCGCAGATGATATCCTTCTCTTTTTGCATGTCTTGTATGTTCTGTCCTTTGCGTCGCTCGACTCTGTATGCGGTGATATCTGCTTCGAGCTCCCGGGTGCCAGACGCACGCTACGACGTTGATCAGGTCCTCAGCAGCTCTTCCATGCCGGATCACGCTCGTAAATGTCCTATCCACAAGGATATACTTACGATACCACATCTACACCCTCTATCACATCCACTCGGCTCCCACCAAGCAGCTCGAACCCATCGATCTCCAACACGATGTCCCTGCCCTTGGTAGCATGCTCAGCGACCACTGCGAGAGACTTGACGATATATTTCCGGAGCGTGGATATGGTATCTACCTCCTGAGGAACCGGTAAGATGACCTTGTTGGGCGCGAAAGGCGGGAGAAGAGCGATCTTGATCCGCATTGCCAAGTATGCCGTGTGGCATTGAGTATACTCATGTAATTTAGAGATTTTGGGCGCAGAAGTAAGTGTGTTGACGATATGTGAGCAAGTTAAAAATGTCCAAGAGAGAGGGTTGAGGTCGGTCCGCAGGCGGCGAGCGCCGGTTATCACCTAAGTTAGATGATCGTCTCGACAATGCATATATATGGTGGACAAAAAGCTATGCCGTGGATTCAACACATGTTATACATGTTTCACCCCCCTGGACATCAACTTCAACACCCATTCAGTCACACTCAATTACCACTTCGCCGCCTATTCAGTCAATCCGTGTAACGCTACCGACCCTACCCTGACCTTTTCGGGCTGCTGCGGCATTCCTGTTGTGGGGGCCGTTGGCACTAACTATGCTTCTTTGCTAGATGGACAATAGACGATCAAACATACTGATACAGTGGCGTAGTCGACCACACAACAATCTGCTGATATAGCCTGTGTATCAAGGACTTCATCTACTGTACCTTGACGAGATGGTGAAGGCCATTCCATCGATCATTACGGCCACAGCCACGTGCCCTGTCATGTCACAATCCACTCAGGCGGAGCGGAGCGTGACATGGATTGTGATGGTAACGTTGATCGATGAGTGAATGGTGAACTCGATGTTGATGTTGGCGAGGATGTTGAAGATGAGGTGAAGTGGGTCGAGAGGGTATAAAGAGGGGTACCGGTGTGGGCATGCAAAGAGATAATAGCCAGCAGCAGCAACAACAACTTAATCACACCTCCAAGCTACATTACAAACAATCTACAATGCCCGAGCACACAACCAGATCATCACGATCCAAAACACTTCGGGACACCACGCGAGCCAAGATGAACCCTTCTCACCCTTTCTTCGTGAACCAAACACCTTACCTCCGAGACGCGGTCGCGTCTTCATCCAAGCACACGCGGACCATCTACTCACCCTTTTCGGTCTACACTCAGCCCGAGTCGAGCTCCCACATGCGGACCAAATCTACTACATCAGTCAACACGCTCGCATCTGAGACGTCATTCGCCTCCACTACCTCTTCTTCCTCCACTTCGTCACTTTCTCGTGCAACACCCATCGACCGAGAATGCCTCCGATGGATGCAACGCGAGACCCACGAGGACGATCACATTTTCGGATCCGTCGCATGCAGAGGGCGGAGTATGAGTATCGAGGAGCGTGAAGTCAAGCGCAGGGCAATGGAGGAGGATGAGGGCACGCAGCAGTACCAAGCAGGCCGGGAAGCGGAAGCGGAAGCAGAGACGGAAGCGAAGGAAGCCGCCAAGAGGAAGACGATTAAAGCTGAGCGAAGGAAAGGCAGGATCGGAAAGTTCTTCTGAAGTGGAGGGAGGGAGACAATCGTCTAAAGATCATCTCAAACGTATATATGTTCCGTGGTCTTGGTTGTATATCTGTGTCCCACGTACTGTGACTATACTAGCCTCGCATGTATAAAATTAAGCCCAGAAATTAGAGAATGTCGAACCCATCGCGCACTCTGCTCTTGTTTCCGCCTATATATCTACGATAACTTGAAACGCCCATCCCCACAATTACTGGTCCTCGAGTACACTGCGCACAGAGACATGACGAAAACAGTCCGTCGCTTGGCGGACCTGCTGCCGCAGCGTTAATGAGACGAAGGTGCTCAGATCAATGATGCCCTCGACGTCCCTTGTAGGTCACACAATCCCCGTTCCTCCAACTGACGACTATTACGACCTCGACTCATTCAGTCGTCGGATATCGACCAACAACCCTGCCTGGCAAATATGGTTTGATCGCGGTCTCGTCTGGTGTTACGGCTTCAACCACGTAGAGGGTGCGAAATCTTTCCGACAAGCGCTCGCTCACGATCCTACTTGTGCCATGGCATATTGGGGTATCGCATACGCCTCGGGTCCAAACTATAACAAAGCTTGGGGTATATTCGACCGAATGGACTTGGAAACCTCGATGCAGACGTGTTACCAAGCTAGCCGTCGAGCTGACAAGCTCGCCCATCCCTCCGAGGGCGCCACTACCACTCCTGAGGAGAAAGCCATCGCTCGAGCGATAAAAGCCCGTTACCCGGTTGTCGTTCGAGCCAAGAATAACCGCCGCATGCCGTCGACTGCTGAGATGTAATTGCGATCTCAATTATGCTGATGATCCAACAACCCCCTCCTCTCCTCTTCACTTCCATGCCCCTTGTTCCGACCCCAAAACTTCAGTTTTTTGATCCCGTTCCACACGCCCTCGAGGACGCTGTCCCTAGCTCTGTAGAACACAGGCTTTCGAGCATCGAGTCTGTCGGACCTGATTCGGCATTGAGTGTCAACCAGCGTTGTCAGGGCGAAGAAGAGCGCTAAAAGGACGCAAAGAGCTGATGAGGCAGATATCACTGTGATAGTATAGGTGACATCAGCTCCGCCACGCCATTGGAAACGATTTGCTGGCTATACCTCTCGCGATGTATACTATATACTAAATGCAGGTAATCCGCCCGGAGCTGCGGAGAATCAAGTCCGGATACTCACTGAACATGATGATCACTGCGGGAGAGAGTCAGTGGAAAGAAATACAGTTATACTGTCAGCGTCAAGCCAGCCCCGATCAGGAAGCCTAGTTGGTGAAGGATTCAAGGATCTCTACCGACTCTGCCACTCACTCTGTAACCGAGCAGCTTGTTCGACCGATTTACCACCGACAATGGCACCTGTCATCATTCCTGGAATCGAGATGAGGCCGATCACACTATGCAAATAAAAGCAGAGCAGTCAGTCAAGTTCTTTCCTTACGGAAGGGATGACCTCCCAGCACAAAGAGCCAAGCAGAATGATATCTTCCGAAGTCTCACTAGATATCAAGCCGGGGAGGCAGCTCGTGATTAACTCACCTCATCTGGTTGACAGTAGGCAGCAGCGACAGCTTCAGAGCTTCCACACCGACAGGCTTGCAAGCTTCGAACCGACTCGCTCCGAAAGCAAGGTACGTCTCGATCTTATCTTTGTTCTCTGAGAATTCTTTGGAGACCGTGTTGAGGGCGATACCGATCGATGAGATGGCGTTACCTAGGATCATGCCGATGATTGGGACTATCGCGGGCGAGGGAATGGGCATCGTGCAATTAGAATCAGCTCGTCAGCGTCCCCCAGATTCCAGGTTCGAACCGGTCATGGGGTGACCCAAACATAACCCAGGACCAGTCTTGCTTTCCAGACGAGGCGTAAAAGGGCTTTGAGAAGCACGCAGACTCACTGAACTGATCAGGACGCCAAAAGGGGTTTTGCGACATCGCGAAGCGTGTCCCGAGAACTGAGATGGGTACAGTTCCGCTCAACATCGAGCACAGGATTAACGGGAACTACACATGTGGGATATCAGCACTGGCGGCTGTTTGGCACCGACAGAGAGTGTCCACTATGTCTAGTCATGGCTGATTTGACGTTTCCATAGCAAGCAGAGAGCGTAAGTTCACCATATTCGTAAATCTCCGCTTGGATTTGTTATAAGTCGCTTCGAATGCTCCGAGGGTGTTGAGCAAGACTGGAAGATTTCGCAGCCCAGCACATGACAGTGGGATAGGATAGAGGTCAGCCTGTTGATGCCCATCCTATGCCTGCACCAAAACACAAGCGACAGAGAACATCTGGGATTAGACGATATAGTTCGGCTGGGGTCCTGTACCAGTCGCAAGGTCACTCACGCGCAATACCGACCACGCCCCATACATTCTGACTAGCAAACACTTTATCCAATATCAGACCCATGACGCTGAGCTGGAGGATACATCGACCAGCAGCTACCATCAATGACCCGCCTATACCCAGGCCCATCACGAGGGAAAGCGCCGAGTCGAAGGCTATGAAGCCTAAACCGATGAGCACGTTGAGCCATGTCAATTCGGGGGTGTCTTGCGCGAGGGTCAGCATCTTGACGACTATGTTTTGTAATTTCGGCCGGCCAACAGAGGATGAAAAAGCCAGGTAGATCCGGCGATCGGGATAAGGAGATAGTTAGTCGGGCCGTGGTCGACTGGAAGCGTGTATAGAGTCTGCTCTATTGCTCAAACACCTGTACACAAAGGCCTCTTTTGAGTCGGACCGTTATGATGCGGTGATAGATGCATACATCGCTAGGAGATCTCGAGCCAAAGAGATGGACTAGATGACGTTTGCATTCGGGGCTGTTATAATTGGTGTAACGGCACGACTCGGCGATCGCCGCCGCCGCCGCGGTTGCCGTTTCCCTCTGGCATCCTGGCAAGCAAGGCTCAAAAGTCAAAACACACTGCTGCTGAAGCAAGCCGTGCTCTGCTGTCGTTGTGTCTCTCCTTCATGGCTCATTCGCTCGAAAAGACGCAATTCACTATACTGAGACAAGCAGAAACGGTCAAGAAAATACTCATCTAGGAGCCAACTCGTCCAACGACCAGCAAGTATCCGCGTATACCCAGTGGAGAGTGAGCAAAGTCATTGACATCAAGGAGTGCCACTAAAACAGTGCCGCTTGATCAATTTGATCAATCGATCTCAAAGGAAGGCCAGCGGTGCCGCAGAACAGCGTTGCAGGTCGCCATCACTGCTCAGATTGGTTAAGCGGCTCAAGAAAGATACCTGAAGAGACCATATCGCCTTTCACGTTCACCGCGAATCCTAGCGCATCATCCATATCGTAGACCGTTTCTTGACCGGCCAACAGCGAGGAAAATATTGGAGCCCCTGCGCCGCGTCGTCTTTTCATCCGCACATTGCCGGTCACTCAGGAGCAATGCCCGACCTCCCTCCCCATGCCAACGAAAGCAACACCGTACTACCCAATGCATCCGCACAACAGAACACGCGAGCTCTCTTACGATCACTAGAGGAACTTCGAGACTCGCTCAGCACGAGGGTGGAGCAGCTTAGTATGGCTGTGGAGAGGTTGAGAGGCCAGGCGGGTCAGCTGGAACGGGCACTCGAAGGGAGTGATTCAGCAGGAGGAGATGGTGGTGGTGGCGGTGGTGGAGAGGTAGCAGGCAATACGAGTGCGAGTGAAAGGGCGGATCAGGATGCTATAGCGGCGGTTCTCGGCGCTAGCGTCGACGTTGGAGGCACCACCGGTGTCCGTGCCGGTACAGAGGTGAGCAGCTACCGCGATGATCTCAATTTCCAAATTTTTCGACGTATTTGGTAAGGCTGACGCTATGTCATCTTATCCCTCCTCACCCAGTCACGCGACCCTGCTCGGTCTCAACAACGAGCGCGCGAGATCCTTCAAGCTTTCGGAAACCGATCCAACCCATCTCCGCATGTTCAACCACCTTCGCGAACTCAATCACGTAATCCAACAGCGCCGCAGCCTGTACGCTCACCTGCATCTGGATCGCCACGATGGGTACGACCCTCAGCGATCTCGGCTGAGCTTACGTCATTGAGCAGACCCATCACATCCGAAGATATCAGTGCTCTGCTCGATCGCGCATCGCAGCCGGTAGATCGTACATCGACCTTCAACAACAGAAATAACTCCAACATCAACAGTGATGTCAGCAGGAACAGCAGCAGCAACGATAGGAGCTTCGTCAATGACACAAATACCGGTGGACCCACCGGACCGAATGTACAGGACAATGAGAGGTGGCTAGCGCGCGCGCAAACGATCGAAAATCGAATCAGGAGATTAAGCGAGACTGCTCGAGAGTTGAGAACAAGAGCCCACCTCTCCTTAGCTGAGGGTGAAACGGAGAGATCAAGTGGACTGAACAGACTTCTGAGCAGAGTCCGAGAAGATCATGATCGACTGGAAGCTGGTCTGAGAAGGTTGGACGAGAACGGATCAAGCAGGCGAGCGGAAGTACCAGCCAATCACCAACTACCTTCTTCTCAGACCTCACAACGCTCAGCAAATCGCACAAGTGATATAGGCCATACTAGCGGGCATAGGTCCAGGCTCAGCCCGGCGGTCGCGCCGAGGAGTCGGTCAGGTCCTGGTGTTCCCAGGAGCAGAGGTTTGCCGCCTACCAACATCGTCAACGTCGCTAGACAGCCGTCTCCGCTCATCGTGAGGAGCTTACCCGCCTCGCCTGCCTCGACAATCCGCCCAGAGCCAGAAATCACCCAAGGATCAATGGGCTTGTCAGTCGAAAACCTTTACGGCGCTGACGGCCTCGCCGACTCACATACCGGCGCAACGGCGAATACTTCGTTGATGGCTGACTCGCTGCTGAACCAGCCCATCACTACCGCGAGTCGCCCATCAACCGCTGATGCCGGTCCTTTCGAAGACCCAGACTCCTTCCTTGGGTCGAACAGTGCGCGGACCCGAATGAGACGATCTGCAGCACCGCCTCCGCCCCCACTGGCTTACCCTCGGATACGCATTCCTCCGGACCTTCCTAGACGTGATCCGCCAGGTCGCACGTATAGAGGCGACGATGGGATGACCTACAGAGGGATGACTGTCGCGTCACGCATGGGCGATCAAGCTCCATCGGCGGCTCCTTCCAACCCGCTTGCGAGTACATCTACAAATACATGGCCTTTCGGCGATGCTACCGCCGATCTTCGACCTCGGGCGTCACCGCTCGGTCCCGACACTAATCCATCTAGAGTCGGTCAAGGCCTCAGACTAGGCTTAGACGGAATTGCAGAAGACCATCCTTTGTATTCACACGTCCAGCGTTTCCAATCAGCGCTAGACGCCGCCTTATCGAACGAAGCTTCCGAGCGTGCACCCGTCTCAACTCATGCGGCAATGCGGGAAGCTGCCGAGCGATTTGAAGCTGGCTCACAACTTGATAATGCGTTCGACAACTTGTTCAGCGATCCCGCAAATAGCACAGCTCGAGTTGTTCGCATAGAAAATGTCGAAAGCGGTACGGCGGAGGGGGAAGAAGTATGGGTAGTAGATATGACTGTTGAGACGGCTCAAGAGGCAGATTGGCAACCCCGACCCCGACCTGCGGAGGAAGCGGAGCGCATCAGAGCTGAAAGGTTAGCAGCTGGAGAGCGTATAAGGGCCGAAAGACAGGCTGCCGACGAGCGAATCGAGCAATCCCGAGCGGCGCTGCGAAGAGTCCAACAACTGAGGAGAGAGTTGGGTTTGCTTCGAAGGGAGAGCGAAACTCTGGCTGGAGCAGTCAATAGCGGACGAGGTTTCGGTGGCAGTGGGATGGAAGTCGAACTGGGATTACATGACCCTGGTCTTACCCCGACTCAGGGAATATCAGCCGCTGCGGCGACGGAAGGCGGCGAGATCGACCTGATGAGGCACCTGATTATCGACACCGGCAGTGAAGAGGAGAATGAAGATCAAGATCAAGATAGAGAGGAAAATAGCAACGATGAGATGGACATCGTGGGTGGAGATAGTGTTGCTGTTCTTGAGGGCGAAGGTGAAAGAAGCGAGGCTGCACGAGGTGAGCCTAAATGTATTGTCATTCGGTGGATAGATACATCGGATACCATCGACTAGCTTTTGCCACATTCGTTGATACGACCTACTCACTTTGACTCGTTCCACTTGTTGTAGCCCACGGCCCCTCCCGCACTCATCACTCTCTAACACATCCCCAAACTCAACTTCAACCACCCAAGGAATCGTTTGACTGCAACATCGACCTCTGGCCCACACTCCCTGGACCTGTTATCACTTCAGCTTAGGACTCTCGCCGGGGCGAGAGCCGAGGTTGCAGGCTTTCGTATCGAGAGACAGGATCAAGCGCACGAGGGATCGAGAGTTACTTCAGCCAGTAACGCTCCGGAGACCGAGGGGACTTGACGGTGTAGCAATAGCTTACCTGGGACAATGCCAAGCTTGCCTCTAACATCGGTGTTGACAATGACAACGAGCCGTGCTTTGTATGACATGTCTTTGCGCGACTGAACAAGAACCCCCGCATGTATTGAATGACCCGAGTCGTGTTGATATTATATATACCCACTGCACTGAACAAGAATTTGTGTCTATAGATATGTGTATCCATCCGTCCATCCGTATCTATGTGTATATATGTAAATCATGATGATACGATGTATATAAAATAAAAAGCAGCCCAATAGCAGCCCAAGAGGAGAGCAAAAGCTAGAGAAAGAGGGAGGAGACAATGTCTCTATGTATATGATAATTAGTTCTATTTATTCAAACACGATGGCATGGCAGATAGCAGGGGATACAGAATACAGATAGATCCGTCAGTGTCTCAGTCACACGTACAGCTCTGCCTTCCTGTACCTGATCCATGCTTCAAAAGACATAGAGCAAAGCATCGCACGACTGCTCTGCTCGAGAGATGCGCCCGACCACATTCTCAGCCCCACTCAGCCCGATCGCCACGGCCAATGAGCCTTCCATCCCGATCCGCCAAGATTCCAACCTGAGCCTGCCTGGCTGCCCGCGCAAGTCATGTTCGCACAAAACCGAAAGCCAATCACGCAGACAGCGCCTAGTCCTCAGCCTCGACCATCCAGTACGAAGGGGCGTCGAGCCTCTCGTGTCCCTTGAGGAAGGGGAGGCCGACGATGAACAGGTATTCGAGAGTCTTGCCGCCTGATTTCTTGATGAGCTCGCCGGCGGCTGCGGCAGATCCACCGGTAGCGATGAGGTCGCTAGGGACGCAAAGGAGATAAGGGAAGGGTTAGCTGGGCATCAGAGGGGTAAAGGGTGGAGGCAGCGACTGGGGCATGCAGGGCCGCAACTGTGAAGGGGGATGTTCACTTCGGGCTGGAAGACAGATAGACGAATGATCACCACCCCGTCGCCACTCACTCGATGACGATACACTTCTGACCATCCTGGATAGCGCCAGCCTGCATCTCAAACTCGTCCGTCCCATACTCCTTCTGGTATTTGACGACCTCGACGTTGCCAGGCAGCTTACCGCCCTTTCGGACAGGTACGAAGGCGGCTCCCAATCGCATGGCGATGATGGGTCCGAGCAAGAATCCACGGGCGTCGAGGCCGACAATGACGTCGGGTCGGACGGTGTGGGTCGTGACAATGTGGTGCACCAAGTGAGTGATTAGGGTCTCGGTCGCGACGGGGTCTCGGAAGATGGGGAAGATGTCGATGAAGGTTACGCCCTGTGTGAATGTGAGTACATGACATGTCACAGGAACAATCATTGGTCAGCGGGGGAGGGTCCATCTCATAGTCAGTGGGTGGCTGGCCCCCTCGAACAGGCAAGGATGGCACGACTATCGTAGCATGCAGTTGCGCATTGCCAGGTCCAGTACAGCATCACTGAGACTGAATTGAGCGAGCTCAGATGTACCGTACACGTGCGAAACTAAGCGACTCACGGCCTTGGGGAAACCAGGGTGAACGCCCATCAGAGACTTGAGGTGAGCGACGTCGGACATTGTGGGCGGTAGGCGACTGTTAAGGGTGTTGACAAGTATAGGAGGTAGACTGACGGATTGCAAGAACGATTGAAGATAAAGAACAGTGAGTGCAAGGCTAGGCAAATGCAATTTTTGGTGTAATCGCTTGCATTGGTACAGTAATCGAGTACACCGAATTTAGCAAAACAAAGCTCATGCTGCTTAGCGAGAATGAATTGAATCCACTCATCGCCGCATTAACCGGACTGACTGTATCGCTCGGTGATGGGTGGAAGCGGCGATCGCCGACCGGCTTATTTCGTTCTACTACAAAATCTTAAGCTTGCGTGAAACAGTGCAGCAGTGAAGCAGTCAAGTGAGATAGCCACCCACCCAGTATCTTAAAGCTTCTTGACGAACGATACATAACAGATAGCGCACACACCACAGCACACCAAACCACACCCGCAATATGGCTCAAGGCGGCGCGAAGAATATCAAATCAAAAGGTCAATCAGCCGGTTCGGCGAGGAAGAAGTCGGGCAAGACCAAGCCTGGGAAGAGGGAGATCGCGCCCAAGGATAGAGCGAGGATCGCCGAGCGATCTCAGAAGAAGGTGCGTTGAGTTTCATCCTGATTTCAAGTTCTGTTATGAGGTCCGATGGTGGCAGTGCTGGCTCCTGAGTGAGGGAGGAGCGATAGTCGTCCACCGCCACTGTCCTTTTGATGGCGTTGCTTCTAATCTCTTGATCGACTTGTCGACTAAGCAGTGATTCTAATTGACGGATTGGCCCGCTGATTGTCTGACCCTCTTCCACACTCACGCCACGCCTATAGCAACTCTCAAGCAAGATTAACAACAATATTGAGAAACAGATGGTACAGGCGGCTTCGGCCGGGAAGCTCAGTATCATGCGAAGCGTAGGCGAGGTTGAAGCGTGAGTTGAGTCAGCTGTTGTAAGAGGAAGCGCTCGCGCATAATGGGGAGGTGCACACCTCCATTTATCAATCCGTAACGGATCGTACTCCGCATTCTCTTCATCCTTACTGGAGACGAAGCTGACTGTACTCATGCTGCCTCTCGTCTTCTCTGCTTCCATAGTGGAGCCGGCAAGGAGCAAGCCAAAGGCAAGGGCAAGGCCAAGTAGTCCATCACCTACGTGGCGGACCGCTTCCCATTACGAGTTATATTCATAGGTATGTCTATCTTCGCCACTAGCTATGAATGACTGATGTACCCCGAGCTGATCTTCTTTCGCGCATTTCTTGCAGACTGCATGTATATTACTGTTGTATTTGCCTTTGCTTCTTTCTTCTATACCGTCTGCTGGCCTCAGTGCCACCAGTCATGCAATCGCCTTATTTGCTTCCCATGCTTCCCGGTATCGTCACTCGCCGTGCGACAACAACCGTTGACATGTTCATCGATAATATGGTTATTCCCTACTTCCTTCCCCATTGCTTGGAAGCCCTTCTTATGTGCAGTACGCTCCAAGTCTCAAACCTTACACCGCTGCCCCCTTGACCTTACCAATCTCCATACCGACCCTGACGAGCGTCTCCATCCCTTTCTTGGAATTAGCAACTAAATCATCATCGAAAACCAGCCCGCTGGCTGAGGGGAAAACGGTGATGGTTGTCGAGCCGCCGTATTGGAACCATCCGAGCTCTTCGCCTTTTACGATCTTATCTCCAGGCTTCTTGGACCAACCGATAGAGCCCACCAACATGGCTGTGAAGTGACGAATGATCGTTTATCAGTCAAGCCACAATCATGCAAGAGGAGAAAAGCAAGACCTTTCACTGATATATTGGTATATCGCTCTGGCACGATCGACTTACCACCTATGGCGACGAAGGCGATCGGGACGCTTTCTCTTCCCGCCCCAAGATTGGCGTGGATGAGCATGACGGATCGCTTATTCAGAGTGAACACGTTGAGATCTGGCGTCGTATTGGAAAATCGCTCATTTCAGCTTCATTTACAGCATGGATGACCCAGACCTGCTGCTCACCCTCGTTGATTGCCTGTGGATTTACGGCTGCGGGTCGAGCAGGTCAGAGAGCAATCATCAATCAACGTGACACCCCATGCGTCACTCCAGACTGAACACTTACTGTAAAGTTCGCCTGGAGACCACTCTCTGTCAGTTCAAGGACCGCGCAAAACCCAGAATGCAATACTCGTAGCTCACCGTGAATGTCCTTGATGTCGCCAACAACACCGTCCACCGGGGAATGGAACCTGTGATAGTCTTGAGGGGCTAATCGGCAGATCGCGAGAGCAGCATTCGTGTCCTCTTGAATCTGCTTGAACCGGGTCTCGGTGTCATCTTCGCCCGTCAGCAGGTTTGGTAGCGTGAACTGCTTGCCCTTGATCCTATCGGGTCAGGATCATCGTTGTCAGTAAGATCTCTCTTCACCAAGCATGAGAGGTTTGAGGGGATTAAGTCGATTATGTTGCTTGAGTGCTTGAGGCGGATGTGAGAGGTCCACACACCAGATGGTTTTCGCCTGATCAACGGTAGGGAAAACAGTCAATCTGCTGTCTGCAGGGGAGATGATTATACTGGGGTCATTAGGCGAAGTAATGGGTCGCGCAGTCGGCACGAGCCGTCGAGAGAAGAAAGAGTTGAATGTCTGATGAGTTGTCACGGCCATACATCAGCATGTTTGCTTACTACTAGAAACGTCATGAAGTAATAATATGGTGCAAAAGCTGGCCAGAACGAGGTCGATGGTAAGGAACAATGTCATGTGCACTCACAGGGTATTGATCAAGGTCCTTCACCAGAAGCTCGTCGAGGGGTAGTTCGTATGTATCGATGAAGGATTGGATGTGCTCCTTTACCCCTTCGCCCGTCTGATCATATATTTTGCCCTCTATATTTCGAATTGGCATTGGTTGCGTCAGCGTGACTGACACTAATATATCTACGGACGACCGTGCTCTCGCCAGTCTACCATCCTCCCAATGCTGCAAGACTATCGAGCACTACAAGGGAAGCATCGTTAGAAACGGCACCCACGCTTGATGGATTGGTTCTCGAGTAGTTTCTCAACAGACGAGTATGACATGTAGTTACACTGCACCGATCCCGATCATCGTCAGCACAGTCGTCCGCTCTCTTGAGCGCGATTGAAGCTGGAAACATGTCTTGCTCACTCACGCCAGAAACGAAGAGCAGGTGCATCCCCACTCGAACATCTGCAGAACAGGTCAGATCATGTTCATAATCCGATCCTTCTCGGAGCACTCACAAATAGGCATCGTCTCGAAGATCTTTCTTCCAGTGACTCGATCAATGACATAGTTGCCTAACAGTATCGGAATTTGACAATGTCAGCATTGTGTAGCTCACCATCTTCACGGACGTGGCCGATCGGAGATCTAACCCATGTGCTCCATATTGAATAGCTATACATACGTCAAATGGATCGAAAATCAGCTTGTGCACACCATGTAAAACAGCGCTTGCCAGCTAGCTGTTACTCTGCAGAGCTCTTTGAAGCAGCTGAAACCACAAGCATGAGGGACAAGCGAGCGCACCTTGTCTAAAGTATCTTCGGATGGGAAGAACTTCTTGATCCATTTCTTTGACTTTTCCCCGTGAGAGTGCACGGCGTCAGCTCGCACCTCGCTAGCTGAACGGCACAGGGGACAGGGGACAGAGGCCCGGTGATCAATGTTCAGCTCTCACCTCCGCCAAATTAGTACTCAGCAGCCGAGCTCGAGACCAATGGAGACGGATGGGGAATAGAGGTACTCACGCGCAAGTATGTCTTTTCCACCTCCCTCTGATGCAGCAGAGTTGGAGACCAAGTGGTCTAGCGACTCTTCGAGCGGTTTGCCCATCTCGGCAGGCAATGACATCGTGGCTCCGGGGTTTGATGACATGATGTTTGGTGTTTGGTGTTTGGCTTTCGTCGCTTGGAATCTGTTGCTAAGCTCTCTGGCTGAGAGGTATTTCAGGGATCTGTGTGATGTATCACAGTAGTGCTTGCTTCTCTCCTAGTGTTCAAAGGTGATGAATATGCTGTGGTGTATTTGTACCGAGAACACAAATGCTGGTGCATATATAGCCCCCCGACTGATTGTTGAGAACCCCTCTGTCGCTGCCAGGTGAAGTATGACGTTCACCGGAGCCAAGAATAGCCTTCGCCGCAGCGACACATGTAATTTACAGCCAGGATCCCGGAATTCGCGGGGTCCCCATTCAGCACGTCACGTGACCCCGGTGCGGAAGCAGGGGGATCAAAGAAGGAAATCAACAGTCAGTCAGTCACTGTTTAGCTAGCATTGTTCCGTTCTGTCACAGATTTCTGGAAGCGATTTGCATCATTGCGCATGGTCTGACTGGTGGGTCTGGACATCCATGATTGCATTCAACCTATCGACTTACCTCAACCATTGAAAAACATCAAAGTACTGCATTATATCCACGTAGACGATCACAAGGAGGACGATCACTAGGACCATTGAACTTCAACCCAAAAAGCATCTCCTGCAACAGGAACAGTTAAAAACTCAGCCACATCGAATTAGCTCAGCCTTCAAGTAGCCATGTCCGCCGGTCCAAGCAGACGATCAGATGGGAGACAACCGTCTGAACTTCGACCGTTGACTGTTTCTATAGGCGAGCTTGATCGAGCGGATGGATCAGGTCGATTTGGTTTTGGTGAGTGGTATGCAGAGCATGCTCGCTTCTTGCTTGTCCTTTTCAACTTTCTATGTATGTACATATATACACGGAGCAAGCATCCGATCATGTCACCGATTTGACGTTCAGCTGACAAGACAGCTCTCTTCCTATGATCCGCCCCATTCCTTGCTATTCTTGCGTAAACCCACTAGGCTCAACCGCCGCTCTCGCGAGCTGCAATGGACCGATCGAAGTGAGACTGAGAGAAGAACGGCCCGATAGAGCCACGTTTGAGGTGTCGCATCGACCATTGGAAGGCGTTGGTGGTAAGTTGGCCTATTCATACGTGCTATCTTCAGGAATAGGCGCATCCTGCCGTCGCTGTACCTTCTCATGTTGATATCTTGGATTCTTAGCTACCCCCTCTCGAGCACTGATAACGACCCTCGAGTCTATCTATCCGCCCATCCTCTCGCTCTCTCAACATCCTCGATCCCTCATACAACTCGTCGTCCAATCGCTCTCTCCATCATCATCTTCGAGCCATTACTCTTCCGCGCCAACACCTTACATTGACACTGACCCATCTTCCTCTTCTCAGCAGCAGAAAAATGCATGGCCTAAATCCGCCCCTTCATCATCATCCGACCAAGCGTACGGTTCTGGTTACAGCAGCTCTCAGCAGAAAGATGTGTCGCCCTCGGCTTCATACACTTTCTCATCGAGAGCAGCAGCTATCAATGCTTCTACCCTTGCACTGCTATCAGCAGGCTCCGTCCCGCTGAAAGCTCTGCCTATCGCTGTATCTCTCGCCAATACCGCTTCTCAAGACGGATCGGTTCTAGTACTCGACCCCAGTGGGGAAGAGGAAGAGAGATCAAAAGGGAGATTCGGGTTCGCCTGGGCGTTCGGACATAATATCTCCCTCGGACCCGAAACAGAAGTCGGGGGTCAAGATCAGAAGATGCAGGTCGAAGGTGAAGCCGAAGAAGACAGAAGGCATTCGGAGATGGAGCTCGTCTGGGCTGAATCGGAGGGCGTATTCACGAAAGAAGAGGTGAGGTATCGCATCAACGCATTTCTCGACGTTACGATTGCGTAACATGCTGTGATTTGTTGCTGACCGTTCCGTGCGTAATACCAATCTTCCTGCTCTTTGTCGTCTCGCAGTTCTCAGACGCTTTGGAGCTCAGCAAGATTGCTACGAAGCAGATCCTGTCTGCTATTAGAGAATCGCTGGAACAGCATCTCGAATCGAGAAAGTTATAGATCTTATAGAGGGTAGGACCCAGTCGAGGGTCCCAGCTCGCATTAAGCATTACCTTTGACTATAGGTGTGTATATGTCGTATATTATAATGATCGCCGACACCGCTATGTCAAGGATCACCAGTTAATTCTACGATCCAACTATGTTCCCTTGGTCCACCCTTCTATCACCTTACCAAGCCTAAACACGAGTCCCTCCATGCCCCACTGACTAGTCACACTGATACCCACTGGCCACCCATCTTCCCCTCGTCCGGCAGGTACTGACATTGCAGGCAGCCCAGCAAGAGAAGCGGGCACCGTCAACAGATCCTGCGCATACTCTTCGGAGCCCTTGACCGTATGCTTCTTGTGTTCATCGCTGGGGGACGAGTCGAGAAGAGGTGCCGTACAAATCGCCGTTGGGTGGAGGATGATGTCGACTCCCTCTGATTTGGGAGTCGTGTTCGGTAGCTGTGAAGTCTGGAGAGGATGCGGAATACGGAATAGGGTTTGATAGTCCCTTCGAAGGAGTCGGCGCAGTTGAAGCGCCTTGAGATAGGTGTTGTTGAATTCGCTGTAAGACGTGACCAGGTCGCACGCATGTCAACCAGTGCTCATCTTCATATCTTCCAAGATCCCCTATAGGCGTCCGGCGCTTAAAAACCATGTTTCCGCTGAGCAGCAACGATTATAGGAGCAACGAATTACACTCACTCCGCACTGAGGGCATAAGTACCCGCCAAGATCCTCTTCTTCACCTCCGCTCCGAAACCTTCCGTACGAATCCTCCGTCGTCTCTCGACTCCCGACTCGGTGTCATTCCTGGCGTCACGTTCAAAAGGCGAGCCATACCATCCTCCACCGAATCTTCCTAAATTCGAAGACGCTTCTGCGCTCGCCAGTACATAATACGCCGGCAGGGCCAGTTGCAATGATGGTATTGATACGCGTTGTACGATAGCTCCTTTGGACTGCAGATACGATAGCAGTTCAGGGGGCGAATCGAGGGTGTTCTCCGGTATACCTATTCTTAGTCCAGCAATCTCCCTCTCTGTCTCTGAAGGATGTACTAAGGGTGAGAGGCTGGAGGCGAGATGGTCCGACAATATTGAAGAAGCTTTTGCGCGCGCTGACGATGATACACATGTCATATCGCCTTCATCGGGATGCGAAATGATGTCGAACACTCCTTGGACAGATCCCACATCTCTCGCTAAGATGCCTACACAATCTAACGAATCGGCATAGGAGACGACGCCTCGCCTGTAGGTTGATGATGAGTCTGATCAGCTGATACGCCTTCGAGCGCTGCGATTTCAATCATGAGGCATGAGCTGACCTGCTGATCATGCCATATGACGGTTTGAGACCCACTACTCCGCAATAGCTAGCAGGTAGCCGCACTGATCCGCCTGTATCCGTTCCCAATGCACTGCAAGAACCGTTCAGATGAGTGTTAGCTCGGCAGATGAGACACAAATTTACACACGAAGTCTAGGACTCTATGTGGTGAGATACAGTATACTCACACCCACACGCTTCCCTCAGCTACAGCAGCGGCTGACCCTCCGGAGCTTCCGCCGGCCGATCTCGGCGGTTCATCCTCGGTCGGTGAAGCAGGATTATGTACAGGTGTGCAGTGAGATGGGAGATGCGTCGTCAGAGATCTATCAGGTTCTGGTATCAGTAATGATATAAAGGGTCCATGGCAAGTCGTAGACGCTTCGGTCGAGATGGCACGACCTGACTTACCCCATTCCAAACTCGTCCATTTTCGTTTGTCCGGCTATACGAGCACCAGCCCTCACAAGCGACTTTACGCATGTCGCATCGTATGGCGGGTTATAGTCTGTTCACGTGAGGGGACACGGAAGAGAAAAGCAGTGATGAGCTTTGTCAAGGAATCTTCGATACACGCTCCGTCAGGCACTGCGAAGCTCACCTCGCAAGATGGAAGAGGAGCATGAACTTGGGGCGGATGTGTACGAGATGTTATCTTTGATAGCTATCGTTCGACCTGCCAGTGGTCCTGAACCTGGGATCAGCGGTAGTCCTGGGACGAGCTTATATAAGAAGGAGATGACGGTGAGATAGAAACACAACCTTGCGCGGAGAGAAATAGATACCCACCTGCCGAGGAGGCCACAGTGACCGGGTTGACCCATGAGTACGGCGTAGGGTGAGTGGTGCTCGTTCTCGGTTTGAGAGAGGTCGCTGCTGCTTCAAGGTGTCTACAGGTCACGCGCATCTTGGAGGTCAAGCGCTACGCAGCTGCGGGGTTGGCAGCCAAGCCTTGAAGCCTTGATGAGTGGTATACCGACTGATGATACACTGCTTCGACATTCGAGATGTTCAAGTGAACTTGTCAAGTGGAGGCGGGTCGAGACTATTGATACTGGCGCTATGGTTGGTGAAGGCGGCGAGTGCCACATGTCTTTGTATGGGCGGAAATAGGGATCGGCGTTTTCACATTGTATGAGGTGTCCCCTCCCCTTGTAGAGGTCCCCTAGCGTATGTATCGTCTATAGTCAATCCTCCTTTGCCATCCATCATCATCTATATTGTCCACAAATCTCCTCATCAACAATCCCCTCCCGACAACGCCGACCAGATCCAGCTTGAGTCTTGTCCTTATCATCATTGTTACAGCAAGCGCACGCACGCGACCAAGGATCGAAAGCGGATCGTTCGCAAACCGTTGTCGACTTACGCTCGCTTGACCCCTCCACCCTTTCACCTCGGTTTTTGTACTACAGATACTGGACACGCCGGAAGCCTCGTTTTGTAAGAGGCTCTTTGGAAGACTCTGGTATTGACCGAGGTGAGTGAGGGAGTCCCAGACTGACTGGCAGGGGAGAGAGAGGTGATCGCAACGGCAATAATAGGAACTTCCAGGAGCTTGCTTACGTTCGCTGTTGAAGTGGTCGCCCGAGCTTATTGCTTTGATGACATCGCCAACGCTGACCTCCGCTTGTATGACTATCCCTCATTCCTCAGTCCCTCATGTCCAACCCTTCGAGCGTCCCTCCGACCGGCCTTTCAAAGTCGGCAGCGAAGAAACGGGCAAAGAAAGCGGCGAAAGCTGCTGCCGAAGTCGGCTTCCCTATTTCTGAGCCTAGGGCCGGTACCATTTCACCCACCCTTCATAACAACCCTCCGCCGGTAGCTCCTCCTTTACCACCTTCATCAGCGCCCGATCCGCTCGATCCCAACCTGTTCAACTTCTCGGCTCCCGGATCATATCCCGTGGACGTTCAGTACGATAGCAACGGGTATTACGACGAGGTGGACGTGCCGTTGAATCAGACTGCCTTTCCCGGAGGCTATTCTATCGACTACAACCTGTCGTTGCAAAACAGCAGTGCACTGGCCGGCCTCTCGGCACCCTTCAATATCACTCACGACGATCTCATATCGGCCGCGAACGAGCTGTACAAGAGAATGGCTGACCCGGAATTTGGAGCGGACGATGCTTACTGGTCCTCCTTGCCGCCGCATATAAGGCAGTTTATCCGAGATGCTGTACCTTTCACCGGATCCATCAGCCAGAACACGCCGGGCAACAACTCAAGCCAGCGGACTATGTATCAGATGGCGCAGCAGATAGTGCAGGCGGCGAGCCAAGGCATGGGATTAGGGCAAGGAATGGGACCGAACCTAATGTCAGGTGTAAATGGGATGGGAAGACAGTACAATCAACCTAGCATAGGCGAAGAACTGGGCTTTCACAGACATCCTGACGCAAAGGATGAGGACTATGACGACGAGGACGACTATGACGGCGATGAGCCTGAGTACGTGGCGACGAATGGCGACGTAGCACCGAAGAAGAAGAACAAGAAGAAAAAGAAAAAGAACGCTGCTAAAGTCGAACAACCACCCATGTCTCAACCTCTCCCTCCTCCCAAACAGCAACCGCCTCGCCAACCTATGCCGTCTCAACCTCCTGTGCAGCAACCTGCATTGAACCCTCCTCCCCCACCTGTAACGCCAGCTCCTGCGCATCCTCCACCCTCATCTCGAGCTGCGGGCAAACAACCGATGAGCAATACGACGGCACCTGCTGCTAACCCGCCAGCCAGATCAGCACGGGCCGCTGGGAAGGCTCCTGCAAGTGCCGCTCCGGCTCACGGTACGCATTCAGGTCATACGCACTCACATCCCCCCGCAAACACGAAAACCAACGCAAAGGGCAAAGCGCCAGCAGCAGCCCCTCCAGCAAAGATATGGACACAATCATCAGCAGAAGATCGCGAAAACATCCGGTTATTCTGGCTGGGATTGAATGAAGCTGAACGGAGGGACCTATTGCGCATCGAAAAGGATGCCGTTTTACGGAAGATGAAGGAGCAACATCGTCATTCTTGCGGATGTGCTGTATGCGGGCGGAAAAAGGTCAACATCGAAATGGAGCTGGATCAATTATACGAGCAGTATTATGATGAGCTGAGATCATATGCTGCGGAACAGCGAGCCGCAGCCAAAGGTGTAAAACCTCCGCCAAGTGGTGCGGGACCTTTCCCTGGGAGTGTCGAGGTGGATGCTACTGGAGCTGTAACTCGCTATGACCATCGAGCGCCAGATCCGTCGGGCGAGCATGAGCATGACGATATCGATGGCGAGGAGAGCGAAGAGTACGACGAAGAGGACGATTATGCGGATGAAGAGGAATTAGAGGACGAGGAGATTGGATCCGACGAAGCTGATGTAGGGGATGATATTGACGATGCGGCTCATCCTCCGCCCCCTGCCCGAGCACCTCGTCAGCCGCCCGTGAAAGCGCCTGCACCTCGCCCGGAAGGTGGAGATGATTTTTTGAGTTTTGGTAGCAGCTTGGCGACTATCAAAGGTGAGTCGTACCAATATTTGACTTCGCTTGGGGCTTACGCTGAGCTTTAACCGGTCCTGCACACCACATTACCGACTTTGACCCAGGAGGCATACTCACGATTGCGGACGACATGCTGAAGAACGACGGATCAAAGTTCTTGGAAATGATGGAACAGCTTGCTATCAGAAGATCAGTGCGGGAGGAGCAGAATCTCAAAGATCTGCAAGAGGAGACGGATGACGACGATGATGCAAGCAAAGAGTGGGTTGACGGGATGAGACGGTGTCAACACTTCTCGCGCTGATAATGATACCTTTCTCTCGTGATAGTGAACCTCTGACCGATGCCGAACGAATGGCAGAAGGGAAGAGGATGTTCCAGATTTTCGCCGCTAGGATGTTTGAGCAGCGAGTGCTTCAAGCTTACCGAGAGAAGGTGGCCAAGCAGCGTGAAGAGCAATTGCTGCGTGAGCTCGAAGAGGAAGAGGACAGCAAACGGGCCAAGGAGGAGAAGAAGGCCAAAGAGGCTCAGAAGAAGAAAGATAAGAAGAGGTGGGTGATTTTTCCTAGTCGCGGACAATTATGGTCATTCGCACTGATAACCGTGCTCGATTTCCGACAACAGGCTTCAGAAGCAAAAGGCTGATGAAGAGAAGGCCGCCCGTGAAGCTGCTCTTGCTGAAGAGCAACGCGCTGCAAAAGCTCGAGCGGAAGAGCAAGAACGAGAACGTCATCGAAAGCAAGAGGAAGAGCGCGCTCGACGTGAAGCTGTCAAGAAGGCTGCTCAGGAAGAGGCGCAACGTCAAGCCACGGAGAGAAAGAAGCGGCAGCAAGAGGAGAAGGAACGCGAAGAGGAAGCCACTCGGAAGAAGCGCGAGCGGGAGGAGAAGGCTAGGAAGGAGCGCGAAGCCCGAGAGAAAGAGGCCAAAGAGCGCGAAAAGCGTGAAAAAGAGGAGAGATTGGCCAAAGAAAAGGCTGAGAAGGAGCGAGTAGCAAAGGAGAAGGCTGAAAAGGCTGAACGAGATCGATTGGCTAAAGAAGCCAAAGACAAGGCCGACAAGGAGAGACTGGCGAAGCTCGAGGAAGAGCGAAAAGAGAAGGCTAAACGAGACGAGGCTGAGCGCAAAGAGCGAGAGGCTGCTGAACAGGCCAAGATGCTTGCAACTCAGCAAGCTCAAAGGGAACGGGCCAAAGCGGAGGTGGCTGCCGAGCGTGCTGCTGCTGTTGAAAGGGCAGCGGCGGAGAAGCGATCGGCCTCTATCCCTGCCCCTCCTCCCATCGGCGTGCAATACGTCAAGTCACCTCGAAACAACTCCACACCTTCTACTCCGCCAATCACTCACCCGTCACCAGTCAAGGCTGCTCGACCTCCCTCCGGACCTTCTTCTGTTGCGAGAACGCAAAAGACGCCTCAACCTTATTTCCCTCAACCCATGCCTCCTGTCGGTGTAGCGGGGTTCCAGCGCATGCCTGTACCTCAGACGTTTGCTCCTGGTTACAGGCCTGCTTATTCCAATCAGTCGCCCGCCTTCTCGCCGCCTCAAACGAATGGTCCGTCCATCTCACCCAATCCTCCTCCCCGTGGGTTCCCGCCTGAACCGAGTCCGCCCTTCGAACACGGTATGCGTACAGCCCCCATTGGTATGGGTTTCCCTCCCGTCAAGCAACCGACCAGGATCCCGTCGGTCGATGAGACTTTTTCGCCGCCCACTGCACCAATTGGTTCGACGTCATCACGCCACCCATCAGCGGGTGAAATCGGCTCGTCTTCGTTACTTGCCGGACCTTCAGTCGTAGATGACTTCAGACCTTCGCCTGCGCCTATTGCACCGCCCAATCTTGGACCAATCGGACGTCCGTCAGCGTTTTTGGATCAACCTCAAGCGTCAGGCTCCAGCGCCTTGCGATCAGCATCACCTGCTCAGCCCGAGCAAGTGTTCGGTTCTGCTGCGTTGGGCGGAGACGATGAGATCGTTCAACCTCAGCGAAGGAATCTGTCAAACGGTGGCTGGGACGTGCCCGTGGCCGCCGCGCCCGGTACTGGACGATGGTCGTCATCGCCCTCGATATGGGGATCGTCTGATCCCGTTGCGGCTTCCGGTACGAGTTGGGGTGCGCCTGGCGTTGGGATGCCGACCATCGGCGAACGACCAACCGCACCCGGCTTGTCAAGTTCGATAGGGCCAGGGCAAGGCGTAGGCAGCTCAGGAACAGGTTCAGGCGTCGGCGCAGGGACAGGCGTACCGGGTCAAGGTCGTCAGCCTTCCTTCGGTGGTATAGGATCAGGTTTCGGTGGACTGAATCAAGGCGTAGGGATGGGAGCGATAGGTAGCTTCCCGCAGAACCTCTTCTCACCACCAACTCAACCGCAGCACCCGCATCCACCCCATCATCAATAGCTAGCTAGAATCAACGTCATGTCTCTAGCGTAGCAGTGAGCAGTCACATGCAAGCATTGTGCATATGAGGAATATTGATTGATTCCGGAGAGAGATCTCATGACCGCGGGCTTCGCTGAAAGCGGCGACAATATCCATCGCTCACAAGTTCCGGTCAGCCGAGGGGCTTCTTGACGCTCCCAGGAATGGATATGACATGATTCCAACTGATGCATCCAGTGAGGGGAGTCTTCATCCGATTCTTTGCATGACATATGTACAAAATGTTTACTTCATTCGATCATCGTCGACTTTGGCTTTGGCGATCACACCACATCTAAAGAGTTATTTATTGAGTGGAGTATTCCTGGGGTGTCACAACGTAGGCGGCTAAGAGAAGAGATTGGTTAAACAATTGTAAGCCATCAATCAGATCAAGCGGTGCAGTCAAGAAGACATATTCTAAGTCCCAACTCACCAGGGAAGAGACCCTCTTCACCGTTACATCGACCTTGCCACCAGTCGGGATCGACCTTGTCGATGTCCGTGATCTGGTCGCCCTCCTTGAAAGAGATCTCGTTATCCTCCGCCGCCTCGTAGCTAGTACAATAGTCAATCAGGCACATCAGCGCCTAGTACAACGATAGTGCGCATCGTTATTACCTGCACAAGATCATGATACTTACTCGTACGCAGCGATCATTACATCATCCTGGACAGGGGCAGGGGCAGCAGCGGCTGGAGGAGGAGGGGGAGGTGGCGGAGGCGGTGGCGGGGGAGGGGGAGCAGCAGCAGCAGGCTCAGGTTCGGCCGCAGGTGCGGGAGGTGCAGGAGGCGCGGGAGGAGCGGGTGGGGCAGATGGAGCGGCAGCCGACACATCCTCTTCCTCAATTAATTCGCAGTAATTGGCCGGGAACAGACCAGATTGACCAGCCGAGTTGGTCCCGGACCACCACCCTACAAACGGTGGACCTCTGTCAGACTGGCCTGTCTTGCATTATATCTGCTGCACTCACCTTCATCCAGCTGTTCAATTTGCGTGATGACCTCATCTTCCTGAAGGGAGATCTCGCCTTCTTCAGCTGCCTCATACTCATATACGACCTTTGCCCTCAAGCCTGCAATAGCAGGTGGCTCAGTTTTAGGTCGGGAATTTTGGGGAACAGGAGGGGGCCCAGCAGGAGGCGCTTCTTCGAGCGTGAGGTCCTGCTTGAGTCGTTCGAGCTCCTCGATTTGCTATTTTGCCAAGATTAGCACGAGCTCATTGAAGGCAGTTCACAGATATAACTCACTGGATCTGCTGAAGGGGCAGGCGGAGGGGGAGGTGGTGGAGGGGGAGGGGGCGGAGGAGCCGCTTCTTCAGGTGGATCATCTTCCTGAACAGGCTCTGGCCTGAAAGGTACGGCAGGCGGGGGTGGAGGGGGTGCTCCCCAATCGTCTTCCTCCTCCTTCTCCTCATCAGAGTCAGGAGAAGCTGGTCGCGGCGGGATGGACCTGTTGACGGGCGGAGGAGCAGGGGCCGTGGGAGCCGCATGAGCGGGAGGTGCGGCCGGGGCAGGAGGCGGTGATGGATCTCTGGGAGGTGGAGCAGGTGCTGATGGAGCTGCAGGAGGAGGGGGAATGCTTCGACCAGCAGGTGGCTGCCATGAAGGTGCAGAGGGCTTGTTTCCGCTCACAGCTTATCCGACACGTTCGGTCAGTGACCGGTCCATGGAACATGCCGAGGATTAGACTCACCAGCACTGGCAGCGGCGCTTGCTTTATCTTCCTCTTCCCTCTGTCTCTTGGCTTCCGCCTGTCTCTCAGACCATGTCAATTTCTTACCGCTGGGCTGGGCAGGCCCCGAAGGTGCAGGTGCGCCACCGCCTGAGAATGCGGCCATCCGGTCCTTAAGACTCGGACCAGTAGAAGGTGCATCTTCTTGAGTCTCCTGCGAAGCACCTGGATTCCACCTGTTGGCAAGCTTGCCCGGAGTAGCGAGCTTGACAGGAGTGTAAGCGGTACCAACGGGCGCGATCCGGTCTTCCTCAGCAGGTTTGGCCGGCTCGCTGTGTGCGGGACTCTTGGCTGACATAACGGCGGTAGCGGTGGGCTGAGCCTCGCTACGCAAGGTAGGAGGAGGCGCAACGACGGGTGCGGGTGGAGGGGGTGGAGGAGGGGAGGGTTCTCGAGGGGGATGAAGAGGCTTCGTGGCTGCTGGAGGTGCGGGGGTGGGGCGACTGAATGTAGAAGGGGGGGCCGATACGACAGCGGGCTGCTGGTCAGCTCCAGACCGAGCCAGTTATTAACTCACCTTTCCCTGCGCGCCGCCTAATCCTTGACTTGGTCGATAGCTTGGCGCGGCTTTCGGTGCTGGGGCCGACGGGGCCGGCGCTGAAGCTGATGATGAGTACTTGGACCCGGAAGACTCCTGGATTCGTTTGTGAATGAAAGAGGGTGTGACATCGATCTGACAGGATCCCATGATCAGCAACAGCGCCTAGCAGACCTTAGAACTGGCTATCGGGGAGCTTACGTCTGATCGGGCTTGGATAACCAGGTGGGCACCCTTCAAGAACTTGGTCTGCACCTGCGGAGCTTGAGTGTCTGCTTACAGCTCAGCGAGGGCTGTTCAGAGCGCTGACACATACAGAGAGGTGAGGACACTCACGATATAGTCCCTTTCTTGACTCGGGTACACCTTCACCTAGCCAAGCGATCAATACGAACTTGTCCAGCGTGCTCTGTTGGGTTCATCAGCTTAGGATCCGCTTGACCTATGAGGATCAAACAGCTACAGGAGACTCACACTAGGGTCTTTCACTCGGGCAAAGGCATATTGGATTCTGTACGTCTCTCGGTGAGCTTCTTGAATACCATGGAGGCGATTGCAACAGCTCACCTTCCGTCCATGAACTCTTCCTCGAGGTCATCCAAACCATTGCCCGTAGCTTGGACTTTGAGCTCATTTCCGACCTGGTTGAAGATCGCCCAGTCGTAATCGGCGCTTCCGTTGATGATAGCCTGGTATGTAGGCTGCAGATCTGGCTCTGAGAATGAGATCGACATTGTGATGAATGGAAAATTGATGGAGGAGCGAAGGTGGAAAAGAACAACAGAAAGATGATGTTGTGCTGTCGGAATGATGCCAGGTAGTTACGATGTATGCACCTGTTATGCTGTGCTGGACGACGTGATGAAGGTGCGTGATGCAACGACGGGATGACGTAGAGGCGCTCTGTCGGAATGTGGCACTTTGGCCCCCACCGTACAGTACAATACCTGTAAGTAATACAATTCAAAGCTCTTCTGTGAGAACCCCAAAAGAATGCATTCACGTATTATAGGTATGCAAGGGGTACCAAATCGCACAGTAGCAAGGAGGAACTACATATATGGTGCTGATGATCCCCTTGGCTGTCACTGACGGGATAACCTCAAAAAAACCCAAGCCGAGGAGGCTGAACTCAGATGGAATTGAAATCATCCTCCGAATGTTGAAAGACGATGCCACCAGTCCTTGACGACCCCTGTTGCTGCAGCACCTTGTCGAACCTTCTATAATCCGAAGACCCGCATAGACTGCTGATTCCAAATTCTGACAGCCCTTTCTGCTGGCAGATACATTCGTACAGCTCATCACGTACTCCGCTTGAAGGCGGTAAGATGTATACCCCTGATGAGAACGAGCAGTGCTCGTAGCATTGGCCAGGTGTTTCGAAAAAGGCGCGGTTCATGCTTTTCTCCGCGGAGATCGAGTAAGCGCAATGAGTGAAGGAGTGATCTGTATTCAGATAGTATACCTACAGTCGAGATGAAAGAGGTCAGAGATTATGAATACGACCTTCAAGCCTTTGGCATGCAATACGTATTGGTAGACAGAACTCACTTGAGCTTCTTCTCTGAAGCACTCTTCACCATCGTAAGCGGGCTCAAGCTCTTCACGGGAGGCGAAAAAGTCCTCTTCGAACTGGCAGGCGCAGTAGCGCAGCTGATCAGGCTTCCAGTAGTACGAGAAGGAATAGTCAAAGCCTTGAGTGGCACACTCCTCCTGCGAGCGAGCGGTTATCAGCCACTAGTCAACGATGCCATTCGGCTCGCAGGGGTATATAAGGACGAGTCGGCTGCCTACCGCAATTGAGGCGACTAGAACTCACTCGGCATGTCGTGCTGTCTAGTCCTGGTATCTGAAAGCTCAAATTACTATTGTGAGGTAGCGCAGAGGTCGTGCATCCTGCAAAAGTGGCGGCTTTGACGACAGCCAGGAGGGACGAGACTGGAAGGAGTATTCGGATCAAGCGCATGCTGCGGGTCAGTGTTGATGGGTGTGACGGTGACTAGAGATTGTGGGGTCAATGTCTAATGAGCATATATGACATATTGAAGAAGCAAAACCCATCGCATCATCCACCATCCCTCGCGGTGTCCTCGTTATCGATAAACATGCGGAAACCCAATCTGGCGCGAACCAAAATTTGAGATATGAAACACGACGGAGGATACGCCGCGCAAAGCCCACGGTTCTCGGTCCAATCTCTAACGGAAGGTGATGATCGCTGTACGTCGGTCAGGCTTCAAATCCTACAAAGCAAAACACTGTACAAAGCGTCTTCTTTTCTTTGCCACTGATCTTGGATGCGCCCTGGGTGTGATTGTGATCCCGAAACTGCATTTCTATTGTCCGTACCATCCAGTAGCTATTATAACTTGAGATATCCCCCTTTATATATGCAATCGAAACCTTTGACTGCCCACAAACCCACAACCCCCTTTCGCTTAAAAGTCCGTGTTTGTACTGAACAAAGTGCCCTTTAAGAACGACGATTTATGTCCGAAAACTACAGCTCGATGCCAAACCCAATGACCGGGAGACATGCTACATTGTGATGACCGTGATCCAAAGTCATGCTGACCCTCGAAGCCAAATATATTCTCAGCAGATGCCCAAGCCGGCTGTTCTGGCCTTGGCTTGGTCGATTTATAACCGTTCGCTACGTTCACAACCTGACACATCGTCCATCTTTCAAGGTCCAGTTTCTCCTGCAGGAGAAGATCTCGCATTTACCGTTTGTACAGGTTGAGCCGCCCATTCGCACGCCAGGAAGTGAGGTGCAACTAAGTCAGAAAGTAGTAGCACAACTGAGTCAGCTTCCCAGCATGATAATGGAAGGGGCTGCACTCGCGGTACGGATACGGTGCACTCACTCTACACCGGTTGCGGTACCGTTAAGGCCTTGCTGTGTGTAGTCGCCATGCGTACAACCGCCGCATGATTCTGTTGAAGACCGATTGTCAGCGATGTCCTCCTCAGTCTGCATGGCGATCTTTTGGGCAACGTCGAAACCCGAGGGACTCACCAAGATCTGCCGAGGGGTCCACACACTCCCAAGCATCCGGCACACCCTGCACATTACAAGAAGTCAACCCCGCAGGGCAGAAGCTCTTTCTTCGGGCACCTTCACTGATGGTCATGGCCTCCTGCAATCGTCTTCGGGCTTGACCACTAGCGGAGGCAGCGTGGGTGAATCGATAGAATTGGCCTACACCGCACAGAATGCTTGTTCCTTGTCCGCTTGGGTTGCATACGCAGCCGTAGGAGGGCAAGACTGTCGTCACGGATGGTACGATCGGAATGACATAGGCTTGCAGGTCGTTCCTGCATTGTTGGAAGCAAGCGGTCGGGGAGTCGACGATCGAACCACCGAGAATAGTGCCGGAAACCAGGTTGACGGTGACCCCGGTCAAAGTGCCCACACAGTTCTGGAACGTGAATGTGGTATCAAGCGCTGTAGCCTGTCGACGCCGAGTGAGTTGTGCATTAGCTCGCTGAAAATGTATAAAAGTTCCGGAATTGTGCTTACAGAAGCTTGGAGTGCAGCTATACAGGTGGTGTCTGAGGTCAGGATACCCCCTGCAGGCAAGACGTATGCCGAGGCAGCAAGGTAGGCACTCGCACTTGAGCAGTAACAGTTGTTGCCGGTGAGCAGCCCGCTGACATAGTAGGAATACGCAAAGCCGGCGGTGCGACAGTTGGTCTATCAAGGTAGATTGTCAGCCTGAGCCAGACAGTGGGTGATGAAGCTTCCTTAACTCCGCAAGAGCTGCGGACTCACCTGGCAGACAGCGTTGCTCGCTGCACGTTGAGGGCTAGAAGTCAAGAGCGGTAGCTCCGCCGCTAGCACACATCCTACAAAAGTAGCTGCTTGAGCGGAGCCAAGCAAAGTGAGTGCCGCTATGGCTGACAGAGCGAAAGGTAACATGGTTCAAGGCTAAATCTAGCTGGTATAGGGACGGGTGTGGGATGTTTGATCCTATACTTGGGCCGGGGGAAAGTCCAGATGTCTACCGTAGAAGCGTAACAAGTAGCAACGAGAAACGGAAAAAAAAAAAAAAAACGAGGGGAGAAGGAATCTTCCAATTTCTTTTTCTGTCGGTGCGACCTTTATGTACACTTCAACTTGTTGCTCAGCTTAGTCCTTGACCTCTTCCTGGCTGTATCTCGAGGACCTACGATTCGGACCGCACTGTACATAGTTGTTTACCCATTCCGTACGTGTATTCTAGTCCCGTATCACTCATTCTTCTCATCTCATGCCGCTACACATCTTTATCTTGCCAACCAAGAAAACAATGTTCTCGTCCGATTTCGACGAAGCCACTCTGAAACAAGAAGCTGTCTAAAGAAATCCTATGTCCATCAGGACAGAGGAGCCATCAGGATGATGCTAAACCTGTGCCTGGTCGAGCCTTCTCCGTGACTTATGAAAAGCCACGATCGATCAAGACGGCCACTGAAGCAAATGGACGAGCTCTCCAGCAGGCGGGGTGTACTCAACCTTATCGAGAGCGAGATAATATATGTGAAACATACCTCGAAGGGGTGAGATAATTCCCCTAGCACCTAGGATGAAGTACATTTCAAGGGTCGGGCAAGATAGGAAACTATGGCCAGGAGGCAGAATATACTCGCTGTAATGTTGTGTTGGCCAGGGAGAAGCCCAGTACTGTAGTCCTACCTCCTTAGTTACACCAGAAAGAGAACACCCGTCCGAGGTTCTCGCGGGATATTCAAGTGACATTCCGTCGATGGGTAGTGCCGATATCGGATGCGTCGCTGTATAGGTGATGTTCACGTTGCTCAGCGGTATCTGGAGGATACCGCAATAGATGGGCCGTGGTATCTTCGAAGGCTTGTACATGGGCCGAGGTATGTGACCGGATCGACAAATGAGCCGGTTCACCTGGTTTGCAACTTTATCTAGCGACAACGCTCTAATTCAACTGAGACGTGTCTCGATTCACGTCAGATTGGATCAGCCACTGAAAATGTCCATCTACGATCATGACTGTAGACAACGACTAGACTTTGTCAAGGTGACGATGAGATCTGCTCTCATGTCACTGTTGAAAGACCGGGGTTCCTCGCCTAGTCGCACCTCGAAACACAATCTGCAGTCCAGACTCGCTTGGCAATGTCCGTGTGATGCAGAGTACACTAAGCATGGAGTGATCTGTACCAGCCATTTGACAAAAGAACAATCTGTTTCAATGGCTTCCGAGACTGTAAAGAGTTAGGAAGAGAGAGTAAGAGAAAGAGAGAGAGAGAGCAAGAGCAATTTACAGCCACACTTTGTATTTCGTATAATGCGAGTTCACGTGCGGGTTATGGTTATTTATCGGGTGCCACACATCACGAGATGTTCACGTAATAGCGATGAACCGAGTGGGAACTTATCGTAAAATATCCAGAGAGCCCCTCTTCAAACGAGCCGAGCAATGGGGGAAATGGGGTGCTTTCTCAGGTCTGTGTTTCAATCAGTGACAGATATGGGATTCTAATCCTCAAGACAGCCGTGAAAAGGACGAAAAGACAGGTGCGGAACCCACACGGGGGGCGCTCGCCAAGGAAGGGCACTCTGTTGCATATCAAGTCACACTGACGATCTTCATGCGGTGTCACGTTTGTGCCTATTCTGCTAGAACAGGCGGGATAGGCGGATGTCTGACAAGGGATATCCATCCATCATCCATGCGCAATATTCAGCGACGGCCTGGAAAGTCAACTTGGGACACGTAGACTGGGTGAAAAAATGTATGAATCATGTAACCGAGCCTGTCACCAAGCCTGTCACCAAGCCTGTCACCAAGCCTTTGGCCAAGCACGGCAGAACGGTCCGCTGCTGGTATACCAAGAAGGGAAGTTGTGTACAGTCGAATCGGCTGCCCGGAACGGCCATCATCCTGTATGCATATGTTGGCGTAGGCCTGTATAGTACGACAACTACTACGCCAGTAACTGATCGACAGAATGCGTGGTGACTTCTCTGAGCGATTCATAGCCGTGTGAGGGCTACAGCCTGATGGCGAAGGCGAGGGGGACTGGTGGTCACGTTTTTCTCACAATCGAAGAGTCCTTGATCATGTGCGAACGCCACCTGATAGGCACTTTTTTCAGATGCAGGTGCCTTAAAGATTAATAATGAAGTATCCCGTGGGAGGGGTGCCTGAAAAGTCAAACAAGAGATAATTGAAACACTCTGCTAGTGCAGTCTCAGTCTCGTGCGATATAGCCGTGAGTATATGTAATTTCACCGTCGTACGATGCTTGAGCCAGCCTGAACCGGAGCCTGAGCCTGAGCCATGGCTGGCGGCATGCAGTGTCATGAATCGACGATCGACCGGTATACAATTGCGTGAGAAGCAAAAAAAAAAAAAGCGATCGTGATTGTGCCGGCCACCGAGATGGAGGGAAGATTGTGTCGATGGTCGACTAGACGGAATTACTAATCTGGTACTGAACGTCGTTGGGCGGACCGAGCCGGTCTGTGTACGGACCGGGGTCCCTTTTGGCTCAGAATGCAGTAACTTATGTATCTTGCATGTAGTAACACTCTAATCCCAGAGCCACGACGTATATGATGGTCGACGAGCCCATACTAAACCCCAAGAAAGGTGATCAACAAAATAAAGTACAATTATCGACAAAGAAGAGATTGTCCCTTTACACCTAAGTGATTTCAGTCATCGGCCGTTTGCTCATTACAGGATGCTTTTGTTGGTAGATCGACTGTTCATCATCCGTATGTCGACCAGTTCGCGAGCGTGCACGGTGCGACCTGGTCATTCTTCTTCTTTCTTCTCCGCTCAGAGTCGCACACACTGGCCATCTATCAACGTCCACTTCCTCTTACAGGAGAAGATCTCGCACCGACCGTTGGTGCAGGTCGATCCACCCAATCGTACACCTGGTATGGCAGTGCAGCTGGTCCAGAAACAACAGGATCAGACCAGGGCTCATTCCCATTGTAAGACGAAGAAGGCAGATAGACCAGAAAGACCGTAGCACTCACTCGATACCTGTTGAAGTGCTGTTGAAACCTTGTTCAGTGTAGTCACCGTGGGTGCAACCGCCACAAGATTCTGCAAAGTTGATTCGTTACTATCAGCTCTGTATGTATGATATTCCTGCACATGCTCTCTCAGACTCACCAAGATCTGACGTGGAGTCGACACATTCCCAGGCGTCTGATACTCCGGGAACATTACAGGCCTCCATCTGACCGGGGCAGAAGCTCTTCCTCCTGGGAGTATCGACATTCATGGCTTCCTGTAGCCTTCTTCTCGCTTGACCACTAGCCGAAGCATCATGGTTGTACTTATAGAACGCGCCCACGCCACAGAGGAGTCCGGATCCTTCTCCACTGGGGTCACACACGCACCCATAAGACGGTAAGATGGATGTTACTGAGGGTACGATTGGGATAAAGTATGCGGCCAGGTTGCCCTTGCATCTGTCGAAGCAAGCTCCCGGAGAGTCGACCAGGGCACCGCCTAAGATGGTACCATCGACGAGATTGACGGTTACGCCTGTTAACGTACCGACACAATTCGAAAACGTGAATGTAGTTCGCAGATCGGTAGCCTGTCCGAGCATACAACGGAAGAGAAATGCAGAAACATTAGGTAAGCCAAAAGGCTGGCACGACTGAAATTGGGCCCGGAAAAGAGGATTCTAGCTCGATCACTCACGGTTGCCTGAAGTATGGGGAGACAGCCTGTGTCTGATCCAAGAACACCTCCTGCCGGCAAGACGTAAGCCGAGGCGGCAAGGTATGATCCTTCGTTATCACAATAGCAGTTGCTACCACCCGCGACCAGACCGGAAATGAAGTAGGAATATGTGTAACCGTTGGCATAGCATCGTTGCTGTAAGAAGGCAGATCAACAATATTTTTTTTTTTCGTGTCAGCGATGTTTCTTGTCAGTCGACGAGTTGGAACACGGTGTTCCTGGTTCTTGATATTCCGGTAAGAGATGTATGGGCTCGAGATACCGCTGATGCTGCCTGGCATTGCCTTACAACAGGATTGCAGTATTTGCAGTATGACAGAGAGACTCACGTTACACAGTCCGCCGTTTAATAGACGCTGAGGCTGTACCGCGAAGAGTGGCAGCTCTGTAGCCAACACACAGCCTACGAAAACATTGCTCGCGGCTGCTCGAACGTATGATAACGCTGACAGTAGGACCAAGAGGGGGAAAGTCAAAGGCAACATGGTGACGGATACGGTGATAAGAAGATAGTCTCTGGATGCACGAGTACTTTCGAAGTCCTGGAAGTGCTGAGTTGGCGAGGCTATAGTCAGGCTCGATTGAGGCGGATTTCTTTTCTACAGTAGTGGTGGGTCGAAATGATGGAACCCAAGTTTGCTGATCAAGAAGAAGTCCTTCTTGAGATCCGAAAGCGAAAGCCAGCCAAACACCCAGGAAGGAATGGGCAAGGACCGAAATCGAAGAGCAGAGAACTTGAGAGGGTGGGGAAAAGAAAAGACAGCTGTATTCAGGAACTGGCGCGCAAGCTTAATGTAGTCCTCAAGCAATCTCCTTTTCTCGCCATGTCGATCTTATTTTGTCTTCGAGCTAGACTTAACTTAGCTTTCGGATCTTTTCGCGGGTCTCAAACGAACATGACCACATTAACTGATACTGAATGTACCAGAAGTCTGCCCTCGTCTTCATGGGGATCTCTCTCCTTGTTTCCGCCGTCCCCTCACGATAACGGTATGACTCACCTTCGTCTCTCTCTTTTACCTTCCCACAGGTTCACCACCATCCTCGAGCTGCAATGAATGAGGCTATGTCCATGGCATTCAGGAATCTCGCCAACCCAGGACGCAACTCTATTGAGAATAAGAAGTATCGCAAGCGAGTAATCAAGCAAGAAGTCCGAGTCACCTTTGCCCATTATTACTGGAATCAGCCCCCCTATCTGTCGATCTGAAGAACCATATTTCGTGCCACTGAATGAACATAATGTGTTTGTGATCCTTGACGTCGTCGAGGTATGCAGATTGAGGCCTCGAATGCAAATGCCTGAAACACACAAGATTGTTCCGGTCGATTCTATATAGTTCCTATTGAGTCCCATCATGCTAACAAACGTTCGTCCAGCCTTGTCTTGCCAGGGAAGCGTAGCACGAGCGATGGGGGAAGGTATGGGCGTAAAGGCTAGCCTACAGGGAGCGGGTTGGCTAGAAGTTCTAAAAGTCCAGTTGGCCTTTGCCAAAGCTCCGTGGCAAGAATCGTCCGAGCGAGCGGCTCACCTATTCGCCTATTCATATGCCTATCAGCCACGGATCGAGATTAGCAACAACAGAATATGAATACATCTCAGTGTTCTGCATTGCTAGCATGCACATAACTGAGTACCTTTCGAAATCCAGATGTCCATGTACAGTAGAAAACACCCTACGGGCGGCCGTACAACGATTACGAGTGATAGATTGCGCCAATTCAGTTGTAAGTCAAGTTCATCAGGGCTCCCATTCGCTAGTACAGCACGAATGATTATCGAATGCGGACGACGGACCGCCTGTTCGATAGCCCTTGCTACAAGTTCTATGCTTCCCGTACATCCAGTCAATGACGTCGGATATCTGTACTTGTAGTGTACGAGACGATAGATCTCATGCCTCGCGAGGCTGCCCAAACCAGGGAGACGGAGGGCATATTTTACAGTACGAGAAGATTTCGAGTCAAGCCCCGGCTTTTCAATTGGATACCTGTTAGCATAGCTACGATTCGTCATATTTTACCGCCCCTCCGCGAAACGAGACAGACTTACACTCAAATGGGTCTCCTGTACTTCTGAATGGCTGAAGGTCTTGACATTTCTCAAAGCTGTTCATTGATCAATTCACGTTCACTCCTCAGGGGGTACCAGCGGCGATCGTCTTGGAAGAATGTACCGGTATCGTGAACAAATCATAGCGTGAATTGGGCACACTCGAGCCAAGATGCGGTGTATACAGGACAGCGCATACAGAGCATGGTACAACCTCTGACATACATCGATCAGCACCTGCGTTGACGTCCATGCACACGCTGCTATTACAGAAATCGCATGTCATGTCCCACGTTGCAATCACAGAATGTCGGATGCATATTCAAGGGGTCGCTCGGCAGGTTTATTGCATGTGTGCGTGCCGATACAGTTTGCCTTCACGTAAATCCGGAGAACATGGGTGCCTGGACACAACGCCACACGTATTCCCATGAACGTATTCCTGAAAGCTGCTGCAGTATATCGTCGATCATCTTCAGCACTATGTGCATTCTTGGCGTGTGAAGATTCTTCGTATGTTCGCTACGTAATGCTTTGATTACAGGTGGTTAAACGGACGTCAGAGACTCATATAAGATACCAAACCTTGTTCTACTGTATCACAAGGTCGAAGCTAGTGTGAACTACCTCCGAGGCTTGTTTGAATTATTGGCAGAGACAGGTTGAAGCGAACGGCGATTCAGATGCATTCCGGCGGCACTCGGCCTCCTCATTCTTCGAGTGTAGCTTATTGGAGTCTGTCGCTACGGTGGGCACAGGGATGTGCAATAGTACAGTGGCCTACTGAAGAGCCATGCTCAATCCTTGCTTCATTACCTAAGATAACGCAGCGACGAGGATGCACCTCCGAGAACCCCTCCATGAACGAGTATATAGTGACTTGAGCAATATGTCCTTCTTGTATACACTCATACAGCGGTATTGACACATACACCAGTATCGATCATGTCATCCTCAGACTTCGACCTGCGCCTTTCTCTCGTATAATCGATGAATCTGAGCGTGTAGTCATCTCGTTACTTGAACACTGAATGATCTGCTGTAAGGTGCCCACTTGGACATGCGGAGCCGAGCAGCCCTGGCCGTTTCAATATATGCCGTTATTATTACTTGGGCATTCACTCGTATATGATCTGGGCCTATCTCAACAACGTGGGCTACAGTACAAATGCCCGCAGTCATTTGCTCAAAGAAGTCTGCATCTTGAGACTTCCTCGTCGGGCAGAAAAGATGAGAAAGCATGACAGCGTTGCGAGGTAGGTGCAATGCAACATGCATAGCAAACTCGGTTATACCGTATAAGCACAAGGTAAAGATATCATTCCAAGCGGGGTTTATCGTGGGTCCATTCAGTCGAACACATAAGAAAGGCGGATATATCACATGAAGGTCATTAGATCGGGACAACAGCGTAAAGTGGGTGTTGCGAGATGGCAAGCCCGATATCGGGTCTTTAGAAAATTCGCTCGTCTAAGCGGAAGATTGCTGAGCTTTGGCCGAAGATTCCTTGAGAGCAAGGAGCTGCTTGGATCGGAAAGTCTCGTAGTGGATTTGAGCGGTCGTCTCGATCAAGTCTTGCAAGTGGGTCCTGAGTAATCAAAGGTCATCAGTTGGAGTATACGTGACGAGACACAAGAGGCCGAAAATCGGCGGCGAGACGATGGGATAGTCCTCGGCAATACGAGAAACGAGGATGTTCACGTGCATATGGACGCCAGGTGAGACCACTGCCAGGCAATGTGAAGGTGGTGCGATGCAGAGCATAAGAACCCCGACCCACCTGGTAAGGAAATTTCGGAGATAGACAAACTCGCAATGCCTCTCGTCCTCCACGTTGATGACTCCCCATCGGTTCTTTCGTCCTCGGACAGGCTTACCGTCTACGATGACGTTTCGCTCAGACCCAACGATGGCGAAGGGAAGCATGTCCTATACGACGTCAGAAAAACGTAAGCAATGTGCATGGCAAACTGATTAAGTGAACGCGATCTCACCCTGATTCGCTCGTTGAGCTGCAGCTCCTCCTCGTCGAGTTCATCGGCGTCAAAGGGATACAACCGAATCTGGTTGTACTGAAGCTCGGCCATGATCTGAGAAGGTGAAAAATTTTTTGAATAAAAGGTCAGTGCGAATGCTTATGTGTTACGAAGGAGCCATCAACTCCCGTGACTTACCCTCTGCTTGAAGATCAACCTCTCTTCGAGAGTAAGGGAGTCGGACTTGGCAATAACAGGAACGACGTTGACTACCTCGGCAAGCTTCTTTAGAACGACAATGTCGATCTGCGAACCGAGGGAGAAGTGTTAGCAGCGGACTTGAGTACAAAGGAAGGGGAAAGTGTCGCTCACGGGCTTGAGGGTGTGTCCGGTGGGGTTGATGAAGAAAAGACAGCAGTGAATCCTTGTGTCAGGGATAAACCGGTCTCTCATCGCTGTGAGCTCTTTTCGCAGGTAAGCAGAATGCTGGTCCTTTATCTGCAGTCGACCCATATCAGCATACACTTGGTTTTAGGCAGAGACACGTGAAGTGTACATACGTATTTGACGATGGGGTCCCAGCATCCTTCGTTGTTCACATTGTCACCGTAGCCGGGAGTGTCGATGATGTTGAGTTTCAATCGAACGCCGTTCTCAACGATCACTGAACATCGGTCAGCGAAAGCTCAGCGGCAGAGCTTGACTTACCATGAGAGAGAGCTGAGATCTCAGTAGTCTGACGAGGAGCGACATCAGGCTCCACACGGCCCTTGGAGTCGATCAAGTGAGATGCGAAGAGTGTGTTGATCAAAGTTGACTTTCCCAATCCAGTTTGTCCTGCAATGCCACGACATTCTCCCCTTCAGCCCTCATTCAACGTTTGGTTTAGCCTTGACGAGCATGACATACCGACTACCATGACATTGAACTGGAAACCACGCTTGAGGAGCTTGTGCTCGATCTGTCGGGTGATGGCTGCCCACATCCATCGTAAGCTGGGCCACCGACCGGGAGCGAAAGCTGTCAACGGCTGGGTGACGGAACCAACTCACAGTCGAAACCGACATAGGAGGCAGCTGTTATATCCTCGGGGTGGGAAGAGATTGCTGACGCTGCCATTTTGACGAGACTTCGAGAAGCGGCGGGGAAGGAGTCAGTCAGATGAGCGTGTGTCTCGAGTAGTATATGGCTGCCGTCCTGTTTTGAAAGAGGGCGGGTGATGAAAGAGCGAGGATAAAGGGAAACGATGAGTTGGATTGACCAAAGGGATCGATATCATATATCTGCATGAGTGGTTGTTTCGACTTGCAAGTGAATGAATGACATGGACACAAAGTGCTTGAGCCTTCGCGCACGTACCACGCGACGAATGGAATCCACGTGATATCACGGAATCAAGTATCTGAAACACGTGGTTGGGATAAAATCATAAAATCAAAAGTAGGAACAAATGGATGAACCGCGTGCCATACGCTGTATCCCAACGTCACAACAACAATCGCCGTATCCCAGTGGGCTACACAAACAACATCAACAAACACCAACTCCTGTTCCCTTGGCCTTCTTTTGCCATCGACATTTCCACCATAATCCGTCAATCATCAAGCGAACCTCTTCCGACAGGGCTCTGCTCATAACATATCGACCAACTATGGCCACACCAGGACCCGAGATATACTTACAGGACGAGTTCAACCCTGACGTTCTGAAGGTGAGCGGGCATATCGATACCTATACTTGCTCAGACAGGCCAGATCATAATTTGCTGACTCCCGTTACTATCTCCTTAGGTTGCCCAACTCCGGTGAGCTCCATATCCTCGTATCCGCATACGGGCGGCCATCGCTGATCGTTTTATAGCTCTATCCTTCTTGCGCATGGACATGGTTACCCCTCGAACGTAAGGAAGGCCGATCTCGTGGAGGCTTTCCTGGATAATATATCAAGCAGGAATCACGTGAGTCAATGGGACCCCAACCTTGGCTGATCTTTTATACCAGGTACTCCGAACTGCCGCCGCATATGTTAGACCATCAGCGAGAGGCATCATTGCCGTGTCAGCCAATGGAGAAGAGACACCCATCGTTCCGACCAAAAGACCCAGAGCATCTAGGCGGAGAACAGCTACCGTGGAGCCTGAGCCGGTAGCGGAGAATGAGCCGGAGGAACAATTACTTGTAGAACCGCCGGTCAAGAAGCCGAGGGGAGGGAGAGCAAGGAAGTCGGTCTCGGTCGATCCCGAGCCCAAAAAGCCTCGATCGAGGGCAAAGAAGCCGGCAGTCAAGGTGGAAGACGTGGATGAAGGCGTCGAAGGAGAAATCGAGGACGAAGCTACACCTGTGCGTTTTCGTATCTGTCGTGTCTTGTATCCCCGCTTACGAACGTGTCTCAGGCGCCACAATCAAGCCGGGGGCTTGCATCTTTCCCATCTACTCCGGCTTCTCTCACACCAGCGGGAAACCGACGGCGATCAAATATCGGTTCTTCGTCTTCTGCGACAACGGAACTCAGGACCCCTAGTGTCGGCCCTGCTGAGCCTATCAAAGCTACGCCTCGAAGCGCAAGGAAGAGCGAGGCGGCCATCAGACTTATGGATCACGTCGCTGAAGAGAGCGAGAAGGAAGAAACACCGAAGAAGCCTGTCAAGCCCAAAACCCCTAGAAAGTCTGTGGTGGATGAGTCGGGATTCTCCGATTTCAATCCTTTCCAGAGCGGCAGCGAGGCAGCTGCGGACCGTGAAAGGAGGCGACGAAAGGTGAATTCATCCTCTCACACCTCATCTGAACTAGCTGATGCCCTTGACAGTCATCCATGGGTCTCGGAACCATCAAGCCGCCCGCGAAACCACGACTATCCGAGCCTGGACCGAGCGTCGCCACTCCTATCTTGCGACGGGTAGGACCAAGCAGGGAGAATCTGAAGACGCCACCTTCGGAGGCCAAGGCTGCTCTTAGGAGGGAGCTGGACGCTGCTGTGGAATACAATCACGCCGTCGAAGACAAGTTGAACCAAATCTCCTACAGGGATGCAGAGGAACCGGCTCAAGTCACAGTATCAACTCATCTTCAACCAGTCGAAAGTGAATCTTTGGTCAAGAGAGCCGAGAGACAGATCGCCTCCGTGCCTGCTGTCCGAGCTGCTATTCCGTTATCTGCATTATTCCTTCTCCTGTTATCGCTTCTCGCCAATTTCAAGTCTCAGTCATCTGCCTTGGGCTATTGCGACGCCACCTCGAGCACAAACGACCTCATTCTTTCTCGACAGAGCGCGTTGGATGATGCAAGAGCTTGTATTGCTCGAAAGGCGCAATTGGAGCTCGACGATCATCAAGCCGCCAATGCAGTCCACTGCGATGTTTCGGCCCTGCCCCTACTGCCATTCGTGCCCCGACCGACCGGATGTACACCTTGTCCCCCTCACGCGGAATGTGTAGATGGCGAGATCGTTGCCTGTGCCCCGGAGTATCTTCTCACTCCTCATCCTCTTTCTGCTCTGTCCCCGTTGGCGGACGGACTGCCAGGCGTTGGACCTCGAGCGTTCACGCCGTCTTGCCGACCGGACACTGCTAAGAAGAGGATGATTGGCGGACTCGCCAAAGAGCTCGAGAAGGAGCTTGCTAAGGGGCGTGGTCTGGTTATCTGCGCCGGATTGGGCAAGGATGACGGCAAGAAGGGCGAGGGAGAGAGATTTGGTGTGGACGAGATTTCCTTGCGAGAGCGATTTGCTGCTAGACGTGACGTGAGTGGTGCATTGCGCGGAGACAATGTCGAGTCTACATGCTGATAGAGGTCTCTGTCAGCCCAAATTTTCGCGCGAACAATTTGACGAGATATTCGAATCCGCTCTGAAAGATTTGGTGGAACACGAGGATGTAATCGAGTCGATCGATATCAAGTGAGTTTTGGCGAAGAATATCGTTCCCGCTGACCTTGTAGTGGTAAATCGTGGTACGCCGCTTCCCGAACCGATCTCACTCTCGGCTGTCGAGCAAAACTTGAGACCAAAGACCTGTTGGACCGATGGAAGTCTCAGCTTGGATGTGAGTCATCGTGTCTCTTCCCATGATTCTGTATACTGACAGTTATTATAGCAACTGCTGCAGTAATCGCTGCGATCCTGTACTTGCAATCGGAGGTGAAGAGAAGGAGACAAGAGAAATACAGAGCAGAGGAATTAGCTCAGGTTGCTTTGAAGCGTCTCCAAGATCAGGTGAGCTTGCCAAAGCGAACTCAGCGATCTATAAACAATGAACTGACCCTGTTTGCATTTACAGGAGCAACTCCACTACACCGATCCTGTTACCACGCCAAGCCCATTCATCCCACCTGAACAGTTGCGTGACCTAGTGATGCCGCCCAAGGGCTCCACAGCGTCTCGATCGCGACTATGGGCCAAGGTGCAAGATATGGTCGAGGCGAACGCCAATGTTGCCGTTCGGGAGCGGGAGGTCAAGGGTGAGATGTGGAAGACTTGGGAGTGGGCTGGAGCAGGTGCGGGTGAGAGGCATGTCACATGGGAGGAGTGAGCGTTTGCATGCGCGTTAGTATCAGTACTATCTTAGCGGTCGCCTTGTTCCGTGTAGTCTTTCGTTTTCGCCCAATCAGGTCTGCGCGAGAGTGCTTAGCATTTATCGCACGAGCCGATAGTGCGCTGTCTTTTTTTCGGTGTGGTGATATTTGGGCTCTTCGTTTCGTCTGACTTGCGCCTGGTCCGTGTTTCCTTTCGCTTCGAACGAGCGAGAGTATGCATAGAGCGTGGTATCACTGCCTATGCTCTTTGGTGTATCCATCATGTGATGCACTGCTCCTCATACACCTAATACCGACCCGTGCATGTACAAGCTAAAGCCATTTGAATCAGAAGAAGAGTGGTCGACCTCCACCGGCAGCTATACGCGAAGGCGCAATCCACTCACTCGTCCTCACTTCCCCCTACTTGTCTATCTTCTTGGATTGATCATCCTTCTTCTTTCCTTCTCTTCTCCTGATCACTATCTAAAGCTGCAAACTAGACTTCTCCGCCTGAAGCAAGTGCAGCTACATCCATCCACCACGTCCACATTTGCTTTGTTTCTTCTATCAGTGCTACTTATCGTAGCGCCTATCTACTTCTTCCTTGTCTTCACGCCTAAGGCCAAGAACAAGAGCGATCATCTAGAAGGCGAGGAAGAGACGGAATTTGACACGATGGTGAGTCCTATTCGCCCCTTTTCGACGTCGATATCTGCACCTTGCGGGACCTCCTGAGTCTTATATCACAGACTATGGTTTGTGACGTGCGCTTACTGATCTGTTCATGGTATCCATCTGGATATTAATGATCTCATATGAACCCAGCCTCTTCCCGGAAAGAACAGAGACGCTGCTGTCATCGCTGACTTCAGAGACATCACTGGCGCTTCGTGAGTACCTCCCTCAAGGTCCTCCTTATTTCTCAGTGCCCAGTCGCTCTCTTCGTCAGCCTGAGGTGCAAATCATCTGGCCTATCAGCCCAGGAGAAGAGCCATGACTTGACCATGGGAGATTATGCCGAGGTCGAGAGGACGACTGATTGTCTGCTCGCTCATTTGCAGCTCGGCGGACGCTTCCAAGTTTGTCAAGAAGTACAAGACCCTCGAAGCTGTGAGTAGTACCTCTTGACTGCGCTTGACGGCACTCATATGATTCTCCGCTATGTTCGGGATCATTCGGTGCCTGCTGGTGTGTATTGCCATCGTATCTTGCTGATCATACGTCTCTGACACCCACCTGCCCTTCTATCGTGCTGCTCCCAATGCGTTTGTTTGAACAACATCGTCAGTCTCTCGATGCGTATTACAATGACCCGGCGGCTCAATCCTCGTCGGCACCCAGTAAAGCTCAAGAGAAGAAGCTCGGAGAGATATGGGAGAAATACAAAGGTGAGCTCCTGTTGAATCTTCGTCGTCGTTCTTGTCCACTTTTGCAAAATTGGTCTATGAGCTGGACATAGCCATTTTAGCGCCATGAACTGACTAACGGCTTCGGTTCGGCTGGAAGTTCGGGGGTGGCAGAAGCCATAACGTGCATAAGACGGCCTAGCTGATGTGTCTCTAATTATGCCTGCCTGCTCGCCTTGTTTGCGATAGATGCTTCTGATTCCAAATTGATCAAGATCGAGGGCACGCTGGAAATGTGTCAGGAATTAGATGTCGATCCAGGTAGTGTGAGTGCACCTTGCATCTGGCGTCGGACTGCTGTCAGCACAGTGATACCGAAGTTCAAATTATCGATGTACAGACATGATGGAAATGAGGAAAGATCGACCAGCTGATCTCGACTCTACCCTCAGGATTCCGTGCTATTCTGTTTGGCTGCCGATCTCGGATCGAAAGCTACGGGCGAATGGGAGAAACAGCCGTTTGTAGCTGGTATTGCGTCATATCCCGGAAAGTGAGTGGCTGTAGTGAGAGTAGAATCGTCCTTGTCTCAAAGACGATCACTGGACTCGTATCTAGATTCTCATGCCATCTAGAGGTCAGATTGTCTTTGGATTCTCTACTCTTGCTGATATCGTCGGTATCACCTTTGCTCTTTTCGCTCGCTTTTCGGTTGCAGCATCGACTCCCTCGCTTCCTTGAAGAAGTATCTACCGACGCTACGTAAGAAGCTCAATACGGATCCTGCATATTTCAAGAAGGTGTACATGCACGCCTTCACCTTGGCCAAGGGACAGGATTATGGAGCGAGGACATTACAGCTAGACACGGGTGAGTTTTCTGAGGAGCGTCGCCTGATCATGTTATATTCGATCGCAGAGGGTTCACTCGCTGATCATCCAACGTGTATATGTGTATATATTGATGTTTGCAGCTATCGACCTATGGACTCTCTTTATTCCTCCAGCACTCACTTCAAACCCCTCAGCACTATCTCGCATTAGCGCCTCGGATGACGGCAACGGACCCCCTCAATTCGGACAAGAAGAGTTCGACTGGTGGTTGGAGTTCATCCGACAGAAGGGGAAAGCCGTGTCGAAGGATACGTGGTCGTTGCTGGTCGATTTCATTCGGTCCATCGATAAGGAATTCAAGGAGTACGACGATGAAGGTGGGTGTGGTATCAGCGAAACAACTGTTTCCCTGTGGCACATAACAATAACGAGCACATCCACATCTAAGAATTCCAGTGGAAACAGGGACTGACTTTTCTGGATCGGGGATCATGAGTGTTGCTAGGTGCTTGGCCTTCGACGATCGATGACTTTGTCGAATTTGTCAGGAAGAGGAGAGGTTAAAAAGCGACAACAGTAGCTTCTCTTGGACAATGTTCCTCGAAAGAGGAGCAACCACATACAGTAGTCCCGCGTACAGGACACACAACAAGAGAAAAAGAAGAATTGGTGATTACGCTTTCAGATGACGACGATGACTCTTCTCCTCGCTTGGCTCAACCATGGATATCCTACATTAGACAGGATCAAACCGGTCAGACCGTCTGGTCATCTTGTGCACATTTTATCATGGAATTATGCAACAATTGTATATCATCCATTGGTTGAGTGTGGTAATCAGGCACTGTGTACGAGTACAGTTTCTACCGTCAAGGTATAGTAAAGTCCAAGTACAGTGTGATTATCTGTGTCTCCGTGGAGCTACAATTACGAGAATCGGAATGACCTGCAGATGCGACTACATGGCAACAAACCGAAAGCAATTCAAGTCCGTATCACGTCCCCCGCAGCCGCCTAGCGGCTTCTCCCAGAGCATCCATAGCGTCCCTCGCCTCCTCTCCTGTCTCCTCAGATCCATACCCTCCAGCGATGGAGAACCCACTACATTCACTACTCGCACTCTCTTCCATCTCTCCACTCCCACCACCGCCACCGCTTCCTGTTGCTCTGAGGGATTTCCTCGTCGGAACAGAAGTATCGCTCGTGCTCCTCCCGGGCATCTTGTATGCCACTCTGACTGTAGCTTGACTGAGCTCGTGCAGCGAGTGCATGGACGTACTTGTCCTTGAACTCAGGATGGAAAGAGCGATAGATGCCCGTTCGTCCGGCGTGATAGCTTTGTCCAAGCCGTCAAGGGGATCTTCGCCCTCTGTTGAAGGTCGGAAGGGAGTCGAGTCAAAGGTGGAGTAACTCGCTTGCGGTTTCAGCCGGTACGGTGTCGAGACCTCATGAACTTGAAAGCTCATGTCACGAGGTGGAGTCAGTTGCTCGGTGGCTGGGTGATTTCCTGACCCTGAGCGTTCGTGGTGACACCGACCGGTCACAGCGGCCGAAGCGGTTTCTGTGGGCGTCACACATCGACTCGGTAGGGCCGAGCTCTGACCTGCCGAGGCCGGTAAAGACACCCTTGGATTGGAATGATACCTCCTCGGCAGGTGAGGCAGTGCCGGCAGCGTTGAGTCGTGCGGCTGGATGGCATCGCCCAGAACTGGTCTCTTGATCGCACCAAACGTTGTATTTTGCAATTCAAATTCTGCAGAATTGTCGGGAGAGACGTCTTGTTCCGCGGCCTTGCCCTTGCCCTTATTATGCGCCAGTTGTTCTTGTTGGTCGATATCGGGGCGCAGGCGAGCGAGATAATCAAAATGATGGCTCTGATCCGATGCTTGATACCCGCTCGTGTCAAAATCGGATTCTGCTTCAAGCCTTTCGCTATCGCAGATCTCGACGCCTTGTTCGACTGAAGTACAGGGGGTGATCACCTCTGAAGCGATCGAAGTCGAAGACTTTGACACTGAAAAATGTACGCCGAATGACTCGGAAAACTCCCTCGGTGCAGCTGCCATGGGGGTGTTTGGCTCGATGTTCTGCGGCGTACTGGTCGAAGGGATCGACCTGCGAGATCTTGCAGGTGGCGGTGGTGAGCGAGGTGAGATGGGCGGCGAATATGGCTGTGCGGGTGGGGTGGAAGCTCTTTGCAATGGAGCCGACGACTTTGCCTCGGTGGGATGTGAGATTGTCGAAGGAAGAGGGATGCGATCGGAGATCAGATAAGAAGTTGTTGCCCTGAAATCTCGCTCCTTGACTCTCTCGAGAACTGGTGGTCTTGATGAGGTCGCTGAACCTGGCAGTAGTCCTTGGCTAGACGACGAAGAGGAAGCGTTGGTCCCTGTCCAAGCTGCAGAGATGATACTGCTTCCCCAATCTTCATCAACCTCTTCCAGCCCAAAGGTCGACTCGCGGAACCCTTTCAGCTGATCCGAGAACCTCTTGTTCTTCCTTGTAGCTGTTCTGGCATCGTTTTCTTTCGCCACGATCTCGACCACCTCGCTTGACTCTTCACCGGCGGTGAAGACACCTTTTCCCCGAATTTGGTCAGATACATCTCCTGATGATGTGACATGGCTCAAGGAGTCGCTATGCCCGCTCGCTGAGACTGCATATGGATAGGAGTCGATCTTGTTCTTCTGACCATGAGGAGCTGATCGCAGCTTCATATCCGAGGCAGAGCCAGAGTCGATCGGTTTGGAGTCAAAGACATCTTTGGTTCTCGCTCTCAAAACTGCGGGTCGGACCGAGCGCTCGAAAGAGAATTTGCGCATCAATAAGCCTCTGGATCCCGGTGGACGAAGACCCATTCCTGATGCTGCTTTCGCCGGATTGTCACCTGTATCCGTACTTGCTCTCGAGGTTGATGCCCCGCCGTCCACGAGCGGGATCGCAGTCTTGAGGAAGGGTGATTCAGGCTGGAATGGCATTCCCACAAATTGGGTCATAGGCGCAGGCGCAGACAACGGCGCTCTGGGTGGTCTTCTGAGCCCTTCGCCGCTTCCGTCAGAGTCGATATGACTGTGACTTTGGTCGCTACGGGATACACTGAGGCTGGGGTGATGCAGTGGTATGCGAGGTGCCTCGTGTTGCTTCTTTCTCGCTGCACTGATCAGTAACAGGTCGGATTCCGTCAGACCTTGCGCTTTCAGGGACTCGAGCCAGTTTGGCGGTAGATCCCCAAGATCAGGGGAGACATGAAGATCGTGCTGCGATGGATACTCTAGACATCAGTACAGTTTTACGGTGTCCGGGTAGCCGATCCTCGCAACATCTCGAATCAATCTAAGGATCAACACTCACTCCCACGTTGAAGGGTCTCCCTATACCCGCGTCGCCCTCATCAAATTCAAAGCGATCGACTTGCTCCCAATTTTCGTCGGCAAGCTGAGAGCCCTTCCTCCGCCTTCTTCCTTTCTTCCATGTTGTTGCGGTGCCACCAAGGACGCCATTGACATTGGCTTCGTCTCTCCCATCATTCTTGATGTTACGCCTCGGATCGGCTCTCTCGCTCCCTTCAGCTGTGTTGCGCCTCATCACGCTACCGACCCTGTTCAAACCTTTCCCTATACCCATCAGAAGCTGCCCCGAAGATCTCTTTCGACCAAGACCGTTGACTGCAGATCTATTAATCGACGTCGACGTATTGAGATTTTGGTAGGAAGAAGACCGACTGTTCATATCGTCTGATCTCGTCGAATCGGCTGACGTCGAGGTCTTGCTAAAAGCGATCTTCTTTTTCGGCGTGGGCGTCGTCATCGATACACTGGGACTTGCAGCTATTGCCACAGGGGTCAGCGTTGACGTACTTTGGTTGGGATTGGGATGATTGCCATTCGTCAACACGGTTGATGTGGAATGGTTGGGATTGATGTATGGAAAGCGGTAGGCGGAGCCTGTTGTCGGAGTTGAAGGCGATGATGAGATGATGGATGGTGATCGGATAGGTAGTTTCGGAGGTAATGAAGCTGAGAAGGGCGAGCCTCGCAGTGGGCTGAACTGTGTGGGCGAGGGTTTACTTGTTCTGTAGCGAGACGACACCGAAGCAAGGATGGGTCAACATGTATGCTTTTGATTTTGATCAGATGTCTGACGTGTATCGCCCCCACTCGACACGACGAGGCCTCGTCATGCATTTCCACCCACCACGTCATCAATGGAGAGATAGTCCGCAGACAAGCAGATTCCTTGATCGACACATGGTCTGATCGGCACTAGATGAATTTACGTGCAGTGATTTCTTCGGACCTAGGGCGCCTGGCGCCTGAGAGACAAATGGTACGCGTACTCTTTACAGCGGTACTCACGTGTTGATACTCAACCTGAACTCCTCATCCTCTTTCGACAAACCAGAGAAATCAAGCCCCAGTCCTCCAGTAGGCAGTGCTGGCAGCCCTTTGGTCATGCTGGATGATAGAGCGCTGTTAGCACTGTGAGAGCGGGATGTCGGCGGTCGCGGGGCCATGATGGGGTGGTGGTTTCGGGCGGCTAAGAAGACATTGAGCGGTTGCACCAATCAACCGATTGATCAATCGAAATGGTAGTGGTCTTTGTTTGAGGTATGTGGATCGTAAGCCGACGATCTATCTGTTTGCAGTTGGTAAGTAGACGCTGTCAAGTCAAGCCGAAGTACCGCAAGTCATTCTATAATCAATGAGAACAATGATCCAACAAGTCAGGTCAAGTGGTCGTCATGTATGAGGAGCGATGGAAGGATGGAACAATGGGGTAATGGATGATTGTGTTAGTACCATCACATCAGTGTTGTCTGTTTCCAGTGTGACCACATCATAGACAGATGCATCGAATGAATGCTGCAAACGACGCTCCGGCCTTGCCTTCGGATCTCTTTTCTTTGATCCCTTTATGCACGGACACACATACACACACACACTCTCCCAGCTAAGCTCCATCGATACTCGATACCGCTAGATATCCCTTTGGAAGAAAGGCGTCCTCAGTTTCCGCGATGTACTGGCCTATCGACTGTGTCAAGACGAACGAATGGATGGCAGGCGACATGATAATGATATTGTCACCAGTTGGTGGGTTATGTGTGTGATGAGCTGCCGAAGTCAAAGAGCATTAGCATCAATAGCTTCAGGACTTGCGTTGTGGACTGAGGACGAACCAAACAAACTCACTGGCGGCACCCAAGGAAGAGCATGCATCCAAGTTACAGGTGATGTTGTCTGTCTCAAGTGCCACGCAAAGTAATGCCGATGGATGCCTAAGCTTTAGCTGATAACCGATAACCACCTGTAACAGGCGCGCCACACAGCACACAGCAGCTGTCAGTTAGGCATACCAACAACAAGTGGCATATCGAGTGCCCGTCAACCTGATTTTTCAAAACTGAGATGGAAGTGATGGAGTGACGGCGAACGACAGTCGCTTGAATTGACATCTTCGAGACGAGTAAGATAGCTTGGACACAACTCTTTCGTCTTTCCTTGTAAAAACATAGAAAATCATCCAAAAAAGACGTCAAAATGTAAGCCATTGTTTGCTCTGAAGGTGACCGAAGTTCGGCTGGCAGAGCTCTTACTGAAGCTGTCATTTGTCCATCAGGTCTGCCCCCGCCCCCGCTATCCTCGGTATCAACTTCGGACAGTCGTACGCTTCCATCGCTGTCATCGACAAGGTGGGTGACGCGTGGCACTTTCGACTGATAGATTGGACCGTGTTGGATCTCGAGCGATAAGACAAGCATGAGCTTGGACGGATCATGGCTTCGTGGGCGGAACGCTGCTGACCTTTTGTCCGCTATTGTCCTATCCACAGGAAGGTCACCCAACATGTATCGCCAACGAGGAGGGTGAGAGGCAGATTGCCTGTGCCATTTCGTACGCCGGTGAACAGGTCGTGAGTTCCAGCTAGTCGTCTCCATCATGACCAGTCGACTTCCATCAAAGCTGTAAAGCTGTCTTAGTCGCTGACATCACCATACTTTCCATTTGTCATGGCAGTACATCGGTAACGGTGCTAAGCCTCACCTCGTGAAGAACGGAAAGAACACAATCATGGGTTTCAGAAATCTTCTCGGTCACACGTGAGTGAGGTGTATGGAAGATCGATGGTGCATGCTTCCCTGGAATGTCAAGACTAATATATATATATATATATATATATATATAATCCATCAACTCATGCAGCTACGACGAAGTTGACCACACTGCTATCCTCACCGCCCCCTTGATCCCCGAGTCCAAGACTCCCGCTTACACCGTCGACATCCTCCTTCCCGCTCCCAAGCCCGCTTCCAACCCCCGATCAGCTGCTGCTTCAGGTGCCGCTACCCCTAACCCCGCTGCTCTCGAGCCTATCCCTTCCACCAAGACCATCACCGTACCCGAGGTCACCTCGCTCTTCCTCTCTACCCTCCTTACCTCCGCTACCGACTTCCTCGGTGTCAAGCCCACCGCCTGTGTCGTTTCTGCTCCTACGTGGTTCACCCCTGCTCAGACCGACGCTCTGAGAGAAGCCGCCGAAGCTGCCGGCATCCACGTGATCCAGGTGCTGGACGAGGCCGCTGCCGTCTTGGTAGGATACCGAGCCGGTCTGAGCGAAGAGCGAAAACAGCGAGGTCTCCTTGGTAACCCCGAGGAAGGAAACGCAGGCGAGGAGGAGAAGGGCGACAAGCGAGTCGTGGTTCTCGATATGGGAGAGACGAGTCTAGGTGTCAGTGTCGTCCAGGTATCTCAGGGTGAATACACCGTTTTGGCAAAGGGACGAGATGACAAGCTTGGTGGACGAGAGTTCGACAATTTGGTGAGTGCAAGAATCTTTTTTTTTTTGTCTTGATTCGAGAACATTGAGGAGGTCTCTGACTATAGCATCTTCTTTTCTTGTGCCCGCCCTCAGCTGCTCAAGCACTTCGCCAAGGAGTTCACCAAGAAGACCAAGGTCCCCCTCGACCTGCCGTGTGGCGAGAACGCCTCGGCTGCCGACAAGCGGGCCGACGCCAAGCTCGTTCTTGCCGTCGAGCACACCAAGCGATCTCTTTCCGCTTCAAGCGGTGCCGCCACGTGCGCCGTGGAGTCTTTGAAGGACGGCATGGATCTTTCATCTTCTATCAACCGATTGCGATTCGACGGTCTCGCCTCGGGCGTTTACCGTCAAGTCGGCGCCAAGCTCACTGAAATCGTACAGTCAGCCGGCCTTGACTTGGCTCAGATCGACGAGGTCCTCCTTGCCGGTGCTTCCACCTTGTTCCCCGGCTTGCAACAGCACCTCTCTCTCCTCGTGCCCCCCACCACCCCTGTCACTGCCGCTATCGACCCTTCGCAGGTCATCGCTATCGGCTGTGCTCTTCAGGCACTTCACCTCAGCACCCTCGAGGATGGCTTGAAGGTAGAGGATGTGCTCGCCACCGCTAAGCAGACCGCCGAAGTCACTTCAGCTCCGATCGGTATCGTCCTTCCAGGACAAGACAGCGAGGAGCTCGCTGCTATCGTCGTAGACTCTGGTGCTCCTTTACCCGTTCGACGAAGAGTAGCTATTCCCGTCTCTTCCGCTGGCAAGTTCGGCTTCGAGCTCTGGGAAGGCAAGCACGAGGTCAAGGTTGAGAAGGTCGAGCGACCACCTATCGAGAAGGATGAGGAGGACGAGGAGGAGGACGAAGATGAGGAGGAGGAAGACGAGGAGATCAAGACTGCCATCACCAAGAAGGTCAAGGCTCTCGACGGTGTATCAGTAGAAGCCAAGGGCGAGGGCAAGATCCTCCTCGAGGTTATTGTACAGCGAGGCGGCGGTCTGGAGGTCAAGGCTTGGCAAGAGGGTCACGAGGACTCGGCTGACAAGTTCGAGGCTTAGAACACTGAATGATGGGAGGATGGTTTATTGGGATGTTGAGACTTCGTGAAGCTGGTGGACGAGCACCGCTACTAGACTAGATGATGTTGCGTGACCGGGTCATTCTACTCTGTTGCATTGTGCATAGATCAATAAATGCTTTGGAAATGCATTGCTCATTGATATCATTCACATGTCTCGTGCATCATGCTCATTGCTGTCATCCGATCCGTCTCGTTGAACATCGTTTTGAAGTTGCACACTATCGGAGCTTCTTGTCCTCGAAGTACACCTTTAATGACGGGATCCGGAGTCAGCATTCACAAAGAACCGTGACCATCAGAGAAATTGTCATTACAGCACACCACGCACCTTCAGATATCTCATCTGCCATACGCCCGCACCAATCAACACGGCGATCTGGAGCAGACTCCACCAGACAGCTCGTGAGTTTGTCAATTCGCTCGCATCTCGGAAAGTAGCTTCCACCTCTCGCATGTATCGCTGTTCGCGTTGGATATCGGCCACTTTGTTGTTCAGGTCTCTGAGCTTGGAGGAGAGGGTGGTGACGTGCGAGTTGTCGGCTCTGCGGCGGCGTACCAACCGAGGTCCAGATCAGCACGAGTCTCCCCCTTCTTATTCCCTAAGTTGGACTACTTGACGCGGGAAAATCATCCAGATTTCATGAATGTGTCGTTGAAGCTCATATCGTAAAGACCATAACCACGATCGCTGGCGTTTATGCCTACTCACGCATTATCATTCTTCGACGATCCAACATTGACATCAAGATACATCTTGATATGCTGTGTGGTGAGCCATCCTCCCGTTATGTTGCTGTGCAAGCAGATATTGTGATCTCCCGGTTCGTGCGACGTGAATGTGAATTTACCGTCGGCCGGCCCTCGAGTGTTGACTACGACGTGGGCGGTGGTGAGTTCCTATTGGGATTGACATGTAACGTATAACGTGTAGGGTGATCAAGAAGACGATGAAGTGGAGTGAGGCAGTGACAACCGACACGGTTCCTTTTGTCAGTGACCAGGACTTCTTTTCCAACCGCTGAAAGCCTGAGATTAATTGGAAGAAAGACCGAGATATAGAGACAATCAACTTAACAAAGCCCACTCACCTCGACCGATACGTGGATCCCCATAGCTTCATCCATCTTCCACTGATTTTCAGCCTCATTCCACAGATACGCCTTGTAGTGGCCTGTAAGGATATTCCGTCGACAGCGAAGAGCGAACACATAGTGAGTACATGATGTGGAAAGCCAGTAAAGAGTGGAGTATGTCATCAGCGTTGGTCATGCCGGAAAAATGCTGCGCCATCAAGCAGTCGATAGGAGGAGCCTGTAGATGACGGTGAAGGGCATGTGGACGACCACACATACCTTCTACTATGGTGTCGCTCGGTAGCTCCTCCATGAAACATCTTCTTTCGTTCGACTCGAAATAGAAATGCAAGGCCTGGAAAGGAAAGAAGAGTAGGAGAACAAGAAACGGGCAAGACAGTCAGTCACTCATCAGCGATGGGGACAATCATTCGGCCCAGCTCAATCTTGCATGATTAAATTCGAACGTGGTATAGTCGATCTGCTCTGCCGTCCCTCCGCAGCGGTAGAAATAAGGCCAGCAGATACGGAGGGGACAGCTAGATGACTTCACGGTAATGGAGTGAAGTGGATCGATGGAGTGAAGTGGATCGAACAGATGGATGTGAGAACTCACGTTAACGGCCGTCAGTAATGGAAGCGCAAAGAGCGCATTCGATATTCTCATAGCGTCGCGGTCGTCAGCTGTCGGATTAGGGCTTGGGAGGCACTTCGATTGTTGCTATCTCGAAAGAGCTGGAGATGGCGAAAAGAGAGACAATAGAGAGGTCATACGAGGGGAGAGAAGAGGTAAATGTCAAGACTGAGCAATTGACGCTTATCGCCTCGCTCGCTGGACTGCCACGTGTCACACACACCCATCGACCCAGGGGACTGCACCTCTATATAGCTGCAAGAGTATTCTTGGACACACTGCTCACTGCTCACTGCTCACTGCTCACTGCTTCCGACTCATGCATATGCAACAGACATAAAAATATCAACACAGCCAAGGACTATTCGACTACTACCATGACAGTAACAATGCTAAATACAAATGGGATAGTTGAGAAACTTATTGACTAGGGAAACAAAGGAAGCATGAAAGAGAACGGGAACTATGCTATGAAAACAGACTGTGACAAAATGAATTTGGTTGATATGGTATCCGTTGTACTGTACAAATGTATGGGAATGAGGCAGGGGGCGAAAGAGGGACTTGAGGTGAGTGTAGTGACTGTGAATGAAATTATGTATATAAAGCGGAATAGGTCCATGATGTTTGAGCGTACAAGTTGATTCTCATGATCCGATCATCATGCCAGGTCCAGCGTAGACATCCCTAAAGACAGACAGGTTGAAGGCGATAATCTTGATCATCCTCTCGGTCATGTCCCGTAAAGGCTCGGCGACGCTTTCGAGATTCAACGTATTCAGCAACACCGACTTCTCCTGTTCCTGTTCCACAACGTAGGCATCGTGTCGTTCTCGCACTTCCCGTGCAGCCGATCTTGGGCCGGTCCAGTCGACCGCAGAACCAATGAGATCGTCCTCTTCCGTCGAAGGATCCATCGAGAGAGCAGCAGTAGCCGTGGAGATCGAGTTGTTCCGCTTGAGGCATTTACCTGCATTGACATCGTAGAACGTGCTGGTCGGGTTGATTCGATAGCCCAAGAGTACGCCGGTGAGAACCTGGGATAGATACGAGCGTACTTGAAATAACGTGTCCGCCACGGGTGTCGAATCATGACTGACCACGACCGAGAGGAGATCGGTGAAGCCCTGCGCCATGCGACCGATTGCCTGCATCTCCTCTGTATTGGTGTATACATGCGTTTCGGCAGGAGCCGGTCGGAGCACGCGAAGAGCGAGTCGGTAGCCGAGGTCGGACAGCAAACCAGATCTGGTCTGCTGGTCGACATCGTATGAGCTCGAAGACGAAGCCGGAGCGTCAGCAGATTTGGCTGGAGAGGCAAGCTTGTCCATTGTCCATTCGATGTCGGCTCGAGTGCTGCTGAGGAAGTTCGACATCATGGCCTCCGAGTTGACCTTGCGTACGCCATGGGTTCCAAGAAGTTTGTCTTTCGCAGCGCGCAGGATGATGTTGGTGACGGAGATGTCAATGCACTCAGCACTATGAAGCGATTCGTCAGTACGATGCTGCCTCCCTTTCTTGAGACATAAAAGACTCACTTGAAATCCCTGATCCGCCTTGAGTCCATTTTGAGCGATTCGGGAACATCAACCGGCGATCTGACTGGGGCTTCCAGCACAGGTATGCCGTTCGCACCCATGGCACGACGCTGCACGAGAGGCGGCCAGCTAGAAGGCTCGGGGGTCCAGTCGGCAAAGACGAGATCGAGGAAACCACCGACCAATGATCGATGAACGAGCTCCATGTTGTTCTTGCAGATACATCTGCCGATCAAGTGCGGTCGGTAGTGTGGGACAGAAGAGGAGAGGACCTGTCGAGAAGCAACATTGATCCATCGACGTGTTTTTGATTGGGTGATGGGCACGTTCGCAGACGTCAACATGTTCTGAAAAGCGATGAACTCGTGCTGATTGGCGTTATCCCATAGATACGGTCGAAGAGCGTGGACCTGGTGATTGGCGATATCCTAGAATGAGAGCGTCAGCTAACGTTACGATTCGACTGGCGAGCTTTGCGACACTCACTAATTTCATGATCTCGGCGCAGTCAAAGCACTTTCTCAAGCCCTTCGCGACATCACCTGACAGAGCCGTTCTAACCATGTCATCGACCATCTCGTCCCTGACAGGTGCACAGTGCACTTTCATCGCTTCACCGAGTTTATCGAAGAGCTGCAGATCGAAGACGCCTCGCCTGACTTGTAAAGTCAAGAACTCTGGGTCAAGGGCGGCGTACAGCTCGGGCACGAGGGCGTGCGTCACGGTGGGGCAAACCGCCTCGTGCGCCTCGAGAGCTTCTCGGGAGAACGAATGCGCGAAATGGTTGGGGCAAGGAGTGGTCGACCCCATAAGGGATATGAGGATCTCCCGGAGGGCTAGTTCAATATCAGCTCGATGTGGCTTCGGTATGATCGCGACAGTGACACTTACTCTTGATCAGTTCAGGGATCCTGGTCGGCCACACCGTTATCCTAGTCCACCATTCAGTCTCGTTCAAATCCCTCCTCCACCTGCCACACAGACATTCCGGTATTCTCTCAAACTTCTCGGCGATCCCACTGCTCGGTTTACTCTGATTCTTGGGCATTTTCCATCGGACACATCGGCATCCGGTTGCAATCTCCTCGGCGATGCTGTCCCAGTACATGTCAGCTACGAAGCTGGATGCGCGGGGGTCGACGACCGGAGTCTTGCCACCAGTGACGATTTCCGCGTAACCCGGTTTGGTTGGCACCTCGTACGGTAAGTTGACTGGTCGGAAGGCAAGACTGTCGAAGAGTAGATCGTGACGCAGTTGAGGATTCTTCAGAATCTCCGAAGCGTCCAAGGTGCGCAGAGAGTTGACATTGATGGCGGGTTGTCGACAGGCTACTAAACAATGTTGCTCTCGAGTCGCCGCGGCTCTCACGTTCCTGTTACTTCGCAGTACTCGACCGAGTTCGGCAGCGGCAGCCTTTTGTCTTTCGATCTTGGTCGGTGACGTGTCCCCGCTCTCGTACGTTCGCTGCCATGCATCAGAAGGCGTGGGCGTGTCGTGTTTTGATTTGTGTCGTTTGAATATCGGCGTAGCATTGGGAAGCGACGCCGCTCGAACACGTTTTTTCCGCGAAGGCGAAGGTTGAGGAGCTTGCAAAGTTGGCGATGGGTTTGCTGACACGGTGCGATTGAGAGGTTCAGACGTAAGCAGTGAAGAGGAAGACGAAGTGCCATAGGGCTGCGGCGAGTTCGATTGCGGGACTGTCATATCCATCGGCACGTGATGGGGACTGGGACATCTGCTTGTTGATGCAAGAGGCTGGGTGTATGTCGAAGAGGAAGAAGAAGAGGAAGTCGTTGATGATGATGAGGAGGCGTGGGCTCGGGCTCGCCACCTTTCAACAGCTGCTTCTTCACTCTCTTGCCATGTCATTGATGATGATGATGAGGGGGATGCAGCGGAAGCCGAGGTGGAAGAAGATGCTTCTTGCGCCCCGGGCCAAGGGCCCAGACTGGTCGGTGAGACGGTCGGGCTGGTACATGAGGTATTTGGCCTATGCAATCCAACCGGGTTTTTCAGCTTGTTGTCGGTCACATTAGTGCTTGATGATGAACCCGATGATCCTTGATTGGCATGGCGAGAAGAGGGTCGATGCTGCTGCAAGGGGGAAGGGGGAGCGTGGTTCTGATCCATGGTGCTGCGAGAAAGGGGGATATATATGATAGGTCTAGTCAGCAACAAATGCATGGGCCAATCTGAAAAGACAAGTAGACCGAAGACCGCTCACACAGACAAAGAAAGGATAGCTCGAGAAAGGACGAAGGCTGAGTTGCAATGCAAACTGAGAAATATCTGACGATGAGGCAATGTAGGAGTTGAAGAAGAGTCAACACGGTGGCAAAGAGAAGAAGAGAGAGAAGGAGAGAGAGGGAAGAGAAGAGTGTGAACAGTTTGAGCGAGTGCGCTTCAGCCTCCTTATGAAATACATTGACGACGAGGGCGATGAAGGGTCAACAAGATGCACATGTTACTTGAAAAGGGATGAGAACCCTCGTCATGCGACTTGTGGTTCGAGCACGAGCGAAAAATGCAAACGAGTCGAGGTAGCCATTAGTGTAAAGAGAAGCCTATCGGAGGTCGGGCCCCTTTGCCCCGATTCAGGAAAGGAGCAACAAGAAGGAGAGACGCATAGGGAGGGGAAGGAAGAGGTGTACCAGTGAGGAATTGGCGTTTGTGTCCGAGATCATCACCATAACCAGGTCCACCCATGATTCATGACTGCCAGCGCGGGAAACGAGGATAGCCCGAACGTAGGTGGGTTCGGGTTGATCGTCGTCCGCACCCTCATTTCCAAGGGGATTTTGCCGTCACGACCTCGACCACCACCGCCGCCACAGCGAAAGCGTCAAACACACAAGGTACACAGGATAAGACCAACGATCCGGGCGTAGATTTGGGTCATTTGGGCGGCGGTCTCGAAGGAAAGGTCTCGGTTATGGGTCACGACTTTTGATCGGGACCACACGATCACCTTGATCCCCTCACCGCCATCATCCCCATCACGCTCACACTCCCGATCACTCGGTGATGAGTGTCACACCCTAATTACTCGGGATTTCCACCATCAATCACGGTCACATTCGCAGACTAAGCGGTAGCGGCAAGGGCAGGCGCGCGCGTTTGTGTGTTCTGACAAAGGTGACGGCACGATACACCGAGGCCCAGGCGCAATTGAAGGTATGAAAAAGGCCAAAGGATGTCCTGATTGACAGAAGGTACGTTTCAAGAGCACTCACATTCACTCGGTATGTGTTGACTTCTTCCGGTGTTGACGGCGAAGCCGGTAGTGTTGATATGATGTACTGTAGCGATCAGATGCTGATATTGTTGCTTGACGACGACGATAAAGACAGTCGAGAAGCTGTCACACAGGATGTATGTCGAGTGTCGTGGCCTTCAAGTTGCTCTCGCTTTCGTTCGGTATTCACGCCGATGTTTCCTTGTTGATGTGGCCTGTATATGTAAGATGAGGTCGGTGCCGGCTGAGACACACATGATCAGCGTCTAATTATTTACATTTCAACTCTCTGTGAACACGCTCAGACCCATAACCCTCGTTTCTCGTTGGGCCTAGTAATAAAATATAAAAACGGGTCCAATATGAATGAAATATGATTGAAAATCCCGATCCGAACGGCTTGAGAATGCGAATGATGATGATGGGGGGCCTTGTGTGGATGCGCCCAATTGTGATCATCATCTCATCGCGTTCATCACGAGCTCGGCGAAAACGACCGATGTTTCGTCCCAGATGTCAATGCAGATCAGAAGGTGAGTTTGATGGTCGTAAGGCAAGGCAAAGCATAAGTTGCTTGTTGCAAACGCAACGCAACGCAACACAATGCAATGCGATACAGAACGCCACCACACTAAGGTGGGATGGTGTGTTTTGGCGGGTAGCGCAGGGGCAAGTTCAGGCGCAGGCGCAGGCGCATTCTCGATAAAGTCACGAGTTAAAATATGTGTGTCATAAGAATTGGAAAGTGAAGAACAAAAACGTCTCGTAGTATGAAACCGAAACTGTCATTTCACGTACGCCTGAGCTTGAACCGAGACATCCAAACGCGAGTCGCAACGCAATTCAAAGGGAAGGGATGGGACGGGACGAGGGTGTAAATGTGTAAATGAGAAACAGTACAAAAGCGGCAACAACTCACCTAACTGTGTGACCTTGTTCCGTTACGTTAACGTTGAGAGGCGATCGTTTTTATGTACCCGCCCGCATTACTTGATGCGCCCTTCGATCATATCAGTCCCACGCGAAATTCTAGTCTGCTGAGTGAAACGGTGACGGGAACGATTAACGCAAAGATCTGTCGCAGGCGTAGTACAAGTATGCGCAAGTGTGTGTATGGGTATGGGCGTCCGTTGTATCGTCACCGAAAGGGCGTGCGAGCTTGTTTGTGTCTTGATGGGTAGGGCGAAATGATTGGATTGCTTTAAGATATCTTTCGTCCCCAACGATAAGCTCAGAGTTAGCTGAAAGAGCGTTTTCACCAGAAGAACGAGCAAGAGTCGGGCAGATCACAATCAGGTCAAGTTTCAGGAGGTCATTGGGATAAATCAGTCAGATCACAGATAAGCTTGCAGCTCTGAAATAATTGATCGATGAGTTATAGCTGGGGTTGGGAAAGCCGCCCGGACCAGGCCAGACACCAATCGTAAAGACTCATTACTATCGTGTGCCTGCGACCGAACCTGGCTTGGTCCGGCTCGCCATGGCCTCGGAACGAAATGAATGGAGTGATGAATTCTGGCCTTGGAGGGGTTGAAGTGGGGCAAGCCGAGAGGGGAAGGTCAGAAGGATGCATGGATTGCATCGCCTCATCCTGAGGGGATTCTGACGGTTGCTGAAGAAGCCAACAAGCTTTCCATAGGAACCATGCAAGATCCTTGAGCGAATACGACAAAGGGAACGTTGTGTGCATGACTAACGCGCGCTTTTGGATATAGGGACGGTTCTCGATGATGACGAACACAGAAATCTGAACGATAACAAGAGAGAAAGACAAAAAGGGGACAACTTTGGGAGGGAAGGTTTTGGATTTTTGGCTCAGAAGAAGGAAGGGACGTGCGAAAGTCAAAATCGTACAATGGGGCGCCGAAGCAAGACTAGCCTAGCCGTGCCAAGTGCGAGTGATTTATCTCAGGAAGGAGGAAGAGTGCGAGGGACAGAGTGAAAGTGCGGATGACTCTCGGTCAAAATAGGTGTCACACCGGAGTACGAAGCGGTCTCAAGGTCTCCGGTCCACCGTCCACCGAACAATGAGCGAGACGCAACTTCGGAGAGCCGCTTTTTACAGTATAACACCATGGCAAAAATTCGCAGCACGCAGACCTCAGAGACCAAAGAGGTTATTTGAAAGATGAGGGCGCGCTCATTGGGAGCATCGAGGTATGTGTGTGAAGCATAGTGAGAGGTTTGAAAAAGTTGTAAAGACAATGGTGAAAGGCACGCGGCACGGAAACCGGTCGGTCCACAGCCTAGCGCGAACCCAGATGTAGAGAAGACAATGCAGACGCAGGTGAAAGTCACGCATATTGCTGCCGCTGGCTCACCTGGAGAGATATTTCCAACTGCAGCTACTAGGTCAGCGGTCCTATAGCTCACGTTCTACTTCTATCCGTATCCGTGTCCGGGAATTAGTCGCTGTGATGTGAGTCAACTGATGATGGTGTTGATGACTATGGTGACTAAACCAACGATGAAGATGAAGGTAACAAGAATGACAATGATAAGAGAATGACAAAAGAGGAGAAAGACTAAAGATATAACGAAGACTTACATAGATGCATCAGAGACAACTGTTCTTTTATCATTACAAAGCTCTCTCGTCGGGCGTCCGACTGCCCAAAGATCTTTTCTCACGTCTGACGTTAACGAACGGGTAGAGACAGAACGATGTGAAGAGGATGGAATAGGGACCCTAAAGCTATCCTGCGTCGATCGGACTAGAACGAAGAAAGGACGTAAGGATGTCTGAGTCTCCCACAGAAGGTGATCCTATCTGTCCGGGCGCCCCAGAAAAGGCGGACAAAGAAATCCCGATAACAAGTGAATTGACGGTGCAGTTCACGCGATGATGCTGTGAAGCATTGCAAACCAACGCAGTCCAACACAACAGCGATGAGCTAAGCGCTCTGAAACTTTTGGCTCGGTCACATCCCGAGGTAAAACGGTAACTGCTGTAACTGGATATCAGGCATATATCGTAAACTGTGACGTGCGTGCATGGGTGCTGCTGCTATTAGCCCAATAGGAGAAAGCCAAGCCAGCGGTTCTTACGGAGGCAGTCTAGCGACAAGTTTCACTTTACAAAAGCTACATACATCATCGGTGGGATCGCTCAAAGTTTCGACTTGCCTGTTTTGTGTCATACCCGCGGATATGCTGCGCTCCTCGCCTCTTCGTTCGGACAATAACGACGACGACGACGACGCTGTCGCTGTAGTTGTGATTGTAACCCGAAATGTGTGTGGGCGCGCTATCGTAAAGCTCTTCCTTCTTCGCCTTTTCGGATGTAGATTGTATTTTTTACCTCATCGTTGATGTGTCGTCTGTTGATCATACACAGACAGGCAGAAGATCCCAGAACCATGTTGTCTCGTCATGGACGGACGATAATGCCCGTAGAACCGTTCACAGAAACAAGACCCTAAGCCGTGACGGGGTGACGCGGGGTGACGGAAGTGACTTCTCGAGATGTCGCCCTTTCTATCGGAAAAAAAGCAACTGTGGTCGAGGGCGAGAGAGAGCGGTTAAAGAGTCTTTCGGAGATATCCTATAGGGGGAAGACACCCTGTTACCAGAAACATGCGACTTGAAATATTGCCGTTCCACGGCAGAGTATTGAGCAAGGGGTTCATGCTTTTTCCATTGTTCTCGGCTTGGTTGTCGTCACTCGGTCCTTCAGCTTTACCGGGTATCTTTGCGGCCAGCGTGTGAACAGAGGTCAGAAAGAAAGAAAAGAATACGGCTGATGCCGTAATTACTCTTCTTCTCCTAATGTCCGGTTTGGCCGAAGGCGAATGCGGGGGTGTAAAGCGCAACTGTTCCCTCTGGCTGGTTTCTCGCCCTCTTGCCCACTTCGGTTCATTCTTGGGAACTGAAACAACTTCTTCTTCGACAGCGAAAGCATCCATATGGCCACCAGAACCCTTTAGACCGAAGAAGAACGTATGTATTCCTTCCGAGACATGGCTACGAACAAAAGCGGATTCGGTATGTCACATACCTCCTTCTTTCGGACTGCGGGCGGGGTGACGCTTGTTGTTCTCATGAGTTCACGGGAGACGATGGCGACGATGGCGAAAATGACGTTAACAACGTCGATGCCGTGCGCCTCAACATGGGTGGGTACCAAAGAGAATACAAATCATGCCGTAGTCACTTCGAATATAAATACAAATCATCACAATTCTTCTTCAAGTGTGGAATACAAAATACAAATGCGTTCGTCACAACTACAAATACGACCTGTCCTTTCTACAAATTCCTTCTATCACTTCTTCCGCGGTTGTTCCGTTCTCGTCATCGTCGTCGGTGGTTCATATCGTCTGTCGACTCGATACGGAACTGGTTCAGCGCCATCGCCATCGCGATCGCGGTCGAGGCGATCGTCGGGAAGGTGGAGCGACTCTCTCCCACGCACAGTTCATGCATTACATTGCGTTTGACCCTAGCCCTAGCAGGACAAAAGGAACCGAGTCGGTGACGGATGGCCCCAGTCTCGCATTGATTGTTGGCGCTCGCACTCCCGCTAGAGATTAGATTGCTGCGCAGATCACCCCACCTGCCCTGTTCTAGTATGTGACTTATTATTAGCGGCAGGAACGGCGGCACCAAATCTGTGATTAGTATCCATTCCCACAGATTCAGCACGATTTGTACAAAGTATCGAGTGCGTATGTGGGACTACAACTATTGTGGTCGTTCGGAGCCTTTTGAACGAACACAATTAGACCAGGTCCCATTATGTGATCGTGTTAACCAGGGTCTTTGGTTCGTTCGTCATCGGTGCGGGGATAATCCTTATCCCACTTGCAAAATGTTCTTCGGACTTGACGAAAACAGATCTAAGTAGTGTTGTAGCCTACTCCAATTGCTGGCACAAGCTCGCCGGCGGTCCGAGTCCATGTGTGGCGTCGCCTGATCCTTCTTGACTCAGGACGTGTGCCCGCAAACGCATTGGGCTCGATCATCTATCCGCGCGTATCTTGCTCGAGCTTGACGCCCAGACTTCCCAGCCAAAACAGCTTGCATCTCGATCACGCCCAGTGGCGCCCAACCGCGTGCTACAATCCTCGACTCTGAAATCTTCATGAAGCAGGCAGTGGAATCCGACGCACGCTACTCGAATCCCGTCCGTATGTCCCACTTCCCGGTATATCGTCAAACGCTTTCGGAAGCTGATCGCCCAACCCCACCTTTCGGACGGGGTTACGGCATCCCGTTGGCTCGGGCACGGGCGCCCTACATACACCGCCATGACCGTAACCATTGACCTTCGTTCGGTTCGGAGGTGGCTTGGACCCCTTTCTCTCTCTCGGCGCTTCTTCCATCTATCCATATATCGATCGATTGAGCTGGTTTGCTGATGAACAGAAGACCGAGATGAAAAACTGAGACCGATGTTGAAACCCAGACGGATATCGCCGGTGAGGAAACACGAATTTGAGTGGCTGTAGTCGTGTGTGTGCGCATCTAACCTAATTCTTCCCCGGGGCGTGATGTGAGACATTCGGTCGTAATGTCCACGTTGCACGCAAATCAACAATTCAACTCAGATCTTATTGATCACTACGACACCAGCACCGCACAGCAGGCATATATAGGAGCTACCGACGAACTCCGCCGATGTTGCGTAGATGTTTGACTTGGGACACAACTAGGCTGCGTTTCAAGTTGAGACTTTCTCGTAAGTTCGGGTTGGACTGCGTTTAGAATTACGTTACTCACCACAATACTCTCTCTTCACCGTGAAACCCGGCTCTCTGCAACGCAAAACCGTCCGTCCGTCCGTTCGTCCGTTTGTCCGGAGGCCTTGAGCTCGAGCTTGATTTTGCGCCACAATTTTCGCTGTCGCCCTTCTTCGCATTGCCCTAGAGCACTGCTTATTGATGTCGATCTTGGCGTTTGCTGCCCGATCACTCTCCCATAGTGTCCGCTGTGGTTTTGCAGATCTTCAGGTCATTGAAGCCTCGCTCCAGTTGTCGGAGGCATTTTCAATTCAACTCTTTGGTTGTTTTGCTCGCTCATCCCGAACTTGTCCAGCCGTATCATACCTTACTTTGCCGATGCTCTAGGCGAGGTCCTAGTTACCATATGTGCGATCGATAGCTGCACACCCAATATCGTATGTTACATCCTTTCTTCCGCACCGTGTGCTATGTATGCCTGTGGGCACTATATACAACTTACAGACTGTAGCACTACTGTAATCTAATCTGATACGAAGGCGAAATCCCTCCTGGTACTGATTATCGTCTAATCGTCCGGTCATTGTCATTCGACATGGCATTATGGGGAGTGCCACTCCCGACCCTACTCTGAAGTGACGCCTCGTGGTAGACGCCCTCGTCTTCCTCTTCCTCTCCTTCTTCTTCCTCATGATGATGGAGGCTCGTTAAACTCCTCGCAAGAGATTTCTCCAGTTTCTTCTCTCCTTGCTTCTTGACTCGCAACGATATCGCGTTCCGCAGCGCCTCAACATATGTCTCGTACTTGTAGATCTCGGTGTGGATGTAGTGCGACTTGGCTTTCCAATTATCTCTTGCTTTGGCCAGATTCTTTGATCCGGTCGTATACTGCAAAAGGATGCGGATGTTTCGTTAGCGGAAAACATTACACAAAGAAGTCTCATATAACGACAAAACTCACCAAGCGATTCATGGGTTCTTCAACCGCTTTGTGTTGTTCGAGCTCATCGACCAATGACCGCACATAGGTCTGTAGTGCTTCGAGCTGACTCTCCTCGTCTAGTGGGCTAGGCATCGTAGCAGGTGGAGGTGGTTTCCATTCGTTTATGTAGATTCGGTCGTTCATCCCAGCAGCGGTGCGACGGCCGTACGTGCCTCCAAGCTTAGACAAGTTACTTCGACCGCTCTTGACACTGGCTCGGTCGTCCTGATCATTGTCAGGCTCGGATGCTCGATTCCACCCATACTCCATGTTGGATACACCGCCCTGCAAAGGTTGACGGGATTTCCTCGCTGCCCAGTAATTGCATGTGGCAACCCATTCGGCTACCAAGTCCTCTGTACCCGCTTGGAAGAAGGATGTCTCGCCGTTGGGCGAGGCTAGACTGAAGCAGTAGGGCCGGTTTGCGTTGTATCCGGGTTTTGGCAAGGCTACAGCCATGGTGTGCATCAAGCTGATTGTGCCATTGGCATTGGCGTTCTCCTGCAAGACGCATCAGCTAGGCACAAACTAATTAATGCTCAATTGCCATGATCCACTACTCACAAGCCAATTGCCGCCGCCAACGGACCCTCCACCAAAGCCCCCACCACCCTTCTCCCCGAAAGTGAACATGAAGAGGTCTCCCTTGGAGATAACAACGAAAAACTGCTTCCACTCATTCTTCTTAGCCCGCTTACCGACCGTCTCCCAGTACAGTTTCCGAGAAAGCAGGCCTTCTTTGGCCCAAGGCGCACCGAGAAGAGCCAATTCATCGTCGTCCATGTCTTCGGCATCTGAATCGCTGACTTGGGAATCGATCGAGCGCAACTCATCATCGTGTTCGCGGATTACGGTGTGAGAGAGGTTGGAAGCGAAACCCAGAGTGGGCGCGAATGAGCCGAGACCCTACTACAATGTCAGCTCAGTGTCTTCTCTAAAGATATTAGTCAGCTTACCTCGTTGATTGAAGTAGCATAACTCGGTGTCGGGCTTAGCCTTCCATCTGAAGCAGACCACAAAGATCCGTATGGGTTGTTCAGTAACCCTTGCATTCCTCGGATGCTTCCCCGTTTGAGCGCATTCACTCTGTCAGAAGGACTCCTGACCGTTCTCGCTCGATCATATGGGCCGTTACTGGAAATGGACATCATCGACTGTCGATTGCCTTGTCCAGAGATTGGGAGGAGGATTCGATCCGCTTTGACACTGGAGTAGATGTCTTTCAAAGCAGCTTCCGCATCCATTTCCCATGACTTTGTATAGTTGAAAGAGCTAACGGTTGTGGAGCTGCTCCTGGTTTTACCCTCAAAACCGTTCGTGCCGATGGAAGATACGCTCTCAGTCCTGGAGGGGGGATGAGGATGAGCGACGACAGGAGCAGAAGCGCTCCTTTGCGTCGAAGGCGGATTTACCGATGTCTTTGTTCGCATACTGACGAAAGAAGGTGCCGTAGAGGCGCTGGATCCGAATCCTACCTTGGCCGAGCCATCATCATCCCTTACGAGATCAGGCGTTGATGACCGATCGACAGCAGGCATACTCTCGTGGATCGCTCGCATAGCATTTCTCACAAAGTCGTTCCGAGACATATGCTTGTTCAGCTCGGCGATGTGAAGATCGGTGTTGAGCATCAACATCGCAGCGGTGACGGTGTGCACCACGCCAGGAGTGCCATAGACAGTAGTAGGGTTGCACTCGAAGTATCGTGCAGAGAAAGCTTCAATGATCCGGTCAATCTCCTGAGACTCGGCTTTGAGATGAAGTTTCTGGCACAGATCTCTTCGAAAACGTCAGCACGAGCTGTTCGTGGAATGCGGCTTCCCACTCACCGGAAGGATTCCACCAGGGTCTGCCCTTTCATATCGAAGTACTGCATGTAGTATCGTAGTGCTATCGCATTCACCGCGCGACTGTGTCACAGAGATTAGCATCAGCTGTCCCGACTCTGGTCCCGAAGCATACGGTAGCAATACTCACGGCCCGCCCAGAAACTCTGCTACCTTGTCCGTAGGAATATGGGTAGAATCATTTTCCAGAAATTCGCAAGCTAATCTCCTTCCCTTCTCTTCCTCGTCTTCTTCATGCTGAGTTTTCGGAGTCTCGGGCGGAGAAGAAACCACCTCCAGCTGATCGTCCAGTCTACCGGCTGGAGCGCTCATCGTCCGTGGGGTCTGCTTGCCCCATGGGGAGGTACCGATGAGTGAGGTCTGGGTCAAGCCTTCACCTGCCAGGTTCAGCGGGGAGACCGCATGCTCGAGTCGAGGACTGGAGACCAGTCGGACGGATGTGGGGATCAAAGGTGAATTATCGTCCATAGACTTCTTCCTGTCCAAAATGAGCGACTTCTTTCTGCTGAGCAACGAAGGAGAGCGAGAGAGACTGGGTTTGTCGTCGGATTTCTTGCCGGATGAACGCGATGACGAACGCGAGATTGCTTGTGCGGCTGGCATAAGAGTCGCTTCATTTAGAGACGGATTGGGGGAAGAGGCCGTACGTTTAGGTGTTGTTGACGGTCCGCTGGGCTTGGATGGACCGTTCGCGCCGTACGGCAATGAGCTGGTTCGTTGTGCAGGGACTGGCGATAAGTGCGCTTTCGAGGTATCTTGCACCGACGCCGATCTCCCTAACTCCGGGTGAACTTTCTTTCTCGTCGCTCTGGCAGTCTCCATCGATGCCGTCCGATCTTTCTGACTCCTCAGACTATCAGGTGGTAATCCCAATTCCCTGGCCGGCTCAGTCTGACCAATACCGGCTAGCATCCCTGCGACATCTGCTGTGAAATTATGCACTGTTTGTGTAGCCGGTGACGGGACAGGCCGCAGAGACTTCTCGATCCTCGGTGGGCTGTCATCGTATGCAGCACTCGCTGGCTGCCTTACATGACCCGACGCCTTCTGATTCCCACTTGGCGCGCGACGCAATGACCAGTCGCCCTCGCGAGTCACCGAGATGGTTGGATCCGCGCTCAACAAGCTGCCGTTGGATATTCTCCTGTCGCCTGTGGGTGTGACAGATGTTCTTCCATCATAAGCCGGACTAGCAGCTCGCGGTGCAGGGGTGGACGAAGCGGTAAGGGAACGCTGGCGAGACACTGTCTCACCACCTGCAGATGTCCCAGGAGGCGGGTCGGGGGCACGACGCTTCGGCAAGGCATACGCTGACGGTACCGGGGGTACGGGCGGTTGATCGCTAATATCGTCAGGGAAACGTGTCGTAGTAGCTGAGGGAGGTGTGGTCGATGGTTGCGACTATCAAGACGATTAGCTCAAACTGGTAAACGGCATTGAATGTCGACACTCACGCTGTCTGATCTTGAAGACCCGAACATTTTGCCGAATACACCTCTCGCCTTGTTCCTCATGCTCTGTATACGCAGCAATCTCTTATATCAGTGTTTTGTAGATGAAGACAGGCAGACTAAGGGAACGAAGCACACCTTGAACCCTTCATCGGCAGTCTGTGTTCGTTGTCTGCTTCCTACTGTTCCCGATCCCTCCGCTATTGATGCCATCTGATTCCCGCCCAGCATCGCTCCATATCTCTCCCAATGCTCTTCCGGCGTCTTAGGATTCGTATTTGATCGCTCCCAGCTTGGGCCTCTTGTACCTGCGTTTGAGATCGTACTTGCGCCTGATCCTATGCCTTCACCTACGTTTCCATTCGCCGATGGCCCGCCTAATGAGGGCGAAGCAGCAGTCCGAGAAGAGCCTGGTCGACCATTAGATGACTGCCCCGTCGATCGCTGTGAAGATCGAGCCGCGAGGGGCGACGGCACCGAAGCCATCGCCGAGGATGACTGATGTTGATGTGCCGATGAAGAGGGACGCGGATTGGTATCACGTCGTTGCTGTTGTGAAGCTGAATTGGGTGCCGGTGAAGGAGAGACAGCTTTGGCTTCTTTGGCTTTCCGGACTAGTGTAGCGAGATCGGGCGACGAAGCTGTACCGGGTGATCGGAAGATGGATCGCCGCTTGGCAGGCATAGCATGCTGCTTGCTCTTGGGTAATTCTCCCAGCTCAGCTGAGTTATGAGATCCACCAAATCAGTTTGATAATCTGGACTGATCATGTCAATGGTGATGATACACTACGATGCACGTACCGTCTATCCCCAGGCTCTTGCTCGCTCGTCTCCTTGAAGGGGTATCGCTCGTTCCCGAGGTGACACTCCCAGTGGTCATCTGTGATCCTCTTCTAGCATGCCTCTGCGTTGAAGGAGTAGGCGGTATAACCCCGGGCGTCTGCATTCCTCTTACCGGTGATCCAAAGCCTAGTCCTATCCCTAGTCCAGCGCGACCATCCCGATTCCTTCCAAGCTCCAGCAAGTCCTCTTCGAAACTCCTCTTCTCTATTGGCAAGGGTGCGTCGGGATCCAATTCCACCTCTGCCTCGGATGGACGTCGACGCGAGTGATGATAGTCTAAACTTCCATTCCCATTCCCATTGCTTGACGCTGACGCTGTTGATGATAAAGTGAGGTGGGCGGGCGGTCCAAGCTTTTCAATCCGATCAGAATCCGTGTCTCTATCGAAAGAGGTCGACGGTCCTGCAGAGATGAATACCGTAGACTTAGGATCCAGAAGGGCAGCTTCAAAGTCTGCTTCTGTTCTCCTGAGAGATCGATTCGACGACGTCGATGGGCGTGAAGGACCCGCTGCGGCGGATCCTAGACCTACGCCTAGATTAGGTGAGGGTGCCCGCGGGATGGAGGCACGCGTCGGTGGTGGGATCATCTCGCGTCGATGTATGCCCTGCGCAGTTATCGACTATACCATGCTTTCCGAGACAATAACTCTAAGAGATGCAAGCCGTGTTCAGGAAGGTCCAAGCAGGCGATGTGGGTCGTGGATGGGGTCTTTAAGGACGGATGTAGTCAATACAAGACACGGCCCGACAACGATACATCAATCAAGTGTATTGTCGTTTCAACGTGTGTCCCGGCCCAATCTTCTCGTAACCGCCTGCCTGACGCTACAGTAATATCGCACGGTCACCTCCGCCTGAAACACCCCCCTCTGATACCGGGGAAGAGTCCTTTTCTGATCACATCACGACCATATCGATATATGACAACAACGTATATACAATGTGAAGGAAGCTCCTGACTCCGATGTGGACACACACACGGGAGATGCACCCATTCAGACTGAATGCGGGGTATCTCGATATGACCCACCATCCTATACCAACAGCTGAAAGCCTAACGACCGAAGACCCAATCCGAGGTTACGATTATCTATTCCGCTCTCATCCTAAGCTCGACCTGTCCCTGGGTGGTCTGCGAGTGGCAATCGCTGGCAGCTTGACAGCTTGCTCTGCGCCCGGCAGAAGATATGCCCATCCTTTTGGCGCTCCATTCCTAGCCTTGACCTTCTCTTCTCTGCTGATTCTCGTTGCTGAGGGCGCCTTCGCCAACGTGTTCGAAGCGATGGGCGATGACGAGGACTTGGCAATGACGAACACTTGCGATGAGGGGGCAGGCTCGGAATTTCTGCCTTTCTTCTTCGGTTCTCTGAGCAGCTCCGTTCCAACCAGTGCGGCTTCATTCTTCCTTTTTCGCTTCGATGATGGCGCAAGTTGGAGTGCCGCAGGTGCGATTGCTTCCTCTAGCATCACTATAACAGGTTCGAGCCCGTGTAACGCTTTCTCAGAGACTTCTGAAGGGGTTCGAAGTTCTGGCGAAGGTACGGCAGTCGAAGCGGACGTATCGGATGGTGTCGCTTCCAAGCCAAGAACAGCTGTACTCAACTGACCGTTCGCCTCAGGCGCAGGTGCACCCATACTCTGTGTCTTCCTCTTCTTGACCTTCTTGCCGGATTTCTTTGCTGCTTTCGACTGAGCAGCTTGCTCAGCCGCCAGCTCTTTGGCGCTTTTCTCACCGGCTTTTCTGCCCAGATACCCAATGCAATTGGGCGCTCCGCAACAGCATTTCGTTCTCAGCTCATCGCTCTGAGCAGCCACGTCAAAGGATTCGAAATTGTAGTCGTAGAACAGCTGTCATAGAAGGAGTCACAGTCAGTTGACAGCGAATCATAACACTTTCATTGATCCGATAACTGACCTCCTCGCCGGCCTTGATATCCCTCGAGGCCCACATGCCCACTTCGTACTCCTCCCATCCGTCACCAAGTGTTTGATACTTGCGGACCTCGAGATTCGGCGCACAACCATGATTGATGAAACGCGCGTCATTGCCTCGCATGCCCTAGAAAGAAGGTCAGCTCACTGTCGACGAGATCAGATGGCGTGCTTCGAGCTCACCGCATCAATCACCTCGTCCTGATCATACTCCAACGCGTAGAAATTCTTCGTGCCTTTGTATTCGTCATTTATTCGGTCCATGAATGTTCTTGAAAAAGTGTCAGCTATTTCATGTCTCGATCTGTCGGAAAGTAGAGGGCTGGTTAACCTACTCCATCGAGATGATCTCTCCTCTGTAATCGATTACGAATTGCCCTTCACTGACGTCTTCGGTCAATACAACGCCAAATCCTCTTGCGCCAGTCTGACGTAAAGACGACCAACCAATCAGCTGAAAAAAATCGTAGTCATCGACGGTAATCCAGCAGCTGACTCACATGTACGACTTTGTATCCTGGTCCTTTCCTCTTCGCCAACGTCTTGTTCGTACAAATCTCTCCTGCAGGGCACTCTTTCCCGCATAGGTAGCTCATAATCCTGTTGATGCAGTTATCGCCGCATCCCGACTCTGGCGTGCACCTGCAAACAGCCGTCGAACCAGCTGAGACTCGCGGTCTCTCGGGATATACGTCTTGGTCATGATCATCAGCTTTTATTCTTCCGACGCGTAAAACTGACTACCTGTGATAACAAACGTTAATGCAACTCACTTCCACGCAATTTCTGGAAAGCAGCCGGTTTTGCTTTCCTCACCAGTAAGCCGTTTTCAGCCTCGAAGCGGATATTCCAAGGTAGGTCGAAATCATGTTGTTGGCGGAAGAACAGGTCGAAGCCATGATCGTACGGTAAAGGTGGAAAACTCGGCCTTTCGGCGATGACAGGTACCGCGGTGGGGATCTTGCCCTTCTTTATGGAGGTGGTCGTGTCACCACTTTGACCTTTGCCTCGTGTCGCTCGTGCCGGTGCTGATCTTGAAGCAGAAGAAGATGACGCGATAGGTGCCTGTTTTGTAGATTTGGCGGCTCTGGATTCGGTAGCTCGTACGCGCAGGATCTGGTTGACAAGTTGACGAGTAGCGGATGGATAAGGATCCTGGCAATAGAAACCGGCTGTCATGTACTCCTTCTTTGGCACTTTGACTTTGGCCGATGTTGCTGCCTTGTCGAGTCCAACCACAGCAGAGGGAATACTATCGTCCGATGTGGAAGATTGCGGGGCCGACACCTTGAGACTCTGCTTGACAGATCTTCCTGTTGTCGTGGATTGCTTGCCTGCCGTTCCGCTTTTGACGACCCGAGGTTTTGAGCCGGCCGCTACTATGTTCTTCTTCGAGTTGGCGGCTATGACATGCTTATCCCCAGTTCTCGACTTGGTCGCTTTCTTACCCTGCACTGATCTCTCCTTCTCCTTCTCCTTCGATATCGATTTTCTAGCCGGCTGCGAGACGGTCCGTGCCGTACTTGGCTTTTTCGCGCTCCCCGTCCCTATGATAGATGTCTTGATCGTCCGTCTGGTTGAAACTACCGCTTTGGCCCGTGCCTTGCTTTTCGAGACGTATGTCTTTACTGTCTTTCGCTGATTCTGATTCACGTGCACTCGGCTCCCGTCCATTGCTTGTGAGTGTGTCGCTTGAGCAGGGACCCCAACCTCTTTGTGCAGCGTCTGCGCTTTTTGTCTGACTCTAACATCACCGCTAACATCCGCACCCCCGAGGGCGTTCCGCCCACGAGAGTTCGATTTCGACTTCGTCTCAACGATTTGGGGTTTCAGCGACTTTGCGGTGATGATGGTGATGGTTGATTTGGCTGTGCCAGAAGCATTGGTCGACCGCTTCTTGCTGCTGTTCAGAGGTGTTGCTCCAGGTTTACCTTTGGCAGTACCTCTGGCGTTGACTTTGACTTTGGCCCCACTAGTACTCCTCGGAGCTTTGGACTTGGATTTGGTACTGGTCCTGGTCTTGACAAAGGTGGTCGTCGCCTTCTGCTTTTGAATCGCACCGCCGCGCGTCTGGACGCGCACCATGGCGCTGGCGACCTGGCTGAGAGCACGGCCTCGAAGAAGTTTTAGGGTAAGCAGTCAGGTCGGGAATCGGTAGGAAGCGTATGCGAGGGTCGCTTTAGGCAAGATTGGTCGAAGGCAGAAGAAATGAAGGCGCAAAAGCTCCTCAGTTAGCGGCGGAATAAGAGGAAGAGGTGGGCGGAAAGTGTGTTTCACGCGTTGCTCGCCTATATAAAGTCACAGACGGGAAATCGGCAGGAACGGATGTGGCTTAAGCAGCAAGAAGGGTGAGGCTATTATTTATCATGAACAGACTGAGAAGGTAAGATATAATACGAGAAAAGTGAGCAATAATCTGGGTACGAATATGGTGTATTCAGAAATAGCGACTGATGTCGATAATGTTTTGATCACCCGGTGATGTTGATTCTTACGAGAGACCAGAACCGCGACGCGTCGGTCGGTCAAGTGCGGGTGTGAAAATGAGACTTGAGATCCACCGATGGATCCTATGTATCCTTACGCGACAGGTGAAAGAGACTGTCAGATTACTTGCTACTTGCTTGCCGTCTATTGTCATGGATGTAAGAGGTGTGTGAGAACGAACATAAGTGAATGTCATTGGAGGCTGCTCACAGCAGGCTGCCATGCTGCTTGATTGCTTCTCTCAAAGGATGTCATTTTTCACACCAAACACGAGGCTCGTGCACTTGTGGCATATGATGACTGTTGATACATCGTCCATCTTCCATCGTTCATCACCCTCTGTCGACGTCTAAATCTACATCTACATCTACAGCTATATATACGTCTACATCTGATAGTGGGAAACATCTCGGGATCATCCCCGGTGCCTACTGCGCTCGCGTCGGACGTCGAACCTCTGAAACAAGACGATATGTGAGTACATGATAGGATAAGATCACATTCATCCCCATTGGAAATGCATCTTTTGTCCACCCCCAGGGAATCCGCCACCACCGCCGCCACCTGGGAATCCACCTTGCTGGAAAAAGTGGAACGGCATACCGCCGCCTCCGTGGTGCGCGAACGGGTTGTGCATCTGACCCGAATGAGGGTCGTTCGGGTCGTCGCCATTGTCATAGCGTTGTCGAAGATCTGTACGAACAAGAACAACATGGTTCATCAGCATGAAGCCCGGCCTGGCCATTGCGAGATGATGGTATACAATAGCTCAGAAGGCAACGCGACGTCCAACTCACCCGCATCAGATAACACCTCATACGCCTCGTTGAGCGCAGCCATCTTCTCCTCTGATCCACCAACATCAGGATGAGCAGTCTTCGCAGCGGTTCGGCTGGTCACGGCGATTGCAAGCAAAAATCAGCTCTGCCATCGTCGCCGTCGACTCCAGGACATAAAGCACTCACAAGGCCTTTTTGATCGTCCGATCGTCCGCGTCTCGCGGCACGCCAAGAACCTACACGACGAGTCAGTTGAGATTGATCGACTGTCAACCATTATATGGCAGCTCACCTTGTAGTAATCCTTCTGTCGAGACTGCTTGAGTAATCGTTGGGCTTTTTGTACCCGGTTCAATACCTATGTGGTGATAAAATCAGTTAGATTACGATAGATGGTTTCCAGTCAACGAGCTGAACAGCACTCACATCCTGCCTTGATCTACCAGAATTCTCAAAAGCCTTTTCGAACGTCCGAACTGCCTCTTCCCACTTCTCATCCTTCAGCGCCCTCTCACCCTTCGCTACCAGTGCATCCACGTTCTCAGGATCCATCTCCAGCGCAGTATCACACCATCTGGCTCCTCTATCCCGCTTCAGGTCGTTGATCCCTACAGCAGCTTTACAAGCCAGCGCATAGAGCTCGCGACGCATTTCGCTCTTCTCGAGTGGATGGAATTGAGGAGCCAGGTAGGCCGGATGCCCGTTCTCATCTCGCGTAGCCTCTAGTAGGGCCTGGTCGAATCTGCTCAGTAAGCCATCGTCTCCATCAAAGATTTTGATAGCCTGTCGGAATTGGTTGTCATCGATGAAGTTTCTGGCTTTCATCGTGTCCTTCTCCAGGCGTTTGATGAGCTTGTGAACGGCTTTACAAGGCTTAGAGTCTGGGTCATAGTGCAGACATTGCTTGATGTGCGTCGTAGCGGAATTAGAAGCAAGAAGGAAATACGCAATGTGCGAGAGTCGAAGTGGGAGGGATACCGCTGAGGGGTTCAAAGATGCCAGACGACTACGCGAAGGTTTCAGTGAACTGCACCAAGTATACACGTGCAGCCGCCGATCACTCACCTCAGATCCCCGTACACAGCCTGAACATCACCCAGCTCGGTTGCGCAAGTCACTCTCAACTCCCTGAGGTCCGCCGAGTTAGGTCCCACTTCCAACGCCTTGGACGCATGGTCCACACAGACAGCCCAGTTCTTGTTTCTTGACGATTTGTGAGCGGAAGAGCTCGCTCCGATAGCGAGGACAAGCGAATGCGCCTGATGAAGCGGATACCGATCAGCGAGCATTCTATCCACACTTGGAAGAAGTCAAATGTATAAATCAGATTGGAGTAGGTCACTCACCAGCTCCGCTGATTCCGTATCCGACTTGCTCTTCCCATACTCCTTTAGCTCTTTCTGAGCTTTCTCGAACTCTCCTTCCTTGGCCAAGATCTTAGCTTTCTGCAAGTGTGCCTATAAAGCAAAATATAAAGTATCAAAGACTGTCAGCTCAGCTTATTGAACCATGTCATACTTTTCATGGCGTCGCTTTCAAAGCAAGAGGATTTTTCTCCTTGCTCTTCGATGATACGTATTAAACGATGTATGTATCATCAGTATCGCAGATGGGACGTACCTGTGCGAATGAGGGGTTGATCTTGAGGATCTGGTCGAAATCATCAAGAGCAGCGCCATGTCGACCTAGCGAGAGGTACGCTGTCGCTCGCTTGTAATAGTTGACATAGCTGTTCGGGTCGAGGTCTGCGCGCCGCGTGTTATCATATAACATCGAGTCAGCCTACCACTAGAGCATGGGGGAATGCATTTGCCAGCCAGCCTCCAAAGTTTGTAGAGCTATGGAAGGGATGCTGACGGTCATCGATGGTCGATGTCGAGGTAGAAAAACAAGGGGGTACAACAGTCGCGCACCTATAGCTTCTCCATATGCTCGAGCGGCTTCAAGGTACGAGCCCTGCGCGAGGAGTCGTCCAGCGTCTGCAGCAATATCGCTCGCAGAGCGTGACGACTCTGCGAAAGCCGAGCCGGCCAGGATGAGGGGAAGTGCGAAGAAGGTGGTCACCCTCATTTCGGTGAAAGTCTAGCGTCTAGCGCTGCTGAGACAGTACCCAACTAGAATGCTATTGATGGATGCGAGCTGTTGGCGTTAGCAGCGACCGCGATCGTATTTAAGAGGCACAAATTAATTTGGAGACGATATCAAGCTCCAGTAACGCTTTTCCTATGACGGTAGTCATCACTCGCACCTTCCAGCTCATCACCGACTTTCTCTTCTCGGTCAACACGCGCAGTGGTGGTGAGTGGCAACAACAAAGGCTCTAAGCTGTACTAACCGCTTAAATGTGCTGCCCCTTTAGACCCCTTATCAGCTGACAGGTGGAGGTTGACCACCAGAGCTGCCCCCGGCGTTTGATCAGCAAGGACTGTTATCTTTAACCGGTAGGTCAGCTTATGCTCGGCTCAACTTGGTCCGATAGTCCATGAGCCATATGGTGCTATCTCATATATCGTTGGGACTGTCATGCAGCATGCCTCGTAGGTATATATATGTGCAGGGCTGATCACTTCTTCTCTACCTCTATTCCAACTTGATAGCCTCTGTGCCATTCGGTGTTCTATAGTTGGACCCCAAGGCTCTCCTTGACACTTCACCGACCGCACCATCTTCCCAATCATCCCAAGATGCTTGATCTCCCCACTCACTGCTCCGCTCTCCTTCTCGCCAAGACCCTGAGCGGTCTCACCTTTGACGAGATCGCGAAGAGCATCGACAAACCAGAAGTCTGGACGACGGCCCTCTTTTACGGTCAAGCTACCACCGACGAAACTACAGCAGCTGCCATCTTCGATCTACTCGACGGTAAGGACAAAAGCTTCCTTGAGACTTATAACAAGGATTACTTGCCTTCCGGTCAGGCTCAGTTGACGAAAGCGAGGCTGGTGGGTGGGCTGGCAGGGGTTGGGGAAGGGAATATGGGCGTCAAGGGGATGGTCACGCGTGGTGGATCAATCGAACTTCCTCCCAAGGTGAGTGAGCTGACCAGATCATTGCTGAAGACTCTCTGAGCTGACCGTGATACATGACGTAGGATCCCGTTCTATACCGACTTTATGAGGTACTCATTGTGTACGGATACTCGTACAAAGCGCTCATCGCTGAGAAGGTGAGCATGTCAATGCCTGAGGTTGTGCAATTGAGCTCACTTGTCTCCCGTTGCACAGTTCGGTGACGGCATCATGTCCGCCATCGGTGAGTTGTCCTTCCTTCCGGCACTGGTGACGGTGCCAGGCTGACAGTTGTTCATCTTCGAAAGACTTCCGGACCTCTCTCGAGAGAAAGAAAGACCCCAAGGGCGATCGAGTGGTCATCACCTTGGACGGGAAGGTGAGCTGCACTCTTTTCCGAACGGGCAAATAGCGCTAATGCTAGGCTGACCTGATTACAGTTCCTTCCATACTCATCCACTGAGGCTTGGATGGGTGCATAAATCGCCACGTTGGACCGCCAAATGAGATCAATGTCCGACACAGGAGTTGCATAGCGTCCACCAATTGGCAACGTGACGGAATGAGCATGAAGAGACGATGCAGAGGGACTAGTGAACGTTAAAGACACCCGTTGACCTGTAACCCCACAGCATGGTACACGCACTGCATGATTTGTCGGTATACCGTAAGATCAGATAACCAATTCCACGGTCATCTTCCTGCTTCATCCTTCATTTTGCACAGACGTTCAGTTCCGTTCTCTCTGTGGACTTCAAGCGGAATCACTCCGAATTCAAATTATAAGCATTACTTTCACCGATTCTAAAACGCATTTCCTGACGGTAAGATATGGTGTGGGGTTGTCGAAGCTTGCTTCTCGTAGTCGTAGCCATAACTCCGCTGATCAAACGGCGGTGCTTGTTGGTGCCGCTGCCGGTGCGGGTGCTGGTGCAGTTGCTGGCTGTCCGGCGCTGGGTCCTGGAAGGGAGATAGGTGAGCTGGAATATCAAAGGCGCCTGGAGCAAGATGGTGCGGGAGATTAGGAGTAGGTGAAAGGGCATGGGAGTCTGACTTGGACGAATACTGGGCAGCGGGCTGAGAATATGCTTCGTATTGAACTTGAATAGGTAAAGGGTTTGAAAGCTGGGGAGGAGGAGAACGGGCTGTCACATGTGGGTTCTGGTTGAAAGTGGGGCTTGGACTTGGGCTTTGAAAGGCTTGTAATTTGGGATTTTGACGGATACTCTCAATGCTCTGATAGGGTCTTTCATAGTTTGCATTTGAAGATGTGTTCGTGTTCAGGGTAGAAGCTTGAGACGTACCGCTGACTGTGGACATGGGAACAGCAGAAGAAGCCTGGTGAGGCTGAGCAGCGCCGCCAGCACCCGTGGCTACACCCGCTGAGGGAGAGGTGCCGTAGCTGTCGAGCTCGCAGAGAGGAGTCCTCCAGGTGGAGTAGGTGCCACCGTAGTGTTTGAGCGTGTAGATGACTTCGAAGAGGAGAATGCCGAGGACCTGAAGGCCGATTCATCAGTCTAGTCGTGAGAGATGACATGTGTGGGAGAGCAGCTTACGAGGAAGGTCATGACCCAGCCGAGACCAACAACGGCGTTTCCGAGGCTGTAGCGAGCGGGTTATCAGTCAGCTTGGGCCATTCCGGCAACGGAATCCGATTTGGAAGCTGCTTGACACTGACCTAGCCCAGGTGTCCGAGTGGTCCCATCGGGAGAAGAACGATGCCTCGGTGGAGAGAGCGGCGGTGGCAGCTGCGTATGATAACACCAGTCACTTAGTTTGAAGATCAAGCTTGAGATGTGATGGAAGCAGGGATGAGGTTTTAGCGCTCACCAAGGTAGAAGATGAAGAAGAACCCATTGAAGATGGTGTCGACCATGACTGAGATGAGAATATGGTCGGATCGTGTGAACATAAAGAAGATGCTATAAGTGCCAGTGAGTGGGGGGGTGGTGATCGAGATGTACAAGGTGAGCTTTTGTTTCATCGAGCGGAGACTTGGCTGACTCTATCATGAACATGGTCGCTCGGTTGAGGTTTCTGTGAGGGCGTCATGCTATTTTATTTTCCTGGGAACCAAACCTTTCTGGCAGGACAGAGAGTCGAAGTACTCACACAGCGCCGTAGTAGAACATGGAGAGCAAGCCGGCCGCGATCAACGCGTTACCGGCTGCAAAATTGGAGTTGTTCACAGCACCGCTGCCGACTGTATGAGCGTGGACATGAAAGCTCTCGTCAGCATGTGCATTTTCTCTTCCATCAAGGATCATTGAGGGGGCGTGCGAGGAAAGTTCGGTCAAGGAGCTGGACTTACAGTAGCTGTTGGACTTGGAGATGAAAGACGCTGCTACAGCCCAGACCAGCAACGACCAGAAGGCGGCGGCGCACTTGAGCACGAGACACACCAAAGCGACGCTCATGGTGATCGTAAGGAGAGTGTGTTGTCTGGGATGATGTGGATACAGACGTTCGAGGTTGTATGATTGTTGACGATACGGATTAGTATGTAAGAGTATGTGTGAAAAGAGTAATGTTGATGATGGTAAGACTGGGATGCGAGTCGTGTCAGACTATATTGTGTGTGTTGCGGCTGGACATACTATGCCTTTGATTCGAGCGATTAGTGTTCCTACCCCGGGTTCGGAAATGGCAAGGTCAAGCGAAAATGAAAGGCCACCCTTCTCATGATTTTGCACCAGTACCCTCCTTTGCCTCGCCCCGAGGCATCAGGGCGGAGAAGAGGTCTGCCCATTCGACCAAGTTGATCGATCTTCTGACTCAGTCCCTTTGGTGCAGTTCTCTTGCAGTACGCTCTGACTCGTACTTTGAAACGTGATCTCATCATCAATAAATGTTATGTTTATTCTCCTTGCTCCTTGCTTGCTCTTGTCCTTGTCTTATCCTAATCTTTCCCTTCCTCTCCTCATCTGCCGTTATATCTTCCCTTCCCCTCTGATTGTCCCCCGTTCAACGCTTGAGCCCGCTACAACCCTTAGGTGGTCAACCCTAGATGCAAAACCGTCCCGAAATCCGCTTGTCATCTCTGTAAATTCTCCGATATTCGCAAGCTCGACAGAGATGCTTTCTTTCCGTGCGATAATGCGTCTCATCTGCTCAGAGACTCAAAACAATTGAGACCTTGGTTTTTCTAGCGATCACTTGACCTTTTGAGTTGACTTTCGACACAGCTCCGAGGCCAAGGCGCTGCATGGCGCCTCATACCTCATATCCCTCATGTGCATCCTATGATTGGAGGTGAAAGGCGAACCAAACAAACAGAGAAGAGACTTAAAACCAAGTAAATTCAGGAACGCGCGTTCAAGTCGACGAGGCACTGCATTAGCTTGTTTGCCACCCAGACCCTACCTACCTGCATCGCGGAGAACAACTGTCACTCCGTAGGAGATGCCAAGAAGATACATACACTGATGTGTTATAGCTTGTCAGCATGCCACGAGAAGCTATGTAGCTAGCCAGGGCGAGGGGACTGATCGTATGAACGCCACAATGATTAGATTGATCGATAGTCAGGATCTCCGAAGTCGACTCTGACTGCCTTGACTGACCTCACGGAACGGAGCGCCGGGCTTGTCCTCAAAATAGCCTCGGACTGAAACCTAGACTGTAAGATATCAGTTTATCGGCCGATGCCTCTTGCAGTCGTCGCGATGATCGAGAACGCTACAAGGAGAGACATGTTGCTCGCCTTGTGCGGCGGATGCGATTGAAGCAGTTCATCTCTTCAGGACTCGACGCGTGACAGCAAGATTGATCGATCTCTCACTGACAGCAAAAAATGGGAGAGTATGTTCATGGGCTAAAGGTCGTCCAGTCATCTCTCATAGATGGTGAATCACCATGCCATAACTCACACCTGAGCTGTATCGAGAAGCACAAGCAGGGCTAAGCTATGCTACTGTAAAAAATAATATCCTTTCTTCACAGCTACCGTATACAGTCTTGGTGGCGGCGATCGTCACTGACGAGACCGTTGGGCTAGACTTTCACGTCCAGCAATTCTTCAACTCGATTGAGTAGATTCTGTTCCGATGAACAGGGGAAACAGGGAGCAAAGCCGGAAAGCTGTGGGTCGTTGGTCTTGCAACCAAGCGTCTCGCCTCCGGCAACAAGAAGCGTCCGTCCCGTTCACGGATCAAGCGACAAGTAAGCGGAGGGTTAAAGCGACTCTCAGTGCAGTATGCCTACTCATACCATATAGCCATAGCAGGAGAGACCAGGTTTGGGCACGAATGAAGGTAGTTTGCAGGCTTCGCTCGAAAGCTTCACATTCATGAGCCAGCTTGGACCCATTGTTCAGCGTCAATCAAGTTACAGTTACTTCGCCTCTCTCCATCGGACAGGTCAAGGAGGTCATGCAAAGCCTAGATATCTTTAGCGTATCTCCCATATGTTTCGTACCAGTCAACTAAAGCACACACTGCGTGACTTGAGCTCATAGCTGTGTTCTTCCGAGTAGATCCAGCAGACACAGCCAGGAGGTAATCATGGCGAGAGTTAATTCTCGACTTGGTTGTACTCGTACTCCGCCGAAAGATAAGCAGCCGTTGGTCGTCACCTATAGCCTTCCGTCCCCCACTCCCCTTGTGCGAAAATGCAGTCTTTGGTATGAAGACATGGCCCGAAGTAGCTTGTGAGCTCGCAGAGGGGGTTTCATGGCCACAAGGCCACACAGCGTCACTCTCAATAGATTCGGTACGGGTAGGGATGGTTGACGGCTCTTACGACCTGTGCATAAATCGGATGGTCAGGTTCGTCGAGCGGTAGCTCGAGCCGAGCGTCTGGCTCTTGGGGCAGCTGGAGTTGTATAGACAGTCGTGCCATCATCGCTGGCCTGCTGAATGGACAGAACAGCCCGTCTCTACGGGGGACCCACCACGTGCATCAGGTTTCCGCTGGAACGACGATCCAAGTCAGTAACCTATGTGGAGGTGTATGAAAAGCACATTACGCCATATTTACCGTCTCCGTGTGTCGTGCTCGGAATGTCAACGCACATCGAGAAGCAACAGGCATGGTACGGTACATGGGTGCATATAGATGAAGCACATTAGCGTATGAGCACTCTTTCATCCTTCCTCTCGCTCAGCTATCACATACATACATCCTGCGACACATCTCTCCTTTGGTATTTCATTATGGCACTGCAACCGTCCCTCAACTTCCTTCGACAGGGCAACGGTCCCAACTCCCTCGAGATGTATGTATCCCGCTGTCCCGCGCTCGCTCAGAGAGGAAGTTAAGATCAGATCAGATCATTGACGTTTCAAGAATGGCTCCTCTTCGACATGGAAGCGGCTATACTGACCACTCCTTGCCTCCCGCAGCTATCTCGACGCGCTCTGTCCGTTCTCAGCCAAGATCACTCGCTCCCTCAGCGAGAACGTCTTGCCGCTCATCCTGAAAGGCGGGAAGTACGAGGGCAAGTTGAACCTGATTGCCCGGCTCTATCCTCAGCCTTTGTAAGTACATCTCACCGTCTGATGGTCCGTGTACTCTGTCCGTCATTAAATTGAAAGCATTATTCCCCGCTGATAATGGCTTCTGGATTCGCAAACTAGCCACTACTATGCGGTTTTCCATACCGAGGCACTGATCGTTTTCGGTCAGCTCTACCCCGACCTCTTCTGGGACTACCTCACTGTGGTATGTAGGACTTCTCTTAGTTCATTCTTGGGCCAAAGTCAGCCTGGAGGACGACTTGCAACCATCACTGATATCATGACTTTAACAACTGTGTCTGAAATGCCGTTAGATCTTCGACACTCAGGCGGAATACTTTAACCAGCCCTCCGCCTCTCTCACCCCGTCCGAGGCCCGAGACAAGCTCGTTCACCTCGCGGTCGACTTGCTCGACAAGAAAGGGAAATCGAACGGCCCCAAGAGCAAGGTCTTTGGCGAGCTCAGGGACAAGTTGGAGGTGAAGAGCAGCCCTAATGGTGGGAATGAGGCGACTGACGGATTCAAATATGGCTGTGAGTCGGAGTCATGGTACGCGGGGCAGCCGACTAGCTACTAGGAGCCCTCTGTGCCTTTTGATAGGAGCTGACAAAGCCCTGTACGTGCAGTGAAGGTCGGAAGGCAGAACGGGATTCAGGTGACTGTGAGTATCGACGAATATGGCTTCTGATTGTGTAGCACCCAGACGATGACGGCGCCGATTGTCAAACGGGGCCACATCCAAAAGCCAACCGCCGTGTTCAATGGTCTTAAGGAGGACGCAGTTAGCTCGTCCTGGGGCAAGGAAGAGTGGGAGAAGTTCCTCTCGTAAGTATGCTCGTACCCACATCGCTTACTTCTCAACATGTCAGGTGAGAAATCTTGGTTGGCTGATTGTGGACCGTCCGCGGCAGCGAGAAACTGGGCGCCTGAACTGTACGGCAGGCACCACCTAGCGTTTCGAGATTGCAACGTCGGACGAACAGACAGAAGTGGCTTCGAAGGACCGAGGTGCCGCAGAAAATATTGTATTTTGAAATGGTATGCATTGTATTAAGTACACATGGAGATGGCAACACACCGTACGCTCCGACTAGAACTCGTCGATGGTCCTGTTGAGATCTGCCTTTAGGTGCTCCTTCATCCCCGGGGGAAGAATGGGTTCGCCCTTGTTGTCTACCACGTATCCTGAAATGCGAGATGATCAACATGGAAATCAGCAATAAGACCCAGCAAGAATGGGCTCGAGTCAGCTAAACACTGTAACCTTGAGCCGATCCTTAAGGAGATCGGGAGGCAATGTACTCACGGAAAGGCATCTCGATAGACTCATACTTGTTGAACGTGATCGTGGGGAAATCCTGCGGCCGGTCCAGCAAGTCAGTCCATACGTTCGTATGCGTTCGTGTGGCATAGCGTAAAGTCGAGCTAGCAACACAGTGGTATTCTCGAGCGGTGTTTGGATAAGAAGCTCACAGTATAAGGGATCTTGTCGAGTGGTACTGCGATAGTGAGGCAGAGTTAGCGTGTTTGTTAGGTCGTGGTCACTGATGGGCTGGATGGGTGGACTACAGAAGATGCGGCCAAGTCAAGCCATTCCTATCGCTTCGCTCGGAGGCCCCCTCCATGCTACAAGAGCCCTTGATTGTTCCTCTGCGCGTCGAATGCACGCCAACCAGAGCGTCTGTTCTTCAGAAGAAATAGGTCCCTATGCTCTGATATTACCCTTGGGAGATAAGAAAACTTCCACTTGACTCACCTCCATCTTCCACGACGATCTTTGTGACTCCAACAGCTGTATCAGTCGTCATCTGCTTCTCCCCCAAATGTCTTCCCTCGAAGCCCAATTTCCTCAACTCCCCAGTCCTATCCCTAGGGGGATCATCTCCCAAGATCCCTCCATACAGGAACACGTCAAAGTGCTCGGCGTCCTCTGGCGAGAGGACTTTTTCAGCTCGCGGGTCGAGGAGGCAGACTCTGGTTTTGTCGATAGGCGGGCTCAAGGTCGGGAGGAGCTCCAAGATGGGTAGAGTAGTGGGGTGGGCTTTGCTGCTGGATGAGAGGTGGATGGAGCCGTCCCCTCCTTCGGCCGTCGAGCTTGAACTGGGGATAGGAGCGGAGAGGTGGGCTTGGAGAGGTGGGATGGAGGATGACGAGAGAGAGGTGAAGTGGACGGTTGAAGATGGTCCAACGAGCTTGAGCATGTGAGAGTACCTAAGTATATGGGCCGCTCAAAGTCAGCATCCTTCAGCTCGAACTTCGCTCGTCGTTATCGTCGTAGTGCAGCCATAAGGACATGCGTCTGCTTGTGCTTTGAGATACGACGCAATCACAGTCGAGCAGAGCTCACTCTAGCTTGACCCAGTCAGGAAGCGCCTTTGTAGCAGCGTCATCCTCCTCCATGTGCTCAATCACGTATTTGAAGCCTTTGCCGGACATCGTGTGTTGTATCGCTCTCGTGTTCAGTGTACCTGTGGGATACTCCGAATGATGTGTAGATGATACGATGGGACGTAAGACCTTATGTGCGCAAAAGCCTGCTGTATGCGCTAACTTATGTGAAACAGTCACCAGGCCGAAAATCTCTAGCTAATCTATCTCGATCACAAATTGCCCCTGATGTACTCGTACTGCGGTTCCGTCGGAGCCCCCTCTATCTGTTGCTTTTGCCCATATGACGTCCTCTGTAAGTTAATGTCTGCCTGGGCTCCTCCTTACGGGAATGTAAAAGTCAGATCGTATGCATGTACAAGCTGTATCGTATTCAAAGTTCCTCTCATGATCATTCAAGAGCGACTGATCACGACGGCAATATCTTCGCGTCCTAAAAAGAGCATCTCCGTAGTCTACACGATCTCGTACTTGTCAACAGTAAGGATCCTCTCTTGTGAGAAGGTCTCGTCGCCTCCCTCAATCAGTGTGGCTTTGGCGACCTGCAAAGAATTCAAATGCATGGCATGTCAGCAAATCCACTCTCAAAGTTTCCTGTGTTTGTGACATATATGCGCGGCGCTAGTTTGAAGATCATGCTTACCTCGACGTCTGCCAGAGAACCAGAGGCTGCGAAACCGACGTTGACGGGGAAGAAGGCGTCGGCATCACCCTGTGATCGGAACTCGAGCGATCCGTTCGAGTTGTCAGAGTCGATGGTGTCGATGGTCCATACGAACGAGTTGCCAGAGATTCGCCAGTCGGCATCGCCCGTTACAGAGGGCAAGGCTCCAGGACTGTGAAGCGATTTTTTTTATCAATCCGCTGCCTAGCAAGAGCGCGAAACACGATGCGGAAAGAGGGAAAACTTACGGGATGGGGATTGAGATGACCACATTTCGAAGAGTGAGGTGTTGCGCCTCGAGCTCGTACTCAACGGCAACATCCGAAGTGCCATCGCCCCGAGGCTGCGGCCATACGGTGACTAAAACAAAGAAGAAGTATAGCGATCCAGTCAGCAGCTAAATCGTTCCGGAGTCTCGTGACACTCATAGCTTACCATTTAGGGGAACGTGTGACTCATCCTTGGTGGACATTCGCCATCGAAGTACACCAAGACCTTGACCGACGGGGAAACTTCTTGAAGGGTCCTTGAGCCCGATAACCTTTTCGCTGCCCGTGAATTTGGCTACGTTGGGATGCTGCTTGAACTGCAACTCAGCGTAATCCCTCTGAGCGAGGGTGAGACGGAGTTTTGACAGAGCGGCATCGTTGACTCGGAGGTCCAAATCTCCCTTGAGCTCAAACGACTGGATACCGCCGTCTCGAAGGAGCGTTACGGCGAGCTGCTCCTTGATCGTTACGTGGATGCTGCAAAGAAGAGACGGAACGGGGCTAAGCATTCCGGTCAAGTATCAGTCATCTTATCCAGATCATGACTCACCTCTCCTGCTCAACCTTGTCCAAAACATCCGCCGACACCTCGACCGCCTCGACAACGGGCTCTGGCTCTGGCTCCGGCTCCGGCTCGACATCGGCCTCTCCTCCCAGAGCACTGATCAGATCAGTCTTGCCCTTCTTGCCCAGCTTCATGCCGCTACCCTTGAAAGCGGGTTTCTGAGCCGCAGGAGCAGGCGAAGGTGTTCTGTATTCTTGCGCGGGCGCGGGGGCCTCGTATCTCGGTACAGAGCTGTACCCTCCAGCCATTCCACCACCGGCTCCGAATCCACCTGAGCGTGATACACCGCCGCCGCCAGCTTGCGCGAGCCGTTGCTGCTCCCTTCTCTGCATCTCCAATTGCTTCGCACGTCGTTTCAGCTCCTCCTTCGCCTCGGCCTCCTTGTTTCTAGCAATGATCTCCTGGATCTTCTCCTCGTGCGACTCGCCCTCGAGCACGTTTCGGACTTGAGCGAGCGAGACGTTCTCCTTGTAGCCTAATGACACGACCTCGTCGAACGCGCACAGGAGGTCGAAAGCGTGATGGAGAATGGCGGGTTCTGACATTGCCGGAGTCAGGGAGGAGATGAGTCGGACGAGGAGAGAAAGGGTGTTGATGTCCTGTGAAAACATGTTCAACACAATCCACAGCTGTAGACGGTATCGTAGAGATACGCTGAGCTCACCTGAAGGATGTTGCTGCCCTTGTTGGTGATGAGCAAGACGTAGAGCTCCTCAAAGGGCTGATAGACGAAGCGGACATCATTGGTTTCTACAGTCGTATGTTGGGAATTGACGGGGATGAGCTTGGGGAAAGCAGCGAGAAGACCGTCTACTCGAGATCGAGGCATAGGCCTAAACTGTCTCGAGAGAAGGGCTGTACAATTGGAGATTACTTTCAGCATTGGTGGTTCGAGGACGCCCCCTTACAGCTGAGGCTGGACTCACGCTTTCCACTCCTCGTGCAGATGGACGCGGCGAGGACGACCTGCGAAAGTGAGGTGGTCAGCTCATTCGTCATCAAATCCATTGCTGTCATTCGTCGCGCTCTCACCATTTTGACGCTTGTATCTGTGCTGTGCTGTGATATTGAGTTGGGTCGTGAACCGAGTTGAGCTATTGATTTCTCGTATCGAACGTTGGTATTGCATCAATCATCCTCGTTGTCATTGTCGCAGCTGTTGTCGTTGATACGGACGTGGCATGAGAAGCGCGTCACACTCTAATGCTTGCTCCCACTGTAGAGGATATCGCCGTCAACGCCGACCATGTGGCAGCCTCCGTCCTGAGAGGTGACATAGGTTTCAATGGTCTCAATGCATGTTGCTGCGATTGTTAGAGATGCTAGGCTCTTTTCATCTCACTTTGTGGTCTTCTGCTTCTCTTGAATCTTCTCTCACACGACTGCTCAAAACAGCTGCATCTCTCTCGTTCGTCTTCTTTTTCCTCTGTCTGTTCTCTCTCTCTCTCTGTCTTTCTCAGGCTTCATTCTATTTCCGGGCATCAGGTGCAGATTTCTCCCTCTTTCCTTTCCCTCTTCTCGCGTCCGACTACTTTCGACTCTCGACTCTCGGATTTGTCCTTTCAAGAGTATCAAAAACCGATACCTATACACCTAACTTACACGCGTCCCTTAATATCTATCAAAAGCACAATACACACGATGGACCAATACTCCCAGCCTCCTCAATCCTACGGTATCCAGGCTCAGCAACCCCAGGGTCAGGGCCAGGGCCTCCCCCCTCAACCACAGGTCCAGCCAGGTCTTCTCGCCGGTGCTGGTGCCGAGGGTCCCAAGAAGCCTCATTTGTACGTCGGTAACCTCTCCGCACGAGTCACCGACCTGATCCTCACCGAGATCTTCGCTGTCGCCGGACCCGTCGTCTCGAGCAAGATCATCCAGGACAGAAATTTCCAGCATGGCGGGTTCAACTATGGTTTCGTAGAGTATGCAGACCTTCGGTCGGCCGAGCAGGCAATCGCAACTCTCAACGGGAGGAAGATCTTCGATGCCGAGGTTAGGGTCAACTGGGCTCATCAGGGTGGAAACAAAGAGGACACTCAGCATCATTACCACGTCTTTGTGGGAGACTTGAGTCCCGAGGTCAACGATGAGGTTTTGGGCAAAGCTTTCGGCGCTTTCGGTTCAATGAGCGAGGCAAGGGTCATGTGGGATATGAACTCTGGCAAGAGTAGGGGTTATGGCTTCTTATCCTTCCGGTGAGTAAATGTAGCGTAGCGAAGCTGGTCCCTAGTGTGTTCAGCGATCCTCAAGGGACCTGGTCAGCTCATTGGCATGAAATAATTGCCATGTATGCTCACTGTCCCTTGTATGTATTACTGCTTTGTTACAGAGAGAAGGCCGATGCTGAGCAGGCTATCAACACGATGAACGGCGAATGGCTCGGTACGCGAGCTATTCGAGTCAACTGGGCCAACCAGAAAACACAAACCGGTGCCGCCGGTGGTCGACCAGGAGGACCCGGACCTATGATGGGCGGTGGAGGCATGGGTGGCGGCTCACCCGCACACATGGGATTTGGCTCTAGCCCAATGCCTTACGAGGCCGTTGCTGCTCAGACCCCCGAGTTCAACTCGACCGTCTACGTCGGCAACTTGATTCCTTACACGACGCAGGCGGACCTCATCCCCTTGTTCCAGGGTTACGGCTACATTGTCGAGATTAGGATGCAGGCCGACCGAGGATTTGCCTTTGTCAAGCTCGACTCTCACCACAACGCCGCGCTCGCTATCACTCAGCTCCAGAACAGACTTGTTCACGGACGTCCTATCAAGTGCTCTTGGGGCAAGGACAAGCCTACCGACGGCTCACACGCCGGTCACTCTCATTCTCACTCGCACAACCAGTCGTACGCTTCCCCTATGGTGAGTTGTGTTCACTGAGTCGTCCACCATATTCGCGCTATACTCGCTTACTCATTTTTGATCTTTGTTCTTCATCTCAACGCAGCAACACCAGCAAATGGGCTACGGCAATCAGGCATACAACTACTATGGTGGTTACAACTACGGCCAGACTGGCATTCCCGGTCAACCCGGACAGCCAGGCGCCGTGCCAGGCCAGGACGCTCAACAGCAGCCGCAGCAGGGTCAATGGGATCAGGCCGCTGTCAACGCTTACTACCAGAACGGCGGCGGATGGGGCAACTACTACTGTGAGTATGGCAGCTGTAATAAATTGGATATTGTGCTTGACGCTAACAGATGGGGGGGCCCTTCGATTCGTGATTTCGCTCATCATACAGCTCAAGGACAAGACGGTGGCGCTCAAACCCAAACTCAGGCCCCTTAGATATCGTGTCTAGACTAGAGTGGAGGCGATAATGTTTGGGTCTTTGGCTTCCATTCTGTCCGTTCCGGGCTAGATTCAATCCATCATGAAAGGGGTGGATCGTGTCTGTGTGTAGTTTACTCGAATCGGCTTAGCTTAGCATGTCACTCTTATATACATGTTTATCCACTCGCGGATTGCGGTCCACCCTTGTATGAGCTACATGTTGCGATCCAGCTGGATAACTACGTTTCCGACTAAAGCAGCGCTCGTACCACGAACGCCCTAGTCAACAATCACCGCCGGATCCAACTAAGTCTGAATCGGAGGTGGACGCTCACTGACCGGCGTGGTCAACTTGTTACCACCCAGCTTGAGCCTGATACCAGGGCTCGTGCCTCCATTGGCCGCTCCGCCTGCACCTGGACTCATTCCGGGGCTCGAGCTCGCGGCCTTGCCCTGTTCCACTGGCGTTTGCGACGGCGGAGGGATCAAGCCCTCACCCGAACCAAAGCTGGGAAGCTTGAGTCTGACTTTGGCCTCTTTCGTCTGTTCCCTCTCTTTCCGCTTCCCCTCTTCTTCCCTGGGCAATAGTTCTCCCTCTTTGGACTGCACGACCTTCCTTCCGGTGGGCAGCCTGCCTCTTGACCATTTCTCCATGCCCCTCGGTCCAGAGTCCCAAGTCTGCCGCAGGTAGATCTCCTGCACGGAACCTTCCTCGACGTGTTTGCCTTTAGCTTTCAATAATACACCCTCGTCGGGACCGCGCACTCCATCGCCATACAGGATGAGCTGGTCGTCGCGCTTGAGAGGGACAGGCGGTCGGAGCGAGGTGAGCCGCTCTCGAAGTGCAGGTGGGAGATGGGGCGACTGGATTTGGTGGACGAGAGACGAGAGTAAACCATTGGGCCTTGGGTTGACCGGGAGTAGTTTCGCTGGCATGTCCTCGGAATGGGAAGGCACGATCGGGCTGGCCCTGACGGGTGGGATGGGCGATATGAGCGTTGGTGCAGGAGTGTAAGCGTCGACAGGCGCGATAGAGTGTCTGAGCAGTTCGGAAGCTTGTCGACGGACATCGATCTGCCTCAGAGCGATGGAGGGATCGTTCGCAATCGCTGCGTAGGTCGATATCAGGTTGGGCAAGGATGTTGGAGCCGGAGGTAAAGTTAGCGGAGATGATGGTTTAGGTGGATCATGGAAAGGATGCGCTTGCGATAGTTGAGAAGATGAGTATGGTATAGGACGTCTGTACCGGTCTGCGATGCTCTGCGCTTCAGGTAGAGGTACGGGTACGGGCATGGGCGCGCCGCTGCTAATGTTATTTGGTAAGGCCAGCTCGGTGGAATTGGCTGCGGTGATCGGGCCTTGAGTTGAGGTTTGATTGGATGTTGCAGAGGGCAGAGGCGGAAGCCATGACATGTCGGGCGATCTATGGCGCACAAAAGGGTATAATGTCGGTATCCTTCCCAGTTCTGTCTCCTGGTGAATATCATCAGGCGGCTCGGTCTTTACAAGCGATTCGGGATCTCCATTGACACCTGCTTTGACATTTGTATCCTGCATCCGTTTTCCATTCTCGTACTGATCACGATCGATGTCCATGGACTCGTCATCTTCCAGCTCGACGTTGTCAGCCGATGAATCTTGTTCTTGTTCTGGTTCCAATTCGTCTTCCGGGACCAGGCGCATTCGCGCTAAACTCTGGTCGACCGAGAGACCATCGTGTAGATATTCTGAAGAGGTAGAACCCAAGAGCTCATCAGCCAGCCATTCACTGACCATGTGGTCAAAGCACAATATTGCCTCACCCTCTAGTCCACCCAACCCGTCCTTACCAAGATGCCCCGCATTCCTACCCTCGTCGACCTCCTCAGCCCAGTCCACCAACTCTCCGACCCTCACGCCCAAATCATCGAGCGCCGCCACGATATCCACCGCGGCGACTTTATTCCTTCCTGCGCTATTGGCTCGTTCCACGCATGTCGTCGCTACAAGTTTGAGGTATTTCTCCAGGACCGAAGAGAGGGTCAAGGAGGCTGCCGAAGAGGTTGAAGCGAATCCCGTGGCCGCTAGCGTGTGGAGGGCGGCGAGGTGTAACACCGCCGCGGGTGATGGGGACGCAGGTGCCGAGTGCGTAGGATCAATCATTGTTCCATGATGTTTGCTTTGAAGATAGATACACCCAATGAGATGCAGATCATGTCAAACAGATGCTGTCAGATAATATAACTCGTCTGACAAAGTTACTCTCTCGTGATCATGTCACCGTCGCGTGTTTTGACGAACTCGTACTTGGGACGAGCTGTGTCTTGGATGCCACATCCTTATTGCCACCGATATATCCGTATAACGCCGTCGCTTGCCAAAAATCTGGACTTTATGTATGGTGGTGGTTATTACCTATACTATACTATACATGCAACAGCGCGGATTGGTCGCTTGCTCACTCTGCTCACTCTGCACGCCTGCCACCACCGACCCCATACACGCTACAGCTCCAGCACCAGCTCAACCTTTTACACACCCCCCTCCTTCAATCTCGAATCGTTGGAACAACTCCAACTCAAAAAAAGGAAACCGCAAAAAATCTCTTGATCCTTCTTCAACCTTCACACTCCTCTACACCTACACATCAAATAATCATCCAGTAAGTAGCGCTGCCGTCATCGACCACTCGGAGTGCATCACGATCGCGAAAGCTGCGGCAGGGAGTAGGAGAAAAGTCGTGGCTAGGGGACAAGGAAGATTTTTCCTCCTTCTTTGGAGCGGAGTCGCGATCAGTCGGACGTGCAGATTGGGTAGAGACTAGGATGCTAATCCGATTGCTTTTTTGCCAACTGTTGCTCTGCCCCTCCGCGCCATTGCTATTCTCGTACCGTCGGACCTCTCGAACTCGCATTGCGAACCGCAGAAATGGCTGAGGAAGAGCATCACGAGACCTTCGAGGCTGCCGGTGCCGGTGCCTCCAAGACCTTCCCGTGAGTCACCGCGTCGTTTTCTTGATCAACCAGTCTCCTTGTCTCGCCATATATTGGCGGGACGGGGCTGGGACCACAAGTCGTGTGGCTGCATGCACCCTCGCATGCATGCGTATGAGGCCGAACAGACAGACGCTGATAGTGCTCGGTTCTCTTTCTAACGCCAACAGTATGCAGTGTTCCGCTCTCAGGAAGAACGGTCACGTCGTCATCAAGGGCCGACCCTGTAAGATTGTCGACATGTCCACCTCCAAGACCGGTAAGCACGGTCACGCCAAGGTCCACCTTGTCGCCATCGACGTGAGTGCGATCGTTTTGTTCTCTTGGCTTTGACCACCCACTGCGGACGCACCGCGCTTACTTTGGGCAGCCAAGAACATGAACGCTGACGCTCATCGATGACTTTGATGATCGTCGTCTCCACACAGATCTTCACCGGCAAGAAGCTCGAAGACATCTCTCCCTCCACCCACAACATGGACGTCCCCAACGTTCGACGACAGGAGTACCAGCTCCTCGACATCCAGGACGTGAGTGTGGCCGTCTTTGTCGTTACAAGCCTCAGTCTGTAGCGCCTCCGAGCCCATGCGGCTGCGCTGCCTCGAGAAACGACACCTGTACCCCTCTCTGCTACGATCATGTGTTAGCTGTTGGGCTGCAAAATGCTGATATACAATGTCCTACCTTCGACAGGGTTTCCTCAACCTCATGGACGGTGACGGCAACTCCAAGGACGACGTCAAGGTCCCCGAGACCGAGATTGGTCAGCAGATCGAGTCCGACTTCGAGGCCGGCAAGGACCTCATGGTCACCATCATCTCTGCTATGGGTAAGTGTTTCGCCCTGCTATAAAGATGGCAAATACTCAAAGTAGTATCGACGCTGATGTGACGATTCTTTACTTGAATTTTCCACCACATCACAGACGAGGAGCAGGCTATCTCCTACAAGGAGGCTCCTCAGAACTCTTAAGCGACATCAAGCGACAAGCGCCAATATCGTCATTCATAGATAGAAATGAGGGTTTTGGGTTTGGGTTTGAAGCTTGTGTTGCTTAGAGTGGTGGGGATGAGAGGCAGGTGGAAGCTGTGTGCAGTGCTCGGCAAGGCATAAATAGTGTGTTGTCCAATGATGCGATCAAATCTTAATCATGCACACGAACTGCGAAGAGAACGGCGACTCGAGCGTAGAACATTGTTAACTATGCTGAGGTGTACGTGGTGGATGAGCAAGACACAACGGTTGATTTTGCTGCCTGACTAAGGGGCCACCCGCTCATAACTGGATCACATTTCTCGTAGTCAACTTGCCCGTGTTATCGTGTCAATCCGCTGAGCAAGTTACGCCGAAGGACACTGTCATGATCAATGCTACCGAGAATGACTTTGATTTTCTGATCACTCGTGACTCCCATGGCAGACACTTCTGCATATACAACGCTAGCTGTGTCGGACCTACTGTTTTGGTGCTCTTTAGTGAGGTGTTCGAGCGTACAATTGCCCAACGCCAATGCAAGAGGTGTTTTGGGGATCTATAAGCTACAAGGCCTTCTCTAACACCCAATCCCTCCTCTTACTACCTCCCGCATAGAAGTACTGCTCCCCCTTCCTCTCGAATCCGACTTTCTCGTAAAACCTCATTCCCCTCGCATTCCCTTCCCAGACACCCAACCAGATACTCTGATACCCTAGGTCCCTTGCGAGTCTCTCTGCGCTTTGGAGGAGAGTCAAGGCGAGACCCGTACCGTGAGTCGACGTCTTCAAGTAGAATCGTTTCAAGAAGATGGGGTTGGGCAGTGTGAGGCATTCCTCCGGAGGTCCAGCGTGAAGTTGAGCTACGCCAACGATCTCTTCGGGCGAACCAGACTCCTGGTCGTTATGACGAGCAGTGGTGGCCAGAACGAACTTATAGCTGGGCTCCGAAATCTCTTTACATATTTGCGCGGGGGCGAGCGAGACATTGAGGTATTCGTCCAGATCGGCAGGCGAGACGCTAGTCCCGAAATGCTCGGCCCATGTCGATCCGACCAAGCTAGAGATCGCAGCTGCGTCGGCAGTGGACGCTAGTCTGAAGGTATAAGGGGAAGCTGAAGTTGAGTTTCTGATGAAGCGTATGAGTGACCGTTTCCGATTAGCATCACATCCATGGTAGGGGCATCTTCTCGGCGGCTTGCTTGGACGAAAGACGAGCGATGATGCATGGCACGTTGCCCTGCGCCCCTCCAACAAGTTTCGTCATCGAACGTACCTCGTCTTCGCTGTCGCCTCGGCACTCGGGGGCAGAGAATCCGCATGACCCAGCTCAGAATCAGATCGAGGCAAGTTGGTCATATCGACTTCTTGAGGTGCGCACTGGATTCGCAGTTGTACGATGCAGCGAGCTTCGAGGGCCTTGTGATCGTAAGAGCTAGCTAGGGTGGAGAAAGACTAGTCAGGGCTTATATGTACGGCTCAGGCTGTCCAATGCATGCCATGTTCTTCGACAGACATAGCACACAGGAAGGTCCTCGCAGGTACCTTGATCAAATACATATGGTCAGGTCCGGATCCCCCGTATCTCGTCCTGTCTCTTTCTTATCCGCTTGGTCGACTCGACGCGAACACGGTAGTTAGTTACGTATCGTCCTCCCCTCGGAGCACGTTGACTTTCTCGACCGACGATATCATGCATATGCCGTGTGACCCCGCATGGCGATCACGCGTCAGACAAACAAGCTTAAGGCTTTAAGCGCGGGCAATGGCAATGGCCGGACCGACGACAAGATTAGCCAAGCACAACCAAGGGATTACTCACTATAAACGCTCGCTTAGCCACAGAGACAGAGGTGCGGGTCAACGTCGATCTCATTTCATTGATTAATTAAACAGGTAACAGTCGGTATCGTGATCGTGATCGTGCGTGACTCTTGCTTTGTACCGCGTTCCAAACGACATATCATTCCGCTTTCCAGAACATGCTGCACGAGCAAGGTATGACGTGCCGTATACTCTTCCTTGCTTGATCATCATCACCCAAAACACACGTATATAGCGGCCATCGTGTTGCAATCAATTCACTTCGCTGAGACAACTATTGAAGTATAATACGGATACCTATCCACAATGCTGGACCAGATACCGCCAGAGATCATCTCCCAAATCGCGTTCCATCTCGTCATATCCCCTTCCCCTTCCTCCTCCTCCTCCTCTTCGTTCTCCTTCCATTCCTCATCACCACTACACGCGCCCGGCTCGATCCCACCTCAGAACCTACTACTCACCTCAAGGAGCATCCACGATGCGATCGCTCCCGCGAATAACCCTCGGTTGTATGGAAGGCTGTTCAGAGCACTGTTTGACACGGACGCCGCTGAGCGAAGGATGAGATTAGTGCCTTCGTCAGTGGTGGTCACGCTACCAACAGCAGAAGCAGTTGGCTTGCCCGATGGAGGTGCGGATGAGGTGGAGGACAAGCTTATGACAAGCCCGCCATCAACATCAGCAGAGACTGAAGCACCGAGTCGCTATCAGTCAACCCCACCAAAGCCGACCAAACGGAGTAGGAAGAAATCGAGACCAGAGGATCAGTCACAGATCCGTGCGCAAGATTTCACGAACGAGCTGCGCAGGAGGATCGAGGTGCTGTCCAGGCTGAAAGACATGATAGCACGACGGGACGTATCGGAGTTGAGAGATGATGATCTGTGGACAGTGTATTTCATGCTCATCGAGAATGGTACGTGGCCACCATGCCCCTTCTATCTCAGCTGTAAGACAGACATCAAAGATCGCATGTATAGAGGACTAGAACGCTTCTGGTGTCTTCATTAACATAGCGAAAACTGAGCTGAACCAATGATTTCTCCCCCATCCTCAGACGGCAAGAATGCCGAATACCTCATCGGACCCAAAGCGGTGGCACATCTACCAACGTTCCTCGACCTATACCACGAACAACACCTCCTCACGGCCGCCGTCGAGCCTGGGTACCCTGCTGAGACCGTTGGTAGATCGTTGGCCATGTGGATTGCTTGGCTAGTGGGAGGCGCTGGTGAGTGAGACAGACAGCATCCGACACAAACATTGGTGTCTTCTGGTCGTATCTAGCGTCTAACATGATGCTGACCATGCTCTTCCTCACCGCCCGATGCCTATAGGTCCCGCGGATGAGACTCCCGAGCAAAGAGAAGAACGCATGTTCGTCCTCCGTCCTTATGTCTTCGCCGCCCAACAATACCAGCTTTACTTTGCCCCCTGGGTGTTGCCCGATCTGCCCCTACAAGCCCCCATAGAAGAATCCGACAGCTCCAATCCTTTCATCGCCGATCTTTCGCCTAAATCCAGGCTGATCACTGTTCGCCATTACGGCAGGGACCTAGAGATATGCCCGCCTTTCTTGGCGCACGCTGCGATTTTGCGATTCTTTTACAGGCGGCCCGGGGACGATCTGGACGACGAGATAATGGACGTCGCACCGCCTGTATTAGCGATGATGCAGAATCAAGGTCCTGGGCAGTCGCACAACTTTACAAACGGCGTCCGAGTGAACGATCTTGTCGATGGGATGATACCCGGAACTCAGGGATTATTACCTTCAAGACCACCTACCCGGCCACCGACTCGACCAGCGTCACCTTCATCCACTCAACATTTCCTGCTATCTAATTCTGCCATCCACGATCGAGATTACCAGCGATTGAGGCGATGTTACGATCCTTCGATCACAAAGGGCTTGAGACCGCCGGCCTGGAGAGGCAGCTGGGATGGCTGCTGGGAAGGGACCTTCTCGTTCTTTGACTTTGATGCGTTTCGGGAAATGTTGGCGGGTCACGCGAGGGCGCTGTATGAGGGACCGTACGGCGAACAAGCGCAGGTGTGGCGACTGAAGGAGACATATGTGCGGAGGAAGGGCTGGACCAAGCCGATAAACTCCGATGAAGGGAGCGATAGCGGAACCGAGAGCGAAAACGAAGAAGATGAGAGCGAGGGCCAGCCTGACATTGAGATTGACGGTGAGATGGAGGGTAGAACGGCGGCGGCGGCGGCGGCAAGATCTGGCACCAACATGCAGGTGGACGAGGCGACATACAAAGCTTATACAACTGTTCGCACGAATCGACGAACGCGTCCAAGAAGGGGCAGAAGCAAGTCCGGGTTACCGCTCTCAGGACCCATGGTGAACGCCGGGTTCCCACCTTCCGAGCCTCCCAATACATACGCCAACCTAGCTTCAGCTGCGGCCGAAGCTGAGACACTGGCAGAGACAATCAAGCAGCAAATCGACGCCATAGAGGGGTACGAGATTGTGCCAGAGGATGAGCTGGATGAGATGCTCAGCTTGGAAGACGGCGGGGAGGAAGCTGGTTTGGAGATGCTGTTGACGGGTACGGGGCACAGTGCCTGGGGAAAGTTTATCTTGAAAGGAAGAGTCAGAGGGTGGGATGGTATGGCTTCGCTGGTCAAGGAGTATGCGGTGAGTGTGGCAGTTGTCTCACAGTGGTGCGGATGACGCTGATCGTGAGATGTGATTACCCCGTTCATCTTCGCTACGTCTGCTCGCCTGTGTTGTCCTTTGCTCTGCTGGACACGTTCGTCGCGCACAGCCCGACTCACGAGGCAAATGGATCTACAGAGGCTACGTGCTGGCGGGCGACATCTTTGTAGGGAGATGGAGGGATACATATACTCCCGAGACGTTTGTCGGGTACGAAGGGACGTTTATCTTGAACAGGCGGTAGAAGGGCAATCCAACTGTCTAGCAACAGTCAGGCATGACATATTTAAAGGCTGCGATATCGACTTTGGAGGACAGCGCAGTGTATTCGCGTGGGCTGGGTTGGAGCGGTGCCAGATAGCCAGACACCTGGTAGCGCTAGCATAGTGTTAGAAGCTGGCCGCAGAGCGTGATCGAGAACCTATCTATGTGTTGTGGATCGTTTCGACAACTACCGGAATACTTGTCAATCTCGAGTGAGGACTTTGTTGTATCATGACATGGTCGTGGCATGGTGACCATTGTACGTGGTCCTGTGCATATCTATATGTACTGCCTGTATGCACCGACGCTAATCTGTAGGGATTAAAGCGATATGTAGCGGCCACTCCTTTCCAGTGGTATTGATAGCCCGCGAGGCGTCAGAAGTGGGAACAGGGTATATTACACATATCGCATGCTTTCTGCACTGACCTCTCGGCGTACCTGCGACGAGGCAGCAAGCTCGCTCAGGCGGTCGATCGGCCAGCTTGAGCTTTGAGCTTGTAAGTTTCTCGTTAACATCATCGATAATACATCATACTCCCTGTCACACTTGCCCCCCATGCTTCCTTGACCCCCTTCTATTGCTCTTCCACAGCAACACCTCTGACATCCATCCTCTCCACAATCTTCCTGGTCTTCTCTTTCACGACGCCCTCCATCTCATCCTTTAGTACCTTGCAAGCCTCCACTCCCAGATCCATCATCTCCTGAAACCTGTCCACATGCAATCTCGTCTCCATCTGCGCTAGCGTGATTTTCCCCGATGAAGGTAACGAGGCAACGACGAGAGATGGCAGGTCTGATTCTTCGGGTTGCGAGAGGTCGAGTAAGGGCTGAGTGAGGTGCAGACCGATGGAGATGGAAGTCACGTAGTCTGTTAGAGAAATACCAGCCGATATCAGGGCGAGGGTCGTGGCGTTGATGGACGTGGGCAGGATGCCTGAAGGAAGCGGGATGGAATGGGAATTGTCAGCTTCGACCGCGTGAAAATGTGGCTTCGCAAAGCGGTGAGGATATGAAGAGAACCTGGACAGAAGGAGGAGGTGAGAGCAGTGGTGGGCCGAGCTTTGGACGTTGAAACAATGAGGACAACATCGGTTCGTCGCATCGATACTCACCGCCATCGGCTGATAACACTTGAACGTGTATCGCAATTTCGCTCCGAGGATACAGATGCGTCATTATTACGGGCTCAAAAGTCTGTCTGATCGCCGCGCCGATCTCTTGCAGGCGTCTACGGGTGTCCAGCGACCAATGACACGGGATGGCATGACATGGCATCGATGAGTTGAGTGTGACGAGTGACGAGGTCGAACGTAGATTATCAGTGGAGAGAAGAAGAAAGGTAACAAACAAATCAGCGCCATCATCCCTCATGGCATTCTCGTCGATCTCAAAATCTATTGAAGAGGGTAGATTGACCAGAGCGCTCTCCAGTTGTTTGATCTCGACACCAAAGTCGTTCACTCACTTATCCCCCCTCGTCCTCTTCATTCCACCCCCACCCCCTTGGGCCCACGGTACCACCCCGACTTCTACGCTGATCACCGCCCGATCATGAGACGCGTTCGCTCTCGATCTCGGTTCTCTAGGTCCGTAAACTGATACGGCGATCGTCGTCAGGCCCTGAGTGACGGTAGAGGAGCCTTCTGCATTAGATTGAGTGGATAGAGCGAACGAGGTGGAACGAAGTTCGTAGGGCCTTCGAGCATCGTGTCGGAGGCCTGTTCATCAGATGAAGAGCAACATAGTTCAGCATGTAGCTAGAGGACATGTGGCTGCTTGGATGTAGGTTGATGCATATATCCATGATACACTCACCGCCATCATTCAGAATCTCCAATCTTGACGAGGACATGTTGGGTTGCGGTTCGCTTGTTTTCGATGATTCGGCCAGTGCTGGGACTGGACTTGTGATTTTGCTTAGATCTAAGGAATGCAGCTTCTCGAGCAGTGGCCTGTGTGCGGTTCTAAAGTGTCGGTGTGCTGTCAGCTTGATTTCATTTGTTCATGCTATTGCTGATAATTTTGTCAAGATCCTCGACAATCTCGAGCATGTTCATGACGACCCGGTGAGCGACACATCGAAATCTGTTGCTGCACATTTGTGGAGGCCCTCTTCCCTGTTCGTGCGATCAGCTAAGTGGGTGGCATGTTCAGAATCTATAACCCGGGCCGTAGGTGCACATGCTATGCAGGCTATCTTGACCGGGTGAGCAACGGTCGATGATGCAAGTTTGAGATGTCGACCCAAACCCAGAGCATATCCATGGTACCAACAAGCAGCAGCTTTCAGCCGAGAGACTCTTCCTTCAGAACGCAATCCGATCTTGTTCGCTACTTGGGTCGTTCACGGTGGATCGCGAGATAGACGCCCTTCCTCACACGACACATCTCCCCCGTTTAGGGTCACGATACGATACTCAACGCCAAGACCACCAGCTCTTTCCGTTACTATCAACCTTTTATTTCGGTTCTCATTCTCTTTGTGTACTTCCAGCAAGGCTCTATCTGCTGCGCTCGGAGTATCGGGCTCGCTTCGATGTCGGCTACCACACGAAAGCCAGAGTGAGCCAAGCGACACGCGACACGCGACACGCTACAAGCTACAATGCCGCACCGCGAGGCCTCGGCCTCATCATCGTTCAGCGAAAGACACTTGCATCATCACCATCATCATCATCATCACCACAATACAAATCACAGACATCGAGATGGGACAAGGAGACGAAGCAGGGATGTGGGTGGGGACTCGTACGTTGACGATGCGAATGGATCGGTACAACTGGTGGAAGAGCCTGAGATGCTTGTAGGGGGCAGTATGGACGTACACGTGAGAGTGCATACAGCCGAGCAGTTCTGGCACGGTACGTTGTATTCTCATTCGATTTCACGGCATGCGTTACATCAGCATTCCAGATCAAGGATTTGGCTGGACATGGGAGGGCGGACAAGAGAAAAGATACGATACTGACATGGTGCATGTCTGTGCATCTCTACAGAGATCGAGCTCATTGCTGCTGTACCGGAAGCTGCGACCTTGGCTCAGCTTGACAATACACTTCGGATGTTCGTGACCTTTTGCGCAGCATATCATGGTGAGTGTGTCTGATCACGTCCATAGACCTTTTGGGCTGCTTCTCCTTCACCATAACCTTACAATCTCATTCAGAATACGTACATATTCCATCCTGCCTCAGCGCGTCTACCCTTCATGGCTGACACTGATGTGATATACCCCAGATACCTACCTCCCGTCGATCGAGGCAATGCAGAATGCTATCGACTTGTTGTTGGATTCCGAGCTGTTCACCTTTCATTACGAGAGGATGGTAGGCATCCTCATGACTGATGCGCAAGAGGTGAGAGCCCCTCCACAGTCAGCTGAACACAAGCTGGGACTACTGTGGCTTGAGCTAAGCTGACGTTATGTGGCGTATCAGAACACAAACCCGCACGACTTGTATATCCTCTACCATATCATCTGGTTCTACGGACATCGACATCCTAGCTTGTTCAGGTCGCATAGGAAGTGGAAGAAGTTGTTACCTACTCTCGGCGAAGTCGTAGGACTGGATTGCGAGGAAGTGAGTTGTGCCACCCACAGAACTTCACGGCCAGTTTCAGTCAGATCCCACACCTAAAATCCGCTGTGGTCTGGGCAGAAGCAAACAGGAAGACATTGTGGGCTAACAAGGTGATCCCCGATTTCAATCACCTCTTAGACATTCGTATTGGGACTTCCACCCATCGAGGCTCGTCTAAGATTACCAGCAACCCATCTGATGTACGAAGTATGCAGGGTCCAAAAGCTCACAGGGGACGAGCTCTCCATCTTTGACGACTCATTCATCGATCACCTGTTTGATCTGGTCGAGACCACGCGAGATATGCAAGATGAGCGACTCAATTACGCTGTGATCAAGTTGATCGTAGCTCTCAACGAGCAGTTCATGGTGGCTACTCTGCCCTCCAAGCACTGCAAGATGCAGGATACCGACCGTCCGCCGGCTCACCCCAAGGGCGCCAATGGAAACGGTAACGGGAACGACACGAACGCAAGTGCCACGCCGACCCTCACGACGATTACACCTTCGTTGCCCATGGCCATTCCCGTCAAGGTGTTAGACGAACCTGAGCCCGCAAAGGGCTCGGAACAGAAAACAACGTCGTCACCATCGCTACTCAGTCCTGATTCAGCTGGTCTGTCCTGCGGCGAGCGCATTCGAAACCATTTCAGGGCTAGATCCGGTACTGTCGCGGCGGGATATAACCATGATCATTCCGAGGAAGCCAAGAAGAACAATAGGGTCCTGGTGGTACTGATGAGAAGGCTGGGAAGTAGTAAAACGTTTGGAGAGAACATGATTTTCATGCTGAACCGAGCGGGTAAGTCTTCAAGGAAATGAGTCGAGGTCAATAGAGGCGATCGCACTCTCCTTCTGCGTTGAGCTGTGTATCTTACGCTACGGCACGATCGATGGCAAGCTGACTGATTTTGCATCCCTTGGCCTCCGCTAGAGAACACACCCGATGATCTTTGCATGCAGCTTCTCATCCTGAAAATCCTCTACTTGCTTTTTACGACGCCCGGCACGCAAGAATACTTTTTCACGAATGACTTGCGGGTATTGCTGGATGTCTTCATCCGAGAGCTGGTCGACTTACCAGACGAATGCGAAGCGGTATGTGACATCTTCCTTGTATTAAGGTTTACTTGCTGAGTCATGAGACGCCGTTCCTGCTGTAAACATTTATCTCGTCGTGCAGCTTCGACACACCTATCTCCGAGTCTTATATCCCCTCCTGAACCATACTCAGCTTCGATCTGACCCATACAAGCGACCTCAGATCAAGCTCGTCCTACGATCACTTGTCTCGAATTCACATATCAAGGATATTAATGCCACTACCAACCGATTAGTAGAACGGTGCCTGGAAGAGCCTCGCAAACTGGAACGGAGTCATAGGTGAGTGCGGTGACACGATATCGCGACGGTTCGCTTCTTACATCTAAGAAGCAAAGGGCTGACATTCTGTGGACGACCATTGCCACAGCGCTGAGAACGTCCGAAATGCGACTCGTCAAGACTCGGCATCTTCCACAATGTCCCTCGACTCGATCGCGACCGCCCTGCCAAAACGGCATCTGGGTACATCAGTCTACACCTCGCGAGATCCGGTCCGACAATCATCTTTGAACGACGTGTCAGAATCACTGACGATGCCAGGTCGAGATCGACCGTCATCCGCTGCATCGACTTATTCCGCTGGAGCAAGTGCGGGGGCCGGTGTCGGTACTAGCGGAGGTGAGCCTCGATCGGCAGCTTCTACTCCACCGCCCAGACGACGTAAAGCGCCCGCTCCTCCTTCAAAGGCTGGTAGTGGCGGTAATGGAGGCACGGCGAGAAAGATGAGCAACGCGAGCTGGACTTCGTTCGATTCCGAAGACAATCCAGCAAGAGACGATAACGTCAGCGTGCTATCGCCCCATTCGTATGGCAGTAACGGAGGTAGTATCAAGGAGCTTGTGGAAGAGGGAGGGAAAAGGGTACCGCCGCCTATCATCGAGGTGAACCATGTGCCTGTGCAGCCGACTGCTCAGGCTCAGGCTCAGCCCGCTTCGTCAGGCTGGATCACTTTCTCGACCTGACGGGATACCGGATACGAGAGGAAGGTGCTTCTTTGAGAGCAAGGCGCTGAACTGGTTGGTGGTGGTGGAGAGAGAGAACCCGGTACCAATTGTAAAGATGCTATACTCATCGGCTCGATGTAGGGTTTGTATACCTTGTACAACAGTGTGCTGTATACCATTTAATCTACGAGACCATGTCACCATGTCGAGGTCGACATGCATGTAAGATAGATGTGTAGCTCAAAGGGCATGCATACCTGCCTCAGTCCCGATATGGGACTCGTAACTTTCGTCTCCCTTGCAAACGGATCTCATAACTGAATAATTTCCTATCAAGTTAGTCATATTCACTGAATCGAACAGCTTTTCGGCTTTCTTCTGTCCTGAGTTACATTTTCTTTCTGTTCTAGCGCCTGATACCTTGATCAATCGTTGGCTGTGAGGTCGACAACTCCACTGGCACCACCGTGACTGGTCCTCTGCCTTTTGCTCGCACTCGCACTCGCTGCCGCACTCCCTCTGCTTCCAGCTGTCGTTCCGCCGTCGCCCGTTGAAGCTCTTTTCACGCCTTTGAGCTGTTTGACCTTTGGCACCACAAGATCCATCTCCTTCACCTCGATATACCACGTATCAATCCTCCCCCTTGCTACCATCTTCGAACCTTTAAAACATCCCGTCTCCGAATCGTCATTCCCATTATCTTCCTCTTCACAGCTAGCCAAGTGTTTCTTGCAGTAGACTTTGTAGCCGGCTGCGTTGGCTTCGCGCAGAGAGGTGTAGGCGAATTTCGACTGGACTTTGGTACGGCCTTGACGGTCGGTATGGTGTTCAGTGGTACTTTCGCGGATGATGTATACCTTGCTTGGGAGCGTAGGTGTTGTAGGAAAATCGGAAGGTTGGGCCCGTGCTGCAGAGGCAGAAGATCTTTGTGCGAGACTCTCTGAGATATCCGCCAAAGGCCGCCCTGCCGGTGCCGTCGCCGTCGCCGTGGATGGTGCGGGAACTAACGTACCAGGCCGCGGAGGAAGTGTATACTCTTCCACGTAAACTCTCATGGTCTCGCCCTCTGGGCACTCTGCATTGATCTCAAAGCGCCGATCCGCATCGCTGTTCTCCTCGTCTTCCTCGTATCCCACGAAGAAGTCTCTGTCCCATTCCGTTAGCAGATCGCCCCGCGCCGCTGCCTTGGCTTCGCGGAACGAATAGTAGATCCCGCGAAACTCGGTATCTTGCATCGACCCGTGCGGGTCAGTGTGCCAATCGATGGAATCACGGTAAACGTGCCATACCTTTTCGCCAGCCCGCGCCGGACCGCTATTCTGGTTGCTGCTTCGAGGCATAGGCCTGGTGGAAGCTGAGCGGGACTCGAATTGGGTCCAAGCGGGACTCGAAGTGGGTCCAAGCAGGACCCAGTGGGTTGCAGGTCACTAGTGACTTGGTGTGACGTTGACGTCAATTCCAGTATACACGCAGCGTATCGCCCCTCAAGATCGAGCATTCAACTTCGACATAGCAGACTCTCGCTTCGCAAAACAAGAATGTCCTGAGCGATTAGTGATCGTGGGAACGGAGGTAACATCGGGACTGGTCGAGGAAAGTCATGTCATAAAAGTACGACGCGTCTGAGTACCTGCACTTTCGTTCGGACATCGCCGTTCAACACCTTGTATCGGACATTCTCCGGTCCGGAAAGCGTTAGAACCGGCAAGTTTAGGATTGGCCCGTCAGTCGGAGGAGATATATATATATAGCTGCCTATGCCCAAGCGAATATAGCTATAGCGACACTCTGAGCATTTCGTCATTGGACTACAGCTACTATCAACATCACTGCGCCGAACCCCCTGTCAGAATCTTGTCTTGCGACAACCTCTTTTGATCTGTAGTGCCACGCAACGTCTCAGCGATGCCATCATACACTCCTGTCCTGCTACAACACGTCAACCTCGTCGTACCGAGAGGCAAGCTGCACTTGGCCCAGGAGTTCTATGGCGAGATTATAGGGTTTGAGAATGATCCTGTGCCTCAGCTTCAGAGGGATTCGCTTCTTTGGTGAGCAGAATTTTTTGCCCGGGAGGGCGTTGATAGTGAGGAGACACGAACAGGAAGAGGCAAGATGAAGAGGAACAGGCTGAAAATTCCTGGGGTGCTTGACGAACTTTGTAGGTTCAGGATAGGGGATGGTCCTCAGCAGGTGAGCATCGTGTCGTGGCCGATCATAGAGAGACAAGGAGCAGAATGTTTGAGCCAGCAACGACGATCGCTAGACGAGCAGTCGGCTAACCCTCTTCCCATCGTAATTTGTCCCGCAGATCCACGTAGCATTCGAAGGTATCGCCCCCTCCCCACAAGGCCCGTCATCCCGGCACCCATGCTTCCAGCTCTCGTCACCCCAAGCGCTCCTCGAACTTCAAAAGAGGATCTACGAGCACTCTGAATCGGACAAAGAGTCAGCTGCTTCGGCGTGCGATGCGCCAGGAGACGAGAACTCCGGAGCCAAGGGCGTAGAGTACCCTACGAGGTTCTTCGCGACGGATTTCGCGGGCAACAGGCTTGAGTTCTCGGCTCCGAAGATATAGCCCATGTGACAGATGAGATTTGGACTTGGTGACGGAGTGGACCAGATCGGCTAGGTACAATGAATGATAATGCCCGAGTTTTTCTTTTTTTCTTTTTTTGCGTTGGGTGCGTTTTCGACTCGACACTGTTGTATGGGCTTCACTCTCGACTGGACAATGGTCCATGCCGATATTAAGCTGCGTGTTCTATCGCCGTCGTTCGCCTGCACCCTCCTTCAATGTACAGCTTGGAAATGCTGATGCTGTGACCCAACAAGGCGGCCTACACGGAGGGATTTAGCATATCCGCAACCAGGGACTTATTGCTACCAGATCAAGGGTAATTACTTGTCAGTCCCGAATTTGTAATCACAATACAAATCCCACAGGCCAAGCCATTTCAATAAGCTATTATCCCAATTACAAAAGACCTGATCATGTCGTGTGGTGGCTCAGGGTAATGACGAGCGATTGATTGCGATCAAAGATTACAAACACACGTAATGATGACTAGTGCTGTCTTGTTGTTCAGAGGTCAGTGCCGTAGTTGACCTTACCTATCATGATGAATCGTCTTTGACCGAAATATTTGTTGACTTCCTCTGCTGCGTATCTTGACCTGCATCTTTACGATCAGACACTACTTCCGCGCTCACGCAACCCCTCGAGAAGTCCCTCAGTCTCGCCGACGTCGTCTCTCAGCAACGACTTTCATCCGTTGGCTTCTGCAGGGTATCTGAGGGTACTAGTGTATTTCGTCGCAGAACCTACTGTAGCTCACCTCGAGACTCAAACTCTATTGGCGAAGATCCGCCAGAGACATAAGCAAAGTTCAACTTGCACCATCGCTGTCACCGTATGCGTCATAGCCTAGCCTAACCTGGACTTAGCTTGAGAATTGTTCTTCCCGGACCAACACTATCGTTACCACAAAACACCACCAACATGCCTCATCCCCACAGGAGACCACCCCCTCTGCCCAAGAGCCTGTTCGCTCCTCAGGGGCCTCTCAGTCCCGGTGAGTGCTGGGTAATGCTTCCTATGGCGCTCAAATCATATATCACCTGTCACCCACTGTCGACCACAACAGCGATACAACTGTCATATCTGTGTATACCATGGCACTGACTGCCTCGATACCCGTGCCTGATATAGGCTCAGCCCCCCTCCCGCCCTCACCGACGACTATCCACCCAGAATACATCATCGACTCCCACTCCTTCGTGAAGAGGCTCGAACCTACCCCTGACCCCATCTTTGATGGCCTCAGCGAGGGGTACCCTCGCCCGCCTGTCAAGTCTGCCGTACAGGTCAAAATGGATGTCTCGGCCGAACCCGCTCAGGCTGTCCTGTGAGTCGACAGTTGGCTGTCATTTTTCAATTTGGGCAGTTGAGGATGTGGATGTCACCTGCCTTCGGGAGAAGCTCAAAGGAAGGGGATGATGGTATGATGACGAGAGGTCGCCAGTGTATCGCTGAAGACTTTTGACTTTTCGAAGGATGTCCTGTCCTTTCCGGTAGAGACAGCGCTGCCCGTAACGACCTCGGCTTTTGGCAACATGCCATCCTGGTGCCTTTGCTGACATGACCGAACTCTAATATGGCTCCCAAATAGCGGCGTCAAACCCTTTTCGATCCACCCTACCATCCTCAACCTGACACTGGTGACACCGCCCAGCGTCACCAACATCGCCAATGGTTCCGTGGATATCATCGTGCCATCCACCTTCCCGCTCGCAGAGCAGGAATGGGACCTGCTCGAGGAGGCTGTCAGTGCGCTGGATGGGTGTTGGGGTAAACCTGAAGGAGGAGCGCCGAGGGGGAGTGAACACCTTGAACCGGGAAAGGTGGTGATCTGTGAGTCATATGCCGGTATTGGAAGGACGGTTAAAATTCTCCCAGGTCTGCGTTTGATTCGCACGCAAACAAGACGATTGATGCTGACAATTATGATTGTATCAAGCCGGCATCCTCCCACCTCCACTGACAAAGCCGTCCACCCCGCTTCTGCAGACGGAAGCGTATAATCTCCATCTCGCCCGTCTCGCCAATCTCTCCTTGCACGCCAACGTCTATCTGAAGGCTTTACCTCCCGTGGTGGACATTGTGAATGCCAAGGAGAAGGAAGGTAGCTGGTGGAATGATAGGAAGGAGCTCGAGCGCGTGCTCAGGATGTACGGTGAGTATAGTAACGCAGCGGCACACGTATCATCAAGGAACGTGAACCGGTCAATTCTGGGCATTCTGACATTGCCTGTCGCTGCGATCGTGAATAGTCTCGCCCGCCATCGAGGCCTTCGGTACCCACCGAATCATCTTTGGCTCGACGCCCGCTCTCCCCTTATCGGACCTGACCAAGGTGTCTCCTATTCCAGGCGACCTAGAACAACCCATCTCCAATGGCGAGTGGTATTCGGTTCTGAGGAAGGTCGTATCTGAGTTGGGTGAGAACCAGGAGGAGATGACTGGTGTTATGGGTGGTAATGCCGCCAAGGTATATGCGCTGGCCTAAGCGGTCGGTGCGGCTCCTAGTTCGGGGGGCCTACCGATCGCGTTGTGATGAGTAGGTCGCAGGTGCATCCGCTCGGACACGGAGTGGGCTACACGGATGCGGGCAAACGGAAAGAAGGATCCGAGCACGCTGGCGCCTAAGGAGAAGATCTTGACTTTGTTATCAAATGATATCCGTGTATACAGAAAAAGCGATACGCTGGATGCCGGTGACGGATTGGCGGAATAGGTGGGACGGACGGACGCACAGCCTTGAGAGAGAGTAGACATATGGGGGATATGATGGGATTTGGCGCGTGATAATATAATGGCAATGATGACCTGTTTATGATGATGCACCTTGATGACTAATTACCAGATGTTCCAAGCAGGCTTCTGGCGTAATGAGCCGTACGTTGTACTCGGCAGATGACACCCTTGCCGCACGGGGTTGGATCGCGAACAGCGAGGCGCAAAGTGGGAAGGTGGGATGAGGTCAATATCCCGAGAGGAGCTTCGGATTAAGCTTTGCCGTGCTCAGTAGCGGTCTCTCGTAGTGACAATCGTGAACAAGTCGGTCAAGCCAGGAGCTCCCTCACAATTCAAGGTATGTGAATCAACCTTCAGTACAGACCAATGTGGCGTGAAAGTGGTGGGTCGGATCGGTTGACCGTTTTGTGGCGGAACACAGACCCCACCACGCTTTTTTCGATCCGATCAACCAATCTTATCAACACGTCAAGACACCTCTCTTTCATTCCACAAGTACTTCACATTACTCGACTAAACTAAAAGCTACATTGCTAGATAACATGCTAAGGACAGGACAGTCTGACTAGACCAAAAGCAAGCGGCGGATACCGAAAGAATGGCTCAAATCCACTCCGCAACCACCTATCCCGCAACAATCGCTCCTCCGTTCACGTGGATGCTCTGTCCGCTGATAAAGCTCGCATCTTGGCTTGCTAAGAATACATAAGCTGGCCCCAGCTCACTTGGCTGACCAATGCGACCCAGGGGGGCAGGCGAGTTATGCCATTCTTTCATTTGCTCTTTATCCATAGCTGCAGGTTGGAGAGGAGTCCAGACGGGGCCGGGGCAGACGGCGTTAACTCGGATTCCCTTGGGGAGGAGCTGGTTGGAAAGGCATCGGACCATGGCGACTTGAGCTCCCTTGGTCATGGAGTAGTCTACCAACATGGGCGGACCGGCGTATGCGACTGTCGAAGTGTAGAGGAGGAAACGTCAGCGAGAATAGATGTGGAGAGTCTTCCGGCCGGTCTTGATCGACGAGCGTGCAGGCAGTACTCACCCTGAGAGGCCGTAACGATGATGGAGCCGCCCTTGGGGATGTGGGGGACAGCCGCTCGAGTCATGAAGCTGTGATGGGATGAGACAGTGTGGTAACAAAGTCAGCCAGTCCCACGACTCTGGGGGCGATTTCTGTTGGCACGGAAGGAGGCTCGCTGCAGCCACTCACAAGGTACCGTAGATGTTGGTCTTGATAGTCCTGTCGAATTGCTCAGTGGTGATGTCGGTGATGTCGGGAATGGAGTACTGCAACGGTACCGAAAGATTAGCATATGTGTCGGTGAGGGCTCTCTGGCGCGTCGAACGGTCGGAAGACCGACACACTCCTTCATCGACCTCCAGAGTCAGGGCTGAAATGTCACTCACCATCACACTAGCGTTGTTGACAAGAACGTCGATCCTGCCCCACTGCTGCACGACGCTCTGAACCACTCGCTCGCACCCCTGCTCATCCCTGATATCTTGCGGGAAGAGCAGACATTGACCACCGGCTTGGACGATGAGCTGCTTTGACTTCTCGGCGTCCTTCTGTTCCTCGGGAAGGTAGACGATGGCGACGTCGGCGCCTTCCATCGCGAACATAACGGCTGCGGCACGTCCAATTCCACTGTCCCCGCCGGTAACCAGGCAGCGCTTACCGAGAAGCTGCGGAGGATGAGGTGGATGAACGGTGTCAGCGAGGTGTGAAGATGTCCAGAAATGTCCCCAGTGAAACAAGGTAAGAGGGGAACGAGATGTGGGGACACGCGGGGACAAGTTGAACATGTGTCGTCTCGCGCGCCGAATCACTCGATCCGAACGCACACTCACCTTCTTCGCAGCCTTGTACTGAGTGAAGTCCTCATCGCCCTCCTGGACCGTGGCAGCCTCGGGCTTCTTGACCATGTCCTCCTGAATACCGACGGCCCGGTCAACCTGGGATTCGACGGGGAACTCGCCCGGCTTGGGGAAAGAGCCACCTGAGGATCGCTCGCCGGTGGGCTGGGCGTGAGTGATTTGAAAGAGATGCCGATCAGCATTTAACTGAGAATTGTCTGGAAGCCGGATACACACACGCCTATGGTAGAAGTAGCGAGAGTGAGAGCGGCACGATTATCGCAGAGCAAGAAATGGAGATTGATGGAAGGGGCAAAACCCGGTCTAAGTTCTGAAGCTTTCAAATGGGGATCGATCACTCACAGCAGCGGGCTGTTCCCCACCGGAGACCTGATCAATAACGTTCTTGATTGCGTCCATCGTAGTCGCTGTGTGTTTCACAAAGCTGGTATGATATCAGAGACAAACGAAAGAGGATTGAAGTGTGAGGTTTACTCTTAATGGACATGTATATATATATACCTTGCAGTGCCTCGATGGCGATTGTGCCCGTGGATACGATATCTCGCAAGGGGATTCCACCTGACCAGCCATCGCTCGCTTTGCGGACCGCATAGGTCATATCGTCACAAGGGCTGCCTAGCTATATCATGTGGACAGGCGATTCCGGTGAATGAGCGTTAGATACGGCTACAGGAGAGTAGGCAGAGTATATGACGTCGCATCGGTACACGTCGTCCTCTCACCGATATCCTGCATCAGATCATACATGCCAAAGTAGTAGTCCAGAGCAGGCGGGATGCCGAGGTGGAGAATGATACGGCAGTGTTGGTTGATTACGATAATTTTGTGCGATTTCCGACAGCCGAGCATTCCGCATCGACGTCATGGGTTACTACCTTTCGGTGCCTGAATTGGGGTTATCTCTCGCGGGGCTGGCTGTTGCTGCAGTATTATTAACATTCGACTGGTTCGACTGGTTCGACTGCTTCGACTGCTTCAGCTTCGATGCTTCAGCGACTGCTTCAAGATCCCACATGTCAAGTACGCGCCTTTATCACGCGTGCAATTTTGGTGTGGCCCTTGTGTGCTGCTGAGAGGGCAGGTAAAGTTGGTATATGAATCGCATCACATCCCTATAACCTTTATAATTGGATAGAAAAATTGACCTAGATAAGAATAAAAAATCAGAAGGAGGTATATATCGGAGGCGTGTCAATCATCGATCTTCAAAGCAAAGCGACGGACCCGAAGAGTCGCGTCAGGAATCGACCGTAAAAATTAGGATAATCCTTGCCCCGTCTCCCTGTGAACCAACCTAGACCGGGCTACGAAGCCGTTGAATTGCAAGGGAATGGTGTTATCGACCCAGCCAGCTGTAAATGATAGTATGACAAAGTTGATCAGGTTCGTTGAGGTGCGGGATAATTGCCGGTGCAATGTTCGTTGTTCAAGGGCGTAAGATGTACACGGGAGATTTCGTTGTTTAGTTGGGTGCGAGAGGATTTGCTTAATGTCCAAAATGACCGAGTTCCGTTTCTTTCTTGCACTGTTCTTTCCATAAAGTCCGTTTATCCGTATCCATTCGTCAGCCTACTCGGCTGATCGGCGTAGCCTCTTTCTAGCTTGTCGAGCCGTAATCCCTGAACTCGAGCGAGTTGGCCTGTAGCGTAGGGTTTGAGATGATAGCCTTCGAGACCGGTTTGCCGGCTGCACTCCTTCGCTTGGCAGTGACAGTGCCGCTACCCGTCGACGTCACGGGCGAGTGAGGCTGCTGGCTGATGTAACCGGCATTCGTGCCGAGGTATGATCTGGTCGCGATATCCTCGAACGGATTCTGAGAAGCTCGCTGACGAGGTGCACCCTGCTGTTGCTGGTGAGGGTTTTGGAACCATGAAGTTCCGAAGACGGAGGGGCCATAGTGAGCACCGGTGGGCGAGTTAGCAGAACCGTAGGAGTGATTCGAGTACGATCCGCCGTAGCTTTCCCTCTCCATTCGCTGCTGCTCCCTCATCGATCGATCGTTCTCAAACGGCGATGCGTAGAACGAAGAGGGTCGGTCGTCAACTTCGCTTGCAGCGATAGAAGGGGCCATTGATACTCGTCGCGAGTCGTCCCTCCAGCCACTGGCAGCGTAGACCTCTGACATGGGTCGATGGTCGCCAAACATGGACATGTGCTCTGATAGTCGCTTGTGCACCGCCTTGTCGTTGTTCGTCTTGACTCGTCGGTAGATCCAGAAGATCAGACCGATCCAGAGGGCACCACCGATACCGACACAGACACCGATGATGATATTTCGCTTCCTGTTGCTGGACGACGAGCCGCTACTGGTAGTAGACGATGTCGGAGCTGTCTCGGAGGATGCAGCCAATGGGAAAGCGGTGTTGATCTGTGCAGCGAGAGCACCCTCGATACCAGACTGGCTGTACAGCGGCGACGAGGCGGTCTTGATGTACGCGTTGAGGGTGTCAAAGTATTGGGTAGGGATGTAAGCCATGTACTGAGTGAGCAAAGAAGCTTCGTCGCCGTCCCATGCGGCAGGCTGGTAGACCTGGAGACCGTAAGTTTGCACTTGAGAGGCTACAATAAGGGAGTCAGTCAGCAATCGTCCGCCATTCCCAAAAATTGGACCAACTCACCAGCAATCTCAAGCGCTCCGCTGATCAGAGTAGGGAACGTATTGAACAGTTGCGAAGTAGCATCGGACGAGTTGACCACGAACCACCAAGGATAGTAGTCGGCGGCGAGCAGAATCGCAATAAGCGTATCATCCTGGATGGGATCGGTCTCGCTACCGGTCCCCGCCTCGGCGTTGTTGGCGACCGAGTTGGCGGGCACAATCAGGGTCGGCATACTGCTCGGGATGGTGGCTACGGATGGCGTGCTGGTAGTGACTGTAGTCTTGGTTCCAGTTGGGGCAGTGGTCTCGTCGTACGTGGGCTCTTCTGACCAGGTCTCGCTGGAAGTAGCGACACTAGTCGCACCGATCAACCAAGTCTGAGTAGGCGTGTAGGCTTCATCGGTCCAGCTGGAAGAGCTGACATCGGTTGATGATGCGGTGTAAGCGGAATCCCAGTCTGTAGACGTGGATGTAGGCTCAAACGTCATCACGCCGGACCCATTGACAGAGGGCGTAGCTGAGACCGACGCCAAGCTGCTCATGGCATCACCGGGGACCGTTGATCCCAGGTCAATCGATGTGGAATTGGCGGCGGACGACGAATCGTCGTCGGAAGGTCGCGCAGCAGGTTCTACAGAACCGGAAGCGGATGTCACGGAGACTGAGCCACTTGAAGTACCTGATGGTTCTACTTCGGTAGTGGTGCTGCTCGAAGGTTCAAAGCCGTCGTCTGACGTAGGCGCCGCAGAGCTGGTAGGCCTGGCCGAAGAGTCCCCGGAAGTTGACGGCTGAGTAGGATCCACGCTGGTGGAAGGCTCGTCCCAGCTCGTGCTCCAAGACGAGGAAGAAGCCGAGCTTGGACTGTCCGTCGTCCATGTCTGACTCGGTTCAAACGTGGTTGTGCTCTCTTCATCAGACGTGGCGTTTGATGTAATGGCAGGCTCCGCGGTCGATGCAGATGTGGGGGGGAAGGTCTGGAAGTCAGCGGTCGCCGTCGAGCTAGGGGAAGTCACGTCTTCGGTCACCGTAGCGGAAGGCCCTACGTCCGTGGACTCGTTAGAAGGTACAGGAGACGGCTCGGACTGAGCTAAGGTAGTATCGGTAGATGAGGCTGGTTCAGCGGTGGTGGTACCGCTGGATGGCTCCGAGATCGAGTCGCTGGTGCTGATAGGAAGCGCAACGATCTCCGATGTCGGGGTTGCGGTATCAACAGGAGTAGTGCTAGATTCTTCCGCGGGAGGAAGCGAAGAATCAGGACTGGTGGTAGCTGGCCCTTCCGACGTTGATGTCTGGGAAGGACTGGTGTTGTCGATGACGCTTGTCGAGGTTTCAGACGATTCAGCCGGTGTCACGTCGATGGAAGAAGACGTCGAGATCTCAACAGGAGAGGCGACGCTTTCGGAAGTGGATTGTGCTGCTATATTCGTTACCATCAGCGCACGCACGCGCCACATGATTGTTGAATTGTACTCACCATCTACCGAGGTCTCGGCGGCTGGCGAGTTGGTCGTAGGCGAAGGGCTAGAGGCTGTTCCAGACCACAAAGTGTCAGTGTTTGGAGTCTCATACGACTGAGACGACGACTCGAAGCTTGAAGGAGCCCAAATCGATCCTTGTGAAGATTCTTGGGTTGAAAAACTTGAAAATGGGTCAAAATGGATCGTAGTTGAAGGTATAGAAACTGGGGGTGACAAAGTTGAGGTATCCAAGCTCTCAGACGTCTCGGCTGCAACAAGCGGCGAGGATTCGCCACTATCAGTGCTAGAAGAAGTGGGAAAGAAAGCAAAGGGCGTTGGCGACGGCACGACAGTGCTGGAGACTGGGTTGAAGCTTGCGGCCCGTGTTGACGAGTTTGCAGGTGAGCCATCGGCAACCAAGCTGGATGGTTCAGATAAGCTTGACCAGCTGCTGTAGGACGGAGCTGTCGAGGCGGCGGGGCCACTGGCGGTGGTCGATAGGTGTCCTAGCGTGTTAATCAAAGTAGCTAAAGGGTCAAAGCTACTAGACATAGTGGTGGGAGCGGTGGGACTGGAGTCCAACCCATTCGACCACGTGGACGATTGACTGACAGATGATGGGTGGCTGCTTGACGCTACGTCGAACAAATCCGACGGGGTAGGTGAAGCGTCACTCAGAATCGCTGTACTCTGAGAGACTAACGCGTCACTGGACAGCTCTGTCGCGCTAGTCCAGTCCTCATGGCCGCTCAGCGTTGACGTTGACAGAGAAGGTGTCACCGAGGTAGATCCTGAGAAAGGTATCGTTGAGGTCGCGCTGAGAGAACCGTTCTGTAGAAACGCCACAGGAGTCGAAAGGGGGTCTGTGTTCAACGCACTGATACTAGTGGCGGGGTTGCTCGGATCTCGCGATGACAAGGGAGACAAAAAGCTCGAGTCTGTTGTTGAGGCCAGAGTAGACAGTGAGGTGTTTAGTAGGGTTGAGGTGACCGATAGTGAAGAGGAAGCGTCAGTGCCCGTGACGGTAGGCGAAGAGATGCTGGTACCCCAGGGATTCAGCGTATCCAGAACACTGCTGGCAGTCGAAGCGAGACCCGTCCAGCTCGAAGACGACCCGACGGTCGGTGTCGGAACGGTTCCTGTAGAGTCCAGTGGAGAGATCATTGGAGCGGTGGACTGTATCGCTGACGATGTCGACGAAGGTGTGTTGTTGGCCATAATCGTGTCAAGCGGAGGAGCGGTTTCACTCGATGCGACAGAGGAAGTTCCTACTGCTGACAAATTCGAGTCAGACGTAGAACTTGAGTCTATCGTTGAAGCAATTGTAGGAGACCATGTCGACTCTATGACTGACCCAGCCGAAGAAGATGATGTGACGGAGAAAGACGATGTTGACTCGGTCCATGAGGATGACGAGGAAGGCGACGTCGACTCGGTCCGTGAGGATGACGAGGAAGACGACGTTGACTCGGTCCATGAGGATGA